>CP124715.1:8275000-10775000 GCA_031232105.1 Capsicum rhomboideum | reverse complement strand
TTTAATAATTTTATGACATTATATTTATAATATTAATCTTTTTGTCAAACTGCATTTCATGATGTTCTTAAAAATATGTACTTTTAGGTTTTATGAGTAATTTAATTAAAATATACTAATTTTAAAAAAATAATTCAATTTTTTTTTATAATATTATTTAAGAAATATGTTTATTAAAAATATGTACTTTTAGGTTTTATGAGTAATTTAATTAAAATATACTAATTTTAAAAAAATAAATCAATTTTTTTTTATAATATTAGTTAAGAAATATGTTTATTAATTAATATATTGTTCAAAGACAATATATATCTTAAATATTTAATTTAATTTCATTTATAAAAGTCCTTATTTGTCTAATATAAACTTTTAATTTTTGATAATTAACTTTTGTTTTAGAAATTTAATATAACAATATGATTATACTTGTGCAACCAAACAGTATACTTATAATTACACTGTAGCAAAAAAAAGGTCATCAGAATTATTAAATTGTATAATTACTAGACAGATAATTACTACCATAGTAATTACATCAATTTCAATTAACAGGTGACTTTCTAAACAAACTCTAGGTGATTTCTTGTCATATGTTTTAGCCTTGATGGACTGAATTACTTGATAATTGCGCGTAAGCTGGTTCGGCCACCAAGTTATAAAAAAATAATAATTATATGAGATAATTTATCCCAATAATATAAATAGTGAGATAAATAACCTCAAAATTAACTAATCGCTCCTACCAAATGACTAGCAAATTTTTGTTGTTCAACAGAGAATATATAGTACTCCTATTATAAGGCCTGCATTATAGTTCAATAATAATGACAATTTATTCCCCGAGTTTAATAATGGTACATTGATACACCACACAAAAAATAATCAACAAGGCTGAATTCTGAAAGCCGCTCAGTGCGGCGACATAAGCAAAGGCGACCGCCATTTCCATTTTCCCCTTCCATTATCCCATTGAATGCCAAGGAATTTCAACAAAGTGTCCCCTTATCTTAACATTACTTTAGTAGAATTTTAGAAATGACAGGACTTCATACTATTTGGTTTAAACAGTTAGAAAGTCAAACTGTTGTAGAAAATCCAGATACATTTTTGTTCTCTGGTGGATTATTCCTTGACCCATTAATTCCTTCTTCAATTACCACTACTAATTTTCTAAAAATATCGTCAATTGATGACGATTCTAGTGAGTTACATTCTCCCATTTGTCGTCGTCGTAGACCAATTAAGAGTGTTCGTGCCAATTTTGGGGGTAAATTCTTGTGTTTGAGTTTGTCAGTTAAGAAGAATACTAGTGAATGTTTGTTGAGTAATGGAGACGAGAGTTCAAAGGTGGAGGAGAACAGTGATGGCAATGGGGATGTGAGGAAGAGGAATGTTGGGTTACGGGGACATGGTGCAGTGAACACTAGTAAACATTTGTGGGCTGGAGCAGTAGCTGCTATGGTGTCAAGGTTAGTGATTTTTCTCCCGTCGCAGTGTTGTAGATTTCTGTTGTGAAATTGAAAGCAGATTGAACTTGCGTGGAATTTCAAATTAGTTATTGGAAATTTGTCACTGATATCCTTATATTAGGTGTATTATTTTGTGTTTAAATGTTGTAGGTGCCATTTGGCAAGTTGTCATTGAATTTTGAGATGGGATAAAGCGGACGGATACTTTTGGATTGAAGCAAAAAAGTTACTGCAACTTATGGTTTTTGCTAATTGGTGTCATTTTTATCTATATAGATCATTTGGGTCATCATAATTGCTTAGACGGTGTTTGGATTGCTTGTTTTTTAGGTGCTATTGGCTTTTAAGCACTTTTTAATTTTTAGGCTTAGAATGAACTTTTTCTTCTTTCCAGTGGAGTGTCATGATACAAGGTTAGGGAGATTCTAGATCAAAATGATCAAATGCATCACAGTTACAACTTTGAAATACCCTTGTAACGGGAAAAGTAATTTCTTTTTTTTCTTTTTGGTAAATAAACATTTTGTTTATTACCAGTAGGAATTTACAGCATGAAAAAAAGACTAAAGCCATGCACAACTTCAGTCCAATCAGCAACAATTTCTCAACTACCACAGGAGCTAAGGACTCTACTATGTTCTATTACACAGGATAGTAGTTTAAAGTTCTCAGTCTTCTTTCCACACTAGCATTTAGATTCCCACTTTGACACACCTCCTATATGATAAGCTTGATCACTACAGTTGCATCTTTAGATCTTCCTTGGAAAACCCGAAGATTCCTTTCCTTCCACACAACCCACGGCTACTATTCTGAATATAACTGCATTAGGATTCTCCCCTTTCCTTGTAGTCATCCAAACCAGTTCCTGTTGCCAGTCTCCAGGTTGGTGGCCAACTCCTTTCCAAGTCAACAACATTCTCCAAACATAGGCAGCACAGGGGCATTCAGAAAACAAGTGACTGATACTCTTCAAACCAGTGGCATATAGTGGACATGCTAGCGTCGTATCAATTCCCCAATTAGCAAGTCTGTCGCTTGTAGCTAGTCTTCCCAAAGCTGCTACTCTAAAGATGAAGAGCCAGTTTGGTGCTCCAAAATTGTTGCACACTAGTCTTCTCCAAGGGACTTGAGGAGAAGTACTATGCATTCCCTTGTATAGCTTCTGAATGGAAAAAACTGTGCATGGTAAATTATTGACCATAGCTAAGGCCTGCTGCTTCAAAGTACCTTTTTCCTTTCAGGATCTTCATCAATAGCCAAGATACCTGTTTTAGCTCTATATCCCACAATGAACCACCCTTTATATAGTGGATGTGAACCCATCTTAAAGAGTTTAGCTTTTTTGTGACTTAGATACCACAACAGTTTTGCAATGGCTGCTTTGTTCCATAGCTCAATATCAATAATATTTAGGCCTCCTGCAGTGTTGGGTTTGTATAGTTGGTCACTAGGCAATAAGAGCTCTCTTACTCACATCACCTTTGCTTGTCCATAGATGTCTTCTGCAAATAGAGATGATCATAGAGGTCATGTTTTTGGGAAGGACAAACATCAGTGACCACTTGTTCCGAGTAGCCAGCAATACACTCCTTATGAGTTGCACCCTTCCTGCCTAAGAGAGGAGTCTTGCTGTCCAGGAAGTAATTCTGCCCGTCATTTTGTATATTTATTTTCTTGATAAGGAAGGGGAGTAGTAATTATAAATAGTTATAGTACTTTCAGGAAAATTAGAACTCAAAACCTCAAGGATTTTAACACCTCACTCGTGCCAGTGCATCCTGAGCCGGGGTTCTATCGGAAACAGCCTCTCTACCTCATCCGAGGTAGTGGTATGGACTGCGTACACTTACCCTCACTAGACCCACTTTGTGGGAATACAATGGGTTTGTTGTTGTTGTACCTGTGCCAGTGCATATGGAAATTCATTCATAGCTTACTCATGATTTTAGGCATTCAAACTAATTTGGATAACGCTTAGTTGTCATTTCACTAAAATTAGATCTGGTTTTTTCCAGTAGCCTTTTGGTTAATATAATGGAACGGATGTAGAGGATATATATAGCCGACCCAACTGGTTGGTTAATGTGTAGGTTATTGATGATTGATTATTTTTGGTGTTCGCTGAGTAGAGTGCAGGATGCATAGCTACTACATATATTGAGTGATTCCATCATTGTTTTGGGTCTAGTTGGCAGAACAATGACACAAACTTTGTAAGAGAGGAGGCAAAAAACAAGAAGTGCTACAGACAGAGTTTAACTTGTCAATCTCCTATTTAACAGAGTGGATTTTCATTATAGCCTGGAGGAATTATTACTTAGCTGACTTTTTATTGCTTCCTTGCATTTAATCTCCTATGTAATACTTAAACTGTGGTAGGGAATTTCCCATACTGCCTTCGAGGTAAAACTGTTTGCCATCAGCCTTTTTTCTTCCTTGTGCACATTTCAAACGAAAGTACAATGATCAAGGAGCTAGATGACGAGTTCTTGTAACAATATATAAGGAAAAAATTAAAAATGCCCAAGGGCATTATTTGACCCAATGTTAGGATTCCGTTTTCTAGTCTTTTCTTGCTGGTAACTCTTAAGTGGCTCTTAGGAGGTTTTCCCAGGGATTTTGTGCATTCTTATGTTTTGGCCTCATATATAAGTACAGAAAAACTAAGTGTGGGCAGAAAAGCAAATTAGAATTTTCACAGCTATATTACTGTAAAAGAATGTATAAACTGGCATATTTGTATTAGTGGCAGTCGACTGGCTCTCTTGGTGTTGGTTGTCTGTGAAAGCTTACATACCTTCGCAGTTGACCCCATCGACACCACCACCATATCTTTACTTGCACTTGAAAGTTTGAAAGCTAAGAAACAAGGACTGTGCATGAAGTTTCAAGTACGTATGATTGGAAAAAACTGTGATTATGTGATAGAAAGGATAAATATATGGATGAATATGAGGTAGAGAAGGGGTCGATTTCCATTAACTTTAAAACAATAATGCAGAGGCCTGAATTTTCAATTTAGTATATGGATAAACTGTTAGAAAAATGCCATGTAAGGAGATGGTTTCCGTAAACTGCTGTCCACATGTATAAGTTCTGGGAAATGGACGAGTCTTGTTGGAGATTTATCCTGATATTTTTCTGCCTTGAGGTAAGAAGCTGTACTGGTTAATCAAGAGAGATTAATAACAGTAAAGCAGAATTAGGGTCAATGTCAAACAAGTCACAATGTGGACATATTTACTTTAGATAATCCGACATCACCATATTGCTGTTACGAATGAAAATGTCATGGGTCTAGTTATGCTTCTGTTGTTGTTTTAAGGTAAAAAATGTTGAATAAAGCATTAGGATATGGTGTGGTGCCTGGTCTTACCTTCTTTTTTGGGGTATCGTAAATCCCCCCTCTGAAGCTCCCAATCCAGGAGCAAACTTCACATCGATCTTGAACTCAGTTTCTGCTTACAATTATCTTTTGCTTCAACTCTGTTTGAATAAATCTTGTTTTATCAGAACTGTTGTTGCTCCACTTGAAAGACTAAAGCTGGAATATATAGTTCGCGGTGAACAGAAGCACCTGTTGGAGCTCGTCAAAACAATTGCAGCTACTCAAGGCTTGGGAGGTTTTTGGAAAGGGAACTTGGTCAATATCCTTCGTACTGCTCCTTTTAAGGCAGTAAATTTTTGTGCTTTTGACACATACAGAAAGCAACTCCTAAGATTATCAGGAAATGAAGAAACTAGTAACGCCGAGCGGTTTGTTGCTGGTGCCGCAGCTGGAGTGACTGCTACTGTGATGTGCTTACCGCTGGACACTGTAAGTCATGAGTTATAAGATATGGAAAATTGCATTTTTTATCCTTTTGATAATTAAAATCTTTAACTAAGCCCATCTTTGTCGTGTATAAGCACATAAAATTGTCAGTGCATTAATTTTTGCATTTTCGATCTAGCCGTTGACAGAACTGTCAAATTTAAGAACCTCTTTTCTAGTACATACTATTTTTCTATGTAATTGTGTCCTTTCTTTAATAGTGCAATTTTTAATCCACAAATAGCAAGAGAAAAGGAAAATAAGAGAGCTCTTTTCTCATCTTCCGTAAATATTTTTTATGTTGCTCATAGTTCTTTCGTTCAATACAATTTCTCACCGTCTCGTAGTCCAAAAACGAAGGCTGCAAATACGAATAAAATCTAAAAAGAGGCCTAAAATTATGTGGAGTTAAAAGGAGGTATTTTGTCACATAATCTTATGATTTAAGTTCTGCAAAATTCTAGCTGCTTGTCAGTTTGATCTGTGTCATCCAGCAGTAATAGGTTTCTTCCAGTAGAAGGGAGACATCTTTTTGTTAGAGACTTCGATTTGCATCGGAAATTCAGCAACCAAAAAACAAGAGATTCTTTATATGAAACAATTAGTTCTGGAATTGAAGGAAAGTAGATTGATATTTTGGATCCATCATCTTCAAGTGTCAATAACCATGTACCCATCCCATTTTTGATCTGTAACTGTCCTATTTCTCGTATATTTTACAGTTGCTGAATGGAAACATGATAAAGTCGGCAGTTACTCTGTTTCTGATTCATCTGTTGATGAGTTCTAATTTTTCGAGCAGGTTTTGCCTCTAAAACTTTTTTTGTTAAGAGTCTTTCCTGGTGAGGTGTGGAAGGAGATAGTGGTTTGACAAGGGGAAAGGAAAGCCAGTTAGTGGCAGAAAGGACCAGGGAGGTGAGACCTTACAAAAAAGAGAGGGGCTGAGGTGGCGGGACACTGCTTGAGGGAAAGCCTCGGGCTGTGAACAAAGAGTTTGATGATTAATAGACTCTTATCAACTTCCTCAAACTTTAAAACTTTCTTCATCCTCAAGCAAACCAACTCCCAAGCAAGAACACACGCTATTAAGCACACCATTGTGAATCATGACTAGAAGACCCTTCAGCACATCCCTTTTTGTTTTTGCCATTTATTGATATGCATAAGGTACTGAAAGACGGGAAAAAGTTTTGGAAGAAAGAATAAAATAAAACTAAGAAATTTTAGAATTTTAATGTGCCATTTAGATTAGAATAAAACTGACTTAGTGGAGAAGTTGAGGATTTAGTTGGTTTTTTTCCCAAACCAAATAATAGAAGGTGCATACATGGCAGGGGCAAAGGAGCAAAATTCCCTGTATAAAATTTAGTACAGCAGCTACTGATCAGAAAAAAGAAGAAAGATTTAGTCCAGCAGCTTTGTCCAAGAGAAAAACAAGGAAAGAGATGGAAGAATAGAGCAACTTTAGCTCCATCAGGGAACCAGCAAAACAAAATGGGTACTGGACATTGTCAGTTATTGTTAATATTGGCCAAACTAGCTTCTCCCTTATCTTTCAGGTCTGATACATGCTTCTAATGTAACTTAGTGCATGGAATGATATTCTGTCAACCTGTAGCATCAAAGGCCTGGTTTTAGTACATAGTTTTTACGTCTCTGATTGAAAATGAAAGCAGCTGCGCTGAAGTAGTTCGCGTTTCCTTCTTCTGTAAGAATGTATAACAATCTTTTGTTTTTAATAAATATGAATGTGTCACGTGTTCACATCATCTGATGTCCTTGTTAGATTAATTTTTCCTTTTTTGGATGATGTCCTTATTAGATTGATTATCCTCCTAATGGTTGGGGAAGTTAATTTTTCTCTGGCTTCTGCGTTGTTATTTCCAATGTTGCCTGATAATTTAAAACCTTTCAGATCAGGACCAAGTTAGTGGCACGGGGTGGAGAAGCTTTGGGTGGTGTGGTTGGAGCTTTCCAACACGTGATCAGAACTGAAGGATTCTTCTCTCTTTATAAGGGACTAGTACCCTCCATTTTGAGTATGGCCCCAGCAGCGGCTGTTTTCTATGGTGTATACGACATATTAAAATCAACTTATTTGCATTCACCTGAAGGCAGAAAAAGAATTGAGTATATGAAGCAACAAGGAGCAGAGCTCAATGCTTTTGACCAGCTTGAGTTGGGACCTATGAGGACCTTACTTCATGGTGCTATCGCTGGTGCTTGTGCTGAAGCCGCAACCTATCCATTTGAGGTCATAAGAAGGCAACTTCAATTACAAGGCCGAGCATCTAAATTGAGTGCCTTGGCAACTTGTGCGAAGATTGTTGAACATGGAGGTGTTCCAGCTCTATATGCAGGACTAATCCCTAGTTTACTACAGGTACCAGTACCTGTGTAACCATGCCATTGTCATATTTCAGTTCAATTGACTTCCATATACATATGACTATAGTATTCGATATTCCAAGCATATCTTGCGGGATTGAATTCATTTTCTTCTTTTCAAATCTCTGTTACTATCAAGACTTTCCCATCCTCACTTGTCATGTTCTGAATATTCAGGTGTTACCATCAGCCTCCATAAGCTACTTCGTCTACGAGTTCATGAAGATTGTTCTCAAAGTGGAATGAAGGACATCTGTTGCTAGGTAGTGAGGTACAGAAGCATTGTATTACAATCTTATTCATCACATTTTGCTAAAGAGGTAGACTTTAGTTTGTTGGACATTGAAGCTAAAATTTCTCTCTTAACACTTGATGAAATTTTTAGCTTAGATTCAGGCTCCCGCTGGTTTCTTGGTCATGACCGGCTAGGGCTAAAGTTCCATTAAAGAGAGTTTCCACGTGGTAGAACCTCAAGGAATATAAGGTTTTCATGAGGCTGATCTTGAGTCTCCATCCACAATTTTTTCTGAAGAATTCACCATGATATACCTGATCCATGCATAATAACAGGAAATGATAGACATGCGAGACTCAAAATCTCGTGCTAAAGAGTGTGGAGGTTCGGGTCTCTTTGAATAAAATCTCAATTACAGTGATGGTTTCGTTAGATGTCTTACAACTAGAATCCCTATTTTTTCCGATCCAGTTCCTCCACCAACGCGAACTCGACTCGACGCTATAGATAAACAAAAAAGTGATCCAACACAGGCTGGTTTGTTATTGCAAAAGAAAAGGTTTATCAAATTATCAAAAGAGCTATATGAACAAAACCAACGGAGATAACATCAAATGAGTACTGAGATCTTAAAAAAATGAAGAACGAAAAGAAGGATATTCTGTTATTGTGTGTCTGGCAGACGTGATTATTTGAATATTTTGAACGTTATAGTCCGGTTATCTCAATTTACTTGTATCAAATTCTCTTGGTTTTCAAGTTGAACCAGCACATTGGAATGGATGTCGCACTTCTTTTTTTTAAATGCACTCCTGGTATTGTCCGGTAGTAAAAAATGCGGGTTGAGAATCATAAGTTTTTCGATTCAAATTCTAGTGGAAGCAAAGATACTAGGTAATTTCTTTTGAATTACTCGGTATATAAGAGGTAGCAAGTGCTCAATTGAATCAGTGGAGATGCCCAAAAGTTATTAATATACCACAATATCTCCTCCTTTCCTTCGATGTTTCTAAGAAAATGATTTACGAACAACTTCAATTTGGAAATTAATTAATAAATTATGAACGGTCTAAAAGTGTGTAAATAAAATTCTTCCTTGGTAAATGAAACATCATATTCACATGTCAAATGAAATTCTTTTTTAGTACATGAAACATCTTATTCACATACAGTTAATAATAGAGTAAGTTTTACGTAACTAAACCTCAAAACTTTCACGAGTTGGGAAAAGAATATCATTCTCACATGTTTTGAAGGTGACAGAGAGGACAAGTCAATTGCAAAAGTAAAAAGTAAAAAAATCTATCTTAAGATTTTTGTTGGAAGAAAAAAAAAAAAATCTTCGCATTTAATAAGGACGCTCATTTAATAAATTTTCTGACAAGAAGCTATTGAGCCCCCTAATTAGGTCAGGATTTAAGCATTGAACTTTTTACCCTATGCATGTCACAGTCTCATATCGCAAAATTCTGTCTCATTTATCCTTCGGAAAAAAGTACACCAGTTGTTAAACTGATTTACTACTTACTCTGTTCATTTTAACTTGTTCAGTATTGACTACTTTCAAAGAGAGTGGGAAGCCGATGAGGTTTATGGTCGATAAGGATGGAGAGTGGGTGAATTTCGAGAAAAATGTGATGGTTGTGTTGATATCAGCTTTCGTTAGTGGCAAGCCTATGATTGAAGTGGAAATGGAAGGGTTTAAATTAATTTTTGATTTTTATCGCATGTTAGGAATTGATTTGGACACTGGGATAGAGCGGTCTATCTCTTCGATCGATGCCAATAATAAGTGTTTTTTCCCTAAAGCCTTCATTGAGGGTTCAGAAAATCTCGAAAAAAAATAGAAAAATGTTAATGAAACTTTCTCCTCGGAGAATCGTAAGATTGAACTTGAGATAAGAATCATTGAAAAGAACTCAACTGAAGAAGAGTTAGGAAAAAGGAAGAGGGAAAGTGAGCAAGAAGAAGTGAAAAAGGAAGAAGGTAGTTCATGTAATGTGAAAGAGCGGCATGTTATCGCTATTGAATTGTTTCTGCCAGAGTTGCCTAAGATAAGGTCATTGAGAAAAGAGGAGAGACTATATCAGATAGTAAAGGATTTATTTTTGCATCTTTAGAGAGTTGTTGCTACGGTCGTTCATCAGTGTATTATAACCGATCCAATGAAATATGCGCGGTTTGAGATTTTTGAAATCAATGTAGAGAACACATGGAAAGCTATTGAGGGAACCCCAAAGTAGTTAAGTATGCTTGGTATGGGACATCATCCAAGAATATGGAGAATATTATGCATCATAACGACTTTGAAACGCCCATGATTGTACCCAGACCTCATACTCATGGTGTTGGTATATACTTATTTCTTATATGCTCACCTCGAATTAGGTATGTTGCTCTTGAACTGATTCATTTTTGATGTTTTCTTAATTGCACATGTTTATTAGTTTTTGGTACTTCTTATTGGTTATCTGTGTAGTAAAATGATTGTCAAGATAGATAAAGATGGTGAAAAACATATTATTTTATTTCAGTTATAATGAGAAAGCTTAAAAAGGTTGGGTTAGGATCTTAGTAGTTGTTTTCGTCCAGTGCAAATTTTGATATTGGGATTGATGACGTGAATAATCCAAAGTTGTATCTGATGTAGTGTGGTAATATGAAACCCCACATTCTACCTGTGTGTATAGTCAGTTATAAATTTGGACGTCATATGTCAGATAAACATTGCTCTTATTCGTTATTCATTCGTTTCAATTACTTATGAATGTCATGAGAGAATCGGAACACTCAAGTGCACTTGAGTGTTTTGTTTTTCTCACGACATTCATAAGAAATTTGAGTGTTTCATTTATCTCCCGACATTCATAAGTAATTGAAATGAATGAATAACGAAAAAAAATAATGTTTACATGACATATGACGTCTAGATTTATAACTGATTATACACACAGGTAGAATGTAGGTGTTCATAGTACCACACCACACCATATACAACATTGGATTCTGCAAGCCATCAACCCCAGTATCAAAATTTGCACTGGACAAAAACAACTACTGAGATCCTAACTCAACCTTTTTAAGCTTTACCACTATAACTGAAATAAAATAATATATTTTTCACCATATTCATCCATCTCCATCATCTTTCACTACACACATAACCAATAACAAGTTCCAATAACTAATGAACAAGTGCAATTAAGAAAACACCAAAATTGAACCAGTTCAAGAGCAACATACCTAATTTGAGGTCTGTGTACAAGCAATAAGTATATACCAACACCGTACCATGAGTATGAGATCCGGGTACAATCCTAAGCATTTCAAAGTCATGACGCATAATGCTCTCCACATTCTTGGATGATGTCCCATACTAAGCATACTAAAAAACATTAGGATTCCCTCTATCTCTTCTTACGTTCTCTAGATTCTTTTCAAAAACCTCTAACCGCGCATGTTTCATTGGACCGATTCTAATACACTGATGAACAATGGTAGCAACAAATCTCGAAACATGCAAAAATAATCTCTTTACCATCTGATAGAGCCCCTCCTCTTCCCTCAATGACCTTGTCTTAGGTAACTTTGGTGGAAGCAATTCAGTAGCGATAACACCCCACTCTTTCACATTAGATGAACTACTTTTCTTCCTTTTTCACTCCGTCTTCCTCACTTTCCCTTTTCCTTTTTCCTAACTCTTCTCCAGTTGAGTTATTCTCAAAGATTCATATCTCAAGTTCAACCTTATGATTCTCCGAGGAGAAATTCTCTTCAACATTTTTCTAGTTTTTATTGAGATTTTCTAAACTCTCAAAGAATTCTTTAGGAAAAAAATACTTTTCATTAACATCAATCCAAGAGATAGACCGCTCGGTTCCAATTTTCAAATCAATTTCTAACATGCGATAAAAATTAAAACTTAATCAAAATCCTTCTATTTCCACCACAATCATGGCCTTGCCACTTACAAAAGTTGATATTAGCACATCCATCACATTTTTCTCGAAATTCACCCACTCTCCATCTTTATAGACCATAAATCTCACAGGTTTCTCACAGTCCTTGAAAGTAAATTCTGAACAAGTAAAAATGAGCGGAGAAAATAATAAATCGGGTTTAACAAGGGTCACATCTGAAAGAGCTACAAAGCAACTGCAAAAAAAGGAAAAGAAACACAGTTGGAGAATCAGATCTTAAAGATGTGCTATAGAGATAAAAGGAATCAGAAATGGAAAGCAAGAAATCGAGGAACTTCTATTCCTCAAAGAGTCATTAAAGCACAAAGAAGGAGATCTATAAAATATACTTACTCGGATGGTGGTTGGAGAAGCAAGTCTTGAGGGTTAAGAAGATACTGAGGTCATCGTGGAGCTTACTACGTCGGATCTATGGAACACCACTAGAAAAGCGATGCACCATCATCTACACACCATCGGCGATGAGAGGAGATGGGATTGAAGATGAAGAGAAGAGCAAAAGGCATTTGGGAGATTCTAGAACTTTAGACAAGCCCTAAATGTCTATTTGTTTGTCGGGTCAGTAAGTTCGGTTCAATTTTTGAATTTCGATTTTCGATTTGGCAGAAATTACAACTGAAATCGAACCGAAAATAAATTCGATTCAGTTCAATTTTTGTAAATTTGGCTCAATTTTTTTCTATTTGCTTTTTCGATTTTGAAGATCAAAATAGTGGGTCTTTTTTTGTCATAACTAGGATTTTAAAATTGAATATTTTTTTTTTTAGAAAAATGGCTTTTTTCAAACCTGATCGGCAGATAACTTTTGAAGTAGATCGAAATGACGACTAGACCACTACGATGACTAGACGAGGACTGACTGAAGTGAGGCGGAGAGGGAGAGAGTGTGAGAAACTGAACATCAAAGTGAGGCGGAGAGGGAGAGAGTGTGAACTGTGAAGTGAGAGTTGCTGAGTTGGATTAAAGATTTAGGGTTGGGAATATATATATAATGGGTATTATTGGGCTTGATTGGGTTGGGCTATTTTTGTGGGTTGCTGGAATTTAGAATTGGGCTGGGTAATTGGGTATAGTACTCTATAACATATATATATATACTAATATACTAGGTATATAAATTTCCACTTTTCGGTTTAACCAATTTATTTTAAAAAAACTGACAACTGAACCGATTAACCAAAATATTAAATTTTTGAAATCGAAAAACCGAAAAACGAAAACCTTTATTAAATTTTAGTTTGATTTTTTCGGTTTAAACCAAAATATGCCCAGCCCTAATTTTAGGCCCCCGATTACAAATGCTTTTTTTTTTGTAGATTTTTGTTTTTGGGCCTCTTTGGTCCTTGTTTTACATTTGATTTCTTTATTATTAAAAGCTGGTCCATAGAGCAAATTTATTTTTTCACAAAGAAGAAGAAAAAGCAAGGATAAAGCGATAAATGCAAGGTCATAACATTAAATAGACTGACAAAAAAATAAGAAGAAAGTACGTGCAATGAAGGGGGCATCTCGTGTAAATAAATTGAGTCGCATGTCCAATTCACATAATAGTTTAGGCTGGACCATTCTTGTGTAAATATTTCTAGATTTGATCCAATTTGTGTACTTTTCTCTAAACTAGTTTCTCGACACGTGCATTGCACGTGTATACGAGGTCATGTAGTACACAATTTTATTAAATGATAATATTATTAAAATTAAGTATCCAAAGAATAAAGTATAAGTTTCTCCGAATGATTAACGTTGATCGGGATATAGTAGCTTGTTTGCCACGGTTTAATTTAGATACTTGGATATTGTTAGTCACGCTACACGATTATGAGTAAATATGCCAAATTAAATGAGCCATATCTTTTTACCAGGAAAAATGATTTTCTAGTTGCCTGTGATTTGACTGGATGCAAGCTTAATTGACTTTATTATGCTCTTTTCTATGTTAATTTGAGCCATGATTTGACAAATAAATAAATGATGAGAAAAAATTGTTATAATATTTTGTAATAACTTATTGGAAGTTGAAAAAAACTCATTTATTTTTCTCTCCATACTAAATTTGCTCAAATTAGATCGACTCCACACTTTAAGATTGAAAATATGCTAATTTATTAAAAAGATTAGTTAAGAACCAATATTTAATAAATGATATGTACAAAATAACATTATACGCGCCGAAAACATTTAATTTATTAAAGTATTGTGAATAGATAATCTTCTTTTGAAAGGTGTATGATCAATAGAGTTAAGTCATTCCTTTTAATTAGTTATGGCAATAATATGAAATATTTTTACATAGTTTCTTTTCCTCGAAAAATTATGACCAAGGCAATATTAACGTGTGGTGCAGGAGTGTTTGGCAATGACCCCTACTATGTATATAAATATCAACAAATTACGTCTAAGAGGGAGACATGTACCTTAACTTTGACAAAATAGACACAAAAGTCTACTATACAACCCCCCATACTACTTGGGGAAAACATCCTATACCATACACATACAGACACTTTGGAGGGACATAAGTCAATCTTATGAAACATCAAAATAAAAGATCATGAACTTATAGAAATATTAAGAATCTTGTATCTGAAAAGAGCATTTAAATTATACCAGTCAATGGTGAAGTTATAAGTTATAACAGCTAACATTTAACCTCTATTCGCCACATAATTTTTTAACAAAAAATATGCAGCAGACCATCTTTCACCTAAAGTGGCTTCGTCCCTGTGTCCAGCCTATATGGACCAAGAGTCTCTCTGGGGAGCTCATTAAGATAGAGAAAATTTTTCTCATTCCCTATGCAACTCTAGAATTAAAGATAGGTTACTTTTGACACCATTACTATATTACATCTCTTAAAAGAAACAATACTCACAAATTAATATTTCTTTCGTTTTAGTTTATTTATCTTACTTTTTTTTGGTCTGCTTAAAAAAAAATGTTTTTTTATCTATTTCTGAAATTCTTTAAATCAAACTATCCACATGACATGCTTAAAAGCACAAAATTAAATGACATTTTGGTACATTTGCTCTTCAATGTATGCCGACAATCATTATTTGGAAAATATGGAAGGCCAGGTGAAAGAGTAGATATGAAAAGATTGTCATGGATTCCAACAAGAATCATTCATCTAATTCACCGACAACTTATTTTGGTTTCTCACAAGAAGTTTCCTATTTGAGCCAGTGGAAAAAATCATCAATTTCGATAAGATAATAAAATAATATATTTTCGGAAGACCGCTACATAAATATATGATCCCATTATTATTATAAATTAATAATTTTTTAAAATTACAAAAATATCTAAGATAATTTAATAAAATATGATTCTAATATTTTTATTTGGAAAAAGGATCAAAAGTACCCCTCTACTTTAGTTTATTGATTAGATTTATCCCTAGTTATACTATAGGGCCAAAAATATCCCTTTCATTAAGAAACTTAACAAACATACCCCTCTATTTAATGATTGTTCACCATGGCTTTTTTAATATCTGATGTGGCTGATATTTGAGTGAGGTGGCTGCCACGTGGTATTCCACCTCACCACCATTTTTCTTAAATATTTTTTTTTCATTTTAAATTTTATTTCTTTTCTTCTTATTCTTTTTTCCTTTTTATTTCACATCGGTAAGGGCACCATTGCCGGACCTCTTTTTTCTTGGTGGTGTGCTAAATCCAATACCACAAAACACAAACTAATTACCTAAAACTATATAACTGATGTATTCCAACAAGATGTTACAAATTTCCTCATTTAGGAAAAGCACTCGCAAAGGATCTTTCTTTTTGGACAGGAACATGTATAGAATTTATGATTTAGATGTACCTTGACTGGATATGCTTTGGTATAGGAGAGGGATATGTTTACACCTCTCAAGTTCATCCTATTTTTTGTGAGCGTACCTGGAAATCCTACTATCTAAGATGAATGGAGCATGTTCCATTCTTAGTAGGTCCTGGGAGTTTTCTCCTTTATTTTGTAATCTGTTTCGGGTTATAATACAGGTCCATATCTTTGAGATGGATAATTGAAAGGAAGAAAAAGATTCAAAAGTATCTTTTACTTTTATAAACTCAGTGTCAAGTTAAATTAAGACAAACAAATTAAAATTGACGGAGTGATTAAAATCACAGTATCTCCTAATGCAACGAAAACATTATTCTGCAATAAGCTAGTTATCAGAATTCAGAGACTAAAAGTGAACATTCCAACAATATATTATTAGAGAAATCAAATTTATCTTAGATACAGAGTCAAAAAGCACCATCTACAAAGGATATATATCGTACAATCAACAATAGATTTAACTTTAACAATATGACGGGAATTCTCAATATGGACTTGAAAAGGCACCTTGCTAGGATTTATCCGAAACTTCACACCCCATCCAAGGTTACTGTTTAAGAGTTTATTACTAATGGAGTTTGGGATGAAATCAAGCTTCATAGAGTCCTTCCTAATGACATGATTCAGCACATAAGAAACATTCCTATTGGGAATCAAAACAACAAGAATTATGCTATTTGGACAAGAAGTGAAGATGGCCAATACAACAACAAAACTGCTTGGGATCTCATTAGAATTCACAGGGATTATAACAATATTTCCAGTAATGTATGGCACTCTTGTTTGCCCTTTAAAGTTAGTTTTTTGTCTTGGAGGCTAATCAATAAGAAGGTACCCTTTGATGACACCATTTCCAGATTTGGTGCCCCTATTCCCAATCATTGCAAATGTTGCAATAATCCACTAAATGACACCATTCAGCATGTGTTTGTGGACAGCTATGTGGCTTAAAAAATCTGGAATTTAACACTGATGGTCGATGGGAGTTTTATTAGAGAAATCAAATTTATCTTAGATACACATTCAAAAAGCACCATCTACAAATTAAGGATGTATATCGTGCAATAAACAACAGATTTAACTTTAACAATATGACGGGAATTCTCAATATGCTTCTTGTTCCTCTTGTATTTGTCTAAAAGCATTTTCCTATATATATTATCTGGTATCTTCTCAGGGACACAACACAATCACCAACAGTGTCTCTCCGGTAGATATTTCTACTTCCTTCTTCCTTCAATTATCAAGTAAACCTTTTGTTGTGAATTGAATATGCAAACCGTTTCAGGATTAGTCAAATTGATTTTTTGCACGTACTGTTTTATTTATGCTGTCCAATGAAACTTCATGATAAGATATTTTTGTTCAGATAAATTCCAACTCTCTCGACCCTATCAAATGCAATAAATCAACATTAAGTGATTGAGATAGCAAAACAAACCAGCACTTTCAGTGAATCCAGAAGATACAAATTCACACCTTTCATCCCTTGTCAATACATATTCGTTCTGAAATGGTGTGGCAATCCTGATTATTCACAAAGAAGGGACTGTGATGAAGATATTACCAATTACTGGTGCACCCTCCAAGTCCTTGTCACTATGAAGTCTTTGTTGACGTGCACAAGCATTACCCTTATGATTTTTTGGGAAGGTTGGCTGGACAAATGTCGCTGTCCATCTTAGAATGAAAGAATGAGGGAGAGAATGCATAATATAGGAAACCGGAACATATACAAGTAGATTAACAGATTTAAAAACATATACGGTTTATTAAACAACAAAAATCATTAAATATGCAGAAAAGTGGAAAGCCATAAAAGCATTTATAAGTTAAATTCTTAAATGTATTGAAATTTTGCGAAACCAGAAGGAACACTATGATATAGTTTATATCAGTGCGAGATCTAACTCAATGAGGAGCGTGAGAAGGGTGAAAAGATATGAATTTTACTATATCAATTGTATTACAATCTTATTGATCACATTTTATTAAAGAGGTAGAGTTTAGTTTGTTGGACATTGAAGCTAAAATTTCTCTCTCAACTCTTGATGAAATTTTTAGCTTAGACTCAGGCTCACCAACTCGACGCTATATTTTACCCTTCTCTATTCCAAAAGAAAAACAAAAAGAATTATCAAACACAGGCTGGTTTGTTATTGCAAAAGAAAAGGTTAATCAAATGACAAAAAGATCTATATGAACAAAAACCAACGGAGATAACATCAAAAGGATTACTAAAGAGCAGCCCGGTGCACGGAGATAGCTCCCTCTATGCCCGGGGTCAGGACAGAACCGTAAGAGTTTAGTGTTTACCCTATATTTCTGCAAGAGGATGTTTCCACGGCGTGAATCCATGACCTCATAATCACATAGCAACAACTTTACTAGTTACTCCAAGGTTTCCCTTCTTTTTTTAAATGAACTCAGGTGTTGTTCAGTGGTAAAATATCTGGTTTGAGTATCATGATTTTTTAGTTTTAAATTCTAGTGAAAGCAAAAATACTAAGTAATTTCTTTCGAAATACTTGATACATAAGAGGTAGCAAATACCCAGTAAAATTAATGGAGAGGCCCACAAGTTATTAATATACCACAGATTCTCTTCCTTTCCTTCGATGTTTCTAAGGAAATGATACTCTTTTGTGGGAAACAATTTCAATTTGGATACAGATTCTTCTTTTTGCTCCATCCCAAAAGAATGTCACCTTAGTATAATTAAAAACAATAATTTTCTTTTTAAGAGTCAATTGATATAAAATTTGACCAACATTTTAAGATTATTTTTTCATCATATTGAAAAAAAAAAACTTGCTACTTATAATACTTTTCATATAGTTTTTGAATATTTAAATTTTAATTTTAAAATATTGAATTAATTTAATCTAATTTAGTTTTGAGAATAAGTTAAATTGACTTTCGAGAAACGAAACCTGACAACTATTTTGGAATGGAGGGAGTAATTTATAGCCACAAAAATATCTAAGAAAATTTTTAGACTACAAGTTTTAAATGTTTTTTCTTATTTTTTTTAAACATTATGTCAAGTCAAAGGATAACACATAAAATGAGACAGAGGGAGTAATAAATGACAAATGGTCTAAAAAGTAGTATGTAAAATGAAATTCTTCTTTAGTACATGAAACATCATATTCTGTTTGTTTTTTTTGGTCAAAGAAACATCATATTCACGTACTGTTAGTTAGCAATAGAGTAAGTTTTACATAACTTCAAACTTTCACGAGTTGGGAAAAGTATATCATTCTCACACGTTTTGAAGGTGACAGAGAAAACAAGTCAATTGCAATAAGTAAAGAGAAAAAAGAAAATCTATCATCAGATTTTTGTCAAAAGAAAAAAAAACAAGACACAAAATTCTGCGCATTTAATAAGGATGCTCATGTAATAAATTTTCTGGCAAGGAGATATATTTGAGTCCCCTAATTAGGTCAGCATTTAAGCATTGAACTTTTTACCTTAAGCATATCATAGTCTCATATGGCAAAATTTTGTCTCCTTTATCCCGAGGAAAAAATTATACCAGTCGTTAAATCGATTTACTACTTTCACAGTTCATCTTTACTTGTTTAGTATTTGACTTTCAAGGAGAGTGGGAAGCCGGTGAGGTTATGACCTTTAAGGATGGAGAGTGAGTGACTTTCAAGAAAAATGTCAGGATGTGCTGATATCAGCTTTCGCGAGTGGCAAGCCTATAATTGAGGTGGAACTGGAAGGGTTTAAATTAATTTTTTATTTTTATCGCATGATAGGAATTGACTTGGACGCTGGGATAGAGCGGTCTATCTCTTGGATCAATATCAATGGTAAGTGTTTTTCCCTAAAGTCTTCATTGAGGTTTCAGAAAATCTCGATAAAAATAGAAAAATGTTGATGAAAATTTCTCCTCGGAGAATCGTAAGATTGAACTTGAGATAAGAATCATTGAGAAGAACTCAACTGGAGAACAGTTAGAAAAAAGGAAGAGGGAAAGTGAGCAAGAAGAAGTGGAAAAGGAAGAAGGTAGTTCATCTAATGTGAAAGAGCGGCGTGTTGTCGCTACTGAACTGCTTCCACTAGAGTTGCATAAGACAAGGTCATTGAGGGAAGAGGAGAGACTCTATCAGATGGTACAAGGATTATTTTTGCATGTTTCTAGAGTTGTTGCTACTGTCGTTCATCAGTGTATTAGAAACAGTCCAATAGAAAATGCGCGGTTTGAGGTTCTGAAAAGAAAATATAGAGAACGTAAGGAGAGATAGAGGGAACCCTAATGTTGTTTAGTATGCTTGGTACGGGACATCATTCAAGAATGTGGATTGCATTATGCGTCATGGCTTTGAAATGCTTAGGATTGTACCCGGTTCTCATACTCATGGTCTTGGTATATACTTGTTCCCTGTATGCTCACCTCAAATTAGGTATGCTTCTCTTGAACTGGTTCATTATTGATTTTTTCTTAATTACATATATTCATTGATTTTTTAGACTTCTTATTGATTATGTGTCTTTTGAAATGATGGCCAAGATAGATGAATATGTTGAAAAGCTTATTATTTTATGTCAAGTTATAGTGGGAAAGCTTGAAAAGGTTGAGCTAGATTCTCAATAGTTGTTTTTGTCTAGTGCAAATATTGATAGTGGGGTTGATGACTTGAATAATCCAAAGTTGTAAGTGATGTGGTGTGGCAATATGAACACCCACATTCTACCTGTGTGTATAGTCAGTTATAAATCTGAATGTCATATGTCAGGTAAACATTGCTCCTTTTCGTTATTCTTTCGTTTCAATTACTTATGAATTTCTTGAGTGTTCTGTTTCTCTCACGACATTCATAAGTAATCAAAACGAATGAATGACGAAAAAGAGCAATGTTTACATGATATATGACGTCCAGATTTATAACTGACTATACACACATGTAGAATGTGGTGTTCATAGTGCCACACCACTCCATATACAACTTTGGATTCTTCAAGCCCTCAACCCCAGTATCAAAATTTACACTAGATGAAAATAACTACTGAGATCCTAACTCAACCTTTTCAAGCTTTCCCACTATAACTAAACATAAAATAATATGTTTTGCAACATATTCATCTATCTTGGCCATTATTTCAAAAGATACATAACCAATAACAAGTTTAAAAATATCAATGAATATATGTAATTAAGAAAACACCAAAAGTAAACCAATTCAAAAGATGCATACCTAATTTGAGGTGAGCATACAGGCGACAAGTATATAACAACACCATGAGTATGAGAAGCGTGTATAATCCTATGCATTTCAAAGCCATGACGCATAATGCTCTCCACATTCTTGGATGATGTCCCGTACTAAGCCTACTCAACAACATTAGGGTTCCCTCTATCTCTCTTTACGTTCTCTATATTCTTTTCAAAAACCTCAAACCGCGAACGTTTCATTAGACCTATTCTTATACACTGATGAACGACGGTAGCATCAACTGTAGAAACATGCAAAAATAAATCCTTTACCATCTAATAGAATCTCTCCTCTTCCCTCAATGACCTTGTCTTAGGCAACTTTGGTGGAAGCAATTCAGTAGCGACAATACGCCGCACTTTCACATTAGATGAATTAACTTTTTCCTTTTTCACTTCTTCTTCCTCACTTCCCCTCTTCCTTTTTCCTAACTCTTCTCCAGTTGAGTTCTTCTCAATGATTTTTATCTCAAGTTCAACCTTATGATTCTCTGAGGAGAATTTTTCATCAACATTTTCCTAGTTTTTATTGAGATTTTCTGAACTCTTAATGAATATTTTAGGAAAAAAACAATTATCATTGACATCAATCCAAGAGATAGACTGCTCTGTTCCAATGTCTAAATTAATTCCTAACATGTGATAAAAATTAAAAATTAATCAAAACCCTTCTATTTCTACCTCAATCATGGGCTTGCCACTTACAAAAGTTGATATTAGCACATCCATCACAGTTTTCTCGAAATTCATCCACTCTCCATCTTTATAGACCATAGATCTCACTAGCTTCTCACTGTCCTTGAAAGTAAATTCTGAACAAGTAAAAATGAACGGAGAAAGTAGTAAATCGAATTTAACAAGGGTCACATCTGGAAGAGCTACAATGCAACTGCAAAAATGGAAAAGAAACACAGTTGGAGAATCAAATCTCGAATATGTGTTATAGAGATAACAGGAGTCAGAAATGGAAAGCAAGAGATCGAGGAGCTTTTATTCCTCAAAGAGTCACCAAAGCACAGAGAAGGAGATCTAGGAAATACTTACTCGGATGGTGGTTGGAGAAGCAGATCTTGAGGGTTAAGAAGATACTGAGATCATCGTGGAGCTTATCATGTCGGATCTATGGAACACCACTAGAGAAGCAGTGCACCATCATATACAAACCATCGGCGATGAGAGGAGATGGGACAGAAGATGAAGAGAAGAGCAAAAGGCATTTGGGAAATTCTAGAACTAAAGACAAGCCCTAAATGTCTATTTGTTTGTCTCAAAAAGTGATTTGGATTGGGTCATTTTAAGTTGGGGTGGGCATTTGGTTGGTTTAGTTTGATTTTTGAATTTTGATTTGATTTTTAATTTTTGGTTTGGCGAAAATGACAACCGAAATAAATTCAATTCAATTCAATTTTTTTCAACTTTGAAGATCAAAATAGTGGGATTTTTTGTCATAACTGGGCTTTTAAAATTGGATAATTTTTTTAGAAAAATGACTTTTTTCAAACCTGATCGGCAGACATCTTTTGAAGTAGATTGAAACGACGACGACGATGACTAGACGAGGACTGACTGAAGTGAGGCGGAGAGGGAGAGAGTGTGAGAAACTGAATGTCAAAGTGAGGCGGAGAGGGAGAGAGTGTGAACTGTGAAGTGAGAGTTGCTGAGTTGGATTGAAGATTTAGGGTTGGGAATATATATATATATATAGTGGGTATTATTGGGCCTGATTAGGTTGGGTTGTTTTTGTAGGTTGCTGGGAATTTAGAATTGGGTTGGGTAATTGGGTATAATATTCTGTAATATATGTATACTAATATACTAGGTATATTAATTTTGATTTTTTTGGTTTAACCATTTTTTTTAAAAAAAAATCGACAACCGAAGCGATTAACTGTAATATTAACTTTTGAAATCAAAACTGACCGAAAAATCAAAAAATCAAAACCATAATTAAAGTTCGATTTGGTTTTTCAATTTTTTTGGTTTAAACCAAAATATGCCCAACCCTAATTTTAGGGCCCAATTACACATGCTTTTTTATTTGTAGATTTTTGTTTTGGGTCTCTTTGGTCCTTGTTTGACATTTGATTTCTTTATAAATAAAAGCTGGTCCACAGATCAAATCAATATATATATATATAATAATTTATATATAATAATAAAGCAAAATGTAGGCAAGGTGTTGTGGCATGCCTAAAAATCAAGGAATGCTATTTATTTTTTTTGTGGTTTTTTTGAGCTTTTCTTTAATATTTCCTAATTTATAAATTTATAAACTACTATCAATCAATGACGCTAAATTACAAGGTAATAACTATACAATTACATCTACATTACACCAAATTAAATTCAATAAAGGTTACAAAACATTTTTGATCCCTTTGAATTCTTTCTTGCTTATATACACACCCCAAAGATAAACAAAACATGATCAGATATATATAAAGGAGAAACATGAAACCGGTGACGTAACGCTCTCTAAAGCCTAGAATGTTATTTATCCTTTTTGTGATTTTTTTGATTTTTATTCTCCTTTAAAAGATGAAAAATACACTTTAAAAAATTACAAAATATTAAAGATAGCCATATTTAATTCCATTTCAAATCAATGCTTTCAATCTCCATTTTTAAAAACTTTCAGTTACAATATACATGCCTTTTTATCTTCTACCAATAAAAGAAATATAATTAAATAACATAGAATTAATTCTCACTCAATATGACGAATATATAATCTCTCCTAATTGAAGTTTTTTGTTTTTCACTTTTATGGATGCATGGCACAGGTACTACATTTTGCTGCCATCAATTTTAAATTCTTATTAATTTTCTTGCAATTAGATGCTATTATTTATTTATATTTTTTTTCCTTATCATTTTGATTTTGTTGATTGTAGTTGAAAATATCGGGTTATTGAATTGTGTTTGAAGTTCTTTTTTGTTTTTGGCGTATGTTGAAAAAATAAGAATATCAATTGTGTATAGTGCATTAAATTATGATCTTTTTCTCTTTTTCTTGTCTCATTGATTTTGATTTTGTACTTCTTTTGCAGGTTAATTGATTGGTGTGTGTAGTTGCATCATTTGAATATGAAGATATTGATATTTCTTAGAATCATGAAGAAATGACAATCAATATATCATTATCTTTCTCATAAAGATTTAGTTGATCAAAATAATGTATGATTCTACAAGTTATTTTTCTTTCGACGAAAAAAAAAATTTACATCTACAAATTTGATTTCATATGAAAAGAAACTAATATTAGATAGTTTTATTTTTATCATTTAATTTTATTATTTTTCTTTATAATTAAACCATATACAAAAAATGTCTTCAACTAATTCTCTTTTTCTATTTCTTTACCCTTCTATTTTATTTCTTGATTTTTAAATAGTGGATCATCGGTTAATCAATTGAGCAAGACACGATATCCTTTCACTCTCTTCATATAATATCTTTTTTCTTAATTTTTTTTCTCGTCCTTTTTACATTATTTAATTAGTTAAAATGTGAATATATCATGTTTTTGTTTTTCCTCTTCTTATGAATGTTTTTAAGTTTTGATTTCTAATAAATTTTTGAACTTTAATACTATAGTATTGTATGAAAATTGTATCGGCTCTTTGCTTATGCTCCTTGTCGCGCTTTCTGCAAAACGTTGATTTCCAGAACCTGTTCCTAATCTGCAAGGATACATACAAGCAGTACGTCGGCAGCTTCTCGCCGGCAGCTCTCTCTCTCTCCCTCTCTCTCTCTCTCTCTCTCTCTCTCTCGCCGGCAGCTCGTCGGCGATTTCAATTTCACCGGCGAAATCCCCTTCCTGTCAGTTTTTGGTGAAATAGTGTTGACCGGCGAGCCCATCCCCCCGATTTGCTTCGATTTTGCTCCGATTTGCGTCGATCTAACGTCGAAAGGGGGTTTTCGGAGCTTATCCTTGCGGATCTGAACGGTAGGGCTCAGATCTGACCGGAAAAGCAGTCGCCGGCGTCTTTTCCGGCTGGCAGATTTGTCCTTTTCCTGCTTCTCTCTTCTCTCTTTTCTTTTTTTTTTCTTTGTAACCCCTTTCAGGTACAATAAGCCACACACATCATCGAAGGCAGCTCGGGCCGTACATTCCGCCGACGACCAACTGTAGGGGCGGAACCGACAACGAATTGAGGTTCATTCCACACTCTCGCCGAGCCAGGTGCACTCGTTGCATAATCGTATTTCTTTCATATCTCTGTGCATACCTCTCTTAGTTTCTTTGTCTTGTGGACTCCCTGTTTTCTCGGGTAGTTAGTTCTTGGTACTGACTGTTGTTGAATAAACTTGCATTTAGTAATTTGGTTTAGTGTCGTTGGCTGTTTGGCATACGCTGTGGAATCGTGTTTTTTTACTTGTATTTGGTACCTTTTATTTATTATTTTTATTTTTTGCACGTGGCATTTTTAGCCTACTTGCCCTCCTTCTTTTCGGATTGAGTAGTGGTTGTGGTGGTCGATGGTAGACTAGGGTCATGTCATAGGTCGGGGTCCGGGTTTAGGTCCGGGGTCTACGGTGAGGGCGGGTTCAGGGTCTGGCCTAGGGTCGACTTTGGGGGCGGGGGGTACTAGGGGTAAGTAGGATAAGGGAAACTCTAAGTTGAGAGTTGGTTCTTGGAACATAGGGACTCTTCAAAGGAAGTCCATAGAGCTCGTGAAAATTCTTAGAAAAAGGAGGATTAGTATAGCGTGTGTCCAGGAGACTAAATGGGTAGGTTCTAAGGCGAGGGACGTGGACGGGTATAAGTTGTGGTACTCCGGTAGCGTGAGGCATAGAAATGGGGTAGGTATCTTAGTAGATGAGGAGCTTAGGGGGCAGGTGGTGGAGGTTAAGCGGGTCAATGATAGGTTGATGTCGATTAAGTTGGTCATTGGAGGATTTACGTAGAACGTTATTAGTGCCTACGCGCCGCAAGCGGGCTTGGATGAGGAGGAGAAGAAGATCTTTTGGGAGGTGTTGGAAGAGGTGGTGAGAGGCATTCCGAGTACTGAGAAGCTGTTAGTAGGAGGGGACTTCGATGGGCATATTGGGTCTTTATCGAGAGGTTATGATGAGGTGCATGGAGGTTTTGGTTTTGGGGAAATGAATGAAGGAGGAACTACACTTTTGGATTTTGCTAGGGCCTTTGGGCTGTGGGTGGTGAATTTGAGCTTCCCGAAAAAGGAAGAACACCTTATTACCTTTCGTAGTTCGGTGGCCAAGACTCAGATAGACTTTTTGCTCCTTAGGAAGGGGGATAGAGCGGTATGTAAAGATTGTAAAGTCATACCTAGTGAGAACCTTTCAGCCCAGCATAAGTTGTTGGTGATGGATTTGGAAATCAAGAAAGGCAGAAAAAAGAAGGGCGTGGAGGATCGACCCAGGATTAAGTGGGGTAGCTTGACTTTGACAAGTACTTTGAAAATAGGGGAGAAGCTAACGAATATGGGAGCGTGGGAGAGTAGAGGAGATGTGGATAGTATGTGGGAGACGACTGCCAGTTGTATCAGGGAGAGCGCTAGAGAGGTGTTGGGTGTTTCGAGAGGTCGATCTGGGAAACACCGGGGGGACTGGTGGTGGAACGCAGAAGTGAAAAGGAAGATGGAGACTAAGAAGGTAGCCTATGCTAAGTTGGTTGAGAGCAAGGATGACGAGGAGAGGCGGACGAGTAGGGAGGAGTATAAGGTAGCCAGAAAAGAGGCTAAGTTAGCGGTTACGGTGGCTAAGACAACAGCTTTTAAGAGTTTATATGCTGCCTTAGAGGAGAAAGGAAGGGATAAGAAGTTGTATAGGTTGGCCAAGGCTAGGGAGCGGAGGGCCCGCGATCTTGACCAAGTGAGATGCATCAAGGGGGAGGATGGCGAAGTGTTGATGGAAGATGCCCGCATTAGGAGGAGGTGGCAGTCCTATTTTCATAGACTTTTGAATGAAGAGGGGGACAAAAGTCTCGTGTTGGGGGACTTGGAACACTCAGAGAGGCGTCGCGACTACGGTTATTGTAGGCGTATCAAGGTGGAAGAGGTCAAGGGTGCTATTCGTAGGATGCGTAGGGGTAGGGCGACTGGGCCCGATGAGATTCCGGTGGATTTCTGGAAGTACACTGGCGGGCCAGGTATAGAGTGGCTGACAAGGTTGTTTAACATCATTTTTGGGGCAGCGAAGATGCCCGAATCTTGGAGATGGAGCACGATGATTCCAATATATAAGAACAAGGGGGACATTCGGAGTTGCAACAACTATAGGGGTATCAAGTTGTTGAGCCATACTATGAAGGTTTGGGAGAGAGTGGTAGAATGGAGACTGAGGAGGGTAGTGACTATCTCAGAGAATCAGTTCGGTTTCATGCCAGGTCGCTCAACTACTGAGGTTATTCACCTGGTAAGGAGATTAGTGGAGCAGTTTAGGGAGAGGTCATTCACCTGGTGTTCATTGATCTTGAGAAGGCATATGACAAAGTCCCTAGGGAGATTCTATGGAGGTGTTTGGAGGCTAAAGGTGTGCCTGTGGCGTATACTAGGTCGATCCAGGACATGTACGACGGTGCGAAGACGAGGGTGAGGACGGTAGGAGGGGATACAGAGCACTTTCCCGTGTTGACAGGGTTGCACCAGGGATCGACTCTCAGTCCGTTCTTATTTGCCTTGGTGATGGATGTTTTGACGCTGCGTATTCAAGGGGAGGTGCCTTGGTGTATGCAATTTGCGGATGATGTGGTACTGCTTGACGAGACCCGGGGAGGAGTGAATGATAAGTTGGAGGTTTGGAGACAGACCCTTGAGTCTAAAGGGTTTAGGTTGAGCAGGACTAAGACGGAGTACCTGGAGTGTAAGTTTAGCGATGTGAGGCATGAAGCTGATGCGGTAGTGAAGCTGGACTCCCAGGCCATTCAGAAGAGGGAGAGTTTCAAGTATTCGGGGTCTATGATTCAGGGGAACGGTGAGATTGACGAGGATGTCACGCAGCGTATTGGCGCAGGGTGGAGGAAATGGAGACTCGCTTCGGGAGTTTTGTGCGATAAGAAGGTGCCCCTGAAGCTTAAAGGTAAGTTTTACAGAGTGGCCGTCCGCCCGGCCATGTTATATGGAGCCGAGTGTTGGCCAGTTAAAAACTCCCACACCCAAAAGTTGAAGGTAGCGGAGATGAGGATGTTGCGAGGGATGTGTGGACTTACCAGGAGTGATAGAGTTAGAAATGAGATTATTCAAGAGAAGTTGGGAGTGGCGTCGGTGGTAGATAAGATGCGGGAAGTGAGGTTGCAATGGTTCGGACATGTGAAGAGGGGGTGCACGGACGCCCCGGTACGGAGGTGTGAGAGGCTGGCTGGGGATGATTTTAGGCGGGGTAGAGGTAAGCCGAAAAACTATTGAACGGAGGTGATTAGGCACGACATGGAGCAATTACAGCTTACAGAGGACATGACCCTTGATAGGAAGGTGTGGAGGACGCGGATTAGGGTAGAGGGGTAGTGGGTAGGAAGGTGCCCGTTTTTAGCAGAGAAGCGTGTTTGCTTGTATCTTTGACTGTTGTTTCTTAGGCAGAGTCTTGTTCGCGCTGTTTTGGTGTTATTTGTGATCTTGAATAACTAGTCTATAGTGTTGATCTGTGAGTGCCTTGCTTCGTCGAGTTGCTAGCGATTTGTGACCCCTTTTGCTGTTGGTTTTCATGATTTGTGTTGATGATTTTTACGATTCTTAGGATTTGTATGATTCTTATGATTTTTGATTTATGATTTTTATGATTGTTTTATGTTCTTTATGATTTTTGATTTATGATTTGTTATTGTTATCGGTCCTGAGCCGGGGGTCTATCGGAAACAGCCTCTCTACCTCATCTGAGCTAGTGGTATGGACTGCGTACATTTTATCCCCCCCCCCCAGACCCCATCTGGTGGGAATACACTGGGTATGGTGATGATGAATAATATAGTATTGTATAGAGCCAAATGAACCATTTTGCAGTTTTCATGTTGTGGTAAGTGATCAAAATTTCACAAATAACGATTTTAAGTATTTTCTTTTGAGTATTTCTTTTGTAATATATCATTTTTAAGTATTGCATTTCGTTTATTTATAGTGAAGTTATGCTGAGTTTAATTGAAATAATAAACATGTACTTGGGAATATCATTCGAATTAGATGTAAGTGGATTGTATTTATAAGAATGAAAAAGATATCGCGTAAAGAGAGATTCAAAATAAAGATTTGATGTTGTAAGATGAAGAACAAAAATATGACAAAAGTTACTTATATATTTATGCAATGATGGAGTTGAATATTCACAATAGCTTTAATATATATATATATATATATATATATATATATATATATATATATATATATATCCTAGAAGATCATTACCTTTTTCCCCCTTAATGGCCTTTTTTCAATTTATAAAATAAAAACTCAAATTATATCTTAATTATTGCGTGCTTAATAATGGACAATTGAAAAGTCCCCATTTCTTAAGAATTTATTATATAATGAATGTGGTATTTCTGTTACAGTATAGTGATCATTTATGTGGGTTTTCGGTTACTAAACTCTTGGGAGGAATTAAACTTACTTTTGTGCTCTTTCTCTGACACCTCTATCTGGCAAAAGAAGAAAGTAGAGGAATAAATGTGAGAAGTAAACAAATTAAAATCGAAAGAATAGATATCAAAAGAAGTTTTTTGACAAGATCAACAATCAGTCAAATGAATTTATCAAATTTTTTTCTTTTTTAGCAAAGCAGTGATTCAATTTTAATAATTAATAATTTTGAAAGTGTAAATGCCTAAAATAATATATTAACCAATTTTATTTTATTTGTTTTTGCTTCATCCGCTCATATAAATATTACACTTATATGATATTATTTAATTTCCAAAATAAAATGTGTAAGTTATAATTTTTTCTTTCAAGTAGCTAAAGAGTGATAAACAAAAAGAAACCAAAGAAGATTAAAAAAATTGGGGAAAAGGAGAAAAAGAGTACCATTCTGCTACTAAATATTAGTAGTATTAAAGAGGGGAAAATAAGAAGAAAAAAATAATTTTAAAAAAAGGTGAAGAAAAGAGGAATGGCCAAAAGGTATAGATTTATTTTTTTTGTACTTTTTTTTCTTTTTATTTCACATATTTTCTTTGTTTGCTCTTTTATTGAAAAAAATATTAGAAAAAATTTGATTTTTTTTTTAAAAAAATACACGTATGAATATATTAAATATATCAATAGTTAACGAACTAAAGATAAGAAATTCATCATTTCTAATTTTTTTTTAAAAAAGAGCTAATTGATTAAGAGATGCTTACCAAGTTTACATAACAATTCTTTTTCATTTATAAGAGTATGGTGCTTGAAGTAGTGAAATTAGACCTATTGATATTATTAAACTATTTAAATTTTAAATTTGATCAAATTTATAGAACTAATTTTTATATACATATATAGTAGATTTAGTGTATATTTTCTATTTTCATAAATCTTTTTTAATTTCAAGATTTTTACATAATGTATATCGTGAATTTATTATTAACTTTTACACTCGCGCGGATTAGTTTCCTAGTAATAATAATAAATGAGAATGTAGGAGAGGTGATGTGGCATGCCTCTAAAGTCAAGGATGACATTTATCTCTTTTCTCAAATTTTTGACATTTTTCTTAATTTTTCCTATTTATAGGGTTTATTAGAAAATCTAAAAATATTTCCTAATTACATTCTCTTAGTTATCAATCAATTTTTCAGTTTAGATAACCAAAAGTTATTATCATTAATTTAGCAATCATTAATCATTTATAATATAATAAAATAATATATATTTTCATTATTTTCTTCTTTTAGCTACTCCCACCATTTTTTCATTCTTATGTTTAATAGTTCAACACTTCAATTTTTATACTATTAACTACATCTCATTATACCTTGATTATATTATTAATAAAAATGAGATCCTTTCACATTTATTTTATTGTATTTTTTTTTTTACTTTCTTCTAATTATAAAATGACAATATTTTTTTTTGAAAATATTTTAAGTATTTTCTCTTTATTAATTAATATATTTACAATGAGTAATTACCCATGATTCACACCTCTTTAATTTTACCTTTTAATAATATTTATATCCCATAATTTTCATGTCCTTGACCCTCAAACTTTAATTTGTAAGTTTATGATGTCCTATGGTATTCCACTACTTTGCCTATATTAATTCATATTTAGTTTCATGGAGACTCCCACTCAAGTTTATCCTTTCTCTTCTTCATCATTTTGATTTGTGAATTAACTAACATGTAAAAGAAAGAAAGTATATGAAGGTAAGAAATATTTCATTTTCAATCTTTCTTTTCATTTTTATGTACTTGAACGTACTTTCTTAATTTTACTATATTTTATTTATGCATATATTATCATCCTCCAAGCAAGTATGATCAAGAAATTTTTCGCAATAATGAACAATGTGCCGTTAGTATGTGATTGTTCTCTCTAAAATTCAGTTTGCACTTGACACTAACTTTATAATCATATGATGTAGTTTGATTACAATATTTAGATATAATTAATGTTAGTTATAATTAATTTTTGATATAATTAATTTCGATATAATTAATTTTTGATTGGTATGATATTTTATTTATTCATAATTATGTTAGTTTTTTTTTTATTTAATGGGTAGTATATGATGAGCAGAATATGGTGGCAGATCTACTTGCAAAGAAAGATACCAGAAGAAAAAAAAAATTGAAGTATAATTAGGAACTACTTTTGCAAGAATTTTTTCTACCATCGACTTGTATTGGTAACTTAGCTACTTTTGCTAAAAAAAAATTTAATTTTGATTTGTATTGACAACTTAGCTACATATATTAAAAATGCTACTCATTTGATCCTCTATCATTCTAATTTTTTTTTTTGTTATGAAGCATAGTTAATATAATTATCCCATTTTAACCAAAAGAATTACTATGAGGAGTTTCATTTGTAGTATTCTCGCAAAAGAAAAAAAATTAAAAGATGAAATATTAATTCTACGATGTCATATTTTTTCTTTTGAGCATGTAAAATTCTGTCTTTTGTCGCCATTTTTTTTGTTTGAGATGTATTCATAGTTGTTTTCTTTTTTCTTTTTAATTACTCTGTGAATGTAATAGTCTAGGTTATTTTTATATGTCTTAACAGCATAAAAAACAAAATCTATCATCTATATATTATTTAATTGCGATCTTTGAAATAGTAATGTGACACATCTCTTATGCAGCTAACTCATTTTTTTGATTCATTTTTTGATTTTCCCTCTTGCTTTCACCATTTATTAATTTATTTTTGCAAATAAATTAATACATAATGATAATGTATTTAATGTTTACTAAAATTATACATTTAAATTGTTTATAACTCATATCTCTTCGTCTTACTTAATTCTTACTCTTAAATATTATTCATGACTCCTGTACGTTTCATTTTCATAATTCTTAAAAATATTTATTTAATATTTAAAAATTATAATAAATAAATGTAATAATAAAGACACAAGAAGAAGTTCAAAAGTTTTTTTTTTTAAAAAAATCAGGATTTGTAGAGAGAATCAAGTACTCCTACGAAATATAGAGAAAATTAAAATAAAAAAGTACTCCCTCCATCCCATTTTATGTGACCTACTTTCCTTTTTGGTCCGTCCCAAAAAGAATGTCCTATTTCCTTATTTGGTAACTTTTTGAAGGTACAATTACTCTTTTACCCTTATTGGTCCCACTTAATTAAAAAGTGAATGCATTATCTTTTATTTTTTAAAGGACAATATGGTAAACATTATCAAGTCAAAGCTTATTTCTTAAACTCCGTGTCAAATTAGGCCACATAAAATGGGACGGAGGGAGTAATATTTTAAATGTAATACAATATATTTTTATTTTAAAATATGATCTCTTATATGAATAGTGTGTACTTAAAAAGATTTAAAGAATTTTTATCATGCATGTTGAAAAACCATATCTTGTCCCGGATAAAGACAAAGATCTACGTTGTCTTAAACATGAATATAAGTATTACATACTACTTTAATAAAATAAGAAATTATCAATATATATATAAATAGGAGTAAGCTTGTGACACGTTCACTAAAAAAAAAATTCCTTTGTAGCCAATCATTTATTAAAAAAAATTGATAAGCTTATGTGTGTGTATATATATATAAATAGGAGTAAGCTTGTGACACGCTCACTAAAAAAAAAAATCCTTTTGTAGCAAATAATTTATTAAAAAAAATTGATAAGCTTATGGACGAACGACGGGAATTAAACCGACGCATGGTGGATTCACAATCCACTGCCTTGATCCACTTGGCTACATCCGCCCCCTCGCCTACTTACATTCCATTTTTACATATTTAAATTAGAAAACAATATATATATAAGATGTAAAAATATATTAATTAATTATTTTTTCTTATAGTCGCGCGAAGCGCAAATTGTTTCACTAGTATATAACAATAAAAGAGAATATAGAAGAGGTGATGTGACACCTCTCAATGACCTCCATTCCTATTCGTCTTTTTTCTCCTTTTTTTTCTATTTTTTCTATTTTTTTCTATTTTTTCCTCTCATTTTAAAATCCAAATATGACAAGTAAAAATGAACCGAAACGAGTAATAAATGAAAAACATTTATTAAACATTTTACAAACCAGAAAAAATAAAAATAAAAACATATAAAAAACCGTCATCCTCTCAATCAACTGCTAAAAAGTCTCCACAATCATACGTGATAATCACATAGTTCGTCGAGTTAAAATTATTTCCCTTTTTTCCCTGAAACCGTTCAGAGCTTTATATTAAGGAGAGAGAGGGTTGGTCCATCCATTCCTGGTTAATTACCCCTTCATTCTTTTGAGTCTCCATTCACTTTTTTTGAGTCTCCGTACACTTCCAATTCCTTGTTCTTGTTCTTTGATCCATTTTCTCTCTGACATTGTGAGGCCGAAATCAACTACTAATTGTATAAACTAACGCAATAGTCCTGTTAATTCTTTATATTTGATTATTTGATATTTGTTAAAATAGTAAAATTGGTAAAAGATAGTCTAGTTTATCCTTCTATTGTTTAAGTTTGAGATAAATCATGCTTTTGAAGTTTCTTCTAAAGTAGTTAATTTCTCATCAATTTTCTGCTTACAATTATCTTTTGCTTCAACTCTGTTTGAACAAAAAATTTGTTTTGTCGGAACTGTTGTTGCTCCACTTGAAAGATTAAAGCTGGAATATATAGTTCGTGGTGAACAGAAGCACTTGTTGGAGCTCGTCAAAACAATTGCAGCTACTCAAGGCTTGAGAGGCTTTTGGAAAGGGAACTTGGTCAATATCCTTCGTACTGCTCCTTTTAAGGCAGTTAATTTTTGTGCTTTTGACACATACCGAAAGCAACTGCTGAAATTATCAGGAAATGAAGAAATTACTAACGCCGAGCGGTTTGTTGCTGGTGCAGCAGCCGGAGTGACTGCTACTGTGATGTGCTTACCGCTGGACACTGTAAGTCATGTGTTATAAGATATGGAAAATTGCATTTTTTATCCGTTTGATATTTATAATCTTTAACTAAGCCCGTCTATGTCGTATATAAGCACATAAAACTGTCTGTGCATTAGTTTGCATTTTGATCTAGCCGTTGTCAGAAATGTCAAATTTAAGAACCTCTTTTCTAGTACATTCAATTTTCCTATGTAATTGTTTCCCTTCTTTACTAGTGCATTTTTAATCCACAAATAGCAAGAGAAAAGATAAACAAGAGAGCTCTTTTCTCGTCTTTCGTAAACATTCTTTTATGTTGCTCATAGTTCTTCCTTTCCTTCAATACAACTTCTCACCCTCTAGAAATCCAAAAAGGAAGGCTGCAAATACGAATGAAATCCAAAAAGAGGCCTAAAATTAACATGTGGAGTTAAAAGGAGGGGTTTTTTTTTGCCAAAAGGAAAGAGAGGTATTTTGTCACATAATCTTATGATTTAAGTTCTGCAAAATTCTAGCTGCTTGTCAGTTTGATCTGTGTCATTCATTGATAATAGGTTTCTTCCAGTAGAAAGGAAACATCTTTGTTAGAGGCTTCGATTTGCATAGGAAATTCAGCAAGCAAAAAACAAGATATTCTTTTTATGAAATAATTAGTTCTGGAATTGAAGGAAAGTAGATTGATATTTATCCATCATCTTCAAGTGTCAATAGTTATGTACCCATGCCATTTTTGATCCGTAACTGTCCTATTTCTCGTATATTTTACAGTTGCTGAGTGGAAACATGATAAATTCAGTAGTTACGCTGTTTCTGATTCATCTGTTGATGAGTTCCAACTTTTCAAGCAGGTTTTGCCTCTAAAACCTTTTTTGTTTTCTTAGTATATCTTGATTAGCTGTGGAAGGAGATAATGGTGTTACAAGGGGAAAGGAAAGCCGGTTAGTGGCAGAAATGACCAGGGAGATGGGACCTTACAAAAAAGAAAATGGGGGGGGCGGAGGAGGCGGGACAGTGCTTGGGAGAAAGCCCGGGGCTGTGGACAGAGTTTGATGATTAATACTCTTATCAACTTCCTCAAACTTTAAAGATTTCTTCATCTGCAAGCAAACCAAATCCTGAGCAAGAACACACGCTATTAAGCACACAATTGTGAATCATGACAAGGAGACCCTTAAGCACCCCTTTTCGTTTTTTGCTATTTATTGATATGCATAAGGTACCAAAAGATGGGAAAAACTTTTGGAATAAAGAATAAAATAAAACTAAGAATCTTAGAATTTTTATGTGTCATTTAGGATTAGAATAGAAGTGACTTAGTCGAGAGGTTGAGGATTTAGTTGTTTTTTTCCTAAATCAAATAATAGAAGGGTTCCAACTGAAGATGGCATACATGGCAGGGGCGAAGGAGCGAATTCCCAGTATAAAAATTTAGTGCAGCACCTACTAAACAGAAAAAGAGAAGAAAGACTTAGTACGGAACCTTTGTCCAAGAGAAAAACAAGGGAAGACATGGAAGAATAGAGCAGTTTTAGGCTTTTAGCTCCATCAAGGAACCAGCAAAACAAATGGTTACTGGACATTGTCTGTTATTGTTGATTTGGACCAAACTAGTTTCTCCCTTATCTTTCAGGCCTGATACACTCTTCTAATATGACATAGTGTATGCTTGAATTTGTGCTTGGAGTTATATTCTGTAAACTATTAGCATCATAGGCCTGGTTTTAGTACATAAATTTTACGTCTCTGATTTGAAAATGAAAGCAGCGCGATGCAGTAGTTTGCATTTCCTTCTTCTGTAAGAATGTGTAACCATCTTTGACTCTTTGTTTTTAATAAATATGAATGTGTAATGTGTTCACATCATCTGATGTCCGTATTAGATTGATTATCCTCCTAATGGCTGGGGAAGTTGATTTTTCTCTGGCCTGCTTTGTTATTCCAATGTTGCCTAATAATTTAAAACCTTTCAGATTCGGACCAAGTTAGTGGCACAGGGTGGAGAAGCCTTGGGTGGTGTGGTTGGAGCTTTCCAACATGTGATCAGAACTGAAGGATTCTTCTCTCTTTATAAGGGATTAGTACCCTTTTTGAGTATGGCCACAGCAGCGGCTGTTTTCTATGGTGTATACGACAAATTAAAATCAGCTTATTTGCATTCACCTGAAGTCAGAAAAAGAATTGAGTATATGAAGCAACAAGGAGCAGAGCTCAATGCTTTTGACCAGCTTGAGTTGGGACCTATGAGGACCTTACTTCATGGTGCTATAGCTGATGCTTGTGCTGAAGCCGCAACCTATCCATTTGAGGTCATTAGGAGGCAACTTCAATTACAAGGCCGAGCATCTAAACTGAGTGCCTTGGCAACTTGTGCGAAGATTGTTGAACATGGAGGTATTCCAGCTCTATATGCAGGACTAATCCCTAGTTTACTACAGGTACCAGTACTTTTGTAACCGTGCCATTGTCATATTTCAGTTCAATTGACTTCCATATATATATGATGATAGTATTCAAAATTTCAAGCATATCTCGAGGGATTGATTGAATTCATTTTCTTCTTTTCAAATCTATGTTACTATCAAGACTTTCCCATTCTCACTTGTCATGTTCTGAATATTCAGGTGTTATAAGATACTTCGTCTACGAGTTCATGAAGATTGTTCTTAAAGTGGAATGAAGGACATCTGTTGCTAAGTAGTGAGGTACAGAAGCATTGTATTACAATCTTATTCATCACATTTTGTTAAAGAGGTAGACTTTAGTTTGTTGGGCAATGAAGCTAAAATTTCTCTCTTAACTCTTGATGAAATTCTTGGCTTAGATTCAGGCTCACCGACTCGACACTATATTTTACTCCTCTGTCCCAAAAGGAAAAAAAGGTTTATCAAACACAGGCTGGTGTGTATTGAAAAAGAAAAGGTTTAGCACCTAAGGGTGTGGCCTAGTGGTCAATGAAGTGGTTAAGAACCATGAGGTCTCAGGTTCAAATTCCAGCGGAGAAAAAACAAACACTAGGTGATTTCTTCCCATATGTTGAGGTGCGCGTAAGCTGACCAGGACACCATGGTTATAAAAAAAGAGCCATATGAACAAAAACCAAAGGAGATAACATCAAGATGAGTTCTGAGATCTTTAAAAAAAAAAATGAAAAACGAAAAGAAGGATATTGTGTTATTGGACATTGGGTGTCTGGCACCAATGGATATTGTGTTATTCGTGATTATTTGAAAATTCTGAACATTCCCGTTATCTTAATTTACTTTTATCGAATTCTCTTGTTTTCAAGTTGAACTAACATATTGCACTTTTTTTTAGGAGTTGTCCAGTGGTAAAAGATGTGTGTTGAGAATCAAGATTTCTTAGGTTCAAATTTTAGAGGAAGTAAAAATACGAGGTAATTTATTTCGAATTATTCGGTACATAAGAGATAGCAAATGCCCAGTAAAATTAGTGGAGAGGCCCACAATTTATTAATATACCACAACTCCTCATTTCCTTCGACGTTTCTAAGAAAATGCTACTCTTTCGTGGGAAACAATTTCAATTTGGCAGTTAATTACTCCCTCCGTTCCATTTTATCTGAAACCTTTTCTTTTTTAGTTCGTCTAAAAAAGAACGCCATCTTATTATAATTAGAAACAATTTAAATTTAAAGTTCTCATTTTACTCTTAATGAAATAATTTATAGATACACAAATATCTAAAGGGTGTTTTAGACTACTCTATAAGTTTCAAAAGTTTTTTCTTTTTTTTTCTTAAATACCGTATCAAGTCAAAAGATACCAAATAAAATGGGATAGAGAGTAATAAATTACGAATGATCTAAAAATTTATGTAAAATGAAATTTTTCTTTAGCCCATGAAACATCATGTTGTTTTTGGGTCAAAGAAACATCTTATTCAAATACTGTTAGCAATAGAGTAAACATAACTAACCACAAACTTTCACGAGTTGGGAAAGAATATCATTCTCACACGTTTTGAAGGTGACAAAGACAACAAGTCAATTGCAGCAAGTAAAAAGAAAAAAAATCTATCATCAGATCTTTGTGAGAAGAAAAAAGTAAGAGGAGACAGAATTCTGCGTATTAATAAGGACACTCATTTAATAAAATTTCTGGCAAGGAGATACGTCTGAGTCCCCTAATTGGGTCAACATTTAAGCATTGAACTTTTTACCCTATGCATGTCATAGTTTCATGTGGCAAAATTCTGACTCCTTTATCCTTCGGTAAAAAGTACACCAGTCGTTAAACCGATTTACTACTTACTCTGTTCATTTTCACTTGTTCAATATTGACTACTTTCAAAGAGAGTGGGAAGCCGGTGAGGTTTATGGTCTATAAGGATATAAAGTGGGTGAATTTCGAGAAAATGCGATGGATGTGTTGATATCAGCTTTCGCGAGTGGCAAGCCTATGATTGAGGTGGAAATGGAAGGGTTTAAATTAATTTTTGATTTTTATCGCATGTTAGGAATTGATTTGGACACTGAGATAGAGTGGTCTATCTCTTGGATCGATATCAATGATAAGTGTGTTTTCCCTAAAGTCTTCATTGAGGGTTCAAAAAATCTCGATAAAAACAGAAAAATGTTGATGAAAATTTCTCCTCGGAGAATCGTAAGATTGAACTTGAGATAAGAATCATTGAGAAAAACTCAACTGGAGAACAGTTAGGAAAAAGGAAGAGGGTAAGTGAGCAAGAAAAGGTGGAAAAGGAAGAAGGTAGTTCATCTAATATGAAAGAGCGGCGTGTTGTCGCTACTGAATTGCTTCCACTAGAGTTGCATAAGACAAGGTCATTGAGGGAAGATGAGAGACTCTATCAGATGGTAAAAGGATTATTTATGCATGTTTCTAGAGTTGTTGCTACCGTCATTCATCAGTGTATTAGAACCAGTCCAATGAAACATGCACGGTTTGAGGTTTTGAAAAGAATATAGAGAATGTAAGGAGAGATAGAGGAAACCCTAATATTGTTGAGTATACTTGGTACGGGACATCATCCAAGAATGTGGAAAGCATTATGCAACATTGATTTGAAATGCTTAGGATTGTACCCGGTTTTCATACTCATGGTGTTGATATATACTTGTCGCCTGTATACTCACCTCAAATTAGGTATGCTTCTCTTGAACTGATACATTTTTGATGTTTTCTTAATTACATATATTCATTGATTTTTTTAGACTTGTTATTGGTTATGTGTCTTTTGAAATGATGCCTAGATAGATGAATATATTGGAAAGTATATTATTTTATGTCAAGTTATAGTGGGAAAGGTTGAGCTAAGATCTCAGTAGTTGTTTTTGTCTAGTGCAAATTTTGATATTGGGGTTGATGACTTGAATAATCCAAAGTTGTAAGTGATGTGGTGTGGCACTATGAACACCACATTTTATATGTGTGTATAGTCAGTTATAAATCTGGACGTCATATATCATGTAAACATTACTCTATTTCTTTGAAGAAAAGTTAGGAATCCTAACTTTGGGACAAAGTCAGTTTTTTCCTATAAATAAAGGGGGTTTCATTCATTGTTATTCATCCCTCGGTACAATTCATCAAGAGAAATAAAAACTACTATATCTTCTCTCCCTTATTATTTTTGTCTTTTTCTTATTAGTTCACAAAAGGGTGAGCATTTTAAAATGATAATAAATGAAAAATATTTATTAAACATTTTACAAACCAGAAAAAATAAAGTTAAAAACATTTAAAAAAACCGTCCTCCCCTCAATCACCTGCTAAAAAGTCTCCCCAATCATACGTGTAACACTTTCACTTGCCCCCTTGGATAATCACATAGTTCCTTTTCGTTCCCATTTCCACCGCCGCTATGCCGCCGCCGTCCGGCGACGGAGCTGACACCTCCGCCGGTGGCCGCTGCACATGCTCCTCCACCTCCTCCGACAATGAAAATCAAATCCAAAACTGCCAGCATTGCCGGCGAATGACTCTCCCTTCCTCCTCCTCTTCCTGCTCCTTACTTAGCCTCGAATCTTATCCGGTTCAGGATTACGATAAGCTTTGGAGAATTTATAGTGCTTCCGTTAAAGGATTTACTATTGGTGCTGGCCTTAAAGGTGGCCTTGCTATTTTTGCTGTTCTATCTCGGCTACGACGGAGAAAATTTGCGAAGTAAATTTCATTGTTTTTGAATTCGGAAAGCGTTTGGATCTAAGTTTTACATTTAGGTTTAGCTTATTTGAGTTTGTTTTTGTGTTTTTTTTAGGAAAGTGCAAATGGTTTCGAGTAAGGAAGATATTGTTTTGGCGTTAAAGGAGACGCTAAGATATGGTTTATTCCTTGGGACTTTTGCTGGTACATTCGTATCTGTTGATGAAATTGTATCTGCTTGGGGAGGTCATCGAAGGTACGTACACTAGCTGATTTGTTTCCATCTGTTCTAGCCTTGGTGGGAGCTGTCAGGTATCCCGTGGAATTAGTCGAGTTGTGCGCAAGATGCCGCTCGGATATCACGGTTATCTAAGAAAAAGATATACACACATATTTGTATGTATCCAGGGGCGAATTTATATGTTAAAAATGGGGCACGTGAAATCATGGTCTCTCCGTAAAACTAGTATTTTATGCATATATTTTCTAAAATTGGTATAATATTATCTGCCGGCACCATGCTACAAGAAGGCTAAATGATGGACTTGGTTAGATGTTGAATTATTTACCTTGAGGACTAGGGATCAATTCCCACTTAATACATTTTTTCCTTCCTTTTTTAGTGGTGCATCTATGTTCTAGAAATCCTAGATTTGCCCCTTAATGTATCTATGTGTTTGTGTGTTAAATTTGGATGTTTTCAATTTGTTAAATATAATTATGTACATGCGAAATAGATTTGTTACTTATCTATGTATATATTGTATTTTAATGTGTGTGTGTGATTGTATGTATGTATGTATGTATGTATGTGACAATCAAAAAAATTTCATTTGTTTGAGAGTAGATGAAGCAGAAACTTATTTGAAATTCAGGACAGCTAAGTGGAGAGCATTGCTAGCGGGTGCAATTGCAGGGCCATCGATGCTTCTTACTGGTAACACACAGCATACGAGCTTGGCGATTTACATTCTTATGCGTGCGACTGTGTTAGCATCCCGTTGTGGAATAAAAAGTAAGCGGTTTGGGCGCATATGCAAGCCTTTAACTTGGGCTCATGGAGACATTTTCCTTATGTGTCTATCCTCTTCACAGATCCTGTAAGCATTGTTTTTCTCCTTTTGTGGGGACCTAATTTCATATAAAAAACATTTTGAGCAATGATTTTTTTTCTTATTGTAAACCATATGCTCCTACTTCTTATGCTTTACATATATAAAAACATTATTATTACTACGCAATCTGGTTTCCTTCTTAACAATGTAAAGGTGCAATTTTTATGCATTTTTAGCACTGCATTGTTGATAAACTGTAATGTCATGAACAAGTAAACATTTCTTCCTTCTGAGCATGATATAAATTGCAATGCTTAGAAATTGAGATTAAGCAGAATTGTTCCAAGCTAAATCATGTTGGTTTGGCTTCATATTGAAGTTAGCCAAGAAATTAGGTACTTCCCAAGTCAAAACATAAACGAAAAGTTCGCCTAGAAATGGTCATTGCCTAAAACTTTTTAGCCCATTTTAGTGGAGAATGAAAGGCAACCTTGAATAATTGGAGGATGAAGTTGACTTCTTGATTGGAATCTAACCTTATATTTTGATATATATATATATCAGATTGATATAATTTGGGATTAATCTAATTGAAGCGAAAGCTAAATAAATGAATGAACTGATCACACTACTACCAGTGGTTTACAACTTCTTAAGCTTTATGTTCTAATTGTTGTACATGCATGCTCAGTTTCGCATTTATTGAAGTGGCTGTATCAGACTAAGGAAGTCATGACAGTCAGAGTGCTGATTGGACACTGACATTTCAGTAGTCTTCTCATCATAAATATTTAAACTGATAGTCTCATTTGGTAATCTGGTAAAATGTTTCAAGAATAGTAGAATTTTCATCTCTGAATCAGGTTAATCTCAGATTCTTTATTTATCTGTCGCAATTTACAGTGGAAGAACTGTATCACGATCTTTCATTATAGTTTCAGCAGGATTTTATGGGTTGTCTTGAGATCTAATCTCCAATCCCTTCTACCAATGGAAGTAGGGCCCTGTTTATAAAATTCTTGATGCCATGTGTTTAGTTTAACCAAGTAAGCATAAAACTGCATCAATTTGCATTGGTTCCATGAGATAGTTGACAGGTTTAGTATCTCCTTTGAAGGAAGCTATCCATGTGTCTTACGTGGAAAGACTTTTTATACAAGGCAAAGCCTTTCATGAACATACTTCTGTCTTTGCATGTATGTCATCCCAAAGCACAATAGTTCAAGGATAATGTACCTGAACAATGAGCCAAAGTAACTGTTTGGGCTATCGTGCTTCATTATCCCAAGTGGAATTCCTATTTTGACCCAAGCTAGCATTGTCAGCCATATAACTTTGGTTCCTGCTGATGATGTGGGAGATGGGGTGTGTTTTGTTAGCAACGGCAAGAAGAGGTCAAAGCCGTAATATTCAAAGGAAGGGAAACAATATATGCACAAGAAGTTAGTTTTTAGCACTTCACAGTATCCACAGAAAGTGCTAATGTGTTACTTGTATGGAAAAGATATAATTTTGTACCTCCATAGGATTAATCGTGATTACAACTTCCTGCAGAAATTACCCAAAACTTCTGTCTACAAGTAGTTGTCTAAACACTTGTTTGTCATAAGTATTACAATAAAGATAAAAAATCTCTTTCCTGGCGGTCTATTGTTTTGATTAAAATGTAGTGAGTTCAGAATTCAAAACCTGATTTACTCAGAAGACTGATTTGCATATTCTGAATCTGAGACGCCTATCCCCTTATGAGCAATGTTTTTCTCTCATACTGCATTTTTTTTTAATTCATGTCAGATCCGCTTATATATTGAAGCAAGATAGTCTGCATCCATCTTACAAATCCTTTCTCAACAAACATGGTGGCAAAGCTTTGGTTATTCTGCAGGGTGTGAAAGACCTGGCATGTGGAAGCTCTGCAACGAATTTGGAAGCAATAGAGAATCATTATAAGTCCAATGGTATTGACATTAAACTGGATCCGCAAATGAAAGTACCCTGCTCGGTATGTCATAGTTTCCTGTTCTTTGGCAAGAAAAATACTCCAAATATGAATGCTGCTTTCTATTTTAGTTGGATCTGCTCCTTGTAACGAAAATGTTGCTACTTTATAAAATGCTGGGGAAAAAGGAGTTTAAAATATTTACTGTGTAGAGCTAGAAATTGGAGGTTTGGCTGGGTGTTGTTTCGTGTTTCTGTTTTTATTATTCTGCATTCTTAAAGCATTTTAGGTTGTCTGGGTACTTCTAAAGTTTGGGTTTAATTACCAATTTTTTAAGATTACAACAAGGGCTCTTGGGACTTGAGCGATATCTTTTTATCAAGGGTCTGTAAATTGATCACGTTGGCTATTTATTATTACCCTTTGCTTTTCAATGAACCAGCATGCTTGATAGTCGAATACCTTTTTAGAGCTAATGAAGACGAATGCAATATATGTTATAATAGACCCTTGTTGTCTGGCCCTTCCCCGGACCCGCGCATAGTGGAAGCTTTAGCACCGGGCTGCCCTTTTTTATTATGTGTTTGTGGAGAATGTGTTCGCTATATTTTGTCTATTATACTCTGTTTGGAAATTATGATATATCTTCCGTTCTTTCATGTGGTATTTTGGGGCTTTGTGAAATGCATTTAAGTTGTATTACAGCAAAAGGAACAGTTTTGATTTAATTATCGTAGTGAATACCCAGTTGAAGAGGAGAACTATATGAGGTTTGATATATGTGGGCTATCAATTCTGCAGATAAGAGTTCTTGAAACTAGTAAGTACAGGATAAGTTTTGTTCATTAATTTGCTTTATAGTTCCAATTATGGTGCACGAGTCACTGATTTGCTTCATATGAATAAAAATACCTGCAGTGCTGTAGCCACTTTATACCTTACCAGAAAAAATAAAAAGCTGTAGCCTCTTGATTTTTCAGTTGAGGATGTAACTGAATGATGCAATTTCCCTTTAGTATACTTTTGCTCTACCTGTAAATGTTATGATAAAATCAAACATCCTGTTGTATTGGCCTCAATAATAGACTCTTAATCGTGTTTCATGTGTTTGCCTAAAGTAGGTGCCACTATTCTTTCTTGAAATCTTTGGGTCCATAGTAATCAAAGATTGCAAGAGTTCAATCGACATGCTGAATTTGTTGATCTGCAAGCACTGTTTTCCCTTTGGATGTTCATGCAGATAGTACATGAGAATCAAGGATGTGGTGAACATTTCATTTCTTTTCTAATTCAAGCCTACAAGAGGGCTCTGCCAGTTTACCTTCCAGTTTATTTAGTTCCTGCACTCATTGTACATCGTCAGGGCCTCTTGAAAAGGTACTGAATGTTGGTTTCATCAATGACAAATCATCTTGGATTATCCATTGATCAGCCATTGGTTGATAAAATCTGTAGCATTATAGGAGAATTATTTTAGCATTTGTTACTAAGAATAATTTATCATTTGGAAGTACATTTCCATCATGATAGTTCATATTGCTTTTCGCCCATTCCATTTCCAAGCTCTATAATTGTATAATCATCTCCCTTCAGCTCCAGTTATTACAACATTTCGAGGAAATTTTTGCAGACCTAACACAATTTTGGCAAAGGGTCTCCTTGGTACAGCAAGATCTAGTCTATTTCTCTCTGTGTATTGTTCATCTGCCTGGTGAGAACTGATTTGATTTGTTGTATTTGTATATTATTGTCTTTGTTATGAATATTTTTCCTCGTTTTTCAGGCCTTTTGTCTGACGATGTTAAGCCCCCTCCAAGCTTAAGTTCACTTGCTTCGAATGATTGTTTATCTCAAAGATTCATGTATTGTTTCATTGTTAGGTTATGGACATGTATTCTCTTCAGGCTGTTTAAGAGGTGTAACATCCCCATGGTAGCACTGGGAACGGTATAGGACCCATTAGTTAATTTTCTTAACCAGTCGTTACTTCTCCCTCTGTAAAGATAACATAAAAACTTTTTTGCAGTTCCCTACTGGTCTGGCCCTGGCAATTGAGAAGAAGAGCAGAAGGATAGAGATTTCACTCTACTGCCTGGCTCGGGCACTTGAGAGTTTCGTCACCTGCATGGCTGATGTTGGTTATTTGCCTATGTCAAAAAAATTAGAGAGAGCTGATGTCGTGATCTTTAGCATTGCAACTGCAGTTCTCATGCATTGTTATGCTATGGAGAGGGATGTCTTCAAATCCAAGTACTTGAATGTTCTTGATTGGGTGTTCGGTGTGCCTCTTCCCCCCTACGAAACCACTCCTCGCAAGAAAAGATGAAGAGCTTGTTTACCGAAGGAACCAACTCATGTAGCACAAATGATTGGATTATTCTTTTTTATAATTGCACACAATATGTGGCACAAACAAATAATTTATTTTTGTACACCACAATTGTCACAGAGCAAAAAATCTACTATGATGCAAATATAGGTTGAATTGTGGTCCGTTTGATTGAACCTTTGTTGTAATGTTAACCCTCTTGAATTATTCAAATTTCATCAAGGCAATCTACACTGCTTGCAACAAATTATTGAGCTCAACCTTGAGTTGTTTAAAATGACCTCTATCAATACCACGATAATGAAAAAACAACATACTATATAATATAATTTCACAAGTAGACTCGTGAAGTCTAAAGAGGTAGTGTACACACATAATTAACCATTAGAGAGGCTATTTTTGATTGATACCTTGTAAATTGATAACTCATAGACACACAAAGACACTATTTTTGATTGATTATCCTATGTCGTAGAGATAGAGATGTTGTTTTCGATTGATCGTCAGCTTTAAAACGATAACAAAAAAAGAATCCAATTACGGAACTTTGAATGTTGTAATTTCGAATACAACACAATATCTCAAATATAGTGATGCAACAAAGAAGTTCTGATAAATTACTCCTTAATATCAACAATGTCTTCCAACAATAACCTTACAATCAAAACAACAAAACCATAACAAACCCCTTAAACCCTAACACCAATCACCAATAATCCCCATTTCCAAACCAAAACACATCAACCTAATCAAACCTCATCTTCATGAAGGAGCATATTAGGAATCCCTTTATTAACCGGAAATTTCCTTCCAGTCTCTGGACAAACCAACGCCCCCTCTTCAAGATGAAGCTCAAGAAGCGCATGATGAAACTTATGAAGAAACTCCTCTGAATCAAGCATAGCCGCATCAGCATTTTCGGGAAGCTCCGCGTAGCCCATGGTTCTAGAAGCTTCCGCTAGTGCCTTCCATTCAACTTTATTGAACATGTTCTTAAGGAATTCGATATTAAAATCAACCTCCTTCTCCACAACTGTCACAACCTCGATCTTCAACGGGAATCCATTTGCGACTCCCTTGATGTTCGATGATAACATGTTGTGAGTTAACAGCCTCATCTGCAGATTAATTTCATAAAACAGAAAAAAAAAAATCCCAGTAAGAAAATAATTCATATCCTTAAATTCAAACAGAAGCAAAAGAAATTAGGATTACTTGAAAGTTGGAAGGAATTTATAGGCCTTTATGTTGAAATTGTATTCTCAGTAGTCTCTGCTGCTTCGCGAGTCAAACGGTTGCAGTAGTATTATTAGGTGTATTTGGTGGCAAAAGAAAAGGAAGTCTAGGGTTTGGGCCAGAGTGGGTCGGGCCTAGTCTTTTGCATGGTAAGGTTAGAATGGCACCAAGTAGCCACTTGTGATAGCACTGTTTTGAAATATAGCCGAATGAACAATTATTTAAAGTTTAGTGAGTTTTGGGAATATGGCTATCTGTAATTATAACAAGGGAAAAGGCTCAAATATGTCATCAAACTATTGAAAATGGCTCATTTATGCCATCCGTTAAAAGTTTGGCTCATTTATGCCATCGCCGTTACAAAAAAGCTCATTCATGCCATTTTTTTTAACGGTGGTTTTTTAAAAACAGTTTTGCCACGTGGCGTCTTACTAGAGGTCCACGTCATTGATCAAATATGCCATCGAACTTTGAGAAAAGGCTCATTTATGCCATCCGTTAAAAGTTTGGCTCATTCATGCCATTTTTTTTAACGGTCCGGTTTGATGATTTTTTGCAAAATCAGTTTGTACACGTGGCCAACAATGATCCGTCCACATCATTAATTAAATCAGCCAAATAAAAAATCTAAAAAATTGAACTTTCTTCTAAAAGGTGAAATTAAAATTTTGTTTTCCATAACTCACAAATTTCTAGTACATCTGATTCTTCAAGTCATTAAAATCTTCAAGTTTTGATTTTAATTTGATTTTGCTGAAATATTCTTCTTTTCTTCTCTGTAATTTCACCGATTATAGAATTTTTCTGATTTTTACTTCAAGTACAATTTTTTAAGAATTTGAAAAATTGTGTTTCGGTAACTAATTGATTCGTTGTTTGAAATAGTTGATGTCTGTTTCGGGCTTGAATTGGCCTTGAGATTTGCAAAATTGTGTTCGGCGATTCCGAAGAAATTGAAAATGGATGAACTCTTTACAGTGCCTATAAAGGAGTTACAAAATGCATAAAAATATTTTGGCCGGAGAAGTCGATATTTTCTTATTAGGAATTTTAAAATTTCTTTGGCTGATTTAATTAATGATGTGGAAGAATTATTGTTGGCAACGTGTACAAAATAGTTTTGCAAAAAAAACCCAAATTGGACTGTTAAAAAAAACGGCATGAATGAGCCAAACTTTTAACGGATGACATAGATGAGCCTTTTCTCAAAGTTCGATGTCATATTTGAGTTTTTTCCCTTTAATTAATGATGTGGACGGATCATTGTTAGCCACGTGTACAAACTGATTTTGCAAAAAATCACCAAACTGGACTGTTAAAAAAAAATGGCATGAATGAGCCAAACTTTTAACGGATGGCATAAATGAGCCTTTTCTCAAAGTTCGATGGCATATTTAATCAATGACGTGGACCTCTAGTAAGACGCCACGTGGCAAAGCTGTTTTTAAAAAATCACCGTTAAAAAAAATGGCATGTATGAGCCTTTTTTGTAACGGCGATGGTATAAATGATCCAAACTTTTAACAGATGGCATAAATGAGTCATTTTCAATAGTTCGATGGCATAGTTGAGCATTTTCTCTTATAACAATAACAATAATATATTCAGTATAGTCCCACGTGGGTCTGATGATAGAGTATATGTAGATCTATTACCACAAATTGTATTATAGAGAGGCTTTTTTAGATAGACCTTTGGCTTAAGAAAAAATAATTCTAAAAAGTAACAAAAGTAAAAGCATAACAAATAAAGTATACTGAACAGTAACTATAATAAAATAATATAATAATCGAGTATAAGTGACAATAGAAAACAACATAAATCGAAGGTAGGAAACTACACGAAGAATACTACGACTACTAGTATGGACGGATAGTGAGACAACACACTATAACCTACTAATCTTCTTTCCTAATCTGTGTCCTTCATAATCTCTGATCTAAAGTCATGTTATGTCTAATTAACTTTCCCAAATACTTCTTTGCTTTACCTTTTCCTCTCCTATTACCACCTATAACCAACTTTTCACACCTCTGATAGGGACATCTTTGCATCTCCCTTCACTTATCCAAAACATCTCAGTCTCGAGTCTTGCTTCTGCATCTTGTCTTTATTCTAAGTCACTCCTCCTTTATTCTGAATATAATCTTTTCTCCCTAATATGACCACATATCTAACACAATATCCTTGTTTTTTTAACTTTTATATTCTGAATATGAGGATTGTTGACTGACTCACACAGTGCCCCAAAGTAATAAAGTTGATCTAATCATTGCTCTATAGAACTTGTCATCTGTATTTATAATACCTAAAGGGACTAAATAATAGTAATTATTTTAAACCATATTAATGGAGTAGTACAGTACTGTATTAAGAACACTTTGGAACTAATTTGTTGTAAAAATCGTGTTTCTCCCCCCCTCCCCCCCCTCCCCCGCCCACAGACATGAAGTTTAAACCTCAACTTTAGAGTAACAAAATTCCTTCAAATCTTTACTAGAAGATTAAACATTGTTGAAGTGAGTAATGAACTCATAGCAGAGTATGAGTGTGATCAACTGTCTTTTCCTTTAACCTCAAAGTTTATTTTTGCTAAATTTCTGTGTTTCGCTAGTCATGTTAAAATTTATGATCAGATAATCTATATTCAATTGAAAGAGAAAATTACATTTTATAATCCTTTTATCTCATTTTATGTGACACCATTTTATTTAATATTGTAATTAAGAAAAAAATAAAATTTTTGAAACTTATATTCTAAAATAATAAGATGATTATTTTTTTTTTGGTCGGGCTAAAAAAAAGTATGTCAGCATAAAATAATGGACCTGCTGATAGCTGTTGGTGGTGGGAGTAGGCAGCTCTTGGGTGTAATGAATTGAGCTGCGGGCAAATTGGTCGGACACCACGGTTATCCAAAAAAATCTTGTTGCTTGGAGTACGAGGGAATTTGAATGAAAATTTTGATTCATCTTTAAAGGAAGAAGAGGTAAAAGAATCTCATGTCCATAGATGGAGCTAGACTTACAATTCTGCGCTCGTCTACTCAATGCAGTCAACAACAACCAATCTCTCCGACATGGAAAGCAACTCCACCTCATTTTCCTCAAAAGGGGCATCCTTAACTCAGCTTTAACAATAGCCAATCGTCTTCTACAAATGTACACAAGGTGTGGACAAATAACTGATGCACAGTTACTGTTCGACGAAATGTCTCAAAGAAACTGCTTTACTTGGAATACAATGATTGAAGGGTACATGAAATGGGGAAAGATAAACAACTCTTTGAACTTGTTTCGTTCAATGCCGAACAAGAATGAGTTTTCTTGGAATGTGGTCATTCTTGGACTTGTTAAAGCGGAGGAGTTGGGTGTTGCTAGAAGACTTTTGGACGAAATGCCGCGGAAGAATGAGGTAGTTTGGAATGGAGTTATTCATGGGTACGCGAAAATGGGGTTCCCTGGAGTGGCTTTATTCTTGTTTAAAGAGTTTTATGAGACGGGTGATGTATCATGTGTAGATTCATTTGTTTTGGCAACTGCGCTAGGGGCGTGTGCTGACATAAGAGGTGTTGATTTGGGGAAGCAAATTCATGGTCGTATTATAGTCCATGAAGTTGAAGTTGATTCCGTGTTGGCAAGTTCTTTAGTTAACATGTATGGAAAGGGTGGTGATTTGGATAGCGCGAGGTATATTTTGAATAGAATGAAGAATCCTGATAACTTTTCGTTGTCAGCATTGATATCAGCATATTCAAACTGTGGTAGAATGGATGATGCTCGAAAAGTATTCAACATGATAAGTGATCCTTGTATTGTATTATGGAATTCCATGATAGCAGGTTATGTGACATGCGATAAAGTGTCAGAAGCATTATTGCTTTTTGAGGAGATGCACAGAGAGGGAGTTATAGGGGATTCGTCTAGTTTAGCTACTGTATTGAATGCCTGTGCTAGTGCACATGCCCTTAAAAATTGTTTGCAAGTGCATGTTTATGGTTTTAAGCTTGGACTGCTGACTGATCTTATCGTTGCTAGTGCTCTCATTGACACATATGCTAAATGTGGATGTCCTGATGAAGCTTCCAAAGTTTTTAATGAACTCAAAACACATGATACCGTCTTGCTAAATTCTATGATTACCACATATTTTAACTGCGACAGAATTGAAGACGCAAGGCAATTATTTGAGTCAATGCCCTATAAGAGCTTAATAACTTGGAACTCTATGATAATTGGTCTTAGTCAAAATGGCTGTCCAGTTGAAGCACTGGATCTTTTCTGCAAGATGAATAGGATGGAATTTAGGATGGACAAGTTTAGCTTTTCAAGTGTGATCAGTGCCTGTGCAAGCATTGCTTCAGTTGAACTTGGTGAACAGATTTTTGCAAGATCTGTTATCATCGGCATTGATTGTGATAAAATAATTTCTACCTCCTTAATTGATTTCTACTGCAAGTGTGGTTTTGTTACTGATGCCAGGAAGCTCTTTGACCAAATGATGAAATCCGATGAGGTTTCGTGGAATTCTATGTTGATGGGTTATGCTACAAATGGTTACGGAAATGAAGCATTGAATCTATTCCACGAAATGAGAAGTGCAGGTGTTTCGCCGACAAATATCACATTTATTGGTGTCTTGTCTGCCTGTGATCATTGTGGTCTACTAGAAGAGGGAAAAAGGTGGTTTTATTCAATGAATTATGATTATCACATTGATCCAGGGATTGAACATTACTCCTGTATGGTAGATCTTTATGCACGAGCAGGATGTCTTGAAGAAGCTGTGAACCTCATTGAAAAGATGCCATTTGAGGCAGATTCAAGCATGTGGTTATCCATTTTGAGAGGATGTGTAGCTCATGGTAATAAGATACTAGGGGAGCTGGTGGCCCAACGCATTATAGAGCTTGATCCTGAGAATTCAGTTGCTTTCGTGCAGTTATCAAACATATTTGCTACTTCTGAGGACTGGGAAACATCTGCTTTGGTCCGGAGGCTGATGATAGAAAAGAAAATCCATAAAAGTTCTGGTCGAAGCTGGAGTGATATGTAAGAAGAAGTGCAGTACTGGTCTGCGGATAATTATTACAGCAGTGGGAGGAGTACTATGAGGTTAATTTCATTTTTTAGCCACCCACTTCAATATCATTTGAAACTATTAATTGGTTTTTTTCTGGCTCGTTCATGTTCTTGTAACAATAGTTTTCTTCTAGTCTTGTTGCATTATTTTGTGAGCATATCCCAGTTGAAGGGCCTTGTGAGCATTAGCTGTTTGTTTCTCAGATGCCTTGATTTAGGACAAAAAATATTTGCCGCTGTCAGCTTCCAGCCTTTTCATTCAAATCTGTTGGATATATTTGCTTATACGGATTAGTATCTTTCTTAAAGTAGTGATCATGTTACTATCTGCAATTCAGGTTCTTGGAATTGTGTAGAGGCAGATATGAGGAGTTCCTAGCTGTTCTGGCCACTAAGGGAAAGATACGTGAGTTTAAGAAATTTGCTGGGACTCTATACGACTACAAAATTGGCATCAAAGACTGCTTCAGTCATACACATCCTTTAACAGTTCTTATCAATGTTTTCTCTGAAAATTCTTGGTGTTTCTATCTGTCATTCATTGACTTTATTTGCCAGGATTTTATTCCTAATACTGCACGTGACATCCAAGGTGGTACTTTACATTGTTTAGGCCAGAACCTTGCAAAAATGTTTTGACATAAATTTTGAAAATGAGAAGGAGAGAAGTGCATGGTCTGGCAAAACTCATAGGCCTATATGACCAGAACGATATGCATTCAAAGCTATTTAGAAACTGTCTTTGTAGCTTTTTACTTTGTTATTCAATCTAATTTTCATCTCTTTTTACTGATGTGGTGACAGGTTGGTAGAGTGATCGTGGTTCATGGGGATCAGAGGGGCCTGGTCTGCCCTCCTATAGTAGCAACAACTCTAGTAATTATTCTTCCTGCATCCTTCAAAGGATGCTGACACTCTAGGGATCTTTGATGCATGTTCTGCCACTGCTAAAAACATGAATGAATCAGGTATACGTACTGAGGTCGACTTTAGAGAAAACTAATACCTGGATGGGAATATTTTTCTGGGAGAATGAAGGGGGTTTCCTCTTATGATTGTACCAGTATAAAAAGGCCTTGCAAACGACCAGGTAGGAACTGTAGTTTCTGTCTTTTCTTTCTACTTGCAGTTGTTTAAGGAAGTCAAATAGGACAGTAAAATAGAAATAATTTGTCTTTTGTTGTTAAATTTGTTATTTTAGATACCAAACTTGATGCTGTATATTTACTTAAGCTTTGTAATAACTTCCCAGGTACGAGCTGTTCAACACTACAGTGCAGACAAAACAGATATTCCATGGCTAATCTAGTTGAACAAGTAAAATATATGCTCGCCTCTGTCGTCCAATAAAATCTATTTGATGTTGCAAAACAAATCGAGATGTTTGTCTTCAGGTTGTAAGAACCTGGGATGAATTTGCAGAAGCGCTGAACCAAAAAATATTGGTTTTGGCTCCTTGGTGGATTATGAGGTATGTACACTAAAGTGGTTACATTTGAGGTGAATCTTTTAATTTCCTTGTTGTTTTGGGATCTTTTGTTTGATTTTTTTGGTTGAGAAAAGAGAAATAGTAATAGTAGAGCTGTAAAAACTGACATATTAGGGAATAAAGCTCACAGCCTCACCTCAGCTTGTATCAGTTTGAATTTCAGCTTTCTATTTAGTTCAACTATTAAAATGAGCCAAGCTGGAGAAATTTCAGTTTGTCTTCATTAACATTAGCAAACAACCCCAGCCCTCATTCTCAGTAAATATATACCAAGGTTATGTAATTCACTACTTAGTGTTTTTGATTCCTAAAATGCCTAAACTGTTGAATAAGAATACGATGTTTTGTTTTAGCACGAATAGTATTCGAAAAATATAAATTGTTCTTTGATGAAGAGACAATAGAAATAAAATGAACTCTGAACAAGTGCTAGACATATAACTAGCTTCAGTCAAATGAACTCAAGCTTGGCTCTTGGTTTGCATGATATTGAGCCGAGACCAGCTCAACTCGTAGAATTGGTTGACTTTAGTTGAACCTGTGGAGCTAAACCAAGCTCATTCCATAATCGCTCAGTTAACTAATCAAATTTGAAAAAACCCTCAAATTATTATTCCGACAAGTTTAAAAATTAGTGCTTTCATAAGTTAACTCTAGAGGGAAAATCAATATCTTTTGAAAAGGAATAGAAAAACCAGACAGCAAGAATTAATCACCTTGTAAAGCAACTGGTCTGGAAGATTCATTTATCATTAGTGAAGTAATTGACAGTGACAGGGGTGCACCACCGGAGACACTACAATTGAAGAATTCCCAATCAGGTGAAAAAAAAACATCACATAACTATAGCCAGTATTCCAAACAAGAAAGTCACCACCATTTTGTAGAAAAACTGAGGGTAGAGACCAATCAACACTATAATTGCTGCCAAGCAGCCTAGCAATGCCCGAAAATGGCCTTGTTGTTCATCAATGCTATTCACTTCCAACTCCGTCCCTTCTTTCAGGAGGCAAAAAGCACTAACCAAGCTAGAAAACAGATGGCTAAGGCATAATCGCTTTCATTCAGCTTGTACAGCCTTTGTTCTTGTCTTATCTTACTTAGTAAGCAACCTTTTTTCACTAAACAGTCACTTTTTTTTCCTGAGTAGAGCTGGCTCGAGCAGGAATTGCTTAACCGAATACTCGGAATTCGGGATCTATGTTTCTATTAATACTTTTAGTTCTGTCTTGAGTATTTCGCAATGCTGTTATATATTTCATAGGCAAAGAAGAAGAAAAGGAATAGCATGCTGGATTTTTATAGTGGAGACGTGATGTTTCTGTGGAACATATCAACTGATAAAAGAATGGTTTAGCTAAATGAGGGAGTTGGTTAGGATTGCATCTAAAGCATCCTTTGACTGCATTCCTGGGTTGGCACGTTTGTATAGTTATACTTATTGTTTGCCATACTTTTGGCAACTGATCTAAATTATCTTCCTCTTTTACCTTCTCTATGCATACAATTTATCCATGTTTTAGATATTTTCTCTATGCATATTTTTGATTTATGATTTTTTTATGAATTTTGTTTGTTATTGTTATTGGTTCTGAGCCGGGGGTCTATCGGAAACAGCCTCTCTACTTCATCTGAGTTAGTGGTACAGACTGCGTACACTTTACCCCCCAAGACCCCACCTGGTGGGAATACACTGAGTATGATGATGATGATGACGACTTTACCTGGCACGGTTTGCACTTGGCAAGTTAAATTCATATCACTCTTAACAAATCTCCTCTTATCGAAAATATAGGGGCCAGATCCCTAAGGTGGTCAAGAAAGCTCAATGTATCTAGAATTCATTCTTATCTTTAGTCTGAATTAATCTCATAAGACACTAGAAGATATCAAAGAATTTAAACTAAGTAGCGTGCAACTCATTAGCATTACAACGATCAACTTTCTTATCCTAATTAAATTAGCTGCTAACTTGTATACTTGTTCTTTCCCTTTCCTTTTTTCATTAACTTGTCCATTCTTTATTGCGTCATTTCACACTCCTAACTCTTTGTTGCATCATTTCATACACTTCTTGATCACCAATTATTATAATGATTCAGTTGACCAACTACTTGAGTATTATCAGAAGAGCTACCAATGAAATCTCCTCTTTAGATTGGCTGTATGAGGAAAACAAATCCTCACATCTACACAAAATGGAAGGAAATGAGATGCAGTATCCCTACATGAGTAGATATTGACTTCATCAATTTAGAGTATTTTGTAGTTTGCAGATCATTATTAAGTAAAAATTATGAATATTAGAAAAAAAAAATAGTCTACTATATAGGAGCAATAGTTTATTGACTCAAAGCGAAACGGAGTCCCAAAAGTAGCGGCTTTAATTATAAGAGTCAAAAATCGTGAGTACCACCCTCCTACCCTCCTACCCTCCTACATGCATATAATTTATAAACTAATACTATTACTTTCTTAATACACTGGGTATGTTGTTGTTGTTGTAATACTATTACTTTCTTTCATTTATGTTATCTTTGAATCTTCCTAATATAATGAAATTAGTCACATCACTTTTACGGTGGTCTGTGTATGTAAACTATACAAATAACTTAGAATCTATTCTTACCTAGTATGACCTTTGCACTCTATATTGTTCTGTAGTATCTTTTTTACGTGCAGCATCAATTTATAGACTTACACCCAAGGCATCCAATGAACTTCAATGCTTCTATCCATGGGGCTTTTTAATATTCTATTTTATGTTTATTCACTTTATTTTTTTAAGTATGGTCCAGACTTGTAGTATCTCTAGGTTCTTGCTTGTAGAGCTAGCTATATTAAAATCAAACTCTGATTTCAATATAAGAATTTATTAATATCCAATGCAGTTAACTAAGTTTAATTATTAGTAGGTAATCACACTGAAAGATGCGAGAGGCACTTTGTAAAGGTAGAAAAGTTGGAAGGACCATAATAATTTTCTGACTTGATTTTGTCATTTTCTGTATTAACTTAGCTCTAATGGCAAGCACCAAGTTCTCTTTTGGAATAAATAAGTAACCGTATAAAAAATTATACTAGATAGTATCTTTAAAGTTCTTATGAAATTTCAGGGTGGAGATGACTAGATGAGTGCTTTTGGACTTTCATGTTTGTATCATTCCCTATGTAATTTTGATTGCCTTTTTGGGGGTTCTTTCAACAACTTTGGCCACCAATAATTCAATCTTTGGTTTCTTTTTTCACTTATGCTAACTTGAAATGTAATATTATCTCCTATCCATATATTGTCTTCTAAGTTTTTGTGTACGTTTCTTAAGAAAGATATTTCAGTCTTAATCATATGATTATTTGTTTATCCGATCATCTGTATTTATCTTATATTTCTCACTTAATGAACACTCTACTAATTGGAGCAGTAAGAGGATGAATTTGGAAAAAAAGTTATGCTCTAATTCCATTAATTTTTTTTTTTAAATGTCATATTTGAAACATTCAGTTTGTCAAAATGAGTCATGCTTCGTGCTAGTTCATGTCCCTTGTGGTCCGTTCATTCCATGGACCCCGCACATAGCGGTCCTTTTTTTTTTTCGTCTGAAATAGTTCATGTTCTTGAGACACCAGAACTCCAACAGTGATTTGCAACTAGGGCAATAGAAACGCAATATCATATCTAGGAGCCCACTGCCCAATAAATCAACTTTGAGAGGATCCCAGATCAGAACCTATAAAAGACCCTTTAGGAAAAAGCATAACATAATTTAAATAAAGTACTTAAGATAATAAAAAATCATAACCACCAAGGGAATTTTTGTCTACTTCCTAACATGCCAACCTGTACATATTTACAATACCACTCACTCAATTCATATAAATTGTCAAACCTTTTGGTCACCTTTAATCATAGCCCCTCTTAGATCAATCTCTCCCTTTTTCATCCTTTCTCACCACACTCATTATTGTTCAAAAAAAGAGAGATAAAGAGCCTATGTGATATTGATTTCTTCATCATTAGCAAGAGAAAAGGAATTCAATTAAACTGAATTTTAGTTCTGAGATAATGGCCAGCAGCTTTTGCTTTCTTGTTATTGTAGCAACACTCATTATGTGCATATTCATGGCAACAACACCTTTAGTAGTGTCACTGAATGTGGAGATGAAGTTAATATCATCAACCCCAGTAGAGTTTCTTGCAAATCCTCCGGTGCCCGTGCCCGTGGCATCTCCATTTACAGAAATTTCTCCAGATATTGCACCTCTCTTGCCTTCTTCTGGTGGTGTGGTACCTCCAGTTTCTTCTGTCCCAACTATTCCTTCAAATCCTAGCAAAAATCCAGATGATACGATGTACCCTATTGACCCTGATTCTGCTGCTCTTGCACCTTCTGCTTTTTCACCTGTTTCTTCTGCTGTTTGTTGTGTTCCTCTTACAGCCTATCTGAGTATCGCAGTCCTAGTAGTCGGCTTGTTTCGTTCGATTTAGACATCTGGTATCCGAAACACACTGATTCAATTGGAGGTTCATTGTGGGGGTTTTAGTGCTCCCTACCAAAGTAGTTGGCTAAATTATTTGTTATCCGAGAAGTTGTATAATATCATCAACTGTGTTGTTCACCACTATAACATGCAGTTTCAATCTTGTATAAGTTGATTCACTCTGAAATTCATTTCTTTTATAAGGGATAAATGATAGTATAAGTTCTTTTATTGTCTTCATGATTCCAAGTCCTATTGTATCTTTTTTTTTTTTTGTCCTATTGTATCTAGTTTTGATTGTTGTTGGAAATGCAGAGCTATAAGCATTCAGTAGAATTCAGTAGCTTTGACAAAATCTTGTAATTGTCTTTAAGAAATCCACTGAATATATATAAAAATATACTCACTCCAGTCCATATTATGGTGTTTTTAGCTTTTACATTCAGTCCAAAATGAATAATTTTTTACATAATCAAGAAGGTATTAATAGTTCTTTTTTTTTTTCAATAAGTGTGAGTTCACATAACAAAGAAACCAAATTAAATAGGTACTATTTAATTAAGAGTAATTTAGTGAAAAAGCCTCTTTTTTCTAGGCAGTGAGTGGATTTCTCAAGGGGTGTGTCCAAACTAAAGACATCATATAATTTGGATATGAGGGAGTAGTTTATCAGGTACGCTATCTTTTTTAGAATTCATAATTCATAAATTCAAAATTCTGAATCTGTATAGTGAGATTCTTACCGCATACAATAATTATTTTTTTCTAGAATTCAAAATTCATAATATTATGAATATGTATAGTGATTCTTAGCCGCAGACTACAATTATTTTGTGTTTTTTTTAAAAAAGTAATTATTGAGATAGCGTAAAAGCAATTAAAAAAGTGTCCACTTTTCTTCTTTACTTTCCCATATGATACTTTTTGTTAAGTACTAATAGAAATAATAATATAGCTGGCGATGAGTGAGGAGTGAAGGAGGAGCTAGTGCACATGGAGGGTCCATGCAACATCCCAACACTTTTTGGTGTTCCAACTCTTTTCATCATGTGATGCCATCGGTTACATTTTGGAGTTTTGTATGAATGGGGTACACACTATGCCCAGAATTATAAACTAAACTATTGTAACATCACACCTCAAGCCCTAAAACTATAGTGTTTCTTTTTTCTATTCTTTCCTTGTTATCCTTTTCCTTCTTTTTATTTTCCTAGGGTCTGTTTGGTATGGACAAAACATTTTTCAAAAGAGTAAGGGGTTAGCTGAGATGACAACCTTCGATGCTATAAGCGCCCAAACATACGGCGCCTTCCTGAGGATCTTGGAAGGGCAGTGTAAGGCTAAGCAATTGATGTCTGTCCGGTTGCTATCCTCCAACAGAAGATCCCCGCCATGTGCTAGACTAGACTGTCAGTGAGTATGAGAAAGTTGATGTTAAGATCACAACGAGCAATTGAGAGAACATAAATGAAAATGAGCGAAAACTTATTTGCATTAATGAAAACAATTATGTCATGAAATGACCGTTAATCAACTGTTTTGCTTAGGATTTCAGAATAATTTCTTTATTTCATTATAGTCCTTCAAGTTTTTTAGTATTGTTTCTAAGTAATTACTGTTTAGTCCCTTGTAATTTCCTTATTATCAGCTAGACACGTGTCATCTAGTAGTACTCTTTATTGGCTTTATTAGCTGTTGTACTGGATTATCAGAGGCAATGAAAATTTATCACTCCATTATTCCTATCCCTCTTTCTCTCTCTTTCTCTCTTCTTGCAATTCTGTTCTTCACTATTAGAGTGTGCAGCTGCTGTAATCGTGACAAATTATTAAAGAAAGGCACGCGATGTTGAGAGGGAAAGAAGAATTGAGTTTTCTTGCTTGAAAGTTTGATTACATACATAACACTTCATAAAAAATAAACTCAAGTTACCGGACTTGACATAAATAAGCTAGAAATGCATAGTGGTAATACAAGAAGTAAAGCTAGTTTATATTTTACATCAAAAAGAACCTAGACTTGAACAAAGGAAAAGCTGGTCCAGTGGGCGGCACTTGGAGGGTCCGCATAATGGGGCTAAGTGCACGGCACTGGCTGTAGGGCATCTGTTGCTGGCGCTAGCAATGGGCGCGAGCTGACAGCGTTGTCAACATTTGCCTTCTGGTGGGTGTAAGCACAAGCTATCGTGGGGCGACATAGTTTTATGTCTAAACTATTGGGTGTTTACATGACTTTCCTAAACCACTACGAAATCGTTGAGTCAGGAGGACTCAATTTTAAGAATGTATCAAGTCTTTGAGCCACACCTCAGGAAGTTCATATTAGTCTTTTTTGATGACATTTTAATTTATAGTGCATCATTAAAGGATCACTTGAAGCATTTGCAGGTTGTCTTACAGTTACTGAAAGAGCACCAATTGTTTGCTAAAAGATCAAAGTGTGAATTTGCCCAAAAACAAGTAGAATACTTGGGGCATATTATCTCTGGTGAGGGGGTAAGAACTGATCCAAACAAGATTTTAGCAATGGTTGAGTGGCCTGAACCAAGAAATCTCAAGGAACTTAGAGGCTTTCTAGGACTTACTGGGTATTACAGGAAGTTTGTTAAAGGTTATGCACTGATCAGCAAACCTTTAACATCCTTACTCAAGAAGGGAGCCTTTGCTTGGAGTGAAGAAGCTTCTAAATCATTTCAGGACCTGAAGACTGCCATGACCACTGTTCCTGTTTTGGCCTTACCAGACTTTGAGAAACCCTTTATTGTGGAGGTGGATGCGTGTGGTACTGGAATAGGGGCTGTCCTTATGCAAGGAAAGCAACCAATTGCTTATCTCAGCCAAGTACTTAGCAAAAAGAACCAAGGCCTATCAACTTATGAAAAAGAGTTGATTGCCTTGCTCTGGGCAGTAGAGAGATGGAGGCACTACCTCCACCCTCACCATTTTATTATTAAAACTGATCATTTCAGTCTTAAGTTTTTGCAGGACCAAAAAATTTCAACTTCACTGCAGCACAAAGGTCTAACTAAGCTAATGGGATTAAGTTATGAAATACACTATAAAAAAGGGATAGAGAATACTGCTGCTGATGCACTGTCCAGAGCTTATACTGAAGCAGAATGCAATACTTTGAGCCAAGTGCAACCCAAGTGGATGGAGGAGATCTTGAGCAGCTATGAAGGTGACCAAGAAGTTGCTCAACTACTAGTCCAAACCCATGTGGATCCTACTGCTGTGAACAACATTACCATACATAATGGCTTGCTGAGGTTCAAAGGAAAAATTTGGGTAGGAACTGGCAATGGATTGAGACAACAATTAGCTCAACAAGTACATGACTCTGGGTTAGGGGGGCACTCGGGTGTTTCAACTTCTCTTCAGAGGATGAAACTTATTTTTTACTGGCCTTCTATGATAAAGGATGTACAGAAGGTTGTATTAGAATGTGACATATGTCAAAGAAGTAAGGATGAACAAGTTGCATACCCAGGTTTACTACAACCTCTTGCCATACCAGCAAGACCCTGGGAGCACATCACTATGGATTTTATTGAGGGATTGCCAAGGTCAGAAGGAAAGGACACAATCTTTGTCATTGTGGATAGATTTAGTAAATATGCACATTTTTTGTCACTAACTCATCCTTTTAATGCCGTACAAGTAGCCAAACTATTCATGACAAATGTGTACAAATTGCATGGATTGCCTACTACGATAGTGAGTGACAGAGATAAGGTTTTCCTTAGTTTGTTTTGGAAGGAATTGTTCAAAGGCCTTGGTACTGAACTCAAGTTTAGCTCAGCATACCACCCTCAAACTGATGGACAGACTGAGAGGGTCAACAAGTGCCTGGAAAACTATCTAAGGTGTATGTGTGGTCATAAGCCAAGGGAATGGAGTAAGTGGTTAGCACTAGCTGAGTATTGGTATAATTCCAATTACCATACTGCCATAAAAATGTCTCCATTCAAGATTCTGTATGGGTATGATCCTCCCCAACTTTCATTTGAGTTAATATCTCAGTCTAAAGTAGCTGCAGTAGACGAATGGCTACAAGGCAGACAAATGATGGCTAAGGTTTTGAAAGAAAATCTAGAAAAGGCTCAGCAGAGAATGAAATTCTATGCAGACAGGAAAAGAACAGAAAGGGAGCTAGAAGTTGGAGATTGGGTCTATATTAAGCTACAACCTTACAGGCAAGTATCAGTGGCCTTAAGGAGCAACTTGAAGCTTACTTCCAAATACTATGGCCCCTACAATGTGATCAAGAAACTCAGCCCTGTGGCCTATGAATTGCAACTACCTGCAACAGCAAAAATTCATCCAGTTTTTCACATTTCCCAGTTAAAGAAGAAGATAGGAGCTCTTGTGGTCCCAGTGATTGAACCACCAGTCTGTTCCAGTGATGGAAAGCCTTTGGCTGAACCTATTGCTATTTTGGAGCGCAGAATCATCAAGAGAAACAATGCAGCTGCTGTTCAAGTTTTGGTACAATGGGCAAATTTGCTCCCAGAAGAGGCTACCTGGGAAGATTACAATTTTCTGAAGTCTCAATTTCCCAACTTTGATATATGAAGGACAAGGTCTTTCTTAAGACGGATGGAATGTCATGAAATGACCGTTAATCAACTGTTTTGCTTAGGATTTCAGAATAATTTCTTTATTTCATTATAGTACTTCAAGTTTTTTAGTATTGTTTCTAAGTAATTACTGTTTAGTCCCTTGTAATTTCCTTATTATCAGCTAGACACGTGTCATCTAGTAGTACTCTTTATTGGCTTTATTAGCTGTTGTACTGGATTATCAGAGGCAATGAAAATTTATCACTCCATTATTCCTATCCCTCTTTCTCTCTTCTTTTCTTCTTCTTGCAATTCTGTTCTTCACTATTAGAGTGTGCAGCTGCTGTAATCGTGACAAATTATTAAAGAAAGGCACGCGATGTTGAGAGGGAAAGAAGAATTGAGTTTTCTTGCTTGAAAGTTTGATTACATACATAACACTTCATAAAAAATAAACTCAAGTTACCGGACTTGACATAAATAAGCTAGAAATGCATAGTGGTAATACAAGAAGTAAAGCTAGTTTATATTTTACATCAAAAAGAACCTAGACTTGAACAAAGGAAAAGCTGGTCCAGTGGGCGGCACTTGGAGGGTCCGCATAATGGGGCTAAGTGCACGGCACTGGCTGTAGGGCATCTGTTGCTGGCGCTAGCAATGGGCGCGAGCTGACAGCGTTGTCAACATTTGCCTTCTGGTGGGTGTAAGCACAAGCTATCGTGGGGCGACATAGTTTTATGTCTAAACTATTGGGTGTTTACATGACTTTCCTAAACCACTACGAAATCGTTGAGTCAGGAGGACTCAATTTTAAGAATGTTTCGTCTCTCATGTGCATCTCAACAAGTTATTCTAGATGTTTGGCCACATATTCAATTAGAATGTTTTAATTTAAACAGAGTTATAATTCAGGGGGATGTATCACTCAATAATTTATGTATGAATCTCGCAAAATGATGATAGTTTAGGAAGGTTTTAATCTATCCACTCATTAAAATTAGGCAATGTTTTTCCTTTTCTCTTCCTGATGAATCTTTCTTGTTTTTCTTTTCCTTTTCCTTTTTTCTTGTGGGTCAAACTGTTTCTGCATATCCTAGTTTTAGTTCATCTTATTCAGCCAACATTGGAGGGTCCTCTTCCTCCATTGCAATGCCACTTTCTCTTTTAGTTCCTAAATTTTTTAAAAAGGTAAATTTTCATACTTCTTTACTGACGCTAATGAAGCTGCTTTTTGTTTGGCTTTAATTGAAACTTTTTATAATAAAGGTCGCATTCAATATAACATATAGTAAAAAAGATTCCCAAATATTTTCGAATTCACCTTCAAGGACAACTTCTCATTTGGAAGCTTGAAGTTTATGCATGTTTTTACTGGATCTGGACATAGAAATTTTCTAGTATATACAGCCTAAATGCAATACATTGCATTAACGTAATTATATTTTTAGTTTGTATTTGTATAACCAATTTTTTCCTATAAAAATATTACATTCGGTATATAACATTATACACTTACGATAAACAATGTATCGATCTTATGCAGTATAAGAATTATCTATCCACGCTTTTAAGTATCGAAAAGTAAAAATCATTATCACAGATTAAAAAACTATTACTATCTTTTAATGAGCTAAATATGGTCAAATTTGGAGATATGAGCTTATTTATTTATAGGTTTCGACAAAGTGATATAGAGGGTAAAAATCTCATTTAAAAATGAAGACTTATAATCTGGTTGATTAAACTTTTAGAATCTATTTATCTTGAAAATTTTTTTTTATTAGAAATGTTTTTTGAAAAGTATTTTTGAAGAATAGTAGTTTGTATTTGACTAATTAATTTGAAATCACATATTTTTGAAAATAAGTTACTTTCTTTAGCTTCTAAAAAATAACTTCCACTACTATTTGAAATCACATTTTTTTCCTTAACAACTTGACCAAATACCTTAAGTTTTAAACTTACTTTTAGAAGAAAAAAAATTAAAAATATTTTTGACTTTTCAGAAATTTAACCAAATAAGCTGTAAGCTATTAATTTGTAACATGACCCCGATATGTATTCTCCTCAGTTCTCCATATTGGGTCGATTACATAGGTTGAGGCCTCATTAATTCACATGAAGGCTTCAAATCCATAATTTCCCATATAAGTGGTGTATTAAGCCCTTGATAAGCCCAATGCTATGCACTCCAATAGTAACAAGTTTTTTCATGGATTATTCCTATTTTGAGGTGGTCTTTAATGTTTGCTCCTTAAATTTGAGATCTTTAATTTTGTTCCTACTACTCATTTAATGAAATTTATGCGCTAAAGTACCTTAATTATGATCTAATTTTCCCGGGCAAATTTTTTTAGGAAATGTTTGCCTAGAGGCATAAATTCTGATTTGGAGAACTTTTGCTTGGGACATAACTTCTGTCACTAAGCTTATGCTATAAAGTTACACTGTATACACACACTTTAAAGTAGCAAATTAAATCTAGTCCTTCAGTATTTTTATCCGTAGGCCATGTTTCATCAGAAAAGTATACAATTATCGTTTTTAATATTATTTTATCTACGTAGTAATTTCCGACATCTTCGATTAAGCCATTTTGGACTACGTATAACTAAAAGAGTAGCTTATACGATACTAAACCAATTATTTTACTACTAAAAGCCTAGAAATATGTCGGGAAAACAAAAGATTTTTGGTTGGCATAACAAGAAAACAACAAAAGCCAAATATTCAAAAAGTGAAAGTCATTTTAATTTGGTCCAAAAATTAAATTAGGTGAAGATATAGGACGTCTGCTGTACCAACTTTACTTCTAACCAGTTTCTTCCTTATAGTCAACTCACTTTCATCACCCTCAACTATTTTCTTAGTTATTATTTTACAATATTGAATCTATTTATTTTTTTAAAAAATATAATAATACGACAGTGAATTATGTTGGTTTTATATTAAGTATTTTGGTGTCATTTTCTACTAGTTTAATTTCCAAGATTTGTTAGCTTACGTGTTATCATTAACTAAGAATAATGGTAAACACGTGTTCAATACGCCATATCCCATGGCTAATTGTTACTTACTCTCCCTTTTATTGGGTTTCAAAATTTTCTTTCTTTTTTGGATTATATTTGAGATCATGGGACAATGTGTGAATAGGAGTAAGGAGACAAAGAACCGAAAATTGACTCTTTTATGGAGGTAAAAATCATACGTCTGGTCGTTTGGTAGCGGCGGAGCTTGAATTTTTACTGAGGGGGTTCAGAAATAAAAATACGAACTAGCCGAAGGGGGTTCAATATCTATTGTATATACATAAAAAATAATTTTAACCATGTATAAATAGTATAATTTTTCATCGAAGGGGATTCGGATGAACCCCCTAGATGAAAGGTGGCTCCACCCCTATTTGGTAGGATGTATAAAAATAGTATTGAATATGATGTATTAATATTGTAATTGATAATGGTGAGATTAGTTATGTTGACATTATTTTTATTGATTACCAAGAAACTATAAAAACGCCTGGGCATTGGGATATGTTACACCCTGTTAGCATGTCTACATTACGAACAACTACTTATCATGTCGAAATACTTGCCTCAAATATGGCTAAAATTACAAATAAAAAGATAGGAGGGTACACAAGTGAAGCTGATGTAGAAACTATCAAGACTTATTGTCTAGTGTTCTGTTTTTATTTTTATTCTTTAAATACTTTCTTTGTTTATTTAATTTTTAGTTTTAATTTCCTTTTATGTCTTTTGTAATTTCATGTTAGATGGAAAGAAAAAAAAGTCCTGTCCAATCACTTATTTTATTTTTCTTGAGAAATGTTGGCAATTTGGCTAAAATATCATTCACATAATTTTTTTTCTTCAAAAGACAATTTTTTTTTATAATGGTACTAGCTAATATTAGGTTTTATTTTTTCATTAACATTTTAAATTGGTGCATTTAAATAATTGTGCACTTATATTATGTGATTTGTAGTAATTTCTTTATACAAAAAAAGTGAGCATTCACAAGCCGAAAATCCTGGATCCGCCACTGCACACAAAAGGTGTAGTGTCTATAGCCCTTAAAGAAATAAGAGGGAATTATAGAACAAAAAGGTTCTTGAGTTGAGGATTATCGGAAATAACATCACTACTTCACAAAGATAGAGATAAGATTTGCGTATGTCACACCCTTAATTTCCGAGTCGCAGTACTTGTGGAACTATAGTGGGTTAAAGTGGGTATGTTGTTGTTGTATTATTTGTATAGGACAAAAAGGAGCACAAAGAACAGTCTAATTCTTCTTGTATAGTTAATAAAAGTTGACTAATTACCCTTGATCAAGTTAGAGATTTTTCTCCAAGTTTCTTAAATCAAAAGGTTAGCTGAATTATACAAGTAAGCTTCATTTAACAAGTTAAGCATAAGAGTGCGTTTGCACTCAATTGGATTAAAAAAGAAACAAAAGTGAAAAGTTAGTGATAGTGTTTTGTGTAAAAAATTAATTTTGACTAAAGCAATTTCAAGTCATGCAAGCAAATGACGTAGTCAAAACTCTTTTTATTCATTGCATGTCTCCGTATTTTCTGACTAGCAAACAGCCTGGTCCCATCATACGTTAGAAAAAATAATAGGAAAACAAAGCTGAAGAAGAAAGTAAAGACTCCTGAGGGTGAAAAATAGACTTTCCTTAAGGATATATTACCGATATACAAATTAGAGAAATATAGTAACAGTCATGCATCACTTGTGTCCGCGTTCCAGAAGGCACCCCTATCTGATTTCAAGAAGCAATTTCTATCAAAAAAGTTCATGTTTATATGTACTTACAGATTTTTCTTAGATACTTCATGAAGGAAGACCTAGTTTATTGTCAAAAAGTGAATATTCTGAATAGCCATCTTATTTCATGAACAAACACTGTTCATTCAAAATGATAAAGTACCAAGACTTATAACATATAACGCCTTTAAACTCATTTTGCCTTCCATTATATATAGGACAATCCCATTATATATATAAATTCAATTTTTAAAACTATTTCTATATAGTAGAAATTTTCTTCTCAAGAAAATGCATCAAAATATAAGTAAAGTCGTCTAAGGAAATAAAAAACAAGAAATCTACTCCATTTAGGGATAGGTTAATAATGGAAATTAATAGACGGACTACATAAAGAGAATTATAATAAGATAAAATATACTACTAATGCATATATAACAAAATCTGTGGTCGGCAGCTCCTCTAAACCCTGTTTAGAATTTTGACCAAGTAAATATATCTAACTTAGATTAATGATTAGCTATGTAATTTAGCAGTAATCTCTAGCTAATTCATCATTAAATAGCTCTTAGTTAATTGGATTTTTTTAATAATTCGTCGCTAATTCGTAGCTAAATGAAATTAGCATGAAATTTTTCCGGTTTAGCTATGAAATTTTGTCTGTCGCTAATTTCTGGTAGTGAAATTACAACACGAGGGGTCCACTTATTATAGTCCATTAGTTTATGAATATATTTTAATCTTTTTTGAGAAAACTGTCAACATCAAATTTTGTTAATTGGATTAAAGTACAAGAAACTAGACTGATCAAGTGTATAAATACTAGATATATGGTTTTGGTAGCATCAAGGAGAAGAAACCAATTAACTTAGCAAGTTATAAAGAAAAATTCTAGCTATACCACAAATTAAAATGGGGAGGTCTCCCTGTTGTGATGAAAATGGGCTGAAAAAAGGACCATGGACTCCTGAAGAAGATCAAATACTTGTTGATTATATTGACAAACATGGCCATGGCAGTTGGAGAGCCCTTCCTAAACTTGCAGGTTTATTATTACATATTCATATATCAAAAAAAAAAAAAAAAAGATAGTATCTTTAACACACCATTTCACATTTTCTCTTCTTGGTTTTATATCATAGGTTATTTTTCAACAATATAATACTAACATTTATTGTTTTCATATTGTGTAGGACTTAATAGGTGTGGCAAGAGCTGCAGGTTAAGATGGACTAATTATTTGAGGCCTGATATCAAGAGAGGCAAATTCTCTGAAGAAGAAGAACAAACTATTCTTCATCTCCATTCCATCCTAGGAAACAAGTAAGTAATTACTCCCTCCGTCTCAATTTGTTTATCTGATTTGACTTGAAACGGAGTTTAAAAAAGTAAAGAAGACTTCTGAATTTTGTGGCCTTAAACTAAATATACGTGGAATATACAAAATATCGTTCAATCATGTGGTCTTAAATATGTCATGTGGAAAGTTAGAATCAAAATTGTCAAAAAAAGAAAGACAATCTTTTCAAAATAGACTAAAAAGAAAAATAAGACAAACAAATTGAAACGGAGGGATTGATTATTTCACTATTTCATGCAAGATCATATTCAACTTTCATTTTTTCTGAGAATGTTATTAAGTGAATATTATTTCTTACCACAAACAGTTAATCATGTCACTAAAAAATACAGAAAAATTTTAGTGCTTTAGTATATTTCTATTTCTAACTGTATTTTAGAATAATATTGACAAAAATATTCTTAAAGATGGAGCAACATAGACAATGATGATTTATATAGTCGATCCAATATAATTTTGCTTTGTTGTTATTGTTATTGTTGTTGTTGCTAAGACGTATTTTTTTTTTTGTTTGTAAAATTTCATATTGATGATTTTGTGGTATTATGTTTTTAGATGGTCTGCGATCGCAACACACCTACCGGGAAGAACAGACAACGAGATCAAGAATTTTTGGAACACACATTTAAAGAAGAAGCTAATTCAAATGGGATATGATCCAATGACTCACAGGCCAAGAACTGATCTATTTGCAAGCTTGCCTAATATAATAGCTTTGGCAAATTTACTTCAACATCATCCACTTGATCAAGATCATGCTATAAGATTACAAGCAGAAGCTGCCCAATTAGCTAAGATTCAATACTTACAATTTATATTACAATCTTCAAATAATTATAATCCAATACCACCTACAACTTCATCAAACACTCAATATTACAATAATAATCTTGGAGATTTTGGGGCATTTAATTTGACAAATTTTGTTAAAGAAAATAGTACCCCTTCTTTAAATTTATCCAATCTTGAAAATGAAACACTTTTCTCCAATGAAAATTCTGGCTCTCAACTACTCCACAATCCAGATAATACACAACAAGTCCCTTTCAATTTCCAAACACATTTGAATAATAATAATGACACAAGTGATATTGATGGTCACAAATTTAATTTTGATCAAGAAAATGATTCACCAGGTAATCCATTGAATAATAATAATATTCTTCCTTCTCCACCATCTTCAAGTCATTTGCCACCTTTGGCTGAAATTTCCATTAGCAATAATCAAGGAGATTCCAGTAGCAATTCCACCAACAATGTTGCTGATCAAGGGACTTCTTCTTCATATTGGCCAGAGCTATTTTTTGAAGAACACTTCATGCATGACATTTGATATTTGAGAGTCTTGGAAAAAAGTCGAAGTTTTTGTATATTATAGTATGATTGGTCTTTGAGCGATATGGACAGTGAAAGATTAATATGTTGTTGACTCAATTCACTTGGAATTGAGACGTAATTGTTGTAATTACTATTATTGATTGTTGAGATGGAGGCTACATTCACAGTGCTAATCATATTAGGTTCTTGTTTTTTTTGTTTTTTTTTCCTTTGTGTTGAATGTGTTATAATGTAAATATTCGTCATTGTTATAATGTAAATATTCCTTATTGTTCTAATTTTATGAGTTCAGATTTAATATTTTTTGAGATTTTTAGTAGAATATTACATATATTTTTATACTGGATGTCAAAAATTATGAATTAATCCATAGACGGAACCTTGCATCCGCCCCTGTCAGGACTATATATTCTTCTCATGTGAGCTAATAACCTGAAATTTCCTAGTAAAGTACACTTGCTGCATCCTTCCAGATACCTTTTACGATTTTCTTTTTCCTTCTTTTATCAGTTTATCCATTTTATGCGCTAATGATATAAAAAGTACTTATTCAATCAGGCCATTTATATTAATTATTGTAACTGCAGGTACATTTCTATAAGAATTGACAAGAACTAATTAATTGGTTGATAAAAATTGTAGCGACCTAGCTATAATATGTTACATTATATATATCGGTCATAAAAAAAGATTTAAGCTGTCAATGTAGGTTGATCAAGGTTTTCAAGGACTCCTGAGTTGGTGATTTGTCACCACAAAAAACTATACTCCCTTTGTTTATATTTATTTATCCATTATTGACTTGACACTCCTTAAGGAGCAATAAATAGAATGATATTTTTATTATATCACCATTTGAATATACTTCCTCCATTCAATAATAGTTCTCCACTACTGACTTGGCACACAGGTTAAGAAACAATAAATAATAAGTGTAATTTTACTATGATACACTTTGAATATAATAAATTTAATATCTTGAAAAATGCATTGAGTGATAAATAGTATTTAATAATAAGGGTAAAATGGGTAAAAAGGGTAATTATCCATTGATTTTTCAAACTGGACAAGTAGTATTGGACATTTATTTTTAGTATAATGAACAAGTATTGTTGGATGGAGGGAGTAATAAATACAATGTCTTGGAAAATGAATTAGGGAAATGATTGTAGTTAGCGATAGGAGTAAATTAGGAATGAAGTGCTAAATTATCTCTTGATTTTTCATATTAAATAAATAAAATTAAATAATAAATTTTAATATATTGAATAAGTAAAAATGAACGGAGGTCGATCACGAGCTGTCTTTCCTTGTTGCAGTACGCAGTAGCCTGTCGGCTGTCGCTAGCTGCTTGGATTTGTCGATGGATAGGCATAGGCTGGTGGTTTGCATGGAATTGCATGCATTGTTTAGTGCATGTTACAATCTTTAATGAATTAGTATACTCCATCTAGTCCTCAATAAGTAAATTTTTGCCTCAATATAAATCTATTAAGGAAAAGAAATTAGGACATAAATTGTATTTTACTTTTCATTTTTACTCTTTTAGATATTATCAAACCATTTTTAAAATTTCAGTCACATTAAAATAAAGTCAATTAAGTTTCTTGAAACTCATAACCTAAAAAGTATAAATGAAGGGTAAAATTGAAAGAAATTTCCAACATGTCTATTGAAGAATGAACAATTCACTTATTTTAAACATTGAAAAATAACTCAAAAATTCACTTAAAGAGTTTGATGGTCTATGATTACATTAAGTAAATGGAAGCACAATTCATACTACTCCCTCCCTCATTCATATTTACTTATTTTTATTTGACTTGACACATCTCTTATGTAGGCGAATTCAGAATTTTAAAATTATAGTACATTATTGCTTTTTAAGATAAAAAATATAGAACTTCATAGTAACAAAAACTTGGCGGACAAAATTTTTAAACATAATTTTTTATACTATTAAAGAAAAATAGAAAAACAAAAATGAAGTGGGTTCATTTTTTTAAAAAATGTTGTTTTTAAGTTCTTAATCAGTGCACCACTCAACTTTTTTTGACATGTGTGCCTTCATATAATATTAAATGTATTTAAGAATTATACACATAATATATATATCAAATTTAATCAAATGACCACGGGTTCACATGACCCATTTTTAATATATGAATTCGCCTTTGAGCCCTAAAGAAGTACTCTCTCCGTTTCATATTACTTGATTTTCATATTAAAAATAGTTGTTTCAATTTACTTGTCTGAATTGTGAATCAAGAGAATTTTATTATATTTTAGTATTAAATAACTACATAAAATAGTAGTAATCAAATTTAGAGTTTCAAAATATCATTAATAAGCTAGTTTAGTAAATTACGCCTCTAATTAAAATTTTCTTAAAGAGTGTGTCGGGTCAATATGGGTCAAGTAATATGAAATAGAAAGAGTAATAAATAAAAGAGAAATGACATAATTAAAGACACCATTAAAGTTGTCCCTAATTTTCAAAAAGACACTTAAAGTTTACGGAAGTCCTATTACCCCCTTGAACAATTTTAAACTGGTACATAAATACAATCTTTTTTGATCAATTCTAATTTTGAGTAAGAAAACATTTTGCACGCACCAATCACTAATAAATATGTGTCAAAATATTTTAAAAAAAAATTACAAAAAGAAAGAAGAAAAAGACTATTTTTTATAAATAAAGAAAAAAAGTTTTCCACCCTCCTTCTCGCCTTCCGCCATTGTCGACTTAGCTTGAAAAATAAAAATTGAGAATGACGCCACCCTTTTATGATATATCATTGCATTTGACCTTATTAATCTCTCCCTGAAATTATGCAAACATAGTTATGGCTAAAAAAACCTATTTGAAAAACTTTGTTCTGCCTACGCAAGAAGCCAACATGGTTGACCACCATTATTCTTCCATCTCTTCACTTCAAACCACTGAAAGTACGTAACTCATGCGATTCTAGATCTTAAACCCGCAACCATGACATGTTCTAATAAAAAAAAATAAAGACCACCGAAAATCACCCTCGTTGGCGACCACATTTTTATTATTTTTCATCTTCCTTTTCGATCTTTTCTCGTAAAATACAATTAAAAATCTGTTGATGCCTACCAAAATCATTCCATACCATAATAAAGAAAATAGGCTAAGAGAAGAAAAAAACACTATCGGTGGTCGAAAATCAAACACCAACAGCCAATAAATTTTTCAACATTTCTATAATGAAGAAGGTAGAAAATAAAAGAAAACGAAATAAGTAGAAATTATTTATTTTTTTTATAAAAAAAACTGTCAAAAATAATATTTTTCGTCATTTTTTTTACACTATCTATGTTAGATAATCAAAAAAGGTTGTATATATACCAGTTCAAAATTGTTCAAGGGGATAATAGGACCCTTGCAAACTTTAAGTGTTTTTTTTAAAAATTCGATATAACTTTAATTGTGTTTTTATGTCTTTTCTTTAAATAAAATAATAATTTTGCTATATCATCCTAATTATTAAATTATCTAACATGTTGAAAAATGCATAGTACTTAATAATAAGGGTTAAATAGATATAAAATAATAAATTATCTCTTGATTTTTTAAACTAAATAAATAAAAATAAATATTTATTTTCAATATAGTGGATAAATAAAAATGAACAAAGTGAAGGAGTAATACACACAAAACATCTCTTTCTTGATGTTGCCACTTAAGTGACCGACTGCAAATACCATGACCAGAGGGTACTTCATTTAATTATGTCTTTTTAAAAATAAATACTAAAAGAGTTTAAATGACATAAGAAGTTTGAAAAAAATCTAACAGATAGGGTAGGATTAGGTGGTTTAAAAACCTTCTTTCTTCTCCAACCTACAAGAAACTATAGGGTTGAGAAATTAAGGAATAAAAACCTAATGCTATCTAAAATTTCTACCTTTGCCTTGACAACTATATATGATATATATGACTCCACGATTGCTGGACATTAATCAAAGTTACTCCATCCGTTTAAAAAAAAAAAATGACCTATTTTAACTTGGCATATAGTATTAAGAAAGTAAAGAAGACTTTTGAATTTTGTGGTCTTAAAGTAAAGTTATGTCAAATATACCAAAATACCCTTTAATCTTGTGGTCTTAAACATGCAACATGGAAAGTTGAAATTAAAGTGTTGTCAAAAAAGAAAAGAAGTTATTTTTTTTTTAAACAAACTAAAAAGAAAAGTAGGTTATTCTCATCTTGAATTAAAAACACACAAATGCTATAAAAAAAAAAACTATTTAAAAATCAATTAAAAAGAAGCAAGAAAAAGTAGAGAAACCATGGGATATCGACAGGTGTGTAAAGAAAGTCTTTGTAGTAAATTGAGACTTTGTTACCCATATGGTTTGTGTGAATTTAAACTCATTGGCAGTCAATTTCTTTGAAGAAAAGAAATACCCTTTGCTATCTACTTGGTAGGAGATTTATAGCCCCGGCTATTTCTTTTTAAAGTTTCTTACGCGACGTTCAGTATTTGTATTGAGATTCGATTAAATTTAAATTCATATTGAGACGTTTCACATTTGAAGAAAAACGCTCTCTGACAAAGATGACTTCACATCCAGTAGGATTCAAACCTAAGATCTATGATTAAGAATGAAAGAGTACTTACTGCTTCACTACAACTCTTGTTGATTATATAATGTAGCATTGACTATTACACATACACAATCTACTAATCCACTACTAATAATTAACTTTAATATTTGGCGCTGTACGGTCGTTAATTGACTTATTTGCTTAAGTTACGTATCATTGTCTAGCCAAAATTAAGAAACTGTCGCTTTCATTAGAATGGATTTTTTTCCTCTAGAAGTACTTATTATATAGAAATTTAGAGACAGTAATTGGAAATTTTCTTCTCTGTTTATTCCTTGCCAATCATGTTTATTTATACAAGCTAATAGAATGGAAAAGAACCTTTTATTCTAACTAACTAGCCAGTTGTCTTATTTACAATTGGTTAAGCTAAACTAATCATATGTCTTTACAATGTTAGAAAAGGATAAAATAGACAAATTACATACTAGATATTTTCTTCGGAATATTCAGTTGTAGTTGGGCCATTTTCTTATTTGTTGAATTGATGTTGGGCCGCTTGTGTGTTCGATGTTTATAAGGCCCAAATTTTGACCCATGTTGGAACTGTCTTTTAGTAGGTGACGTGGTCTTTTCTTTGTTCACACACGTGTATGGTGGAACAACTCTTCGACAGCTTCTAGAGATGACTCTTGGACTTAGATTTGCATCTCTTTCATTTTGCCTTTCCACAGAGTGAGAGTAAGAGTGAGATTTCACCATATACGCAGATGATGAACCATCTTCATTTCTAACATCGTGAAGTGACACCTAACTTGCACAAGCTCTGATGGTGAGGAGGGCCGACTAGAGATTTTGTGAAGATATCAGCGATTTGGTCCTTTGAGGGGACAAAGGAGAGTGAAATTAAGCATGAGAGATATTGTTGACGAACGAAATGACAGTCGAGTTTGACGTGTTTCGTTCGCTTATGGAAAACTGGATTTCGAGCAATATGGAGCTCTGTTTGACTGTCGGAGTGAACCGGAACAGGGAGAGGTGGCGGGACTGATAGATCAGTAAGTAATCTTGTAAACCAGGTCAATTCCGCAACCAAACGCCTCATTGACCGATATTCGGCTTTTGCAGATGAAAGAGAAATAGAAGATTGCTTTTTCAATTTCTAGGAGACCGGTTAACCCCCTAAACTGATGAAAAAACCACTGACCGACTGACGTGTAGTACGGCAAGAAACCCAGTCGGCGTCATAATAAGCACTGATAGAAAAAGAAGGTGAAGCGTTGAGAAAGAGTCCTTGATTCGGATAAGCTTTCAGGTAACTGATGACTCTCAAACCTGCTTTGTAATGTTCTATACTAGGCTTTTGCATATATTGACTAAGAGTCAAGACAGCAAAACACAGATCCGGTTGAGTGTTAGTTAAATAATTAATTTTTCCAATGAGATGCCTATAAAGAGTAGAATCTGACATGAGATTAGCTGAATCTGCAGAAAACTTGACGAAAGGATCTAATGGAGAAAAAGCGGGAGGCAGATGTGAAACATCAAACTCATTGATTAAATCCAAGGTATATTTTCGTTGTCTCATTATAATTGCCTGCTCTTCACGTAGAATTTCCATTCCTAAAAAGTAATGCAATGAACCTAGATCTTTAAGTATGAAGAAACTCCTTAAGATTATGTATTTCATCAGTAGCATCCCCTATGATTGAAATGTCGTTAACATAGACTGCAACTATAAAAATGAAACCACCTGAATGTTTAAAGAACAAAGAGTAGTCATTGAGTGAGGTTGTATAGACCTTGAAGTTTAGAGCTCCAGCAAGACGGGCATACCACTGCCTGGAGGCTTGCTTTAATCCATAAAGAGACTTCTTAAGTCGACAAACCATGTTAGGTTGATGAGGTTCTAGTCCAGCAGGGAACTTCATATAGACCTCTTCTTGCAAATTTCCTTACAAGAAGGAATTATTAACATCAAATTGTGAAATCTCCCACTTCATTTTGGCTGCAATAGCCAATAAACATCTGATAGTGGTCATTTTGACCACTGGGAAAATGTTTCATTGAAATTAACCCTTTCTTGTTGGATATCACCTCTGATTACTAAATGTGCCTTCAATCTCTCAAGGGATCTATCTGCATATTGTTTAACCTTATATACCCATTTGCAAGGCAAGGTTTTTCTACCTTGTGGTAAATGAATAACATTCCAAGTCTGATTATGTAGTAAGGCATCAATCTCATCTTTCATCACTTGTACCCAACCTGGATATGCATATGCCTGAGAATAACTGCTAGGTTTAATAATAGAGAGAATAGAATTAAGAATAGTTTGATTGGGAGTAGAAAGGGTAGAAACTGACAGGCAAGTGGGTGCAGTAGGGACAATAAAATAAGAGTCAATTACATCACTAAAATAAATAGTGTTACAGATAAAGTCTTTAAGATGAGAGGGGAGATCACCAATGCTCTTTCTCTGAGACCTTCTAGGAGGAGGTAAGGATTGTGAAACATCTGGTTCAGAAGGAACTGATAGTATGATAGGTGGGGAACAAGAATGAGGAAGATCAGAAGGTGACTCAAAAGAATGAGAAGGGGGTGAACTGGATTCTGGTTCATTAGGGGTAGAAGAAATGGGATATGAAGGAGTGAAGTGGTGGTCTTCCCTTGTGGGATAATAAAGATAGGAGTGGGAATATGTGAGTGATCAGAAGCAAAAGAAAACACTTGTTCAACAAAGTATACATCTCTTGACACAAAAAAATTCTTAGAGTCTAGGTTCAGAAGTTTGTATCCTTTTTGATCACTTGGATATCCTAAGAATACACATCTAGTGGCTCTAGGATCAAATTTACCCCTTCCATGTGATAGAGTGTTGGCAAAGTATATACAACCAAAACATCTTAATAACTGGTATTAGGGTGTTTTGCCAAATAAAATTTCATAAGGTGTTTTACCATGAAGCCCTTGAAGGCAGCCTGTTTATCAGGAATGTGGCAGTGAGTATACACTCACCCCAATACACCATAGGAACTTTAGACTGAAACATCAAGGCCCTTGCAGTTTCAAGTAAGTGTATATGTTTCCTTTCAGCTACCCCATTTTATTGTGGGGTAGCAACCCAGGATGTCTGATGTAGGATTCCTAGAGAAGTTAAAAATTTGAAGCTTCTTCACTTCTTTCCAACTCCATAGCATTATCGGATCTGATGATTTTTACCTTTTTGTTAAACTATTTTTCAGCCATTTGCAAGAAGCATTGAATAATAAAAAATGCATTACTTTTAGTGGCAAGTAAATATGTCCAAGTCCCTATAATGTACTCATCTACTATAGTCAAGAAGTACCTATAATTATTATGGTAGGTGATTTATAGGGACCCCAAGTGTCTATATGAACTAAATCAAAAATAGATTGGAAAGTAACATGACTGATAGGAAAGGACAATCTAGCTTGCCAAGCTAAAGGACATATTTCACAATGACAATCATAATTAGAAAGAATAGTAAGGAAATTGACATTTTTCATTGATGAATAAGGCAAATGCCCAAGACTTATATGCCATAACCTTACATCAGAATTAGTATTGAAACAGAGTGGAAAAGAAGCTGAAACTGAAGTAGGACTAAAAACAGAACCATAAAAACTAGAAAAAGTCTAAGAATCTTGGTGAATTTCTTGGATAGCACTAGACTCTTTAGGAATGAATTGAAGCATGTAGAGACCCTCCTTTACTTCACCAAAAACTTGAGACCTCTTCATTAAAGGGTCCTGCAAGACACAATTATTAGAAGTGAAGGATAATGTATAATTGTATTGAACATTAAATTTATGAACTAAGAGTAGATTATAACTGAAACTTGGAACACAAAGAACATTATGTAGGGTTAAATCATGAGGAATTTGAACACTACCTATGTGAGTGACAATAATGGACTGAAAATTAGGCAGATTAATGTTAACAGGAACTATAAGGGCTGACATGGAAATAAAAGAACTGAAATTGTAACACATGTGCTCAGAAGCATCTGAGTCTATTATCCAAGTGCTAGAATTAAAAATTGAAGGACAAGTCTCAAAATATTTTATAACAATACCAGCTACTACATCAGTATTTATGCCAAATCTTTTACTCATAGTTGATCCCTCTGTTGATTTTTGTTTGTCTACCTGCCCTGGTCATATGTTGATTGATTAAGTCCATGTCAATCATGTGGTCAGTTTCACCATCATCTGTAGTCATGACATCATTCCCTCTAATATGAGTCTGATTTCCTTTGTTGATTATGAACTGAAAATCTTCAGGAAAGCCATGTAGCCTGAAGCAATCACTATCTACATGTTCTGTCTTACCACAAAAATCACAAGACACATTAGGGTTATATTTCTTCCTAATCCTAAATTTCTGTTGCTGTTGGTTTGGCCTTGTGAATTTAGGTGGCTGCTGATAATTGTCCATCCTTGGATAGGAGTTGACAGATCTAGATCCAAAATTAGGCATAGAACCAGGAGATTTCTGGACTTTCTTACCAAATTTGTATTGATTCATATTGTTTACCATAAAATAAGAAGAATCAGTAGGATTAATGGGCTCATATAGGTTTCTCTCTGATTTTCTTCTTGTAAGATCAGAGAATAACAATATTTATGTTAGGCAAGAGATTTATCATCAAAATATTTCCTCTTTCCTGTGCATACACATCATTCAAGCCCATCCAAAAATGTATAAGTTTCTCATCTTCTAGAGATTTTTCTAGCTTCAGTTTGCCTTCACAAGTGCACACACAAGTACACTTATCAGAGTTGAGGGATTCCAGCTCATCCCATAGTCTCTTAAGCTTAGTGAAATAGACTGCAATGTCATTATTTCCTTGAACTAACCTATTTAGTTCCTTTTACAGGTGAAACAACTTAACACTATTGAATTGTCCAAATCTATGTTCTAGACTGACCCACAAATCCTTAGCAGTCCTAGAGTATATCATACTATCAGCAATATCCTTAGAAAGAGAATTAAGGAGCCAATAGGTTATCATGTAATTGCACCTGCTCCAAGGCTGTAGATCTGGGGATTGAGAGTCTGGTTGAGCATTAGCACCAGTGATGAAGCCAAGCTTGTTCTTGGCTGACAGTGCTCACTCATATCTTCCAGCCTTGATAACCTCTCCTATCAAATGGAGTGTTAATCAAGGTCATTCCAGGTGAATCTGAAGAATGCAGGTAAAAAACATGAGTGGGATATATAGCTGGTGGAGTTTGCTGGTTAAACCAGAAGAGGTAGAAGAATCAGCGACCCCATCCACCATTTTTGATATTTGGTTAGATGAAGAAGGAGCTGATGAACGAGAAGATGATTTGTAGTGATTACTGCTCTGATACCATGTAGAAATTTAGAGACAGTAATTGGAAATTTTCATCTCTGTATATTCCTTGCCAATCATGTTTATTTATACAAGCTAATGGAATGAAAAAGAACCTTCTATTCTAACTAACTAGCCATATGTCTTATTTACAATTGGTTGAGCTAAACTAATTATATGTCTTTACAATGCTAGGAATGGATAAAATAGATAAATTATATACTAGATATTTTTATTCTTCAGAATATTCAGCTGTAGTTGGGCCATTTTCTTATTTGTTGAATTGATGTTGGCCACCTGTGTGTTCGTTGTTTATAAGGCCCAAATGTTGACCCATATTGGAGATGCCTTTTAGTAGGTGACGTGGTCTTTGTTTTGTCCACATACGTGTATGGTGGAAAAACTCTTCGACAACTTCTAGAGATGACTCTTGGACTTAGATTTGCATCTCTTTCATTTTGTCTTTCCACAGAGTGAGATTTCACCATAAACGTAGATGATGAAGCATCTTCATTTCTAACATATTATAAGACAGAAAATAAAAATAAAAAAAAATAGAAAGTTAGATCAAAGTAAGTGCAAATAATGTGATGTGATGCATATAAAAATGCTAATGATTCTTTCTCTTTATCATTACATTATTTTTTGGTTGTAATTCTAAAAGAACAACTAATTGGAGAGAGTATTTTTATTAGGCTTAGCTCATGCATCCCCTAGCAATTTGGTTCTTCTATTTCGCCGAAGCGTCCAAAATTTAACGGATGGAAAAATTAATCCATGAAACTATGAGTCGTTTAATTCGTCTAAGTCTTGGAAGGTTAGGCTAATCATAGATTTTGATAAAGGGACAATTTGGCTATAACTCAAGTCAACTCATTTATAAGTTGCATTTGTTTGGATTAGATATATGACCCAAATTGACCTAGGAAGGCAAAGTGCACCAATGTCATTTTTGGGACATTGTTTAACTAGACTTAAGGACACATTATCACGATTTTTGAACTGAAAGACTGAACTCGAGGACGCATTGAGAAGAAGGAGGAGGAGGACACATTTGAAATTTGTTAGAGTTGGATTTATTGGGCTATAATTTTTTTAGGGAAAAGTAACTATACAAACATCCTTAGATTGTTTATTACAAGTTGTAACAACATTCTTTAGTTTGTAACTTATAGCAATTTTTTTTTTTTAAAAAAAAAAGACAATACATTTTGTTTTAAAGTTAAAAAAAATAAAAAAAAAATGTATTAAAAAGGAATTTTTTTTTTCAAACCCTTAAAAATATATGGCAATTAAGATCAAGATATCAATCATCCCCAATTTTCTCTCTGAAATGGTTTCCTCTCTCATTTATTATACCCAAATCGTCTTCTTCTCCAAAAATTCCTTTACCGTCTTCTTCTCCAACAATTTCTTTATTCATATTATTTCTTCAAAATTCAAATATCTTCTTTTTTGTCAGAAAAATACATATTTGATTTTAAAAAATCTAGTAATATACTGATTTCAGTATTTTACTTGATTACGACCTTAGTCTTAAGGCTATACAATTGTCAGAAAAATGGATTGTGACAGTTTACATTCGATAATGATATTGCATGGTGGAAGATAAGATGTCACAGGTATTTTATGGTATTAAAATTTGAAATTTTTTGTGTTTTTTTATTATTCAAAAATTTAAGAATTTTTTAAATTACAAACAACAAAAAATAGGAGAAACAAACTTATCTTCAAAATGATTATCTTAGTAATTTGTATTTTTTGTTTGTGTATAACGGTTGACAATTTTTTTATTTTTTTTTTGGGTAATGCATGTGTATGTTTTTGGGTTTAAAGTATGTTCGAAATTTGAAGATGATGAACTTCTTTTTAAACATTAATTCAAGATGATGATCTTAATCCTGATGGAACTTTGCGTATAACTGTTAACAATTTTTTTTATTGATTATTCATATGAATGTTTTATGGTTTGAAATTGCGTTTTGATTCTTATTAATATACCTGCACCTATTCTCGAATATTAATTATTCAAAAATTCTGAATTATTTTTTTAACGAAATACATAATTTTATGTATTTTTTTATGAAACAGAAAAACATTCAATTAAATGAAATTACTCAAATTAGGGGAAGAAAATGTAATGCAAATAATATTTATACATATTGTTGATTTCTTTTTGTGAACATAATTTCTGATGGTTCAAGTAACTATTAGAATTAATTTATTAAGTTTATACTAGTGTTTATTTGTCAATTTTTAAGTAACTTAATTTCAGAAATTTTTTTTTCTATTCTGAAATATTATAAATTAACAATTCTGTATAATTTCGACATGAAACATTATAAATTAACAATTCTGTATAATTTCGACATGTAATTTATCTTGTAAAAAAATATATTATTTTTTTATTTTTTTTACAAAACAAACAAAAATTTCATTAATAGAGATCAAATGAATTAAGAGAATAAAAACATAATGCAAATAATTTTTATACATGTTTTCAAATTGCTGATGTTGATTATAACTTCTGAATGTTCTTTTTATGTGCCTTTAATATGCAATGTGTTTTTCTTTTTATGTATGTAAAGTGATATATTTTATGGTACCACTTTGATGCACGAATTATGCATTTTTTTAAAAAAAAAAATTGGTATAAATTATAATACACATTTGATATCATCAGTAGTATGGACTATGATATAGAATATTTTTATTTTTTGTTAAAAGACAACACCAAAAATTTGTTATTTCTTCACATTGAAGTGGTATTGTGGTATTAATTTGATAGTATACTACGTACTGTATAAGATGTATCTGAATGTTGAATGGTAGCATGTTTATTTATTTTTTAATATATTTTTAACTTATTTTTGTAATTGCATGGGTGGACATCCACAAAAATCCTATATATTGTTAGCGGTGGTCTCAAACAATTCATATTGTGCCTTCCAAATATGAAATGTAGTTGTGGATAATTTCAACTAGATGAGACTCCTTTAAGTATAGAAGATCTACAAGTTTGATCGTTGTACCCATCCAATGCAGAATCTTTGAGTGAAATGACTTCAAGTGTAGAAGTTGAGGACATGAAATATGCAGGAACTGAAGTTAAAAGTACATTGAACATGATGTGATTAGTTGTATCGTATTTTATGAAAATGATATATAACTTGGTATTGTATGAAAAAATATATAAATTAGTATTTCATAACGTGATTAGTTGTTTCGTACTTTTCTGAAAATGGTATATAAATTGATATCAAATTGTTGTAGTTGTGTATAAATTTAGGATGTAATATGGTATTTTAAGTATTAGGTAATATATTTTTTCAAAGGTTGAGTGTTTGACAACATGTGTTATTGAGGATTTTGTAGCTAATTTTTATACTATATGTAGTAATGGAATGAATGTATAAATTGATATCACCTAATTAAATATAATAATTCAAAAATACAATTTTGTGTACTCACTCCATACACTAAAATAAATAATAACATATAATATTTGGTAAGCTTTATTTTCTACACCAACTTCTGTAATCATTATACTCATTCCGTACAGATATAACATGTAAGAAACTACTTTATAAGCTTTGAGCGTAATATAGATATTTCATATTGATTTTATACAATTTTCACACACGAAAATTGTAACGACCCTTCCGGTCATTTCTCTTGTTTTCGTGCATTCTCGGAGCTTAGAGCTTTTCTATAGTTGCCCCAAGTTATTTATGACTTGTTGGGACTGATAGTTCGATTTTTGGGCAGTTCGTTTAAGAATTTTACTTAGACAGAGCACGTTGTAATATATTTAAATTAAATTAGCATTTGGTAAAAAGATATAGTTAATTACCTTTCAAAAATGTTTTGATATTTACAAAATTCTTTAGTTATGATATATCTATACTACTTTATAATAGTTTTATAATTTATTAATAATGTAAACGGAGATAGAGAATTTAGATATGTTAAAAAAAAATAATTATTTTATAGAGGTTTTATTCGAAATAATTTTCTGTTAATTATGATATATTTAAAATGTTATATTTATTTTATCACGAGCATATGCAATACCCGAATATACATATAATGGGATAAAATTACATTGGGGTGCCGCCTGCACCACCACGTGGAAGGTGAGGAGGTGCACACCATAAGCAATTATCAAAAGGTGGCTGCCACTTGGCAATTTAGCAATTAGACATTAGTGGTGGTATGTTTTGCATGATGTATATATATAGAATAAATGCATTATGCATTACGTACCTCCACTGCTTCCATATCTTTTCCTTCGCCGTTTTGATCATTTAAGCTCAAATATTGAGATATTCTATTAAGGTTTGAGCTTAGAGGATTATATATTGAGTCCGTGAACTCGTTCTCTTCGTTTCTACGGTACGTTTTCTTATTTTTTTGTATGGTAATTTTCGTTTATAATGGTATTGTTGGGATTGGTATTGATGTTTGAGCTATATTTGAGCTCAAATTGAGCGGTGCTAGTTGTGATTATTGGTCACTGGGTAATTTGGGACGTTGTGACGATTTTAGTTTTGCGATTCCACAAGCGGGCCCCACGTAGACTGTTCGGACATCTTTCAAACTAATGCAATATGGGTATCAATAGTCATGTTTTGACATGTAGTTTATTATATTGGTAGCTTGGCCGCATTCAGAGGCCGCTCGGAAGGGGAAGGCTCTTGTATAGCTGGATCTTTTGGCAGGCTTGCGGCGGAGTCCAGGTAGGCTAGGTTTACTTTCCTTTACACTTAGATTGGGCTTATGTGTGATATATGTATGCTATTATACTGGTGTTTTGGGATGGTATTATAGACTTGGTGGTGGTGGTTTGCTGTGATTTAGGCCTTCTAAGCCTGATAGGGCTATTCAGACATATTCCAAACCCGTTATTCTCGTGGTACACCACAGATGACCTATTTGGGGTGGGATAGTATTGTTGTTGTTGTTTCTGGTTGGGAAATGTTATTGTTGGACCTTAGTCCAGGCTTAAACAGACTTAGCCCAGACTTAGACAGGTATAACTAGACCTGGTTTCCGGGACCCTATAGTGGGCTCCGTTACCCTTTTTGTCGACTTGTCAGAACTTTGACATCTTTGTGCTTAGATAAGCCCTAGTATGACCTGTTAGGCTTGTGATGGAATTTTGTCACCCCAATTATACCCGGTTGGCCTGTTTAGCATTTTAGTCCCTAATAGCACCGTACATGAACGGGATTTGCTGGCCTTGGCTTAGAATTGAGACCCCGTCTTGCCATGAGCTACTCTAGATACCCGGACTGACGTAGCTATTACATGATAGTAGACTATGGACCTAGGAAGAACCGGGGACTTACCTTGTAGCAGATGATGGGTTAGCTTATTTACCTATACTTCGGGTTCAGCCTGGGACTAGCACGTTTTCCCCGTTTACTGGTTATGATGTGACATTTGGCTTTGTCCTGGTTACTGGCTATGATTATTTTTGGTTCGAGTCCGGCTACTGATTCAGGTATGATGGTTTTGATTATTGACAATTGGGTGTTTCGGTTCGAGTTCGGCCCCGGATTATGATACACTATGAGTTCTAATACTGGGTACCGTGATTATGATACTATTATTCTCTGAGTTTCAGTTCGAGTCCAGCAGATATGATATATATATGTGGCCTATTGTTATTATCCACTGGGTATGGTTTGATTCCGGTGTCTGGCCTCTTGTTATTATCCATTTGTGCCGGTTCAAACCCGGTGCGCCCCTGTTGGTTACTGTGATTATTGGATACTGATACAGCTTCGAGACACTGGTGACTATGCATTTACTATTCTTGTGTGTCCTGCCGGTTTATGGGGGCCAGACTGAGTTATTATTTTCTTCCGTGTTCCTATCGGTTTTATGGGGACCCAGATAGGTTATGTTTGACTTGTATGTTTACTTACCCATTTATTTACTCGTTATTCAATAGCACACTTATTTTTCTCCTAAGCATATCTATATGCCTTGGTGGTTACTTATGTATTTATTATTTATACCCCGGACTTAGCATGCACCCTTACATTTTAGCTTGCTTATATTATATTGAGCTCAGTCGGTCGATGATGCCTACTGAGTACCCGTTGCCCCGGTACTCATACTGAACTTCTGAATCTTTTTCCCCGATGCAGATCCGGGCACTAACCGACGGTTTTGACGTGACTCTCTTCTCAGCACTAACTCTGGAGTAAGGTGAGCTTACTGACGTCCGAGGCGGATCCTACTCTATCTCTACTGTATAGTCTTTTGCTCTCGAGATTGTAGTACTTGTTGTATATATTTGGTTTCTGTCTTGTATTTTGGGTATGTTTAGTAGTGGCTCTTGTACCGACCTCACCAGGTCTTGGAAGGGGTTCTTGACTTTATATGTTGTCCTCTTCCTTCTTAGTCTTGGCATGTATATATATTCTGATTCTGTTTTTTATATTTATAGCATGTTTATAAGTATGGTTACTTCCACTTCATCTCTGCTTTCTGAAATTCCGTCCGTTAGCCCGTCGCTTGTCGCTCCGGGCTAGGATTTGGCTTGCCTATTGGTGGGTTACGATAGGCGCTATCATGCCTCGAAAAAAATCGGGTCGTGACAAAAATTCTGAGAAAAAATCTAAGGAATATGTATATTAATTATTCTTAAAATATTAAATTTTATATATATATATATATATATATATATATATTGTATATTACCCCAAACCACAAGCCTGTATTAATGTAGAAAATGGTGATAATTGAAAAAGTTGGAAATTAAAGAAAAAAAAAAGGCGTGTATTAATGAAGAAAAAATAAATATTTTAGTAGATTTTATCATAAAATATACTTAATAAATAGAGTAGATATTCTGAAAAAGTAGAAAACGTGTACAAATAGAAAAATCTTTTGACCATAAATTACTCCTTCATGATTATCTAGATTAATGAGGAAAGTAAATTATTTTAATATCAAAAACCCATAAGAAACTGGTTAAAGAAAATTAAAGAACAACCATCAAAAATGATAATTGAAAAAATGAAAAGTCAAAGAAAAGAAAGAAAAGACGTGTTTAATGGAGAAAATTTAAATATTTTAGTAGATATTGACAAGAAAGATAATAAAGGGAGGAGATAATCTGAAAAGTAAAAAATATATATAAGTGGAGAATCTTTTTTAACATAATTTACTCCTACACAGTTATTAAGATGAGAGAGAATGAATTTTACTCCTAAAGAAAAAATGTTATAAAGAAACATGTAACTTTTCTAAAAAAGGAAAAAAAAATATAAATAAATAAAGATAAATTATTGACCAGATTTTAAAAATATAAATAAATAAAGATAAATTATTGACCAGATTTTACTCCTACCATAATTATCAACACATTTATTTAGGAGAGATGGAATGTTAAACACTAAAAAAGGAGATAATTAGATTAATAAATATGTATTAAACATTTTAAAAAAAGAAAGAAATAAAATTAATTTTTTAAAAATTGTTATATCTTGCAATTAATTCCATAGTTCAATAATTATATAAAAGTGTTGCCACAACTTGCAATAAACAATCTAATAAGTATATACAAGATAGTTTCCTCTTTTTTGATTAATCCATCTTAATCTGTTCAAATTAAGTCCAAGTAACTTTTCGACGGCAACCTATTTTGAACACTCTAAATTGAGAAAAATTCAGTCAGTTGTCTATTTGAATCTTTTAAGCCTAATTAAACATTGTAATATTGCATGAATTTTCCAACTAATGATGGTTCTATGTGAAATAGCAGAGAAATCTTCTAAAATCAATTGAATCGAGAATGATAGAAAAACTTTCTCATTAAGAAACGGGGAAGGGGATGACCCTCCAAAGTAAGAAACTGAAAAATGACTTCATATCGGGTAAAATTTATAAATAAGTGCTTTTTAATTTTTATATCTAAAAAAATAACTATTGTTATAGAATTTCAAATTTCATAAGTAAAATTATAAAGTATTGCCATGGAGCAAAAAATGACAAATGTTATTTCTAGGAAAAAATACGTAACTAGCCAAACATCCTTATCGTAACTGCTAGATTTCTCTGTACTTTAAATTAATTACATAATATCTCACTTTTTAAAATTCTGGATATATGCCACGGACAATCAGTCGTAATCCCCGAATACATGCACATGTATTTGAGATACATGGATCTACTGCGACTTAGTTGTAACCCCCGAATACATGTGGATACATGTGCATGTGAATCTACTGCGATTAAATCATGTATCCGAACACCTTAATCATATATCCGAACACCTTAATTATGTATCTAGACGCTTTATAATAATATAAAATATAATTTCAAAAATTAGTATTTGAGAGTAATCAACTCCTGTACCATTGAGTTTTCTATCGTTTACTCTTACTTCTACCCTTCTTTTATGTGAACGTGTCAAGACAAATCACAAATGGGCCAAGCCCACATGCCAAGAACCATTTTCGGCTTATCTTCTTATCTCATATGTTTGCATAATGTAACAATAATAGAAGTGCAAATAGCACAATTGAAATTCTGTCATGGGAGATTTGGATTTATTAGTCTTTTTTTTTAAATATAATTTAATGTCCTTTTTGCAAGAATTCTTCATTTTTTACATATAAAAGATTTTCAATTTTACACATAAGAGCCTTAGAAAGAATCATTTTCTTCTATTCAATTTGTAAATGGTCATAAGAGATCATTTTCGCTTCTTTTTCTTGCCGTTAACGGAGAAAATAACTATACATATATGGGCGTTTTGAAAAAATTATATGTTTCCTTTTTTTATTTTATGTGTGGACCTTTGCTGGGATATTAACAAGAGAATGCAGAATTATTTGTCCTTTTTTTTTTCCTTCTTTACCTTTAAAAACCATTTCAGAGTATACAGAAATATAACTAAGCTAAAATATACTATCTAAGAAGTACTAGTAATGGCTAACTAAACACCAACATGGGTTGTGGTGCAGTGGTAGGACTGCTTCACACTTAACAGAGGTTTCGGGTTCGAGCCCTGAGTATGGAGAAAATTCTGTTGGAAGCGCCACCCCCAAAATGGCCCCTGCAGTGCATTATCTCAATTAGTCAGGGCTCTAATGCGAATATCGGATACTGGATGGAAAACAAAAAAAAATGGCTAGCTAAACTAGGAGGAGGAAAAACCTGGAAGACAAGGGATATGCCAAAAATCAGGAGTTGTTGGCTTGTTGCCATCCAAAGTCTCTTCCATCAATTATGTTATGTTAGGCTCACCTTCCTCCATGCCTAAAAATATGGTAAAAGTTATTTCATGATGTTGAGGCGGGGTATATCAAAAACAACCTTTCTACTTTATTCGAGGTAGTGGTATAGATTGTGCCCCCACTTTATAGGAATATACTGGGTATGTTGTTGAAAAGTTAGTTCATGAAACTATAATTTTTTTCAAACCTTAAACAGGATCATACTTTTACACGGGTCTAATCTTATAAATTGAATTAAATTGAGCTAATATATAGTTCAAATTAACTCATTAGAGAACTTATCAAAAAAAAATTAAAATGTAGTAATTTTTTATGGTTTGATATAGTCATAATAAATAAATAAATAAATAAATAAATTATAAATTGTAAGAGAATTATTAAAGAAGTTAAAAACTTGATTAGAGTTTGGAGAGTTGATAATGACCATTATTTAATTCATATTAGTTCAAATAACCTTTTCATATTAGTTCAAATAACCTTTCAACAAAAGGATGATCCGCTCATTTATTGATGTAAAAATAACATCACTTGTCACTTTTTTGGTCCTATTTTTGAAAAATAACCAGTATCATGAACATGAAGTTTCAAATTTCTATCTATATAAAAAAAATAAAAAATAAAAACTCCATGACATAGTTTGAAGTTTTACCCGTAGAATTTAAAATTACGTAACAAGTGAATATTTTTCATTTACAAGAATTGAAAAGTTATTACTTGGGAATTTAATCCTTTATTTTTTATTATACTTTGACATTTTCAAATTCAACTCAGTTCTTTTACTTAACACCTCAAATTCTATTGTTATACTGTACACGTATAGGTGGCAAATGGGTGGTTGTATTTAGGCGCGCCAAAATGACTTGATTTAATAAGTTGACGTGTTGTTGATTCGTACAAAAATTACTTAGATTGAAATAGGTTGACTGAAATGAGCTAAATTATTATTAAGTTTTAACTATTTTACTTATTCTAATAAAAGTATTTTTTTTATTATGATTACCTATAACATATCAAATAAAAGAAATATTTTTTTAAATGTATTTTGATAAAATTTCTCATTAATCAATTTGAATTAGATATTAATCCAAATTTTAATGAGCTGAAATAGATTAAACTAAAATGGCTAATAAATTATGAGAAGATTATATAACCTAGCAATTTTAAAATATACATTGCGTTTTTAGCATAAAAATAATTATAACAATTATAGCCAAGTAATAATTACAATATTAACATAATCCTACAATAAGCCTAATAGATGTTGCACCTAGTATAAAGAAACCCATGTTCTATGCCGAATATCTCCTCTAACACTAACTAATTCTTTCTTCCAAATTTATAGCCTAAACCATGCCTAATAACTTACTAACTATTGATTTTATTCCAAATTTATGCCTAAAAATAATTCTGTAGTTTACGATTTTTTAAATATTTTAAAATTTAATTTTTTGTAATAATAGTATATATATCAGATGAAGAATTTGAAGTGTTTGGAGAAATTTTCATGCCATGGCGGGCTACAACATAGTTCTTTTTCTTTAAAAGTCGCACAACCTTGTTTCTCCTATAGTTGACATGATTATAGCTTCAATTAAAACTTTGTCCCTACTTATCTTTGTAATTAATATATTCCAAATTTTTTTATTTTTCTTGTATTAATTCCTTTTCCTTTCTAATTTGTCCAAAAAATATTACTCTTCTTATTTCAATTTGTTTGTCTAATTTTAACTTGGTACAAAGTTTAAAAACGTAAAAAGATTTGTGTCACGATCCAAACTAACGGACCGTGCGGGTACCTACGCTATCCTAAGTAGCTAGGAGAACCCTTATTACCCAACCAAAAATATGCGGAAGACTTCTGTTTTTAAGAGAATGCTGAATTAAATATAACAAAGTAAATTAAATACCAATAAATAAAATTTTCAAAAACTTCTTACAACTGTCCTTCACTACCCCAAGACCTGGTCAAACATGTACAAGAGCTACCTATTACAGAATAGACTGAAAATAAAATAAATAACACAGGGACTCTAACACCTGACAGGAAGGAAGTGTAGAAGTTAGTGCTGAATATCGCCATTGATCTAGTAACTGCAAACTAACCTGCATCCAGTTTACACCCCAATAAGGGATGTAGAAGAGTAGGGTCAGTACAAACACACGTACTGGTAGGCATCATCGGCCGACCAGTGTTAGTCCACATAATCATAAAATAGAATCAAAGAAAAGAAATCATGACATCTTAAATAGAGTATAATTCTACTAAGTCTGTAATAACATTATAACACTTTGCCAATATAATTTACAATTTTTCAACTCTATTAATGAGATTATATTCACCACTAGCATAGTCTAGCCTCACTAATTCACACCATCCACCACAATCCAACACTAAACCATCACTATCACCCTTTTATTCGCATTGCCGTTTCCATTATCCACATCTATAGGATCAACCCAATAATTATAGACAACTCACACTAAACTCTCGGAATAACAACCAAACACTCTCTTATAATATTAAAGAATAATAACTAGCCAATCGGATAAGCCAAGATTACACCAAGTATAAATAAAGTAAGTCGACCAACATATAGCAAGTAAGCACAGAGTTTCACTTTTTCAAGTACATGCCACACAATCAATATCAAGGATACAATCAAACAGGGAATACAAATCAACTCACATCTCAGTAAAACACACAAGAAAACTCAAGTTTCATTAGCAAAACTTATAGATACTCTTGGAGAAGGATTAATTCAATTATTGAAACTTTGGGATCGTTTCTTTGAGATTATTCATCATTCACTTTTCAACCTGTATGAAGGTATATCACAAGCCTTCTTTACTCAAGACATTCTTTTCAATCACATTATCATTATGAATTAACATTTTTCATTTATCAACAATAGTCTGTACACACATGCTAAGGGACTTATTTCTGCCCAACTAGTCATGACCTGTAGGGGACAATCTAAGTTCATGTACCGTACCGGCGTGGTACCCGATCCTCCATAAGTAAGTAATATCAACATCCATATCCGTACCGGTGTGGTACCCGATCCTCCATAACCATATTATGTATATTTTATCAACTTCATACTATCTCTCAGGATACAACACGACGTACTAAATTTACAAGTACACTTATAATCATAAGACAATTCGATCAAGTTGGATTTTTCATAATTATTCATGCAAGTATCAACAATCCAAATATCATCAATTCAAGTATGTTCGAAGACCAATCAACAAACATCCAATTTAGGAGCATACACACAATTAAATTGAGTCTAAACTCCAATTAAATCATAACCTACTCAAATACCACAACTTGGGTTCTAACATCACCACCCATAACTAGCACATTCAACCTTATCATTATTCTTTACTTCTCTCCGCATAATACAATGCACACAATGATTCAAGTCATCTATCCCTTAGGCCTCACCATTATCATGGTACAATATGCAACTTATACCTTTATAACTCAATTAGGTTCATCACTAGAACAACTAAGAAACATCATGTCCACATACTTCGTTCGCAACAATCCCCTTTCGGGCACATAACACATAATATCATAAATATCACATAATCAATCAATAACATAGTTTTCGGGATTAAAGTAAAGTTCTTATATCTTTATCCACCTCAACTCAATGTCTGCAGGCCTAGACATGCTTTCTCCCATCAATTATAAATTATGAAAATATGAAATAACATAGTCTTCTACTCATTAACCTAGCCTACCTGAACGCCAAGCTTTTTGAATCAACAAGTCATGTCAAGGATGCTCATTCCCTTTCTTCATGCTTTGGAATGATCAATCATCTAAAAAGCAATCAATCATAAGAGTAATTAATCAATTACTCTTCAAATAAATATCTTTGGAAATTTAAACCCACTAATTCTACCCTAATTCAAGGTCTGTATCATTCCCCAAGGTCAATTAACCATTAACTAGTTCTTTCAAGCTTAACCCATCTCCATTAATGGAGTTTTTAAGCTAAAGGTCTCATCTTTATGGAATTCAAGATTTTCAACCAACAAAATACATAATCTAGTTTACCAAGTTCATGCTAGAAATCATTAATTTATAATCTAGAATTGGTTCTAGGTGATATTAAGAACACCCATAAGTTTTTCCCAAAAATCCACCATTAAAGGTCTTTCTAAGGATTCTAAGATGTTAATGGATTAAAAGACGAAGAAGATGATGAAAAAACTTACCTCAATAAAGAAATTCTGCTCTAAACCTTGGGAAATCACCTCTCTAGGGTTGGGGACTGAAGTTTTGGGATTTTGGACCTGAAAATCGGCTTAGAGCTGATGTAAATACCACCAAAATTTTCGCTACAGCGAAATTCCCGTTTCAGCCCAGACAGTGTTCAGTAAAACGGTCATAACTTTTTACTCCAAACTCGGATTGATGAACGGTTTATTGTGTGGAAAGAAGACTCATAGATCTTTGATTTGGTGGGTATTGGGCCCCATAAATCCTTATATTCTAGGAGATATAATCATTTGAAGTTGGCCCTAATAGAAACCCATATCGAAACTCTATCGGTTAAAAATATTTTCAACTTAAATTTGTGCTAGGGATATTGTACGATCTTAATTCATACCTAAAGAACTTCTAAATTAAAGGATTGATATTAGTACTCATGAATAATTAAATTCATCGCGCTTGAGTCTATCTAGACACATCGGAAGGCTAAAATCTTTGCCGAAAAGCTTGAGATGACACAATGAACGAAATGATGGCTATTTTGGACTCAAGTTAATATTGAGGAACGAAAATTAAGAATTTTCATGAATTTTTTATGAATATTTAGCAACGACGAAATGGGTCGTTACAACTTGTGAAATTTTATGGTATTAAACTAAATATATGTAAAATGTACTAAAATAGTACCATTTAATCTTGTGAACTTAAGCTACTATAGGAAAAATTAAAATTAAAAAAATTGCCAAAAAAAATTTCTTTGTGAAACGTATAAAAAAAAGCACAAAATAAATAAATTGAAATGAAAGGGAGTAACACATTCAAAACCGTAAGAACATACGTAGCTCAGAGGACAAACTCGAGACGTTTACAGCCCGTTACTACGTGGATCGGAGTGAGTGACAATAACAAAAACAGACGCTATAAAGAAAGATTTTATATACACGGATAATTTAGTGATATTTTTATATTGCTCATGTAAATTAATTTGTTTTTAATATTTTATTTGGAGGTAGAACGAAGAATCATTGCAAAGAAGCGATAAAGATATGAAACGACTCACCCACAGTTTATTGAGGACATGACCCTAAATAGAAGAATATGGAGGTCGAAGATTAGGGTACATAGAAGGTTAGCAGGTAATAGAGTGTTGAATAATTTTTTATATTATTATTATTATTATAATTATTACTCTCCTACTATCTTATGCTTTGAAATTTTTCTTTTATTATCGGTTATTTCTTTTTCTTTCGATTATCATATTATGTGTTATTTGTTACTGTTATTTTCACCATGAAGGGTGAACTACGTAGCGTATATAGCCGCCAGCCATGGAAGTGGAACCATTGGAAGGGTCTCCCTTTATTTAAGGCATCTTTTTTTTTTTTTTTGTTGTTGTTGGTAAAATATTTAAGGCATCTTCACTTGTCTTTTTCGTTCTCTTCTTTTGGTTTGCCACTCTAATATATACGACTCCTTTCGTATAAAGGTCTTCTTGTATAAATCTTTATTAAATCGAATGATAAAAGTGGTCCAATATATATTTCCTTTTGTCTTTCAATATTGAATTTTTTCCCCACAAATTAAAAACATCAACAATATATAGAGGAGATCCACAAAGATTTATTGAAAGTTACCATTGAAAACTTTTTAGTTGCGGATTCGGTTTTTGTGCGTTTTCAGATTAGATTTCCAAATAAGGAATTGCATGATTTATTTTTGCAAAATTTGAACGCGTAGGTCTTATTTATTTGTACTTAATGAAGGTTTGTATTCGAATGATTCAGAGATATTGAACAAAAAATAATATCATTAAGAGATATTTTTGTGTGAACATTTTACCTACTAATTTCTTATCTCATGTTTCGAATCTAAATAAGGATTCAGAAAGCTAATAATGTGATCAAAATTCAAAATTCTACCGACTAATATGAGAAGTTGTTTAACAGTAAGCAGAAAAATGGTAATTTTATGGTAAATTGTATGTAATCAACATGTATCAAATGCCCACAAGGGCATGGTTGAGTGGTTCGAAGGTAGGTCTCTCTGGGATCGAATTCAACCTCCGTCTGCCGCTCAGCAATGAGCTCATCGCATTAGACTTGTTTAGTGCAGTTTACCTCCCCTGTGTGATTTGCGAGCTATTACACAGTGAATAAGTTATCACAAAATGCTTACCACATAAGAATGTTTATCCAAAGGACAAAGTCTATGACAAAAATTGTGAATTTTCCTTGAGGTTAAAAAAAGACATGCACCAAATTGATTACTGTTAAGCCCAAAGTTACGATACTTTACCATATTATTCCATGTGTACTCACAAGTGCCGACATGCCTGGTGCTCACTCCAATATATTACTAGCATAATCACAGACAATTTTCTGACAAAATATTTTAATCAAAATAAAACGTACGTGGTACAATAATTAAACTTCCTTTTCTTTTTTCAAGCAATAGAAACATATTTACAATAGTATACAGCACCAAATGATGTGATTTTTGGCAAATAAGTGGTTGAGATTTATTTCTGATGATATATGAAATTTATGTTTCAAATTTAAGTTTATTTAAAGAAGAATTGGATGTTAAATTGTGTATTTAATTATTGAAACTCAAAGTGACAAAATTTGTTCAACTGACTTTATGTCAAAGTATCCGGAGTTCAGTCAAATATGTATCTGATCACCTCCTGCCAAAACGTCTGAAGTTTAGCCTTGCTTAGGCTATAACTTTAATAAAAAATGTCTGAAGTTAGATTTGATCAAAGCTATAACTTCAGACAAAATTTTATGAAATTGGCATGGCAAGCCATTATAAATAAAAAATGTTTGAACTTTGAAGTTGCCATTGACAAGCCATTATAAATCTGAAATCTTGTCAAGGTCATAAATTCAGTTAAAAAAATGTCTAAAAGTTAGCCTCGTCAATGTCAAGTTCCACAACTTCAGTAAAAAATATCTAAAGTCTGGCCATGTCAAGTTCCACAACTTCAATAACAAATGTCTAAAATTAGCCTTGACAAACATATTAAACTTCAAACAAAAATTAGTAGGCATTTGGCCATAAATATTATTCACAATATTTCGAAATACGTTTTCACTTTATTTCGGAATACTTGTTTGGGCATGAAAATAAAAAACGTATTCCGGAATACGTTTTCACATTTTTTGGTTTTTTGAAAAATACCTCTTGAGGTGTTTTTACTTTTTCTGGACTCAATTTTTTCTATCACTTTGTAAAAAAGTACATCCAAAGTCTAAAATATTTTTGAAAATACTATGGTCCAACACAATTCTAACTCTATTTTCAACTTTAAAAATACCAAATAAAGTTAATACATTTTTTATTTTCATGACCAAACTAGTTGATAATTTGATTTTGGAAAACCATATTTGAGACAAAAATGTCCCACCAAATATTACTCACATTGTATGGTTAAAACGTCTACATTGATGAATATGATTCTCTAAAACGTTAAAGAATCCAGTTGTATGCCATTATGGAGCCCTCCTTCTGTCTTTCCCCTCAACTTTTCTTGATGAATATGATGATTGTTATGAAAATTGAACAATATGGGACCCTTACCTAATTCGTGTTATACAAATCAAACTGCACTAAACCATATTGTTTAAGTCATGAAAGCTTCATTAGTTCAGCAAAGTAAGGTCATTAATTAATTCATTATCATAAAATTCTTAATTGGGGCAACAAATTCTTAAGTGGAGTATTTTATAAGTACCGAAAAGGACCAAAGTATCCTTAGATTATCGAAAATATAGCATTTTCGCCACCATTATCATTTGGTTTCAAAGTTACCCTCATAAATTATCCACATGCAATTCATCTTCAGAAATTCCACCCACCAAATAATATGATCCAACACAAGCAGTTTGTGGCATTACAGGCAATTATCTCTTCACCAATTGAATAAAAATTCTCGTAAGTAGCATAAAATTATGTATATAAAAGAGCAAACTTTGAGATTTTTGAGGAGAAATTGTAAAAATAAAAACGAATCGACAAAAGTATAGCTTGTGTTGATACCAAAATCAACTTGGGTGAGCTGAAACTTTGTTATTAAAGAGGGCAAGTGTGGTCCAATTTTTATCCGACAAGAGTAATTTTAATACCGAAAGATAACAAAGAATAAAAGTGTTCTTTTTTCAATAATTCAAAAGTATTTTTGGTCATTTTCGTTAAAACTAAATATAGTGTACGTATTTATCTTTTCATTAATTCCATATATCATAGAGTACATAATTTGTATTAACTATATATGCAGAACTATTATTTTTTATTTACAATCTTCTACTACAGTTATTTATTCATGTAGAAATATTCTACTGCTTATAAAATGTGATTTAATATGTAGACAAAGCATATATAGTACTAGTAGTATAGAACAGCAAAGTGTGTGCTAGCTCTTTTCTGGTGGTTTCTTTTCAATAATAAGTCTGCTATGAGTGAGTTTATTGATGTGACTCACATCATTGATTTGCTTAATTCAAAAATGGAAAATTTATTAAAACCACTTACTTTCCGATAATAGGGACTATGAAACAGTTAGATACGTACATGTCAACTCATAAAAGAAATTACTTAGGATCCATTTGGCCATGAATATTATTTATAATATTTTGAAATACATTTTCACTTTATTTTAAAATATATGTTTGGTCATAAATATTTTTAAAATACATTTTCACAATATTTGAATTTTTGAAAAACACCTCAAGAGGTGTTTTCACTAGTTTTGAATTCACTTTTTGCACTTTTTAATTTATTTTTTTTCAAAAAAAAAATCTAAATTTTTTATTTTCATAAAATAACCCAATTTTCATAAAACGCTAAAAAATTTAAAATTTATTTTCACTTTTTATATTTTTTTAACTTCAAAAATACCTCATTTCTAAAATACTATGACTAAACATAACTCCAACTCCATTTTCAACTTCAAAAATATCAAATAAAATAAATATATTTTTTATTTTTATGACCAAACGGGTCCTTAGTGCGAATGATCTTTTCATTTATTGCTACATGAAGTTAGGCATAATTGGAGTTTTCAAGTTTATGTATGGGTTCTGAGTTTTAAAACGATAACTTCAAATATTAATAACTATTTTCTCCGTTTTATTTTATATAACCTACTTTTCTTTTTGATTCATCCAAAAAAGAATATTACATTTTCTTATTTGGTAATTTTTGAAAAGCACAATTATTCTTTTATCTTTATTGGTCTCACATAATTAAAGATAGTAATAGTACATTTTTAATTAAGAGCAATTTGATAAATATTACCAAGTCTTCTCTTATTTTTTAAATTTTATATCCGATCAAAATAGACCACATAAAATAAAACGAAGGGAGTATATTTTATTTGAACAAAACTTATTAAATCCAATCGAACTCGTATACTAACGTACAACTCTAGCCCTGGCTAAATGCATAGCTAGCTGAAAGACAAAAAGGCTTCAAGAAAATAAAATAATACAGAACAGTATATAGGAAGAATAATAATTTAAAATAGTAGACAAACCATTAAATATAAGTAGTTGCACCTCATGGGTCTTGTGCTAGCTCTACATTTAATTAAGTAAATAAAATATTGCGTACTCTTTTCAGTTCATAGTATCTATCCCTTTAAGCCTCTTTATACTCCCTCCGTCTTATTTTAATCGGACACATTCTATTTTATATAATAATTAAAAAATCATAAAAAAATAATAAATTTTATTATTTTATCTTTTACTCATATTAATGATATTCATTGGGTATAAGAATAGACATTGAAATTATAATTAATTGTAGGGATAAAATAAAAAAAAAAAATTAATTCTATCTTGATTTAGTAAGTGATCAACTAATATGAGACATTTATTTTTAATAAGATGATCAACTAAAATGGGACGGAGGAAATACTTTTTAAAATATCTGAATCTGACAGTAGATATCTAATTAATACTATGATATTGTCTCTAATATTGAATAAATAAAACTTTTAGTTTTCTCAATATCATATGAATATATTTAATTTTCTTTATTTACAAAACTAATAAAAATAAAGAAAAGAATAATAATTAAATATTATATCAATGATAAAATTGGAGTAATTGTTTGTTTGATGAAACACGCTCTAAAATCTAAATACAATAGTATTTGATACTCATTTGTTTCAACTTATGTGATACAATTTGATTTTCGAAAGTGAAATAATTTAATTTTAACCGTAAATTTTGGGTATGAAACCTTTAAGTTTTTTAAAGTAAAATTTATACATATATGTCACAACAATTGATAATTCAAAATATTTAAAAGATATAAGAAATAAGTGACAGTTAAAAAAAAGCTTATTTGAATCTTAAAAAGAGAAATATGTCACATAAATCAGGACGGGGAGTATTATGTTATGGTCGTGGATACTGTAATATAGTATGGTTAATAGAGATGGCGGGTGTTATGATGATTGTACTATCTTAGTTGATAGGTATGTGGTGGTGGTAATAGTTGTTGCAATGGTGACTTGAATGTCTAGTGGCTAGTGGTGGAGGTGGTTGTGATGTGGTGGTAAATAGTGGAGACCGGCAATGAATGTAGTAACAACTAACAACATAGTAATACGTTAGTCCGTTTGGAAATGATTTGAAATCACGTTGATTTAAAGTTGAAGTTTTGTTTAGACACATAATTTGGATTTCTTAAGTTGTGGAAACTATCAAAAAAATTTCAATTCTATTCAATCTTACCAAATGAATAAACCTAGTTCATAAATAAGATATCGAAATATCTGAAGGCGCTGCATTAATACATCGTACATCTCCATATTCATTTTATAAGTAAATGTTTGCGATAATAAACTTTCAAATACACATAATTTTATAAAAATCAGTGCCAATAATAGTAGTGTCTAGTCATTCTTTAATATAATCCTTTCACATGATACCAAATAATACAATCTATTCTCGCCAAGCATGGGTTTTTCTTTTTGCAAAATTTAAAATAATGAGTCTTTTTCTTTATTAAATATAAATTTATGAGTTGAATTTTATATTTGAAAAATATAAAATCTCAAATCCCCTTTTTGGAAAAATTTAAATTATGATTTGAAATCAAATCATGATCTCATTCTAAATCCCATATCCAAACGTTAATTTGAAATTGTGATTCCAATCACATATCCAACCTTACTCAAGAAAAGGAGAAAAAAAGAAAGTGGCATGTACCCACAAGGCATGTAATTTGCACATTCAAATAAGAACATAAGAACATGATGCAACAAAAATCTCCTGTGTTTTTTAAAATCTTTTATGTTTAAATGTTAAACTAAAAACAAATTCATGAAGAGCAATAAGATCAACTAATATAGTCAAATTTTTCTACAGTGGCAACATATGTGGGAAAATTTCATGGTTACTATAATGAGGTGTTGTTATATATGTAAAATAGTGACAACGTTTAGATCTTATTTAGTTGTTATAAACGAAAGTATGCAAAATTAGAAAAAGTATAAATATAAAAAGGTCAAACATTAGTAGCCTTTCCTCATGAAGTTACGATCATGACTAGGATATTCTTATTTAAAATTTACTATGCGCATGACATTAATAATGATTACCTTAAATATTTTAATATTTTATTTTATACATAATATATTTTTTACAGAATATTATTACGTGTTATTTGAGTATGATTGTTATAGAGGATAACTTTAAAAAAGAGTGTAGTGCTATAATAAATGTTTTTACTATTATAATAGATAGAATGTCGTTTTAGAGAAGTAAAATATAAAATGAAAAATCAAATCTGAAAAAGATCGGACAGTTACAATAAATATTGTTATAAAAGTTATCATTATAACCAAGTTTGACTATACAAAAAAATTTCTTAATGTAATTACTTGACTAATTGAAATTTCACCTTGTTAGGAAAGATTCTATTCTCATACATTTCCTTTCCCATTTCACCCAATCCCTCACTCACCCTAATATAAATAGAAATTTAATTTACCATATACCATAAGAAGAGTATATATACAAGTACAAGAGCATGTGAAAATATCAGTAAGATAAGGGGTGGGGAGTGCCCACATTTACAAATGACTTCAAACAGCAACAGATGAATGAATGAGAATCTAATGCCCCCATTCATGAAAAAGAAGCCAAGGCACCCCTTAGTCCTTACCCTTTAGAAAAAATACCAAATCCAAATTAGTCAGTAGAGTCAGCACTCCTATCTCTTCTCTTGCCCATGCTTGCCTGTCCCCTTCCAACTCCCCAATTTTCTCTATACACAATCCCAACTTGGTCGGAAACACAATTAAAAAAAAGAATATTTAAAAAAATCCCAACACAATATATCATATAATTGAAATAACAAAATTTGTTGTCTAGAATCAGATGCAAGCAAAAAAAGGTTGTGTGAATCAAACTTTGCGCCTTTTTACCTGTAAAAGCTGCCATGATAGCAGAATCAAAATTTTCATATAAAGAAGTAAATTCACAAAAAGACAATGGATGTCAATATGTAGTATACATAGATAAATTAATGAAGGAAATAAAATTATTCAAAGAAATAATATAAGCACAAGTGAAAGATTCAACAATCAGTAAATAGAAAAAAATAATTATTCAAGAGACAAGAGATAGGAGGCTTTATTCAATAACTCAAAAAACTCTTGAATTTCTATTCTATATCTGACTACCTCACCAGTGGCGGAGCCACCTTTGGCGAAGGATGGTCAGATGCACACTCTTCATCGGAAAATTATATAGTGAATAGAGGTTAAATATTAGTCATTATGAATGCATATTTAATTTTGCACACTCTTAATATAACTGAGAATAAAATTTGCACACGCTTCACCAAATTTCTGGCTCAGCCACTGTACCTCACAACTTGAGAAAATATGTAGCAAAAACTCCTATTTATAATAGTGCATAACCAAATTAAATTATTTTTAAAAAAATCTATTCCTATATAAATTAGGACAAACAAATCCTAATCTTAATTAGATATGAATTAAATAAATATAAAAAATATTAAATCCTAAACAACTAAGGATTCCTATTTCAATTTTAAATTATTATTTTTAACATTCTCCCGTAGTTCAAAGTTGTATACTCTTGCCTTTCCTTGTTATCATGGCTGTTGTATTGAACATTTCTCTCCAATATTCAATTTTTTGATTTAATTCTAACAATTAAATATTTTTTCCTAGCTACACAGTATAATTTCTCAACGAAGGAGTATCAATCGACACCCCTCAAGTACATTGGTAAAACTTTGAATGTTATCAAGGCCTCTATTAAACACATCTGGAGAGAAACAAATCAACTAGCGATTTTATGGCAAATGAAAAACACAAGCATGGAGAAAATTTAGCGGATATGAAGTTTCGACAAACCTAAGCCACGTTACTTTTAAAAAAATTGTAAACTTTTTTAGTTTTTTCCAATGTATATAAAAAAAAAGTGTATATTAGTATAACTTAAGTTTATTCTTGACAAGGAACATAATATCACCTCACTTTTATTCATAAAAAAATAAAGGTGCATTTCTTGATGTCCTATTGTCTTGCTTAAAACATAAGCTCTCACAAATCACTTTCAATTTGCAATGATTCAAGAAAATAAAGCATTTAATTATATGACTTTATTGTACCTAAGAAAGCCAATCTTGAATCTAACAGGAATTTTCCACCCTGTCAAAGAAAGAAAGAGAGTGGATTAGAGAAGGCACTATAGATAGAGGCTTGGTGGAATTTTGTTTCCTTGTTATAGGATAAGAAAGAAAGGAAGATATATAAAAATAAAATCTTGAAAAAACATAAAGTTGTGGTTGTAAATCTCCCATAAGTTCTCATGTTACCCCACAACCTTAACCAATCACCCTCAATCTCTCCTCTTTCTGTAAGAGGGTTTTTTTTGTGTTTTTTTTTTTGGTTGGCCAATGTCTATAGTAACTTCACAAGAATAATAGCATCATTTTTTTCAAGAATAGCATTTGGGGTTTGTTAAAGTTTGGTTCTTTACTAAAATTCTTGCTAAAAAATTTCAAATTTGTAATCTTTATCTCCTTAGTGAAAGCTACAGGGAACAGTTAAAGAATAGATAAAATTAACCCCAATACACTAACATGGTGTTCATGTTTACATAGAGAGAGAGAGAGAGAGAGAGAGAGAGAGAGAGAGAGAGAGAGAAATAGAGAGAAAAAGTGTGTGTGTGTGTTTGGGTTGTTGAAGGAAGATGTCAGGGGGTGGATGTAGTATAGTATGGTTTAGGAGGGATTTGAGAGTGGAAGATAATCCTGCTTTGGCTGCAGGAGTGAGAGCAGGGGCAGTGATTGCTGTGTTTATATGGGCACCTGAAGAAGAAGGGCTTTATTATCCTGGTAGAGTTTCAAGATGGTGGCTTAAGCAGAGTTTAGCTTATCTTGATTCATCTTTGAAGAGTCTTGGAACTTCCCTTGTTACAAAGAGATCTACTGATAGTATTTCTTCACTTCTTGAAGTTGTCAAATCTACTGGTGCTACTCAGCTCTTCTTCAATCATTTATATGGTCAGTAAAGTTTCCATTTTTGGGTTTTCTTTGTAATCATTCTGTTTGACTTTGATAAATTTTTTGCCGATCTTGGTGTTGTTTAAAAGTTAATAGTACTATGTTGTTGGGATGGCTTAACTGAGATTGGTGCTTGCTGTATGTCCTTTAAGAATAAGATAATGAGTGGTCTTCTGGTAAATAATAAACTATTGCCATGTACCTTCCTCATTAAACTAATGAATTTTAGGTGCTGTACTTTTTGCTATGCTCAATCCTCAGTGCTTGTATCATTCCTTGGCATCAGAACATCAGTAACCTGGATTTGTTGTGCTAAACATATTCCATATCCTTATTATCTGATCATGGTTGAATGGTAAATTGCTAATAGATTTGGATGGCTTTTGTTTTAAGCATCTGTTTTCAGTAGAAGGATTTAAAAGATGCATAGTTTTGCACAGCCAATTTCATCCACTGCCTTATCCTGACCAACACCTAAACTTCTTTTGCTTTAGATCCAATTTCACTTGTGAGAGATCATCGCGCAAAAGAAATCTTAACAGCTCAGGGTATATCTGTGCGCTCCTTTAATGCTGATTTGCTCTATGAACCATGGGAAGTTAACGATGATGAAGGTCGCCCATTCACAACATTTTCTGCTTTTTGGGAGAGATGCCTTAGCATGTCTTATGATCCAGAAGCTCCACTTCTCCCACCTAAAAGGATTATATCTGGTTTGCTCTCATTGGACCTTCTCCTATGTCTTGTTTGCTTTCTGGATAAAATTTCTACTCTTGTTTGTGCATATTCTGTTTAACACATGGTGATTAGGATAGAAGGTTAGTAGGATATGCAGGATTTTTCAGAAATAGCCTCTCTATTTCCATGATGTAGGGGTAAGGTCTATATACACTCTACTCTCCTTGGATCCACCCCAGTTGTGGGATTACACCGGAGTCCGGAGCCTAAAAGACAACTTTTACAACAACAACAACATCATACCCAGTGTAATCCCACAAGGTGGGGTCTGAGGAGGGTAAAGTGTACGCAGTCCATATCACTACTTCAGATGAAGTAGAGAGGCTGTTTTCGATAGACCCCCGGCTCAGAATAGATAACCATAACAAACAAAAATCATAAAAATAAACAACAAAAGGAGATAATATATCACTAGATAATAAAAGATAACTTTTCTCATCCAAAATTCCGAAGGGGCAATGAAAATGAAAAAATATCCAAGGACCAAAGACGGAAAGTCCTCACGTTTTACCTTTAATCATATAACGACGTCAATTAAATGGTTAAAGATAAAGGGTGCACTGTCTCGCCTTGTAAAAGTGCTCCGCCTTCCTTTTTCCATTACTGACTGAAAAGCTCCTTTGCTGGGAGATTATAATATATGGATTATTTATGTAACAAATGATACTATAGTGATTATTTATGTGATAGAGCAATGATGTGGGTTGTTATGCTTTAAATAACTGTCCATGAATTGTTAGGTAAGGATCATCTTAATTATTTAAAGATATTTTTATCCTAAGATACTTTATATCGCATATCATACAAATACAACAACAACATACCCAGTGTATTCCTACCAGGTGGGGTCTGGGTAGGATAAAGTGTACGCAGTCCATACCACTACCTCAGGTGAAGTAGAGATGCTGTTTTCGATAGATTAAATTGTATACCTCAAACAAATTGGTAACAAAACGAATATGAGGTTTACTACTCTCTCTATCCTACTGTATGTGAGTATGTGGCACATTTTTCTTGTTAGTCTATTTTTTAAAAAAATATTATTTTCTTTGATATAATTTATGTGACATTTTTTTTAATCTGTTTCAAAAATAATATTTTTCCCTCTGTTTTAATTCATGTGAGATCGATTGACTTAACACAAAGTTTAAAAAGAAAGAAATACTTTTGAGATTTTTGTGTCTAAAATACTTTTCATCATTTAATTATGTGGATGTAAATTAATGTATCAAGAGTAAAATGAGAATTTTAAAGTTATAATTGTTATCAATTATAAAGAATGACATTCAAGTATTCTATTTAATTAAAAGGGTCACAATTTTTATTTTTTAAGTGAAATGACCCACTTTTTATATTAGCTTTAATACTTGTACAATTTACTTGTGATTTAAAATTGATAATTATGTGATATTAATTCTCATCTTTTAAAAATTACAAATAATGTAATTGGATTTAACTTAGCTTGACAATTTTTTCAAATTGTAACATTATTTTTCTTCAAAAACTTAAAAACCTTGTTCTACTCGCTAAAAAGAATTTTAGGACCTCAATAACTCACAATCATGTGCACTGAGGATGGATTGAGAGGAGCAAGAAATCAGAAGAATAGCAAAAAGAAGAGAAAAAGATGTTGATTTTTTTTTTTTAAATGAAAAAAATGAAAGCATGTCAGTTTATTAATTGAAAATTTAAATGAGTCTACTAATTAAATTTTTTCAAAAAGGTGTGACACTTAAATTTGAGGGGCAGTAGCTCTTTCTTCAATCTTATATTCGTTTAATGATTTCAATACTACAGTTTTTAAAAAGAGTATGGAAGAGTACGTACCAAAAAAAATGCGGTAAGGAGTAGAAATCAAAATAATTAGTCAAAGGAGCTTGTCAGTCAGCAATGGAAGAAGGAAGACGGAGCACTGTTTCCGCCTTACAAGGCGTGACAGTGCACCCGCGTTACCTTTAACTATTTAACTGACGTTAAATAGTTAAAGGTAAGGCGTGAGGCCTTTCCCTCATTTTTCATTGCCCCATTGGAATTTTGGATGAAAAAAATTGTCCTTTAGGCTCCGGACTCGATTACGCTAGGTATGTTGTTGTTGTTGCTTGGCTCACTGTTATGTTCCACCGATGATGCACACTAATTGGGAGATCTCCCTCGAGGTAATAGATATATTAACTGTCAGATAAAAATAATGTCATTGCACAGTAATGAGCCTGTCGCTAGACTCTAATCTTGGAGAATCACTACATGGTGCATAATGTGAATGTTGGCATATATTGACGTCCTTCAGTAATGGAAAAGGTGATGATGAACATCTAGTTGTTCAAGCTGTCACTAATAAGCTAAGGGTCAACACAAATTCCTAGGGTGGTGCTAATGTACTTTTATAGTAAATAGTTTATAGTTTAACTTTGTTTTTACATGGGTTCATGTGCAACCTTCCAGGGGATGCATCAAGATGCCCTTCAGACAACTTGGTATTTGAAGATGAATCAGAGAAAGGAAGCAATGCACTTCTTGCTCGGGCATGGTCACCTGGCTGGAGCAATGCTGATAAAGCACTAACTACTTTCGTTAATGGACCATTACTTGAGTACTCGCAGAACCGACGGAAAGCTGATAGTGCAACGACGTCCTTTCTCTCTCCACATTTACATTTTGGGGAAGTCAGTGTTCGTAAGCTATTCCATTTTGTTCGCATCAAGCAAGTTCTCTGGGCCAATGAAGGAAATAAAGCTGGTGAAGAGAGTGTTAATTTGTTCCTCAAGTCCATTGGACTGAGGGAGTACTCAAGATACATGAGTTTTAATCATCCTAATAGCCATGAAAGGCCCCTGCTTAGTCACCTAAGGTACTTCCCATGGGTAGTGGATGAGGCCTACTTTAAGGCATGGAGGCAAGGGAGAACAGGTTATCCTTTGGTTGATGCTGGTATGAGAGAGTTATGGGCAACTGGATGGCTACATGACCGTATCCGAGTTGTGGTATCTAGTTTCTTTGTGAAGGTTCTGCAGCTTCCATGGAGATGGGGAATGAAGTATTTTTGGGACACATTGTTAGATGCAGATCTTGAGAGTGATGCTCTTGGCTGGCAATATATATCTGGTACCCTACCTGATGGTCGTGAGTTTGATCGGATTGATAATCCACAGGTATGTTAGGGTAATCTTTGGGGAGAATCTTCTCTTTCAGTTGAAATTTTCAAAACTTTGCAGTTGAAATTCCTTTTCTTCTATTTCATCCCTAACATAGTAGAGTGACCGGATCATCAGTTATAGACCCTCAGCCTATTGTAGAAATTTAATAGCTCTACAACTAGCTTATATTTTCAGATTGCTAATTCCGAGGCACTGACCTGAGTAGACATTGCATGAACATCTCATGGGCCTCAATCTTCTTGCAGAAAGTGCTAAAGCTAAGATGGAATGTGTATGTGAATACCAAATTGCAAATTGTGCTGCTTTTATATCCTGAGATATTAGTACAGTGCTTGTGAGCTTCTTTTGGTGTTGCATTGATATGCTAGTTTTTTTAATCTATGGAATCCGAGTTGTCATCTGCAGTAAACTATGCCTTAATTTCGAGTTACTTGTCCAATATCTTAAGAACAAATTTTCTTGTGGGGTGCTCGGAGGATCTCAATACAACATTGAGTTGCTTCTGAGCTGCCTGCTGAGTTTACCCTCATAGTCCTGCTTACATGGAGGGTCGATTTGTTCTTCACACAAGCCAAGCTAAGTATGTTGTCACTTCTTGCCAGCATCCCTTGCATAAGTTGCTGATTTTGCTATCTTGGCTTCTGCATCATCTTTTAAGTCATGCTTAAACCTGGAATAGCATTTTACTCGCTAGACCTTGCTTTTCACTTTTCTGCAGGAATTGCATTCTAAACACTAGTAAGAAAATCTTGATTTTCATTTATCTGTACATGGAGAAGTTCTTAAACTTCGAAAGTTTCTATTCGTTTCTTAAACTTCGAAAGTTTCTATTCGTACCTTTTTGTCTTTTTTCTAGTGAATGTGAAGTTTGAATTTCTATCTATAATGCACCAATAACTCTGTATGATTCCTTCTGTTTTTTCTTTCTTGTTTTTTCATGTAAAACAAAAGGGAAGCTGCAGTTTTTGCTCTCTATCCCTTTTTCTGCTTCTCTTCTTGTTTCTTCATGTAAATTTTTTTGAATAAGTCTGACCAATTATTCGAACCTGTTCTCTTTCTGGCAGTTTGTGGGATACAAGTGTGACCCTCACGGGGAATATGTTCGGCGGTGGCTTCCTGAACTCGCTAGGCTGCCCACCGAATGGATACACCACCCATGGAATGCACCAGAATCTGTACTTGAAGCTGCTGGCATTGAGCTGGGTTCCAATTATCCTCTTCCGATCGTTGAAATTGATTCAGCAAAAGTTAGACTAGAACAAGCCCTATCACAAATGTGGCAGAATGAAGCAGCTGCAAGAGCTGCGATTGAGAATGGTATGGAAGAAGGACATGGTGACTCTGCTGACTCCCCAATAGCATTTCCTCAGGCCATGCAGATGGAAATGGAACATGAACCAGTCAGGAACAACCCCGTAATAGTTACTGTTCGACGCTATGAAGATCAAATGGTGCCAAGCATGACGTCATCTTTGTTCAGAGCTGAAGATGAAGAGACCTCTGTGGATATTAGGAATTCAGTTGTGGAAAGTAGGGCAGAAGTTCCAACAGACGTCAATGTAGCAGCTGAAAATACTAGGAGAGACACTCTTGACCAAGCCGTCATGCAAACAGCTCGAACCAATGCCACTCCACATCTTAATTTTGCTGTAGGTAGGAGGAATTCTGAAGATTCAACAGCAGAATCTTCCAGTAGTTCTAGAGAAAGGGATGGAGGTGTAGTTCCTATATGGTCTCCATCGAGTACTAACTATTCGGACCAATATGTTGGTGATGATAATGGTATTGGGACCAGTTCTTCTTACTTGCAAAGGCATCCACAGTCTCACCAGCTAATGAACTGGCAGCGGCTTTCTCAAACAGGGTAAGTTACGTGAGAATCTTGAATCATCAGTAGAAGAAGACATCATCAAAAAAAAAAAAAGATGAAAATTAGGAAATGAACAACACTCCCCTAGTTTAACATTCCAGCCTTGAGTATGAACATTAGCGTTGCATCTAGTACAAACAAGCATGAGTAATCATGAGTTGTCACAGATATGCTGATATGTCATTTTCATATCCTTCATATTCCTGTATGTCATGGTTAACCGGTGAAAAAGTAAAGAGAATAAGCAATTGCAAATTGCATTGGTATGTTTTTGATACAGCTGTACTAACTCTTGAAAAGAAGAACAACTCAAAACTCAATGAGCACAATATAAAAGATTACATAAAATTTAAATCTGGCCACCGAGGAGTGCTACTTGAAAAGTCTGAAATTTGAACAAGCGCAGGCAAATATGAATTTTGCATCCTTTAAACTGAATACAGACGCATCTGTATACAAATATGATGCACGTTTCCATTTTTTTAAAACCTTAGGGTCAAGAGCACCTTGTTGAAGTTTCCGGGAAATTTCTTAACCTTTGGCTTGTTTCACTTGCTTACAGGTGATCATTTATGTGAAGTTACGATAGCTACAAGATGGAGAAGCAAGTGGCTAATATGGTCATTTGGCTCATCTCATTTAGTACAGCATTCACCTACTTTTTCTCTCAATAGTCCTGACCTGATCAGCCGTCTTTTGCGTCTACATTCTCTAATTGATCAGGTGGTTCATCTGGATTTTCATCATCTGTCGGACAACAATATTTCACTATTGTACCATATATATGTGTCTCTGCTGTATAGTATAGAAGTTCTTCTCAAGGCCAAATAAGTGTTAGAAAGTGGTTACAGTCCTCTGTCAAGCTCACACTTGTGCCTTTTTTTTTTTTTTTTCCTTTTCTTATCTGCTACTTACATTTTGATGGCAATAACTATTATCTAAAGTCGTGGCACTGATTAGAACTTTGTGGATATCATAGTTTCAAACTCTGTTTGACGGATGTAAATGTGGTTTAAGCATCTTCATCTCATATTTTTGTTCTCGGAACATTGTCACTATTCTATAAGATTTCTAGTTTGAACATTTTCATTGTTCTGCTGGGCAGTTGTGTCTGTAAAGATGAAAGCTGTAGGTTGTGTTGTTTTACATTTCCAGCTTGGTCTTGTGTGTGTATGTGTGGGTATTATATCGATGCTTCAGAAGATATTCGGGTACTTGAGCAAGCAGTTCTTGTAGGTGGTTGTGTTACACTTGAGCAAGAGAGGACTTTCTATGTTGTGGTCACTACTGCTATGACAATTGATAAATATCATTATTGGCCTTTTCCTAGGACTGCATAGCGGAAACTTTAGTGCACCGGATCACTATGTCGTTATTGAGGTGTGAATCTTAACAAGGACTTGAACAGAAATGCAACACCATGTGCAACTCCAGCTAGTTCTTTTAACTGTTGTTGAACATATATTAGTCAAATGTTCAGCCAGAAACACACACACAAAAACAAACAAACAACAAAAAAAACCCAATTCAGTTGGGTGGAAAATGATTAGGTAAAAAAGAAGGTATGATTTTTCTTGCTGATAGAAAAGGATTAAGGAATATCCCAATAGATCAAACAATCAAATTTTAGTTGTATTTTACAAGACAAACATATTTTTCTTTAATTATGCACATTAACTTTAATTGGAACAAGTATGATGTTTTACGACTTATTGAGGCAAATGAATATGATTAAAGAAGATTTGATATATTTTATGCCGTTAACATGTCTACATAATTAGCATTTAAGAACACGTGTAAAAATTTGTCCAAAATTTAAACTGAAAGTTAAGTATCAATTCAAGAAAAAAAAAAACTCACATAACAAGAAAAGTACTGCATGGACGGTTAATGATAATAAACTTTTAAGCATATCACTTAGTGGATTTATAAGATAAGGTAAATAATACCCCAGCCTATTTTATTTTTGTTTTCTCGAATGTTTCAATAGTCAAAGATTAAACAACTCTAAAGTGACATCCTTTAATAATTCATAGGTGTGGGATATGATGAAGAAAAGTTGTAAGCATAAAATTCATGGTTAGCATTTAGCTAGACTAGAATATAACACACACAAACTTTTGATTTGGAGCTACCTACCATAGAAGTCAACTACTATCATTCTAACATGAGAATTATGAAATACTTAGAAAATATTTAAGAGAAGATAAATAAATGGGAAGGATATTCTTATTCGATTGTCCCTCCTTTTTTAGTGGTTTAATAGGATCATGGTCCAAGCTTATGATATTTCCCTTGTTTATTTTGATCCAATATACTTTATGTATTTAATTTGTCATTTGAGCTAAATTATCAACACAAAAGTATGTATGTGTGCTATGTGAACTTGTATCTCGTCTTATACTTGAATTTTTGAAAGGTTATATTAAAAGTTTGTAAGTTCTCTATCGTGACCCTCCTAATCATTCAGGAGCATTACATATTCTACAACTAGAGGTGTACATAAGTTGGTTTGGTTTGATTTTTTTAATTTACCAAATCAAATAACTATGTCGGTTTTTTAATCTATAGACCAAATCAAACTAATAAGAGTTGGTTTTTTCGATGTCATTTTTTTGTTTTGGTTCGTTTTTTTTGGAGATGTTTTTCTACAAAATCTCCCACAACACAAAATATGTAACTAATGTTTTTAAATATTTTTTTTTTGTCCTAGCAAGATACATATAATTATATGAAAATAAATAGAAAAAATATTAAATAAGTCATGCTAATGCTAAAATATAGTGTCATCAACAATAAAGACAATGAAAATTCATAAAACAAGTACTATTAATAAGAGATGACGAAAGTGAACAAGATTTAATCTGAACTTTGTTTGAGTAATTAGATGCTTATAGCCTGTAATACTACTATCCAAAATTGTAAATTCAAACTTGAAATAATATGTTAAAGAAATATGAATTACGAAAAAAAATTAAGAAATACTTACAAATTACATTATAATAATTATTTGAAGTATAATATGTTTATGAAATTTATAAATATAATCTTAATTTGATTTGGTTTAATTTTTTTTTGTTAAAACCAATCTAAATCAATTATTTATGGTTGGGGGTAATTTTCTAATACTAAATCAAACCACTATTTAGATTTATTTTTTTTCTATTTGATTCGATTTATCAATTTGGTGCTATTTATCGGTTGCTTTTTGAAATGTACCTCAAATAGTTCAATGAACTTTTTCTAGTTGTAAGTGCAAAGAAAAGGAGATAATTTTAGTGAAAAAATGAATAAGTTAATTATTTCTTCCCATATGTTCTAGCCTTGCTGGACCGAGTTACCTGGTACTTGTTGCTGGTGGGAGTTGACAGGTATCCCGTAAATTTAGTCGAGGTGCGTGCAAGCTGGCCCCGACACCACGGTTATTAAAAAAAAAAAAAAAGTTATCATTTCTTTCTACAAGAAGACTCGTTTATATTTTACAGAACATATATTGGGAGTAAGCTAGTGTTAAATATGGTCTATCCAACACATGATTAATAATTGAATCTGAATGTAGACCTAGCGTAAAAAGTAATTGGTTGTAACAAAAATATCATGTAGGAGCACATTTGTATAGGTGAACCCAAGTTTGTTTCCTGAGCAAGCTTATTGACCTTCAATTTTAAGCATAAATAATTTAATAATGAGAAGTAAATAATAAGATAACACCAATTATAAGGTTTCGGTTAATTCACAGAATAATTATGCTTGTATTAGAAAGATAAATTGTTTATACGGTAAATAATAGTGTACAATTATTATATGTTATTGCTCACTAATTTAAGATCTTTTTTTTATTTTCACGATGGATAAGATAAAATTAATCCAGAAGTATGTATATTTCAATTGCATGTGTTAAGCATCGGAATCCTTTTATTATCATGTATAGAAAATAGAAATGAAAGAGGGGTAGCACTTTTAGCCGATATATCGAAACATAATAACCACTTGAGCTACACTTAAATCGATAAGTTTTTAGTTTTCACATAAATGATGTATAAATATTTTTAGAATTGTGCAATAAGGTCGCAGTCCATATAATTATACACAAATTTTTATATAATTTATATGAATATTAGTAACACGGAGTTTAATTAATAAAATCAACTAAACATATGTTATCAAGTGCGTGTTGAATTTTTCAAAAGTAGAATATTTTTTTAGAATGCAATGTAGGTGTGATACCATCTTTGAAAAATCCGAGCAACACAAGCAAAGTAAACACTACTTTAAATATTTAACAAAAATGAGATTGATTATATTTAACTAATTGAAATAGAGAATTTACAATAGAAAAATTAAGCAATGAAATGGTAACAAAGTAAGGAATGGGATGCCACAAGAATCAGAGGTGAAAAGCATAGACTTTGCATAAAAACAATAAACAATGACTATTTTGCTTGCCTCATATTTTGCTATTTAAGTGTATTCTTTCCATCATTAGGTTCACATCTCAACAAGAGTATATTTGTACATTAGGTTCATGACAATAGGTGCTACCTGAATAATATGGACAATAGTAATCGTGAAGCAAGAGGCGGATCACATGTATAGTGGGGTGTATATACGTGCACCGGTTAACTTCGAAAAAATTAGTATATATGTGTGTATTGGAAAATTGATATATATTTAAGTGTGCACCCTTATAAACGTAAGTGCACTTGGGTGGTTGGTTGAAATTGTTGCTTTCGTAGTTGTGACCTTGGATCAAATATCACTTTGTATGTTTTACATAGTCTTGATTATTAAACTATCACTCTATTATTAGCTTAAGATAACACCAATTATAAGGTTTCGGTTAATTCACAGAATAATTATGCTTATATTGGAATACATAAACTGTTTATATGATAAATAATAATGTACAATTATTATATGCCATTGCTCATTAATTTAAGAGCTTTTTTTGGTCTTCACGATGGATACGATAGAATTAATCTCGAAATATGTATATTTCAATTACATGTGTTAAGCATCGGGATCCTTTTATTATCATATATAGAAATGAGAGAGGGGCAACACTGTTAGCCGATACATCGAAATAGAATAACCCCTTCAGTTACACTTAAATCGACAAGTTTTTAGTTTCCACATAAATGATACATAAATGTTTTTAGAACTGTGCAATAAGGCCGCACTCTATATAATAATACACAAATTTTTATACTCCCTATAGTCCAAAATAATTGAATTGTTGAGGTAATGCACACCTATTAAGAAAAATATTTAAGGACATAAATTTAAGGCTATTTCCACTATTACCCTTTTGATTATCTAAACTATTTTCTTAGAAAAATGTAAAGTAGTTAAGAATATCATTAAAAGAAAGGGTAAATATGAAAAAAGGTCCAAATAATTCTCTTGAACTTTGAACAATTTACTTATTTTGAACTATAAAAAAAGTCTCAACAATTCATTTAATATGGAATGGAGGGAGTAAAATTTATGTGAATATAAGTAACACGGAATTTAATTAATAAAATCAACCAAACATATGTTATCAAGTGCGTGTTGAATTTTTCAAAAGTAGGATATTTTTCAAAATTCAGGGTAGGTGTGATATAATTTTTGAAATGTCCGAGCAACACAAGCAAAGTAAACATTACTTCAAATATTCAACAAAAATGAGATTGATTATATTTAACTAACTGAAATAGAGAATCTACATTAGAAAAAAATTAAGCAATGAAATGGTAACAAAGTAAGGGATGAGATGCCATAAGAATCAGAGTGAGAAGCATAGACTTTGCATAAAAATAATACAGAATGACTATTTTGCTTGCCTCATATTTTGTAATTTAAGTGTATTCTTTCCATCATTCGATTCACACCTCAACAAGAGTATATTTATACATTAGGTTCATGACAATAGGTGCCAGCTGAATATAGACAATAGTAATCATGAGGCAAGAGGCGGATCACATATATAGCGGGGGTGCACATACGTGCACCGATTAACTTCAATTTTTTTTAATTTTATATATATAAATTAAGTATGCACCCTTATAAAGGTAATTGCACTTAGGTTGTTGGTTGAAATTGTTGCTTTCCTAGTTGTGCCTTGGATCAAATACTGTGAGTTCGAGTCATCAATGAAGCAAAATTATTGAGAGCTCCTAGGGAGGGGTAAAAAAAAAAAGATATTGAATCAAATATCACTTTGTATATTTTGCACGATCTTGACTATTAACCTATCACTCTCAATTATTTTAACAAAGTTAAAGTCTAAATATTACTAGCTTAAGATTCATATTTGATTTCTATACTTGTATTTCATCATTGTGCACGCCATTAATGACATGTTAAATATGACATTATTCCTCAATCATTATTAGTAAAAGTTTTGCTAGTGTCTATATTAAAATAATGGTGTCTCAACGCTTCTCGATTTTCAAATCCAAGGTTCACCGCTACACAAGGTCACTAAAATTACATTTGTACATAACAATTCGAATTATGATCTTTAATCATTACTGATTTAGCCAAATACGATTGATATTAACTATAAGCAGATACTGTATTGAAAGTCGTACATATAGAGTAGATGGTCAAAAATGTGTTCCTATTATAAAATGCAGAACTTGATGTCAAGAATTGTCTAAGATTTTTGTGGAATCTGTAATGACTGCTTCAAAGAGAAATATATTTAAAGTATTTATTTTGAGGCTCGACTAATTTAAATTTATACTAGAAAAATTTATTTTGAATATAAAGCGCTTCCCCTCAAAAATGACTCTTTACTTAGAGCTCCAACCCGAAAACATGACTTCCTCCGTCCCAATTGTCTATTTAGCTCGTTTTACATCCATTAAGAAAAATAATAAATACAAGGATAATTTATTAAATTGCTTTAATTGATTATATGTTTCTTTAGAATTGAGGTTCTTAATATTAAAATATATAAAATATACTAAAATATCTTTTAATCTTGTGATTTATAATTAAAGCGTTACTCAAAAAAAATAAATCTTTTTGCAACGAATAAAAAAAGAAAAGGAACACAAACAAATTAAAACAAAGAAAATACTCCATTTGTTTGACCTACTTTTCTTTTTAAACTGTTTCAAGAAGAATGATTATTTCTCATTTTATCAACTTTTTAATTTCAACTTTTCACATTCATGTTTAAGATCACGAGATTAAATGACATTTTGATATATTTGACATATATTTAATTTAAGACCTAGATTCAAAAGTTTTTATAGTTTTTTAAACTTTGTGCCAAGCTAAAATATGTCAATTAATTTAAAACGGAGAAAGTAATTATTTTGGAATAACTTTATTTTGCTAAAACCATGCCTATTTCGAGAAATGAAATAATGATATGTTGTCATATATAAGACCGTAACGCTTTAGCTAAAAAATAAAAAAAATATTTTGATCTTGGATTTCCTAAAATGATACTATTAAAAAGAAGCAGTTATTTAATATAAAGGTATAGTTGTAAAAATATTAATTATTATCTTGGATTTCTTAAAATGATACTCCCTTCTTTTTTATTTGTTTGTTTGATTTTAATTTCACATAAATTTAAGAAAATATAGAAGATTTTTTAATCTTATGATTTTAAATTAAAAATTCATAGAATGTGTCAAAATATTTTTTTAATCTTGTGGTCTTAAATATGTGGTGAAAAGTTAGAATTAAAAAGTTATAAGAAAAATATATATATTATTTTTTAAACCGGACAAAAAAAGTAACACAAATAAATTAAAACGAAACAAATAATTATTTCGAAATAACTTTATTTTGCTAAAATGATGCTTATTTCGAGAAATGAAATAATGATATATTGTCATATATAAAACTGTAACGCTTCAACAAAAAAAAATTAAAAATAAAACCGTAAATCCAAGCGGACAAACCTCGACATGTTCAAACGGAGTAGTCAAACATATATATTTTAATCTTCCAATTTTGCCCCTCACCTTTCTCTGTAAACATCCAAAATAAATACTCATTGAAATTTTGTCCTGCAGATGGTTAAGAAGAAAAGAACAAGATTCACAAAAATTTGCAACGTAAAAATAGGTGAAAAAAAGAAAGAGTTTTTTCTTTTATCTTTGTGCTGATGTATAGTGTAAAGCCAAAAGGGAGTTTTGAGTGTTTAAGTTGCTAGCTACTTTGTTGTTCACCGTCATTTGTTTAGTTCAAGGGCTTATTCTTAGTGATGCAACAAAGCAATATCCCGCATCCTCCTCTCTCTAGTCTTGGCAAGCCTGTATAACTTTTTATACGTCCATTACACTTGATCGGGCAAAAAGAATTAGCTTCAATGGTGGAGACAAGAAGTTATATAGGTGCATGGATTAGCATACAATGAATCAAACACTTGATAAAAAACAATCCAAGCATTACAATCCCTGTATTAGTGCATGGATTGTTAAACCTTGGATAAATCATCCCTCCATTTACTAGGGATAAAATAAAACCTCATCTAGTGTATAAGTAATACATGTATTAAGTTAGAAAGAGTAACCAAACAATGTATTGAATGAGACGAAGTTTTAATCTAAGGACTATTCTAATTAGTGCAGTCTACCAAACGGGTCCTAAATGGTATGGGATATATGGGTTAAGTCAATGAGGCGGGTTATTTAATTGGGGGATTCGTATTGTTAGGTGGGTCTTTTAAATCAATTTAATTAACTATATTAGGACAATGAGGGGCCTCCACGTCATTAGTGAAATATTATTTTTTTTTGTTTAATTTGGGGCTGTTAAAATAAAGGGCAATATGGAGCCCAAATATGAATGTTAGGGGTATAATGAAGCTAATAGGTGAATGAAGGGTATTTTTATACCATTTTTAATAGATGAGGAGTAATTTAGGTCCTTTTTTCGATAATTTAATAATGAGAAGCAAACAATAATATAACACCAATTATAAGGTTTCGATTATTTTACCCAATAATTATGCTAATATTAGACTACATAAATTGTTTATACAATAAATAATAATGTATAATTATTATATGCCTTTGCTCATTAATTTTAAGAGTTTTTTTTATCTTCACGGTGAATACGACAAAATTAATCCTAGAGTAGCATGTTTCAATTACATGTGTTAACCATCAAGATACTTTTATCATATATAGAAATGATTAAGGGACAACATTGGTTAGCTAATATATCGAAACATAATAATCTTTTGAGTTACACTTGAAAATCGATAATTTATCTTTTGAGTTACACTTGAAAATCGATAATTTTTTAGTTTTCGCGTAAGTGTATATAAATGTATTCTGAACTGTGCAATAAGGACGCATATCCCATATAATAATACACAGATTTCTCTATAATTTATGTGAATATTTGTAATGTAGAGTTTAATCAATAAAATCAATCAAACATATGTTATCGAGTGCATGTTGAATTCTTCAGAAGTAGAATATTTTTTGAGAATCCACTGTAGGTGCAATATCATTTTTGAAAAGTCCAAGCTTCATAAGCAAAGTAAACACAATTCAAAATATTCAACAAAAACAAAATTGATTATGTGTTAATCAACTAAAACAGAGAATTTACATTAGAAAAACTAAGAATGAAATGGTAACAAAGAAAGGGATGTGAAGGGAACTATTTTATTCATAAACTCAAATAACTCTCCTTACTTCTCTACTATAATTTTTCTTACAAAAAATATGTGACAGAGCACTCTTATTTATAATATCAAAATAAACCACATTACACTAGGACTAGAAAACTTATTCTTTATGAACTAGGATAAATGAATTCTAACTAGATATGAATTAATTAAATACCAAATATTAAATCCTAGACGAATTGGGTTTCCTACTTCAACTTTGAATTATTATTTCTGACATTCTTCCGTAATTTAAAGTTATATACTCCTACCTTTTCTTGTTGTCATCGTTATTGTATTGGAACACTTCTCCTCAATCTCAAAATTGTATACTCTAAGCTTTTTCTTGTCGTCATTGTAGTATTGGAGCACTTCTCTTCAATGTTCAATTTCTTGTTTGGAGAATTTCTCTTCAATCTTCAATTCTTGGTTTAATTCCAACATAGCCTCCCTTAAATCAAGATCTTCAAACTTGAGCATGTTCTGAATAATATCATGTCTTGTAGAAGTCAAATATCTTAGACTTTCCATCAATTTCCTAAAACACGTAGTGTTAACAAACTTGCGGGTTTCATATTTAGTCAGCTTCAATTTCTCTTCAACCCAATCCAAAGTCAACATGACTTTCTTCATGTCAAGCATATTTAACATAGCATCATCATCATATATTTTTCTCTTCTTGAAATCTTGAATAACTATTTTTTTTTGCCTTAAAATCATCTACTTCTACAATTGGTTTGTACTTGACCTTGCATGCCCATTTCACTTCAGTTTGCCTTTTTGTATGTGGTAGAGTAATATCATCAATAATTAATTTTTCATGCTCTTCAAAATCTATAATTTTGAGTAATGGCTCAAAGTTGATTGTATCTTCAATATCCATATTCACGCTCTTCAATTGCGGATCTAAATCCTTAATTGTTTCTGCTTAAATTTTGGGTAGATCATCAAAAACTTGCTCTTGATGAACATTTTTTCTTTTTTCATTACTAGCATCATCTTCGATATCTTCACACAGTTTTTCTTGTGTGACAACGGTGTATATTTCTTTTTCAATATCCTGACCTTGTATAGACCAATCACGTCTATTATACTTCTCACGACTTAAAATACTAGCTTCTATCGAAAGAGCATCAGTCTCAACCAAATCATCAATTTTAGTCATCGAAAGGATTTTGACAAATCATTTTGGACATTATTGGAGTACTCTTTGCACTCAAAGATCTACCATAACAAAGATTACATTTACCTTCACTTCTTTTCTCTACTACTTTTGAATTTTGATCTTCTTCATCTATTTCTGTCAGATTTGTTGACTCTCTTTTTTTTAGTTGATCATACTTTACTTGTGATGTCTTATCCACTAATTTAATTATTTCTTGATTTAGAAAAATCTTATATGTCACCAACTTATCTTCTAGATCATCAAGTCTCAAAGTATTATGATCTTGGACAGCCTCAACGATTGTCTTTTTGTCATGAAACTTCAAACTTAGAGATTGCAATAGCTTTTAAAAACTTTAACTTCTTTCAATATTTCTCCATTGACTTTCATATCATTAATAATTTCTCTAATTCTTATAAGGAATTCTTTAACAGATTCAGTTGGTTTCATCTATACGAACTCATATCTCTTCACGTCAGCAACACGTCGATGGTTTTTCACTAAAAAATTTCAAGCCTCCTTTGCTGATTTTGCGTATAGAAATTTGGTGGATATATGTAATTCGACCTTGTAGCCAAGGTAGAATCGTGCCTTATAATTCAATTGTCTGTTTTTCTCTAATTGAGTAGCTGCTTCACCTATTAATGTTGTGCCTTTCAAGGACTCTATAACCCTTTCTCAATAATGAAACATAATCCAATAGCATTGAAAAAATTCTTCATCTGTTAGATATCAGCTTTTAAATTTTTTCCATCAAACACAAAAATAGGACAATTTGATAAATACAAAATATTCATATTTTTTTATGTGTTAGATCCCACACGAGGCTCTAATAGGATCTCACATGAGACTCTAACAGAATCTTATGCAGACTCTGATAAGATCTCACACAAGCTCTAATAGGATCTCACACGGGCTCTGATATCAGTTTGAAGGGAACTATTTTATTTATAAACTCAAATAGTTTTCTTTATAATTCTCTACTACAATTTTTCATACAAGAAATATGTGATAGAACACCCCTAGGCCCTATTTATAATATTAGAATAAATTAAATTAAACTAGGACAAACAAATTCTAATTAGACATGAATTAAATAAATATCAAATATTAAATCCTAGACGAATTGAGTTTCCTACTTCAACTTTGAATTATTATTTTCAACAGGATGAGATGCCACAGAAATCAGAGGTGCGAAGCATAGACTTTGCGTAAGCACAATACACCATACTCCTTTGCTTGCCTCGTATTTTGCTACTTAAGTGTATTCTTTCCATCATTCGGTTTACACCTTAACAAGGGTATATTTGTACATTAGGTTCATGACAATAGGTGCAAGCTGGATAACATGGACAATAGTAATCGTGAGGAAAGAGAAGGATCACATGTATAGCGGGGGTGTATATACGTGCATCGATTATCTTCAAAAAAATTATTGTATATATATATATATATGTGTGTGTGTGTGTGTGTGTGTTGGGAATTGATATATATTTAAGTGTACACCATTATAAAAGTAAGTGCACTTGGGGTATTGGTTGAGATTGTTGCTTCCTTAGTTGTGACCTTGAATCAAATATCACTCTGTATATTTTGCAAGGTCTTGACAACTAAACTATTACTCGCAATTATTTTAACAAAATTAAAGTCTAAGCATTAGCTTAAGATTCATATTTTATCTCTATAATTGTACATATCATTAATGACCTATTGAATATGAAATTATTCCTCAATCCTTATCAAAATTTTTGCTATCACCTATGTTAAAATAATAATATACCAACGTTCCGCGATCTTCAAATTCAAGGCTCCCCTCTGCATAAGGCCATTAAAATTCGCATTTGTGCATCATAATCTGAATGACTTGTGATCTTTAATCACTACTCATGTAGCCAAATATGATTGACATTACTATAAATAAATACTATATTGAAAGTCTTACATATTGTAGATGGTCAAAATGCGTTCCTACTATAAAATGCAGAATCTAACCTCAAGAATTGTCTAAGATTTTTAGGGAATCTGTAATGAGTGCAAATATATTTAAAGTATTTTTTTGAGGTTTGACTAATTTGAATTTGCTTGAAAAGAATTTATTTTGTAAATAAAGCATTTTTTATTAAAAGTGATTCCATATGTAGTGTTCGAATTCGAAAACATATACTTTCTCCGTCCTAAATAAGTGTCTCTTTTAACTCTTTTTACACCCAATTAGGAAAAATAATAAATTCAAGGTGTAATTTATTAAATTGCTCTAATTGATTAGATGTTTTTGAGAATTGAGCTTCTTAATATAAAAATATTCTTTAATATTTGTGAAATATTAAAATTAAAGAATTTCCAAAGAAAGAAAGAAAGAATTATTCATTTTGAAGTGGATAAAAAAAAAAAAGTAACACAAATAAATTAAACGAAAAGAATAATTATTTTGAATAATTTTATTTTGCAATAACGACACTTATTTCAAGAAATAAAATAATGATATGTTGTCGTATATAAAATCGTAACGCTTCAACAAAAAAATAAAATAAAACCGTAAATGCAAGCGGACAATCCTTGAAATGTTCAAACAGAGAAGTCAAACATATATATTTTAATTTTCCATTTTTGCCCTCACCTTTCTCTCTAAACAATCCAAAAAAAATACTCATTGAAATTTTGTCCTGAAGACGGTTAAAGAAGAAAAGAACAAGATTCACAAAAATTTGTAACGTAAAAATAGGTGAAAAAAGAAAGAGTTTTTTCTTTTATCTTTGTGATGATGTATAGTGTAAAGCCAAAAGGGAGTTTGAGTGTTTAAGTTGCTAGTTACTTTGTTGTTCCTCCGTCATTTGTTTAGTTCAAGAAAAGGGCTAGGGGCTTGTTCTTGGTGATGCAAGAAAGTGAGTGACTCATTATTTGTTTTGAATAGGTAAGCAAAAAAAGATATGGTTTTTTTTGTTAAAGCCTTTTCTTGATTTATGGGGTTGTGATTAGCTCATTATTTGTGTTGAAAAAAATTGGTGAGTTTGACTGAATTCTTGATGGATACCACGAGGTGTGGCTTTTTCCTTTTCTTGGTTTTTTGGGTTGTGAGGAATGATTGAGTTGTAGCATTTTATAGTGTGATTTTTATGTGTTTGTGGTTGTTTCTTTAGTGTATTTTTGGTTATGGTAAGTTTGGCTGAATTCTTGATAGACTCCCAAGGTGTGTTTCTCTACATTTTTTTTGGTTTATGGGGTTGTGATGAATTGTTGAGTTGTAGCATTTTATAGTGTGATTTTTATGTGTTTGTGGTTGTTTCTTTAGTGGATTTTTGGCTAAGGGTGTCTAAAAAATATGTAAGTTTGGCTGAATTCTTGATAGACTCCCAAGGTGTGTTTTTTACACTTTCTTTGGTTTATGGGGTTGTGATGAATGGTTGAGTTTTTGAGTTTTATGGTGTGATTTTTATGAGTTTGAGGTTGTTTCTTGAGTGGGTTTTTGTCTAAGGGTGTTGAAAATTAGTTGATGTGTTGTTTGCTTTTTGTTGCAGGTTGTTTAGGATGGTGAAACTGGGTTGTTTTGGTGGTCAGGTAAAAATGTTGTTGTTGTTTAAGTTTGATTGTTCATGGTTTTTTTTTGGGGGATGATTTTTGTGGTGTTTTTATGAGTTTATTTATAATAATTTTAAAAAAAGAATTGAGCTTTGGGTGTGATTGAGGTCCTGTAGAATTTAGAAGCAACACTCAGTTGATGTTGTAAATGGATTTAGAGTTATGGACTTGTACATTTTCTTTTCCTCTATGAATGCAACAATTGTAATTGAAAACTCAGGTGAATTTGGCCATTGTTATGTTTATTTAGGATATCTAAGTTACTGGATTTCTAAGTGCAATGCACCCAAGGGCGTGGCCTGGTGGTCAATGAAGTGGTTAAGAACCATGAGGTCTTAGGTTCAAATTGCAGCGGAGACAAAAACACTAGGTGATTTCTTTCCATCTGTCCTAGTCTTGGTGGACAGAGTTACCTGGTACCTGTTGCCGGTGAGAGGTGGCAGGTATTCCGTAGAATTAGTCGAGGTGCCCGCAAGCTGGCCCGGACACCACAGTTATCAAAAAAAAAAAAAAGTGCCATGACTAAAGTTTTGCACATGGTTCTTTTTAAAAGAATAAAAAGATAGTTGAAGGTTTTGTCTTATATAGTTGAAGGTTTTGTCTTATATAGTTGAAGGTTTTGTCTTACCTTGCATACCATGGAACTTCTGATGGAAAGTTGAACTATGCCGCTTAGGTACATCAAAATGATGTGTGAATGGCTGATGCACCCTTGCTTAATTGGGACTGAACTAAAAGAAATTGGGTTGAATATGCTACGCTTTGAAGTTGATTATTTCATGTCTTGTATGCTACGCTTGAAGTTGATTATTTCATGTCTTGTCTTTTCTAGGTTATATATTCATGCTTTTCTTCTTCAATTTTAATTATTCTTAATAATACCTTCGCGGAGTTACTTCTTTTAACTTTTCTTTTACTTTAATACTCAGTGCGTAGGTGGAGAGTCTTCTTCTAACTCTGGTAGAGGAAAAAGCCACACGGGTAATATTAAGTATGGTTTTAACCTAGTGAAGGGGAAGGCTGATCATCCGATGGAAGATTATCATGTCGCAAAATTTGTACAGATAGAAGAACATGAGCTTGGCTTATTTGCTATTTATGATGGTCATTTGGGGCATGAGGTCCCTTCTTATCTGCAGAAACATCTGTTTGCCAAGATTTTGAAGGAGGTACGTTTTCTATGCATCCTGAATTTCTAATTGCTGTTTGAAGCGTACAATGTAGTCGAAAAAATTGAGCAGGTGGCATCTCATCTCCGGGTTTGGTTTTACTAGGAGGAGTTTTGGGTAGATCCACGAGGGGCAATCACAAAAGGCTACGAAAAAATTGACCGGGCAATACTTTCAAATAGTTCTAATTTGGGCCGAGGTGGGTCCACTGCTGTCACTGCTATACTGATAAATGGCCAAAGATTGTGGGTAGCTAATGTGGGAGATTCACGAGCTGTTCTTTCTCGGGGTGGTCAAGCTATGCAGATGACAATAGATCATGAGCCAAATACAGAACGAAGCAGCATTGAGGACCGAGGAGGTTTTGTCTCAAATCTGCCAGGTGCTTTCCTAAAATCTGAGCAATGTAGTCAGTGATTGAGAAATGTATGTCCAAGATAATCTTTGGTGCTTGACATTCCTAATAATTAACATGTAATACTCATCGGCTTCTTTCCACTTTGTGGGAATATACTGGGTATGTTGTTGTTGTTGTACTCATTGGTTTGTTGGTTTATGGCAGGAAGGTTTTATTGCTTTGTCTGTCTTATATTTGTGTTTCCAGGAGTGAAGAGACTTGTACCATCCAATAAAGCTATTGTATTTATTTACATCGCGCAAAAGATGTTTTTGAATGCGCTCATGTACCATAGTCTGAACCTCCATTATCTTTTATGCTTGTTGAACCACTTGCAGTTTTTATTTCTGAATGCCACATCACAATAATATAAAACCCTTTTACCAATTTCGATTCCTTCAGTTTGGAGCCTTAGGATAATGTAAGTTTTAGTCCCTGAGGGTTTAGTACAAAGGTAATGAGCAGACCTGTTGCCCTGTTCATTGGATGTCTGCCTTTTTTTTTTTTTTTTGATAACCATGGTGTCCGGGCTAGCTTGGGCGCACCTCGACTAATTCCATGGGATACCTGCTTCTTCCTACCAGCAACAGGTACCAGGTAACTATGTCCACCAAGGCTAGAACAGATGGGAAGAAATCATTTAGTGTTTTGTATCTGCTAGGATTAGCACCTGAGACCTCATGGTGCTCAACCGACTTCATTGACCAATAGGACACACCCTTGGATGCAAGATGTCCGTTTCTTTCTTCTCTTAGCTACCTTAATTTCCTCTCTCTGTGTGTCTCTCTCTCTCTCAAACAGAAGAAGTCGGCTTATGCTATAATTGTCATGAAATATATGATCACAATTTGCTGTCTGAAAAGGAACTATTCCTATTTTTTTTTAAATACTGAGAATTAATCATCCACCAAAAATAGTCCTTATCAATAGATAAATTCAGCAGCAAACAACAAAAGGTGGGAAATTTCCCTCTTTTTAGGTACTTTATTCAAATTCTAGTTCCTTCTTTAGCACTGGATTTGGTCCTTCAGTCCTTCTCAGCAGTGAGGGTCTATTGAAGCTGGGTCATGCTCCATCGTGTCAATTGGTTTTCGGTAATCATATTAGTGATCATATTACCATAGCATCCTTGGAAATGCTGACTTTCTATTCTTTTATATTAGCGTCTATGGGAGTCAATTTTGTTACTTAGATGTTTAATGTTTTCTATCCATCCTGAAATGATGACACTATTTGAAACTTGGGGGTAAAATTGTCCAAATCTTGGGTTTGCTGGACATCATTCCACTTGGTAATATAAAATATTTCCACATTTGTAAACCCATAGAAAAGTTTCAGAAACTGGAGTTTAATAAATTATCTTAAAATGTTAAAAAAAACTCAGTCTAAGAAAAAGTTGTGCGACTCCCAGCTAGTAATTGTGTCGTGTAAAATTGGACGGGGGGAGTATTTGACCTGATTATCAAAGCTCAGTCCTTTCCCTTTTTAGTTTTTCCTGGTCATTCTTTTGTTTCTCCCGGTTGTTTACTGGATTCAATATTTGCCTCTAGTTCAATGATAGAAAGTTATATAATCATATGTAGTAGTTAACTAGTAATTTTTGTTCTTTTTATGCTATCTTGTCTCCATCCTTAAGAAGAAAGGAAGGGACACTGATGACTTCATTTGCGGAGATTGAGAATGGAAGTTTGAATAGGTTACTCAATTATAAATATGCTCAGATAATCACTACGTATTAAGTAATGTTCAAGAGAGGTTTTTTCTCTGAGATTTTGTACGTGGAAGATTATGTTTAAGCAAGAATTGCATGAACCGGAAAAAAGAAAAAAACATTAAGTGAGTCGACTAAAGTGGAGGTAGCACCAACAAACAAACAAATGGAATGGTGATAGCGTACCACAAGATACTTAATTGCCCACTAAGTTGTTCAGACTCCCAGTGCAATCCCACAAATGGGGTCTGGGGAGGATAGGATGTACTCTGACCTTCCCTACCTTTATGGGGTAGAGAGGTTATTTCCGATAGACCCTCGACTTAAAAGAAAAGATGAATTCGAAGCACGATCATAAAAAATAAGACAACACACACAAAAAAAGGATACGAAGCAAATAAGGCAACTGATTGTAATCAACACGGAAGAGCAAAGAAAACATGTGATTCCTAAATATGATTACGAATGAGGAGAAATGGAGGGAGCTAGCGCCCTGCCTCTCCCACATGAAATGCGACAACACTCGCTACCCACTAACTTTCTAGCCTAATCCTCGACCTCCATATATTCTGATTTAGGGTCATGTCCTCAGTAAGCTGAAATTGTGCCTTGTCATGTCTAATCACCTCCCTCTAGTTCTTCTTCGGCCTGCATGTACCTCTCCAAACTTCTGTTATAACCAACCTTTCACACCTCTTTACTGGTGCATCTATGCACCTCTCTTCACATGCCCATACTATCTCAACCTCAATTCCCCATCTTGTTCGCCACGGAGGTCACTCCCATCTTGCCCCGTATAGCTTCATTTCTAATCATATCTCTCCAGTATGCTCACATATCCATATAAGCTTCCTCATCTCCGCTACATTCGTCTTGTGAATGTGGGCGTTCTTGACTGGCTATACTCTGATCCATGTAACAAAGTTGGTTCAACCACCACTCTGTAAAAATAGAATAATAAAAATATGTCTAAATTATGGTGGAATATTTGGAAAGAAAGGGAATGTGTGAATTTTTAGAGCAAGTTTGCATCTAAGTGATGTTGATCTATAAATATTTTTAAAGCACCTTCTGGTTGCGGACTTTTTAACACAAGTATCTTTTAACAATAAAAAACATATGCTTAAATTCCGTTTTTCACCCTTGCTTTTATTTGACTTTAGAAAATCATTGTATCCGTCTCAAATTTTTCTACCAATTTTGGTCATAGTAGCGAAAATTGATTGACCATATCTATTACGTATTCCACACCCACACCCATGTCGTGTCAACATGGGTGCGGCACACAAAGTGAATAGTCCTCACAACGTAGATTACACACGCTTCCAATCTATAGCTACTTGTGGTGGATTTGTACTTTTTCATTCTATTACTTCAATTAGGGATATGCTTGGTACATTTATTGCCACTTTCTCTTACGAGAGAAAATTTCCTAATTGTGGCATTAGAGAAAGTTTGACACACTTCTATTAACAAAAGCGCTGAATGCATATATCTACAAGTTGTATGAATTCAAATCCATTCACATAAATCTACTATCAACTGACATCATACAATTATCTTCGACAACAACAACAACAACAACATACCTAGTGTATTCCTACAAAATGGGGTCTGGAGACCGTGGAGTGTATGTAGTCCATACCTCTACCTCAGAGGTGAGGTAGATAGGTTGTTTCCAATAGACCCCCTGCTCAAGACATACGCAGTCGTAAGGAGTACAAGAAACAAGAGATAGTAACAGAACAGAACTACCACTAAATTTTTTTTTTTAGAAATAAACTACCACAAAATAATACTACCATCACTCTACCCGAAACAACAAACAACAACAAAACTCTAAGAACAAGAAACTACAAGCATAGCACTACGACTGCTGGTACGGACAACAAGACAAAGCACTCCTACCTACTAGCATGGACGCACTCCTACCCACTAACATTCTACCCTAATCCGCACCCTTCACACTTTCCTATCTAGGGTCATATCACACCTTACTCACACCTCCGCACTGAGGCATCCGTGCATCTCCTCATCACATGCCCGAACCATCTCAACCTCGCTTTCCGATTCTTGTCTTCCACATAAGTCACTCCTACCTTGTCTCGGGTATCCTCATTTCTAATCTTATCTGTCCTAGTAAACCCACACATACAATTATCTTCGACATTTACATTATTTCAATATTGAATGAACTTTGCAATCTCGTAGTCTGATTAAATTACAGACAATGGAAAGTATGATCTGTTAAAATTTAAAAAAAATCATGAAGCTAGTCATGTCTAGACAACATGTCTCTATATTCGTTGAATTGAGCTAGTAGAATACTGGAGAATATATCATAAATATTGCTTGGATAGCATATGATATTTTGTGTTGTGGTAGAATATTTACTTACCTTGTCAGGAGTAAAGAATAATTGTTTACCCTATTGTATGTCACCTAAGACTCCTATATAAGGAGCTCTTCTTATAGATTGTAACGCGACCAATTCCAAAAAGAGTTCTCTTCTTTCCTTTTGACTCTCGACAGGATGTAATATTAGTTCAGTATGACCGCCTAGATTGTCCCACATAGGTAGCGGTGTATCTGTCTTTATCTGTATACTTGTAGTACCCCTGGACTTACTCTATTTTGTTGTCTCTCATACAATGCCCCTTCAACTATTTGACAAATCTTCATAAGATTAGTGAAATCCTTTCATCATTTGCTGAATAATTGATTCAACCTCTTGGCTTGAAAGCATGCAGATGAGGATACTCCTATTTACTTCTGAAAAAGGAAGAATATAACAATGCAATGCATCATATTGTCCTCTTAATTGTCTCCGTTTGTTGTTCCTCTTCTTCTTTCTATTTTCTTGTTTGGTCGAGTATTGTCAGTTGCTTTTATATCGAGTGTAAACAGAGGGGACTTTCACTTCAGTAATCAACCAGTAGGTGTATAAGTTTGGAACTCTGCTTCTGCTCTCTGGAGTGAAGTCTTGTTGCTTGAGCCCATCTGTATTTATAACACCATGCTTCTCCTTTCTTCTTTTTTTCTTGCAAGTAGCTAAAATTGACTCTCTGCACTCTTTAGTCGTTAGTGCAGAAACATGTTCTTTTACACTTCTCAAAGTTAACACCCTTCAAATGAACCATTTATCAGTGGGAGAAAACTTATCTTGGCCTTCGATCTTTGTTAATTACTGGTTACTATTTGTTGTTTCTTGTACTAGTTACAGTTCAGCATGCTTTGTGATGTTTTCACTCCCGTTTATTCTCTTTCTGGATTGCTGGACTGTTTTTCTTGAGCTAAGGGTCTATCGGAAACAACCTCTCTACCTCTGGGGAAGGGGTAAGGTCTTCATAAACTCTAATGTCCCCATACCCCACTTTGTGGGACTACACTAGGTATGTTATTGCTGTTGCTTGTGATCTATTTGCTTTGTTGCTTGCCATTAGTAGATCTGTGTTTGTTGCCTTGTGTTTCTGAACTATTTGATTACCCTGCTTGCCGTTTGTAGCTTCACGTGCATCCATTTCACTGTATGTGCAAAGTGCTTTTTAGTTATAGTAGTAGTGGTGGAGGGTATTTTTGGTATAATGGAAGTTCAAGGGTCTAACAGTGAAGCTCTATGTATCTGGAAATATTACCAACAGCTCAGAGGCTCCATTACCCAAAATTGGTTTATGTTCTTCAGGAAAAAAATTGATGTCCTTTTATTGATGCAATTTCTGTATTTTTATCAGGGGATGTTGCAAGGGTGAATGGGCAGCTAGCTGTTTCTCGTGCTTTTGGAGATAAGAGTCTTAAATCACATTTACGATCAGATCCTGACATTCTTGATATGCTCATTGATGTCAATTGTGATGTTCTTATCCTTGCAAGTGATGGTCTCTGGAAGGTATGCGTCTTTTCCTTTGTTTTCTGATGCATGAACTGTCATCAAGAGTTCGTCTTTTTTGACTTTGTATTAATTCAGGTGATGTCTAATCAAGAGGCAGTTGATGTAGCTAGAGGATTTAAAGATCCCCAGAAAGCAGCCAAGCAATTAACAGTTGAAGCGTTGAACAGAAACAGCAAAGATGACATATCTTGTGTCGTCGTCAGATTTAGGTGATAAACTTCGCATACCATATTCTTGTAGTTTCAAAGAAATAAGTGTGCTTAGCATGCAGTATAGATGTGCAAGGGTTTTGAATTTGTGACCGTTTGAGTCAAAGCTTGTGAGAAGGCTGGTGGAATTGAATGACAGGAAAACCATTAGACGTAAAGAAAAAGTGTTCATTTATCAGGTAACATAGTTCATTTGAACAACCGGAGTGGGCATTTACATTGTCTGATATAATTGTCCAAGTTAAAAGTAGATAGTGTTCTAGCTGGTCATGTGAAGTTCAATATTTTTTACTTCAGTAGAGAGGCCTTATTTGGCCTCTGGTTTTGTACATCTGGTGCTTGTTTCTAAACAACTGTAAGAGGTCTAAATCTGCATTTACAAGTGGAGTATGTGTAATAGGATATGTGTAAGTGGGAGCCCCTGTAAATTTGCTTTGGCATTTTCATGTTTATTGATGTTCGATGATATTTGTTTATTTATCTTTCAAGTTCGCTATGAAAAGAGCAAGAGCCATTTTTTGGTTACTTTTCCTCGTGGACGAGCAGAAAATGCTTCGTTTATGCATCAATATTAGTCACAGCTCGTACTCATTTACAAATACTCCAAGTGATTTTTGCCCTTCCTCGGTAGATCTAGTTCAGTATTGTTACTTTTCCATGAAGAGATGCAAATTTTTGGGTAAAAGCTAGAACTAGCCTTTTCTTTTCCTCCCCTGTAATTGAAAAATTGTTACTATCACGGAGTTTCAAATTTCATAGGTGAAACTCTAGGACATCCATTGCCTATTTCTACCAACTTTTTGTAATTTTTTCAGTCCAAAAGTAGATGGAAACCGGGAAGGATAGTATTTCAGTCATAAATGTTGCACTTTTGCTTTCTTTGAGCCGAGGGTCTTTTAGAAAACAGGCTTCTCTACCTGACAAGGTAGGGGTAAGGTCTCGTACACTCTACCCTCACCAAATCTCATTTGTGGGAGTATACTGGTATGTTGTTGTCACTGTGAAGTGTCATTGTCGGAGATTCTTCAAAGCTTTAGAGTTGGATTATCTATCTACTAGTATCCTAATGTGTCCCTCTTTAATACTTTGATGGTCGCATACTTTTATAGTTAGATATACATGAATTTGAAAGGTAAAATATTTTTTCGAAAATTAGAACTATACAAAGATTACTACAAGTCACAATTTTTTTAATCAAAATAATTTATTAACTCTAATAGTATTATTACTATTCTATTGTTATCTGATTCTTCAATTTTAGTACTACTATTATTTCTGCTATCAAGTTTTCTTGAGCTAAGGAATTTCTTGTTAATTTAGGAACAAAGTGTCCTATTCCTGTCTTTGTGTTTTTTCTTAATACTACCATAGCTATAAGTCCAAATCCATATAAGGAGATAAATTATCTATCCCTTTTCCGAAGTGGGACTTTGACCGTGACAAAATGGTTATTGAGTTTGTTTCAAACACAAGTGAATTCCTTCCCCAATTTTACTTTCACTTTTTGTGTGAATCAGAAGAAGTACAAATGATTTATTTTGTTAAAAGGTTTGTGTTTGAATTTATCGAAATAAAAAAAAAGGTTTGCAACACTTTCTGAAAACAAATTACAACTAAGTGATAGGGATTTTTAACATTATAGAAACTTAAGGGAGTAGGTTGCTATTACAACAACAAGAAGACCTCCATAGAAAACCCTAGCCCCCACCTTATAAATAAAGGCCTATGTACTCTGGGATAACGAAAAGAGAAGTAACTAAACTATTGAAGTCGATTCTTATTCTTATTCCCTTTTCTTGTTATTTATCTTTTCTCCAGTATTATTGTTGGATATAGATTTTTCAAGTTTTATAAATGATTTATTCTTTTTTGTTTAATTAAAAATGCCTCTTCTTTCAGCTACAAGGGCAGAGATCTGAGGATCGATTTATTGTGGCTTTGTTCTGGGGGCATATATTTAATTTCAATTCGAGGGTTATTTTTTGCTCAGATTTTGTTTTCTGGGCTTCCCTTGACTTGGTACATTTCGATTTTTCTTTAATCAAAAAAATAAATATTCTAGTTAAATTGTAAATCAATTTTTTCAGGAATTTATTGATTTATACTGTCTATGAAAAACATAAATATTAGGGTGTTTTAAAAGGTTGAATCATTAGGGACAAAATACCTAATGGTGTAAACCAATAGGAAAAAACATAATATTACTCATATTTAGGTGATTTTGTTTTTTATTTTTATAAAGCATTGGTGGTTAAAATTCTTGCTTATTTGATGGTCTCTTTATTTCAAAATAGATGACATTTTTATCTTTTTCATTTTGTATTGATGTTTTACGTTATCAAGAAACATTGAGGGGTCGTTTGGTAGGGTGTATAAGAATAATGAAAAATTTGATTGTATTAGTAATGCTTGTATTTTTCTTATGTAATGTTTGATTTGATATATTAAAAATAACATGAATTACGTAATTAAAAAAATAATAATTTATTTACAAAAATACCCTCTATAAATATAGTGGAAAGAATGTGAAATTTTTTTTGAGGGATAATTGTGTCTTTAACCATGCTAATGCATGCATTAGATTTATTGCATTACTTATACCATAGATTTTGAGGTACTAGTAATATATACCTCAATAAATAATAGAGTGTATAACTAATGTTAAGCATTGATTATGTATATGCTACAAAAATGTACCAAACAAGGTACTAATAATACATGAGATTAATATATGCATTATTTCTTTTAATACTCTATCAAACGGACCCTAATAATGTTATTAAAACTACACTAGTGTTTGGTCATAGATTCTCAAATATTTTTGGCAAGTCATATTTTCACCATGTGTTTGACCATAGTATTTGGGAAACATATTTCACCTTTAAAAGTTTTCCAAAAATGAAATTTGGCTCAAATACTAATTTTTTTTAGTATTGAAAATTTGAATTATTTATCAAAAATATTTATCAAATAATGACAAATTATATAATCAAACACTATTTTTCAAGTTTTCCCCAAAAAGAGTCCTACATTTTACTTTCTAGAAATAAATAATTTTCTCAAGAGGCATTGTTCAAATTAAAAAACATTCTACAACTTATTTGTTGCTGATAGAGGTGGCAATTTTGAACCCAATCCGTCAAAAATGAGAAAAAAATTAGCAATACGTTTATGAATTATGCTAGCAATTGACAAAAGAAAATGATCCGTGTGAAGCCAATTTGATGATTAAAAGACATTTAGTGGATTATCTAATTGATCTTAATGGAACTTCCGTTAGTGCTAAGTTAGGAGCAAGTTGTCAACAAAACATTTGTACCATATGATCCTTTTAAAGCCCTCAGGCTCAATATATATCTAGTTCCTAAACTTGTTTCTTCTTAGGGAGTAGTATATGTGAATGAGAGCATACACAATAAAAATTTTATAATTTGAACAAAAAATGTTTAATTAGAATTCTTTATTAGGAATTACTGGATTTAATTGAAACAGAATTCAGTTCAAGTGTATAAATAAAATATCTCGATAAATTGAAGAAGCTAACTATAAAAGTGATCCCAGGTGTTGAAGTGAAAAAACTGGGTTCCAAACTCTCCCAAAAAGGATTCATGTGTCCAAATGCCACGTTGTTCAAATGTAAACAATCGTTCATGGCATGACCCTAGCAAATTCTCTAGCTAATACCAGCATTTTCAATCAAGTAATGACTTCATAAATTCATCCCTCTAATTAATAATTACTCAATAAATTACCAAAAACATACACAAATGGAGCATTCTGGTATCCAGTTTTGGCTAATGTCGAACTAAGTAGTGAAATATCACTTAATGGGCACATAATTAATTACTCAATAAATTTTGGGTAACTTACACAAATCTCATAAGTTAAGGAGCTAATAATATTTTTTACCATAGCTTTGTCCAATTACATAAAATCCCAAAAATGCCGTTTTGTGATACATATTTTAAACCTTGATACATATCGTATGTGATACATATTAAACTAGTAAATGTGGAGATACATATTTGTGATACATTTATTTCAGTACAGTACTATGCATTGAATTAGGAAATACATATTGTGATTTTTTTTATTTCAGTACAATGCTATGTGTTGATTTAGGAGATACATATTTGTGATACTTTTATTTCAGTACAATGTTATGTATCATGAATTTTTTTTTTAATTTATTGATCTTCTTCTCCATCTTCACACTTTTAGTTTACAAAATTTCCATTAACACTACTATTCATTAACTCTCTCAACCTCCATTGAAAAGCAGTCAAATACACCAACAACTCCTCCACTCTTTACCGTCTTTCCGTCGTGAATTCCATCTCCGGCGAACTCGAGTCACCGGAAACATTACCTTTGTCCCACCGTTGCTTTACTTCCACCATCCCACCAGCTCCAAACACACAAAATCAACCACCATACTCATCCTCCATTAAAAAAAAAAATGAAAAACAACCATCAACTTCGGCCGCAACACCATTAATACACTCATTTTATTTTCTCCATTAAACGATCAATCAAACCTCACGTCCTCCTCTGTAAACTCCCAGTTTCTTATTATCTCAAACCTATTTCATCAATTTTCTTACATACTCATTTCGTTTTTCTTCCTATTTTTACATCAATTCACATTTTTTTTTGGGAAAAAAAAAAGATAAAAAAATTTGAAGTATATGGGGTTTGAGATAGTGAGAAACGCCAAAGATATTGAAAAATTTTGAAATATTGTGTCGCACGATTTGGAGAGACAAAGGTGGAGTAGTTTGCAGCTGTGGGAGGCGACTGATATGTATATGTATCAGATATATATATTTGTGGGAGGCGACTGATATGTATCAAGTGCAAATCTATAGATCTGAGATTTTATATCATTTTTTTAAATATTTAAAATTTTATGTAATAAGGACCCTCAAGTTTGGGAATTTGGGTAATTTACCCATAAATTTTCACACGAGAAAGCATGGAGCTTCACGAGGACAGGTTCACATCAACCATGCCTCTTTAATTATAAATAGTAACATGGTGTATTAAAACTTTTATGGGTGGTTTGGTAGGAGGTATAATGTAGATATCTCATGGATAAGTTTGAGATATTCCATGGATAAAATTTATATGATTAATGGTGTAAATTTATTCAGAGACTAATTTATACCATCAACCAAACATGGTATAAAGCTAATATCAAATTTAATCTTGGTATAACCCATCTTATCCCATTAACCATAAAACTATTTTATATCACCTCTCATATGATTTAAAATAGTCCAGAGATTATAATTCCGAATAATTTAGTCTATGTACCAAACGATCCCTTAGTATTTTACTATGAGTGGGGTTTGGGAAAGGACTGGATTATTATGACTTTTTTGTATGCGGTCTTTTTTTGGATTTTTACAAGAAGATATTATATTGAGTTGAATCCATGACTTTCTGATCACATGACAATAATTTTATTAATAACGTCAAACCTCTTTCAACAATAATGATAATAAGTGAAAAGTCACAAAAGGTTATAGAATAGAAAAATGTAGATGTGGTTTTGTTCAACCACCCTTCTTCTCCTCTATCGACAACCACACTCACTGAACCCAATCCGTTGCCTTTTCTTTTAATTTGTCTCTTTCTTGCATTAAAATACTGATAATTTTCTGTATAATTGACATCATGAGGACACTACACAATTCTTTATTCCAACTTCACACAACTGTTCAAATAGTAGCGGGATCAGGATTTTCAATATGGGGATTTTAGAAGTAGACATACGAACTAATCGAAAGGGGTTCAACATCTACTATATATACATAAAATATAATTTTAACTATGTATAAATAACATAATTTTCAGCCAAAAAGGATTCAGATAAACCCCTAGACCAAGGATAGCTCCGCCCCTGTGTCCAAACTGGCTGAGACGGACCTAGCTGTTAAGCTATAAATCCACGTGAATTTGTTTATTTTATCCTAATTTTATACAGTACGTAGTATGTATTAAAAATTCACTAATCCAGTTATTACTGTATACTTTAACTTAAGGTTTGTCTAGAAATTTTAATTCTTTTTTTTTAAAAAATTGGGGGTAGATGAGAGGGGATTACAAGGTTGGAACTTGGAAATCAAACTTTGTCAATAAGGCAAAAGTTATATAGTCAACCAACTAATATACGACAATTGAGACTTGTTTAAATGGTTAAAACACCTCCACTATCAATCGGTAGATTGAGAATTCAAGTCAAATAAATGATAATACTATTGATCCTCTTGGAAGTAGTTTGAGAAAATACAACAGACCTACTAAGATACTTCAATTCTAATTTTAAATTATGAAATAGTACAACTTTTTGATCTCAATAATCTAATAAATCGTACAAGTAACCAAACATTTAATGGTGGAAATTACGTTGCTACCGAGGGTTAAATCCTTCTTTGTTCTCTTCGCACATAGCTAGAATAAAAATAAGTAGGTGTCACCTCTAAACTAATAAATATAAAGCAAACTCTAAATGAAAATAAATCAGATTATAAAAGAAAAATTATATAAAAGGAAATACAAAATCTTAATTAACATAGCTTAAAATAAAGAATAATTTTCACGAATTACGCTACTAAGAAATTCACCCACATGTGACAACTAAAATTTCTCTCAAATACGAATTCTCCAATTCAAATGCTACCAAATAAGAAGGAATGTTCACTTGTAGAAATTTATAATTCTTTGTAAGAAAATAAAAAGAATAGGATAAAACTCAAACAAAAATTAAAAAAAATAAAAAAATCAAAACACAAGAATTCTTCTTTTGAAGATGTTAGATTACCATCGGAAAAACGAATTTCTTTTTTTATTAATATTCTTGGAAAATGAAAAGTACGAAATGGCTCTTTCTTATAATTTCGACATTAAAAGTTGAATCATGTGGTGCTCTTTAATTTTGTCCATAAATCATTTTATATAGTATTTATTGACTTGTCTAGTCGTCAAGAAGTTTCGGATGCTAAACGACTTTATTCTCATGCTTTTGCAAAAGGCAAATTAGCTCAACAACGTTGAACTATATAATAGTAATCCAATGGGATATAAAACGTGTATAAAATCATTTTTAATTTTATTTATGCTCGACTGAGAATTACTTTACTCAGGTTTATAATCATTTCCAAGTCAATTGGATAGCTTTGGTCATTCTTATTTTTATCTTTGAAGAACTCATCAAAGAATTGTTAATATTCAAGGATCTAGATTCCTCTCCTTCTTTTTTATTTTTTTTTACGTTTAAGTAGGCGTTTGGATATAAAATGGAGTCGGAATAGTTGAAGAGGGAGTTGTTTCGTTATACTTTTTGCAAAAAATATTTAGAATAATATGCATGCTTGAATGTATTTAATTAAATACAACTTCAAAAGCAAGAAATGAATTGAAAAACAACTTATAAATTATTTTTCAAGTTTGAAATAAAATTTCAAATTAAATTTGAAGCACTAATTTTTAAATAAAGTAAATATTATTCCAAAAAAGTAAATAATTTCTATAATCAAACGAATCCTTAGTATCACGTGACATACTCAAACCAATTAGCGTAGTGTTTGTTTAGACACAGTTAGAAATAGCTTTTCCATCTTTTTCTTCTTATTAGTTATTACAATATTTTTAAAGTAATGTTCAAAAACTTTTGAGAGAAAAAGACAATTTCCTAAGATAACAACTTGGCACCATATTATTTGTCATAAAAGTTTTTAGAGACTCTTATTTAGAAATGTTTCCAAAAAACTGTCCAAAACTCCAGACTCTACGGTTTTACCAAATAAAAAAATTACTGATCTAGCTTGAAAAAGAAAGCAACATTCAAATTTATTTTCTAGCGTGGGGTAAAACCCAGCATTAAGAATCTAGAGCTCAAATAACGAAATTACTACAAAAACTATAGCTTATAAACATCAATAAAAATTTGTACTACATTAGATAGAAATTTATTACTCATTTTCCTTCTCAAATCTACTATGTACTAAGTTGTTTTTCCCAAATGTATTTATTTTCCAAAATAAATATTTATTTTAGAGAATGAAAATATTTGGACAAGTTTATTTTATCGAAAAATAAGTGTTTTTCAATTGTTAGTATAAATTATTTTTCAGCTTTTAAGTAGAAGAAAGAATTTTAAAACATGGATATTGTGATTACTTAAAACAAAATAACTCTTGTAAACAATTCAAACTATATTTCAAACATAAACTGATGCGCCATCAAAATACATTTTCAAAAAACTTTAAACAGAAGGCACGAGTACTTAAAATAAACTAGTCTGTATATCGTATTTTTTTGAAGAACATAAATATTTGATTTGTATAAAATTATGTCACTTCTTCTCTATCCTTTTTTTTTTCATCTTGTTTCCTCTGTCTCAATTCACTTAACATATATTTTTAATTTATACCCCCTTCGTTTATTTTTACTTGTCGCATCCATTAAGAAAAATATTTATTGACATGACTATTTATCATACTACTCCTATTAATTCATATTTTGTATTATGTTTTGAAAATGTCTTAAAAAATAAGCAATTAATGATAATGGTAAAACATGAAAAGAAAATGTGTCTTCTCTTGATATGTCAAAAGTGACAAGTAAAAATGAAAATTCATTTAAAAATTAATGACAAGTAAAAGTAAATGGAAGAAGTACTAAAAATATTATTTTTTTTATAATTGAAATAACTTAACTCTAGATTTTTTAAAAATATTTTTTAAAATCTTTAATGCTAAGATTTATATCAAATAAATATCTAAGATTTGGTTTATGCCATAACTTTTATATAAATATTTAATGGCGCTATCAATATTTTACTCATATTGAATTTCACTTATTCAGTAAAAAGCCTACAAAAATGTATTCTTTTTTATTTTAAAAATAATATTAAAGCATTATAAAATCTTTTAATATTTTTAAAATTTTATATCCAATCAAACTAGATCGTATAAATTAATTCCAACAGAGGGAGTAATTGTTTTTTCCCAAATATGCATGCTTAAGACATGAAGAGGAGCCAAAATCAATGGACATTTCCTTATTCAATATCTAAATCAAACACTCAACTACATGTTCTTTGACCATTCCTTTTCACCTCTCCGCAATTCAATTCATAAATATGGAAAATTCTTCTTCCATTTTACACTTTCTCCTCTCTTTCTTCACTACACAAGTCCCCATAAACCTCTAATTTCCTCCCCAAAACTCTCAAACACACACACACAAAAAAAAAGAAAAACAGTGTTAGCACTTTGCAAGTTGTAAAACTCCATTTTCAGTAATGCCAACTAAGTGCTTTAGCTTCACTGCAACTAAAAACAGGTGCCTTAAATCCAGTTTCTCTAGCAGAGGCCTCCGATCTACTTTCACTGACCTCAAAGATGGTACCATAATGCATTGCTGGGTACCCAAATCCAGAAAACCGACCCGACCCGATTTGGTACTGATACACGGGTTCGGAGCTAATTCCATGTGGCAATGGGCTGAAACTGTCCGGATCCTGTCAAGGCACTTCAACGTCTATGTTCCGGACTTAGTATTCTTCGGTGACTCCTTCACGACTCGCTCGGAACGGACCGAGTCGTTTCAGGTTTAGGATTTGTCCTGAATTTTTTACTTTATTTTGATTCAGAAGTCTTGGAATTCTGTAATTAGAAGCCTTTTTCTTCAAACATAACACAGTAGAAGTCACCATGTAGTTATTAAAAGAGGAGATTTTTTCCTAACAATTTTTATTACTTTCTTTTATATTAGCAAGCGTTTGATCATGTTTCATTCAGAAAATAAAAAGCATTATTTCTCCACCTTCCAATACGACTACCTTATTATGACTTCATTTCAGTCACTAGCTCTGCCTTCAGCATCCCTTCCGCAACAGAGTAGTTTTTGGCTTTCAAAGTGAAAAAATTGATATTTGGAAATTGGTGTTCTTTTTGTCCCTGAAATAAATTAAAGTTGTTTTTGAACTTTTGATGGTAATTTAGAATGAAAAAAACTCTTTGTTGTTTTTGAAATTTTTTAAAATTCTTTTAAAAAAAAGTAAAAACAGAATTTTTGAAATTTTATGGCCAAGGAATTCAACCCAAAAAAAAGTGAAAAAATTTCATGGCCAATCGATATAATAGTGCCAGTTGCTCAAGCCATATAATAATACCATGCTTCTTTTAGTATAGTTTTATGTATCATCTTATTTATCGCACCATGATTTATAATTATTAGCTTGAGCATAACGTCCTAAATCTTAATTCTTTCATCCCCTAACACCAGGCTGAATGTGTGAAGCGAGTGATGGAAGCAAACTCCGTTACAAAAATGAGCATTGTAGGTCTAAGCTACGGCGGATTCGTAGCATATAACATGGCAGCACAATTCAGGGATTGTATAGAGAAAGTAGTGATTTGCTGCGCCGGAATATGTTTGGAAGAGAAAGATTTGAAAGAAGGGTTGTTTGCAGTGAGTAGTGTGGAAGACGCAGCCAATATTTTGCTGCCACAGACGGCGGAGAAAATGAGAGAGCTCATGGGTTATACCTTCGTTAAAGCTCCCCCCAAAGTTTTGCCTTCTTGCTTGCTTACGGACTTCATTCATGTAAGTATCTCTGTGTTTTACAATTACACCCTCTCAATAAAATAATATTTATTAGGAATTTATTTTATTAAATTAATTTTATTAATTATGTATTGGAATAGTATTGAAGAAAAATGATGAACAACATCTATTTAAATAGAAAAGTAAAATAAAACGGAGGTAGTATTTATTTTTCTCCTTACATCTTTCTTTGTTTCTTACATTAGCATATTTTTCTCTAGTACTATCATGATTAAGCACCTTAATTTTCTGTAGATTTTAAATTTTTATAGTCTATTGGGATGAAAAAACAAAATACTTCCACCAATGGGGTGTGGTGGAGTGGTAAGTACTCTTTCGTCCTTAACTAGAGATTTCGGGTTCGAGTCACTCTGGATACGGAGTCGCCTTTGTTAGGGAGTACTTTACCTCCAATGAGGGACTTTTCGGCGCGAATCCGAATTTAATCGAGCTCCAATTTGAATATCGGACACCGGATGGAAATCAAAAAAAAAACAAAAAAAACCAAATACTTCCTCTTGTCGTATGTGTCACATTTTTTTAGTGCATTCAAAAAAGAAAATAATTTTAACATAATTAAAAATATTTAACTTTAAAAGTTTTCTTTTATCTTTAATGAAATGATTTATTATATCACAAATTTTAAACATCTTTCTTTCTCTTATAAATTTTGTATCAAATCAAACGATGCTACATATATTAAAGAAAGTAAAGAATATTTTTTAAAATTTGTAATCTTAAACAAAAACCTTAGAATTTGTGTGGTTATTATTTCACTAATGATAAAAAGAAAATTTTAAAATTAATTATTTTTTAATTATGAAAAAAGTGACTCTTTTCTAAAACAAACTAAATTAAAAAGAAAAGTGTAACATAAAAATTGGGCCGAAGAAGTAGTAATTATCGATAATGTATGTATAAGTTAATCTATCTTAGTTTGATGAATAAATTAACTAGTGTTAAAAATGATTTGGCACCACTTAATCCAAGAATTTTAGCCGGAATGGAGGTGTATTAAGTATAAATATATCCCCTTTCCACTTTATATAGCACTGTTATCACCTGGACAGTTAAATTGATTTTTCATTTAAATTTTTTTTTCAATCTACCTAATGATTAAGACAAATGTTTATTGAATTGATCGGTACTTGTACTATCACTCCAATTAACAATTTGTTTGAATTATAATATTTTATATAATTTTAAAATATATAAATTCTATTTTAAAAACTTAAAAGTGTAATGTTCGAACCACCTTCTTAAATTCAATATATGTAGTTGGGAGGCAAAAACATTGAATGCGTTTTCATGGGTCGTTGAAGAAATAGATCTACCAATTTAATGTTTCAATAACTATTTGATGTATTAAAATTTAAAAAAAAATTGCTTAATCTATAATACTAGATGACATCTTAGAATACGGAATTTACAACATGAATAAATAAAGCATATTATGCTAGCGTAAAATACAAGTATGGAATAAAACTTTATTTTCCTTGGGATAAATCGCATAAGGATCTTATTCACTTATTAATAATATAACTGTAAAATTAAAAAAATATCATTCCTTAATCCGACCCATTTGAATTTTAATTAGTTAAACGTGAAGAAATAGAATATGAAAGATGATTTAGGGTTGTGTCTTTTAAAAAATTTAAAGCTCCAAACGAAACAATCTCTATGAATTGGATAGGAAGTAGAAAAATACTATTCGCACTCGGTGTTATATCAATGGGACAAATACAAGATACACGTGTTTTTAGATGCACTTTTATTTCCAAATTATATTATTAATACGCAATCTTAATTTATAACTTCATTATAAATTGGTTTTAATGGTTGGTTTGGATTGAACTTAGTGGTAGATAAAGGAAGACCCCTAGATTCTTCTTTCATTTACCAAAAGTATCGAGCAAATTAAAGTGAATCAACCACTTGTACAAATGTCAGCTTTCCACTTAATTTGGTTCTTTAATTCCTTTTTAGTGCCCTCAAGATCCTACCATACGTCAATTGATGAAATAATATATGATGTCCACTAATAATTCAAATAGACAAAAGTAATTTTATAAAAAAATTATTTAGTCTTTTATGAAATAGGTCATATAACTAAAATAAAACTAATTATTTTAAAGGACTACAAAACTAAAAAGGATTAGAATGAACCCTCACCAACAAAATGTCAGAATTATTGTTGGAATCTATTTTAAAAAAAAAAAAAAAAGAAGGAGGAGGCCATGATCTTCTTTGTCACAAGGCTTTGGTTTATTGAGCAGGGAAACCGAATGAGGTTAAAGACTTTGACGTCCTTTATCAAAAACCAAAAAAAAAAAAAAAAAAAGGTCTATAACCTCGAAGATGAAATTCATGTACGATAGTAGTAAATAATAACTAACAATTTCCACCAAAGGATGTGGTGCAGTGGATAGAGCTGCTTCTCCATTAACCAGAGTTTTCGATTTCGAATCCTGAGTATAGTAAAGTCGTTGGTAGTCGGTAGGGAGCGCTTCTCCCGAATGCCCCTATCCGACGTGAATCCAGATTAATCGGGCTTCAATGGAGGTTCCGACATCGGATGAGAAACCCAAATATATATATATATATATATATATAATGCGTAATCCATATCCCTCAGGAATGATACTTAATAGTCTCAATTTTAAAAGTGTTTCTCTAAATAATCCGTGAAAATATCAAAGATGCTAAAACAAATTCAGTGTGCCAAAACCATTAATATATGTAACATGAGGGAGTGCTAATCTTATCCTCCCCTGCATAAAAAAGAACTCCCTTCTTTGTTTCTTCTTCTTCTTCTACACCATATTGTAATGAAATATTAAATGAGTAGTATTTTGGGTGTTATATATGAGCAGGAAATGTTTACACAATATATAGAGGAGAAGAAAGAATTGCTTCTTGCAATAGCCAAAGACAGGAAGCTTTCTGATCTACCTAAGATCACTCAGGTTTTTCCCTTTTCCCTTGCCTTCAATGAATAATAATGTTCTCAAGTACACAACATTGATCAATAATTTTTCCTAATATTGCTCTTTATTTTGCAGCCAACGTTGATAGTATGGGGTGATCAAGACAAAATATTTCCTTTAGAATTAGGCCACAGATTGAAAAGGTTCATTTCCCCAACTGGGTTAGTTCAAATTTTGATTTGCACTTCTCCTCTCTACTTGCTTGTTGAATTAAAGGTCTTTCTACACATTTTGCCGCTCGGCCAACAAAAAAAATATCTACAGATCCTAGCCGATAGACATAAATTATACGCTAATTATACATGACTACACACATACATCTTCCGGGTATTTTTTTGGGTGGGCGGTTATATTGTGTGATTATTCCTATTAAATATGCTTCATTAGGTTGGTGACTAACTTGTGAATATTTTTGGGCAGGCATTTAGGGGAGAATGCTCAGCTTATAGTGATTAAGAATGCAGGACATGCTTTTCTTTATGAGAAACCCAAAGATTTCCATAAGCCTTTGAAATCCTTTCTCTTGGGTTCCACTAAGAGTCTTCCTACTAAGAATGATCAGGAGGACCAAACATGATTCACCTGCTGCCTCCCATAATATTGTCACTTGGGAAAATTATCTATTACTGGTGAAAACCATAATATATTGATCTCAATTTTTTGCAATTTAATTCTTGTATTGCTCTCAATGAGAGCCACCATCCTATGAAGAGTTTTAACTATTATAAAAGAATTTTATTTTTACACTATGAATAACTACAAGTAACCTTCCATATTTGCTCTTAAATCATGAGTTCTCTCAGGGTTCGTAATGATAAAACGAAAGGCCATTCAAAGCCACCACATTGTGACATACTATACGATCCATTGATCAAAAGATCTGAGATACCGATATCAATGTCAAAGGGGACAATGAATGTTGGAAAAAACCAAATGGCACAAAGCGCCCTTGGCCGAGCAATTTAGAAGTTGCTAGTGGGCTAGTGACTTCTAAATTGTTGGGTCAAGCTGTTTTGTCCCATTTGGTTTTTTTCCAACATTCGTTGTCCTTTTTGATATTTTTGCTTCAAAAATTAGCTTTTTCAGCTTCGGACTCTATCCAACAGCTTGTCAAAGATTTTCAAGCACACAGCTTAACAATCTAGCTATCTATCCCTTTTCACTTTAGTCGTCTCGACAGAGCACTGCTGGGCGATTTAACCATTAAACACACGAACTTAAAAGGGAAAATTACATAGATTAGCAAACTTAAGTCCATAATTAAGCTAAATAACAATACTTTAAAAAAATTAAGTAAAATAGCAAAAATAGCAATAGTTTGAATGGGCATACAGTTAACCGCGTGTACAACTGGACAAGTATAAATCCCCCATTTTTCACAATTCCTTTTTCACTTTTCCCTTTTTCTTGCTTTCCCAAATTTTCTCTTATATTTTATTCAAATTCTATAATATTTCAAAAGATTTCTATTCAAAATTTTATTCCATAAAATCGTCCTTCCTCTACCCTTTCTTCTGACCCTGATCTCGATTTAGCACCACTTAAACAAATCCAAGTGTTCAACAATTTAACTGTTCGACTCTTTTTCTTTCTTATTTTAAATCAAAATTCATTTTTTGAGTATGGCAGTGGGTGGGGTGATCGGAGTTGGTGGGTAGGTCGGAATTGGTGATTTGAAGGTGAAGTCAGTGGGAAGGTTAGTAGGTCTCGATGGAAAGAATGTGAATACGATGGTGCAATTGTGATATCGTTTAAAATACATTCAAAATACAAACTGTTTTCAAACAAAATCTACATATCATTCGAAATACATATATTCACTTTAACTCAGATTTGAATTTTTCCGAACATGACAAGCTAAATTTGGCACAAAATACATAAACAAACTATTCTCACAGATTAACTAAGAGAATTACGAAATCAAAGTCAACTATATTCAAAATACATATATTCACTTTCACTCAAATTTGAATGTTTCTGAACTTTGAATCTGAATTGAGCGTATTCGTTTTTATGTTTTCCGTTGAATAAGCATCCTTTATGAAAATAGAATCTTCAATTTCAAATGGACGAGTGATTTTAGTGCTTAGAATATTCAGTTCCTTTTTTATCTCAACAGTATGACGAAAAAAAACGTGAAGTCCATAGATCTGCATATATGTATTTGAAAACAAAAATAGTTCTCAAATACAAAATACAAGTTGCTATTTAGGATAATTATAAACTTGTTGCTACGAGTCACTCAATTAATGGCTCAAGTCTGCTATTTCTAAAGTTTTCCCCTTATAAGTATGGTCTTGAAAATGAACTTTGATCCCACTTGCCTCGTGAGCAAAACTTCCATTTCAACAGAGTTTTGACCCAAACAAATTTAAGCAGACGGATTGCTTTGTTGTTTGACTCGATTAATTTTGGACCCAACCTACCCATTTTCCACCTCTAAATTTAGTTATATTCCTAATAGAACATTAGCATCATGCAACAACAGCAGCAATTTTTTTATACTGAAAACGAGTAGTACTCTGGGAATGTTTATGTATGGAGGAACATACAAGCCAATAGGCATGAATCCCTGAACATTATAAGAAAAACAAAGACTTTCCACAAGCTAACATGTCTCCAAGGAGCCACCATCACAATGATTCACCTTCAACTAGTTCTGCAAAGACGTAAAAACAAAAAGGGAGATTAATGTGACATAGCAGGCTGCTTCATGTGTCCGAGCTACCTAGTGGTATATGGAGAATTTAACGAAAACAGCAAAATCTTTTCCTGAAGATCCCATGGTTTAAAGACATTCTAAAGAATGTATATGTTTCTAGACTAATGGTTTGGTCAGTTCGTTCTGCCTTATGCTTTATGCCTGGAATACCTAAACATAATACAGCTAATAAGATGAAAAACACATCATACAGTTGTGTACAGTGCAAGTAAAAGAACCCTTGCTTCAGCATTTCGCGTTGGAGCCTAACCTGGCTGACAGTTCTACTACATGCGAGTTATTTTCACGATATGATAGTTAGTATACACGAGTAGTAAACATCTTCACATTGAAAAACTTCAAAAACAAAATATATAACAGTGTTGTTAAGTGAACCAACGGATAGAAATCATACCTCTCCCTGACGCTCATCACCCTTGGAATGCTCACCTGACAAAATGATCACACGTCAACATCATTTTAAATCAGTAAAATTTTACTTCTATATGTTTAGTTTCAATAAATCCTATTCGTTGATGAAATTCAAAATCAGCTCTTAGTCTTCTCTGGTCATATATCCCCCTTTAAGTAGGATCAACATATTACAGTTTACAGAAACTGGATCTATTCAGCATAAGAAAAACTAAATTTAATTGCGAAAGCAACAGCTTTTCCCCTATTTACCAAATGTAACAGGCATTTACACCTAGCTCATAATCATCGGCTACCATAAGGAGGCGAACTAACTTAGAAAAGATTGAAGCATCCCATAAGACGTACCTCCCTCTTCAAGATCTGATGTCCACAAAGTGAGATTATCCCTTAGAAGCTGCATGATAAGAGTGCTATCCTTGTAGGATTCTTCACTTAGGCTATCGAGTTCAGCAATAGCTTCATCAAATGCTTGCTTGGCCAGGTGGCATGCCCTGTAGAAGGTGGATTAGACGAAAGAGGGAAACAAATAAGTTACTTCCGGGAAGTATCCATGATAAAAGCAGATCACGAGTTAAATTATCTTCCTAAGGCAGGATCACATGTGCAAAAATAAAGAAGAAATGTCAAATACTCGTACAACAACGACGACGACATACCCAATGTAGTCCCACTAGTGGGGTCTGGGAGAGTAGGATGGCCGAAAACCTTGCCCCTACCTTTGTGGGGTAGAGAGGTGGTTTCCGAAATGTTCGGCCCAGAAGAAAAGTTCTCGAAGCAGGAAGGCAAAAATGTCAAATACTCTATCGATTAACAAAATTATCCGTTAAATTCTATACTTTTATTTGAAAAGGCAACAGCTCAATATCATCAAATGATTCACAATTTCACAGTTAGATGAGAAACCCATTTTCAAAAGTTTTCCGGTTAGTATCTCCAAGCTAGCTTCAATATGAAATGAGGAACGAGAAACAAGAGGTATGCTTTAAGGCTAATGGTAAGTTAACAGCTTCTGTCTAGTCATAACATTTATAGCTTATGTTCATAAGCTTATGAGGCTTATCTAACCTCTCAGGTGAATTCAGAATCTCATAGTAGAAAACTGAGAAGTTCAGCGCAAGTCCAAGTCTGATTGGGTGAGTAGGAGCAAGATCCGAACTAGCGGTGGCAGTAGCAGCCTACAAAGATAGAGCAATAACTTAAATTAAGAATAAGACATAAAACCAAATAAAATGTAAGAAAAATGTGCAATCATGAACAACAAATATAGGAAACAAATGCTGCAGATCTTTTATATAGACGTAGAAGAACATTTGAGCCAAATCTGATAGCGTGGAACAAAAGAAACCTCATAAGCTTTAAGTGACTGATCAGCCGCCTCCTTACGATCATCCCCTGCTTTGAACTCTGCTAAATAGCGATAGTAATCTCCCTTCCTGGAGGTGAAGTAAAAGGAGGTAAATTTGTAAGTTCATCAATCAATTTTTGGGAATAAAAGGAAGAAAGACAACTAAAATAAATAAATTAAAAAGGGGTCATACAGAAAGCAAATATGTATTCATCTTCATCACAAATAAGAGAAGAAAGAACATAAAAAAATCAGCAACTCACATCTTATAGTAGAAGACAGTAGATTCTCCAGTAGTGGACGAAGGAACAAGGTGCTCATCTATCACTGACAAAATGTCACTGCATATTTTTGTAAGCTCGTCTTCAACTCTCTGTCTGTAAGTTTTAATTCTCTTAACATTCTGTTCATGGCCCTTACTCTCTTCTTTTTGTTCAATCGAAGACAATATCCGCCATGAAGCCCTTCTTGCTCCAATTACATTCTTATACCCAACTGACACCAAATTCCTCTCCTCAACAGTCAGTTCGACATCCATCTTAGCAATCGCCTTCATTGCTTCAACCATTTCTGGGACACGACATGCACAATCATTTATCAGAACTTTAAACAAACTGTATAGTAGTAGTAAATAAAAGATAGCACAAACTTATTAATTACGGGCAAATCAAGTCTTCTCTCATTTGTATTGTTTGCCCGTAAGCACAACCTATGTTGCTCGGACTATCCAAAAATGATGGGCCATCTGTGTTGGATCCTCGAGAAAATGCACTACTTTTGGAGGATCCGGTATGCACCCGACAACATTTTTGAAGAGTTCGAGCAACATAAGGCACAATAACATTTTTATTATTGAATTTGAAAGCTTCAAGTTTAATATTTTTTCTCTAAGCACAATAGTTCTTTCTCCTCTATAAGAAAGATTAGACAAGATAATCCAAGATCGATGTGATCAAGTCAAACTACCCATTTTATGCTCAAATGATGCTTCATCTACTCATCAGGATACATTATAATCTTCATCCTAGAGCATAATCAGAACGGCTTTCATCTCTCAACATGACATCAGGTACCTTAAAACTTTGTTTTCTGTTTTATTACCATATATCAATTGTAAAATGTGTCTCGAAATCATGAACTGTTACCCCATTTTTGGCAAAATGATGGTGCATTCACATAGCTCCCACAGTATTTTTCACTGCAGTACTACAAACAACCTAACAAATATACGTCCTGCTGCGTAAAAAAAATTAAATAAACCTAGACAACAAATTATATAGGCAATTTTTTTTCTCCAAGTTCATTTTAGTTGACATCTTCGCTCGTAGATCATCTCAAAAAAAAAAAGCCCAATCATTCACCAATAGTTCTCCTGTTCACTACACCTTGATAAAAACTCTCTCAATTGATCTCAAGAAGTAACCAGTGCTCTTAGAGAAAACAATTCAGCTCTTAAGGGCTATTTAATTCAGTCTTCAGGATAAAATTCATCACTACCGGAGGCAAAAACACTAGGTAATTTCTTCCTATTCAGTGCAAACATCACGGATAGAATTACTCGATATCTGTGCCGTTGGAAAGTATCAAGAACCCCATGGAATTAGTCGAGATGTCCGCAAGCTGACCAGAACACCATAGTCATTAAAAAAACACATATATAATAGAACATCAAGAACTGTTATCAACGCAATTTCCAGTCTAATTTGTTAAAGAAAACTAGCATTCCAATCGGCCACTGCATGCTAAAGGAGCACCCTAGAAGAGAGAAACAAAGCAAATGAGCAAAAAAGTCCACAACTTTAGCAAAACTCGAAAGAACAAAATCTAGAGACAAAAACAAGAAAACACCAACAAGTTCTCTCAAGATCTTTTGCAACTAAAAATTAATAATTAAAACCCAAAAGAACAAAAATCTAGAGGCAAAACCAAAGAACACCCAGTATTTCTCTCAAGATTTGCAACCCAAAAAATAAAAATTCAGCCTTTTGAAATCAAAGAAAGAGCAGAGAACTGACACTAAATTTTGGGTTATAAACAGAAATAAACACACAACTGCATCAGCATCAGCATCAGCAACAAAATGGAACAAGTAAAATAAAAATGAATATACCATCATATCTTTCAGCTTGTTCAGCCAGCCTAGCCAAGTAAACCTGTTTCTCTCTTTCCTTCTCCATTTCTGCTCTCTCTCTCTCTACACTCTCTTCTTTCTCTTTGGGTATTTTCTTGTTGAATTATATGATTCTATAATGTGAACATTTTCACCTTTTCTTACACTCTTTTCTTTTTCCTTTTTTTCTTTTTATTTGTCTAGCTAAGAAAATGACTATATTAAAGGTACCCTTTGTTTTCTATTGGCTTAATAATAAACTCCCTTACATTTGTTGAAATATTTCATTTTCACATTTAAGCTAAGTTTTGTTTGTTTGAATTGAACTCCTTAATTCCTCATAAAATATTTTTATTAGATAATTCATATTTTTATTCGTTTATCAAATATTTAAATTAATCACATAAAATATATCATATTCTTTAATTATATACATCAATCTCTAAAATTTATTTGGAGTCTTACGGCTTATTGAAATGAATACGTATAATTAAAAAAATAATATATTTTATATAATTAACTTAATTACACAATATATGAATGAAAACATGTGAACTCTTTTTTACCCAGAGTATCTAATTGGCATATTTTAATAGGAATTAAGGTATTTAATTAAAATATATAGCTTAATTTAAATATCTAAATGAAATATTTTGAAAACTTTAAGGACTTGATTATATATTAAATTTTTTTAAAAAAAACATATATGTGGCATTTGGTAACTGCTCTTGAAAGTGTAGTGGGGATGTACACCAACTGGTTTAGTGGGAACAATGGGCGGTTAAATCTGTCTTGGATTTACCGAATCGCCGGCGATTAAATCTGGACCGTTGATATTGAGACTAGAGAGAACATTAGCCGTTGGATTGAGCGTGCAGAGTATGATGTTAACAGGAAGCTGTCGGTCACATGGGTGTCGATTGACTAAGATTTTACTGTGTTAACTGCTTTCAACATTGTCGGATGAAATACTCCCTCCGTCCCAATTTATATGATGTACTTTGATTTGGCACGGAGTTTAAGAAAGAAAGGAAGACTTTTGAAACTTGTGGTCTAAAATGAGTATTTGTGCGGTTTTAAATCATTTCATTAAGGGTAAATTGGGTATTTTAAAGTTAAATTGTTACCAAATATAGAAATGTGTCATTCTTTTTGGGACTGACTAAAAAGAAAAGTGTGTCATATAAATTAGGACAGAGGGAGTAATAAAAGTTTTAAAACATAAATTATTTTTAATATTGGCTGTCTCAATTTATACAATACACTTTTTTTTAGTTAGTCTTAAAAAAATTAATATATTTCTATATTTAGTAACAATTTAACTTTAAAATATTCACTTTACCTTTAATGAAATAATTTACAATCACACAAACATCTATGACTTATTTTAGACCACAAGTTTCAAAAGTTTCATTTCTTTCTTAAACTACGTGACAAGTCAAACTACATCACATAAATTGAGACGGAGGGAGTATAATCTTTACTCCATATAAAATCTTTTCATTTTTTTAAAATTAAAATTATAGTTTTTACAATTTAACTAAAATATTTTGTATAAACTAACATCAATATTTAAATGGAAGATGTTCAAAATACTAGTAACTTATGATTTTTTATTTTTTTTTAAATAGTATGTCTTTGTTAATTATCGATTCATAAAAGTTATATTGTCATCTTTTGTTTTTAATATACGCTTGAACAATTAAAAGAAAGTCACCTTGGAAAATATTCGAACCTCTTCAATTGTTCAAACCTATACTTCAATTTGTATACTTATTATTGCTAAATATGTATGATTAATCCACTTGGCATACACCATAACTATTGGTAACTATCAAAAAGTATAAGTCGAAAATTTCATATTAACATATCATGTTTCTCTAAAAGAAAATTCTCTCCAATAGACTCAAAATAATAGGATTTGAGATAAAATCGTAGAGGTCGGGAGTCAGGTCAAGGTTGGATCTCAAATTCTGTGTCAAATTGGGGGTTGGGAGAATGGTCTGGATACAATTCTGGTCTTAGGCGATATCAACGTTCGTGTCGGGATTGGAATCGAGTCAAGATCAAGAATCGGATCTTGGGGTCAATGCCAAGAGTTCTCGAGTTTGTGTCCGGGTCAGGAGTCTGGTACCAGGTCGTGGTGTTGGGGTCGGGTTTAGGGTCAGGAGTTGGGTTCGGGTCAGGGTCAGATGATGAGGTTGAAAGAGAGTTTTGAAAAATATTTTTCTTACTTTATGTAGGAAAGTCATTTTTCTTAAATTTGAGAAAAATAAATCCATTAAACAAACATTTTTCTATATTCAAGCCAACCAAATATGAAAAAATTGAAAAATATTTTCTTTAAAATGTTTTTTCTTTCGTATCAAGGGACTTATGTCTCATGGCTTACCCTCGATTCGTACTTATTAAAACGCTCCGCCTCACACCCCATTTTTTCTTTTTTTATAGCTTAGACTGCCCTCCACCTCTCACAACACTGCTTATTCATAAAGATATGTACTCCTATCACGTTATCACCAATGATATAGCATTATCATCTACAACAACAAACGCCGTGGCCAATGGTATAGAATCAAACTTCATTTTTTGGTACATTATACTATAATGATTATAGCATCAAAGTTCAATATGGGTGAATCAGAATCATGGCATTCAGGACATATGGACATGCGTAATCTATTATCAATATATAATATTACTAAAATTCGTTATGCACAATTAGTTTGCAAAATTTCATATTTGAGTCATAAGTAAATGAGTTCAGTTGAATTCATCGAGCTCGCTTTATATCTGCATCTAATTGGACCAGCTGATAATGAAAGGAATAAGCAAATTAAACCATCAAATTAGAGGCTTCACCTCCTTCATAAACCATTTCTTCACCTACATATTAGGTGATTGTTCTTTCATTAGGACATTAGCCCTTTGGCTATACTACATACCCTTAGCTCTCTCAAGTTCCCTTTTGTTGACATGTTGATATTTAGACTTTTTATTTACCCTCGAAAAGGTATATCTGAATTTATGTTGAGTGGTTTTAGGTCACGTAGATTAAATTAGCCTTACAATGAAATAACAATATAATGAAATAGCTTAAAAGCTTAGAGCCTTTATCGTAAAGCTTTATGAAATTATGAATATATAGTTTCTGATTAGAAATTGTATAACCCCCCTATCGATAATTAAGTGGTTATTTATAGAAAAACTCTAGGGAGCAACCTTCGTTAAACACACCTGTAGACATCAAAATTTTGTGAAACTCTACAAGAAGAATCCAAATTCTGTTAGAGTTCTTGGAGGCTACTTTATCCTAAACCTAGCTTGGAGGTACTCTACCCTAAACCCTAAATTAGGCATATTTAATGGGTAACATATTTCCTTAAAAGGCATCTAGAATATCTCCAATATCCCACAAAATCATGGGATATTCATAAAGAGATCATCCTATATTCGAGAAATACGCTACTAACGGCACTCGAATTATGGAGAAAATCCAGAGAGAATAATCAAGGGAGGAACAGAATTGTACCCACATATTATTCATCTATAAAATTCTTGTTTTTCATATTTTATTTGTGATTGCAAATTATTATTAATCACTTTAAAATCTATTGCAAACAACACGTATTTCAGGTCTTCCACTTGATCACGAACTCTACAGTTGTGTACTGGCCAACGAGAATCGCGACCTCTTCTGTGATATTACCACTATACTTGTTTGATTGTTTCAATCCTGCATTGCTTAGACTTTAGTATTCATATCCAATTAAGTTAATCATAAGCCCAAGGACTTTTTTTTGTTGTTGTTCTTTCTACTGGTCAATAACTGTTACAATCAGTTATGACTTCAAAAGTTAAAATCCATGAATTCTGCTATTTACGTATATAACCTTTTTTTCTTCTAACATCTATAGTCCTAGCTAAACGTAAATTGATTTTGTCACATCCTGCTATGTCTACTCTAAATGATGTATCATTGCTTGTAGATTCCAAAGGCAAAAACAGGGAAACAATCAAGTTGATAGCCAAAAATTGAATGATGAGGAACAAGTTGATTGAATTGAAGCATGATGGTCCCAACAACCATTCAATGATGGACTTGACCATTTCTCTAAAATTAGCTAAGACCAACGTGGGAGGTGGGGGCAGTCAAGTCATCAATTAGTGACTATATGTTTGGTGTCACCCAATTAGTCTTTGCAACACCTCCACTACACCAATCCCTGCTTTGTCAACGTCGACTTTTGCCTTTATTGACCTCTATGTTGGTTGGACTCTTCAAATATGATGTCGTACGCTTGTTAGATTCTCTAAAAATACACTACTCTTCAAAATAATGTCACATCCGTGTCGAGTTCTTCAAAAATACACTATTTTTGGAGAATCCGACATGCATCCGTCGATATTTTTGAAGAGTCCGAGCAACATAAATTGACATACCATCTCAATTATTTTATCAAGTATCTGTTATCTTTCGCTAGTATAGATATCGAGTTACTCTATCCGTCAAGATTTGAGTAGATAAGAAGACATGTTACCTTCTTTTTTTTTTATCTCCGGTCTTTCAATATGAAACCTCACGATTCTCTATCCAATTCATTGACTGCTGAGTCAGATCCTTGAATTTTGCTTTTTCCTTTTCTATAATTTTCTTTCCCTTTTCATATTTTAACTTAATCTCATTTTTTTCAAGAATTATATATAACTGATTTCGGATTATAGTGCGTAAAACGTTTTTTGAAATTCCGTACAAGTCCTTATAAAGTTAAGTAGATGGAATACATATTTGGGAGTGGTAAATAATGTTAAAACTTTAGTAATGACTCTGATGTGCACTTCTCCGCCTATTCTTGGAATATAGCTTAAAACTACCGTTTGATCATGTCAGGGGCGGCTTAATCATATTTGTGGCATAAGGCCAAAGTTAAGAAGAGTTCATATATTTTTTCGTAGAGTCTACTTTTTAAATTTTTTTGACAGGCAAAGTTGTTAATAATTTTTTATAATTGATTTTTTCTGATAATTCTTTTTCAATGAATAATATAATCAATGCATTAGATTTTTTTAAGACATAGTACTCTACATATTTCTATTAAGTCTTTCCTTTTATACAAAAAAAAATAATTTTTCTACAAATAGTATTTAATATTTTTTTTGTAAGAATCTATAATCTATTATTGTTAAAAAAATGAGTCCCCTAAAAGGCGATTGCCTTTTTCCCACAAGGGTTGAGCCGGCCGTGAATCATACATTTAGTAAAAAAAAAAATCTTTAAAATTGTGTTGAAAAATAATTTTTGAAACTTGAATCGCGTTTCAGCATGCATTTTACATAAAGAAAAAAATTTGAAGTCCGGTAGTGAATTGATCAAATTCACCTAAAAACTAGTTTGAGCCAATTTTTGAAGCTGAACACGATATTTTCGGGGTTTTTTTTTCTTTTGAAAATCTACTCTCAAAATGTATGGCAAAATGAAAACTTAGATGTGATTGCATTTGGAGCTCTCATAATTAACATTGCTATTGTTTTTGTTATATTTTATGATTCTGCTATTATTAATTTTGAGTGGACAAATCTTCATTTGCTCAAACTTTTGGTATGTTATTTTTCCATAGGTGGAAAATAAATTCATGCGAACCTTCATTCCTACTCACTCAATTTCAGAAAAATAGGCCAAAGTTTGACAAATTCATTCATCTGTTTGAGAAGTCCTTGAAGTTGAAATAATTAGTTGAAATAAAAGGAATTGGAGTTTGTTAGATGTCAAATCAAGTACAATGATAAGTAATACAAAATGATGTTATAAATTAACTTGGATGTGAAGGGAGAATCTTCCACTTAGAGAAAAGGTCAACCTTTAGACAAACCAAAATGAGTAAGTGGGTGAGTTTATTACTCTCTTTTCCCATTAATATTTCTTCACTATTGACTTACACACAAATTAAAAAATAATAAATAATAAAAATAATTTTATCATATTATTCTTTAAATATAATTAATTTAATAACTAAGGATAAAATAAATAAATTATTTATTGATTTTTTAAATTGAACAAGTATTATTGAATATATATTTTTAATACAATGAATAAGTAAATATGAAGGGAGGGAGTAATTGATGGAGTACTAATTCTAACAGATACTATGACTTTTTCCTTTGATAAATCTTTTATTTTTTTTAATGTAACTTTCACAAATTCAAGAATTAAAATGGAGTATTAGGGTAGTCAAATTTAAACTGCAGCGAGAATTGATTTTTTAATTCTACTACAAATATTTATTTAGTTATATGCCCTTTTCATAAGAGAGCTTCATTTTTACATATAAGAAGTCTAAAAGGTCTTTTTTTTCTACTTATTTTGTAAGTGACCAAAAAAATCTTAGTTCCCCGATTTTACATACTACTACTACTTTATATTAACACGCCTAACCTTTTGCTACAAACAAGAGCAAAATCTCAACCTGTCACCAGATTCTTATTTGGGGAAGACTCGCCTTAACATTAAATTATGATGAGCGTCAAGATTTAGAGTCTGTTTGGGATTACTTTTTTCTCAAAAAAATCTCAAAAAAAAGTACTTTTTTTGAGAAAAAAATATTTTTTTTTTAAAAGAAGGGTGTTTGATAAACTTGCAAAAGTGCTTTTAAAAAGAAGCAGAAGCAATTTTTCTGTTGTTGGAAAGAAGCAGAAAATTTCTGCTTTTTTTTGAAAAGCAGAAGCAGAAGCAGAAAATTATTTTTTTCATGACAAAAATATCCCTATCACTTATACACACACATATATATAACAAATTATCCCTTATTAATTAATTAGCATATCTTATAAGTTTGATTAAAGTTTGATTTTAAAATTTTATACTTCATATTTACATCATAATTCTTTATTTCATTCTATGATTTATATATTATTATTTTATTTTTCACTCATTTTTTTAAAAATAAAATTGAAAATATCATTGATGATGACGGTCGAAGAATATATAACTCTTTATTTTTTATTATTAATGATAATAAATGATAGCGGAATCACGTTGCAAGATCAAATGATATTTTGACAGCACTTATAAATATTTTTTTCTCGAATATTTAATTTTAAATAAATAATTCATGAAAAGTGACATATTTGTTATCATGTAGTGTATATATATGATTATTTATTCTACTAGTATGGAGACATTGCGCGATAAAATAAGGAATGAAATCATTGAGAATTTTTGTGATGTATGAAGGACTTCTTATTTTTGTAGTGAATTTTTTCATATGTAGTGATTTAATTTATGGAATAATTTTAAATTCATTTTTATTTGATGTTTTTCAGTAATATTTAAATTATTTTAATAATATTATATTATTATTTAATATTTTTTAATGTATCTACGTATATATAGATTGATTGAAAATTTTATGGTATGTACTTTTTAATTAAATAAAAATAAATTTTTTCTTTAAAAATATTATAATAGATATTTAAAATAAATTTTCTCCATAAAATAATTTTAGTAGTAAAAGTTTATTTATACATGTCCTTTTTTATCATTTGTCTCTCAAAAACACTTTTTGAAAAAGATTATCCAAACACAATCTGTTTATGAAAAGCACTTTTCAAATGAATTTATCAAATACAAATTGCTTTTTTTCAAAAGCACTTTTCTGAAAAGCTATTTTTAAAAAGTACTTCTCAAATGAGTAGTTTGCTACCAGCAATCCCAAACGGGCCCTTAGAATCTCCTATATCTTTTTAGGAGATCTAACTAAAATTCTGACGGTTATCAAGTTATAACTTCTTGTGTAGATATTAACCAACACATTTTTCCTTCAAAGTCTATACAAAATAATTCTAAATGATTCCATATTTGATATATTCAACCTTCTAGTATCAATCTCAACAACTTTTAATTGCTACCTCCAACCTAAACCTTCAAAAATTGATAGACCAACTTCGCCTTCTTCAACAGTTTTTCTTTTCAAGCTCAAAAAATCCAATAACGGTGTTTTTCAATTTTTTAAACCAAAACGAATCCAAATTATTAACGATATACGATATAAACTTGACGAAACATTACCCACACAATTACAATCACAAATAAGTAACGAGGAGGAGGAAGCAATTTCTTAGTGAAAATATAAATTTGTTAAAACTTTTGTTAACACCAACATCCAGTGTAATCCCGCAAGTGGTCTAGAGAGGTAAGATATATGCAGACCTTACCCTACCTTTATGGTGAAAAATTAAATCAGTGTAAATTCCTGGATAGTATTTCTGTAAGTACCTAATAATATCTTGAAAATTGATTTCAAAAATCACTCTAATGTCTCAAAGAAATACACATTCAAAGTCAAATTAGAATACCTAACTAGAACGAGAACATAAACAGACAAGTTAAACTAATATTTTGAATATGTAATCAACCAAATCAAATCACATTAAAATATAGGGGTGGTGATTTTATCAATCAAATTGTTAACGGGCAAACAATTTGCCTTGTCGGTTTCTTTACTCGTTGACCAACGAAGCTTCCTCCCTCCCCCCAGAGAATGTAACTTAAGAAGATGCACAAGTTAAGTGAATTTTTCTTTTTTGATAACCGCGGCATCCACGTACCTGTCAGGCTGCCACCTCCCACCAGCATCAGGTACCAGGTAACTGTCCACCAAGGCTTGGGACAAATTGGAAGAAATCACCTAGTGTTTTTTTATCTCCGCTGGGATTTCAAAACGTAAATGATATATCAAAGTGTGTGATATTTGACTCTCGACCAGCGGAAAATGACAATTTGGGGTTATAAAGAATTGTTATACAAACTTCGTCCAGACCTTAATCGAATCATATGTACTGGTCAGTATAATCTCGTATATTCGCCTATTCTCCGTGAGAATTCTGATTTATTGTCAAAAAGGCGAAGAAATAAATTCATCATAGACTCTTACCATCCTTCTCTTTGTTAGCTATTATTTCTCTTCAAAGTACCACCTCTTTTTTTAGAGATCGATTTTGATATTCCAGTACTCTTTTATCATGTCCTGCGTAGTCTTTCACTACGAATGGTTTTGTATCAACCCAAGCTTCTATATCCCTCACTTGATAGATCTTATTTGTTAGAATGAATTCCTTATTGCTCTAAACGGGCTACATGACTCGGGTAGCTTGTCTCCAGAACCTCACTTCCCACATCGAGCTTAGAAACCCGGTCTTTTTCATTAAAAAAGAAAGAGAGAAACAAGCAGAGGACTGAAAATCCTCGGGTTACCAGTCCCAACCTTGATAAAAAATCTGGATTGGGAATAGCCGGGATAGCTTAGTTGGTAGAGCAGAGGACTGAAAATCCTCGTGTCACCAGTTCAAATCTGGTTCCTGGCACATGATTAATTTGTATGGGTTTCTCTTCACTAGAATCTCTGAACAACCATATGCATCTACAACCTTCCAACTGTATAGACAAAGCTGCTTTTCATCAAAAGCTAGACTAGAGAAGCTGCGTACTACTGGATTCTTTTTGCCAGCTTACGCATATCTCAACTAATTGACCGCACTGGTGCTGGTGGAATTAAGCGAGCATCACAAACACTCGGCATTTAGCCAGATTATTGACTAACAACTTACCAAAGCAATCAGATTGTGAAGCAAGAGAGGAGCACAGCAAGCAACAACTAACAGTGAATATAACTGCCACACATAAGTCCCAAACAGAGAGGGATCGGCTACGTGAATCATCACTACTTCAATTAACCTCAATTCGTGTCGTCATAATAAAAATAGAAAATTTTTATAGGACATATCTCAACTCTTCAAGTTCATCCGAGTTCATAATAACGAGGGTTTGGACTGCCCAGAGAAGTGCACGACGACTTTGCTTCAGAAGGAGGAGAAGAGGGGGAAAGGGGGGAGGAGGTCCTCAAAAGTGGTTAGAGCGTCAATGATTCAAAAGTGACACAGTAAAGCAACCACCAAACGGCAGTACCTTATGATTTAAAAAAATCACTACTTGTCAGTTGCCGACAGGGAACAATCTATATTTACGTTTAATGCCTTATGAAATGATCTCTAGTTATTTTAACTAATCTAACTTTCTTATCCTAGAGCCAAAATGGAAAAGGTATAACATGGGGCCGACTGGCGAGACTAACCATATCACACACACAAAAGCTTCAACACTCAGGTATACACAAACTGAAATAAAATAGCAAATAGGAATTTCCTCTATTATGAGGACGACCTCAGAACTTCGTTTAATTCAACATCTAATGAAGCCCAAGCATTTCAAGCTCACCATTTCTTAGGACCAACCAAACTCTTCCTGGATTGCGTGTTGTTTCAAGCAAATTCTTCAAAATAGATTTAATCACTTCTGCACTTTATCTCATTAGTACCTCTGCATGCAGACTGTTTAGATATAGAAAGCAAAAACATATGTTCCGAGTTTCGATGGGTTACCTGAATTTTGTTCACGAAGGACCTAACTCAAGTCAAATTAGCATACAAAAGGAACTAGACAGTGTCTTGATTAAATAAATAAACAAAGATCTGAATACAAAAGCTCTGCCTATTAGTTAAAGCTATATACAATGTGGATACATTATTTCTCTGACGGTGAGAAAAAATTCTAGCCTACATGACATCAAATTGAAGCAGAATGTTTCAAAAGCTTGATATTGCATAGCGTTGTGCCAATCAGATGGTACAAACACCAATGATGGTGGCTAAAACAATTATAGAAGAGCACTATGATTTTAGATATTGGCCATCAAAGCAATTAGTGAGTTGAACTTACTGGTTCCACCCGGCTAGCGCTTGACTCTCCAAATGAAACAGACGCTAAAGATTTGGAAGCCCATGCCTTAGCGTTCATAGCTCCTTCCTGCAAGTTGCTTCTCTTGCATGGTTCCTTCAGTGAGTTACATAATTGCACAGCTCGGTTCAGATATAGCAGAGGAAGCTCCCACAAGCTTCTTATTCTTATATGTAAAAAGCAACTTCCCCAGCCAAATTGAGCAATCTTACGCAAAGCTGGAAATATCATATAAAGCACTTTCATTAGCACAAACGCAGTGGCCAAGGCCAAATATGTTTCCTGTTGAAGAAGGTTTTCGGGCGATCTGGCCCAGGAGAATGGACAGTTTTCCTGGTCACTTGCATGCAGGTTCAAATGATTTGAGGAGCATCTGGTTTTGCCAAGAGAACTGGTGGCATCCACTGAAGCACTCTGAAAACCTGTTTCATATTTAAAAGAGGCTTCAGATAAAGTGGACAACTTAAGCTGGTACCATATTAGTGGATGTCACACAAGAAACAATTTTGGAATATTATGATAGCAGTCGAAAAGTCAACAATGGGGGGAAAAAGGTCTGGATGATTGCTGCACATGATAAGCTGCATTCCTAAAAGAAAATATGGAAACCATACTTTGCAATTCTGATGTAACATGCTTTAGCTCAAAACCTACTTGGAGCTAGAAAATATAGTTAATCGCATACAATATCAAATAGATAAGACAGGCAATATATGACTCTTCAACAATTTGAAGTGTAGTACTCAAAGAGGGAAATGGAAGTTCTGAAAAGAAAAGGAGAGGCATAGGAATTGTCAAAAAGCATGTTCAAGATGCAACATCACTTTAGCAAAAGCGGAAAAGTCACCAACAACATCAATTCATTCTTATTTTTGAAACTCTCGGGATCCATCCAGAAGGTTTCCCTTTTTGGAGTATTTTTTTTTTTGGGGGAAAGGGGGGTTGAGTTGGGCAAGGTCACCTATTCTATACAAATTTCTTTTTTAGGGGGCACTAAGTTCAAACACCATAATACAGTTTAACAAACATGCTTACCAGTAGTGCCACCATAGAATTCAATCACTGAATCAAGGGAGCGAGAGCCATGATACCGCATGCGCATTGTTGAGTTTAGAAGGAAGAGAGTAGGAAACCCGTGAACTCCATACTTAGAGAGAGTGCTGAAAAGACATTCTTAGTTGTCAGCACAACATAGAGAAAGCAATATGATGTATAACATTAGTTTCACACTGACCTTGGCTTAACAGCTGACTCTTCAATTGCGAAATGGGGGATTGAAGGAAACAAAGACGACATGATCGAAAATTTTGGCCTAAAACTTCTAGAGAAAGGACACCAGGATGCATAGAAAAGCAAAGCAACATAATCATGTGTATTCCGGTGAATCATATTTAGCGCCCTCTGCAATGACAGTTCATCTCCCTTCAAAATAAAACGCAGAACCATTAGAACTCTTCAAGAAAATAAAAATGAAAAACTGCAGCATTTTTCTGTAGGTGAGGGCAGGGGTGGGTGTTTGAACAAACTTATATATGTTGTCCTCACATAATAAGAAAACAGGGAAACAGTTAATGGAGGTGGAGGAGGATGCAATTCAAAAAGAACGCTGATATTTAAACATATGACGCAAGGTGTACCCACTGGTAATGCACATTCAACAGCCAAAGTGATTCAACTTGGGGAGCTCTAACTTTCATTACGTGTAGAATTTGAAAATTGCAAGACATCGACCTTATAACGGCTTGACACAGCACTTATGTACTCTTACATCTGAAAAAGTTCTACATTGTAACCCTAGATTCATGGGGAGCGGCACATACATAAAGAACTGTACTATTTGAATAATTGCAAGGTAAGGGCATGAGCAACTTTGCATTTCATTCTTTTTAAAAGGAAAATGGTGAACTCAATGTGAAACGAACATGCATTGCTCTCCATTCTTTTTTTTCCCTTTTCTTGTTTCACCAGTACAAGTTGTGTTTATTCCTTCTCCTTTGGGTACCCTAGGGAAAATGCATGATGATCCAATGGATCCTACTGCAGTGAATGAATGAAGACCTAAGCCCCACACATGTCATGTATCTTTCACTTGGTACGAATCCTCTGGAAAAAATTAATGACCTAGACTAGCTCTATGTATCTTTTTGTCTTGAGCCGGGGGTCTATAAGAAACAGCCTCTCTACCTCACCTTTGAGGTAGAAGTATAGACTGCGTACACTCTACCCTCCTCGGACCCCACTTTGTGGGAATACAGTGGGTATTGTTGTAGTTACTAGCTCTTATGTATCATTGGTTCTCATCTCTAAATAAGCGCCCATGACACATTAACATTGCAGGTGCTCGGTTGAGCAGAACCTTGAACAAAAAGAGCATACAAATCTAGAAAAATATGAAGCATAATAGCCACATCAACCACCAATACAAGATAAAACCAACTTAAAATAAGGTGAAGGGCAAGAGTGACGCCAACATGACTATAACAAAATAATCTTCAATGCATTTTGATTTGTCTAGCCCAAGATGCCACGAATTTGAACATATCCACAGACTCTGCATTTCCAAATATTCAGTTTCTCAAAGCAGAACAGTTATTTAATAAAACTAGTATATTAATTCTACACCGAATAAGATTCGCTACACGAACCAACTCAATTTGAACTAGCAACAACTATTGAAAAGCATTTGAAGCTCGGACACACGGCCCAATGCAGCTTTCGCTATATCTTCAAGATTGACAAATAAACATAACAAAAGCTCAGAAAACAGCTAATTTTCAGTTTGTTACATATATGACTTGAATATTCAAACATGAAACCAGGAGGATTCACTGCGTCTCATCTAAGAGCTCAAACTCATCAGAACAAGTATGGTATAAGCCAAGGGGCAGATCTATTAAGGCCGGTGGGGGTGTCACGACACCCGCAAACTTCCATAGAAACTTTACGTATATATATATATATATATATATATATATGTGTGTGTATATGTATAGCATATATATATAAATTATTAAAGTGGCACCCTACGAACCAAAGCTACTGTGGTTCCACTGGCAAAGGTCGAGAATCCCACCTTGCTGATGCGGGATCGAACCTGCCCAGGTGATAGCATTATTAAAAAATTAATTTTAACTTGCAGCTTCAAATAGCGACATAGCGTAAGGTCTCTTTCTTTTTTTTCCTTTCTTATTCTTAGTTTAGTTGACTTAATATTAATTCGTAGAATTATTGTCAACTAATTTAATTTATTAATCTTTGTCCAAAAGTTATCACTTATATAGGTAAGGAGGAGGATACCTTTCTGTTTACGGAGGGTATTTACTATTTACTTAATGTTTCATTTTCATAACTTCATTAATAAATTACTATTCTCTCCGTTCCTAAATAAGTGATATTTTTAGTTTGGGCACACCCTTAAAAAATTACTCATTTCTAAAAAACAAAGAATGTTTCTACTAACTTACCCTTAATAAATAACTAGAAAAATATGTAATTCTTTATTAGTTTCTTAGTTATGTAAAACTCTATTTATTTAAAAAAGAGTAAAATTGAAATAACATCATTAAATTCTTCTTGATTATCTAAAATACCACTTATTTAGGAACAACATGAAGAGGTTAAAACTACACTTATTTAAAAATGGAGGAAGTACGCTGATAAAGGGAAAAAAATGCATGAAGTAAGAGAGAGCATTCTCATGCATTCTCATCCATGAAGCAGATAAAAAATGAAGTGTGGACTAGCATTGGTGGTCAATATTTAAATAATTGTCTAGTTTGTTACATAGAGCGTGATGTATATACAAATGTAAGTAATGATGCCATCATTGACCGTTTTAAAAATATGAAAACTTGTCGAAAACAATTATAAATGAATGATGTCTATTTATAATATTAATAATATTGTTTAAAAAATTATTGTTTATAATATTGTCAATGAATCTCTTCCATGTATGACTCTAGTCTATGTTAGAACATTTCTGCGAATGCTTTTCTAATCTAAGTGATCCTAAATAGTATGCAACAAAGTCACAAATATTTCAAAATTCTGGACTAGTTATCTCCAAGACAATTTTCACTCACTAAAACCAGGTAAAAGAAAAGGGCAGCCCGGCGCACTAAGCTTCTCTATGCACAGGTCCGGGGAAGATAGGCCAGACCATAAAGGTCTATTGTACACAGCCTTATCTTGAACAAAAGGTGGAAATCTTGCAGACAAGATTGTTTCCACGGCTTGAACCTATGATCTCCAGGTCACATGACATCAACTTACCAGCTACACCTAGACTCTCCTTTACTAAAAACCAGGTAATCATCCAAAAATAACGTCACAAAAAATCTAATTACTTCAGCATAATCCAACAAACACAAGACAAGTATCATCACCAGCTCTTCACTATATATCAAAATAACAAAAACTTAACCGCATCCTCCAATTTTTAACCCACAAGTTAATTTCCATCAATAAAAAAAGAAAGTTACTTTAACCTAACGGTCTATCCAAAACAGTCTCTCTATCTACGAGGTAGACATAAGGTCAGCATATACTCTATCCTCCGCAGACCCCACTAGTGGAATTACACCGAAAAAAAGAAAGTCACCTTTTTTTCACCTAGCTAACAAGATAAACCACCCAAAATCCAACAGATTCATACAAAAAAAGGTAATAAAATTGAATATACTTGAACAACATACAATACAAGAAAAAATTTCTATACCTGAATAACTTCAGCCACATAAGAAAATTGGATCCCATCTAATGGACAAGTCAAATCTTGAAACCCTAAAAAGACCGAATCTTTAACAGATTTCAACGCACAAACTGAACCAAACGACACATTAACAGTCTCCATCGACCCCATCCCTTTAAACAACATCAACAAAACCAAAAACCCAGCTGCAAAAGCACTAAAACCACCCATTTTTCAAGAACTCAAAGGGTTTTTTGTTCTTATAAAATTGGATCGGAACCCACCAAGAGAAACCCTAGATCGGTGACTTGACGGCGGTGGTAGCGGCGGTGGTGGCGGTGGAAAAGAGAGCCCAGCTCATGTTAGCGTTCAAGGCTCCAGATTTTCTTTGAGATGAGAATATTAGTAGAGATAGAATTTTTCTTTTTTTGTTTAGTCACTCGTTTACTTTTATTTGTTACGTTTATATTTGTCACACCTAAATGATTGATGTATAATTATTTTATCATATTATTTTTATTAATTAATATTTAATTTTTTATTTTAAAAAAATAACTTATTTTAATTCAACACAAAATTTAAAAAAATAAAGAAAATTTTTAAATCTTATTATCATAAATTAAAATTATGTCAAATATAATAAAATACTTTTTAATCTTATAATTTTAAATATATTATGTGAAAGTTGGTATTAAAATATTATCCAAAAAAAGGGTCATTTTTTTAAATAAACTAAAAAAAAAATAGATCATTATTTTTAAAATGGAGGGAGTATTAGATTTTAAAAAATAAATTGAATAATAATTAATTAATAGTAAAATATTAAAAAATAATCATTTTTTTTAATATATTAAAAATGATAAATAAAAATAAAAATAAATATTTAAAATTATGGCAACTAAAAGTGAATGGGAGTAACTTTTTTGGATTTGTTGGAACATCAAGATCCACTCTGTATATGGACCTGTGTGTTTGTGAGGTTGTACTTTTTGCAGATTTTGTTATACTTTATTAGATTTTTTTAAAGTAGTGATAATGACATTAAGTCCTATTTGTACCACTGATGTGAAATCCTATTAGAATTCAGAGTCCACACATGTTTTGTCGATGCTTAATGTGAAATCGTAGCAGATATATTGAGACGTAATTATTGTTGTTATAACGTATGTTTATAACTGTAAATTAAAAATACATTTTGTGTGAGCATGTTTGAAGCAAAATGAATGTGAACTTAAATGGAAAATATTCATTTTCAGAATTATTGTTTTTACTAATAAAATCTTTAATATTGTTCTTTTAATAGAATTTGAATTTGAAGAATCTGCTCAAGAAGATATTGTGGAGCTAGTATAAATAAAGTTGAAAGTGTTAAAAGAACAAGGTTTATTGTCTATTTTTTTTATTAGGTGTTGTTTAAAAAATCTCATTTGTATATATTTATATGGATATGGATCTAAAATGTTTTGAACTATGAGAATTGATATAATATTACATTTTATTAACTTATTGAGTTAAAAATGCCCTTTGGTGTTAATTTTTCGAGCCTAAAATATCATTATCTCATTGTTTAAGGGCATTTTAAGACCTTCTTCATTAAAATAATACAAAGTTACGTAAGAAAAGACCTTTTTAAATAAATAAGGAGAATCACCCATGATCTATATTTTGATCCGACCCACCTGAATATAATATTCAAAAGATTATTAATTGTATGACATCTTTCTATTGGCATAGTTAAATCAACCATTAATTTATATTAGAACCCAATATATAACTTGGGATCTAATGTTTGGGTCTCGGGTCCCAAGTCAATGTCGGGTCCTAGATCTCGATTCTCGTGTTAGGGTTGAGTTGGGTCTTGAGTCTAGATCAGGTCTCGAGTAGAGACTGAGGGTTGGAGATCGAATCTCGAGTTAGGATTGGGTCGGGCCGTAAGTAAGGGTCGAGTCTCGAGTGTTGGATGGAAGCTCAATTCTTAAGTCTTCGGTCAGGATAGGGTCGAAGTCATTTCCTAAGTCTCGAGTCAAAGTCGAGGGCCGAGTCCCGAGCCTCGAGTCGGGGCGAATCCCAAGTTAGGGTCGGGGTAGGGGGAAGGTGGACCATTCAAAAAAATTGGGTCAAATTGGGTAGATCATGACTCAACCAATTTGTAGCCCATTTCAGTCCAACGATCATTTCATCCTAAGTAGTTTTTGTATTAATTTTTGCCCAACTCATTTATTAACTCAAGTCACTTTAATTTGCTTAATTTCAACCCAACTCGTCCATTTGACACCCCTGCTTGCGCCCCCTAGTTCCGCCACATTATCCCTATTGTTGCTTCAGGACTCCGCATGATGAAACATACTGGAGTAGTTTATTTGCCCAACTTTTAGGTTCAGGAAGGCAATCACATTAATTAGATTGGTTATTAGTGATGATCATGAACTTGCCCAAAGACATATGCTTTTTTGGATTAATTATCTTTAAAAAATTCATAAGAAAATATAAACTGTTATAAACATATGTTACTTGAATGATACTCCCACCGTTCACTTTTACTTATCACAATCTTCAAAAGCTAAACTGAATTAAATTAATTTAATATTTAAAATTTGGATATTCGAAAACTATACAAAATATACTATAAATTGCAATCCTTTTAATATTAATATGATGAAAAAATACATTTTAAAATGTTGGTCACATACAATTGACCTTCGAGAATCAAAACGTGACAAATAAAAGTGAAAGAAGGAATCTAGCTGATAATATCAGTGTTATAGCGGGGGAAACGTATATAGTTTTGCATTAAGAGTAATGATTAAGCAACCAAAAAACTTTTTTCCTCATCACCAACTTTATTCAAAAAAAAAAATACGAAGATGGTTCAAGAGTAAATTAAGTTTGCTTCAATAATCAATAGTACTAACACAAAACAAAATCATTATGGAGTACTAAGACAATCTTGTTATACGATAAAATTGGCTATTTCTAGGCAGTAATGGTATTGTACCTATAGTACGTATTCTTACCACATAGTATTACAGTCTCCTCTACAGTGAATATTGGGGGAAAACATTATTCCCTTTTTTTCCCTTAAGGTTTATGGTAATATATGTTAGTAAAACATCTCGCGTTAGCAAGGTCTGAAGAAAGGACGCATCTAAGGAGTGTGATATATGTAGACAACATTATTATACTAATGTGAGTATTAAGTATTAGTGTTTGCTTTCACGAATCGAATCCGTGACCTATAGATCATCCGGAGACAATTTATCGTTGCTCCAAGACTTCCCTTCTATTTAATAAACAAAATGAAAGAACAACAATATCAAGTTACAATATACTCATCTTAATTCCAACACCAACCACTTTCTAAATTCCATGAATCTTTTGCAAAGAAACAAAAGAAAGCTTGTTACCTGCTCAATCAGGAGATAAGCTTATTACGGCTGAAAATAGAATGAAGAAACAATTTAAAACTCAAATATAAAATATAAAAAATGTTACACAATTAGCAACAACATTATTCTCAATCACAGCTAATTAATTTATTGGCCTATGATTGGTAGTTGATATCAATGATGAGCACAACAGGTTGCTAGAGCCGGTGTCGGTTTACTCCCAACTAGATGTAAATAAAACATTTGAAATCATTATTAATTTGTTGAAACTTTGCCTATCAAAAACACATTCAAAATTTAAAATTAATGAATGTAAAATAAGTGTAATCCTATTATATATACATATTTTTACGTTTTCTTTTTATATATATGTATACAAAGTTCTGAGTTAATAGTAATATATCTAACTAGTTGAATCCGCAGACTCGTCCTAGCAGAAGAGTTGCATTCCAAATCAAAACTTCGATCCCAAAGCAATGTCAACTTGGAGGCCACCTTTAATTAATTTCTATGTGCTATACCAAAATAGATATGCCAAAAGATAATCACTTGCAAAATACGAATATCTTTTTCTAGCTGAACTTTATATACTACTTTTTTTTTTCAAATATTAACTAATTCATATTCAAATGCCAAAGGTTAAATTTAACTCTACTATAAATTGCAACTTTTTATAAATATTTAAACGATATTAAAAATGTTGTGACGAAAGAAGTTAATTTATCTCTTTTGTCTATCTATTACACTTTAAAAGTAGATTCCATACCGAATAAAATTGTAATTTTTCATCCGTTAAATATAGACAAACATGTTTTTCTTATATACATATTTTACTGATTAACGCAAGGCGCAAGACACATATACACTAAACCTACTTACAATAGAAGTGTCATGTAAAGTTATAGCATAAGGAATATGATGTCCGACAAGGCCTAAAAGATCAATAGCGACGCACAAGTTGGTCAAGCCACTTGCATATTTTAAAAGTACAACTTCTTTATTCTTGATTCTACTTTTTTTTTTTTTTTTTTTTTTTTTACATTAAAATTTCTTGATTCTACTTGTAATGCAAGTATGGGCGTAAATCGTAACTATGGTACCACAAGGGGATTCATTCGAATCTTCTCTATCGAAAAATTATATTGTATATAAAAAGTTTCTTTTTTATGTAGATATAATAGATGTTAAATTCCTTTGACTTATTCATATATCTACTCATTTATATTTTGAATCTCTATAATAAAAATTGGATTCCCCCACCAAATGAAATCATAACATTAACAAAACATCTGCTCTGATTAGGATTGTCATTCCCTTTTTTTTTTCTCCAATTAATAAGAAAATTTCATTCATCTTCAACTGTGAGAAGTCAAAAGGCACAAACCCATTCGTCATACGATTTGATTTTGCTCCTGTTTGGATTAGGTAATTAAAAGTAGTAGATAATAAGTAGGTGTTGAAACTAATTTTGTAGATAAAAAATACAGTAGTTACGTTTGAATAGGAAGTGTTGAAATTGATAAATAAGTTATTAATACTTTTTGTTTAAAAAAAGTGCTAATAGACACTTTATTTATTAAAATGTCTTTAAAAAATTTCATTGAATAAACAAATAAATTTAAAGGTACGTGTACATAAAAAGGATGAATGACGAAAATAGAATACGTAGATCAATAAAAGTTAGTATGTTTTAGGAAGAGTCTTTCAACGATTACAAAAATATTACGGGTATGTAAGAGTATTTCGATGATTACAAAAATATTAGAGATGATATCGTAAAAAGTTTGATCAAATCAAAAGTACATATAAGCCAGAAAAGTACCATGACTTAGAGGTTACCAACTTACGACTTTTTTTCGGTTATATGCACCTTTGATGTTCATAAAATGCATAGGTAAGTCAAGAAAACAAATACATTACCTTCTTAATATCGATGTAGTATGATATCTGTTATGATATTTTGGAACAATTGTAGCGCTTGAATTCTAGTTCCACCAAACTAATATGAAAAAGGGAAATGGATGGAACTAGCATTTTGTTATGGTCATTTTGAGTTGAAACAAAAAAACTCCACAAAACTGATAACATTTGAACTGATTTAACCTAGAAGTAAACCAAAGTATAACTTTCAAACCTAAGAATATCCAAGTTAATCAAAGGAGCATTATAATTTGAGGATATCCTATAGTTTCATGAATATCAACACTTAGAACTAGGTCTAGAAAATAATAGAACAGATCTCTAGTCCAAAAGGTGCAAGTGAAATGAATCCCCTAACATTGTTTCTCTTTTTTTTGGCAGTTAGTTTAGATCTTATTTAGATTTAATCAACACTCTTATCACATTATTTGCTAAGCTGCTAATGCTCATCACTTCATCACCTAACAATCAGTGCGCTTAAAAGGGTAGCCTAATGCACTAAAGCTCCCGCTATGCGCAGGGTCCGGGAAAAGATCAAACCACAAGCGTGTATTGTATGCAGCCTTACCCCACATTTCTGCAAGAGGCTGTTTCCACAGCTTGAACCCGTGACTTCCTGATCACATGACAACAACTTTACCAATTACTTCAAGGCTCCCCTTCAACATCACATCAGCAATCAGAAGGCAAAAAAAAGAAAACATAGCACACAGCTGCAAATTCAAATTCTACCAGAAACTTTAAAAAGTTGAAATTAGTAACAACAGAATCATTTGAAAGAAGAATCTCAATGAGATATCGGTCGGAGGAAGATATCATTATCATCTCTGCAAACTGATCTCGAAGTTGCTTCTTCATCCATCCTCCATCACGCTGCTGCTAACCGATCAAAGTTGCTTCTTCATTCTCCCATCCATAACTCCAATCGGAGACAGATTCAGCACCTACCTAATAATCTAATAATCAGGAAATGTTTTGGTCCTACTAATGGATCCTGATCCTACCATATCCTCTATGACTAAAGGATAAAAACAGATATTTGGGACTACATTGATAAAAAAATGGTTAAAAAAGCTCATTATCTTCTCTAAAACAGTCAGTGGTTTGACTTATTTCAGTCAAAAGAATAGGGAAGGTTACAGGCTAACTTAACTAACATCAATCCTGATCCACTCATACTAGTTTCTAATTATTTTTAAGTTTTGGATGAATAAATACCTCCCTTTGACCTAATCCTTTGTCTGAAAACTATGTTCAATGTGGATCATTGAGGAGTCAACGACAAGTTCTACATAAAGCTAAACTGCCCTGAGATCCTCCCACTGCAGGTTGGACACATAAAACCAATTGAACCTGCTTCTGCTCCTAACTGGTCAGGCTCTTGATAAAACTCATTTCTGCACCAAACGCATACCACGGTCGCCTGATTCCTGCCAGCTAAATTTGGCATTAAATTGTCTTTTCCAAGCCAAAATGACGAATTAAATCCTTGTTCTATATAAACTTGAGGCTCTTCTTGAAGAGAATTTAAACTCTGTGTACCCATGAAACTATATTCCACTGGTCCACTTCTGTCTGATCTCAACCCATCAAAGCCCGTGTTGCCGTCATACTTATCATTCTCTCCGAAGAGACTCTGAACCTGTCCAAAATAACATGTTGAGAAATACATGATAAGTTTGTCGAATATAACCAATTTAAACTACTGTCAGCTTGCTGTCAAAATCAAAGTCAGAAGGAGGTATAGCAAACTCTAATTGTCAATAGATCAATAAAAAGCATTGAACTAATAAATTCACAAAAATCTTCATAACTAAAAAAATTTGCAAGTCTTTTCTGATCGTTTCTAATAGGAAAATGAGTTTAAAGTATCTGCAAAGAGAAGTGCAACTACTACGAAAGTAATATGCTATAGCGTTTTTCTTCAAAAGCATGGCAGAAATGGTATATCTATCATACTAAAGTAGTCTCAAACACACACAAATATATTATACATAATAATATATAGTGTGTGTAAATTTTTGAGAAAAAAAAGTAGTCCAATATATTTTAAGGCATACCTTATCTGACAAAACATCATAATTCTGGAAACAATTAGATGACTGCGCTACTGAAGTTGAATTGTTTGCTGAGCCACCTTGCATGACATTTTCCACACCTGTTCTCCAAATGCTTCCAGCCATGACATCCTCATTAGGTTTGGCATCTCCACAACCAAAACTAGTAATAATCTTCTTTCCAGAGTTATCAACTTCATCTACTTTTTCATCCCACAACTGACCATGAAAAACTGTGTTGAAGTTACTTCCAAAATCCCCTGTTTTTCCCTTGAAAGTTGAATCACTTAAATCAATCCCAACTTCTCCATGTTTATCGGTCTCCAATCTTCTATGGAGATTATCCTGAACTCCATATGTTTCATCCATGCCAAGTTGGAAAGTTGTACAGTTCAAATTTGCACCTAGATCCACATGAGAATTGTCGAAAACAACATTGAGATCTTGATGTCTAGAGTTTTCAAGACCATCAAATTTAGATTCATTCAAAGAGTTGTTATAGCTCCTGTTCATGGTGTATTCCTTGGTAGAAGCTTCTGGCACATTGGCTGAAGAAAATAATGCACTTGCAGAACTTTGCTGATCATTAACTTCCATTGTGCTCTGGTAAACTTTGGTATCGTGATCTTCTGCACAAGATGCCCTCGCATTCGTGGCTGGAAAAAGCGAGCAGAATGCAAGACTTTTTTCTTTCTCTATGTTACTGGCATCAACTTTTTGCACAGCATGATTGTTACTAGAAGTAAATCCCACTATATCACTAGTAACACTCTGCAGCTCTTTAATCTTGGGCTCATCTGCACTTCTGTTCAAATCATTAAAAATCTGAGATTCAATCTCACTGTTCTTGTCACATGCTGGAGAAAGCAGACTGCTCCCGTCACCTCTCTGCTGCGCAAGCTCCTCTAGAATGCAAGCAGAAACATCAGTCACATCTCTTTCAGCTGTATTTACATGTTCATCTGGATGTGGAACAAATGAATACCTGTCCTCCCCAGAATGAACTCCTACATAATCTACTGTGGATCCTTCCTTGTCAAAAGATGGGGTACCTGTGCTGCTCTTTAAATCTCTGTTTTCCTTGGATGTTTCTGCCAGAAAGGATACACCATTCAGAACATCAATGTTCTTCCCTGAGTGATCTTCAGTGAGTGGAACCTGTCTGGCACTTATCAAATTATTCTCAGCAGGAAAACTGGCATTTCTGCATAAAGCAGTTGTTGACTCAGCATCCACAGACCTATCACTCTCTAATTTGCTCTCATCCACTGTAGGGAAAAACTTGCCATCTTCCATACTAACACCACACGAATCAACAACGCCATTTGAACAAAGTAAACCTTCCTGTTTAGGTTCTTCTATGTTGGAACAGACAATTACTTTGCTTATATCCGTACATGTTTTTTCATTCGATGAAATAGGGGAACAGCTCACAGAAATCCCTTCCTGGTTATGACAACCCTTATTGGTTCCTTCAGCTGAAATATTAGCAAACAATGAGTTACATGGTGTTCCGCAATAATTATTATCATTGTTACTAAATGTAAAACAGCTTCCAAACTTAAACACAAAATAGTTTTATTAGGGGCACTATCCATAGCCTCACCTGGACCTTCTAGCTTATCGTCAGTCTCCATGTGATCGTCCTCCTGAATTTTACCAGGAGGTGCGTGATTGTCACCATCATCCACACTTGCACCAGCATTTTCTGTCAGGTTAACAACTGAATCCTGCATAATGAGCTCCCTTAGCATGGCTCCGCTAGACACCACAGGTTCAACGTACCCTCCCATTTTGATTGGAAGAGATCCATCTGCAGTCTTTAGCTGGTACTTAACATGGTTCCCAACATGACCATTGTACCGATGCTTTTCTTCGAATGTCTTATGGCAGAATTGACATTCAAATTTTCCATCTTTAATTATTACCCCATCAGTAATGGATTGACCCCCATTTCTAGTTCTCCTTTTCTGATGAGAAGATAACTGGTGCTTCAATAAATCATTCTTATCATTAAAGGTCACATTGCATTTGTCACAGTGCAACAGATCTCCTACTTGGACCTCCGATAGTTCTCCAAAATTTAATAAACCTTGAAAGTCCCCATGACCAACAGCAGGGGATGAGTTATGAAAAAGAGAGCTCTCCTTTTTGCCACCATCTTGTAATCTGAGATCTGAAGTCTGAAACATATTTGATGAATCCGTGTAAGGGAAAAAGAAAGCAGAAAGAGAAAAAATATATATATATTTTTTAAAAAAAGTTAAACTTACACTAACCAAAGCACATGCATTATTGATCTCAACAGTTTCACTACTCTTAGCATATGTTGGAAGATTTTCATTCCGTTCACCATGAAGAAAAAGCAAATATGAAGAAACTTCCTTGCATGTGCCAAAGTGCCGTCCATTAGGGCTGAGAAATTCAAATGTCTTAAGCCATCCAAATTGGACGCATATAACAGAGAGAGAAGTAAACAAATATACAACATACCCAGTGTAGTCCCACACAGTGGGGCCTGGGGAAGTTAGAGTTTACGCAGACCTTACCTCTACCTCAGAGGTAGAGAGGTTGTTTCCAATAGACCATCGGCTCAAGAAAAACAGTCCAAAGCAGTCCCGAAAAAAAGAAGTAATGGAAGTACAAGAAAAAACAAACAGTAACAAAGATAGTAGATAGTAACAGAACAGAAACTACAACAAAACAAACAACAATCGAGGTACAAGAAACAACATATAGTAAGAGAAATCAAAGGACAAGAGACTACAGGAGCAATACTACAACTACTAATATGAACGGACAGCGAGACAACGCACTACCACCTACTAACCTTTTACCTTAATTTGTGTCCTCCACACCCTCCCATCTAAGGTCATGTTCTCGGTAAGTTGAAACTGTGTCATATCCTATCTAATCATCTTACCCATACTTCTTCGGTCTACCTCTACCTCTCCTGAAACCATCCATACCCAACCTCTCACACCTCCGCACCGAGGCATCCGTAGCTCTTCACATGCCCGAACCATCGGTACTAATCTTGGGTTTTGTTCAAGCTACAGACATCAGCAATTGCAAATTATAATAACAAGAAGAACCTATTAGTGAACAGTGTCAAAAAGAAGAACCTATTAGAGAAACTGAAGGTTAGGGAGATGGCTGGCAAAAGTAAACATAAGATCTTTTTTTTTTTAAATTGACCTTAAGATGTTATGAATCTGTTAACACGAAGCAGGTCAAGAAGATCGTGAAGGGCAGCATATTTTATGTATGTGCATATGCACATATACGCATTGCATATATATATATATTTAACGTGGTTCAACTCTGGTTTTCTAGGAAATTTTTTGGTTTTCAAGGAATAAAAAGATGGAGAAAGCCGTGTCATGGCAGTGAACAGATCCAAGTAATGGTAAACTTCCTTTCAAACGAAACCAACATTATCTTGAAATGACCCGATAAGAATAGAGACTTATAATACAAGAGGGACGGCCAATGTGCTCTTGAGACTAAGATGCACTTTTACATTTAATAATTCTAATTGAAATATGATTTTGTAACATTTAACCCACTTCAATGAGAAGTGTTTTGCAGGTTGTACCATGTGAGTCCAAAGGATGACGATGGTCGTATTTTTAAAATGGGTTACACAACAACAATAACTCAATCCGAAAACTAGTTAGGGTCCGCCATATGATTCCTTAATATACATTATCCATTTGGACCTTCTCCACCCTAATATTCTTTATAATCAGCAATTCAAGAAATGAGTTTTGATGCTTCATTAAATCAAGCAAATGAGGAAACACTAAAAATATCTTAGTTTATCTATCTTTCTCGCTCCTCAATAAAACCATGACACGACTAACTGCCTCAACAATGGACCCATATCTTAAGCAATCTAACTTAATAGAAAAGGTTGCTACCCATGGGCTTTACATTTTCTTAAACAAGATTCCAATAGTAACAACTTTCACACATAGCTCAGACGATCCTGAATTCTACTTGGAAACCCTAAATGATCCGTGCCTAAACAGCAGCAGGAAATCTACCAATGTAAAATCTCAAGAGCATGTCCCTTTATTCTCTACATAAAGAAGAGAAAAAAAACCGGTAGCCCAAACCAACTGTCATATTTGAACATTATGATTCTAGTTGCAATTTCACGCACCCAAACCCTTCAGAAAGGAATAAGTAAAATATTCCTTATAAAACCCAGCAACTTTTCCAAGTTCCAACCCAGCATACTCTTATGAAAAATCTCCAAATAATTTGAAACCTGAACCAAGAACAGTTGGGATCAATATACATGTCGAATACACTTTATCAAAAAAAATATATATACATGCCGAATACAGTTAATTTATGAACAGCCTATTTTTCATCAAGAAAAAGGACCATAAGATAACTACTTGTTTGGCCAAGCTTCTAAAACTGATTACTTTGAGAAGCACTTTTTGTCGAAACAGCTTTTTAGAGAAATGCTTTTGGAGAAAAGCAATTAGCTAATTTACTTGATAAGTGCTTTTCTAGTATGTGATAAAAAGAATTTTGTTTGGCCAATCTTTTCCAAAAATGTTTTTGAGAGTCAAACTACAAAAAAAGACAGTATTAATGTTCCTTTTACAATTAGTATAGCTAAATATAGAAATTTAATATGTTTTTACGATAGTTCGGGCATGTATTGAGGAGGTGCACGGATGCTCCAGTACGGAGGTGTGAGAGGCTGGCTGTGAATGGTTTTAGGCGGAGTAGAGGTAGGCCGAAGAAATATTGGAGGGAGGTGATTAGGCATGACATGGAGCAGTTAGAGCTTACAGAGGACATCCCTAGATAGGAAGGTGTGGAGGGCGCGGATTAGGGTAGAGGGTTAGGGAGTAGGAAGACGTACGTATTAGTAGGAAAGAGTATTTGAAGGGGTGTTTGTTTGTATCTGTGCCTGCTGTTTTTAGCAGATTCTGGTTCGCGAGGCTTTGGTGATGACTGTGTTTTTTAGCAGATTCTTGCTTATTAGAGTTGTGTTATCTATTTTGTTGTTGTTGTTGTTGTTGTTTTTGTTTTTTTGATTGATTTTGTTGTTGTCAGCTATTGTTTTCGGTTCTGAGCCGGGGGTTCTATCGGAAACAACCTCTCTACTTCACCTGAGGTAGTGGTATGGACTGCGTACACTTTACCCTCCCCAGACCCCACCAGGTGTGAATATACTGGGTATGTTGTTGTATTTAGTAAGAATTCAAGACATCATTTAAAATTACATATTGAGATTTTTAATCAATATAAATATAGGTGAGAATAAGATGTATGTATTTATATGTGAAAGATATATATGTTAAATTAGTGAGAGATAGTTTGGTAAATATAAATTTTTGGTAAGGATGATTTTGTCTCGAATAAGTAAACTTTATGCTTCTACTTTTTGGAAGAAGCTAAATTTTGTAACATCTCCGCAACACCAGAAAACTACTTCTTCCTCTACTGAAAAGCACTTCCCGTTTTTTGGCCAAACATCTCCAACTCAGCCTATATGGATGGACTTCTTGTTTATAATGAGAGCTAAACAGAACATAAAAAGACACCACTTAGGCCATCAATGAAGAGGCATGACTTCATAGAAAGAAAGTTATGTGAGCTTATTGACAAATGATAAATGCAGGCCTATTATAAGAAGAGAAAATAATAAATACTCCAAAAGTGAAGATTAAATTATGGGAGACGGATGCCTTTTCTGAGTATGGTTCAGGCATACGAAGAGAACATGCGCAGATGCCCCAGTGAGGAGGTGTGAGAGTGTAATCGACAAAACAAGGGAGAGATGCTGAGTATATAAGGAAGCAAACCTTAGACCCTAATGGCAAGTTCTAAACCCATACCAGCCTAAGCCCAAAGGGGACTATTATATCACTAGTGGGTTGGGCTGTGACAAATATGGTATCAGAGCCATTTCGCATGCAATCTTGAATGATAGTGGGGCAAACCTCAGCGAGAACATTGGAGTCCCTAAAGGAGGGGGGAATCCCACGTTGACAAAACACAGAAGAGATGTTGGGTATATAAGGAAGCAAGTCTTAGACCCTAATGAAGCGTTTTAAACCCATGTCGGCCTAGGCCCAAAGCAGACAATATTACTAGTGGGTTGGGTTGTGACAGAGAGGTTGGCTATGGTGGCTCGAGGAGCGGTAGAGGAAGGCCGAAGAAGTACTAGGAGAGATGATTAAACATGACATGATACACCCGCAACTTAGTGAGGACATGAGTTAGATAGGACGATATGTAGATCGGGAATTAGAGTAAAAGGTTAATAGGTAGTCGAGCATTGTCTAGTTTTCCTTGTCAGTATTATTATTATTATTATTATTATTATTATTATTATTATTATTCAATCTTTTACTATTTGTTGTTTTTATTACCTTTTTATTAAGGTTATCGTAGTATTTGTTGTTGCTACTGTTTTTTCTCTATTATTTTCAGCATGACTTCTTCACTAATGTATTTCCTCGGAAACAACCTCTCTACCTTCACAAATTAAGGGGTAAAGTTGTGTACACACTAACTTTCCCAAACTCGGCTTGTGGTTACACGGGGTATGTAGTTGTTGATGATCTATCTGCTAGTAAGACAAATATTTCCTCTTATTTATAGGGATGGAATTTATGTTTTGTCTTTCCTCTTATTTCAGAATCACTAATACATAAGACCCTACAAGTTCCTTCATCTAAGTTGTGACAAACTCCGGATTACACATCCTATAGCAATACTTTTGCAAGGACAAATTCTACCAATAATTGCATTTTTCTAATATGCATACCTTTTTCAAAGCAAGCATTCCCATTGTTACAATTTATGGGTCCTACTTTACTTTTTAGTTTTCTTCGTGAAGTACACAACTTTCTAGATTTAGTGATTTTCTAATTGCAACATAATAACTTTACCCTTAATGGCACTTCCTTATACGAATAATACCACATGTTTAAAACAACAATTTTCAAATGGCACTCTGCGTTTAAGTTACGAGGACTCTTCACTTACGGTGCCGCATCCACGTCTACACTACATGATTGTGGGATCCGTGCTGGATATGGTCAATCAATTTTGGGTACTTTGACCAAAACTGATCGAGAAATTTGAGAAATACTCCCTCCGTTTCAATTTGTTTGTCTGGTTTTGACTTGGCACGGAGTTTAAGAAAGTAAAGAAGACTTTTGAATCTTGTGGTCTTAAACTAAAAATATGGAGAATGTATCAAAATGTCCTTTAATCTTGTACTCATAAACATGTCATATGAAACGTTAAAAATAAAGAGTTGCCAAAAAGGAAAAGACATTCTTTTTTAAACGGACTAAAAAGGAAAGTAGGACTAAAAAGGAAAGTAGGACAAAAAATTGAAACGGAGGTAGTATACAATGATTTTTGAAATCAAAACAAAAGCTAGGGTGAAATCATAATTTAGGCATATATTTTTATTGTTAAAAGATAATTGTATAACAAAGTCCACAACCGGAGGATGCTTAAAAGATATATGCATGTTAACGTCATTGCTGAAGGTGCAATGAACTTAAGAAGCTTATCATCACCTTTATATCATTCCAGTATCCATGTAACACAAAAAAATTGTAAGGAGATGCATTATACTTAATAATGATTATAGATTCAAACTTGCTCTCAAAAGGTCATGCATTCCTTTCCCTCCAAATAGTCCACCATAATTATTATAAATCTACGTTTAAGATATTTGAATTATTTTTAGCCTAACCCTCACACCCGTATCCATACATGGATCCATTATCCATACCTCAAATCTTAAAATCTAAATCATGAAGGATCCGACCTCTAGATCTGCAGCCTTATCGGACACCCACACCCGAGTCCAAGCAACTTTGCTTTTCGTATGGTATATACACTTTCAACAACCAAAGTGGCTTGCTGCCCTCGTGCTTGGAGTGTGAAGACTAAGCAACAACCAAAGTGGCTTGCTGCCCTCGGGCTTGGAGTGTGTGTAACGTGGGATAGGCTGCAGAAGAGAGGATTTATTCTTTGCAGCAGCTGCTTTTATGTGAAAATACTAGGGAATCGGTGGATCACTTGATACTCCATCATAGCTTTTCATGGCAGATTTGGTCTATATGTTTATGCATTTTTGGAGTACACTGGGTAATGCCATCAAATTTTAGAGAGCTACTCCATATTTGGTAAACACAGGGAGTTGACAGGAGACAGAAGAAGCTTTGGAGGACAGTCCCCTTATTCATAGCATGGACTATATTGCTAGAAGGGAATAAAAGATGCTTTGATGGGAAGAAGGAATGTGTAGCTGTTACAAAACTGAAATCTATTCAGAATTTATTGTTTTGGAATAGTGGGTCTTTTGTGACTGATGTGTTCGATTTTCTAGACTTGCTATAGTCTTTTGTGATGTAATTTGGACAAGTTCAGTTTGTGTAATCTTTTCAGACCATCTTGGTACTGAGCTTTGATGTTAGAATTTATACCATTATCAAAAAAAATGATAGGAAACAAAATGCCAGTTGTATAACTCAAACCCCAAGAAAAAGTCATTACCAAACCACTTCATTTATTTCATCATCATATATGTTAGGCTCCAATGAGAATCATGTCCCTAGAGAAATCAAGATCCAGTTACAACAACAACATACCTAGTATAGACCTACAAAATGGGTTCTAGAGAGGGTAGAGTGTACGCAGACCTTACCCCGATCTTCGAGGTAGAGAGGATGTTTCCGATAGATCCTTTTCAAAAAGAAAAACAGTCCAAAGTAGTCCACAAAGAGAATAAACAGAAGTGAAAGCATCACAAAGAATACTGACCAGTAACTATAGCAAAATAATACGATAATCAAAGTACAAGAAACATCCGATAGTAACAAAAATCGAAGAACAAGATAGTAACAAAAATCGAAGGACAAGAAACTACAGGAGCAAAATCAAGATCCAATTGCCTACCATATATGATTAAAAAAATCAACTATGCATCAATACTAAATTAGTTAGATTCAGCTCTATGAACCCTCTATGTTCATTGAGTTTTGTTCAAGTGCATTCACTCTATACCAAAGATTATGGTTAAACTTTAAAGCCAAATTTAGTTCTCTAATAACCTAACCATAAAACATTCTTGGCAAACAAAGCAATAAGGTAACGATAAGCAATAAAAGAAACAACAGCATTCCTAAAAAACCTTATGTAGCGTCGACAATGCAACCATACATGGCCTCCTTTCCTCTTAATAGAAAGCAAAAGCTTCCAACCTTTTGGCAGCGTACTCCCAAACTCACTTGCATCCACAATCCTCCTCTTCTTCCTCGTACTCCCCCATTGCCCATTCAATCTCCCTAGAAACCCTAACAATTCCTCTCCACTCGCCAACCCCTCCGTCCTCCGCCTCAGCTCTTGCCCAAACGGATCCTCCAACGCTCCTAGAGCCGCCAAATCCACTGGTACACCATCCTTATTCATGATCTCCTTATCCCTATCATCCCTTTCATCCACATTTTGATAAACAACAATGTCCTTCACTGCCACATCCGCCTGCGCCTTAACCTCACTCACCACGCTATTCTCGTTCCTCCTAGGCCGTCCTCGTTTCCTTTTCTGCCCAATTGAACCCACATTGCCCAATTCCCGCACTGGCACAGGCACGGGCGCCGTCACAGGCACAGAATCAGAATAATCAACCCGAATAGGTACCAAATCAGTCGGATTCGCTCCCGTACCCGAACCGGAACCGAATAACTGCTTAAGAAGCGTAACGATTTGCGAACTCTCCGAATTTTCGGGGCCATTGTTAAAAGACGGGTTTTGAAGAGAAGAATTACGGAGATGAGGGGTACGACTACGGATGACGGAGGAGGAGGAGGAGACGGCGGAGGCGGCGGCTGGAGCAAGGCGGAGACGGGAATAGGTTTGTTTGCGGGACCCAGCAGATTCATTGAAAACGGAACGGTCAATTTTAGGGATAATGACGTCATCATCACGGCGAGGGTTAAAAGCGGAAGAGGAACAAAGGGAAAGAGAGTAAAGTTCAGATTGTGAAAGAAGACGGAGATCAACGGTTGGGATTGATTCTGCTTGAAGTGACGGGGGGCCACCGCCGCCGCCGCCGTCAGTGACGGTGACAGAGGAAGAATTGACGGTAACGGAAGTAGTAGCCATGAAAAAGAGGGAATTTTTGGTTCAATTGGAGGAGGGGGAAAAAAATATAAGTTTGGGAGGGAAGGGTGTTTATGTCAATTATAAAAAAATGGAAGGGCTTGTTTTTACTTTTTCAAGGAGTTTATTAACTGTTGGCTTGGTTTTGTTGATAATGTTTCTATTGGAAGAAGAAGAAGAAGAAGAAGAAGAAGAGTGAGGTAATAGGTTTATTTGGTTTACTTTAGACTTTAGATATGTCACTAGATTATCAGAATCTGATAAGAGTAAGATTTATCAAGCACTCTGTACCCCCAAAAATTAGGTTGTACTTCCTCTACTTAATATTAAGGACCCGTTTGGCGGTAAAAATCAAAAATATATTTATTTTATTTGATATTTTTTAAGTTAAAAATAGAGTTGGAGTTGTGTTTAGTCATAATGTTTTGGAAATGGGATATTTGAAGTTAAAAAATATAAAAGGTGAAAATAAAATTTGAAAAAATTTAGAGTTCTATGAAAATTGGGTTATGTTATGAAGAAAAAAAAAATAGATTTTTTTTTTGAAAAGATTAAAAAAGTGCAAAAAGTGAATCCAAAAATAGTATTGAGGTGTTTTTCAAAAATTTAAATATTGTGAAAACGTATTCCGGAATATTTATGGCCAAACAAATATTTCGGAATACGTTTTTTACTTTATTTCAAAATATTGTGAATAATATTCATGGTTAAACACCTATTAAGTGAATTTTTGAATTTATTTTTATAATTCAAAATAAGTAAAAAATTTAAAGTTTTAAGAAAATAGTAGAGATTCTTTTTCATATTTACTCTTGTTTTTAATGAGTTTCTGAATTTCTTTACCTTTTGTAGACATTTTCTAGAAGAGTAATTTGAAAATAATCAAATAGGTAGTAGTGAATGGAAAATAGCCTTTAATTTATGTTCTTAAATATTTTTCTTAAGGTTCTTAACTATTACTCCTACGTCCTTTAATTTGTGTACTTATATGTTTTCCTTATGTCCTTAAGTGTTTTTTATATTTACACTTCTTTTTAATGAGATCCTAACTAATATGTACCTTTTTTTAGACATTTTCTAAAAGAATAGTTTGAGAATAATAAAAAAGGTAATAGTGGGTGGAAAATAGTCTTTAATTATTGTCCTTAAATGTTACTATGACATACCCCAATAATTTATTTAATATGTATTAGAGGGAGTGTATTTTTTTTATCCCTGTTGAGGTTTGAATCTGAGATGTCATATCTTCAGTCCACTTTATTAAATGTTAGACCACACCTTTGTATTTAAACATATTTTAACTGTCATTTTACTATTTTTACGTTCATTAAAAAGATGATAAATAAAAGTTATAGTTTATTAAGTTAAATGTATTTAATATAGATGGATTGATTTTTGATCTTAAATACTGTGTATACTTTTTAATGTTAAGGATATAGTTGAAAATAATTGTCAACTTTAGTCTTGAATTTTTAAAATAATATTTATTTTGGAATTATTTTTTAAGCTAAAACGAAAGTTAAAATAAGACAAAAGGAGGTAAACGATTTTTTATATATTTTTAAATAGTTAAAACTTAAAAGTTAAAAAATGAAATCTAATTGATTTTGTATTCGGATAACTCGAAGCAAAACCTCTGATTAAAATTAAAGAAATACTTATTACTCTATCATAATTCTTGTTGATAAACTACTCCCTCCATTTCAAAAAGAATGACTTACTTTCTTTTTTAATCCGTTTAAAAAAAAAATAGCCATTTTCCTTTTCTGGCAATATTTCACGTGACATGTTCAAGACCACAAGATTAAAGGGCATTTTAGTACATTTAACATAACTTTAATTTAGGATCATAAGATTCAAAAATCTTCTTTATTTTTTTAAACTCTGTGTCAAATCAAACTAGATCAACGGAGAGAGTATTACTCTCTCACTTGTAAGGTTAGTCTGAGTTATTTATGAACCGGAGAGAAGCATTTAATTTTTTTATAAGATAACATTTATTCAAAGTAAGTATTGTCGTCCTTTTTTTTTTTTTTGCTTCCCCAATAGGCTCAAGAATTAGAGATTTGACATGACAAGCTATAAAAATTGAAAGTGTGATGATCACCAATAGTGATAAGAGTTTCACACTGAATAGGTGTGATTTTCGCCTCTCCCTTCTCCTTTCCCCTTATTCATCATAAATCTAGTAAAACTTAAATTTACAAAGGAAAAAAATGTGGTACATTTTACTAGGTATTTTTTTTCATATTTACTATATAAAACAGTAATTTACCTAATGTAGCATATTTGGAAAGAATACAATCCTTTTTGGGGGGGCTAAAAACTGGGGATATGCTTCCGTAATTTTGGACTAACCAAAAGAAAAAGGAGAAAATCCATATTCCAAATATATTCTTCCATTTAAATTTAGATTCTTTCTCTCTATTCTATGGTTGTTCGGAATAGAATCAAAATTAATAACCCGAATCGAAAAAAGATTATTGGTTTATCGGTTATGGGATATTGGTTTAGCAATTTCGATAACGGTTTTGATTTCTTTTTATATCGGGCTATCGGTTCTTAGTGGTTTGAGGATTTTTCATAATGGGTTAACCTATAACCCGATAGTAAATTAATAAATTATATTTAGGGGGAAGGACAAAAACAGACACTAGACTATAAATAATGACATGCTAATAGCCAGTGGATTATAATTCTATTTCCTAGCCATTTATTTTGTCGCTACTGCCTTCTTCTTCTTTTTCTTTTTGTTTCTCCGCTATTTTGTTTTTAAAAATTTGTATGCCTTGTTTTTTTTAAAAAAAAAGAAACTGCTCTTCTATTTTTTTTAAAAAAACAAATATGATTTTGTAGTGTGTTTTTTTTTATTAGAGTGGAGACAGTTAGAATAGAAAAAAGGTCAATGCAATGTAACCTTCAAAAAGACTATTTTTTTCGTATAATTCATGTGTAATAAATGTATAACCAAATACAAAAGGAGTATATTTTTATTTGATATATAAAAATAAAATATTTTATACAACAATGATACATATACATATTTTATACAACAATAATACAGTTTTGATACACTAACTATACTTATACATATATTCTATAATATAATAATACAGTTTCTATACACATTCTATACAATGTTTAGATGCAATTATTATTCAGATACATATTTTATACAACAACTATACAGTTTCTATACAGTTTCTATATATATCCTATATGTATACGTATTTTATACAACAACTATACAGTTTCTGTACATATGCTATACAGTTTCAATATATATCCTATACATATACGGATTTTATACAACAACTATACAATTTCTATACACATTCTACACAGTTTTTATATATATCTTATACATATATATATATTATACAACAATGATACAATTTATATACACATTCTATATATTTTATACAATTGTATTTAATTATTTTTTAAAAAAAAAAAGAAAACAATTTTTTTTAGCCAAAAAATATTGTAGCGGAACCAAAAAATGGAAAAATGACACAAGCTGGCCCTTTTCAAAACTAATGGCCCAAGTTTGGGCCATTGTACACAGCATGGCCCTTCGGTCAAAATTATTCCAATTTGTAGTCATCGAAAAAGATAACCTAAATACTGTCCCTAAACCCAAGTCTAGTATAAGTATACTTTTCCTTTTTGTTTTTCCTTTCCCAAAAAGCTTTCTTCTATACTACAATCTATGAAATTATTGAATTAGCTATTACTGTGCCGATCTACTGCCAAATTTCATCTTGTTTTTCCATGCATTATAAGCCTAAACTGTAAGCAATCACCCAATTGAACTCACAAATTTCATGTTTGGACTTTCAGATCTGATTTTCTCTTCTCCACGTTTTCAGCTCAAAATAGAGAAATAGAAAATTTTCAACCCACCAGCTTTGAGCTAAGAAGAAATCCAGCAAGAACTCAACGATTCTAGTAGTAACAGGTTGTAAGTTCGATTACCAAATGGTTCACCCCTACTGATTTCAGCTTCTAATTTTTTGTTATCTTCCGCGTATTTGATATTACATCCCAATAACCATTCTTTTTTCTTTTCTTTCTCCAATCCCTCATAGAAAAGAACTCCATAGAAACCATATATTTTTTCCTTTAATTCTTGATTTTTCACATCTTGGTTTGTCTCACTGAGTTTAATTCTTGAATAATTCGTTTAATTTTTACTTATCGTGACTGTGAGATTGTGATTGAAATCATTTTTGAGAAGTACCCAATTGAAACTTCTTCTGCTTTTCCTGCAGTGTTAGTTGATGTGCTTACATTGTGTTTGAATTCCATTGTAATGATCCTAATTTTGTTGTTGATGCTGATGATTTCTCTTCTTCTTTAATTTTAGCCAAGGGATGCATAAGATGTGTATAGAAATTGTATAATTGTTGCATAAAATACTTATATGTCTAAGATTTATATAGAATTTGTATATGATATGTATAAAATTTGTATAATTATTGTATAGAACATGGATCTAAATAATTATTTCATCTAAATGTTGTATATGATGTGCATAAAAACTGTATAATTGTTTTATAGAAATATGAATCTATATATGATGTGTATAGAAACTGTATCAAGAAAATGTATATGTACAATATATAGATATAGAAACTATATAATTGTTGAATAGAATATGTATCCAAATAATTATTGCAACTAAAAGTTGTATAGAATGTGTATAAAAATCATATAATCATTGTATAGATTATAGACTATGTATTATGTATATGATGTGTATAGAAATTGTATCATTGTTGTATAGAATATCTCTATATATAAGATGTGTATAGAAATTGTATCATTGTTGTATAAGATATGTTATTTTGTATTTGATTGATAAAAAAAGACTAACAATTACAATATTACAAATTTGTATTTAATTGTATAAAAAAAAAAAAGGAAAAACCACAAAAAAATTTATTTTATTTTTTTGGCAGGATTTTTAAAAAATAGGAGATCAGTTGTTTTTTTAAGTAAAACAAAAATAAAAAGATGAAAAAGCAGCAAACCCCCAAAAAAAAAGAAAAAAGAAGAAGCATCTGCCGACAAAAAAGTAACAAAACTAAAACAAAGAAAAGGAGACATGTCACTGCACGCATCAGCTGTCAGCCAAATGGCTAAAAAGTGGGTTTAAATTCATTGGCCACTTGGGTGGCATTAATTTCAGCCGAAAGGCTATTTTTGTCCTTCTTCCAAAAAAAATTGTAGCGGAACCCCAAAAAAATAAATTCGAACTACCTTTAAAAATTGGGCCGAAATGGCCCAAAATTGGAAATAGCCATGGAAGAGAATTAATATAGGCCGAGTGGCCATTTAATGGGTCAAGATTGGGAAGGCTATTTTAAATGCATTCCTTTCTTTATCCACATGGACAGCCCATGTGCTTTTCCCTTATATTTATACCATTCGATATATAAAATTCGTGACTTAAGGTTTAGTTTCATACTTCCATTTATGACTATCTCAAACTCTTGATTATTCCACATGGTGTCGGTGTTTGCTTCTGAGTATATGCAATCTGTCAACTCATGTGCATAGTTCATTTGGTCTGTCATCTTGATTTTAAGTGCTTAAGAATGATTTTTCGCGTGTGTGTGAAATCTGAACGGTTAAACAGATAATCGAATTGATAACAAGCAATAACCGATAAATTAATTACCGATAAACCGATATTTTGATGGTTCTATAATAATTTAGCATTTCTACAAACTGATAACTGATAAGTTGAGTCGATAAACTTCAAAAATAGAACCGAATCGACCGATACACAGTCCTACTTTATTCTTTGAATTTAGGCACTAAATTTGATAAAACCCATTTTTTTAAAATCTTCTTTTACATCCCATCTTTCTCACATTCTCCATCACAGAAAACACTCTGAATCATATCGATTTGTCAGAACCAGCATTGTAACAACAGTTTATTGTCCGTCGATATTTCTTACTGTCAATCCTACAAAGTTCCTGGTCTTGTTGGGGTATTGATTTATCCAGTGGTTGATATCTCGTACGGTCACTCAAAGTAATAGTTACTATCTCATGGACTTTTATAGACAAAGTTAACCTATTGCACTGACGTCAAGAAATTACACACAATGACCTTGAAAATGAATGATTTTGAATTTTTGATCCCCACTTATCTTATAAGAAAACCTTCAAGGTCAAAAGTTAAAAGTGTTGTACATGGGGTAAAACTTGTTAAACTTGAAGTTTTGCCAAAAAAAACAGGTTCCAAAATTTAAGACCACTCATCTCTAAGGCCATTCTTGTAAATCTAGTTTAAAGGGGAAATGTCATTGGGCCCAATTAACATATGTCCCTCTTCCAAAAAATTCCTTTCCAAAGCCTCAATTGTAAAGCCCGTTGAAGTGTGCCTTCTCGAAAGGATCTGCCCAACTCTAGAGCCCAAGCTTTTCCATCTCTTAAATTTGCGGCTTCTACTTTTGTTTTAAAATCACAATTTCTGGTATATACAAAATAAAATAATAATTGGTTTCATAATTTAACTTCTAATTTTTGAAATCAAACTAAATGGATTATTTTTTGAAACAAATTTGACTCCTAGAAGAAATCAGAAGAAGTGTGCGCGCATGAATGATTGCAGACGCCGAGCAAGAATTTAAAGTTTGTGGGTTTAATTTAAAATTATTGCTAAAATTATAAGTAGTTAATTGGACCTTTAAGTTAAATGGGAAATGTCACCTTTGCAAGTTTTAAGACTTAAAATTTAGCAATAGGTAGGACTACTTAGCAATTCACCCTATGATATAGTCACACTATAATTATTTTTTTTACCAATATGGACTACTTTAGCAATTGTAGATGGGATCGACATGCAACCTTATTGGCAGAAATCCATTAAAACTAACAGGTCGATAACATTTTCTTTTAGGGTCATTTGCTTGAATATATTTATTTGGAGATGATATTTACTTTTTATCCCTCAAATTAGTGTTCTTATTTTTTGTCCTTAAGCACTTTAACTAATAAAAAGGTGATTGGAAATATCTTTGATATTGAAAATAATCGCAAGGCACAAATTATGCCTTACAAGGCAAAATTTTCCTTCTTCTTGTTGTTGCTCAACGGAAAAATTCGCAAGACATAACTTAGTTCATATAGAATTTGTCAGAATTCACAAAATTATTCCTTAAGAGATATAACTTATTCCTACAGAACTTTTGCCTAGCAAAGAAAAATATCTCTGAACTTTTGTCTTGTAAAATTAAGTCATAGTTAAGGATACTTCAACCCATAGTTTTCATAATATGAAAAGTAAAACCAAAATAAAAAATAAAAAAATAAAAAGATCACTTTGAGGGGCAAAAACTAAATACCATCCCGAAATAAGGTAATCGCGCAAACACTTGTTTATTTTATTCAAAATGTAGTAGAGCGCCAATAGGTCGGGGCACTGAAATTGTTCCTTTCTCCAACAAGAATAATTATTTTGGTTAATGGGGTTCATAAAGTAAGTTAGGGCAGGCCATGTTTTCTCATTTTGTATTGTTAATCCAATCAGTTCCCCAAATGTCTGAATCAATTATCCTATCATAACATTTGATGGTTCACTAGCTGTAACAAGAATGGTGGCAAAATCTTTTACAATCTCTTATCCATACAAAAATCCATAACTCCTTTGCTTTTTGTTTCCTTTTTCTATTTTCTTATTGTTTTAGTGAAGTGGTGGCAGGAATAAAGTTTCATTTCACTATGAGTTAATGATTTAAAAAAAAACACATAGCTAAGCTATTATTTTTTTGCGAGTTTTATATCTTTAACTATCCATTATTCCCTTTGTCTATCTATACTATCATTCTTGTATGGGAAAAAAAATCTGCACTTGAGAAATGAAGATAATCAGACTAACCAAACCACGGCGCATGGCTAAATCTGATACAGAGAGATATTGGTCATCTTGATCCAGGTACGAAAATTTTGGGGGTCGCAACCCTCGTGACTTGGACCGATATTACCTCAGTGCAATCGAGGTTGCTCCATAACCGGGTAGTCTCTAGGATCTCTCCCAGAAGAGAAATCACTTTACAGTTGTGGTTCCCTCATAATGACCCTCGGACAGGTCAATAGTCAATCTCGAGGCTAGCGCCAACATGTTCCCAATCAGCCTTGAGCCCAATGTCGTCAGAGCCCATATACGTGCTATTAGGTAGCATTCTAGAGCTCAGGGGCGGACGCACATAGGCCCAAGGGGTATCATCCGACACTGCTTTGTCGGAAAAATTTACTAAATATACATATTTAATTAATATGAAAAAAAAATCAAATGGTACAAATAATAAGCAGTGATGCTTCCTTACACAAAACACTTCTAGCTTACTTGGTTGAGCGCATGCCTATGTTAGGTGATGTAATTGGTTCGAATCAGGGGTGGAATTTATTTTTACCTTTTGATATTTACCAGTTCTTTGTATTCTTTTTGAAAAATCTTTTATGAATAATACACTTATTTTACTAAGCTATACACATTAAGTTGGATTTGAAAATCACTTTGATTACTACTCCCAACGTTTCGAAATAGTTGACCCTTATTGACTTGACACTCCCCTTAAGAAAATATTTATTAGGAGAGTATTTTATCAAATTAGCCTTATTAATTATACTTTGAAAATATAAATTTGAATTTCTACCCTCTATATAGTCATTTAATGATTGGGGTAGTATTAGAAGAACATAAAAAAATTCTCTTGATTTCATAAATGAGACAACTAAATTAAAATAAATATTTTTAGAAAGAGGACCAACTATTTTGAAACGGAGGGAGTAGTATTCTAATAAATATTGGGAAATAATTACATGATAAGGGTTTAAAATTGAATTTTTTTTTTCTTTATTTGATAAAATGAACAAACAAAAGTAAAATCTTTTTAAAAAATTGAACTAGTAAAAAGGAATGGAAAGAGTATTTGAATATGTTTTGTTCATATAATTTGAATTGTTTTTTTATTTTCTTTATTATGATGTTATAATTATTTGTTCATTTATTTACTTCTTCAAATATTGACATTACTTACAAAAAATTTTGCGTACGTCACTGCTAGAGCTAGTGTATAGTCATTTCACACTTGGCGTATGATCAATTTTTTGGCTTATAAAAGAGCCTTCTTAGAAGAAGAGAATGCATACAACTCTCCCTGAAATTTTTTCAAAGTTCTTTTTTTAGAGTTTCAATTGGAGAAGCTAAGGCTTTCGACCTTCTCTTCTCTTCTCTTGTATTTTTTTTTTTCCTTGAGCAATTTATATTTTTGTACTCCATCCTTTGTTGGTTCAGCCAAAAAAAATAAGCTTGATCAACCTTAATTCACTTGTCTTTAACTCATCTTACAAATCGTATTGTTAACTAAAATAACAATTTAATTTTCAGCTAAACAACTCTCTTTATATTAAAACACATTTCGATATTGAATTGACCAATATTTATTCTCAATCTATAACAGACACGCCTAAATACCCCCCCCCCCCCAATTCTATTGTATAGCACCATTCGTACCAATTCAAACGATGGTAATAACTTCGTGAAACCTGAAGATGAACTAGTATTGTACTAAACAAGACAGTAATAAAAAGTGTTGTTTATATCAACGAAGAAAATATTAAAAAGCAAAAATGCATGCGGACCTATTGGCTATTCCTTACCTATGGCAGACAAAGACCCTGTAACAAGACCTTAATGTCTTTTCTTTATATTTTAGAAAAACATTTAGTGAAAATTTTTCATACAACTTGATTGTTTTCTTTTGACTTTTTTTTTTTTTTTTTTAAAAGTGAAATATGTTTGACTAAACCAAATTGCACTTAAAAATAAGCAGTTGGAAATTGGAAAGGCTCCTTTTCTGATCTCCCTTCCTAAAGATTACATCATTAATAGAAGATACCCCATTTCTTTACTTAGTTGTCATTTCTATGATCTACTGTTAGAATTTCATACACACATATTATTTTGTGACTAATGGATGGTTACATATTGCTTCATAATGTATCTTGTGTTGTATTATATCATACTATATTGTTCCTAGTGAAAACAAACTTTAAACTATTCTCTAGTGAAAACAAACTTTAAACTATTTTGTTCCTCATTTACAATAAAATCAACTTAATTAAAGAGTTCACATAAAAACAATTCATACATGAATCAAATCCGGTCTACGTGGAGTTGTTAGGTATTTGCTTGTAATTAACCGTATTAAACTTACATGTCCCATATCGGCGGCGAAGTAATGATAAAACTAGTTTATTTTCAACACATCAAATTATGCTTGTCGAGCTTGATAGTACGAGTTTGTTTTCCCAAGTAGGGGAAATAAGGTGATGGAACTTTTGTGCCAAATAGGGTGATGGAACTTTCGTGGCACAACCGTGACTATTGACGATGCTTTAGCGCGCTCCTTCTTGCAGTAGAAAGACAGGTTTCCGAGTATGAGTGTACGTTCGATTCTTCGGCAAAAAATTGATCAAGAATTTTTGATGGCCGTATTCTTGATCAAACTTTAGTTAGTAGACATACCTTATTAACTGTGTAGTGGAACTTCTATGGCTCAACCTCGACTCCTGATGGTGCATTAGACTTAATGCAGGAAAAAGTCTGATTGTGTTGAGAGGGGGAGTAATGAGTCATTTCTCAAAGTGAGAGCTCCTCCTTCTAGTAAAAAGACATGTTTTCGGGATAGCTAGTCTAAAGCCATCGCTCGATGATGGTTAGCCGTTGATTGAACCACTATTTTTTTGATTGGTGCTTCCACAACATACTTCAAAGTCTTCTTTTCGTATCAAGTCAAATATCATTTTTTAAAATTTTTACTCCGTGTTCGATATTCAATATCAATTTTGAGGCCTGGTTATACCAAGAACTCGAAACGCCAAGTCAAATAATGACAACAACTATGTCAAACATGAAAATGAATTGTTGTATCGATTATGATGTGTGACATTATCATTGATTTAAAGGTACTTGAAACTTTCTTACTTGGGGATGACCTGAATATGAAGCTTCACTTCCATGTCAACCTCATACGTAACTGAGCAGGCTCAGCCTGAGCCATTTAGACTCTGCCTCCAACTTGGCGTTAACTCCACCGTAAGTCTTGTCCAAGGGTGCCTCAGTAAAATTAGTGCCTAAAGTAAAATTTTAATAAGATACCTTAAACGCATACAAATACACATAAGCAAATAATAATTTGGAATTATCTTTTTTACTTTCATATACTTGTTATTTTTAATGTAAATGACATAAAGCATTTAGTTAACCTCACATGGTAATATAAAACTAAAGACTAATTCTACTTAATAAGATGTTTGTAATGTGTTTGCAGTACATTACCTTAGATGTTGTTGTAAAAACTTTATCTATTAATATGAAGATTTGAGTTATTTAATTCAAAGTTCTAATATATTCATATTGTTTTAAGTGAAAATAAATCATAAAATTTATCATTAAAATTTTTGGGGCCTTAATATTTTGGGGGCCTAAAACAAACGTTTTACTAGCTTTACCCTTGAGCCACCCCTGCTGTCGTCAATCAGTACTATGGAACCTCACCTTGAATATGACGTATCAGTTCATCCAACACCAAGACAAATAGAAAGCGCTAAGTCAATCCCTGGTGCCACCCCATCCAACTAGGAAATGCTCTAAATCACCCCCCATACCTCACTTACTGTCCTAATTGAGGCTTTAGATTCATTGTACATGTCTTTAGTCACCGAAGTGTATGCTACAAGTACGCCTCTAACTCCATCTCCGTAGAACCTTTCTTGAGACTTTGCCGTAAGCCTTTGACGAAGTCATTGCACATCATTTGGATTGTCTTAAGTGCTTTTATATGCCAAAAATAATTTTTAAGTACTATAGTGTTTGGGTACAATAAAAAAATAATTTTAAGCACTTAATTCTAGGCCAAAATAATAAAAATAAGACAAAAGTCCAAAGTTAGAATTTCTAAAGTATGAGTTTTGACTTATAAAGAGTCAATCTAAACGGGCTCTAAGTTGATATTCATCTTTAACATTGTGAAAATAAAATTCAAAGCAAAGAAAGCAGGGGGCTAGGTGTAACAGACATTATAGCTTGGAATGAGGCTGCCTTGTCTAAGTATGTATGGAACATAGCTAAGAAAGCAGACAACTTATTATGGGTGAAATGAGTGAATCATATCTATTTAAAAGGGGAGGACTGGTGGCAATATCAAGTCAATACAAATAGTAGTTGGTATTGGAGGAAGATGTGTGGAATAAGAGATAAATTTAGTAGTGGGTATGTTCAAAATGGGTGGCTGAAACCAATGGGTAAATATACAATAACAGGTGGATATAAATGGAACAAAGGGGAAGATGGGACATGGCAGCATTGGAGATGTGTCTGGAATAGCCTTAATGTGCCTAAGCATAACTTCATATGCTGGCTTAGTGCTCATAGTATGCTGTTAACATTGAAGAGAATGTAGAAAATGGATTTTGGCCAGGAAGTAGTATACCTGTTAAGTGGGGAAACAAAAAAAGATCTTAGTCACTTGTTCTTTGAATGTCCATTGTCAAGAATATGTCTAAATGAATTGCTGCACTGGTTGGGGGTAACTGGAATAGGCACAGCTCCTAGCTGCCTTAGTGTAAGCAATATGGAGAACAAGGAATGAGGCAATGTGGAATCATACTGTCATTCGACCAATAAATATGCCAACAAATCAAAGAGGAATGTAGATATAGATTTTATGGGCAACCAAACTTACAAAGGTATAGAAGAGATAGAGAATGAATAGGAAAATTGTATAGCTGAGAAACTAGCAGTAGTGATATAGATAGAGTGCTAGCGAGTGAGTAGCTAGACACTATGGTGGCATGGTAGAGTTTGAGTTGATTTTGTACTTGTTCTAGTTGGTGATTAATAAGATATTTTTCTTGCACCAAAAAAATAAATAAATCAAACTGATAGGGAAAATCAATATAGATTTTTTCTTTCAAAAAGAAAACCCTTAAATTCCATAGGGCAATTAATCTTAAGGGGAAATTGCAAGAGAAAATCAAATCTCTTAGGAGCATTATTTTATGTTAGATCTTCCACTGTGATTATGTTGTTAATACATTCAATTAGATGACCTCTTCCTTTGGTGGTTTGTTAGAGTTACGAAATATTGATAATGTAGAAATTACTTATGTGAAAAATTAGTTATGCACAATTTAGTTATTCATGTATTATTAATTAATTATTAGTTATTTTATTTTTTACTATGCATAAAAAAAAATATAAATTAATTGACTTATAACTTTTACATATTTTTGTTATGCGAAATTGTAAACCGATAACTAAATATCGTATCTAGTGCTGAATTATATACATAACAACTAAAATGCTACCAAACATGGTATATTAGGCTTTCGTTTGGCCATATACAGATTTTGAAGTTAAAACTTGGATCTTAAAAATTTAACCTTTTTTTTTTTTTTTTTATCTGAGGTAGTGGTATGGACTGCGTACACTTTACCTTCCCCAGACCCCACCTGGTGGAATTACACTGGGTATGTTTTTTTTGTTTTTTTTAAGTTGTGACTTTTGAAATTTGAAGGTATGTTTAGACATGCATTTTACTTGATTTTTTTTTTTTTGAAGTTTTGAGAGTGAAAGTCCACACAAACTTGAAAATATTTGAAGATCACCTTTTCAAAATTTATTCAAATTTCATACGCAAACAAATATTTAAGGATAATCTTTTAAAAGCCTAATTCAAAATTTATGATCAAATGCTATAGCTAATTATATATGTTAATTTTAATACATGAATAATTCACTTCTTAACCAACCACGACCAAACTACCTCTAAGATTATTCTCTTATATGATTAAACCAAAGTTAAAATTATTTTATTCATCAATCAAAATCAATTGTATTAGAATTCATCCTACTTTGAAGAAGAACAAAAAACAAAATTAGCTAACTGCCTAACATAAACATTCTTGAATAGCCAGAATGGGTGAAACATCAGAATCAAATTTAGTTATTGATTGCTCCTAAAAAATTTGATTAGTAAGAATAAGATTTAAAATGGCTCCTCAAATCTACTAAAAGCTCCACTTATTATAATTTGACCCCTTAACGCCGTTTCTTTGTTGTCGTACACCGTACGTACACGCCGTTTACACTTTCATGACCTTTTACGTTTATCAAATTTATCAAATCCTGCCCCACAAACCGCATTCGCCACGTGGTTCTAGGACCCACAAAGAGATTCGGATTTAGGGTGTGTTTGGTAGGGAGAAAAATGTTATCTCGAAAAACAAGTAGGCTTCTTATTATTTTCTAGTATTTGGTAAATAAGTAGAAAAATATTACTCCAAAAGCATTTATATGTTATTTAGCAAAACATTATGGAGTTGGGATGGGATGGGGAGTGGGGGTGGCCGGTGGAATGGTCAAGAGGTGGGAGTTGGGTTGGTGGGGAGGAAACGATAAACTTAAAATGTCACTTATGCAACTTGTTTTCTATATTTCCATGAGGGAGTCATTTTCTTTATTTTTAAATAATTTATTTTTTTAGAAAAAAATATTTTTCAAATATTTTAACCAACCAAACATAAAAGATTGAAAAAATATCTTCCTCCATACTAAACACACCCTTAAGGATTGAAAGTTTTACGATAAATAATGAATTTGAAAACTCATTATATCAAAAGTACCATAAGTATATTCAATATTTTAAAGTTCGAATCCGTCAAACTTATCGTATAAAGAATTCATTATATCAAAAATCTGCTTCTGCCTTCTGCAAGCATTGTATAAAGAATGTTAGCAAAAAATTACATAAAAATTCATGCAAGTATTATTCAATTTCACACAAAAATGTTTTTAATTGGATTATCTTAAAGTTGATGAACAATACGCGTTAAAAATAAGTCAAATAAAGAATTAAATCACATAAATTTTTGCACAAAAATTTCATTAATCATTAGATCATCGTTTAAAATTAATTATATATATATATATATATGCTATTGAAAATACCGAACGATAATCTAATATTTTTTCTATAAAATTAGACATGGTATATGAATAAATATTATACTCTTAGTTTAACGTCAGTTGTCTGAAAGAGTAATTTCTCCAGAACTATTTGCATAATATTTAAAAATAGGAATAAAATTTAAATAATGACTTCAAAAAGAAATATTTGTGTAAATTAAATCAGCCGATGAAAAAGTTACGTGGGACGTGTGATTGACATAGTAGCATATCATTCTTAGCTAGAGATCTCTGGTTCAAACCACAAGTAAGAAAAGAACTCTCCCTATAATGAGAAATCACCCTTAATTAGAGGTTTCAGGTTCAAATCTTAGGTATGAAAGAACTTCTACGTACTAAAGAATGTTTTTTCCTTAAATGAGTCTTACATGATGTGTTTTTTCCTTAAATGAATCTTACGTGATGTGAATTTGAATTTGAATTAATCAAGCTACTTGTACTACATGTAATAAACAACATGATGTGAATTTGGATTAATCGAAGCTACTAGTACTATACTGAACAAGAGTGCAGTAATAAGAGGAGATTGTTATATCAACTAAGAAAATACTAAAAAGCAAAAATGAATGTTACCTATTCCTTACCTACGACAGACAAAGACCCTATAATAAGATCTTAATGTGTTTTCTTTATTTTTAAAAATAAACACAGTGGAAAATTTTCATACAACTTGATTGTTTTCTTTTGACCTTTTTTTTATATTTTTAAAAGTGAAATCTATTTGACTGAACCAAATTCTAATTACCCAACTTTTACTTTTGCATTCTTTAGTGATGGTCAATAGATGGGTATGGAATGAGAGCCAAATGGCTAATTATGTAATGAATAATTATTTTGGTTAATGAGGTTCATTAAGTACCTAAAGTTTCGCCAGACAATGTTTGCCCTTTTGTTAATTACTATTCTCTCCGTCCATTTTTACTTGTCCAATTTTATCTTAACATACCCCACAAAGAGCAATAAATATAGCAATAGTTTTACTATATTGTCTTTTGAGTATAATTAATTCAATTCTTTGAAAATGTGAGAAATAACTATAATTAATAGTAAGAATAAATTAGGAGTTATATTGATTAATCATCTCTTGAAAAGCTTGCACCAAAGAGGCTTCTAGCCCGATCCGGCTATATCCCACACCGGGCGCTACAGAGCAACTTTCATAGTTTATTACCCCCACATATTCTAAGTTAATTTGCCGAGCTTGGTAACTCAAGCTTGTCACCCAAGTGGGGGCAACAAAATGATGGGACTTCCAATGATGCAGCCTTGACCGTTGACGGTGCTCTTGGCTTAAAGCAGGTACAAGTCCGACTGTGTAAATGGGGGGAGTAAGGCGTCGTTTCAAGGAGCGAGAGCGCTCCTTCCGCAATCAAAATGGACCAAGTTTCCGGGACGATTAGTCCAAATCCATCGCTCGGTAAATGGTTAGTCCGTTGGTTGGACCATCATTTTTTTAGTCGTAGATCGAGCCTTTAATAAAACTCCAAGCATGATCTGCGCCTCCATGTTATCATCTCTCCTAAATACTATCGGTACGTCTTATCACACAAGACTTCGGTCACTGAACTTGCTTGCACTCCAAAAGTATTCGACTTTGTTCTTGCTCAATTTGATACCTTTAGATTCTACGTCTGTCTCTAAACCTTCGATTTGGCGTTAACTACATGGTTGTAAGTCTCGTCATCTGCAAATAACATATACTATGACACCTCACTTTAAATACTACACCGAGGCACAAATAAAAACTAGCTAAGTCGGTACAATCCCTATCATTGGGCAATGCTCTGAGTCTCCCCCTACTATCTATCCTATCTCGTGTCTTAGATTCATCATACATGTCCTTAATTTCTCTAGTTTATGTTGATCTCCCTATTTCTTAAGGTTATGTAACACCAAAAGTATTCAGTTTTGATCTTGCACAACCTGAAACTATGTCTGCCTTCAAAACTTCAGTTTGGCGTTAACTCAATTGAAAGTCTCGTTAATAAATATTTTGTCATCTGCAAATAACATACAATATTTTGAATATGACATATTAGTTCTTCTAACACCGAGGCAAATAGAAGTTGGTTGTCCATCCCTGGTGCAACCTCATCATTGAAAAATGTTCTGAGTCTCCCCTTACTATCTATCCTAGCTCGGGTCTTAGATTCATCATTCATATCCTTAATTGTTCTAATTTATGCCACAGGTACACCTCTAACTTCCGAACGTCTCCATAGAATCTTGCTTCAGACTTTGTCGTAATTCTAGTCTTCTCACACGATGCATGACTTTTGCAGTAAAATGTCCTCGAAAATTGAAACGGCCATTTCCGTTATTATGTATAAACCTTCCGTTGAAAGTTCCATATTAGAATTCTTCCCGATTTTAAAGTTATAAATTTCAGGCTACACTAGTTTCGGACAGAACTGAAGCGAGGTGTGATCTAGGAAAATCCGTTAATGATTTGGGAAGGTTTGGTGGTGTTTGATTTGATTTCTAGCTAGCTAAGACGATAAGGAACCCGTAGGATTTTACGGAATCGAAATTGGGTAAGTAGAACTCCCGAAATTGATCTTAGCGTAAAAAATATTGTTTGAAATATCCCGAGTTTAAGATGTGTTGTGAAAATTAGGATTTTTGGGAAAAACTAGACATTCTGTCCCATTGACGCCGTTATAGCGGCAGGCACGTCGCTATAGCAACCGCCGCTATAGCAGAGAAATATTTCTCTGTTATAGCGAAGGTCATACCTGGTCAACGCCCGCTATAGCGACGTAAGCCGCTGTAGCGGTGAAAGTCGCAGTTTCGTTTAATTTTCCTCCTAAAATAGTTTATTTTTCTAAAACTCATTTTGGGCAAAGAAGGGGCGATTTAGGGTGATTTCCACCAGTTTTTCATCATTCGACTTCATAAAGGTAAGGAATTCATCCTCGTTAACTAGTAATTGATAATTATGCCTTAGAATTGTTAAATTACGGAGTTTAGGGAGGGTTTTAGGGCTAATTTTGTTGGGTTATGGGTCTTTTTCCCTTCCTATGTGGATAAATAAAAGCCCAAATTTGGACCAACCCACTTTGCCCATAGGCCCAATTCTATGGGGCATATATATAGATCTTTTTAGGTCTTATTTCACCATCACAAAATGGAGAAATCAGCAGCCACACATAGAGAGAAAGTGCAAATTTTCGCACCCAATTTCAGCCCTAAATTGCCAACTTCAAATTGCAATTCCCGCTTCGTTTCTTATCCGATTGAGCTGATTTTTGGACAGCTTGTTCCTCTCATCTCAATATTTGATTAGGAACTGACAGAGTTGGATTTGGTGCCCCACAGCTCCCGTTTTGCATTCGTGAACAGTAGCTGCATTTTCGGGTTTTTGCTCCTTTAATTCTCTAGTTTTTGGTGTTGTGTTTTATGTAGTGTTGCTCGTTGTTTGGCACTTATTTGGTGTCCATTTTTGGAGAACATTATTGTAACTCTTGGTGATTATAGTGGAGGTTTTTGATCCCGTGGTTTTTTACTCTTCACACTGAAGGGTTTTCCACGTAAATCTGGTGTCTCGTGTGATTGATTTATTTTATCCTTGCTTATCTATTTTGGTTGATGTATTTGCTGCCTCATTATCATTGTGCTTGGTTTTGTTTGTCTTCTCTTGGTTCAAATTGAAAGGGAAAGTTTAGACTTGGGTATTCTTCCGCTGCTACCCTGTCGTGCACTATTGTTAGTGCCCTTGCCTTTCCCAACAAATTTTGGTTGTTTTCTGGTGCTAGGGGGAGAATTAAGTATTAAGTTAATGAGTTTTGATTATTAATAGTTGTTTTATCCTTGTATTCCGTTAATTAACTAATTTATCCATAAAATTGGTAGTTTTAGGTGAATTACGGTAGAAAGCCCTAGAACGGTAAAGGAATGATCATGAACCTGACCTTAGGGGTTGGATGTGAGTTATAATTCCCAACATGTTATCATTAATTATGTGTTTATATGCATGTTCTAGACCAAGAGCAAGCAGAAATTACACGGGAGGGCAAAGCTTCGGCTTAGAGGAGTTGTGCAAGTTTGGTTCGAGGTAGGTGATGGTATTGTAGTTTAATCCAATTTGTACTGTATGTGCATGTTAACTACTTTTTAGTGTGGCTTATTAGTGCATGTTGTTTGGTGTGATCAATGCAAAGGATTTTACATTATTGTATGGTTATGACCTATCTATTTGCTAAATGTGGAATATTTCGATATTTGGGATGTTCTCACGGGTTATTGATGACACAAGATTGACAGACACTTGTGTCTGGAGTTTTAATACATGGACAAAAATTGCCCCTGCAGGTCATGGCTAGAGGCATTTTTAAAAACTACTTAAATCTGTATGGCAATTAATCTTAACGGGAATTTGCAAGAAAAAATCAAATCTCTTAGAAGTACTATTTTATGTGTGATTTGGGATTATGTTGTTAGTACATCCAATTTGACGACCTTTTCATTTGGTAACACGTTAGCGTTATGCAAATATTAATAATGTAGGAATTATGTAGGTAGGGTTTGGTTATTTGTATCTTACTAATTACTATTAATTATTTTATATTTCCATCTTCTATTATGCACAAAATACATAAATTGATCGACTTATAACTTATATAGATATTTTAGTTATGTGAAATTATAGATCTATAACCAAATATCGTTTTTAGTCATGTGTTAAATTTTATACATAGCAACTAAAATGTTACAAAACATGATATACTAATTATATTATGTTAGTTTTAATACATGAATAATTCGCTACTTGACCAATAACCAAACAACCGCTAACACTTTGTTTGGATGGTTGTTACCCATGGTATTGCCATATCTGTTCTGGTTGTTACTCAAAACATATTGTATGGTATGATTTGATTCCATGGTTAGGTAATCATGAAAACCCCCATTTTATGTAACCACCAATTTGGTGGGATCGCGTCATTACCTTATATATTTTTTTTCATTTCACTTTTTCTTATTATTTAATAATCATATTTATCATTCCTTTTTATAGCAGCCCTACATTGTATCCTACTTTTCTAATAGGTTTATCCTTCAAAATATCGACGCATGAGATTATGTAGCGACGAGAAATGATACAATCTATCCAAACGTTGTACTCATTAAAACAATACAGTACGGTACAATACAACACAATACAATATAATATGATACATTATAAAATAATACGTAACAACAGAGTAAGAATATTCTCTCATGATGAAACAAAGTTAAAATTATTTTATTTACCATTCACAATTGATTGTAGTATTACATCTTACTTTCTCAATTTGTTTGTTTTATTTATTTTTTTTAGAAAACAAATTTAGTTCATTTTTAATTTTTTTTTTCTTTTTTAGCAACTCGTCAATTTTAATTTTCTACGTGATATGTATAGAACCATAAGTAAATGATATTTTGATACATTCTACATGTCTTTAGTTTAAGACCATAATATTAAAAAAAATTCTCTACTATCATAAATTTTATGTTAATTCTACATCAGACCTACAAATTTAAATAGATATAGTATTAGAATTCATCCTAATTTAAAGAGGAAAAAAACAAATCATTTTAGATAATGCCTAACATAAAAAGTCTTGAACAGCCAAAATTGTTGGTGAAACATCAGAATCAATTAGATTTACCAAATTTAGTTATTGATTCTCCTAAAACGTTTGCTAGTAAGAATAAGATTTAAAATGGCTCCTCAAGTCTACTAAAAGCTCCTCTTAAAATTTGACCTCTTAAACGCCGTTTCTTTGTTACGAAAGCGACAATTAACTTTTCATGATCTTTACATTTATTAAAATGAGTCCATGTCTGCTGTTTAGCTATGAGCTCATGGATGAAGCTTGCTTCATGCGATTCAGATCTCCTGTATAATTTGTGAGCTATTACATAATAAATATATTATCATAAAATGCTTATTTGAAGGACAATGATGGTGGCGGAGGTTATGAATTTCCTGAGGTTCCAAAAGAAAAACCAATCCACGTCGTGGAGGAGTTATTATTGTCAACTTGGCCCCACAGACTGTAACCCTTCGCCACGTGGTTACAGGGCCAACAAATAGATTCTGATTTAAAGATTGAAAAGTTTTAATTGGTATTTGCTTCTAATTAATTAATTGTATTAATTAATACTAATTCTGATATTTATTTATTTCCTTTTTTTGGGTACGTTTCCGTAAGTATTGTCATCTTCTACATTGTACAATATCTTAATGTATGGTCAATTTCATGAAAGTACCTTTCAATTTCAACCAAAATTTGCCGTACTTTAATTATTTTAAAAGTTGAACATTATAGCTAGCATGCACCATGTGGACAGGGTGGACGTAGCTAAAGGTTGAATCAAATCCAATATTTTTGAGTGGGACTTTTTGTTTGTGTATGTAAAATTTTACTAATAAATATTAAATTTTAAATTTATATTTTTTGAAAGTGCAATAGATTAAATGATAAAATTTTAAAGATCAAATATGATAATTAAATTTTGAATCCACTTTTACAAAATATATAAAAACGTATGCAAGCCTTTTTCAATTCCACAAAAATGCTTTTAATTGTATTATTTAAAAGTCTAACTATTTGGACAAAGGGGAATATAGCTAAGAGCTCAACGGAACTTAAATTTCAATAATTAATGAATTTCAAATTAATATTTTCAAAAGTACCATAGGTATTCAAGGATATATAGATTTTAAAGGTTGAATTTATCCAATTAAATCTGCTTCCGCATGCAATGCAAATATAGTAAAGTCTGTTCGCAAAAAAGTACTACTACTATATAAAAGTTCATGTAAATACAGAAATGTTTTTAATTGGATTATTTTAAAGTTGAACAATAAAGTGCGTGTTCCATGTGGATGTACGTGCTAAAAGAAGTCAAAGAAGAAATTATATTAATTTCTGCACAAAAATTCGTTAACATATTACGCCTTTATATAACCACGTAAATAAATTACTCCCTCTGTCTTATTTTATGTGATCTAATTTGATCGGATACAAAATTTAAAAAATAAGGAAAGACTTGGTGATATTTATCAAATTGCCCTTTATTAAAAATGTATTACTACTATCTTTAATTAAGTGGGACCTTATAAGCAGGACTAATAAGGGTAAAATAGTAATTGTGGCTTTAAAAAGTTACCAGATAAGAAAATGTGACATTCTTTTTGGGACGAACCAAAAAGGAAAGTAGGCCACATAAAATGGGACGGAGGGAGTAGTAGATTCCTTAGATAAATATTACGGGGTTAGGTTCGGAAATGACCCTAAAATTGGTTGATCTTGATATTCTGTCCCCCATAAAAAAAAGTCTTACAAAAATGACCTTTATAAGGGGTGGTCTTGATTTTTTGGCCCCCTCTTAATAACTCTTGTCTATAAGGCACACGTTCTAACTCTTGCTCATAAGACAAATGTTCATGCATGATATTTCAACACAATGAACCTGCACAAATTGATCAGAAGTTTTATCTTATAGTTAAACGTTAGAATTTAGATATGTTGCTCATAAAACAGACGTTCTAATTCTTGCCCATAAGACACATATTTAGGACATTTTAAGACACTGAACATGCTCAATTGACCACAAGTTTGCCTTCTAGACAAACACTAGAACTTTTTTAGGGGGGGGCAAAAATTGAAGACCACCCATTTTGAAGGACAAAAAATTCAAGACCAGATATTTGGAGGATAAAAATTCAAGACTGAATACTTTGAGGGACATTAGATGTAATTTCCACAAATATTACTCTTTACTAAACTAAAAAACTAAATATCCTACAAAATCTACTATTAGACTCTTTCTATAACTAAATAACTTATTATTCTACAAAATGGTAGTAGTAACAAATGCAATATTGCAACACCGATACCACTCCTAAAATTGCAGAAAATTACATATGACTAATGAGTTATTGAGAAGTATATTTGGAGGTATTTAAAGATAATATAAATAATCCTTTTTTAACTATGCAAAAACTTTCCAAATTACAACATTGAAATTATCATTTTGCAAGTTGAAATTTAGTACGGCCTTGAGTTTCGTCAGAGTTAGACAAAAGCTAATCTGTCATTCTAACTAGTACTAGTACTAATTAGTACAACCCAAAAGCCAATATGCTACTTATTCGGTCTCAATTTATGTGAGGTAATTTAATTTGATATGGAATTTAAGAAAAAAAAAAAAACTTTTAAAACTTATAATTTAAAATAAATTATAGATATTTATGAGGCTATAAATCATTTCATTCAAGGTAAAATGGATATTTTAAGACTAAAATGTTATTAAAAATAGAAATAAATTATTTTTTTTGAGATAGACTAAAAAGAAAAGTTAGTCAGGAGTGATACATTTTGAGTCTATCTTCGTTAGTAGTTAGTAATATATATTTTTGTATTAAGAAATCAAGATATCATTTTCAAAAGTGACAACTTGTGCTGCTTAACTAACAAAATTTACTGAAATAAAAGATGTTAATAGCTAGCGGTTGTTGGATATAAAGAAAGTAGGTAAGCAAGATTTAAGAAGCGTGGACAAAAATATTTTAAAGATTTACGTTGCCATTTGCCAGCAGATAATAAATTTTTGAAAGGCAAATTAACGTTTTCTATTAAAAAAGATACTTCCACCGTTTTTAATTAGTTATCCCCTTTACTAAAACTAAATATTTCTTAATACTCCCTCCATTCCTAATTAGTTGTCGTTCTTACTAAAAATAGATATCCATTAATACTTGTCATTTCACAAAATCAAGGCATATTTACTTGTTTATTTTCACTTTTGTCCTTAGTCATAAACATGGAGAAATATCAATATAGTGAAAAAAAGAGTACTCCCTTCGTTCTTAATTAGTTGTCGTCCTTACTAAAAATAGATGTTCCTTAATACTTGTTATTTCACAAAATTTAGGCATAATTAGTTATTTATTTCCACTTTTACCCTTAGTAATAAATATGGAAAGATATTAATATAGTACAAAAAAAAATATTAAATAAAAATGAGTAATAAATAAGGATAATTTAGTCAAATTACCTTCTAGTTAATGTTTTTCTTAAGCGGTGTGCAACTTAAAAATGTGATAAGTAAATAGAAATGGAGGGAGTACTTATTAAATAGAAAAAATGAATAAATAAGAATAATTTAACTAATTTAAATATAATTTATATTTTTCTTAAAGGAGATATAAATAAAAACGATGATAACTATTTAGAAACGGAAGAGTATCACATCCACCTTTCTTTGGCCGGTCTATATCCGGTCCCCACTTTTAAAACCGATTCTATTTTTAGGGGTATGGCTTCAAGTCCAAGAGCATTTTATCCTCCAAAATTTGGATTTTTTAAAAATGTGAATTCCACTTAGTCATGCTTCAAAATAAGTATTAATATTCAAGTGAGATTTTCTTTTATGGTAATTGTTTAGTAAATTTTTTTGATTTATAAATCTTTTAAATTATGAATTAGAACGTCATCTAAAATTATGTTATTGAAAATACCGAACAGTAATTTAATGCTTTGTCTGTAAGATTTAGTAATGTATAAGACTCCTAATTTAACTTTATCTAAAAGAGTAATTTCTCAAAAATTATATTTGTAATATTTAAAAGTAAGAATAAAATTTAAATAGTGACTTAAAAAAGAAAGATTTTCATAAATCAATCAATGATTAATATAATAGGATATCACCTTCAACTAAAAGTCTCGAATTCAAGCTTTGAATATAAGAAAACTCTTTATAATAAGATATTATCCTTAATTAAAGATCCCGTATTCTAGCCTATAAGAAGCATTTTTTTCTTAAATGTACTTTCATGATATGAATTCGGATAAGTCGAATTTCAATGTGCATTCGAACATTGAACGGGAACCAAAAAAAAGAAAAAGATAGTAGTTGAGTATATTTTTCTGAAAATATATTATTCCTTCCATTTTATTTTATGTGTTATCTTTTGATCTGACATAAAATTTAAGAAACAAGTAAAGACTTTGTGAAGTTTATCAAATTATTTTTTTTGAAAAAGTAAAAAGAAAAAAAAGGAGTAGTGGAGTACTATCTTTATGTGAGATCAATAAGGTTAAAAAGAGAAATTACACTTTTAAATAATTATTTTCTCTTCTCAATTTATATGTTATATTTTTCTTTTGAGTTCGTTCAAAAAAAAAACATCATATTTCCTTATTTAATAACGATTTATTGACACAAATCTCATTTCATTTTCATTGGGTCTCATTTAATAAGAAAAATCAATCAAAAAGTAGGATAAAAATTACTTTAATAAGGATATCTTAATAAACATAATAAAATCTTTTCTTATTTTTTAAACTCCATATTTAATTAAATTATATCATATAAATTAAAATAAAAAAAATATTAAATTTTTTTAAGACGAATCAAGAGTAAAGTGTGTCACATCAGTTAAGAATGATTTGTTATATGCTGCAGCAGCATGATGTTTTGTGGCCGCAGGTCATGGTTGCCTCAGACCGTGTATTTTGCGCGTTCATATCTATACTCTCTCTCTCTCTCTCTCTAGTTTATTATAGCTATTTCTAGTCTTCTACCTGTTGCTTTGGTTATCTCACTCTCACCTCTTCACCCCCTCAAAACCCAATTCCCCTTCTTGACTCCTTGTAACAACAAATACTCAACTCTAGAAAATACCTCATTCTTGATCCTCCTAGGATTTATCATCATCATCATCAGCTAATTTCTTGTTTTCTCAAAGTCACAGCCTGGCTTACTTTTTCTTTGATAGGTACAATTAATTGACACCATTTATGTGTTTTTATCTCTCTTTTTTCCTTTTGTTCTTTCTTGGTTTTTATTGCAAGGTAAGCAAAACTCTCTGAGCTCTTCCAAGATTCCAGCTTTTCTGTATGTACTTCCTTTTCAGATTTCCTAGTTTGTAGCTGTCAGATATCTAAGGATCTGTAGTTGTTTTTTCTCTCCTTTTGTTTCTTGTTTGCTTTAGTTTGTTTTCTTGTTTTATGGACTTAGCTTGTAGGTGTAACGTCTGGGTACACTAACCTCTCCGGGCTCACACTTGTGGGAGTACACTGGATTGTTGTTGTTGTAGGATTACACTCCAGACTCCACTTGTGGGATTACACAGGATTATTGTTGTTATAGTAAAAAGCAAATCTTTATGTTTCATGGTCATAAATTGTTACTCACTATTTTATTTATTTGAATGAGTTTCTGGAATTCTCATGGGTGTTTTTTTTTTCTTGTTTACTGTGTGAGCAGGAGAATTTTGGTGAAGCTTCTGGAGAGAAGCAGCAGTAGTTTAACACTCTGGCCAACACTCCAGTGAAGTCCTCTCCCCCTTGTAAATGGGATAGGGTTGAGGCTAGGAGGAGGATACTTCTTGGAATTTCATTTCTTAATTATCTTTCTTCATCTCCATATTTATCAAATTGGGAACTTTCATTGCTTTGGCGTTTGCCTATTGATTATGGCTAATTTGCCATCTGCTGGTGCTGCTTTTTGTTAAATCAAGATTCAATCTTTTTTTGATATGTGAATTGAAAACTCTCAAAGATCAAAACCTTTTTTTGGTGGGGCTAACAAATTGGAAGAAAGAATTTGATTGTTACAGTGAAAGAAATGACAATTTGCAACTGCTTTCCAGTGGGGAGAAGCAAGAAAGTTAAGGTGGGGATCAACTTTTTGGTACAGCCCTTGTTTAATTTAAGCATGCGTGTGAAAGTTTAGTAATTTTTTTGTCTCATTTCTATGTTCTGTTGATTTAGGATGAGAAGAGAGCTCCAAAAACTGCTGACGTGCCTGTACTAGTTGAAGGTTCTATCAAATCTAGTGCTAGAACAGACGACTCAAAATCGTCTTCTGTTGTTGTTCCTTTACCCTTTGGGAGTTCTAGGAGCAATGTTAAGGTAGTGGATCATGAAAGTCCTGGTAAGGGAGACACAGAAGAGGTGGCTTATGAAGGGGAAGATGAGCATGATGAAAGCTTATCAATGAAGAGGGACAACTCTGATTTTGATCTTCAAGCACGCGGTCGTAGCTCAGGGGGAGAATATGATGAATCATTCAACGAAGGGATTCATCGTAATTGCTCATTTCAAAGTGAAATGAATGATCAGGAGAATAACAAGTCTGAGAAAGATGCAGAGGCTATGGAGATTGTGAAAAGTGGACATATTAGTGATCCGGGGTTTGGTAAAGTAGAATCTTGGGCTTCTCCAACGCTTCAACGCTCCTGCTCCGATTTAGCAATGAGGGATATGCTCGGTAAATTGAGTGAGCAGCTATCACTCTCTAAGTCCAAATCTTTTGATGAGATGCAGAGATTAGCTGAGAAGATGACTTTAGGAAGTCCAGCTTCTGTGTTGACGCATCGCAGTGCTGACAAAGTTATGTTGAAGAAGCATTCTTCAAGCCAACTCCTACCATCCAGAAGTCGAAAATTGTGGTGGAAGCTATTTCTATGGAGCCATAGGAACCTACAAGGAACAGGTGGTATCCAACAACTACCAATCCTTGCTAAGACTGCTCTGAACCAGCAGGGCGGGTACTCCTCGGACACACTAGAACTAGGTAAAGGCATGGACTTGAGCAACTTGGGATCTCCTGGTTCATTCACAGCAGAATCGCTGAACAAAGAGCGGTATGACAAGGGGAAGAAGGTTTTGGATGACTTCGAAGAAGTAAGTGGTTTTTGGCCACAAAATCAGTGGGTTGCTTTCCCTGAAGAATCCTCTAGGTTTATGAGAATCAATGAATGGGTGAATGAACTTCCTATTCATCCACCATGCTTAATTGATGAACATGATCATGTTGAAGATGAGGTTGATACCCCACCTTCTCCCGATGCTGGTAAATCACCAGCAAGAAACTCACCTCTCATCAGCCAACATCCAAATATAAATGTCCCAGAAGAGATTGCACATGCTAATACAGTCATCCGATCTCTCAATTTTTCCTCAACGGTTGCTCACATTGCTGGCGCTGGTCTGAAAGTTATCCCTGCCATGTCACACTTATGTAGCCTTCGATCTGTCAATTTATCAGGCAACTTCATAGGTATGTAATCAACGGACAATTAGTACTAAACTAATTTAAGGCTAAAGGAAATGGTAATAGAAAGCCCCTTTAACATAATTTATGTTTCCTGCGACAATGCAGTTCAAATAACTCCAGGATCACTACCAAAGGGTATTCATGTTCTCAATTTATCAAGGAACAAGATCCACACAATTGAAGGACTCAGGGAGTTGACACGTCTTCGGGTGCTTGACCTAAGTTACAACAGAATCTCTCGAATTGGACAAGGTATGTGGCTTCCTTAGATCTTCCACAAAGGATATCCCAGTTTTACATCCTTAAAAGACCTCCTGAATATGTGACTTTGGCTTCAAATTGCATCAGGTTTATCGAATTGCGCGCTCATCAAAGAGCTCTACCTCGCTGGTAACAAAATAAGTGATATAGAAGGGCTTCACAGACTTCTGAAGCTGACTGTTCTAGACTTGAGCTTCAACAAGATAACAACTACCAAAGCACTTGGTCAGCTTGTAGCAAATTACAACTCTCTTTTGGCTCTGAATCTGTTGGGAAATCCAATTCAGATCAATGTAAGTGATGACCAACTGCGAAAGGCAGTTCACAGTCTGCTTCCAAAGCTAGCTTTCTTGAACAAACAGCCAATTACTTCACAAAAGGCACGAGAGGTAGGAACAGAAGCAATTGCAAAAGCAGCACTTGGAAGCAGCACTCGGGGCACTCATAGAAGAGCAACCAGGAAGGTAACCACTGGAGCTTCTTCATCTTCAAGCGTGCATAGAAGCAGCGCCAGTGTTTCTCAAAAGAGCAGGCATAGGCTAAGAAGCCGAAGTCAATATCAATCTTCCAAGGCCAAGTGATCTGTGCAAGCATTATCCCGTTCCAAAATGTTTCATGCTTTCGAACAGTGCAATCTGATAAAGCATGGTTTTGCTGTGTGTTTCGATTTGTTTATCTGTTTTTAAGTTGTTGATATTCATGTTAAATTGTGGAGGTTCTTGCTTGTTCTGCATTTTTTCATTTTGAAAGTCTGTTTGTTTGAAAGCCATGTACTTGTGGCTTTCTATGATTGTTCAATTTGGCATGTTTTTTCACATTAATTTGTACCTCTATAAATAAACTCAGCTTCTGCTTCTGGTTGATATTGAATTTTGTGTTAAAAATCTTTTTGGTCTTCTGTGAACTGCACTAGAACTTTGGATAAGTAACCTACTTTTTTTACTCCTTTGCGAGGAAATGCCACTACAGTCCGAGGCTGGTCATCAGTCATGGATAGCCTAAGGAGGTCTCTATAACATTCTTTCTTGGCACGATAACAAGAGCCAACAACGAATCTAACATTTTAGTTAAGCTGCACCATTGGGTGACCTTGACCACAAAATCAACAACTGTGGATGGCCAGCAGGTTTCTATGACATTTTCTTTTGCTCGATAACAAGGTCCACCAGGTCCACCGATGAATCTAACATTTTAGGTAAGCAGCACCATCGGGTGGCGCCTGACCACAAGGTCAACAACCGTGGATGGCCCAAGAATGTCTCCATGGCATTCTTCTTTTGCACGATAACAAGGTCCAACGATGAATGTAACATTTCAGGAGGCTGCACCATCGAGTGGCTCCTGACCACAAGGTCAACAACTGTGGATGACATTCTTTTTTTGCACGATAACAAGGTGCAACGATGAATTTAACATTTTAGGAGGCTCGGATGGCCCCTGACTGCTCCTGTTAATAGTTGGTAGCCTTGCTCCTAGTAGTGACCTGGTCAGAAAAAAGAAAACACTATACCAAACAGTAGTAACTTTGAGGTTTATCAGCTGAAGTTCAATTTCTGATTAGCTAAAATAACCAAGAAACTTTATCCCATTATAATCAAAACCTCTAAAGAGGAGAATCAATCAAAAAATGCAGTGTGCTTTCGGTGAAAGGCTAAAATTCCGGATCATACAACAAGCATGATTCTTGCAAAGTCATAATTTTTCAACTTTTTGTGGACTGATTGTTTCATCTATAACCACTAAAAAGAGACGTATTTGCTTGGAAAGCTGAACTACTTTTTGACAAAATTGACAAGGCATATTAGTGAATTAATTAGGCCGACAGCATCACGAAACTGATAAATAATATGCTTTAAAGATGCTTTTATTTAGGACCACATCTTCTGTTTTTAGGATATTTAGGAGAGACGAAGAATGAAGGTAATTTCCTCTAAACAGCCAAACAATTCACGGTGCTAATTCTGTCTATTTTTGGGCTATTCTTTTCCATTGAAAGACCAATGTGTAACATACGAATTGAACAATTAATATACACTAATTTTGACAGATAATTAACCAGAACCTTCCCTCAATACACATCGTCTATTGCCATTTTTAGCGCGGAATAATTGGTTTGTAGTCCTTTATAAATTCGTTTTTAGTTTTATGTAATTTTCATGAGAGATCTTCATACTTTCGCATAAGAGATATAAAAATAACACACTAAGAGATATCGAAAAAATATTTTTCTTCTGTTCAAATCGTAAGTGGTCTTAAAAGACTATTTCCTCAAGCCTATGCTCCGATTTTCTAGCAATAACAAGGGCTCTAATCTCTTGACATAAGTTCTCGAAGAGAAGGAGTGGTTGTAACTGAAGCCCGTCTTCGTAAAATTAAGTTAACACTTAGCTGCTATGTTGCTTGGACTCTTTGAGAATGTTGTCGCATCCGTGTCGGATCTTTCAAAAATTCACTACTTTTTAAGGATCCAATACGAACAACCCGATATTTTTGAAGAGTCCAAGAAACATAGATTAGCTGTGCTAATAACTTAAGGGGGACATAATAAATTGATGAACCACCATAATACAAAGACAAAGAGGTCAATCCGAGGCTTGTCATCAAAGGTTAGGTAGGCCTAATCAAGGACAGTTTTATTTTCCTTGATGCATCTTATTTTTTTCTAACCAAATAATGGTAGTGTCAAAACCAAATTGCGCACAAGTGCAGTGTACAGTATTTTCCCCTTGATATATTTCTCATTTTGTTTTGTATTTCTATTCTCAGACAAGTGCAATGTATATTATAGCATAATTTACACATGTCTTCACAAAATATGCATATCATACCAGCTCAGAGCACCATCCTAGCTATCCAAAGAACCAAGTGAAAATGGAGAGAGTAAACAAAGATATCGCAATTGAATGACAATACAAGATAAAATGTGGGAAGCTGGGCTATGCAACGTTGTACCTTTCATGCAGATAGAGAGCACTAAACTTAGAATCAGTCATTCAAACCTCCCGAATAATAGTAGAATACTGAAAGTTATCTTATACTATGAAATGCAATAGTTTTCTACATTGTATTTCTTCTTCTGATAAGTAGTAAAGTAATTTTTTTATTTTTTTTGATAACCGTGGTGTTCGGGCCAGCTTTCGCGCACCTCGACTAAATCCACGGGATATCTGCCAGTAGTAAAGTAATTTTTTTTACATTGCGAATGCAATAGTGCTCTACATTTCGGAGATAACAGAGTACGGGCACCATTACAATTTACAGCTGAAAGCCATAGGCAGCAGGAAAATGAAGTTATTACTTAGCTGCTCTGTTGCTTGGACAATACGAAAATGCTACCATACCCGTATCGGATCCTCCAAAAATTTACTACTTTTGGAGGATTCGACATGAAGCCGTTGACATTTTTGAAGAGTCCGAGCAACATAGCTTAGACTGTGCTGATAATTTAAGAAGAGGGATACAATAAATTGATGAACCACCATAAAATAAAGACAAAGAGGTAAATCCTAGGTTTGTCATCAAATGTTAGTCTGGCCTAATCAAGGACAGTTTTATTTTCCTTGATGCATCTTATTTTTTTCTCTCCAAACAATGGTAGATTCAAAACCAACTTGTGCACAAGTGCAGTGTATTTCTCATTGAGTCATGACAATACAAGATGAACTGTGGAAAGCTGTGTTATGCAGATGCGAGAACTCAAAGAGATTTTACTCACGGAGTCATGGTTACACTAAACATAGAATCAGCCATTCAAGCTTCTCAAATAACCGTAGAACCCTGAAAATTATCTTATACAATGAAGTGCAATAGTTTTCGACATTGTATTTCTTCTTCTGATACATAATTTTTTACATTGCAAATGCAATAGTGCTTTCCATTTTGGAGATGATAGTGTGCAGGCACCATTACAATTTACAGCTGAAAGCAATAGGCAGCAGGAAAATGGTAAATAAGTTTTCAATAGAAACTCTAGATACCTCAAAATTTATGTTGCTTTGATATATAACATAGCTGGACTAAGTCCACCATAATTCTTCTTCTGTATTCTTCGTGTAAATTCTGCTCAATGAAGCTCCATCATCACCATAAGTTACACAAGAAGTAAAAGCAAATTCAACCCTTCATGTCTCATAGAAATCACTGGTTGGCTTCAATACTTTCATGTCTGCATATCTATAAAGTTTCTCATTGAACAGCACCTGCGGATCCTTATTTACCAAAACTCCGTTTTCCCCATACGCATCCTTAAGAAAAACAGACCAATTCATTTCTGTACCAGCCAAGTAAAACGTTCTGGGCTGTTTCAAAAGCATCTGATAAGTATGCTTCGTTAGACAAAACTCCTCCTTGAACTCCACAATGTTATGTATATAAGCTCTCTTCTCCAACGTCAAGCTCAAGAACTCATGAATCAATCCAACTCTAAACTTCTCCGCCTCCACGGTCCATAAATCCAACTTACTCCCATCAGAATAAGGCGAAACTAATGGCAACGTATACAACAAATTCAACTTCTTCTCTTCACCTTCATCCAAATCCAATGCCTTCCCATGTTTAATCGGAAACTTAAACGCCTTCTTCACCTTATCCTCATCAACCATATACTCCTTCTCTAACGCGCTCACCGCCAATGTAGGATCCCAATTCACAAGCTCAATTACCCTTTTCCCATCTTCCTCAACAACCACCTTAAAATACTCCTCATACTTCCCTAACCTATCCCTAAAATCTTCAGGTATACCAAACAAACCTCTATTATGATAAATCTTACTTAAACCAATCCTCTTATCTTTCGACATCATTAACAATTTCCTAACTACATTAACTCTATCAATTTCCATTTCATTCATAATTCTACATTCCTCATCCAACAACTCTTCCATTAATTCAGTAAAACCAATCCACATCTTACCATCATTATACCGATAAATATCGAAAATCAACGGGTGTCGCTGGAGGGAATTGACAACTTTCCGACCACGTGGGAACCCCAACTGCTGATGGAGTTTTCCGGCATCGTCGAGACGGAGAACATGATGGGGTTGTTTGGATAGGAATTCTTTGGTTTTTTTAAGGAATCTGAAATGGGTGTCGAGTAAAAGGATGTTTTCGAAATGGGGGTTGATGTTTGGTTGAGTTTGGACTAATTTCGTACGTGGGGAGTCTTTTTTCTTGCGTTTTTTGCGGAATTTTTTGGGGATTTTGGTTACGAGAAAGGAGGTGGAGAATTGTTTGAACTGGGAAGTGAAATGGGCAAGACAGTTCGATGCACTAAAGCTCCCGTTATGGAGAAGGTTTGAGAGAGGTCCGAACCACAATTGTTTGAAATGGGAAGTGAAAAGGGCAGGACAGCCTCGTGCACTAAAATTCGCACTATGCACAGGGTTCGGCGAAGGGTGGGACCTCAATTGTTTGAAGTTGGAAGTGAATTGAGATAAAGTGGAGTTGCGGTTTGGGGAATATGAGGTTTTGGAAATGGAAGAAAGGAGACGCCAAAGTGTCATTTGTGTGAATGTTAGTTTCTTGATTTTTTGATGTTTGAAGTGGAGGGTTTAAGAAATGATAGACGAGGGTTTAAGGAATTTGGATTCATTTGCAGAAAACAGAAGACCCCCCGAAAAAGAAAAAAAAAAAAAAAAAAAAAAAAAAAGAGAGATGACATTGAAAATTAATAAAAGTTAAAAAAAATCCGACCTGCCGGATTCGAACCAGCGACCTAAGGATTGCTATGAAGCACACTACAGTCCTCCGCTCTACCAACTGAGCTAAGGTCGGGGAGATTAATTATGAAGATCCTTAAATATCTTTCTATTTTTTGGTTAAAGTTTGAATTACATACTTGTATTAGTTTTTTTTAGATATCTGAATTTTACTTTAAAAATGACGAATTGATACTTTAACGCCACCAAATATTAAATATATTTTGGCTCATACTCTACATCATGTGTGGAATCAATTGGTCATCTATTCTTTAATTACATGTACTTATTTACAGTCAAATATATAGTATATACTTGTTACTACTAAAAATTACTAAATTCAATATGCGTAGATTTAATGTAATCAAAGAATAGATGACCAATTGATTCCACAACAGTTGAGTTGCACGTCACATATTCTTGAGACATCTGAATGCCTTATACGGCAAGTCTGTCTACAGTAGTTAATCTGTTTCACTTGATGACATTAACAGGTTCTTTCAAGTAACTATGGGATGTTGAGGTATGATTTATCTTAATTCTTACATATTGCAACTTTGAAAAATTCTTTTTTCATTTTGAAATAATGATGTTTAGACATGATTCTGTTATAATGTTTTTTTTGGTCACATGTGTGAATATTACCATACCATACCATACCAACAAACTCAATCTTTACACAAAAAGGGAACAGCATATATAGATGGGCCTCAAAAGAAAACCAGCTACCAACAACCAACCTTCAGAGTTAAAGGACCAACTCTATCAACCTGAAATTAGCTAATTACAGATTCTATGAACAAAAGTACTACATCTACTTGCCCATTTTGTATTTCTGAAGCCTTCAACTCTTTCCCGAATATCAATTTTGATTTGTTGCACATTGTGGTGATTAAAAGTCTTGTTGTTCCTGGCAAGCCAAGTGTGGTATAGACAAGTTCCGTATGTATGCTGCTACAACCACTTCTTTTTGGAGCCTCTTCCGATGCTTACTCCTTATCTGTAGAATGGTGCAAAAAATTTCTAGCATTGAATTACAGAATCTGCAATCGAACAAGTCTAAGAATATATAGTTGATCACTCATTTAAGTAAATTAATTTTGAACACACTATATCCTGAAAAAAGTCATTTATCCATTGAAAGTGACTTTATAATTGGAATTCTGCCCATCTACCATTAAAAATGCGACTTAAGGTCACAGGTATCTCATTACTAAGACGCTGTTTGGATAGTTATTTCAAAAGCATTTGTATATAACCTAAACATACACTATGCGATGGGGTGAAGTAAGGCCTGGGGATGGTGGGAATATGGGTTATGGGGTAGAGGTCTACGTTGGAGGATGAAATGACAATATGTGTGGAACGTCCCTGCAGGAGTACTTTTTTCCCTTGTTCCACTAAGGAAGTATTCCCATTTTCATAAATAGTTGGGAGGATGAAATGACAATTCTTTTTTTCCCTTATTCCACCAAGGAAGTATTCCCATTTTTATAAATACTTTGATTTGCTGCACTTGAGCCGAGGCCCTTGTCTACCTCCACAAAGTAGGGGTGTGATCTGCGTACACTCTACTCTTCCCAAACTCGTGAGATTACACTAGTATGTTGGTGGTGGTGTTCCACTAAGTAATTTTCTTCATTTTTACGTTAATTTGTAGGAAAACATTTTTCAAAAAAATTCACCAAGAAGATATGAAGAATTTGGAAAACATCTTCTTAAAATGTTTTCCTCCATACCAAGTACTACACCCAACAACAACAACATACCCAATGTATTCCCACAACGTGGGGTCTGGAGAGACTAAAGTGTACGCAGTCCATACCAGGACTACCTCAGATGATACCAAGTACTACACCCATCATGCCAAAATGTAGAACTTCGTCGAAAAAGAACTGGAATCACGTGCCAGTTGCCAAGGAGTTTTAAGAATTAAAGTATCAAAAAGGAGAGCAAGTGCAGGGAAAAGAGCGAAAAGCCAAAGCAATTGAGATAATGCTACAGCAGCTAGGATTGCCCTTATTCTATAAATAAATACCTTCACAATTTCAATCAAAATATTTGTTGTTGTGTAGTTATAATGAGACATCACATGGAAAAAACTATAGCCCTAAACAATTCCCATTTTGCCCTGTGCCTCAAATGTGTAATTACATGGCCCTATGTACACCTTACGGCTACATAGGAGTTGTGATTTGGTCCTTTGCAGAGAACCATTTGTTTTCTTCTCTTCTTGCTTTTCTTGACTGTCCAAAAATTTTCGTTTCCGCCCTTCCGTGTGAAATTTATGCTGTTTAATAATATGATCCAACAAATAAATGACTATTATCATCTACAACCTCGAGATCCTTGCTAATTTTTAGCTTGCTTGTCTTCTTGAAAATGGTTTCTGGCAAATTAGTAGTTTCTCGTCACTGCTTTCTACCTCTACAACTCTCGCGTCCCATTTCAATCTTGCTGCATGAGCTCTTGCTAATTCAATAAGAGGGACAGTGTCGCGTATAATCACCCAGCCCTGCAGCATGCAAATGGAGGTTAGCAAAAGTTACAAAGAAAAACTTGGTCAAGAGATGAGAATACCCGAAATGAGCATATGCATGCTTTAGAATGTGCTGATGCTGAGTATGTTACTCAGTATTCAGGTACATTAAAAACGGCTGAAAGTGGATGTCCGGGTTTTGGCATACAAGATCAAAGCGTAAATGGCATGTTGAGGTAGAAATAATAGATATCCCATAAGTAGGCATAGTTTTCAGTCGCAAAGCTGGAATATAAACTATAATAACCTGTACGAGACCTCATTCAAAGTTGGAGTGCAGTGCGCATGAGTAAAGGGCAGCCCGGTGCACTAAAGTTACCGCTATGCGCGGAGTCCGGGAAAGGGCCCCACCACAAGGGTGTATTGTGTGAGGAAGAAAAGGATGCTTATAACAAAGGACGAGAAGGAAAAAGGAAGAAAAACCAGTAGTAGGAAAAGGATAAACTAAGAAAAAAAGGATATACAGTTCTCTTGAGAATAGGGGCATTAAATGCTGCAACATCACACCACTATGTTCTATGCTTATGGAGCCTACTTCAATGCCTCTCTAGCTAAGAAAAAGACTTCTCAGTTTAGCCACTATTCCACTAATAGGAGTGGAGAGCAGAACAATCAAAAAATGGGAGTGGAGAACAGAAGGGACTGAATCACACAACTCCTTTTGCAATCCAAATCCCACTAAGACTTCAAAGACCTCTGATTCCGAGAACCACACTTCGGTTGCTTGTAAACGAAGTGGATGAATTATAATAGACTTATCTTGATTCTAATTTTATTGCACCATTATAACCATTAGAGCTTGAAAAGTCACTACTTATTGAGTATCAAGAACTTCATCTAACTGCTGCATGATTATAAAATGAGGACTAGCAAAGTGTAGCAGCAAATAAACATACCTCTGGACGAAGAACACGATCCATCTCAATAAATAGATCAAACATCGGACATCTGCTATGTTGGCTGAATTCCAGTGACAGAAGTCCATTGGAATGTACCAGATCGTAAGTTCTTGGATATGTTGGAAATGCCTCACACCTGCAAAGGAAATAGTACGCAAAATTAGTTACAGAATCCACCCAAAAGAAATCAAATAAACGAATAAAACAAAGTTGTTTTGATAAAGTTTATGAATCAAGATGAACTGCTTTTGTGACTTGCAATCAACCTATTTTTTATTTATAAGCCAACAGTTTCATTACTGAAAACAAGTCTGTTAAAAGTAATTAGAAGTTGGCCCAGATGTGTTAAAGCGCGTCATCTACAATCATGTATGATTTTTGCCAACTATCTACACAATACGGTATTCTCTTAACACCATAAGTACAAGTGATCAAGCACAAACCAGTACAAGTGATCAAGCACAAACCAGTACCTAAAAGTTCCTTCAAGTGGATAAAATAAAGCTCCCAAAAAGTCGATAGAAAAGCTAGAGTTAACTCTGACAAACATGTTACTGGGTTATCAGTACTTTGTTCCTTATTATGATACATGCTTCCTCTTCATCTCAATCAAAAAAAAAAAAAAATAGTTACTAGTCAGCACAAACTTTCCCCAACTTTTAAGTGTCTAAAGCCAAAGATAGAAGATTATTTTCATTTAAATAGGGGCAAAGAAACTCTGCAGAAAGATGGTGTCTTGGTGAAGGAAATCTAGTCACTGAACCTAGTTACAACCAAATAGAACCAATGAGCAGTGATGGATCTAGATGTCAATCTATGGGTTCACGGAAACCAATAGCTTTTGCCCAGACCATGTATATATGTCAAGAAACCAAGAGCCCGCCACTAGAACCCAACCCTTATATCCACAAAATATTTGACTATGAACTCAATTATTGTTGTTTATTAATTTGTGATCATTATAAGAACTCATAAACTTCAAAGTGTGGATCCGCATCTGCAAACGGGTTGTGAAAAGTGGTAACGACTCTAAGGGAAGGATCAAACTTGAAAAGACTGGATGAATGTAGGCTTGATAGTGATCTGGTAGTTCAAGTTTGATATAGGAAACATTAGAGTTAGGGCAATCAGAAGCTATCATCCAAATTCAACTTATTGAAAAATTTATGCATCTAGGATTCTCTATATCATGTAAACTAGCAAATGTTGCATGTATTAGAAGTTGATACTTATAAAGTGGATTCCTTCACTAGAGAAAGGAGAAATTACCAATCATGCAAAACACCAACAAATCCTCTGTCGAGAATCAGGGGAAGATAGTTAGGCCCACTAGTGGGAATCACATTCATGACCCATGCAGACTTTCTAGCATCCAGTAGAGCAGCATTCAAACCACCAAAATGAGCATTCATGTCCAGCACATTTCTAAGCATATTATAGGGAGGAGAAGGATCATCATCACCAGGTCGCTTTGGGTGATCGGAAAATATTAAAGGTGAAAGAAGTGACCAATAATTGTTAACCGCTGAATTCCAGGTAAGGGAATCCTCAGCAAGAGCTTCAGATGACAAACCTAATAAAACACAAAGCACTATATCATTAGATGTTCAGAGGGAACTAAATAACAGCATATAACAAAGTGTTCCACATTTAAAACTTTTGAAATGAGGATAACCCATTACCATGAATCTTAAGTTCGCTGGAGTTTAATTTAGCCCTAGAAGGCCACTTTGTCCTTTCTTCAATAGGAATCCACCGGCGGCTTTGCGTTCCAGCAATGCAAGCTTGTAGAGGTCGATAATACGGGGATTCAATGTCCTGTCCTTTACTGCAGAGAGAAGGTCCAACACCTGGTCTCCTGTAAATTGAAGGAACTCTTCATAGTCAGACAATCATTGCTTACATGTCACTTGATCAGAGATGTGACCTATTGAGGCTCAGGAAATGCTAAAAAATTGAAAGGAAGATATGTGGACATGGTCTTCACACCTTGCAACATAACATTTCTTTAAACTTGTCTTTTTCCATACAACAGTTTCATCTTGTTGTCCCAACAGCTCCCAGCACATGCTTTCAGCAAAATTCCGGACAAAGTTCCATTTTTTCAAACTCACTTTGTTGCGGACGGAGCGCTGAGTATTTGTAACAGTTGAAGTCCAGACAAAATATCCACCAGGCCTTAATAATCGATCAACTTCAACAAGAAGAATACCATCTGCACCAGAATTCAGGATTTGTTAAGGTAACAAATAAATAATATACTATTTAAATTGTATGTTAGTCATAACAAGTTTGACAGCCAAAACAGCATTACGATAATGGTGAACTTACGGAAAGCGTCCCAATGGGAAGAAACTTTATGGAGATAATAACTACTAAAGTACTGAATCACAGAGACTCTGAATGGTTTGTTCATACGTCAAATAGCAGTTCTTAAAAGGAAAGAGAAGTGTGCACCCAAGGCCAAGGTTACAGACTGGTGGTCAATGAAGTGGGAGGAGGACCATGAGGTCTCAGGTTCAAATCCAAGTGGAGGCAAAAAGACATGAAGTAATTTCAATTCTTACCATCAATCTAGGCCTTGGTCGGTAGACTTAGCTGACACCTGTGCTGGGAGGTCGTAGGTATACAGTGGAACAGTAGAGGTGCGGCACAAGTTGACCGGGACATCACAGTCATAAAAAAGAAACAATCATTTAAAGGAAGAACCAACTTGCCTCCCCCAAGTCGTTACTCTTCAGTCAAATGGGATGTAACATTTGAAAGAATCCATACAAACTCAATTCTTCCCGAACTTTTATTAAAAATGGCAGTATGAGAAAGATACTGGACATCAAGATTAGTAGTAAAACGCTGATGTCTTTGAACTTATGTCAGACCTCTTTTCTTCAGGGGACGAGCAGGGAGCCAAATAAAAATCTGTATTTAAACAAATAAGGTGTGATTTCTGAAGGTTCAAGATCGGTCTTGGAACTGCATCACAACTGATTTAAATAATGTAAGTATAGGAGCATAGTCCAGTTGAGAAAACCACTACTTATCAAAGTTTCCACTTATTTCAATTACGAATCCCCTGATGCATTTATAGAAACGTCTCCTATGTTCCTAATGCCATGCATGAATTATGAAACATCACTTGGTAACTAATTCATATCAAAGTGAAACCTAAATGAGGTTCTACCCAATCTTTAAACTCTACTATTAAATATGCGCATATCCGAAATTTTCCAGATGACGAGAATTAAGAATATTAACAAAGTACATAATTATGAAGAGTACCTTTCTGATCCCAGTCAACATGACATTCTGCACAATGTATCATATCAAAGGAAAGAGATGGATAAGGCAACTGCTTTGAATTAAATGATCCAATCATTGCAGGAAGACCTCTTTCAAGTGTTAGCTGAACTTGACTGCCTGAAGCTTCATAGTTCGCGACACACATGGTCAATAGTTGGCTAGAAAAGAGATGTGCCCCGAAACTGCCATAACCACATCCAATATCCAGGATGGTTCGGACCTGAAAAGGAAGCAGGAGTATCAAGTGCTTAGAGTTTGGTGCAACTTTAATGGCACCAGACAAAAAAGGAATATAGAACTAACATACATTTCAAAATTTGACAGAAACAGTCCAACAAGAGCAGAAGAGAAATTTAAAAGACAAGTCAATGAGAACAAATGATGGAGAAAAATGAAGGATTTTATAACAAACTACACGAATGAGATCTAGAAAGGATTTTATAACAAACTACACGAATGAGATCTAGATGTTGCAGAAGCTTTCTTCGGGACTACAGCAAACATATACAGAAATAATATAATATAATATCTAGATATGCATGTAGTAAGTAAAGGAAGGGAAACCATTGTTCACTGGTGAATGGAATTTAGCACAAGATGAACTATGGAGCACAAGTGGAAGTACAACCAGAAACCAGGCCTAACTATTAGAATCCACTTACTCCAGCCTGTACAAAGTTTGATTCATTCCGTAGCCCAATCATTTCTGCTATTTGATGTGAGTAGTCTTCAATGCTATCAAACATGGCAGAGTCTGAACGAAAGGAAATCTGTTCTTCCTCCAACATCATCAGCCTAACATTGCATGAAATGAGGCAAAAAATAAGCAAAGGAGCAGCTAATACAATCATAGTTGAGCAAAAGAAACTCACATTTTTGCACTTTTACCTTTTTGTCAAACTTCCAGAGGAAAGTACCTCTTGTGCAGTAATGTTAACATTTGCATGCCAAATGACATCTCTACCGGTAGGCCACCTTAGAGGAATCTTGTAATTAACAGGGGGAAGTACCAAACAATTTTGTCTTGAACCAGGTCCACAATAACGATCAACCTCCTCGCCTTTAGAAAGACCCAAATCAAGATTTTCCGACACATTGAAACATGGAACAAAGTTCTCAGATTCAGGAGGACAGTATTCAATATCCTTCACATTTGCTGCCCCAAGAGAGAGCTGTCCTATATCCCTCAAGTCCGATAGTACTTGCTCCTGAAGCTTCCTGTATCCATGGTATATTTGACCTCTCGATGAGGAGGTTATCGATATTGTCCACCAAAAGGATCCGGTAAGGGCAATAATTATTATGAAAACTAAGCTCAGCCTGATCAATAGCAAAGCATACTTAAGTCGATTTCGTCCACTTCCAGGGCCAAATGGATCAGAAACTAGGCCATTTTCACCCAAACTATGTTTTGAAGGAGAATTATCAGGAAACAGAATCCGGGAAAGGAATTTGGCAGACAAATAAGTCTGATCACCGGGTGAGCGATTACGCTCCAAATCTTCCTTTTCTACTTTATCTTTCATCTGAGAATCATCCCAGAAATCAGGGCCATTAACTGATAACCTTCCCCCACCTGATACACCTCTATGGAGTGGCCTAGACATATTCCAACCTGATAATTCCCAAGCACAACAAATTATTAAAGATATACCAAGAAGCAAACTTTATTAAACAATAACATGTATAAATAAACTTAAAAAAGAGACACCAAGAAGTAAAGTTTATTTACATAAATAACCAATAACATGAATAAATAAACTATATCTCTATGAACATGATCAAATCACAGTTTTCCAACAAGATCCATGGACCCCCAAATGAACTTCACAACAATATCACTTACAAAACAATCAAAGGTCCAAATCCCAGCATAGTTAAAAAAAACACTAAGTGACTTTTCTCATCTGTCCTGGCCTTGGTGGACATAGTTACCTGATATCTGTTGGTGGTGGAAAGTGACAGGTATCCTGTGACTTAGTCGAGGTGCGCTACAGCTGGCCCGGACACCACGATTATCAAAAAAAAAATAAAAAAAAAATGCTACAAGTTCAAGAAACAGTTAAACAAAATCAGATACACTAAATGCTTATGCCACAATAAGAATGTGAACAAGTTCTTTCCTTATCTACCAAGTAAAAAAGATGAGATTTAGTTTAAGAGTAAAAATGGAAGTAAAGTCAGTTCAGTATACTACACAAACGCAGAAACAATTTACAAAAAAATAAAGGAACCCCAAAACAACCCATTTTCCATTTTAGATCAATTCCATAAGTAGAAGACAAAAATGGAATCTTTTTACAAAACCCACCAAGGAAAAAAACCCAGAAATTACAGACTAATACCTTAATGAAAAAAATAAAAGAAACCCAGTTTCTTAAATAGCAAAAAAAGGCTTCAACTTTCTACCAAATTTCAAATTTCCCAGAAATCAAGAATTGTCCTCTTCTTCCTGAATTTCAGCTCCCAGTGAGAAACACCACTCTTTTCTCACATTCGAAACAAATTCACAATCTCTTTGGATTGTTTAGAGAGAGAAAGAAGATTTATAGAGAGAGAAAAAATGGAGTAGGAAGTATGGATCCAATCACTACAGGGTACTCCACCCGTGAAAATGAAAGAAATAAGAGACGCTCTTTCAATCTATATATCTTCTTCGAAGGCTCTAATATAGTACTATATGAGTCTATGAAAATAAAATAATTTTATAATTTGTAATTAATAGTACGTCGTCGCAGTAGTTAGTACTACTGCTAATAAAATATAATTGTGTTTAGAAAGGGGCATACATATTTCAGAGTTTACTTAACGCAGAGAGAGAAAGAGATTCGTACTCCTCCGTCCCATATTAATTGATCATTTTTTATTTTATAAAAATCATAAATAAGAAGATAATTTTATTAATTCGTTCTTTAAAAAACTTTTTGAAAACTTTACAAACAAGAGTAAATAATATATGGAAAATTTTAATTAATTTTTTCTTGATTTAATAAGATGTACAACTAATATGTGACAACTATTTTTAGTAAGATGACCAATTAATATGGAATGGGGAGTAGTAAGTACTCCTTCCGTCTAATAATACTTATCAACTATTGTTTTGACATACATGTTAAGAAATAATAAATAATAAAAGTAATTTTATTATATTATCCTTTGATTATATTAAATTTAATGTCTTTGATATGTAGATGAATAGTATTTAATAGTAAAAGTAAAATAGGTAAAAAAAAATATATATATTTGTTTATTGATTTTTTAAATTAGATAAGTATTGTTAGATAGAGAAAAATTTAAATATAATAAATTTTGTTTTGTGTATCAAATCAATAGTTGATGAGTATTATTTAGCGAAGGAAATACCATCTAGCGTTGAAATACTCCAACTGTAATTGTTCACAATTTAAGGAATTATAGAAAGTGATTGAATTAGAAGGAACCGACTTTATTGAAACTCGCTCACTTACTCGTCTTCCTTAATTTTAAGAATTTCGGGTGGGTGAAGAGTGAAGACTATAGGATCAATTACTATCACTAGTTACTTTCTCCGTTCATTTATATTTATTCAGTATATTAAAATAATTATTTAATTTTATTCATTTGATTTAAAAAATAAAGAAATAATATATTATTTTGAATTTATTTTATCCTTATTATTAAATATAATTATTGTACTAAAAATAATTATTTAATTTTATTTGTTTAAGTTAAAAATTAAGAGATAATATATTAATTTGTGTTTATTTTACCCTTATTATTAAATATAGTTATTGTCTAATACATTTCTTAAATTATTAAATTTATTATATTTAAAATGTAATATTATAAAATTATCATTTTATTTATTGCTTTCATTTCATTTTACTGCTCCTACACTTAAATAGATGTTTCGTTTTACTTGTTCATTTTAAACATCAAAAGTGAAATTAAGTCAATAGGGGTCAAGTATGATAGAACGGAGCGAGTAATATGACTAAACATTATAAATAAGGTTAGTTTAGTAAAATACACTTTTAATTAAAGTTTTCTCAAAGAGTGTGTTAGGTCAATACTCAATAGGGGTCAAATACAATAGAATGGAGCGAGTAATATTACTAATAAGCATAGGAAACCTAAATGAAGAGCACATACACATTTTTCAATTTTATGATTATTTAGATTACTCTCTTTCTCTTTTTATTTATTGAAGAGATATTAAAAAAACATCTACCGAAGAGAGTTTAACATTTTAAATTATTAACGATAATAAAAAAGTGAATGATGTCAAAATATATACTTTCTTTGTTCATGTTGACTTGACACTTCCTTAAGAAAATAATTAAGGGTTTATTTTACTAAGCTAAACTAACCTTATTAATTATTTTTTGAAAATCTAAATCTGACTATTAATACTTTATATAACGATATGGGTAGTATCGGAAGACAATAATTAACTTCTCTTAATTTTATAAATTGGATAAATAAATTTAGACAATTAATTTTAGTAAGGGGACCGAGTAAAATGAAACAGAAAAAGTAATTTTCTAAGAAGCGTGTAAACCAAAAAATATGACAAGTAAAGTAGTCCGAAGGGGGTATGGGTTTAAAGTAATTACAAGTAATTTTGTGTTTATGTACTCCATAATTACATCTCACTCGCTTTATGGAGTTTTTAGCTTGCATACACACCTTAAGAACACAACATATTTTTAAAAAGTAAGAGGTAATTTTAATAACTTACCTTGATTCAAATGCTTTGAAAAAAAAAGCCTCTTTTTTATAATATTTTTTAGTTATATAAAATTTCATTTATTTAAATGAAAAGAGAGTTAGAAGAAAAAATAAACATATTTTAAAACACTACTTGTTTTTAAAATGAGACATTTTTCCCTTTGGGGTTGGCGTTGAAAATTTAACAGTAGATTTGCATTTTGACAACAACTAATTGCGCCGGATTTGCAGCTTACTATTATCTTTACTTACCCATTTATTTTTATTTTTTAAATTTATATACATGGATAACATGGGATTAGAACGGTCCAATTGGATACAATGATATTAAAAATAGGAAAAAATTGATAATATTTTCACCATTAAAAAAAAAATTAACAATGGTGTTTGTAGAGTTATGAGGAATAAGTTGTGGTCCAGTTGTTATGATATCTCCACCTATTTGAGATTGTTATCAATTACGGTTGTCTTGTCACGTAGACTTTCTAAAGTTCATGTATTCAATAACTCACCATAGAAAATACATGATTAGAACTTTCTAATTTTTATAAACATAAACAAAATTGAGTTATTTGTCAACCATATTTTGGGTATGTCAACAAAAATTGCTTTTATTTCTTTCAAAATACGTATATCAGTCAATTATTTCTATTTTTCTCAAAAGATACTTACCAAATTTAAATGAGTGTGCAAACACATACTGCATTTTAATATGTTTTGTTTTTATCAGATGGTTAGTGAAGATTATACAAAAACAATGAAATTCAGGGGTGAGGGGGAAGGGGGTCACATGTTAGGTATGTAAAGGGGCAGAGCCAAGTGAAGCAAAAGGGTTTATCCGAACTCATTTTGGAGAAAAATTATACTATACTATTCAAAAAAAATATTAATTTTTATTATATATTTAAAATTAAAATTATTTTTTATATATATATAATAAATGTTAAATCTCTTTTACTTCTTCGTATATTTATTTTTTTCATATTTTAAATTTTGTTCATAAAAATTCTTGGTCTATCAGTGCTTATGTGATTTTTCGTCATATTTTAAATATGTTTCTATTCCTTATCCCGTTTTACAAGACAACAAAGTCATTCAAGTATAACTTTCTACTCCAAAAATAAATATAACTACAAAAGTTTCATTCTCCTGTTGTTGACATTTAAAGAATTAACTTGGATGAAGATTTAAGACATTAAATCAAAAGAAAAAAATTTCGACAAAATCACGATATTTCCCTCTTTAAATTTACTCAACATGAATTCCAAATAGTTGACATCACACTTTGTATCCTCTGAATTTATTTTTGGGGAAAATGGTTCAAATCATATTCAAACTTTGGTGAAATTGATTGTAACACGTCTAAACTTTGCATTATAACCCTCTGATTATTTAGTAGTATATTTTTGTGACCTTTATTTTCTTAGCTGAACCACTAACTCAGTTAATTCAAAGAGGGTGCTTCACACGCGCCATTTAAACAAATAAAAAAAATTATTATCTTAATTTATTTATTTTAACTCTCACTTTCTGTAATTTCTGCAAAAATAGACCATTAGCGGTAATAGACCATTAATTTATTTTTGCAAACTGTAGTTATTGCTGCAAATCTAAAAATTTATTGACCTCTATCTTGTTCGTACAACTATGATTGTAAAATCCATTAGCGGCAATTAAATCTGCTATTGTTGGCCGATGGACCTTCAACTTGAGTTTTAATTTTAGACCTCAATTGTTGATTCCTCCGAGATCAAATATAAGCACATATAATATTAGTTGTTGTTTGGTGCTTGCTTGAAGGCAGATTTTAATAGATAAAACGTGAAGGAAAATCAGAAACTCCATTAAAGCCTCTTCAAAGTGCAAGTTTCAAATTTCGGATTATCTCAAACGAGCCAAAACATAACATCGAAACTAGACCATATCTAAAATTTGAAATCAATTGGACAAATTTTAGAGTGGGTTTTCATCATTTTATAGTAGTAGCTGTATGAAGATGATGAAGGTTAAACACATGTACTGCAACGTGGTAAATAGAGATAGGTTTATACAGTTTTATTTTGACCCATACGAGTTCAGTGCATCTGTGCATGTGTATTCACTTAGTGGTCCAGCTAAGCAAATAAAGTTCATAAAAATACACTACTAAATAATACGGGGGGAGGGGGAAGGTCATAGGATCCCGCGAAGTTTGGACGTGTTACAACAAGTTTCGCCAAAGTTTGGGTATATTTCTTCAAGAGGAAGTTGCTTGTATGGTAAACAACCCTCACTTTCAATCCGCATGTTATGAGTTTGAGTCACCTAAGGAACAAAAAGGGTGGGAGCTCATAGAAAGGGATTAAAAAAAAGGGCAAACAATATAAATCCCGACAATTTGGAGCTTAATTATAGAAAATCCCGACATTTTACATAATTACTGAAAATTTCAATTTTGGGTCTGTCGAGATACATAATTAGCTCCCGATACATCCAATGAAGATATATTTTTTCATTTGTAAAGATACATAATTAGCTCCCGATACATTTTTTCTAATTTTGAGTCTGTCGAGATACATAATACACCCAACTAAGATATATTTTTTTCTTTATAAAGATACATAATTAGCTTCCGATATATTTTTCCTATTTTGGGTCTGTCGAGATACATAATTAGCTCCCGATACATTCAACGAAGATACATAATTAGTTAAAATTTTTATAATTACTTTATAAGGGGTGAAAATTTATATAAATATGATAAGTTAAGGTGTATGTTAATGTTATTTTTTTTTAAAAAAAAAAAAAAAAAAAAAAAAGAAAAAAAGCTAGCTAGTACTCCTCCATTCCTTGCACCTTTTTTTTTTATAGCTAAGATCCATTCCTTGTTCTTGGCCTACATATGTGCAAATATTTTTTTCTTTTTACTTGTCACTTTTAGAATTTGTTTGGCCATAAAAATCAAAAACGTATTTACTTTATTTGGTAATTTTGAAGTTGAAAATAAAGTTGGAGTTGTATTTGGTCATGGTATTTTCAAAAATATTTTAGACTTTAGATGTATTTTTTTATAAAGTGATAGAAAAAATTGAGTCCAAAAAAATGAAATTTGAGGTGTTTCTCAAAAAATCAAAAATTATGAAAACATATTTCGGAATACGTTTTTTATTTCCATGGACAAACAAGTATTTCGGAATAAAGTGAAAACGTATTTCGAAATACTGTGAATAATATTTATGACCAAACGCCTAGCTACTTAGCATATTACGGACATAATATATATATATATAATATGTTCTTAATATATATTATGAATGGAGGGAATAGTATATATATATATATATATCATGTTTTCCATCAATTCTAATTACTTCAATTCATAATATATTAAGAACATACTATTCCCTCCATTCATAATTTATATTAAGAACATATTATTCTCCGAATTAGATTTCAAAACATGAGACTAGGGATGTTCATAGTTCGGTCTGGATCGATTTTTGATTAAAATTATAATCAAACCGATTAAGTCGGTTTTTAAAATTCTAAAACCAAACCAAATAAAATAAAATAAAAATCATCGTTTTGGTTCTTGCCGGTTTTAGTTCGATTTGGTTCGATTTCTCAGTTTATATAAGCTAATGATAAATTGATAATAGTAAAACAACGGGACATGAGACAACCGACAAGAACCAAAAAAACAATATAGATCTTTAAATAGAATGGTCAACCCTTAAAAAATCAAAGAGACAAGTCATTGAAGAGTAGTTGAATGTCTTACCAAAGAAATTAAAAACTGACAATACACCACACCACATATATACAATTAGATAATTATCATTTATGAAAAACTAATATTATGTATTCAAATCAAACCATGAAAATTATTTAAATGTATTGTAGCGCATGTGAAATAAGTAGACTAAAACCAAATTAATGATTAAAAGGTGTAAAATATTTATAATTATTTATGAAAAACTAATAGTATATATTCAAATAGTTATAAAATTTATATATATAATTTATCGGTTCGATTTGGTTATGTTTTCAGTTTTTTCTTAGTAAAATCATAATCAAACCAAATATTGTCAATTTTTAAAATTCAAAACCAAGTCAAATGTCGGTTTGGTTTGGTTAGCTATTTTGTTTGGTTTTAAGCAAACCATGAACACTGGCTAAGACTATGTATTAATTAATATATATATTGTGATAAAATATTCATAGTTTTTATTATTTGATAAGAATATACAAAGTTATTCATAGTTTTTATTATTTGATAAGAATATACAAAGTTCAAAGTGAACTAGGAGGGAGATAGTGATGGGGTCAAAAATTTGACGAAGGATGTGCAACTTTTTTTGTCAGTTATGTTAAGAATGTGAAAATAAAAATATAGATTAATAATAGCTAATATTTAATTTTTATACACCACATAATTGTTTGACGTAGGATGTACATCGTAACACCCTCGAGGCCCCGCCCGTGGAGGGAGTATATGAATGTACAAGCTTAGACATGGAGATGAGAATGGAGGGAGGCAGTAGGGGCTCCACAAAATTAATGTGAAAATCGAGAAGATGATGAATAACAGCAGACTTTTTTTGGTAAATACAAAATTCCTATTCTTTCATAGGTAGGCAGATCAAAAATGTTGTACTATAAAAAAATTAAATTTGCACTTTAACTCTAGCTTGGAGGGCTTTACTACAATTATTCTTGTATAACTATATATTTCCGTGAATCCTGGTCATGCTTGTCTGACTCCCTTTTGAATCTTTTCACTGTGGATATGTCTTCACTGCGTATGAATTATTATTTCATTTCAACTCCCCTCGCCTCCCCCAACCCCCCCCACCAAAAAAAAAAAAACTAAAAGAAATTTAGTGTAGTGGATATATCAATGTGATGGAGTTATTCGTATGGTAAATATTCTTCATTTTCAATTCAAAGATTATGATCTTTAGTTACGAAGAAAGCAAAAAGGGTGGGAGCTCCTAGAAATAGGTAAAAAAATATAGTGTATATATCGTTTATTTGAATATGGATATTATTATTATAGAGACAATTAGGACATTCAAATCTTTGATCTTTACTTATAGATGTCTATATAAAAAAAGTAAAGTAGGAATAATTAGTGTATTAGGCAAAAAAATGCTTCTTTGTTTAACAAGATTGTCTAGGTATTTATGCTTTATTATTTGTGATGGAATTAGTTGGATTTGATTGGCCCACAAACTTCTTCAAATCTTAGCTAGAACTGGTCCATAAGTTTCCTGACTTCCTCTAATTGAGGGAATAATGAAGAAAAGGAAACATAACAAAAAGTACTCTAAAAAAATTTGTTGTGAATTCAACAAAATAACCCACAAACAATAGAGATAGCCGATAAGGAATTGACTGTTAGGGTTTTTGCCCTGATTTTCTTACCAAAATTGAGTTTTATTTTTCTTGAAAGGAAAATAAAAGTAATACCATAATTACTTTTACTTTTCCTAAAAGAAAAATATAAAACTCTTCCATATTTGACTAACCTATTTCTTCTAGGAAAGGTTTTGTACCTCTATAAATAGAAGACCCCTCTTCTCAAATCATAACACAATAGAATCCACAATGTAGTTATTAAAGAGTCTTGTTTAGAGGGAGATTTTCTCTCAATAGGTTTTATGTTTTTGATATTAGCTTCATAATATGTAGGTCGTTTGACCAAATCATATTAATAATATGTTTTTAGTATGTTTTTATTTGTCGTCTGAATTATCGCTTCTATGGTTTGTAACTATAAACTTCCGCATGACGCCCTCTCGATTTCGAACCCAACAAGTGGTATCAGAGCCTACGGTTCAAAGGTCCAATGGTTTGACGAGATTAAAAACAGGTTCAAAGGGGTTTCAAATCAAGCTGCAACCAATTTGATGATAATGAAGATTTTTGTCTAACTACATGTGGAGAACAAGTTTCAACCATATTTTCAACATACCTGCTGCTGCATTTTTAAAAATAAAAACAAAATATTAATTTTTAACCCATTTTTAATCATGATATTTTAAACCTTATTTTTAACCATGGCAAGCAGCAGTGATGAAGATTATGTGTAAAACGAAGATCGTATATGCAAGTGAAAAAGGCGGATCAAATTTTGTCAAGAAAATCAAGCCAAAAAGGGGAGATTTGTTAGGGTTTTTGCCCTGATTTTCTTACCAAAATTGAGTTTTATTTTTCTTGAAAGGAAAATAAAAGTAATACCATAATTACTTTTACTTTTCCTAAAAGAAAAATATAAAACTCTTCCATATTTGGCTAACCTCTTTATTGTAGGAAAGGTTTTGAAATTCTATAAATAGAAGACCCCTCTTCTAACACAATAACATCCACAATGTAGTCTCTAAAGAGTCTTGTTTAGGGGGAGATTTTTCTCCCATAGATTTTATGTTTTTTCAATAATATTAGTTTTTCATAATATGTAGGTCGTTTGACCAAACCATATTGATAATATTCCTTTATAGTATGTTTTTCTTTGTCGTCTGAATTATCGCCTTTATGGTTTGCAACTTTAAGCTTCCGCATGACGCCCTCTCGATTTCGAACCCAACATTGACTTACTAAGAGTACCGGATTTACTTTTATTTTATCCCACACCGGCCGAAAAAGTGAACAATACTTGGTATATTAACTCGACGTCTTGTGCATGGTTTTGCCGAGCTTGGCAACGCAGGCTTGTCACCCAAGTGGGGGCAACAAAATGATCGGACTTCCAACGACGCAGACTCGACCGTTGACGGTGCCTTGGGTTTAAAGCAAGTACAAGTCCGACTGTGTTAAGGGGGGGAGTAAGGCGTCGTTTCAAGAAGCGAGAGCGCTCCTTCCCGCAGTCAAAATGGACCAAGTTTCCGAGACGACTAGTCCAAAGTCATTGCTCGGTAAATGGTTAGTCGTTGGTTGGACCATCATTTTTTAGGCAAGAGAAATTGATAATGAGCTAGCCCCATATTCCATATGAAAATAAAATGCTACGTCATGTCATGTCTAATCACTTCTCCAAATACTTTTGGGCTACCCTTTTTTAATCCCTTCATGGCCAATCTTAGCTAAAGACTAGGTCCATAAGTTTCGTCTAACATCTCTCCTCATCACATGTTTGAATTATCTCATTTTTGCTTCCCTTATGTTGACGATCACAGATGCGACTTCTACCTTGTCCCAAATATCTTTATTTTTAATCTTATCTCTTTTAGTATGCCCGAACATCTATCTCAGCATGCTTATTGCAACAACTATTTTCTAGATAGGAGAGCTTTTAACTGGACAATACTCCGGCCCAACAACATAGTCGAGCCTCCATTTTGTCCACCTTGTACCAATATACGATGTGTGATGTTGTCGTTATCGTATCAAGTCTTGCTTCCATGTCAACCTCATATTTAAATATCATTGAACTTGCACTCCAAATATTCGTTTTGGTCCTGTTCAATCTAAATCTTTTAGACTTTATGTCTGTCTCCAAACCTCCTGTTTGGCGTTAACTTTATCACAAATCTCGTCAATCAATAATGTGTCATATGCAAATAACACACGCCATGACATCTCACCTTAAATATGACTTATCAATTCATTTAACACCAAAACAAATAAAAACGGGCTAAGTCAATCCCTAGTGCAACTCTGGAAATTGTGCCTCCCCTACTATCCTATCTCAAATCTTGAATCCATCATACATGTCCTTAATTGTAATAGTTTAGCTCAGAGACACCTCTAGACTCCAAGCATCTCACAACCCAACTACCCTACCCCTCTTTCCTCCTTTCTTTCGCGGACCCTCCTGCAACTCCCTACGTAGAACGTTTTCAGCTTTTTTTTTTGGAAATTACGTTCTATGTCTATTGTGAAAAAATATTTATGTCTATGGTAAATACTATATCACATTATACCCGATTTAGGTTAGTATAAATATCTTTTACATACTATATAATACATTTTTATACAAGATTAACATATTATATATAAAGCTTTTTTCCGGATATAATATTATCTAATAATATATATAGTATTATATATTAAATTATGAGATATAATATTTTATGTCGGACGGTATATTTTAAAATTTTCTTTCTATTTTTCTTTATAGGAAAAAAATGAGATCACATCACAGATGAAGAAACAAAAAGAATTCATGCGCTGGAGAAATTATTAGTAGAGTAATATTTTCAGAAAAGTCACATGCAGTCATAGAGACAAGGAATTTTCATTTTCAATTCATAAATTTCTCTGACAAAAAACTATTTCGACTTTCCTGTTTAATTAGTTTAAAAAAATAATTCTCTTATTTTTTAGTAAAATTTTAATTTTAATTTTACACGTGTCATATTTAAGATCACAAAATTAAAGAATATTTTGGAACATTAGACATAACTATAATTTATGACCACAAGATTCAAAAGTCTTTTTTATTTCTTAAGCTTCGTGTCAAAATATTTCGTTTATTTTCGAAACGGAGGAGTAATAATTTTTAAAATTGTTTTGGTGGGGTCCATGGAGGAAGCCGCGTTTGTGGGTGTCGGTGACACGCCGTATCTAACGTGTCGGCTGGTTGTAGAATTGCGTAACTGTGGGGGCGCCGTAGGGTATCCACGCCCATTACGGTTCCAATTGGAATTTTGACCTGACAATATAATTCACGGGTAGAATCCTAATTAAATCCTTGTTTTTATGGATAATCGAGCTTAGGTTAATTAACCTTCATTTCATTTTGGTTGTTACTCTTATTCTAATCTCTCGAAAATTGTGAGATCGACAAAAGTAAAATTCCTTTATGTAATATTTTAATTTTAATACAAACATTGTCGGTATTTCTCGTTTTGAACGTATATTAACCTATTCGTTCATTTTTACTTGTCATATTTTGCTTTTCGCAAGTTAATTTGATTAAGCTTTAAAGTTAACTTAAAGTGGATTAATTTAATATTTAAAATTTAGATCTTCGAAAACTATACAAAAAATATTATAAATTGCAATCCTTCTCATATTAATATGATAAAAAAAATACATTTTAAAATATTAGTCAAAGTTTATGCAGTTTGACTCTTGAGAAGTATAACATGACAAATAAAAGTGAACATAAGAAGTACTGACAAATAAAAGTTCATCGCAAGTTGTTAAACCTCCCTCCCCTAATCAAGCTAAACTAAGTGAATAAATTAAATATTGATAGCAAAGTGAAGACCTTAACTAGAAATGTTGCTTTCGGAGGAGTTTTTAAAAATGATAAGGTAAATGAATATTGAATCATTTAGATAACCTGAGAATCTAATTAAGTCCGACTTCAACCCTCACTCGTCAATACAATATTATGAAGAATCAAATAAGGACTACAATTAGTGAGAGAATTGGATTTAAAGATTTAGAAGTGGAATGAGATTGACTTCTTGCAGTCAAACTTATAAAAGAGGACGTCATATAATTTCATCCCGTTAGAATTATTATTGAAGATTGCAAATATTTGAAAGAAATCACCCAAGTGAATATTAGACACAATTGGAGAGACAAAAATGATTCCCTAAACTTTTCAGAAAATAACGACCATAAACATGAAGAAGAGTTGTAAATTTGGAAGACGCAATTACACATATAAATTTTAAAAATGTATCTTATGAAAATTTTAATTTTCCTTTTTAGTAGTATTTTCTTTTTCTTTTCAAAAAAGTACTTGTTGTTTGAATCTATACATGTTTAATGAGGGAATTTGATGGTCCTTTCACTCTTTCCATTAATGGAAAGAGAATGATATGCCCTCCGTTTTAATAAGAATGATCTATTTTTTTTAGTTCATTTAAAAAAAATGATCATTTTCTTTTTTAGCAACATTTTAATTTTAACTTTCCACGTAGCATGTTTAAGATCACAATATTAAGGGACATTTTGATACTTTTGATATAATTTTAATTTATTACCACTTTAAACTATGCACCAAATTAAAAGATTTCATTCTTTTTGAAACTGTGAGAGTACGACACTTACATGTGTCTCCAATTGATTTTACTTTCATTTTCCCCTTAACTTTTCAATATCAGTGACAGAAAATTTGTTGTTGCATTCTACCTAACATGGAGAGTCGCAGTTTGGCTTTCTCTAGATATTGTTTGTGGCAATAGAAGGAAATTAATTAAAAGGATAATTAGCAACTACATTTTACAACAACTACTAATACTAATATGTAGGAAAATTCCTCAAGATATTGTCATATTGGCTCCAGTCTTTTTGGCCTAAAATATTCAGTGTTTCAATAAATTGAATTATTTTCAAATTATTCTATGGCTTAGAATAATAAAAAAGTATTTATTAGTATTTTTTTCTTGAAATATTATAATTGTTGTTGTTTCAATTAATGAAGTGTTAATGAAGTACATTTAACAAGACGTTAATGTAAGTAGTTTAGAAAAACATTGTAAATTATGATTAAAGATTTTTTTTGATTGTGCAAGAATATTAAAAGAAATATTATGGAGTTGAGTAACGTTTTTGGATGAGCTTAAGATCTTAAGGATTTGAATTTTAAAAAGTACCCCTTCCCTTTGTTCACTCTTAATTGTCCACTTTAGACTATACACATCCTTTAAGAAACAATGATTGATATAAATATTTTATCATAATACTCATATTAATTTATGTATAATATTAGGTCCTAAAAAGTAATTTAAAAAATAAATAATTAATATTAGGAATAAAATATAAAAAAATAATTATTTTTATTTGATATGTTAAAAGTGATAGTTAAAAGCGAAAATTTATTTTTGAAATAATGAAAAAATAAAAGTAAGCGGAGGGAGTAAAAAGATGAGCTTTCATTAACAATTTGACCATTGACCAATAGGTGTGTGTTTTTGGTTTGAGAAAACCCCAGGTCAAAGTAGGCTTGGGAATGGTAGGACACAACCAATAATTAGTCAATCTCATTAAAAATCTTTCAACATAAAATAGGAGTAATAATTTACATCCTTCGTTTCGTTTTACTTGAGCCCTATATTAAAAATAGCTATTTTAATTTAACGGAAAAGGGTCAAAAATACCTTTAAAGTATTAGAAATGACTCAAAAATACCTTTCTTCCACCTATTGGCTCAGAAATGTCCCTCCATCCACCTATTTGGATCAAAAATGCCCTTAAGGTTAAATTTAAGCTCTAAATTGCCCCTCCTTTTAACATATGGAATAAATGAATTTTTAAATTAAATATGTGGCATTACTTTTATTGGTTCACATATAATTAGACTCAAATTCATTCACAATTCTACCCATTAACTCAAACCCAATTAAAAAACCCACCATTTCTCCATCTTCCTCCAACCTATGTTTGTTACAACCTCGTGTTTCTGCGTACTCTTAAATTAATTCATTCCAATTCTCATTCTCCCTCTTTTCACATTCAAATAAAACTTAACCCTTAGTTTCTCAATACCCTTTTCTTTTCCTGCCTTATTTTTCTCTTCTAAAAATTTATTCTTTGACTATTTCTTCGTAAATCAGTTATTTCATTATTTTAGTTTCTTCATATTATATTCATTGAAATAAAAAAGTATGAAGGGAATATTGAAAATCCACTAGCTTTGAAACAAAGGAACAACTAATTTTATTTTTTTTTTAAAAAAAGTAAAAAAGAAAAACAACATATAGTGGATATAAGGTGATCCATTTGGATTCTTGTTTGTAAATTGCTCACTTATTTAAATCTGCTTACCTTTTTGATAAACATGCTTCGTGTCGGTCTTTTAATTGGGTTTGAGTTAATGGGTAGGATTGTGAATGAATTTGAGTCTAATTATATGTGAAACCATAAAAATAATGCCACATATTTAATTTAAAAATTTATTTATTCCATATGTTAAAAGGAGGGGCAATTTAGAGCTTAAATTTAACCTTAAGGGCATTTTTGATCCAAATAGATGGATGGAGGGGCATTTCTGAGCCAATAGGTGGAAGGAGGGTATTTTTGAGCCTTTTCTAATACTTTAAGGATATTTTTGACCCTTTTTCGTTAATTTAATTACCTTATTTATGAAATTAATTAAATTTTATTATATTTTTCTCTTTCTATTCTTAATATTAAATGACTAAATAAAGTAATAATTACTAAATTTAAGTATCATTAATAAAGTTAATTTGATAAAATACATTCATAATTAAAATTTTCTTAAAGGTTATGTCAAATCAACAAGAATCAAGTAAAAGGAAACAAAGGAAGTACTCCCTCCGTTCGCTTTTACTTGTCACTATTATCCTAATTGAATTTCTATTTTTAATTATCGCTTTTGACATATCAAGAAAAGATAAAAGAATTTTTCTTGTTTTACCATTAACATTAATTGTTTATTCTCCAAACTATTTCAAGACATAATCCTCTAAACATCAATTAATAGGGATAGTATCGTAACATAGCCATATCAATAATTATTTTCTTAATGAGTGTGCCATATCAAAAAGTGACAATTAAAAACGAACGGAGAGAGTGTATACTTATGATAAGATTTACTAGATTGTCATTTTCGATATATAAGCATCTTTAATCTTCTGTATGTGAATTAATCACTCATTAATTTATTTAATTGTGTTTCCGCTGACCAACCAACTCGATTTGACAAGTTGGGCATTGCATTTGCAATTTGAATCTTTTCTAGCATTCAATAAAATCTGCTGAGCTCACAGATCATTTTACTCAAAGAAGATAGTAAAGGGAAAAAGAAGATACAAAAAAACTCATACTTTCATTCATCTTTATTAGTCATGTATACTAAAATGGGTGAAAATCATTTTTCCTCTCCAACTTTGTCTTAAAAATCAAAATTTCCCTCAATTTTGAACAATAGTCATACTTCCCCCTTTATCCTAATTGAATTTTTAAAATAACTATTGTACCCTCTCATCAACAATTTTTTTTTTTTTTTACTTCTTTAAAATCATCATATTTTTATTTTTTTAAAATTCGTGTAACAAATTTTTCATAAAAACATGAGCATTATTTTCTGGAGAAAAAAAAGTGAAGAATACTAGTTCAGTATATAGACTAATGATGTTCTATAATGATGTAAATTAGCATAACAAGAAAATCAATTTTATTAATATTAATCAAAACTGTAATATTTATTTTTACAAGTGAAAATAATAGGTAATAGTTATTTTATAGACATTTCAATGCATGAAATACAAAATAATTAAGAAAAATAAGGTCAGGTTTTTAAAGATTATATTTATTTAGATTTTAAATTATAATTTATTTGATACTCCATTAGTGACAATCACAACTTATTTATTTATATAGACAATAGATAATACTCTATTTCTTATTATTTGACCTTTATACTAAAAGTAGTTGTTTTAATTTACTTGTCCAATTTATGAAATCAAGAGAATTGTATTATATTTTTTCTTTCTAACCTTGGTATTAAATAACTACATAAAGTAGTAGTATAGTCAAATTTAAAGTTTCAAGGTATCATTAATAAAGTTATTTAAGTGAAATACACCTCTAAATAAAATTATCTTAAGGGTTATGTCATGTCAATAAAAGTTAAGTAATATGAAACGGATGTAGTAATAGAGTGGTGAAAGACAAAAATAAGCTCAAACATTTACGCACATGCATGTACATACATATATACACACTTAGGGGTTGTTTAATTGGGAACAATTTATCCCGGGATTAGTTATATCATAGATATGGGATAATTTATCTCATCACTGTGCTATAAATGGTGGGATAAATAATTCAAGAACTAACTAATACCTCCAACCAAACGTATGATAAAATAATTCAGAATTTTATCCATGGATTATTATACCGTATTCCTCACACCAAACAACTCCTTAATACATATAATATAGAAATAACGGTCTTAAAAAATAACATTAAATTTTGTGACAAATTCATAAAAGAATTATTTTACTTATAATGTTAATGAACTTAAATAAAATGCTATAAATATCTAGGGTAAAAATATATATATATATAAAGAGGTATTACATAAATATAGTGGATAAAAATTACAAGGACAAAATGGATATTGCATGAGATAAAAGGAAGAATATGATTATTATTCAAAATTGAGAAGGAAGTTTAATTTTTAAAGCAAAATTGGGGTGAAAACGATTTTCACCCAAAATCTCACAAATCATTTTACTCAAAGAAGATAGTAAAGGGAAAAAGAAGATACAAAAAAAACTCATACTTCATTCATCTTTATTAGTCATGTATACTAAAATGGGTGAAAATCATTCTTAAATATTTATTAGTCATCTTGTTCAATTTGAAAACTTAATGAAAAATTTACTTCCTCTGTTCCATATTAGTTGGTCATCTTAATAAAAATAGTTGTCCCATATTAATTGTCCACCTTACTAAATCAAGAAAGCATTAATTAATTTTTTTTTCATATTATCCTTGCAATTAATTCTTTTTGAAAGTATTCACACTTGTTTGTAAAGTTCCAAAAAGTTTTTAAGGGGTAAATTAGAAAATTACCTTCTTATTTATGATTTCTTAATATACGTGTAAAAAGAAAAATGACCAACTAATATGCAACGAAAAAAGTATCATTTTGTATCCATTTTACCCTACCAGTCCTTTAAAGTGTTCAAATTGATTAGCAAACAAAAACGGTCCAAAAATTGTTTTAACAAAAATAATTTTTCAGATTTTGAAAGTTTGGTAAATCAGCAATAACAAATAGCATATGTACACTGACAGAAGTGGCCTACATTTCTGGTTTGGCAATGGAATGAAGTATAATTGTACAAATCCCATTATCCACACTGCAAGTAGTGCTGTACAATTTTCTCGTTGAAAAGAAAAAGAGTACAATTTCAGTTTGTTGTTGGAAGGACTGAAACCAAACCAACTACAATATATTGCTACAAACTTTATTAAGATTTTTTGGTGAAATTTTGTGGGACTTACAAGACGAGTCCAATTGTGTTAGGTTTCGTGAGGTAACTTTACCCTGTTTTTTGAGTCTACTCAACTCTAAACCCTAAATCTCGGTTCCATCTTTACGATTTTTTGACTCCATCCACAATTTAGTAAAGCCAAAACAAACCTTTGGGCTTTGAGTTGTTAGTATTTCCTTTTGTTTTAATTGCCGGTGGCTCTTTAAAGTAATGCTAGTGTATAACTTGTAGTGCAGGCCTATTACTTTCAAGTTCTAAAATATTTGTAGGTAACCCACGGTTAAAATAGATTAATTATTGAGTTAGAATAGATTAATAATTTTTTTTAAAATTAAGTGGAAAGTCAACAGTGAAGTTTCAAGTGGATCCTTCTTTTGCTACTCTGTATCTTTGACTATAGAGGAAATATATTTTTTTTAAGAAGAACAATCAAATCTAAGAAAGTAGGTAAAATTAGAAAATAATAGGGAGCAACATGGACAACCTAAGTATGGGCTTTCTTGTTTTTTTAGTGATTTTCTTAAAGTCTTTACGCGTTGCTTCTCTCCTTATTTGCTTGTCCCATATGCATTTGACCTCCAAAAGTTTTACTCCCCCCCTCATACACACACACGAAGACTACAATAAATATTCATATAATATCCTCTCGAAAGGATAGAGGTAAGGTCTACGCATACACTTTATCCTTATATATATTGGATATAGATATTGTGGTTGTTGTTGTTGTCTTTTTGAAGAGATAGATCTAATTGGATGAGAAGTACTAGTCAAGTCATTAAATTTGCATTCACTAATTCTTATAGTTCGTAATTGTGACGGCCTCTTAATCAACGTACTATTCCCACATGTATAGCAGGATCATTTCTTAATTAATCGACAGCGAACTTGAAATTTTCATTTGACATAACTAGGTACCAAAAGTTACAAGGCACAAACAATGGTCCTAAGCAAGGCCAAAATGGATATGTCACAACATTAGAAAGCTAATTAAGTCGAGAACTTTACAAATATGTATATAATAAGGTGTATATGCCCTCCTTTAATGCAAAGAAGATAACATGGCCAAGTTGTAAAATAACTAAAAGGAGAAGGAACAAACCAATGTATCAGCAAAAATAGGGAAATATAAATAAATAAGTAAATAAATAAAATATGCATGACTGCTTTCTTTAATGCATGAAAAATGACAAAACTGGCCACATACAAGTCGAAGAGGCTCCTCTCCAGTATGGCTTGTATCCTCATTGAGTGTCATGCTAATCTAATTACATCTGTCTGTTTTAAAATCTTATGGTCAATAATAATTAATTGAAATACCTCTCTTAACTACGGTAAAACCCATTAGTGCTCTATTAGTATCCTTACCTAATTGGTAACATATATGTAGGCAAAACTCTTGCTGGAAATTTAATTCTGATTGGAAAAAGATTTGGAATATTGCTGATTCCATTTTTTTTTTTTTTTTTTAAACATTTCATGGAATCCTAGCTTGTTATCCAATTTTACTTTAAAAATTAAATTTCCTGTTTAGTATGAATAATAGAAATTCCTCCTTTCTAATTCTATGCAATGACTATTTTGTTTTATAGGTATGTGTGTATATTTAAGTTTTTTTTTTTTTTTCTTATTCTCTATTGTTTATATAAATAAATGAGTTTTGATTGTCATTAATTAAATATTTTTAAAATTAAAACACAAATTTACTTACAATATAAATAAATTTTAAGAATTTTTATAAAATATACTTCTATTTTATCAATTACGATTGTATTACCTGCATTGAAATATATTTATAAGGTTATATTATCAGTTATTTTCACTTGTATAAATAGATATTAGAGTTTTGATTATTATTAATAATAAAATTCATTTTTTATTCTACTCATTTATTTCATTTAGAGCATTATTAACTTATATATTCTATTAGTACTTCCCATTTTTTTAATCTAAAAAAACAATATTTATTTTTTTCTATAGAAAACTTATTTCGTACATAAATTTAAGAATGAAAAAATATCATCATTTAAATATATAAATGAACCGATCCCAATTTTGTTTTCTGAACTCTTTACTTTTTTTTTTTTTTAAAATGGAACCGCCTAACAATTTTTCCGCCGGCATATACGTTACTGAGAAAGAAAGGATATTGATAGAGCACTAATGAGTTTAACCATGGTTTAGGCGGTATATTCCAGTTAATGACTATTGATCATTAGATTTAAAAATGGATAGATATAACTAGATTAGCATAGTACTAAAAGTCAGCTAGCCATGATATAGCATTAGAATCATCAAAAGAATTGCTTTAATTTGTACGCGTTTTTACATATGCAATTTTGTCATTCAAACTATATATTATTATTTTTATTTTTCCTCATAGGAACCATGAAACCTTGTCTATCTGTATAGCACCAACACACACAGTCTCCACATAGGAATAAAGAATCTTGGGTCAATTTGTGATTTCTTGAAATATCTAAAGTTTGCCTTAAATAAACAAGCTATAATACATAAATATGCTCTTTAACTTGATTTTTGCTGACATTAACGCCCTTCAATTTTGAATGTGCACAAATAGACGTTGAAGCTTTTATAAAATGTAGGCACACGCGTCCTACATTACATCTATGTGGCAATCCACATGAGATTGTCATATAGATGCTGCACAGGATGTGTTTGTCTACTTGTCAAATTTTATACAAGTTTAATTGACTACTTATGCACACCCAAAATTAAAGAACATAAATGCGAGCTGAAGTCAATTTAAAGGGCATGCGTACGTATTATGCCAATAAACAAATATCCGTCGTGATCAATTTTAATTTTAATTTGTTGAAATTATCACCTATATATAATGATTGTTCATTGGACCTAACTCTTCAAGCATGTCGAGCCAATAATTCAGAAAGAGACCTTTGTTTTTGTCGGTCCTCTATTCTTAGGATTAACAAGTTCTATGAGGTGGAACTGAATAGGTACAATTTTCTATATTGGTAAGGTCCCTTTTCCCCTTTTTCTTTAGTTGTCAAGTACAAAGAGTTTAAAGTGGTGACATATTTTGGCTGATATCAAATTATCATATTGAAATTAAAATTTTTATATTTTGATATTGTAGTATTGATATATTATAGTATTTGATACGGTACCAATATGAGTTGTGGTGTAGTGATGAAATTACTCCACCCTTAATCAGAGGTTTCGGGTTCGAGCCCTGAAAATGGAGAAAATCTCGTTGGGAGCGCCAGCCCCAAAATGGGCTCTGCAGTGCGCGATCCGAATTAGTCGAGGCTCCAATGCGGGTACCGGACATCGGGTGAGAAACCAAAAAAAAATAAATAGTATTTGATACGGCATTTAATAGACATTTTAAAATTATTTAATATTCATAAATTATTAGCTATTTCAAAAAATAGAATATCGTATCAACGTTTTAAAGTGTATATACAATCTTTATATATTGTGTTAATACTAATAAATATATAAATTAGTATTAGTATAAAACTATATATCATATACATGTATAAGACGTTCTTTAAAAGTCGAAGTCATAATATATTCTTTTTTATATGAGTATATGTAGGTCGAAGTTGAACAAATTAACTGTGATTATCGATACACCGTACTGCAAAGTATCAAAATCAAACTTAAAAATATCGAGTATTTAATATGATAATTAATGATATAATATTTTTTAGAATTGAAAATCAAAGTTTTCAATATTGTATCATACCATGCGTACCCCTACCAATTACGATGGTAGTTACTGGTAGTGTTGGCTGGTGGTTGTTATTGTGGGTAGTAGCTGATAGTTATAGCTAACGCTAGTTGGTGGTTGAATATGGGGGTAGTTGGTAGTTGCTGCTGATACGAATATTGTGGAATGATAATGACGATTGGATATATGTAATGGTGATTGATGGTGGTGATATTCGGTAGTGCATGTTTGATGGCTATTGAGGTAATTGTGATTGTTTTAAATAGTAGCGATGATGACTGATTGTGGTGATTGACAACAACTGTTGTCTGTGATGGTAGCTGATAATGGTGGGATGACAGTGATACTAGTTAATAATAATGGGTGGCAACAACAATTAGTAGTAAAAGCGATCATGGAGCAGTTGAAAAATGCCATCATTGCAGAAATCCTTGAACAAATAATAACATATTAGTGGTATTAAGATTTTGTTATAGATTTTAATCATTTAAATATATTTCAAATATATTAAGCAATTGTAACATAAAAATGAAAAAAAAATAATCATTGAAATATAAATAAATAATATTTAAACCTAAAAATAACCATACTTAATAGTTGAAGTTTGAATAATCAATTTATTAATTACAAACAAATGAAGCCTAAGCCTTTCTAAGGGAAGAAGTAGCTAGGTAGATCTTTAAGCAGAAGAAGTTTGTTATAATTGATAAAAGGGCATGTGAATGATATGATGAGAAGGTTGAATGAACATCTATTTTGTTAGCAATGTGCCAGTAACATTTAAGCATTATCAGTATCAGGATGGAGACTCATCAAGTGATTTGACTCACACAACACCCATTACCACTACTCACTACTGATCTTTTATTATAATTGAGAGACCACTACATCTGACTTTCTCAACTTTGGCCAATTAGTTAAGACACTTAATTAGCTCTATCTATATATGAACATGATGTTTCTGGATCTACATTTTAAACTCATTGGAAATTTAAACCTGCACAATTTTGATTTTACGAAAAGGGGGTGGGGGTGGGGTGTCGTGGTGGTTGGGGGAGGGGGACATTTTTGAACGTGTGATATCTTGGCTGCATATTTGTCCAAACTCAATTTTCTAAAAAAACAAAAAACCATGTTTAAAAGACAAACATTCTCAGTTTCAATTCTTTGTTTGAATTTGTCATAATTCAAGTTCATGATATGTATTGTCCATTTTGGGCCTAAGACGGTACGGATTTGTTTTTCAAGCTACTCTACATCGACCCTCAAAAGCGTGTACATGTGAACGTGAGTTATATCTTATAAAGCTCTTCACTTTCTTCTCCCCTTCCAATGTGGGATTCGCTTAATGTGTCATCAGTCATGTATCTTCAAAAACTTGTCAGTCCTACTTGATCCGCCCTCCGTCAAAAACGTCACACATTATTCTTATTTTTTTAAACTACCGACCTTCAAAAATTGTTCCATTTGAGTGCAAACCTTTAATTTCCACATGGTCTTTTTGATCAATCAAGTTAAAATTTTCTATAATATGTATTGAAGGTTGCAGTGCATTTGTTTCCGTTTGGGTGAAAGAGAAGTAACGATTCATGACCCATAAACTACAAGTACATTTTAATGATGCTTGACGTTTATAGTTCATGCAGTCATACTGAAGTGTCTACTCCATAACAAATTTGAGAAATAGAGAATTTATAGTAATTTGTGTTCTTTAAAATTACGTTCATAGTTCAAAGCATACATTGAAGTATACTTTATTGACAAACAACATTACTCATTTATATTTTTGGTTATGCATGTATTCTCAATTGATGAAGATTTCTAACGGTTTCTTTTAAAGACAAAATAGAAAGTAGTTTATTATTTAAATGGCATATAAAATATGTCCACAATTGCTTCTAGTGTATTTTCATAACCTTAATTTGTTACACCTAACGAAAGAGATTGATCATTCAGAATAATACTTAGATAATGAAATTCTTTCAATTTTTCTTACAGCGGAAGGGCATTTTACCCCAGTAAGATCGATACTTCGAATTATATTTGGACAAAACAAAAAATATAGTCGATAAATAAAAGTATGTTTTGTTCATTAAAGCCGAATAAACCAAAGTTACCAAATTGAATCGATCGATACTGAAAAGAAAAAATATCGAATAATACTGAAACCTGAGATGAGCATCTCATGTTAGCAGAGTCAGGTTGGGGAATGGCCGCACCACAAGGGGTGTGATCTGGACAACCTATCTTAATCCTAATGCAAACATTAATGGTTGCTTTTACGAGTCAAACTCATGACCTATAGATCACACAAAGATAACTTTACCATTACTCCATAACTGCCTTTCATTCTTTTACAATATCATTGCATAAAAAAACTCTTATATTTCAACAACTCCACTAGCCACTTTACCAAAAAAATTGAAACAAGTAACTGTCTGTAAAAAGAATATAATAATTGTAATATGTAAACTAATAAGGCATTAATAGTACTGTAATTTTTCTTATATTATTAGTGCATATAAATTAAACTCATGATTGAGAAATATGTAATGTCTTTCATGAAATGTAACGTAGAAAGGCAAAGAAAGGACCATTGTCCACCCTAGCATAACCTCAAGGCCTCAAAGTTGCATGTGGAATGTTTAATTAAGGTAGGAGGTGGGAAAAGGCAAAACTGCTTTCTTAGTGACAAAGAAGGTTGTGTTGTAGGCAAGTGGGGGCATCTATACACATTGCCTAAGGGGTCTCTTTTTCCATCTTTTTTTAGTAATAGAAAACAATAATTCATGTATACTAGCCCATGTGATCTCTCTATTTTGCATCATATATATCATATGAGTTACGTCTAGTGTAGTAGAATAAGACAACTGAAATTAATTTTGTGTACATAATCATATGGGCATTAACTTATCTCCGATCTGAACCAAGCATTCCAACAGTAGATCTTGACACTTTCCTCAAGAAACATGGTAAGTGATTGTTACATTTGCATTTGATCTTCTCAACAAGAACATGAATTGATGAATCAAAATCATTATTTTGCATCCTTATGATAATTTAACTCGTCCAGCCATAAAAAAGTTGTACGAAGATAATATTCCAGTTGTTGATAGTGTTACTATTTTACACTTAACTAGCCAAACATGCATGGGAAACACCATGAAAATAATGTTCATTTTATTCACACTAATAGTCAGCAGGGTCCTGGGACAATAAAGAATATCTTTGTTAGTAAAGGTGGAGCTCTACTTGTTTAATTTCCATGTGTTTTTTTTATTCTTCACCAACGTTCAAGTGTGTTTAATTTCGCTTACAACTGTGTTGTTCATGACATGATCAACACGGGTTATTATTTCTTTCTTTATCTGGGACTAGTAATACATAATTATGATGCATAGATTATTTTTTATCGGGCATTTGTTTCTTTAATACGTATTAACAATGGGATATATATATTTTGCATTTATTTTGTTAACTTAATAAAATTGAAGGGATGTTGATTATAGATTTAAGGAAAATATAAAGGTCAATTTGGGATTTTGCTGTTTAATCCATATATTGCTAATCCATGATATATTAGACACTTACTTATGCGGGATATTACTTAACCGGTCAAACTTATACACTATATTTATCAAACTTAGCGAAAGTTTTTAAAAATTATCAAACATAGCGAGAGTTTCTGAAATTTCCTTTGTATCAATGATACAATAGTTTATGGAATTCGCTCTATATTAGTGATACAACAATTTGCTCTGATACAACAATTTACTTTGTATATTTTGTTGTATCATCAATGACACAAAGCAAATTTAAGAAATTATTGTATCAATGCTACCGATCAAATTTCAGAAACTCTCGCTATGTCTGATAATTATTCAAACTATCGTTATATTTGAGAATTAGATCTCAAGGTATCGTTATTTCTGAAATTTTCTCTACGTATAATATAAGGATTAATTAATACATTATTCATAGTAAAAATATACTTTCTCCGTTCATAATTACTTGTCACTTTTTAACTTGGCATACCCACTAAGAAAACAATTATCGATATGAGCATTTTATTATACTGCCCCTATTAATTGATGTTTAGAGTATAATGTCTTGAAAATTGTTTGGAGAATAAACAATTAATGTTAAGGGTAAAACAAAAAAAATTCTTTTGTCTTTTCTTGACATGTCAAAAGTGACAAGTAAAAATAAAAATTCATTTTAGAAATAAGTGACAAGTAAAAGTCAATGGAGAGAGTAACTCTGAATAGATTAATGCACTTATTTGATCTAATATATATTCAAACCAAACGAATCCTAGGTTGTGACTTTTGAGCATCTATTGTGACTTGTGAGATCCTAATCAATTACTCTTGCCTCGAAGTTGATGATTACTGAGATATGGGAAGTAGTATTGAAAATGGTCATGAGAATAAACAATTAATGTTAGAGGATATAACAAGAATTTTTTTTGGTCTTTTCTTGATATGTCAAAAATGACAAGTAAAAAATAGAAATTTATTTTAGAAATAAGTGAAAAGTAAAAGCGAACGAAGGAAGTAGTAAGTACCTTAGAATCATGGGAGTTGAAAAAAAACAGCTAAAACATTTATTTAAGAATACACCAACCAATATCAAATGGAACTCATAAAGGATTACAAGTAACAATACTATATTGGGAAAATGTCTGATGTCAAGGCTAAGGATAATGGTGAATTGTAGTCTTTGTTGATCATCATCATATGCATGCACGCACTAGCATGGGTGGAAAAAAGCTGTGTATTTCCTTTTCCATATAGCCATATTATAGAGGGGCCGAGCTAGAGTGTAAATCTTACATACCGGTTCAGCCGAACCTAATAACTTTAGTTCAAACTTTGTATGTATTTTAAGAAATCTGTTGAAATGTATATAGATTATTAATTTTAAATCCAGTAACATAAAAGAATTAGAATTCAAAACAAATAAACTTCAAATCCTGATTCAGCCTCTAATTGTCGAACATCACTAGTTTTTTCACCCTAGGTCTTTACTGCTCAGGAAAAGAATCAAATTCTTTACCTAAAGAAATCGAGGAAAGGGAAAAAACCTAAAGATTTCTCTCAATTCTTTTTACCCTGAAGATAGTGGTATATTTTAAATCTTGTACAATAAAAAGTCCAGTTGGATTCATACTGCAATGGGGATTGGAGAACAAAATTTTGTAGTTCATGTAACAAAAGTTTAGGAGATTTAATTTTTTACATACTGCAAAAGATGTAACAAAAGTAATGGTTGATGGTAGTTGGTGGGATAGGTGATAGTTGTGGTGGATGATAGTGATAGCTAATGTGGTGGTTGGCCAATGGCCGTATATAGTGGTGGTTGATGGTAGTGATTGTTGGTTGTTATGGTAATGATAATTGGTGGTGATGATTTTAAACGGTAGCTAATAGTGGTGAGTGGTGACAAATAATTGTAGTGATTAGCAATGACGGTTGTGAATAAGGATGGTGTTTGTAGTAGTAATGGGGATGGTAGTAGGGAGATGGGACAAGGAGATGAAGAATGGAGGGAGGCAGTAGGCTCCACAATATTAATATGAAAATGGGGAAGACGATTGAATAACAGCAGACGTTTTTAGGTAAATACAAAATTCCTATCCTTTATTAAGTAGGCAGATGATCAAAATTCTTGTACTATAAAAAAAAAATAATTTGCACTTTAACTATAGCTTGGAGTGCTTTAACTACTAATTTGTTTTTGTATAAACTATATATATCCGTGAATCCTAGTCATACTTGTCTGACCCCTTTTGTATCTTTTCACTTTGGATATGTTTCACTGTGTATGAATTATTATTTCATTTTATCCCCCTCCCCCGGCCCCTCACAACCAAAAGAAAAAAGAAACAAAAAGAAAATTAATGTAGTGGCTATACCAACAAGAGGGAATTGCTTAGATGATAAGAATTCCTCACTTTCAACTCAAAAGTTGTGAGTTTAAGTCACGAAGGGAGCAAAAATAACGGAGCTCCTAAGCAGGGGTAAAAAAAATATAGTCTATATACATTTATTTGTATACGAAAGGTATTATCATAGAGACAATTAAGGCATTTAAATATTTGATCTTTATTTATAGTGTATATCAAATGAGTAAAGTAGGAATAATTAGTGTATTAGAAAAAAAAAATGTTTTTTTGTTTAACAAGATTGTCTAGGTACTGATGCTTTATTATTTGTGATGGAATTAGTTGAATTTGATTGGCCCACGAACTTCTCCAAATCTTAACTAGGACTGGTCAGATAAGTTTCCTTTAAATTGAGGGAATAATAAAGAAAAGGAAACATTACAAAAGTGAAAAACTTTGTTGTCAATTCAACAAAATAACCCACAAACAATAGGGATAGCCTATAAGGAATAGATTTAGTAAAGAGTACCGGATTTACTTTTATACCACACCGGCGAAAAAATTGAACAATACTTGCTTTATAATCTGGATGTCTTGTACAGAGTACTGCCGAGCCTGGCAACGCAGGCTTGTTACCCAAGTGGGGGCTATAAGATGGTGGGACTTTCGATGACACAGCCTTGACTGTTGACAATGCTTTGGGCTTAATGCAGGTACAAGTCCGACTGTGTTAAAAGGGTTTGAGTAAGGCGTCGCTTTAAGAAGCGAGAGCGCTCCTTCCCGCAGTCAAAATGGATGACGTTTTCGGGACGACTAGTCCAAAGTAATTGCTCGGTAAATGGTTAGTCCGTTGGTTGGACCATCATTTTTTTATGCAAGGACAAATCGATAATGAGCTAGCACCCCATATTCCATACGAAAACGAAACGATGTTCCATGTCATGTCTAATCACCTTTTCAAATACTTATTCTGCCTACTCCCTATCTCTTTTTCGGTCCATAAGTTTTTTTTAACATATGTGTCTCTTCTCATCACATGTTCGAATTATCTCAATCTCGCTTCCTTTATCTTGACGATCACAGATGCAACTCACACCTTCTCCCATATATCTTCATTTTTAATCTTATCTTTTCTACTATACCCGCACATCTAGCTACCTCAACATCTTCATTTCTACAACTGTTTTCTGGATATGCGAATTTTTCGCCCCAACAACATTATGATGTATCATCGTTGATCATATCAAACCTCACTTTCATGTAAACATCATTGAACGTGCACCCCAAATATTTGATTTTGGTCCTGCTTAACCTGAATCTTTTAGACGTTATGTATGTCTCTAGACCTCCAATTTGGTGTTAACTCTATCGCAAGTCTCGTCAATCAATAATGTGTCATCTGCAAATAACATACACTAACACCTCACCTTAAATATGACTTATCAATTCATTTAAAATCGAGGCAAATAGAAACAGGCTAAGTCAATCTCTAGTTCAACTCCATCGTGAGGAACTGAATCTCCATGTACCATCTTATCTCAGGTTTTGGATCCATCTTACATGTCTTTAATTGTCGTAGCCCATTTATGCCATAGATACACCTCTAAACTCCAAACATCTCCCAACCCAACTACATCGGGACTTGCAGGAGGAATCCATCATACATGCCCTCCTTCCCTCTACCCTCCCACAACTTCCGACGTCGCCCCGCTCAAACCCCATTTTCGTCTTCCTTTTTTATTGTTTTCAAATTTGATTATTTTGTATATATATTTCTAGCCATAGAAAGGAAGTGGTGGTGATTTCCATTTTTTCCCGGCTAACAAGTTAACAATAATAAAAATCAAGGTTTCAATTAAATTCTAATATTTTATTTACTGAGCAAATTAATCATGTCTTGTTTAATTTTATTCATAATTTATTGATTAACTTAAGAAATAAGCATATTTCTTTCCCTCCTGAGATTTAAATGACAGTTATTGGAACTTAAATAAGGAGGCCACAAGAGTTGAACCAATATAAACTGAGTGGTAAATTCCCACTAAGATGTTATTATATATTGGGACAAGATTAGTATTGAGAAGTGATTATCAATAATTATAAAAAATAAGTATTGCGTTTTCACAGTATTTTTTTTTTTTTTTAGAAATTACGTTCTATGTGTACTACAAGAAAATATTTACAATCGTAGTCACATTATACCCGATTTAACCTATATTGAATATAAATATCTTTATATATATATATATATATATATATATATATATACACTTTAATATAAAATTGATACATTATACATAATATTTTTTGAATATAATATGTATAATATTATATTTAGAATTACGTGATATAATATTTTTTTGTCGAACGGTACATTTCTAAAAAATTCTCTATGTTTTTTTATACCTAGGAAAAAGGTGAGATCACATAAGAGATGAAGAAACAAAAAGAATTCATACACACTGGAGAATTATTATTAATTATTTTCAGAAAATTCACATGCATTCATAGAGACACGGGATATTCATTTTTAATTCATTAATTTTCTTTGGTGGGGTCCATACGCGTTTAGGGCTGTCGGTGAAACGCCGTAAGTAACGTGTCGGCTGGTTGTAGAATTCGGTAACTGTGGGGGCGCCGTAGGGAATCCCCGCCCATTAGGGTTCCAATGGAATTTGACATGACAATATAATTCACGGGTAAAATTCAAATTAAAACCTGGTTTTTATTGATATTCAAGCTTAGATTAATTAACCTTCATTTCATTTTGTTGTTGTTCTAAGAGAGCTTTGGAGTAACTGATAAAGTTACTGCTATGTGATCTGCAGATTTCCAATTAAAATTTGACCTGACAATATAATTCACGGGTAGAATTCTACATACCTTGTTTTTATATGTAATCGAGCTTAGATTAATTAACCTTTATTTCATTTTGTTGTTACTCTTATTCTAATATCTCGATAGTTGTAAGATGGACGAAAGTAAAATTCCTTTTTTGTACTATTTTAATTTTAAATACAAACATTGTCGGTATTTCTCTTTCTTTGTTTTGAAACTAAATTACTTGAATCTCCCTCCACTAATCAAGCTAAACTAATTGATTAAATTAAATATTGATAGCAAAGTGAAGACCTAAACTAGAGATGTTGCTTTCAGAGGAGTTTTTTTAAATGATAAGATAAGTGAATATTGAAATAGTTAGGTAAACTGAGAGTCTAATTAAGTATGACTCTAAGCGTCACTAGTCGCTACAATACTATGAAGAATCAAATAAGGACTACATAAGAAAATTGGATATAAAAATTTAGAAGTGGGATGAGATTTGACTTCTTGGTGTCAAATTTATAAAAGAGGACGTCATATAATTTCATCCTGTTAGAACTATTATTGAAGATTGCAAATATTGAAAGAAATCACCCAAGTGAATATCAGACACAACTATCTAAAAATAATTTTGTACATTTTTCAGAAAGTAACGACCACAAAATGAAGAAGATTTAGTAAATTTGGAAGACGCAATTGCACATATAAATTCTGAACAATATAACTTATGAAACTTATTAATCTTCCTTTTCAGTAGTACTTGCTTTGAGGAGTAGAGGTAGTAATTAGTTCAGTTTTCCTTTTAAGATTATTATTTGAAATTGGTTTAAATTGTTAATAATAATTTAGGTTATATATTTATACCTTATACTTGTTATTGTGCTTAGTTTAAATTCTTTTATAGTAATATACAAAGTTATGTATTTTTTTCCTTCCTCCTTGGTATACACAATTAGGTTAGTGTGTCTTTATTTATTTACTTATTATTTTACTAAATTATTTTCTTGATTTATTTTTGATTTTTCAAAATTGCTATATTTTTATTGTTATTTATAAGATTGATACTTAATATTTTGTATTGAAGATACGTGGAAAATTTCAACCTTATAATTATTAGTTAAACTTGATATACTTTTTGTAAAGAACTTATATTATTTTGGCTAATTAATTTCTTCTTTTTAAATTGAATTCCACCTCAAAATAATATTTTCAATATATATATACACACACACATGCACATACACACACATACGCTCTTTTCTTCATTTATTTTAGAATCAAAATACCACCTCAAAACAATTTTTTTAGGGGTATTATGGGAATAGAAAAAATGATAATTATTACTCCCTCCGTTCACTTTTTATTTGTCACTTTTTGATATGACACACTCATTAAGAAAATAATTATTGATATGACTATTTTACCATATTACCCTTATTAATTAATGTTTAGAGTAATATGTTTTGAAAATGGTTTGGAAAATAAACAATTAATGCAATGGGTAAAATAGGAAAAATTCTTTTGTCTTTTTTTAATATATCAAAAGTGACAAGTAAAAGTAGAAATCCAATTAGAAAAATAGTGACAAATAAAAACAAACGAAGAAAGTTTTATCGTTTACCCTCATGGTTCATTGTAATTTCAACCCACTTAAATAAAATTCTGAGTTAACCACTTACGACCCTTATATCTGTATCCAATTGATTTACTTTCATTTTCCCCTTAACTTTTCAATATATCAATCATAGCAAATTTGTTGTTGAATTCCACCTTACATGGAGAGTCGTAGTTGGCTTTCTCTAGATATTGTTAAAGGATATTTAATTAGCAATTACTCTCTCTGTCTCATTTTAGTTGGTCATCTTATTATAAATAAATGTCTCATATTATTTGATCACTTATTAAATCAAGATAGAATTAATTATTTTTTTCTTATTTTACTCCTATAATTAATTACAATTCCAATGTCTATTCATATGCTCAATAAATATCTTTAATACGAGTAAAGAGTAAAATAGTAAAATTCATCATTATATTTATGATTTCTTAATCACCATATAAAATGAAATATGTCCAACTAAAATGGGATTGAGGGAGTACAATTTCGCACCAACGTAACTACTAATACTGATATGTCCTCTTCCCCCCAAAAAAGAAAAAAAAAATACTGATATGTCCAGAAGCTCCCTCAAGAAATTGTCATATTGCTTTTAGGCCTAAAAATATTTCGTTTTAATAAATTGAATTTATTTCAAATTATTTGATGTATTATATCAATAAGAAAAAAAATTTATTACCTTTTCTTGTAATATTATAATTATTGTTGTTTCAATTAAAAGTGTTAATTATGTACATTTAATGAGAGATCAACATATATGGTTTAGATAAATATTATGAATTATGATTAAAACAATTACATTTTTCTTTTGGGTGTGCAAAAATATCAATAAGACATGATATACATAAGTTTCTTTAGCGAAGTCGATCGCAAAACAATTTTTTTATTCGACAAAGTAGGGGTAAGCACGCGTACACCTTATCCTTTTCAAACTTCACTAGTGAAACATGGGATATATTGTTTTTTTTTTTTTTAGAATATGGACCAGAAATAACATGTTATTGAGTTCCAATATTTGGATGAGTGAGTTTAAATTTATTTTTTTTTTTTAGATGAGCTACATTACTAATTGACCATTGACTAATAGGTGTGTGTTTTCTAAGACTTGCCACTAGGTGTGTGTTTTTGGTTTGAGAAATCCCAAGTCAAACTAGGCTTTGGAATGGTAGGGGACACACCAATAATTAATGAATAAAAATCTTTAGAACATAAAGTAGGATTAAAACCTACTACTTTCCCGTTACTAAGTAGTGTCATCATTTTGGTTTACACTTCTCTTAAGAAAAATATTGACTATATGTTAAATTAACCAACTCCTTTCTATTTAGTACTTTTCTTTTTTGCATTATATTGATTTCTCTTTATATTTATGACTAAGGATAAAGGTGAAAAACACACACAAGTAATTATGTCTTGATTTTCTAAAATGACAAGTATTATAGAATATCTATATATTTTTAATAAGGACGACAACTATTTAAAACGGAGGGAGTAGAATTCAATAAAAATCTGCTGTGCTCATAGCTCATTTTTCTCAAAAAAAATAATAATTTACAAATACAAAAAACTCATTATGAATGTTATTCTTAAGTCTTAACCAATGAAATAATACTTCTTCTTTTCAAAAATAATTACTCCATCGGTATCAAAAAAAATGATATACTTTTCTTTTTAGTTTGTTTAAAAAAGTATGACCTTTTCCTTTTTTGGCAACTCTTTAATTACAACTTTCCACATGACATGTTTAAAACCACAATATTAAAGGACATTTTGATACTTTTAACATATCTTTAATTTAAAACTGAAAGATTCAAAAGTCTTCTTTATTTTCTTAAACTTTGTGCCAAGTCAAAATAACTTTGTGCCAAGTCAAAATAGATCATTCTTTTTTAAACAGATGGAGTATCAAGTTTCGCTTTAAAGAGTTAATTTGACTATCTTTGAATCTAAATTGTATTAGATTAATTTAATTTTTTAAAATTAAAATTTAGATATTCAAGACTATACAAAACATATGAACTATTTTAATTGCCAGTGGCTCTTTAAAAGTTCATATAATTTAACACTCAAAAAGTGAATACATGATAAGTATTTTGAAACTGAAGTGTACTACTCAGGGTAATATAAACTGTTTCCATAAATGATATTTTAATTAACTTAATTAAAAAGCTGTATACTTTTTTTTTAATAAAAGGAAACTAATTAAACTATGTAATATATGTAGACCAACAAAAGTGGCTTACATTTCTGGATTGGCAATGGAATGATATTAATTGTACGAATTCCATTATCCACACTTCAAGTAGTGCAGTACAATTTTCTCGTTGGATATAAAAAAGAGAGTACAATTTCAGTTTGTTGTTGAAAGAACTGATACCAAACTAAAGAAATATATTGCTACAAACTTTATTAAGATTTTCGGTGAAATAAATGAAAAAAACACCCAGAATTTAGTAAAGCAAAAACAAACCTTTGAGTCGTTATATATTTCCTTTTTTAATTGCCAGTGGCTCTTTAAAGTACTGCTAGTGTTATGAACTAATGAAAGAAAAATTTCTTTATTTATAGGGGAAAAATGGCTTGGTCCAAAGTTAGGGTTCCTAACTTTTCTCCTAATAAATCTACAAGTAGACATTCACTATAATACAAATACATTTATAACACTCCTCCTTGAATGTCTATTTGATAGATAATGTGTCTCGTTAAAACCTTACTAGAAAAAATTCATTGAAAAAAAATCTAGTGAAGGAAAAAGAGTACACATCTCTAACAATACGCATTTCGGATGCCTCATTAAAAACCTTACAAGGAAAACACAGTGGGACAAAATCTTGAAAGAAAAAAAGAATACAACGCGCATTGGCTCCCCTGATGAGAACATCAATTCAAAATCTTGAATCGTTGCTTTCCAATCTTGTGCATCATCTTCTCGAAAGTTGTAGTTGGTAGATATTTTGTAAATAAATCAACTATCTTATCTCTCGACAAATTTGTTGCATGTTGATATCACCATTCTGTTGGAGATCATGTGTGTAGAAAAACTTTGGTGAATGTACTTCGTTGTATCTCCTTTTATGAATACTCCATTCAATTGAGTTATACATGTTGCATTATCTTCATATAAGATTGTGGGTATCTTGTCAAATTTTAAGCCACACTTTTCTCGAACGAGATGTATCATTGACTTAAGCCATATACATTCCCGGCTTGCTTCATGAATAGATATTATCTCAGGATAATTTGAATGTCATGTAAATCAACATGATATGAAAATAGTTTTTCATGACAATAGATAATATGTCTGTATCGAACTTTATGTTGATCATATGAATATTCTGTATATTCAAAAATTTGACAGTATTTGTTTGGATAAACAGCTAGTATTTTTTAGTGCAGGCTACTACTTTCCAAGTTACAAAATATTTCTAGGTAACCCACGATTAGAAAGATTAACTATATATAGAGTTAGAATGATTAAACAGACATAATAATTAAAAAATTAGTGGAAAGTCAACAGTGAAGTTTCAAGTGGATCTTTCTTTTGCCACTCTGTATCTTTAACACCAGAGTAATCATTTGCTTATTTAGAAGAACAATCAAATCTAAGAAAGTAGGTAAAATTAGAAAATAGTAGGGAGCAAACTAAAATGGACAACCTAAGTATGGGCTTTTCTTGTTTTTAAGTGATTAACTTAAAGTCTTTACGCGTTACTTCTCTCCTTATTTGCTTGTCCCATATGCATTTGACCTCCAAAAACTTTACTCCCTTTCACACACACACACACACACAAAAAAAAAAAAACAAAAAAAAAAAAACTATAAATATATATAATCTTCTCAAAGGGATAGATCTAATTGGATGAGAAGTAGTCAACTCATTAAATTCGAATTCAATAATATTATAGTTGGAATTGTGACCTCTTAATCGACACACTATTTCATATGTACAACAAGATCATTTCTTAACTAGTTGATGATAACTAACTTGAAATTTCCATTCGAAATTTCATTTGGCATTAGGTACCGAAATTTACAAGGCACAAAAAATGGTCCATTGGTGCCTTGGTTGTTATGTTATGTAACAACATTTCAGAAAGCTAAGTCGATAACTTTACAAATATTACTATGTATAGAATAAGGTATGTCCTCCTTTATTGCAAAGTAAGATAACATGGCCAAGTTGTAAAATAACTAAAAGAAAAAGGAACAAATCAATGTTTCAGCAAAAATAGAGAAATATAAATAAATAAATAATACAAACTACATATTATTATTTATTTATGTAGTTTTCTTTATGTGTGAAAAATGACAAAACTGGTTACGTAAACGTCAGCCATGATATAACATTAGAATCATCGAAAGAATTGCTTTAATTTGTACGCGTTTTTACATGTGCAATTTCGTCATTCAAACTATTTACTATTTTTTATTTTAATTTTTCCTCATAGGAACCTTGAAATATTGTCCATCTGTATTACCACTAACTAACTCAGTCTCCACCAAGGAATAAAGAATCTTGGGTCAATTTGTGATCTCTTGAAATATCTAAATTTTGCCTTAAATAAATAAAAAACCCTCGTGATCGATTTTAATTTTAATTTGTTGAAATTATCAGCTATAATGATTGTGAATTGGACCTAACCTTTGAAGCATGTTGAACCAATAATTCAGAAAGAGATCTTTGTTTTTGTCGGTCCTCTCTTCTTAGGATTAACAAGTTCTATATGAAGTGGAACTCAATAGGAGTACAATTTTCTACATTGGTAAGGTTTTTTCCCCCTTTTTCTTTAGTTGTCAAGTACAGAGTCTACAGGGGTGGGCATATTTTGATAGTTGATAATGGTGGGTGGCGGCAACAATTAACGGTAAAAGTAAGGAGTAATGGCGAAGTGTCAACGTTGCATGCAGAAATCCTTGAACCGATAGTATATTAATGATTTTAAGATTTTGTTATAGGTCTTAATCATTTAGATAACTTCAGATCGATCTATTAAGTGGTTGTAACATAAAAAGAAAAAAAATAATTAATATTAAGATTTAGACCTAAAAATAATCGTGCTTAATAATTGAGATCTGATGAAGCCTAAGCTTTTGTAAGGGAAGAAGAAGCAATGCAGGCCTTTAAAGAATATATAACTAAGAAGGGAAAAGGAAAAAGATGGGTTGTATCAGAAATATCCTTTTCAGACCCCACTTTGTCGGAATATACTGTATATGTTATTATTGTTGTAGTAAGGGAAAAGGAAAAAGAAGTTTGTTAAGTGATAAAAGGCCATGTGTATGATATGATGAGAAGGTTGAATCAACATCTATTTTGTTAGCAATGTGCCAATAGCATTTAAGCATTATCAGTATCAGGATGGAGACTCATCAAGTGATTTTGACTCACACAACACCCATTACCACTCACTACTGATTTTTTATTTCAATTAGGAGGCCACATCTGAATTTCTCAACTTTGGCTAATTCGTTAAAGACACTTAGTTAGCTCTATCCACATATGAATATGATGTTTCTGGCTCTACATTTTAAACTCATTGGAAATTTAAAACCTGGACAATTTTGACTTTACGAAACTTTAAAGGAAGGGGGTGGGGTGGGGATATATTACAAAGAACATTTTGTGAACCTGTGATGTCTTGGCTACAATTATGTCCAAACGTTGACAATTTCAATTTTTTCTTAGAATTTGTCATAAATCCAAGTTCATGATAAGTGTTGTATGTTTTGGGCATAGACCAGTACAAATTTGTCTTTCGGACTACGTTATATCGAGCCTTAAAAGTGCGTAGCAGTGTACTTGAGTTATGCCTCATAAAATTCATCACTTTCTTCTCCCATTCTGATGTGGGAATCATCTAATATGTCATATGCACCTCATTTTTAGAAACTTGTCAGCCTAAAGATCTGTCAATCCTACTTGATCTTCCCTCCGTCAAAGGTGTCATACAATTACCCTTCAGTCTTCTTTTTTGAATTATAATAACCGACGTTCAGAAATTGTTCCATTCACTCTATTCGAGTTTACACCTTTCCACTTGGTCTTTTAATCAATGAAGCTAAAAATTTCTGTAGTATGTACTGAATGTTGCAGTGCATTTGTTTCCGTCTGGGTGAGAGAAAAATAACAATTCATGAGGCATAAGCTACAAGTACATTTTGATGATGCTTGATTTTCTATTTCTATTAAATTTGAACATTCATAGTTCATCCAGTCATACTGAAGTGTCTACTCCATAACGAATTTTAGAAATAGCAAATTTATGGTAATTTGCGTACTTTAAAATTATATTCATAGTTCAAAGCATACACGACATTATCACTCATATACGACATTATTACTCATATATATTTTGTTATACATATATTTTCTCAAATTGATGAAAATTTCTAACGGTTTCTTTTGTGGTTCTGCCAGTCAGTGGACCTTTAAAGACAAAACAGAAAGTAGCTTATTATATACAATATGTCCACTTGCTTCTACTGGACTTTCATAACCCGATTGTGCAAAAGTAGAATTGAAATTTATTACACCTGAGGAAAGAGATTGATCATCCAAAACCATGCTTAGGTAACGAAATAACCTTTACTTTGTCGATTTCAAAAAGTGATACATATCTTATATGCTAGGCAATGGATGGTTTCAAGCCTCCTCTTTCAAATTTTCTTAGAGCGGAACGGCGAAAGGCTTTCTACCCAATAAGGTCGATACTTCGAATCATGTTTGGACGACACAAAAAACATATTCAATAAATAAAAGTATGTCTTGTTCATTGAAGCTGAACAAACTGAAGTTACCAAATTGAATTAATCGATACTGAAAAGAAAAAAAATCGAACTGTACTGAATAATTAATTAGGTTTGTATTAGTATAACATTTTTGAAGAATCAAAAACCAAAAATACAGAACCGAGATATTTCAAAATCGTGCCGACTTAGATGAACATTCCTACTTGTGAGTAAATGATCATTTCTTGTAGGGATATTTGAATCCTTTCATTCTTTTATGATGACAGGTCAATTAGGTGCACAAAGCATCGCTCCAAGGAGTGTGGTCTAGACAACCTACCCTAATCCTAATACAAACATTAGCAGTTGCTTTCACTGTTCCAACCAATGACTTGATCGGTCACACGAAGTTGACTTTACCGTTGCTCCAAGGCTTCCTTCCATAAAAGTTAAGCTCTTCTTATATTTCGACAAATCCAATAGCCACTTTACTAAAAGTTAAATTTCTATATACTCATAATATAAAAAAATTTCTCACTCTATTAGACCACCCAAAAAATAGAAACAAGTAGCTGTCCATAAAAAGAATATAATGACTAATATGTAAACTAAGACATTAGTAGTTTAATCAGAAATCCCTGCTTTGATGCCTTGAGGCTATGTTCTAGGGTGGACAATGGGCCTTTATTTCCCTTTCTACGTTACATTTCATGAAAGATATTACATATTTCTCAATCATATGAAGGGGATTTCTGATTAAAAGGGACAAACAAGTTTGTCAATTAAGTAAAAGTCCTTCAAATTTTTAAAATTAGGTAAAATTTATTTGTCCTTTTTATTTAATTGAAAACTTGAAAGGGTTTTTTGGCTCATTTTTCTCATCATCAAAGTTGCATGTGCAATGTTTAATTAAGGTAGGGGGAAGGTTGTGTCGTAGGCAAGTGGGGGCCTCTAAACACATTGCCTAAGGGGTCTCTCTTTCTATCTTTTTTTAGTAATAGAAAACAATAATTCAAGTATAATAACCCATGTGTATTTTGCATCATATATATCATATGTGTTACGTCTAGTGTAGTAGAATAAGACAAGTGAAATTAATTTTGTGTACATGATCATATGGGCATTAACTTATTTCCAATCTGAACCAATCATCCCAACAGGAGATCTTGACACTTTCATCAAGAAATTCAACATGGTGAGTAGTACATGATTGTTACATTTGCTCTCGATCTTCTCAAACAAAAATATGAAATTGATGACTCAAAATTATTTTGTATCGATCCGTATGATAATTTAACTCGTCCAGCAGAAAAACCATGAATAATTAGAAAGTTGTACGAAGACAATATTCTAGTCCAGAGTGTTTCTACTTTACACTTTATTGGCTAAGCATGGATCGAAGGACAAAATATAACATTTTCCATTAGTAAAGGGAGGATATCGAGTAATTAAGGTAATAAAATTTAAAATATGCACATATATTTTCTAAATTATTGAATGATGAAGTGTTAGTACATGGATAGATGACATGGCAAGGTCACATGGATCAGTGACATGACATAGTTTGTAATTAGTGGAAGATGCATGATTATTGTTAGGTGATTAATTAATGTCCTTTAGGAGTAGATGCAATTAGTTAGCTTAAGCTTAGAGCTGTTTAAGTAGATGGTTAGATATTTTGCATTGTATTCAATTCATTTCAATTGCACAGACAAGAGCTGCCAGGATGGTAAACACCCCTCACTTCCAACTCCATGATTATGAGTTCGAGTCATTAAAGAAGAAAAAAAAAAAAAAGAGACGGAAGCGTCATTGGAAACTTGCTCACAACCGACTCTCTGTATGTCTCTGAGTTAGTGTTGATATCTCCATCAACGGAGTATCTTGCATGCTCCTAATTTAAATTTAATCACTTGAAAAGTATGTTTCAATATCAAGTTGCAAATATTTAGTTACTCAGATATGATAATGAGTTATTAAATGGGAAGACTGAATAAAAATTCTCAATTGTTCGAGCCTGTCCCATTGATGTATTAGAAATGATACCTTGGGAACGGTTGTAAAGCTAAACAAATTGCTTCTGCTCCACGAATAGAGAGGTATATTCCAATAAATAGATATCTGTGTTTTGACATAAGTCCAAGTTTTCAAAAAGAAATGGATGAGATTGGATTCCAGGTTTCCAGAGGATCTAAACAATCTTGTTTTTTGAACATGAAGAAATAAGTAAGCCATAGTCAAATCGCTCATTATTTCCCTACACACAAGGTTAAGTCGGATATCTATTTCAAGTGCATATCCCATTTTTGCACATTTCATCATTAATAATAAACTTGAAGGAGTGTGATGATAGATTTAAGGAAAATATAAAGGTCAATTTGGGATTTTGATGTTTAATCCATATATTAATCAATCCATGTACTGCTATTGTATTCCATGCTATATATATTAGATACTTAAAATATAAGGATTAATTATTCAAGATGCATAAACACTAGTAGAGTAATGCCACATTTTATATCATGATTATATGTGTTTTGGTTTTCCACTCGGTGTTCGATATCCACATTGGAGCTCGACTAATTCGAATTCTCTCCGGAAAGTCTCACTATGGGGGGTAAAGCGTTCCTACCAAAGGCTACTCCATACCCAGAGCTCGAACCCACGAGACCTCTGGTTAAGGATGGAGAAGTACTTACCACTCCACCACAACCTTTGGTAGTATGATTATATGATCTAATACATATTCAAACCAAACGAATCCTAGATTTTGACTTTTGAGCATCTATCGTGAGATCCCAAATTAACTAATTCACTTCTCTCGAAGTTGATGATTACAAACAGATATGGGAAGTAAGTACTCAGAATGGGAGTTGGGAAAAAATAAACACCAAAAACATTTAAGAATACATCAACCAATATCAAATGGGACTCATAAAGAAACACGAGTAATAGTACTATATTGGGGAAAATGTCTGATGTCAAGGCTAAGGATAATGGTGAATTGTAGCCTTTGATCTTCATCATATGCATGCACGCACTAGCATGGGTGGAAAAAAGCTGTTTAATTCTTTATGCATATTGCCATAGTATAGACGGGGACGAGCTAGATCTTAGTACGAGTTCAGCCGAACATAATAACTTTAGTCCAAACTGTATGTGTTTTAAGAAATCTACTAAAATATATACAAATAATTAATTTAGAATCCAGTAACTTAAAAGAATTAGAAAGCAGAACGCATAAACTTCAAATTTTGATTCTGCCTCTAATTGTCGAACATCTCTAGTTTTTTCACCCTAGGTCTTTACTGCTCAGGAAAAGAATCAAACACCACCTAAAGAAGTCGAGGAAAGGGAAAAACCTAAAGATTTAGGTTAAGTCTTTTTACCCTGAAGATAGTGGTATATTTTAAATCTTGTACAATAAAAAGCCCAGTTGGATTCATACTGCAATGGGGAATGGAGAACAAAATTTTGTAGTTCATGTAACAAAAGTTTAGGAGATTTAATTTTTTTCTTACTGCAAAAGATGTAACAAAAGTAATGGTTGATGGTAGTTGGTGGTGGAGGTGATAGTTGTAGTGGGATGATAGATAGCTAATGTGGTGGTTGGCCAATGGCTATATATGGCGGTGACTGATGTGGTGATTGACGGTTGTTATGGTAATGCATGATAATATGGTGGCGATGACTAATCGATGATGGTGATTGACGGTTGTTATGGTAATGATAATTGGTGGTGATGATTTTAAACGATAGCTAATAATGGTGACAAATGATTGTAGTGATTAGTAATAACGGTTGTGAATAAGAATGGTGTTTGTAGTAGTGGGGATGGTGGTATGGAGATGAGAATTGGAGGGCTTTACTAATACTACTATAAATATCCGTGAATCCTAGTCATACTTGTCTGACCCCTTTTGTATCTTTTTCTCACTTTGGATATATATATATGTTTCACAGTACATGAATTATGATTTCATTTCAACCCTAAAAAAAAAAGAGAACTTACAAGAATATAGTGTATATACCTTTCATTTGTATAAGAAGTACGATATTATTATAGAGACAATCAAGACATATAAATCTTTGATCTTTATTTATAGGTGTCAGAGTAAAGTATAGGAATTATTTGGTACGTAGACTAAATTATCCCGGAATTATAGTCATGGGATCATAATTTCTTGACTAATTTATCGCATATGGGAGGTGGTATAAAATAATTCCATGTTGGATGCGATAAGGTGGGATATCCCAAGACTAAATTTGATATTAGATTTATACTATGTTTGGTTGATAATATAAATTATTGATGAGATAAATTTATATCATCAACCAAATATGCTATAAATTTATTACCAAACTTAATCATAAAATATATCATCTTGTCCCACGTACCAAACGATAGTGTATTAGAAAAACTGCTTCTTTATTTAACAAGATTGTCTAGGTATGTATTTATACTTTATTATTTGTGATGGAATTAGTCTATATGTTTCCTCTAATTGAGGGAATAATGAAGAAAAGGAAACATAAAAAAAGGTGAAAAACTTTTTTGTAGACTAACAACAAATAATAGAGATAGTGAATAGACTTGAGGTATAAAAGTATCGGATTTACTTATATAATTTTATCCCACACCGGTGGAAACGAAGAGAAATAGTTGCTTTATTTACCCGGCATCTTCTATTTGGCATTGCCGAGCTTGGTAACTCAAGCTTGCCACCCAAGTGGGGGCAATAAAATGATAGGACCTCCAATGACGCAGCCTCGATTGTTGACGGTGCTTTGGGCTTAAAGCAGGTACAAGTCCGACTGTGTAAATGGGGGGGAGTAAGGCGTCGTTTCAAGGAGCGAGTGCGCTCCTTCCCGCACAGTCAAAATGGACCAAGTTTCCGGGACGACTAGTCCAAAGCTATTGTTCGGTAAACGGTTAGTCATTGGTTGGACCATCATTTTTTTAGACAAGGAGAAATCGATAATAAGCTAGCTCCATATTAAATACGAAAATGAGATGATGCGCCATATTTCATATCTAATCCTCTTTCAAATACTTTTTCAGTCCTTAACCCCTTCTGGCCAATCGTAGTTAGGACTGACTAGTCATAAGTTTCCACATATGTATGTATCTCTCCTTATCACATGTTTGAATTATTTCGATCTCGTTTTTTTTTATTTTGGCCATCATAGATGTGACTCTCACCTTGTCCCAAATATCTTCATTTTAAATCTTATCTTCGCACTTCTACCTCAACAACTTCATTTCTAAATCTATTTTTTAGATATGAGAGTTTTTAATTGGACAACACTTCGCCTCAAAAATGTAGTCGAACCTCCATTTTGTCCACCTTATACCAATATGATGCGTGACATCATCGTTGATCGTGCCAATCACTTCCATCTTCACTTTCTCCTCTCATTCCAATATGAGATTCGCTTAGGGTGTCATGTGCACCTCATCTTCAGAAGCATGTCAGCCTAGAAGTCTGTCAGTCCTACTTGACCCGCCCTAATCAGTCCGCCCTCCGTTAAATACGTCACACGTTACCCTTGGTTTTTATTATATTTGCAATCGCCGACCTTCAGAAGTTGTTCCATTCACTTAATCGGACTTTAAACCTTTCCACTTGGTCTTTTAAATCAAGCAAGTTAAAATTTTCTATAGAATGTATTGAACGTTGCAGTGAATGTGTTTCCATTTGGGTGAAAGAAAAAAACTATTCATGAGTCATAAGCTACAAGTACATTTTAATGATGCTTGATTTTCTATTTCTATTAAATTTGATTACGTTCGTAGTTCATACAGTTATACTGAAGTTCTACTCCATAACAAATTTGAGAAATAGAGAAATGGTAATTTGTGTACTTAAAATTATGTTCATAGTTCAAATCATACACGACATTACTCATTTATATTTTTCTTATGCATGTATTCTCAAATTGATGAAGATTTCTAACGGTTTCTTTTATGATTCTGCCATTCTCTAGACCATTAAAGACAAAACAGAAAGTAGTTTCTTATGTACAATACTAGATACGGGGAGTCTGTGCCAGTACGGGCCCAACATATGTTATTTTTTTGGTCCCAATTTATGCAACACAAATGAAATTTGAACGACCAATTAATTTTTTGTATAATTTTAAATATTTTAAGTTGTTAATTAGTATTATGATTTATTATAAGGCACAAATTTCAAAAAGTAGGTGTAACTAATAATGAAGAGAAAATTTCTTTGGTCAAATTACATGAATTGGATCACTAATATTTACTACTTTATAAATAGCCACAGAATAAAATAGAAGGGAGAATCAGTCAATTTCTTTTTCGACCCAATATTCTCACGTATTAAATATTTTATGTTGTTAATTATTGTGATTTATAGTACTTTTTATGTAATTTTTAAATAATAAATATTACTTCTTATGTCCCAATTTATGTAACTATGATAGAATTTCGAGAGCCAACCAAATATTTTATATCTTTTAAATAATTTAAATCCTAAATTATTGTAATTTATAGCACTTTTTATACCACTTTCAAAAAATTGTCCGAATTTATGCGGCACCGATATAATTTCGGGAATCAGTCAATTTTTTTTATTAAGCATTTTTAATATTTTTAAAAGTTATTATTGTGATTCATAGTTTTTTTAATGTAATTTCAAATAAATATAAGTAATTCTGAGGAAGTAGATGGGCAAAATGGTCATTTCGCAGATTGATCCTAAGCTCCTCAAATAATAATAAGTGGACTTTGAGGAGCTTATTTATAATTCTTGAAAGTTGACCCTAAGCTCGTCTCATTCCCCTTTTTTAATAATTGTCCCAATTTATGTGACACCGATAGAATTTTGAGAATCAATCATTTTTTTTATTATGCCCTTTGAATATTTTAAAATTAATTATTGTAATTTGTAGTAATTTTTTTATGTAAATTTTAAATAAATATAAGTAATTCTAGATATACCCGTCAACCGGGCCGGGCCGGGTCAACCCGGCTTCGGTTCGGTAAATTTTACCGGGCTTGATCCGGGTCCGGTCTTAACTCTAACTGGGCCGGGCTGGGCCCAACAGTAATTAAAGGCCAAACGGCCCAGCACCGGCCCATTAGTGCATTTTACATGGGCCGGGCCAGGCAGGGTCCCGACAAAAAAAAAATTTGAACTTCGATTATTTTTTAATATAATACTACTTAGAATACGACTTTAAATAACATACATATATATGTACATTCAATATATACTACTTTAAAGAATATACATACATATATACATTCAATATATACTACTTTAAAGAACATACATATGTATGAACATTCAATATATACTACTTTAAAGAACATACATATGTATGAACATTCAATATATACTACTTTAAAGAACATACATATATAAATTCAATATATACTATTTTAAAAAATATACACATGTATTTACATTCAATATATACTACTTTAAAGAACATACATATGTATGTACATTCAATATATACTACTTTAAAGAATATATATACATATATACATTCAATATATACTATTTTAAAAAATATACACATGTATTTACATTCAATATATACTACTTTAAAGAACATACATATGTATGTACATTCAATATATAATATTTTAAAAATATACATGCATATATAAATTCAATATATACTACTTTAAAGAACATACACATGTATTTACATTCAATATATACTATTTTAAAGAATATACATACATATATACATTCAATATATATTATTTTAAAGAACATACATATGTATGTACATTCAATATATACTACTTTAAAGACTATATATACATATATACATTCAATATATACTATTTTAAAAAATATACACATGTATTGACATTCAATATATACTATTTTAAAGAGCATACATGTGTATGTACATTCAATATATACTATTTTAAAGAATATACATAAATATATACATTCAATATATACTACTTTAAAGAATATACATATATATGTACATTCAATATATACTACTTTAAAGAACATACATATGTATGTACATTCAATATATACTATTTTAAAGAATATACATACATATATAAATTCAATATATACTACTTTAAAGAACATACACATGTATTTACATTCAATATATACTATTTTTAAGGAATATACATACATATATACATTCAATATATACTATTTTAAAAAATATAGACATGTATTGACATTCAATATATACTATTTTAAAGAATATACATACATATATACATTCAATATATACTACTTTAAAGAACATACACATGTATTTACATTCAATATATACTATTTTAAAAACATACATACATATATACAATATTCAACAACATATACTTTTATACTATTATATTAAAAGTATTGAATTCATACAAGATATTCAATTTAAATTTTAAATGGAAAAAATATATAAAGAGTAAATGAATTTAATATTTGATTGATTACAAAATGTTTGAAAACTTACAAGTTACAAGGTTGCAATTACATTTCACTAATTTCACAAAGTTAAATTGAAAAATGAAAATTCAATTGATTAATTGTAAATTCTACAAATTTTTCATCATTTTTTCCAATTCACGCCTGTTAACATTAATGGGAATTGGCTGTGGATTGTCAAAATCAATGGCACTAAAGCCATGCATTGGACTTGATTGTGCTGAATTCTCTCTTGAAGTCATTATTTCTTCAAGATCTTCTTCGTCTTCCGGCTCCACGAACATTCCTTGATTTCTTCGTTCTGCTCTAATCCAGTCTCTAAGGCAAACTAAAACATTCATGGCATTACCTCCCAATGTGTGTTGGTTGTCTCCAATCTGCTGCCGTCCTTGATTAAAAGCGCTCTCTGATGCAACGGTTGATATTGGAACATTCAATATATCTCTAGCTAACATTGAAAGTACAGGATATTGTCTTTCATTATTCTTCCACCATTCCAGCGTGTTGATTCTACCTCTAGGATCCTCTGTAGGCTGCATAAGATAATACTTAAGCTCTTCCCGACTTACGGTTCTATGTGATAAAGGCTGCAATCTATTCCAAACAGATAGATCAGAAACACAATAAGCAGACATATTATGTGCCTGTCTTTTAGAAGATGATGGTTTCTCAGAAGGATGGGGAGCGGGGGTCGGTGTAACGTGTGACGGTAAAACATTGTCAAGTAAATCAGCATAATGATTGTATAATGTGTTCATGTAACTATTCGCATCAGACATAGCCGTAAACAAAGAAGGTTCTTCATTAGCTTTTACTCCTAAAGCAGAATAAATAAGAGAAGTAAATTCGGACATAGTATTATATTTCATACATGGATTTATTATAGCACCAACTAAGAAAATAGGGAGAAGCGGAAAAAAATATTTTTTCAATTTATCAATCATTACCTCAATAGCATATTTATAACCTGGTTTAGACTTATACTCGTTAAGCAATAAAGAAATGTCGGCTAAATAAGCTAAAATATTACAAACAGTAGGATAATAATCTCCAGAAAATTCAAACGTAGCTAGATAAAATTTTTGCAAAAAATTAACAATATCATCAATTTCAGCCCAATCTGAATTTTGTAACATACAATCGGGAAAATCGCTAGCAAATTGGTTAAAAGTCATAGTAATAGAAACTTTATAAATATTGCAAGTTTTTAAGAAATCATACGTAGAATTCCATCTAACATCTATTTCTTCAGGCATTAATCTCGGTCTAAGTCCATTTTCCTGACATTTTCTTTTAAATTCGGTAAGTCTAATTTTTCTATTATTTCCTTGAATAAAGCCAACTGCAAGTCTAACTTTTTCAATAGCAGGGCTCAAAAAAAGCAAGACCATCTTTTACAATTAAATTATATATATGACAAGCACACTTAACATGAAATATTTTGGGTAACGGTGGAGAAAGTTCAGTTTTTAACAACTCAATAGCAGCGTTGTTGTTAGATGCATTATCAAAAGATATACATAAAACTTTACGGTCAATACCATAATATCTTGCAACTTTTGTAATAGATTCAGAAATAAATTTTTCAGTGTGTCTACGGTCTTCATCATACAAAAATGCTAAAATTCGTTTTTGCATAATAAAATTACTATCTACCCAATGACAAGTAATTGTTAAATAATCATTTTTATTAATAGCACGACCAAGATCAGAAGTTAAAGCAATTCTACATGAAAGATTTTTTAATAATACAGATAAATAGTAAACATATTATGCATGGAGTCTAAAAATGTCGGACCGACAAGTACTTCTAGGAATACCCTCAAACATAGGATTATAAATTGTTTGAATATAATGAATAAAAGCTTCAGAAGAAGCAAAAGAGAAAGGCAAACAACCCACAACTATCATTTTGGCTATTTTTTCAGGATCCTTTATTTTATTATAATTCTTAACTAATTGACCGGTTTTTGGGTTCAATCTAGTTTGACTTGGGCCCCCAACTGTCCCACCACCAGTTACCTGAGCTAGCTCTATTGGGTGGATATCCTTCAAATGTCTCGACAACTGACCCGTACCTTCTTTATTACCCCCGGTCTTATGTTCGTATTTTTTCTGACAAAAATCGCATTCAACCTGAGTGGTTCCTTCTATTCAGGTAAAAAAATTGCACACAACACTAGTTTTTTTACGAGATCTTACAGGGGGCCGGGGAGGAAGATTAACTGATTCAGATTGAACATTAACATTACCAGATTCGGGTGTAACATCAACATCATCATCATTTTCATCTAAATCAACAGAGTCTACTTCATTCTCTTCTTCTATACCATAATTTTCTTGAGCCTCAAAATAATTCATATCGTGAACACCTACACGTATTTCATTCTCAAATGGTTCGCTAATTGGTACCGGAGGCACACGAGTATATCGAGTATTAGAACTACCTCTACCGGAACCAATTTGTTTCTTACTACCACTACCACTTTCGGGACAAAAATTTCTAACACTTTTACCGACTTTTCTTAATTTATCCATATTATCAATTAAACTAACAATTATTCAAAAAACACAAAAAAAATCCAAATAAATATTCAACAAATAATACACTAATTAAAAATTAAAAGTAAGAGATGGAACGATAATACCAAATTTTTGAAGTACTCGAAAGTTGGTCAATTGAATACTTTTGGAAACTTCAACGTAGTATTTGTAATTGCAAAATAATAAAATATATAGAACACTTTATGAGATAATTTTAGCAAATTTGAGAGAGAATACGAGAATGAGAATTGAGATTGTAGGAAATATTTTTTGAAATGGCATGTATTTATAGAAAAAAAAAATTGTTTTTTTTTTAAATTTAAAGCCTAAAAAGGCTGTTTGGCCGTTTGGCCAACGACATTATAGCCGTTGGGCCTCAACGGACCAAAGCAGCCTTTGCAGGCTGGGGCCCAACGGGCCAGATTTTTTTTTTTAAAAACCTTATCGGGCTGGGCCGGTGGACCCGATCCGGTTTTTTAACTGGGCCGGTCCACCGGTTTCAATACCGTGTCCGGCCCAGCCCCCTAAAAATCCGCCAGGCCCACCACCAATACCGGGTCCGGTCCGGTGGCTTAGTGGGCCGGTACCTGATCAAACCGGCCCACTTGACACCCTTAATTCTAGAGATGTCCTCAAATAGTAGTAAGAGGGACTTTCAGGAGCTTAGTTGTTATTTTTGAAACTCATCAAATAGTAATAAGTGAGACTTTGAGGCGCTTAATTGTCATTTTTGAAACTTGACCCTAAGCCCAATAGATGTTACTAGTTTAAAAATATTTCAAGTTAATTATTGTGATTTATATTATTATTTTTTCATAATTTTTAGATAAACGGAAAGATTATTAACTATAAATAGAGGAAATTGAACTCAATTTCCAACAATAAAGAGATAAATATGATATATATATATATATACAGATAATTATATGCAATAATACATATATGAAATTAAATAAAAATAGACGGGCGAATCAGTCAATTTGTTTTTCGACCGCAAACTACTTTATGTTCTCACATATTAAATCTTTTATATTGTTAATTATTGTGATTTATAGTACTTTTTACATATTTTTCAAATAATATATGTTACTTTTTATGTCTCAATTTATGTTACTATGATAGAATTTCGAGAGCCAACCGAATATTTTACGTCTTTTAAATATTTTAACTTGTTAATTATTGTAATTTATAGCACTTTTTATATCACTTTAAAATAATTGTCCCAATTTATGCGGTACTGATAGAATTTCGAGAATCAGCCGATTTTTTGTTATGTCTTTTAAATATTTTAAAATTAATTATTATGATTCATAGTATGAATGTGTGAGTTATATTGAATACTCAGTAAATTATAGACCATTTTTACGTAAATTTTAAATAAATATAAATAATTCTAAAAAAATTCTCAAATAATAATAAGTGAAACTTTAAGAAGCTTAGTTGTTATTTTGGAATGTTGACCCTAAGCTCCTCAAACATTCACTCTTTCAATCTTCTATATATTAATTAATAAGAATAAGAATATCCACTTGCTTCTAGTGGACTTTCATAAATCACAACCCAATTGTGCAAAAGTAAAATTGGAACTTATTACACCTGACGAAAAAGATTGATCATTCAGAATCATGCTTACGTAGTGATGAAATAACCTTTACTTTGTCGATTTCGAAAGGTGATCTATACCTTAAATGTTAGGTAATGGCTGGTACCACCCGAATCTCCTCTTTCAATTTTTCTTACAGATAAAGACTTTTACCCAATAAGATCGATACTTCGGCAATGGCTTTTGGCAGTGAAGCTGTTGGAGAGTTTTTGATCGGATTTTTTTTGCTTTTGATATTTTTTTCTTTCTAAAATGGATATTAAATATAGGGTATTAAATGAATGATGATTGAGAAGGGACTTTTTTGTATTATTATAAACTTTGAAATAAAAAAAACATAAGAGTAAGTAAGATAAGGATGATGTCATAATAGTGGATATATACCTAATACCTTAAAACTTGTGACTAAATTCCTAATTAAGTTTGGAAAGTGGCTATCTAGTTAACTTACCCAAGTTGCATGTGCAATGTTTAATTAAGGTAGTGACAAAGAAGGTTATGTGTTGTAGGCAAGTGGGGGCCTCTTAACATAGTGCCTAAGGGGTCTCTGTTTCTATCTTTTTTTTTTTTTTTAATAGAACACAATAATTCAAGTATACTAACCCATGTGGTCTCTCTATTTTGCATCGTATATATCATGTGTTACATGTATTGTAATAGACAAGTGAAATTAATTTTGTGTACATGATCATATGGGCATTAACTTATTTCCAATCTGAACCAAGCATTCCAAAAGGAGATCTTGACACTTACCTCAAGAAACATGTTAAGTGATTGTTACATTTGCACTTGATCTAGCATCCTTATGATGATTTAACTTGTCCAGCCGAAAAAAGTTGTACAAATTAAAGATAATATTCCAGTTGTTGATAGTGTTTCTACTTTATACTTACAATAATAAGTAGTGTATGGGGTAAAATCGGATTGGAGACATGTGACGCCGATAACGAGTCCAGAATCGGCAAGGGGTTTAGTTTTCTTTCCGTCTTCCAGGAACAACTAAGCGCAACACCCGAAAGACGGATGGACTATCTGTGTGGGATAAAATTGGACTGGAGACACGTGGCACTGATAATGAGCTCAACGTGGGTCTCAACACAACAAGGACGCAGAATCTGAGGAGGCACTCTCCAAGATAATGATGGCAGAGAAGCCATCTCGTACCGGATAAGGACAAGGAAGTCATCGCTCATAATGACAAGACAAAAAGGACAAATAGGAGATAAGAGTGTCGGGCTACTCAGGTACGAGAACGAGCTCGTGCAAATCTGAGTTATGCAGGAATATCAGCTAGCGTCCTCCAATGGATTAGATACGTGGTACAAGGGCATAGGCTAAATAGTACTTTAGGCTCTAGCTGACATTTTCATAATGGCGAAGGCCTTAACACTGTAGTCTATAAATAGTCGACCCTCCTCATTTGTAAAAGAACCTTGATTCTGATTATCTCAAGCAATACATTAGCAATACACTGTTTTCTTAGGCTCCAAGTATTTTTCTTTATTTGCATCCTATCTTGAATTCGATAGTTATCTAAGTAGCTGATCTCGCAGCCGGAGGCCGGGATCTCGGGCTCGCTCACACTCACCTTGGACACGCGTAGATTTGTTCTCTTTACCTTATTTAGCTTATTTACGTTATACTCATCTATTTTCATCATCTACTAATAATCAGATTGCTAGTAAATCGGATATAAATTAAAGTTAAATCGTAAACGCGTGTTCTTGACCCCCTACAAATTCAACTGTATCGATTTCAGAAAAGAATATTTTTGTTAGTAAAGGGTGGAGCTCGACTTGTTTAATTTTCATGTGTTTTTTTATTCTTCACCAACGTTCAATTGTGTTAATTTGGCGCATAATTGCGAGTAGTCTTACAATGACACGAGCAACACTTGTTATTACTTCTTCTTTCAGGGATCTGGGACTAGTAATACAGAATTATGATGCATAGATTATTTTTTATCGAGTTGTTTCTTTGTATTAACAGTGGGATATATATCTTGAATTTCTTTGTAAACCTAATAAAATTGAAGAATAGTTGATGATAGATTTAAGGAAGATATAAAAGTCAATTCAGGATTTTGTTGTTTAATTCATATATTGCTGTTCCTTGCTATATTAGATACTCATATTATGGGATATTACTGAATCGGGCAAATTAAACTTACACTATATTTACTATTTATCAAACATAACGAAAGTTTTAAAAAATCATCAAACATATAGCTAGAGTTTGTGAAGTTCCTTCTGTGTCTGAACTTCGCTCTATATTAGTGATACAACAATTCGCTTTGATACAACAATTTACTTTGTATCTGTTGTTGTATCACTGATACAAAGCGAGTTGCCATATCACTGATATAGAGTGAATTCCAGATATTGTTGTATCAAATATACTAAGCAAATTATAGAAACTCTCGCTATGTCTGATAATTAGTCAAACTATCACTATATTTGATAATTAGACCTCAAGGTATCATAATTTCTGAAATTTTCTCTACTTATAATATAAGGATTAATTAATACATTATCCATAATAAAAATCAAACACTGAATAGAGTAATACTTATTTGATCTAATACATCAAACCAAAACGAATCCTAGGTTTTGACTTTTGAGCATCTATTGTGAGATCCTAATCAATTAACTTCTCTTGTCGCGAAGTTGATGATTACTAAGATATGGGAAGTAAGTACTTACGAATCATGGGAGTTGAAAAAAACAAACATCCAAAGCATTTAAGAATACATCAACCAATATCAAATGGGACTCATAAAGAAACACTAGTAATAGTACTATATTGGGGAAAATGTCTGATGTCAAGGCTAAGGATAATGGTGAATTGTAGTCTTTGATCATCATCATATGCATGCACGTACTAGCAAGGGTGGAAAAAAGCTGTTTAATTCTTTATTCATATTGCCATAGTATAGACGGGGACGAGCTAGATCTTAGTACGAGTTCAGCCGAGCATAATAACTTTAGTCCAAACTCTATGTGTTTTAAGAAATCTACTAAAATATATACAAATAATTAATTTAGAATCCAGTAACTTAAAAGAATTAGAACACAGAACGCATAAACTTCAAATCTTGATTCTGCCTCTAATTGTCGAACATCTCTAGTTTTTTCACCCTAGGTCTTTACTGCTCAGGAAAAGAATCAAACACTTCACCTAAAGAAAACGAGGAAAGGGAAAAACCTAAAGATTTCTGTTAAGTCTTTTTACCCTGAAGATAGTGGTATATTTTAAATCTTGTACAATAAAAAGCACAGTTGGATTCATACTGCAATGGGGAATGGAGAACAAAGTTTTGTAGTTCATGTAACAAAAGTTTAGGAGATTTAATTTTTTTTCCTTACTGCAAAAGATGTAACAAAAGTAATGGTTAATGGTAGTTGGTGGTGGAGGTGATAGTGGTAGTGGGATGATAGATAGCTAATGTGGTGGTTGGCCATTGACCATATATGGTGGTGACTGATGTGTTGATTGACGGTTGTTATGGTAATGCATGATAATATGGTGGTGATGACTGATCGATGGTGGTGATTGATGGTTGTTATGGTAATGATAATTGGTGGTGATGATTTTAAACGACAGCTAATAGTGGTGACAAATAATTATAGTGATTAGTAATGACGGTTGTGAATAAGAATGGAGTTTGTAGTAGTGGGGATGGTCGTAGGGAGATGAGAATTGGAGGGCTTTACTAATACTACTATATATATCCGTGAATCCTAGTCATACTTGTCTGACCCCTTTTGTATCTTTTTCTCACTTTGGATGTAAATATGTTTCACTGTATATGAATTATGATTTTTCAACCCTAAAAAAAAAAAGAACTTACAAGAAAATTAATGTAGTGTATATAACTTTCATTTGTATACAAACAGTATTATTATAGAGTCAATTAAGATATTTAAATCTTTGATCTTTATTTATATCTGTCAAAAGAGTGTATGAAATCGTTTGATACGTAGACTAAATTATTCTGAAATATTAGTCATGGGATTATAATTTCTAGACTAATTTATCGCATATGGAAGGTGGTATAAAAAAATTCCATGTTGGATGCGATTAGGAGGGATAGCCCAAGATTAAGATTGGTATTAGATCGATTTGTACCATGTATGGTTGATGATATAAATTAGTGATGAGATAAATTTATATCATCAACCAAATATGTTATAAATTTAGTAACAAACTTAATCATGAAATATACCATCTTGTCCCACGTACCAAACGATAGTGTATTAGAAAAACTGCTTCTTTATTTAACAAGATTGTCTAGGTATTTATACAATATAGAAGATACCGAATTATTATTTGTGATGGAATTAGTCTATAAGTTTCCTCTAATTGAGGGAATAATGAAGAAAAGGAAACATAAAAAAAGGTAAACAACTTTTTTGTAGACTAACAACAAATAATAGAGATAGTGAATAGACTTGAGGTATAAAAGTATCGGATTTACTTATATTTTATCCCACACCGGCAGAAACGAAGAAAAATAGTTACTTTATTTACCGGGCATCTTCTATTTGGTATTGCCGAGCTTTGGTAACTCAAGCTTGTCACCCAAGTGGGGGCAACAAAATGATGGAACTTCCAATGACGCAGCCTCGATCGTTGATGGTGCTTTGGGCTTAAAGCAGGTACAAGTCCGACTGTGTAAATGTGGGGGGAGTAAGGCGTCGTTTCAAGGAGCGAGAGCGCTCCTTTCCGCAGTCAAAATGGACCAAGTTTTCGGGACGACTAGTACAAAGTCATCGCTTGATAAATGGTTAGTCGTTAGTTGAACCATCATTTTTTAGGCAAGGAGAAATTGGTAATCAGCTAGCCCCATATTTCATACAAAAACGAGACGATTTGGTAATGAGTTAGCCCCATATTACATGCAAAAATGAGACGATGTGCCACATGTCATAACTAATCCTCCTCTTTCAAATACTTTTTCGGCCCTTAACCCCTTCATAGCCAATCTTAGCTAGGACTGACTTAGTCATAAGTTTGCATATATGTGTTTTTCCTTGTCACATGTTTGAATTATCTCAATCTCGTTTTTCTTATTTTGACCATCATAGATGTGATTCTCATCTTGTCCCAAATTTCTTCATTTCTAATTTTATGTCTTCTAGTATGCTCGCACATCTATTTCATCAACTTCATTTCTAAAACTATTTTTTGGATATGAAAGTTTTTAATTGGACAACACTTCGCCTCAACAATGTAGTCGAACCTCCATTTTATCCACATTGTACCAATACGATGCGTGATATCATCGATAATCGTGTCAATCACTTCCATGTCAACCTCATATGTAAACTAAAAGTTTAATTTTTATATACTCATAATACAAAAATATTCTTACACTATTAGACCACCCAAAAGATAGAAAAAAATAACTGTCCGTAAAAAGAATATAATGATTGTAATATGTAAATCTAAGACATTAATAGTACTGTAATTTTTCTTATATTATTAGTGCATATAAATTAAACACATGATTGAGAAATATGTAATGTCTTTCATGAAATGTAACGTAGAAAGGCAAAGAAAAGCCCATTGTCCCCCCTAGCATAGCCTTAAGTCCTCAAAGTTGCATGTGCAATGTTTAATTAAGGTAGGGGTGGGAAAGGGCAAAATGTTTCTTTTTTTTTTTTGTTTTTTTTTATTTTGTATTCGATATCGATATTGGAGTCCGACTAATTAAAATTTATGCATTATAGAGCATATTTGGGGAAGCTCTCTCTGCCATTAATTTTTTTATATCTAGTATTCGAACCCGAAACTTCTAATTAAGGACGAGTAGCCCCATCCACCACATCACATCCTTTGTGGTGGCAAATTGTTTTCTTAGTGACAAAGAAGGTTTTGTTGTAGGCAAGTGGGGGCCTCTCATCATATTGCCTAAGGAGTCTCTCTTCCCATCTTTTTTTAGTAATAGAAAACAATAATTCACGTATACTAACCCATGCGGTCTCTCTATTTTGCATCATATATATCATGTGTTACATCTAGTAGTATAGTAGATTAAGACAAGCGAAATTAATTTTGTGTACATTATCATATGGGCATTAACTTATTTCCAATCTGAACCAACCATTCCAACAGTAGATCTTGACACTTTCCTCAAAAATTCAACATGGTAAGTACATGATTGTTACATTTGCTCTCGATATTGTCAAACAAAAACATGAAATTGATAACTCAAAATGATTTTGTATCGATCCGTATTGTAATTTAACTCATTCAGCAAAAAAAAAAAAAAAGACGAATAACCGAAAGGTTATACGTTGATAATATTCCAATTCATAGTGTTTCTAGTTTATACTTTACCGCCAAACTTGGATCGAAGGACAAAAAAGAACATTTTCCATTAGTAAAGGGAGGAGATCGAATAATTAAGATAAAAATTAAAATATGTACATTTATTTTGTAATAAACTTAATTATTGAAGGATGAAGTGTCAATACATGGATCAGTGACATGTCATAATTTGTTAGGGGAAAATGATTACTGTTAGGCGGTTAATTAATGGCAGTTAGGAGTAGATGCAATTAGTTAGCTTAAGCTTAGAGCTGTATTAGTGTTGATATCTCCATCAATGGATTTCTTGCATGCTCCTAATTTAAATTTAATCACTTGAAAAGTCTATTTTAAATTGTCAAGTTGCAAAGTTAGTTGTTAAGATCTTTTTTTTCTTTTGGTTAAATAATGTTAAGATTTTATTATGAGTTATTAAATGGTAAGATTGAAAAAAAATTTCTCAATTGTCCTGGCTTGGCCCACCGATGTATTAGAAATGATGCCTTGGGATGGTTGTAAGGCTAAACAAATTTCTTCTGCTTCACGAACAACGAGGTATATTCCAACAAATAGATATCTGTGTTATGACACAAGTCCACATTTTCAAAAAGAAATGGATGAGATAATTGGATTCCAACGGATCCAAACAATCTTGATTTTTGAACATGAAGAAATAAAGAAGTCATTGTCAAATCGCCCGTTATTCCCTTACACACATGGTTGACTCGGACATTCATTTCAAGTTCATATTCCATTTTTGCACATTTCATCAGTAATAATAAAATTGAAGGGGTGTAATCGATGTTAGATTTAAGGAAGATATAACGTTCAATTTGGGATTTTGATGTTTAATCCATACATTCATCAATCCATGCTATATATATTAGAAATGATTAACATACATGCAAGATGCATAATACAAATCACACGCTAATAGAGTAATGCTAGATTTTATACCATGATTATATTATCTAATACATCAAACCAAACGAATCCTGAGTTTTGACTTTTGAGCATCTATTGTGAGATCCCAAATTAACTACTTCCACCGTCCAACAATACTTGTCCACTAATGACTTGAGACACAGGTTAAGAAACAATAAATAATAGAATAATTTTACCATATAACCCTTTGAAAATAATTAATTTATTGCTATGAAAAATGCTCATTGTAGTTAATATCAAGAGTAAAATGGGCAAAAATTGATAAATTATCCATTGATTTTTCAAATTAAATAAGTATTATTGGACATCTATTTTTAGTATAGTGGACAAGTATTGTTGAACGGAGGTAGCAATTCACTTCTCTGAAGTTGATGATTACAAACAGATATGGGCAGTAAGTACTCAGAATCATGGAAGTTCAAAAAAATAAACAGCCAAAGCATTTAAGAATACATCAACAAATCTGACAATGAGATTCACAAAGAAACACAAGTAATAGTACTCCATCCGTTCCATATTAGTTGATCATTTTTCTTTTTACACGTCTGTTAAGAAATCATAAATAAGAAGTTAATTTTACCAATTCACTCCTTAAAAAACTTTTTGAGAATTTTTCAAACAAGTGTGAACACTTTCAAAAAGAATTAATTGCAAGGGTAATATGAGAAAAATTTAATTAATGTTTTCTTGATTTAGTAAGGTGGACAACTACTATTTTTAGTAAGATGACCAACTTGGGACGGAGGGAGTACTATATTGAGAAAATGTCTGATGTCAAGGCTAAGGATAATGGTGAATTGTAGTCTTTGATCAGCATCATATGCATGCACGCACTAGCATGGGTCGGGAAAAAGCTCTGTAATTCTTTATCCACACAACCATATTATAGACGGGGTCGAGCTACAGTACATCTTACATTACATACGAGTTCAATCAAATTTAATAACTTTAGTTTAAATTCTGTATGTGTAAGAAATAATTTAGAATCCAATAACTTAAATGAATTAGAATACAAAACTCGTGAGCTTCAAATCTTGATTTCGCCTCTAATTGTTAAACATCATCAGTTCTCTCACCCTGGGTCTCTACTGTTCAGAAAAAGAATCAATTACTTTACCTACAGGAAAGAAATCGAGGAAAGGGAAAAACTAAAGATTTCTATTAATTTTTATTTTTTTTTACTTTGAGATTGTTGTATATTTTTAAATCTTTTGTACAATAAAAAGCATAGTCGGATTCATACCGGAATAAGGATTGGAGAACAAAATTTTGTAGTTCTTGTAACAAAAGTTCAGGATATTTAATTCTTTAGCTAATTACCAAATGTAATTTAGTTATATGATCTTCTGCATATCGAGACTAACGATTTCAATAAAAAATGGAACATTTAGTGGCGAAATTAGCCCACGATAACGCTCATCTCTAATGATGATATCATCACCAAGGATAGCGTAGTGTGTAAAAGGAACTCCTTGATATACTTGGGTTGCTAAGGATCAAATCACCAAACGGTGAGTTAATAATGCAAAAGCAGGCTAAGCTCTATAAAAGCTCAATGGGGCTCCTATTACAAAACAAACTCTATCTTGAGGGTGCATATAAACGTAAAACCGAAAACAAATTTATAAAGGATTATACAAGAAATTGAGTTTAAGTTTTGTGATACACATATTATGATTCAACATTCAAGTTATTGGAAGACATTGGACTTGTGACTCCTATTTTTTGGGAACTCTAGTTGCCTAAAGATCCTTCAGTATTTAAGTGTACTTGGGTTGGGTCCAGAAGTTTTATAACTTTATCATTGGCCCATCTTATCAAAATACAGAGCCTTCGGCCCATCAATTAGGTAAGTTAAAAATTAAAATAATTAATGGGGTGAGAGAGGCTCGAACTCTCGACCTCAGGATAACTCAGAAGCTATGAGACCTACTCGCTAGCCAACTGCGCCACCACCCCTTTGTTCTGTCAAAATGAAGTTTACTTTGTTAATATCAATAGGTATTTAATGCATAAGAACGCATAGTACTATTCTCACTCACCATCGACTCTCCAACAACAACTTCAACACTCGGCCAACGTTCAAAAGCAACCAAAACGATCCCAAATCCCTCAAAACGACGACAACCACGAATTTGACAATTGTGATTATTCCCTTTTGAGAGAGTATTTGCATTTCAAGTTTGAGTAATGTATTAACAACGAAAGTACAATAGGAGGAATGACACTATGACAGACAAGTAGAGCAAAATATCATTATTCGGTACCTACATTTTTTGAATTTGCGAAGCAGGCGTTGAGCTCTCAATTCATTCTCGTCAATTTTGTCAAACAAGTTCTCTTTGTTTTTCATTCTCCATGAAAAATGCCGTCAGAAAATCCCAATCAGATATTGCTAACTTTTACGCAGTCCAGCTCCAACTTCTTTGTTGTCGAGATGCCAAATCAGCGTCGTATTCTCTTGTTCGATCAGTCCACGCTAACATGATCACCTCCGGATTCAGGCTACGCAGCCACATCCTTAATCGCTTAATCGATATCTATGCTAAAAATTCAAGTATTTTTTCTTATGCAAAGCTCCTGTTTGATAAAATTCCCCAACCAGATGTCGTGGCTAGAACAACTATGATTGCGGCATACTCTGCTTCCGGACAACCCAAGCAAGCTTGCAAGACAAGTTTTTGATAAAACCCCGTTAGCCAACGTGACACTGTTTGTTACAATGCTATGATTACAGCCTATTCACACAACAATGATGGCCATGCTGCTGTAAAATTATTTCTCGATATGAGGTGGAAAAGTAGTTTGCAGCCCGATGAGTATACCTACGTACTTGCAGCCTTAGCACTTATAGCTAATCATGAAATGCACTGCCGGCAGCTGCATTGTGCTGTTGTGAAGTCAGGCATCGTTAACATTAAGTGTGTTGTTAATGCACTTATATCTGTTTATGTTAAATGTGCTTCGTCAGTACCCATAGCATCATCATCCTTGCTGTTGATGGACTCAGCTAGCAAGTTGTTTTATGAGATGCCAGAAAGGGATGACTTGTCTTGGACTACGATTATCACAGGGTATGTGAAGAATGATGACCTTGATGCTGCTCGGAAGGTGTTTGATGGTATGGATGAGAAGTTGCTTGTGGCATGGAATGTCATGATCGCTGGATATGTGCATAAAGGTTTTATCTTTGAAGCATTAGACATGTTAAGGAAAATGTATTTAGCAAGGATGAAGCCAGATGAGTTTACCTGCACTAGTATCCTCAGTGCTTGCGCGGATGCTGGATTGTTTCTTCTAGGAAAGCAGGTGCATGCTTATGTTAGACGAACAAAAGAGGAAATTCATGTGTCTGTATGTAATGCTTTAATAACATTATATTGGAAATGTGATAGAGTTGATGATGCAAGAAAAGTTTTTGATAATCTAGTCTTTAAGGACCTTGTTTCATGGAACGCAGTTCTATCAGCATATGTGAATGCAGGACGCATTAACTGAGCTAAGTTATTTTTCGATGAGATGCCAGAGAAGAATTCCCTGGCATGGACAGTAATGCTATCAGGATTGGCACAAAATGGACTTGGAGAAGATGGTCTCAAACTATTCAATCAAATAAGAGTAAAGGGGATCGAGTTGTGTGACTATGCATTTGCAGTAGCTATTACATCTTGTGCAGCGCTTGGAGCGCTAGAAACAGGATGCCAGCTCCATGCTCAGCTAATCCAGCGTGGTTATCATTCAAGCCTTTCCGCTGGAAACGCATTAGTAACATTTTATGGAAGATCTGGGGTCCTTGAAACTGCACGTTATGTGTTTCTCACAATGCCTTTTGTAGATTTGGTGTCTTGGAATGCATTGGTTGCGGCCTTCGGACAGCATGGATATGGTGTTTAAGCGGTTGAACTTTTTGAACAGATGTTACATGAACATATAGTGCCTGATAGGATAAGCTTTCTTATGGTTATATCTGCTTGTAGTCATGCAGGATTGGTTGAAAAGGGATGACACTACTTTAATATAATGCACATTGTTTATAAAATAAAACCAGGAGAAGATCACTATGCCCATTTAATTGATTTGTTATCTCGAGCGGGAAGGTTATTAGAAGCAAAAGAAGTGATCCAGAATATGCCTTATAAACCTGGAGCACCCATTTGGGAAGCTCTTCTTGCTGGTTGCCGCACTCATAGGAACGTGGATTTGGGGGTTGAAGCAGCAGAAAAACTCTTGGAGTTGACTCCGCAACATGATGGAACGTACATACTTCTGGCTAACACATTCGCTGCTGCAGGCCGATGGGATGACGCTGCTAAGGTGCAAAAACTGATGAGAGATCAAGGGGTGAAAAAAGAGCCTGGATGTAGTTGGATTAAGGTTGAGAATACCGTTCATGTCCTTTTGGTGGGTGATACTGCACATCCTGAAATTAAAGTAGTGTACAACTACTTGGAGGAATTAAGGCTGAAGATGAGGAAAATGGAATATGTGCCAGAGATGCAATATGTGTTGCATGATATGGAGACCGAGCAAAAGGAGTATGCTCTATCAACTCATAGTGAAATTCTGGCGGTTGTATTTGGGATCTTGAAGCTTCCTCGTGGAGCCACAATTAGGGTCTTTAAGAACCTTCGAATTTGTGGTGACTGCCACAACGCTGTTCAAGTTCATGTCGAAGGTTGAAGCAAGAGAAATCATCGTCAGAGATGGAAATACGTTTCATCATTTCAGGGATGGTGAATGCTCATGTGGGAATTACTGGTGAGATATTGGATAACTATTAGTATCACTATTGAGTGTCTTGGTTTCGGATATTTGAAGATGTCATTCTGGAAATGATTGTGTTGGTAGCCATTATAAGCAAATCAGTCATGAATTCCTTTATATTTTGCCTAAATTATTGAATGATACTGGCTGGTTAATTCAACTAAATCTATTGAGAAAGATGTTAAGGTTCTCAAACTAAAGCTGAGTGACGAGGAAGTACTTGAAAAGTCCCTTGAAGCTAAATTAGTTGAAAGGCAAGGAAAAGGTATAGCTGTTTTTATTATGTTCATTTGTAGTTTTCTCTTTCCTTCGATGCTAATATCATATATTATCCAGCAAACCAATTGGAAGAATTAAGAAAGCAGTTAGAGAAAGAAAGAGATCTTAGTTATGAGGAGGCTGCCAAAGAATTGAAAAATGTAAAGTTGGAAGTGGAATCAAAGAAGCATGGTCTTGAAGCAAGGAAAAATGACTTGGAAGGTGTACTTGCAGAGGTAGTGTTATCATGTCTTGATTTACTAAATCAGTATATCTTGTTTGGGTTTGCTCCTTACTAAAAGATCACCTCTTCCATTAGGTGGATGCAATAACTGAAAAAATCTACTCAGTAAGGGAGTCTGGAGCATCTAAATGCCAAGAATTGGGCCGTAGCTGCAAAGAAGTCATAGCATAGGTACAACTATCTCGACATCTATGTTCTACATATCTATTTTGGTAAATTAAATGGGGATTCAAACAAAGGGGAGCTAATTTAATCGAGGCCTGGTTTGTCAATGGCTATGTTAATCCTTATTTACTATTATATGGATCAGTTTATATCTCTTATTTTTTTTCCTCTTGACGCTCTTCCTCTGGATCAACGATACACACTATAAGCAGATTGCCGAAAGGTTAACTATGCAAAAGTGCTTATTTGATTGGAAAGAATAGGACTTCTAACTCCAAGCCTATTTGTCTGTGCATACTTATGTACCTTTTTTTTCCCTTCTTACGTTTCCTCTGATATTGTTGGTTTACATCGCTACACTGCAACTTCTCATTGCCCAACTTAGAAAGCAAATTTAGCAAGTGTGTTTTGCCACAGTAATAGATATCTAGAAGCAATAAAACCATATTATATCACCTTCTTAATCTTGTTTGATACCTTAAACTTGTTCTTATTTCAATTTTGTCGCCACTCAAAACTCAATCCGAGACTTGCTACCATACATTGAAGTGGACCAGACAGTTGTTGAGAAAAGGAGTTGATCTTTAATTATATCATTCTAGTGAAGTAGAGCCGTTCTACAGTAACAATTTGGAAAGAGTGGGAAAAACCTTCATGATCCAGACTAAGATCTGCAACTTTCAAGGACTGAACACTCCCAGAGTGCTGGCATTTTGGGCCATGACTTTCATTATCTTTGTTCCTTGCATTTCTAATGGGGTGTTGGTGGAGGTGTTAACTGGATATCAAAGGGGTGGATTGGATTCAAAATTTAGGCGAGTAAAAACAAGGTTATATCAGTAGACGGGTCATAACTAAAATCGTTCAAAATTTGTTCGGGCCCAAAAGGTTGAGTTAGGATGGTTGAACTATGGTTCATAATTCAATCCGTCCAAATTAAAATTACTCAAAGTGAAGCAGCAGTAGCATGAAAATGCATTCGATAATTAACACAAATTGACGGATCCTCGATAATGCTCAATACTCATATAAAAGATTGTGAATCGTTATTAATAGATTAATTAGAATATGTTAACGACGAGCCAATGGATGCTGACCAGAGGACCAGAGGAATGCTGCAAGTGAGACAGCGAACCAGAGTGGCACTATAGGCCAGCCAGAGACTCAAGGCAATACAGTTGGTGATGACCAAAACAGTGCTACTGGTGGAACAGAAGAAGAAATGAACATTGAGAAAAAAGAAGGGGATCTTGATGCAGATGTGCCCGTGAAGAATGAAGAACCTACTGGAAATGTTGCGCACCATGATACTGGAGGACTGGAGGTGTAAACATGCAGTTACATGAGGAGCTACCTGCTAATGACGTAGGTGAGAGTGGCAAAGAGGTGAAGGAAGTTCATCAGGCTGAGAAACTCGATTAAAGATGTTCATCAAAATGGGAATGATATGATGGTTGATGAACAGAAGAAAGTGGAACATAAAACTAATACTGCAAGTGTTATCGCTGATCGTGATGCTAGATCGAATGAGTTGTCAGAGAGAAAAGATGATGTTAAGAATACTACTATTGCAAAGTTGCCAGAGCCAGCCACTTCAAATATCTGTGAAAGTTGCCACTCCAAAAGCTGGAGTGCATACTGCCTACTGGGGAAGCATCAAATAAAATCTTTGATGAGTCAAAGGTAACTTGTGCTGATACTCCCTGTGGAATGTTTGATCTGTAGATTTTTTTGGAAATTACTTCGTGTTTCTAAATTGATTAATTTTCTGCTCAACTTGTAGATGGCTGATGATGAAGATAAAGATGAGGATTGGAATGATGATGGATCACCAGAGGATCAAGCAGACTTTATGAGAGAAATTGGAAGTTTTTACAGGGAGAGAGTGATGGAATTTAAACCACCTAGGTTTTATGTCGACCTCTTAATTGCCTGAAGTAAGTGTCAGATGTTTTTCGATTGCGCAAATATTTCTTTTTGCATCAGGTACATATAGGCTTCTTACCATGAAATTATCTGATAGGTTGTGGAGATCTGTGATCAAATTGGGTGGCTATGATCGGGTAGGTCTTTGTCTTCTTAACCTGTATGTGACTATTTTATTTGTGTTAGACGAGTTTATAGAGTCCCTTATTTAACAACTAAAAGCATTTTTTTACTTCAAAAACAATTCCAACCCCGGCAACATAGTACAAGAATTTGGTTGAGTGTTAAGGTTAAGTCTCACCGCCCTCTACCTATTACAAAATTATTTCAATGTGCTTAGTCCATGATAAAGAATCAGGGTGTGGGACGGTTCTGTAAACCTAAAATAAATGAACGAAAATGTCTCCTTTCCAGCATGAGGTGGTTCGCACAGTCTTAAAGAATACACTGTTCATACTTTAGTTGGCTTCAGTGAAAACGTTGCGGTTGTGTATGTATTCTTCTGCTGCTAGGTTGACTAATTAATGATTTGTGATCATATCTTGTACTGCTGAGAGATGAATTCCATGTTATTGACTCATTGTCATGCTATTCGTAATGGTCTATTAAACTAATTTAATTATTTAGGTTACTGGATCCAAGTTGTGGTGACAAGTTGGCGAGTCATTTAACCCCCCCAAGTAAGGATCTAAATCTAATGAATCCTATTTCTTTATGAGCGTTATACTTAAAGCATGAATCTTCCGCCCATACAATTAAAATTGTAGTTCTACCTTTTTCAATTATCAAATTCTCCCATGTATGAAATGGATATAAGGCATTGACGATCGCAGACATTTTATTTTTATTTGCAAGTGAGATAAGTATTGTGCATCCAAAATTTAAGGTACTTGGCTGATGTATAATTCAAGAAAGCGACGTTCGTGCATGACATGGAAATAGAGGCTAAATTTAATTATCAAGAATAGTGATTTACAATTTATAAAGAAAGGTATTGTAGGCAAGGACATAGAAATCAGGTCAAGAATTGGGACCAGCTAACTACAGAGTAATGCTGGAACAAAGGACCCCTTTTGGTATAAAGCTCAGTAAGAGCTCTGCCAGTCATGGAAGACTTGGAAAATGCCATAAAAGCTTCAAAGGAAGCTTTGAATGCTCTAAGAGGGGTGAAAAAGCAGCGGGAAACTGTCTCTAACGGGTTGCGAACCTCATGTGAGGACGAGATATCCATGGGTTCCCTCCCAGCAGAGTGTTTCAGTTCCGGGCACCAACCTGTACAGTCAATGATGCCACTGGAAAGGCTCACAAAACAGGTCAAAATATGAATATAAGAGGGGGGGAATGATTCTAATTGTCAGAAGGAGGGAGCAAGACTGCTCCAAACTAATCAAAAAAAGGGGATGCTTTTCTACTTGCCTCGCCTCGTTGCGTTCTGCTTGCCTTTTTCGCTTCTCTCACCTCGCAATTGAACGGCGACCTTGTGACGCCTTATTTGATTTTTGGCTATAGAAAGCATGCACCAAACACCGAAGCGAATTAGTTTGGTTTTCTACTACGGTTTTTTCAGTATGGACTTGATTAATAGCCTGATTTTTCGATGCAAATCGATACACATATCTGTCAACCCCTATATTGTGTTCTCTCTTATAATGCAAATCACAAGGTTACAAGACATAACTCCCCAAATGACTTGGAAGAGGAGAGAATAATTAAGAAGTCTATTGAAGAAGAGCTCTGCTTAAATGTGAAATTCTGAACAACTGAAATAAATGAAGTTTCAACATTAACGTTCTGCTATTTCCATGACCATGTCTTATTAATATTTTCCCTACTCCGATGTTTCATGTATTATTAATTCACCCTACCTGCATGAATACATTACATGGATGCTCTACCATAAGTCTATTTTCATCTTATTTCAATTACTTAACTAGGAGTACAATTTATTTTTTTTCAATTTCAGAGTTTTTCTTATTGATTGAGTCAATTTATTAAAAGCTCTTTGATATTATCATAAGAAGAAAAAAGAGGTGCAAACAACTGATTTAACTATAAAATAAAAGTACTCAGTTCCATTAGTTTAGGTATTATTAATCGATAATTCTCATTGTCATCTCTAAGTCCAGTGCCAGTGGCTGAGTATTATATTTTCTTGAACCTATGTACTAAAAGTTTGGTTAAACTGAAGAATTGGGATCCCAAAACCGAGAACCAAGCCAAATACCAAACTTTTAGAAAAATAGAACCGTAACAGAACTGAAGAATGAAACCAAAAAAACAAATAATTCGATTCATTTTTTCGATATTTATGCCCAGCCCTTGCAGGCACTATGGCGAAAGGTGATAGCGGAAAAATATGGAGTTATGGAAGGGGGTGAAGAGGAGTTAGAAACATTACTCTCCTTTTGCGCGTGGGCTTTGGAAACATCTTGAAGGGGTGTGAGGAATTTAAAGTTAACAAATTTGGAAGATACTAGAAGGAAAGGTTCATTGGGATCTTCAATTGAGGAGAAATCTTCAAGATTGGGAGATGGAGAAATTGCAAAATTGCTTGAGACACTCTATGAACAAACTCCTTTCTTAGATATTCATGATTCTTGGAGATGAGAGTTAGGGAATGGTGGTTGTTTCTCAGTAAAGTCTCATTATACCAAGATGCTCAAAGGAGATGAGACAATTTTCCCACACGGTGCAATTTGAATTCTAAGGCACCAAGAAAGGTATTTTATTTCATATGGTTGGCAGCTAGAGGAGCAATTTTTACACTCGAGAATATGAGGAAAAGGCGGATCGCATATGTTAGTTGGTGCTTTATGTGCAAAAACTCGAGATAGGATGTGGATCACCTTCTACTACATTGTCAGTTTGCTTCAAGGTTATGATGGGTGATTCTGAGATGGTTTGGGGACGATACTATTCTGTTGGCGTTTTATAAGACAGAAGAGAAGGTGCAGGGCATGGGACATCTCTCCATTAACTCTTATCTAGGTAGTGTGGAGAGAAAGAGATAGGAGAGCTTTTGAGGGAATTGAACGTGATTTTTTATATTTGAAGAATAGTCTCTTATCTCTTATTTATTTTGGTGCAGCCATGAGATGCCTATTTGTTTGGATGGAGTGTCCATTGTAGAGAACCATTTATTTTTGTAGGTTCTCTATTATTAATGAAACTATTCCCTACTTGATCAAAACAAACAACACTAAGTCAATCAAGTAACTTCTTATCTTATTAGTATGGCACTTTGCTAGTTAACAAGATAAAAGAACTTTGATTGTTTGTTCCCATGCCCAAAAAAATCTCTCCTCTGTTTATCCATTCGCTTTAGGACTGAAGCTGGGCAGGAAAAAGAGACATAGTGTTCCTTCTCTAATGGATACGGGAACTTTTGAAACATGTGGTACACAAGGATACCACACAGACACATACTCCCTCCGTTTCAATTTGATTGTTTTATTTTTGATTTGACACGGAGTTTAAGAAAGTAAATAAGATTTTTGAATCTTGTGGTCTTAAATTAAAGATATGTAGAATGTACCAAAATGTCCTTTAATCTTGTGGTCTTAAACATGCCACGTGGAAAGTTGAAATTAAAGAGTTGCCAAAAAAAGGAAAGAGACATTCTGTTTTAAATGAACTAAAAAGGAAAGTAGGACAAAGAAATTGAAATGAGGGGAGTATATAATATATCAAAAGGAAAAAGCACACAATGTTTGAAATTCCTGGTATTGCGTCTTTTTGACATTTGCAAAGTTGATTGGTATTTTTGCATGCTTATGAAATTTTGCTTTTAAGTACAGGTTGTTGAGTTGCCCATGCTTCACCCTGAGAAGTTTGTGAAACTTGGTATTGATCCCCCAAAGGGTGTTCTCTGCTACGGGCCTCCTGGTACTGGGAAAACACTGCACACAAAATACGACCTGGTCTCTTTTTGATAAAATACATAATGAGGTGTTCTAATTAGACAACAAAAGATGTGGTCTAATCAAGAGAATAATAGCTCCATATGCGTGCCTCTTGAGTGTTATCTGATCGGAATCAACGGTGGACTCTTGTGGCACTTGAAGCCTAATATTAGGTAAGCATGTATTGGTTCTCAACAATTAGAGATGTTGGGAACTTGGGGTGTTATTATGTAAAAATGCCATGCAGTTAGACCTTGTAAATGATGCAATAAGCATAATCCTTCCATTTTCTATGTCTAGTTACTTTGTCCTTGATAGTACTCAACTAATCTTTTTCTTTTGAAGATTACTGCACAGAGATTGCACATAATGTGTCTACATGGAAGAAGAAGATGATTAAATAGGTCACCGTCATATAGATTTAATCAAGCTTGGGTAGTCGTTGCATGTATTGTCTCTACAAATAGAACTTTTCTGAAGCACAAAGTGGATGTTAAAAGGAGGCGACCTATGAATAATGGGGAGCTGTAAACTTTGATGTGCTTGTTCTGTCAAACATTTGAAAGTAATATCTGGCCAAAAACCAACAAACATTGCTTCCATTCTATAATGCGAACAATCTTATTGTCAATTAACAACATCTTCTTCCTTGGTGTCTTGAATCCTTATTCCAATACTTCACAAGGTAAAATAGTGTGCATCCACCATACCTGTTTGTAATCTCAGCTTTTCCATCATTGTATTGTCCCAAAATTCAGTCTCATGGTCAGTTTGCTTTTATTGTGTCCTCCTAAGTGCTCACTCAACTGCACCAATGTTTTTACAGATTTAGCGTGCATTCTTTTGCCTGTTTCTTGTTCTAGAATATACACTATTCCATATATATATATTTAAATAGAGAATGCATGATGATTTATTTGTTACTGTTATGATGAGCTGAAGATATTGTGGTAGATATGTTAAAACTATGTAAATTCTGGCAGGTAATGTTCGTGCTTAGGTAGAATTAAGCTGCAGCTCCAAATGGACGAAGACTATCTGGAACCGCTACTGAAATTGTTGGTTTGGAGAGGAGAAATCAGGACCTGCTGCTCTACATTATAAACACAAGGATGAGGCTTCATTTTTTTGGAAAATGAGTCTGAGGTATCAAAAATATACTGGATAAGTCTAAAAGTTCCCAAGCACTCGATGTGCCTATCATGATTACAGAAGAGAAATTGCAAAATGTCAAATGCCCTACCCTTGTTTTTGATGCATCTGTTCCGAAAGATGTGAAAAACTCATTTGAAGATCAAGGGGATCGCTCCAAGGAGTCATATGTGAAGGAGAAACTAAAAGGAAGAGGAAGGAAGAGCCTCCACCAGATGACCAGGGTCGGAGAGGAAAGTTCCAGGAGGAGGATGCCTTCTTTGACCATCTAGAAACAATATCAAGTGAAGAAACTGATGGGATCTAGTTGCAGAAGTGGAGAAACTGTCGAAAACAAGAAACATAACAAGCTTAATGACTACGCTACTCCACAAATGGTGGCCTTCTGTCCGATTTTCTAGCTTTTGTTTGTGATCCATTTTATGGAATAAAATTGGTGAAATGGTCCTGTGCATTTAAGCATTTAAAGCAATTCCGATCAACCTTTTACCAAAAGAGTTATTGTTCCAATGAACATGAGAAGCCTAACACAAAGCGGATACTCTTAAAATGCCAAGAAGAACATATGACTAGGAAAGAAGAGCTGAGGGGCTTGAAGTCCTTGCGTATGACACAAATATGGTGAGCTAAAACATTTGATACCCCAAGAAGGGGATGACGTTGACATCCAATCAACATAGTCAGAGCAGTCTGAAAAGAAGTTCACCAAGGAGCTTGAAAGGACAGCTAAACCAACAAGCTGGTACTAAAATTCCCTCCTCAAACCCTGCTTCCAACTGCTTCAGAATTAAAAGCCAAGTTTGCATATTTTGGTCCATTTGATGAATCAGCACTCCATATCTCATGGGTGATCAACAACATGTCAAATCGTATTTATGAACAAGTCTAATATAAGCTTCGAACAGATATTCATTGAGCAATGGATATGATCATTATGTCATGTAACTAGGATATACACAACAGTTTCATGGTTCAATGAACTGTTTACAGAATTTCTGTATCTCCTTTCACCAGACTGCAATAGCAAATTTAACGCCAAAAAAGAATCGTTCTTAACCTCAGCATCAGCTCTAATATTCTCTACTTTATTTGTATTACAGACAACTTGTAAATGTGATGTGAATTAAAATTCTTCTAAGCCCCATTTCTTGCTCTCCTCTCTAAAGTTTCTCTCCCCGTAAAAATCAGCGTTCCTCCTCTACCACATATCAGATCAGCAGCACGATCTACTTCCACTTTTCCTTCTTTCAACTCTTCAGCACTGTTCAACTGCAGCTCTTTGAATGACACTGAAATATATATAAATTTCAGATTTATCAATCAGTTACAAACAGATGCTACATTGAAGGAAAATGCTGTGTAAATAATAAAAGTAGGCAATCTCACAACATCCTCTACTTATAAATTGTTTCACTTGCATATAACAAACGAAATCAAGCTTTAAATGAAATTGTTCTTGCTCAAACTTCTGAGTTTCTAAATCCCCAATTCGTGTCTCTGTTTCAATCAACTTCCTCTATGTACTACTTTCCGCACGATTTTACACCAACACATAACAAGAAAGCTACAAATCAGAAATTAAAATCAAATCGAATCAAAACCAAAAAATTTGAAAGCAAATTCTAATGAATTTGACCTATAGAGAAAATCAACGGCAACATATGAACTTTAGCACGGAAAATCACCAACTTATCAATTAGAAAATGTAGAACAGAGCCTTCTTGACGCGGAAAAGCTTCTTCACACATACATATACACACAAACAGAAAATAATAACATGACGGCAACATATGAACTATGATAAATTGCTACACAGACAAATAAATCAAAAAAATCACCAACTAATTATCAATTGAAAAGGGCAGAACAAGGCCTTTTGACGAAGAAAAACCTATTCGCACATACATCTACACGCAAAGAGAACGAGAACATCGATGAAAACATATGAACTTAGAAAGTCGATAAATAGCTATACAGAAAAATAAATCAAAAATCACCAATTATTTATCAATTGAAAAAGTAGAAAAAAAATCATTTTAACTAAGAAAATCCTCTTCGCACATACGTATACACACAAACAGAAAACGCAAGATATACCGTCAATTTGCTGCTCGTCGTCCTTCAAATTCTTCTCAACAGCATCTTTCTCAGTTTCAGCAGCAGTCATTTTCAGCACAATCTCCACTGGAATTGAAGAAAGAAAAGTAGATTTGAAATATTAATTTATATTTCAAAAAAGGTAGAAATGCAAACAGAAAACGAGAACATTGACGGCATTATATGAACTACAGAACGCCGATAAATAGATAGATAGACAAATAAATCAAAAAATCACCAGTTACTTATCAATTGAAAAAGGCATAACAAAGCCTTCTTGTCGTAGAAAAGCCTCTCCACACATACATAAACACTTAAACAGAACGGCATCATATGAACTTTAGAAGGTCGATAAATTGATACACAGATAAATAAATCAGAAAATTACCAATTACTTATCAATTCAAAGAGGCAGAACAAATCCTTTTAACGTAGAAAATCCTCTTCGCACATACCTACACACACAAACAGTAAAAGCAAGATATACCATCAATTTTCTGCTCGTCGTCCTTCAAGTTCTTCTCAACAGCATTTTTCTCAGTTTCAGCATCAGTCGTTTTCTGCACATTCTTCTCTGAAATTGATATAGGAAAAAACAAATTCGAAACATTTATATTTTTTATCAATCATCAAATAAAATCATATACAAACAAACAGTACATATTTTACTACATATGAATTTTAGAACGTCGATAAATTTCTACAAAGACAAATAAATCAGAAAATCACCTATTACTTATCAATTGAAAAAGGTAGAATAAATCCTTTCAACGTAGAAAAGCCACTTTACACATACATATACAGTACGTACAGAAAACGCAAGATATATATACCACCAATTTTCCGCTCGCCGTCCTTCAAGCTCTTCTCAAAAGCATCTTTCTCAGTTTCAGCATCAGTCACTGTCTGCACATTCTCCTCTGAAATTGATAAAAGAAAAATGGTTTTTGTTATCAATCATCATATAAAATCATATACAAACAAACAGTACATATTTTACAACATATGAATTTTTAGAACGTCGATAAATTTCTACAAAGACAAATAGTTCAGAAAATCACCAACTACTCATCAATTGAAAAATACAGAACAAATTCTTATAATGTAGAAAAGCCTCTTCGCACATACATATACAGTACACAAACAGAAAACGCAAGATATATATACCGTCAATTTTCCACTCGCCGCCCTTCAAGTTCTTCTCAACAGCATCTTTCTCAGTTTCAGCATCAGTCATTTTCTGGACATTCTCCTCTGAAATCGATAGACGAAAAACAGATTTGAATATTAATACTGATACTAATTGATACAAACAAACAATACATATCATTTTAACGTAGAAAATCCTCTTCGCACATCCATATAGAAGCAAACAGAAAACGCAAGATATACCGTCAATTTTCTGCTGGTCGCCCTTCATGTTCTTCTCAACAGCATCTCTCTCAGTCTCAGCATCAGTCATTGTCTTCACATTCTCCTCTGAAATTGATAAAATAAAAGTAGATTTGAAATTTTGATATCAGTTACTGACACTGAACTGATACTGATTGATACAATCGAACAGTACATATTTTACCTTGACGTCGTTGATCATGCTTATCCTTCATCTTCAGAATCTCATCCAACATCTCCTTCATACTTTCAGCAGCATCAAAAACAGTTGCATTAGGCTTTGTCCATTTGACGGATTTAAGCAAACTGAGTTTACAATCCAACTTATTCAACAACTCTCTAAGGACTTTGCACTCCTCCAATTCCTCATCATTTCGATAGTACTGTTTGGAACTCTTTCTAGAAAAATCATAGCCAATTTCATAGCCGAAGTCATCATAACTCCGATACTTTTTCGATCTCTCTCGTAAATCATCCTGGCCGATTTCATAGCCGTAATCATCATCATCATCCATTTTTCTGAAGAAATAACAGAGAATCTAAGCAAATTGAAGTTAAAAAATTTGAATTAATTCGAACAAATTGCATAAAATAAAGATGAATTATACCTGCAATTGTGCTTTGGCTTTCTGAAGAAACTGAGAGAGAGAGAGAGAGAGGAGTTTGGCGCCTAAACAGAAAAAGTTGGAAAAAAAAAATGCTCGAATAGAAGCTTTGGAGTGAAATCCCTGTGTGTATATATAGTGTGATTTTTGCAGAGAGCAGTTGTAACTGCCTGGCGCGTGAATGAGCAACGGCTTGTGTCCTACGTGGCAACTTCTACGCTAAGTTACAATTCTTGTTGTTGGTGAAAAAGTTGCTAGATAAAGTAGGTGTTAGGGATGATATTTAGCTTCGAATTCTACTTAAATTCGGTAGCTTCCGGCAAAAATTTGTATTTGTATTGCGAAATCTGTTGAATATGAATAAATAATTTATCCAGAATTCAGTAAGTTATTTTTTCTCAAGTCTAGAACTTTTAAATTCAAAATTTTATATCCGCTTAATTCTGAATAAAATCCTCGAATTTCAAGCTTACACGTATCTGGTTCAATATGTAATATCATGCTGAACTTGCATAGATAGATAGATGATTTGAGGATCGCTATTTAAAAAAGAGATAAAGTTCATAAGCTTCAAAATTAACTTCAACATCACGGATGAAGTTTCAAAAAACTTCAAATACACATATTTGAATTTGTGATTACCGAAGCCTAACTTCAGACATGCATCTTTGAAATTCAAACATTTATAATTGAAATTAAGCTTAACGATCCCCGGCTATAAATATGTATGTCTAAAGTTTGAAATGTGATTTTTGTAATAATTTTTTCTTTGATGTGATTTTTTTTTAATTATTTGATGTGATTCTTTGTAATGTATCTTTTCTTTTCTTTTCTTTTCTGCAGTGTTTCAACGTTTTTTAGTCCCACTGATAAACTAGGTCAATAATTTAAGTAATAGTGGATTGATAGCCATTGATGAAAAGTTTTATTCCAAGGGATTTCTTTTTTTAAGTTATTCAATTAAAAATTAGTGTCTTGCTCTAGCTTTACCACATAGATATATGGTGTTGATTTGGATGCTTAAGTCCTTTTACATTAGGCATCCTTATGTAATACTATTATGTCTTACTCATTGAGCATTTTTTTTAGTATATGAAACCTAGTTATTGTCCAAGTCGGAATTTTCTCTAAGGAATTCAAAATATAATAAAATAAACGTAAGAATAAGTCAAAAAATATTTATTATATATACACAAAAAAAAAATTTAACATTATATATACATTATGTATGAGCATGTTGTAATCAATCTATTTTTATTTAACACGTTTTAAATTCGTTCAAATTCGATCCAATCAGTTCATTTGCGACCACTAATCTAAACTAACAAACATATTAGCCACCATTTTTTAAGATCTCATGTTTCCTTTCAGCTACACCACTTAATTTCGGGAATATGGAGTTGTTGTCTCATGTATATGTTATCTTAATTTTCACAAAAAATATTTAAAGTAGAACTTACTCACCACCAGTCTAGCTTTTGATCTTCTTACTCGATTGATTCTATTCTTCAGATTATAAACTAAGAATATGTCAAAGTCTTCTATATTTATTAATTCTCAACACTATACTTTTGTATATTCTGAACAAAAAAAACATCTATAAAATGAACATAATAACTTTTATTTCTCTAGCCCGCAAGGGCATGATTGAGTGGTTGGGAGGCAAATCTCCCATTGGGATCGAATCCAGTCTCCGTCTGCCACTCAGCCATGAGTTCGTCGCATGGGGCTTGTCTAGTGCGGTTTACATCTCCTGTGTGGTTTGCGAACTATTGCATAGTGAACAGGTTTCCACAAAATACTCACCACAGAGTGCTCTCCGGAAGGACAGAGGTTGTGGGTTGCCCTGGGTTCGAAAAACTTTTATTTCTCTAGTCATAGTTTGTTTCAGCTCTCCTAAATAACTAGATCAACGTGAATTAGTCTTAACAACTTAGATTCTCCAAATTAAAATAGAAGTACCCAGTTTTTTGTTTGTTTGTTTAGTTTAAACTTTAAATACAAATTTCACACTTTTGGACATTTGAATAATTAATATAAAAAATGAGACATTTAGTATGAATTTTCTTAATGAAAGTAAACTAATATGTCCTAATCTAACATGCTATAAATTAAAAATTCAATCAAGTAAGCAGAAGAACAAGTATTTTCATATATAGTATAGAGTACAAATAAATCATGGTTATAATATCCCTTGACAACAAAATTTTTATATTTGTTCAACACGACCTTATCAGATTCAAAAGAGACCTTCAACTCAAGTTTCCCTTTTTTTAATAGTCCCATAGAGATCAAATTGGCTCGGATATTATGAACATTTTAAAATATCATAAAATGTCAGAGTTTTGCCACATGTGAGTTTAAGAACTTGAATATATAGTAGTTGAATCACTGGCCAACGTAAATAACTTTTTCTGATTAAGACACAAAATCTTTATTTTTTAGCATACATATGCTAAATCAACGTCTATTAAATCTGTATTGGGCTAGTTTTAACCATTTATATTTTGTTGGACTTTGAAGGAGAAATACAAAGAGGATGTAATGCAAATATTTGTGTAGTTTAAAGTTTCAGAGAGTCTGAACTTTGCTTATTCTTTAGTCTTCCTTGAAATGAGTTTTCTTTTTCAAGTATTTCTGATGTTGTTTGTTGTGAAAACTTGAATTCTACAACTTGTTTGAGAAACAAAAGAAATAGTAAAAGTTTCAAATTTTGGGACTCATGTGAATAATGGGGAAATATAATGGAGGAAAAGATTGTTGCTAGTCTTCATTTTTACCAAGTCACATGAGATGCAAACATGTGTTTCACCGTTTCTTTTAAGGATAAATTACTTAATACCACAACTTAACTTACCTTAACTACTTAAAATTCAACCCTTTTATATAATTACTTAAATCTCTTATTTACTTTCTCTCTTAAAACATCGAATACATTATAGAATGGGAAATCCACCGCCTACTGGACCTCCTTTCTCGGCTGAAGATCCGCCTCCCTTATTTATTGCTCCTTTCATCTTCAATTTCTCCATTACTATCATTCAATTTCTCCATTAAGAAGTCTCTTTTCCTCTGCCACCACCCAGTTGCTTTCACATAATTTTGCTTGGCATTTGATGCGTGAGATGTGAAGCAACAGGGTCTTGTTATTGCATGATTTTTCCATCTTCTTCTCCACCAACTTTTCTTGGTATAACTCAACACCCCTTTTAGTTTCCCCCCATTTAAACAAAGAAAAGAAAAAGGTGAGAAAAAAATAAGATTTCAGTATTTTTAAATTATCGAAATCGAATTCAACGATAGTCCTTCACGAAATGTATCTGGTATGTCCCCACAAAATTGTTACTTGAAAAAAATCAATGGAGGTGAAGAAAAGTAGTGTGTCGCGGATTTCATGAGGTATCTGTCATTAATGGCGTGATGGTGGTGCTTCAAAAGGCAAAACGAGGTACTGTTGCTTCAAAAAATAAAGTTGATGCTTCAAAAAGGTATTATAGATATGTATCAGAATAAAAAAATAGTGAGATACATAAAAATTGTCATTTTTATTCTACTGATGCACTCATCTTTAACTGATACATTTATTGATGAATAACCAAGTAGTAAACTAGTAATCTAACTAACACATTTTAATGTATCTGAATACAGGGTATGCAACATGTGTTCGTACTTGATATCAGTCAGCCAAACATCGGAATACCGTAACAACATTGAGATATTCATTATGTATCTTGTGGAAAAAAAAATTGAGCTGCAACAAAATAGAGAAGAAAGAAGAAGCTTGTTGTTGCTTGAAGAATTGTGATCTTTTTTTGAATTTCAAATTTTAAACTGATTACGTAATTTTGGGGATCATCGGAAGAGAATTAGATGAAAGTCGCGTGATTTGCTCTATTAATCGAATAGATTTCCGTTACTTCTGATCCTTTTTTAAACGCACATATTTCACAAAAAGTGTATCGAAAATTGGATGTATCGGGTGGTTATGGATGTATCTGAAAGTGACAAAATCAGAGATTATTTGTAATTTTGATAAAAGTAGGAATTGAAAGTAATTAGGTGTTAAAGAGTTGAGATTTATGTAAGTTTTACTTGTTTTAACCACGAGTTTATTAGCCCTATTATGTGTTAGTTCTTCCTCTATTTCAATTTATTTGGCTTGACCTTAAAGGTCAAATAATTAATGTTTGATGTGAATTTATATATAGAATTTTTGTTTCTTTTTTTTTTTTTTTAAGAAAACTTTTCTTTGAAGTATTTAAAGTAATATATTGCTTTGATAAAATGCCATTGAAAATGAAAAAAGTAAATGGGGTGAGAGAGGCTCGAACTCTCGACCTCAGGATTACTCAGAAGCTATGAGACCTACGCGCTAGCCAACTGCGCCACCACCCCTTTGTGCTGCCAAAATCACATTTTACAAATTGTAAGTGTGACTGATATCTAAGGCATAAAGATGCATTTTACACTGTTTTCTTAAAGAGATGATCCATATGCTAATACGCTAAGAGGGTGTTTGAATCGACTTATTTTTAGGCGCTTTTAACTTTTAAGTATTTTTTAATTTTTGGATTTGTTTGACAAAGACACAAAATGCTTAATTACTTTAGGCTTAAAAAATACCCAAAAGTCAAAAATTGGATGCTACCAACTTTTGGTTTTTAGCTTTTCACTTAAAAAAAGTTAATCCAAACACCCCCTAAATCTTTTGTGGGTCATTTGGTGCGTGAGATAAGGTGGATATCTCAAAATTAAAGTTGAGATAAAATTTATACCACATTTTGTAGACCATATAATATCTTGTGATAAATCTTATCCCAGTCTTAATTCTGATATATCCCACCTTATCCCATCCAGCTTGAGATTATTTTATCCCGTCTTCCAAATGAGATAAATTAGTTCAGAAATTATAATTCCAAAATTATTTAATCCATGTACCAAACAATCCCTTCATATTTCAAAAAGAACTTAATGGATAGTTTTTGAACGTGTGGTGTATAAAATGAACTATATCGAATGTGTAGTTAGATCTAATTTTATCAAATATATCCAAATTGATGAAATAAAAACTTGGATTTAATAATTTGAAACATGGGGTTCAACGATTCCTCTAGCCAAACAGGGGAGAAATTTTCATTATGATGAGACTATTTTTTATATATAATAATTGTTCCGAGTGTATTTGGTATGACGAAAGTAATTTTTTATTTTTCACGGGAAAATTACCTTCTATCAGTTGTCACTGAAAAATGTCTTCCAGCAAAAAGATTTTTATCAAAGTAGGAATATGATAATTTTCCTTATTTTTGAACGAATATCATTTTCCCAAAAATGTTTTCAATTTCATGTTCAATTAGCCAAAATTTTAGAAAATAGTTTCTCTAGGAAAACAAATTTCTTAAAAATATTGAAACAGACCTTCCTAGTGGAATTACAGAAAACAAGTCTAATAGGTTCTATTCATCTTAACCCCAATCCCCTCCCTTTTGCACCGGCCCCTACACCTCATTCCCACATTACATAATATTTGTCTAAATTATATACAAACATTTTTTGAATATAATATTTTGCTTTTTTGCCAAACAAAAAAATCAAATAAAAAATCTACTTATTTTTAAGAAAATAATTTTTCTTCATACCGAACACGCCCAAAAATGGAATAACACATATGCTGGGCCAAGAAGGCCCTAATTTTTGTTGACATTTTGATGAGCCTTCTATTTGCGTTATGAGTTATGAGGGTATACCCAGACATTTAAAGTTATTGGGCATCAAAGGAAACTGCAACTTTAATAAATAAAGACTGTACAATTACAACGAAAATGTTTTTGATATCTCCAGGAAAGAAGCCAAGAAGGTGAGTTTGATAAATGTGTCCTAGAATTTTTTTTTATTTGAAATAGAAACTAGGAAAACAGTAATTGGGCTGTTTGTTTTTAGGGAAAGTTGCACATTCGGCCAAAATATTTATATCCGTGAGCCAGTATATATAATGTATATTATGTGTATGTTATGTATTTGTAGATTATTTTTATTTAGGAAACAATTATGTGGCTTGGCTAACGCAACTCTTTAATAAGCTTTGATAGCGGTAGTTCAAAAAAAATGACATAATATAGGGATATTTTGGAATTTTCTATTAGAAAGGAGCGGATACATTCATTATCCGCCCAGATACAATTAGGAAGAATACTGTATACGTGCAAATACATTTATTATAAGCGTGGATACAATGTGTTTCATGATTATTATGTGCGTGTATAAAATGTATCTCGCTATAGAGATATTGTACACGTGTGGTACAACAAAATTATATATGCGTGAATACTCTTATTATGTGCACAAATACAATGTCTTCTGCTATATTTTGAAACCACAATACTAATACATTTCGTAATTAAACAAAATTTCGCTATTTTTCACAAATCTAAACTCAACTAGTGATATTTATGGTAATTTTTCTAATGGTGGGTGGCTATTTCTATCAATTCCCTACTTTTTAATCAGATGTCCCAAAGAATGAACAGTATTTGGGCCTCCATTAGTCCTGAATAAACCTACAAAAGCTGAAGCTAAAAAAAGGTTGTTGAGTAAAGTATATACAAACAAGACCTATACTATATTCTTGAAAACAACAACAACAAAAAAAAGGGCTGTGTATATTGTTGTCTTCATGGAGAGTAATTTGGTTTGCCTAATAGAATAGGTCCAGACTAAATTTTCCCCCCTCTTAACTCTAATTATTAATTATTATTCCTCCGTCTCATTTTAGTTGGTCATCTTACTAAAAATAAATGTCTCATATTTAGTTGATCACTTACTAAATCAAGATAGAATTAATTAATTTTTTCTCATTTTACCTGTACAATTTCAATATTCATTCCTATGCCCAATGATTATCATTAATATGGATAAATGATAAAATAGTAAAATTCATCATTTTATTTATGATTTCTTAATTACCATGTAAATAGAATATGCTCAACTAAAATGGGACGGAGAAAGTAACACCAATTAATTAAAATACTTTTCACATTTAAGTTACACGTAACAATATGTAGGTAGATCATGCACCTTCGACTCTCAGATGGCGAAGCCATATGCATGGCAAGAGATTCAATCGAACCCTCTATCGAAAAGTTTTAATGCATAAACAGGATAAAACAAAATTTTTATATTATGTATAGAATTTTGAATCCCCTTAATAAAGATAAAGAGAAATGCATATTCATTTTTTTTTTTGTGGCATTTTTGTGGTAAAAATTTACTTGATGTTTATATCAAATTAATACTCCTTAGTCTCTCCGTCCCATATTAGTTGGTCATTTTACTAAAAATAAATGTCCAAATTAGTTGATCACTTACTAAATCAAGATAGAATTAATTAAAAAATTTCCATTTTGCCCCCACAATTAATATACTCTTTGGAAGTTTAAACAAATTAGCTTTATGTCCATTAATATGGATAAATGGTATAGTAATAAAATTAATCATTTCATTAATGATTTCTTAAGCACCGTGCAAAATGAAAAGTGCTAAACTAATCTGGGACGGAGAGAGTAGTTCTATAGCATGTGTTTGCGCATAGAGTTTAATTAGCACTTAACCATATGATTCATTAACATGCATTCTGATGACTTTATTAAATCACTTAATTATAGTAAATTTATATAAGTTGATGTAAATACCGTCTCTGTTCCTACTTGTAACTTTCAATTGTTTTTCAAATTTATTGGTATGTTACAATATTATGTAAAACTTTGTTTGGATATCTTATCCAAATAAAAAATAATCTTATCCAAAGAGATAGTTGTGTACTTTTAAATTTGAATATCTCCGTAGTCATTAAGGATAGATACCAAAGCTTCCCTCTACTCTTCTACGAAGTTGCTTTATGTGTTGTATTCTACTTCTAGTCTATATATACAGAGAGTTTAAATTTTATGCATCGCTAGTGTATTACTTTTTTTACACCATCAGGAAATTTCAAAGGTAATTTATTTTTATCGTGTAATCGTAATTTATGACAACAAAGATACTAAAGGAAAACGGAATCCTCATTGTCAGTAACAAAAATACTTTCTTTTTCCAACATTATTTTTAAAAATATGACGTTTTCCGTATTTTCATATCAGTAAAGCACTTAATTCTTAAACACTACTCTCTCCGTTCACTTCTACTTGTCACATTTTGATTTGGTACATCCATTAAGAAAGTAATTATTGACTATTTTACCATAATACCCTTATTAATTGATGTTTACTATTGTGTCTTGAAATTTAATTTAGAGAATAAACAATTAATGCTAAGGGTAAAATAAGAAAAAAAAAGTTATCTTTTCTTGATATGTTAAAAATGACAAGTAAAAACGAAAATTCAATTAGGAAATAAGTGACAAGTAATTTAGAACCGAGGGAGTAAAATTGTTTATAATTGAATGCTATTTGCTGAAGTATTATTTTCTCTCAATATCATGGTAAATCAACCATTGAAGTAATTCTTCAATCCTCAAACAGAATATTAAAATAAATAATTTGTCAACATCTCAAACACCTAATCATTGAAAACTTTTGTGATTTTATTAGAAATTTGCTGCAATTTCTTATGAATAAACTTGTAGCGGTAACAATATTCCTATCAACAATCTGACTAGCTTGGAGTTCTTCCTTGTATTAAATCTTTTCTCAAGACTCCATTTTTGTTGTTCCTTGTATTAAATATTTTCTCAACACTCCATTTTTTTGGGGGGGGAGGGGGGGGGGGGGGGGGGACACTGTTTGAATTTTGGAAAAAGAAAAAAAAAATTGATTACTTACTATTGCAGGTAACAATTACCCGATGATGTAAAACTACTATACACTGAAGATGCACAAAACTTAAACTCATATAGAGATTATGTAACACACAATTTGTTATCAAACTCTTTCATGGTATAAGAGCGGGGTAAAGGAATTGCTTTCGTTGTCTGACGCAATATTGAATGGCCTATGTGTGTTAGACATTAAATTGCATGTGCGAGTAAGATCGTTAGGCATATTTTTGATGAAATATTACATTTCTTTACTTCAAATAACCATTGACAAAAACCAATTAAATATACAATTCTTGTTTGCCTAGCACATAGTCAAGTAGCTTTAACGATGTTTCTTTGAGATATACACAAAATCAATAATTAGTTTGAATTTCTAATTTTGAATATAGTGTCTCGATTATTATAGCAAAACAATTGGAACAAATATGACAACTCAGTACTTATTAGATTGTCGTCGTCCAAAAATAATTAAACATGTATATAGTGCTGCATATAATAGTTGTAGTACTTTTTTGGTTTTAGTTTATGGCCTGGAAGTTCAATTACGTCAGTGTGATGGTGGATGGATGGATTTTTTTCTTGCTAGCCTGGAAGACATTAATCATTCACAATCAATGAGATCAAACATTTAATTTCTTTAAATAAAAAAGACCTTAGTACTGGTGGCCTCATATTATTATGAGAAAATTAAGAAAATAAGTTTGAAATGGTGAATCAACTTATCACTTCACCTTATTGTCTATCTTTTTTCTTTATAACATTAATTTGCTTAGTTTATATACTTACATAGAATCTTGCATATCGTTGAAGACTTCAAGTGTGTGATCATTTCATCTAAAAGTTTAAATAGTAGAATACACTTTTATTTATTTAGTTACATCATAGCTTATCATGTGCGGGCCTAATTCTTTTTTCACAGGCCAAGCACGTGAAGGTTCTTTTCGGTAATGGGTGCCGATAAGATTCGATCTCTACCTGCTTTGATACCATGTAAAGATTTATATGACTTTTAAATAATGTAACTTCTAAGTTTAAGACTCGTGATCAGAGCTTGAATTCGTTATGGATTAACATTATATTTGATCAATAATTAAGTTGAGTACTCTTGGGATAATTAAAAATTGATGGTTTGAATTGGTTGAGTTTATGATTCATGTAATGGGTGAGGAGTAATTCTGAGATTTGGTCAATTGTTGATTGAACCATGATGTGCAAGTAGGAATTTTGAAACTATTGATATATTCGAATGTGATTATATGTAAGATATTAAGGCTGTGATTATATTTTGATTGGTTTATGTTAATCTATTTGTAATACGTATTTGCATTGCTGTTTACTGCTTTAAATGACGATATATATCGATAGTATATAAGATTTATACATAGGATAGGAGTAGGTTTAAGAAGTTATTATAATTCATAAAATGGAATAAAAATGGGAGTAGTTATATTTTGAATGTAGCTGAAATACTATGTAATTACTCTCATTCTTAACTTCTTCTTGAAAATCGAAAATGTAATTGTATTTCTTTAATTACAATAAGTTTAACTAGTATACATAGCTTCGTCACTTATTAAGTTTTCATACTCTTTAACGTACAGTTCCACAATAAACAATTCGTAACTCAAATCATCAGTAATATTGTTTGATTTGAGCCAGACTCCCACAACTTCAAAATATGTCGATATGATCTAAGGCTTGCTTAGTATCTCTCTTGTGTTTTGCTGATTTGAAATTTGCCTAGAATATTACATCCACCCACTCCTAGTAGAGTTGATCTCTCAATAATACAGAAAACTATACACTTTCAAATACTTTTATGTTCATAATCTTGCCTCAACTCTCTAAAGGATCAACTAATATAGAAAAAACGTGCCAATGTACGTTGATTACCAATATCTTTTCATGAAATCTCTTAATCATTTGAGCGATTTTAATAAAAATGTTTATCCTAGGAATTCAAAAACTGGAGCCATAAATATTGATTTTAAAAATTGTTTAAAGTGATTTTGTCCAAAACAAAAAAAGTATTCCTTATTTTGTAGACAACTTTTGATAAGTTATTTTCGCCCGGTGTTCATATCCGTATTGAAGCCTCCACTATTCTGAATTTGTTCCACATAAGGCCCATTTAATAGGGCACTCCCTGAGTAGCATAGTTTTTCTATAACCCGGACTCGAATTCGATATCACTGATTAAGGATGGAGGGATCAATCCTATTAATTCCATCACGACCCTTATTGGTTTTGATAGGCTATACACTAAAAGTTTTAGAACATTTTTGTTCGATATGACTTTATAGTAATCAAAATGTTCTGAGGGTACCAACTTTAGAAGAATAGGACATAGAAGTTTCTTATGATTTTCAAACCAATTAGAGTTGGTGACGATCGAGTCCAGTTATTCGTGTTAGCAATTTTATTCATGAACTTTTAAATAAGTTGGAGAAAGTGTTAAAAGTGGAAGACACGATCATTGCTTGAGATTTCAATTTTATTTTCCAAATGTAGTCCAGCCAATATTACATAATTAACTGCCCACATGGATAGCAATTAATTTATGTTTGGTAGATAAATAACAGAAATAATAATTGGAGCATTACTACTACAAAAACATATTCGGTGTAATCTTATAAGTAGAATCTGGAAAGGATGATGTATTTGCAGTCTTATTCTATCTTGTTGAGGTATATAGAGTCGTAGAGATAATATTTTCGATAGATCCTTGATTCAAGTAAAACATAATAGAATCAAGTAATTAGAAAAGAAAAATATAGTATTGAAGTAGCCATGCTAAACATAATGAAGAAGAGAAGAACAATAACAACACATAATAATACAATAACCAAAACAACGGAAACAACAAACAATAATAAAATCGAATAATAACAAGATAGTAACAATATATACTGACAAGGAAAACTAGATAAATGCTCGTTTACCTACTGATTCTCTATCTTAATTCTTCACCTTCATATTCTCCTATCTAGGGTCATGCTATTGAGAATACAATTAAATAATAAAAGTGTGATCTCTCTAACAGTTTAAGTTTTTAGATGAGATGATTACACACTTCAACATGCAATTATGGTATCAAAGCAGACAAAGGTCCTGAAATCGAATCTCACTGTCATCTATTATCAAAAAGAATTTCCACATGCTTAATTCATTTAAAAAATAAAAAAAAATAAAAAAAGAATCCGATTCGTATGTGAGAAAATGTGTTAATAAAGATAGTAGTTACACACTCTAATACATATCCTCGATAAGCTACGGATGGAAGTTCAAAACACATTAACTATGATGAAGGAAATTAGTTTAGGCTTTTATGGGCAAAGTTTTTTTGGTGAAAAACGAAGTAATTATAATATGCACAGGCTTTAATTTTAGCTTTAGCACCATGCACCAACTGGAATTGAAAGCAGCTTTGCAAGAATGAGTAAAAGATAAGAGAGAAACACACAATTGTTTCTTTTGAGGTGGATATTTAATAATTGAAAATGAAATATCAATCCCATCTCTCTATATAAGTGGATCTCCTTGAGGAACAATAATATCTAGTAATTTTACTTTATTTGCTCAAAACAACTCAACCATGGGGCTCTATATATGGCCAATGCCTACACATTTTGTTTGCAGCCTTTAGAGGGCACTCATTGGTGGGGTTTTACTAGCGTGGGTACCTTTCATTGCACATATTAAAATTTAACTTTTATACGCAGATAATTTATTTATACTTATACGGATAGGAATTAAAAATAACTATTCATAATAATTAAGTAGAATCGACGCCTTAGAAAATAATACTTAGTCCTTTAATTTTTTTCGCACCAATAATAAACGAAGGGAAGATAAACCACTATTTAGTGATCGTTTGTGAGAAATGTTTACTTCAAACATTTTATTACTGTCAATATAGAGTGCAACAATCAATATTCCTTCATTTGTTATTTCAAACTTGGGATTATTTACGTGAGATAAGATGAGATATCTCAAGATTAAGATTGATATTTTTTCTTCTGTATGAATCAATATTATTCCATTCAAAATTCTTCATGATACCTTCAGTATAGCTTTATATTGTGTTTTGTTGACTAAGATAAATTTATACCGTCAACCAAACACAATATAAATTTATCACAAACTCAATTTTGAATATCTCGTCTCATTCTATTCGACTTGATATTATTTTATCCACCTTCTAAGTGAATAAATTAGTCCAAAAGTCAAAAGAAAAAAAAAAGTTAGAAAGGTACGTATTAAGGTCTGTCAGAACTATTTTTAGTTATTGGGTAAATATGTCTTGCAGAAAAAGAACATTAAATTAATATTGCAATAGCTAGGTCCCCTATTGCAAATTGACATCATAGTGATTAATTAGCTACAGTATTATATACAAAATGCAAAATTAATTCGTCTTTATTATATTCTTAAGCGTACCCTAAGTTGTTGGGTACACAATCAAGTTAAGTGGATATACCATAATTTATACAACAAACGCCAGATATGTTAACCTGAAAAATATAAAAATACTCATTTGTTATAATTGATTGAGTAATACATACTGGTTGTCTATTAATGTAATAACCAACTACACTACTCAAAGATTGTGGTGGAGTGGTAAATACTCATCTATCCTTAATCAGAGGACTCGGTTTCGAGCCGGGGTATAGAGTCATCTTTGGTTGGGAGCGCTTTACAACCATAGTGGAACTTCCAACGTGAATCCGGATTAGTCGGGCTCCAATGTGGGTACCGACCACCGACTGATTAAATCAAAAAGAAAATGTAAATAACCACCTACTCTCTTTGCTTCAATTTATTGGCAACTATTTATTTTTCAACTTTCCACATGACATGTTTAAGATCACAAAATTAGATGATATTTTGATAGATTTTATATATCTTTAATTAGAGACAACAAAATTCAAAAGTACTCTTAAATCTTGTGTCAAATTAAAACCAGACAAATAAATTAAGATAGGTGGGGTAATTCTTTCTATAAAAAATATTACTCCCTCCGTCCTATTTTATGTGGCCTACTTTTCTTTTTTGGTTTGTCCTAAAAAAAAATGTCACATTTTCTTATTTGGTAACTTTTTAAAAGTACAATTACTCTTTTACCCTTATTGGTCCCACTTATAAGGTCTCACTTAATTAAAGATAGTACTAGTAGTACATTTTTATTAAAAGGGCAATTTGTTAAACACCACCAAGTTTTTCCTTATTTCTTAAACTCCATGCACGGTCAAAGTAGGCCACATAAAATGAGACGGAGGAAGTACTAATATTTGTTTTTGGCAGGAAAAAAAGGATAGGGGTAAAATGGGGAGAAAGGTAGATGAAATCCAGCTCATAAGTGACAGGAGCCCACGTGGAGGGACTGGCCAGTTCACGGACTAGTACACTTGTCATAAACTATGGAGGACCCTTTAGCTGTCTCCTCGTCTCTAACGCTGGCAACAACCCTAGATTAGGACTTTCTTCTCCTCTCCTACTCTCTTCTTTGTGGATGGGATAAAATTACTACTATTACTACAATCTTCTTTTCTCTCTATATATATCCATTGGTTATGTTTAACTAAGTTTTCATTGGGATTGTATGCCTTTCTTATAATTGTGGTGTTCAATCAATTTATATGACATTTTTGAGCCTAAGGGCTTATGGGCTGATAAGGGCAAATCAACTTCTAGTAGAACTAACAAACTTTTGAATATCATGTCCAAATCACACCATGTAGAAAAAGATTGAAAAGTTTCATAAAATGTAACTTAAGTTTAATACGGTAATGCTATTTCTTGAGCTCGATGTGGCAGAGTCCAAAAAAGACAATTTTTTATGCGTTTAGACCCAAACCCAAAATGAACCAAGCATGCTATGGACTTGGATTATGACAGTTTGTATGCATCTTAATTAATTTAACACATTATCTCTCATCAACAAGCTAGGCATCGAGTGACACTATTCATCGAGGATAAATGAGATAATCGAGATCAAAGAATCATCATACAAGGACAAAAGTGCATATTATGCATTAAACTATTAGGATTGTAAACCATGTAAAATAAAATGTTTTTTTTTTTTTCAAAATGAGAAGAAGAACAAATGCCAGCATATATACAGCAATAAATTGACAAAATTATGATTCCAAAGCAGCAGATGAATTCTTCAAAGTCATCTACTCGTATTTGATGAATCCACCACATCACCTGCTTGCATTTATATATTATAATATACAATATGTTATAGAGAGAGAAAGAGAAGGGATGTGGAGAACATTATGGGCATCCATTAACATATTCCAGTACTATTTAAAACATACTAAAATATAAAGATTAGTCTGGTATAAAGATTAACGTTTTTCTAAACTAGTTTGACTGAAACTTTTGACTGTTATAATCATTATACATAACGGTTTAGTTATAGTTGTCTTTTTGCCAGTCAAAGTCCAGAGACCTTCGGTTTCATCGCCAGCCGCTCATTTGGTAACAAGTTATATACTAAAATGAGAAAAAGAATGATTTCTTTTCATCTTTTCTTCTCTGGAATGTGGAATCTGATTGCTCAGATTGGTCTTGAATAATATAATAGTGTTACGCTTTCTCCGTTTTAATTTGTTTTACTTAGTTATTATTTGAACAGTCAAATTATATTTTCTTAATCATAATATTTACGAATATTTTGAATTGTTAACTATTATAATTTATAGTACATGTTGAAGATTCTATATTCATATTCATACAAAATCAAGTCGAAGGGGAGCCTTGACACAACTGATAAAGTTGTTGTCATGTGATTAGAGGGTCACAAGTTTAAGTTGTGGAAATAATCTCTTGTAGAAATGTAGAGTAAAGTTGCGTATAATAGACCTGTGTAGTTCGGCCCTTCCCCAAGTCCCACACATACTGAATGGTTTAGTGCACTGAACTACCCTTTTACGCAGAATCAGGCCATATGAATTGAAACAGGGGGAGTAATAAAAAAAGGAAAATAAGCTACTAGGTCAAAAGGGATCTTAACTGTTCTATTAACATGTTTTTTCTTGGCTGTTAGGACAGTTGGCCATGTAACATCTTGCTATGAATATTGGAATCGTTAAGAGAACGTGGGGTGATGTGTAGGAATAATATTATTCTCGATTCTTTTTGATAAGTTTCTTCAACTTTTTATTAAATTGAACCATAGTCCTAGGTCACGAAAACATCGAAAGATTGTCACACAGACAGAATATTTATGTACCATTTCTGTATAAATATGAAAAATTCTACAACAAAGTTAAAATCAGTCCGATCAATCATACAGTGAAGAAATGACTTGTCTGCTCCATAAAAAGAAAAGGAAATATATAGAAGAGGCAAAATGTCTCTAAATAGAATTTAAGTTATACATACTAATAATGTCAATGCTTGTTATATTATTCAGTAAATTTTAACTTGTAATATCAGGTTAGTTAGCGTTTTACTAGATTATCAATTGATGAAAATAGAAAAATGCATTTGTAATTGTTGGATTTAGCTTGAAAACGGTTTGTATGTCGTTCATGAACAAGTTCAAAGATCGTTCATTTACGAACCAGTTCTTAGCGATCGTCTTGTATGAACAAATGTAGTCAATCGTTCATGTACGTACGAACAAGTTCAGTTGATCATTCCTATAATTACTGCTCAAAACCGTTCTTGATGGAAAAATGACTGTGAATATAACAATATTCAGGGTATCTAAGCGCAAAAACTACTCCTTTCGAACTCCAAATCATTTAGAGGGAGGCTTTTGAGTACATAGAAGACATTTGAATCAGAAAATCGATGCTGAAAATTTAAATACCTGCACCTGGACAGAAAAACCCGATGAAGGCTTTGGGTCTTTCCTCAAAACAGTGGCTAAAGGTCTTTTGATCTTTATTTTGCGGCAATTTTACTCTTTATTTGTGTTAGCATTTTTAGGTCGTATAAAATATCTTATAATAATTACATAATAAGTACCTTCTTATTTATTTATTTTTTAAAAATAATTTATATCACCAGTACATAGGACATAAATTGATCCAAGTACTACAAACCAAATTCATGGTAAAATTAATTATGGGAAGGTGGACCATTCAGTGTGAAGGCTTAATTTAGTTAGTGCACAATAAAAACCAAATGTGGATGGTTCGTCAAGGTTTAACCGAATGAGGGAATACGATTCTCCCAATTGGTCTTGCAAGTAGTACAACGTCATCAATAATGATACTTTAAAAAGTTTTCATAAAATCCTCAAAGTGTGTGGACCCCCATTATCAAAATTCAACATATATATTCAAAGAAAATCTTGATTATAAAATGGAATAACAACAATAATTATACAATACAATAATATAATGTAAAACAAAGAAAAATTTGGAAAGAGTTAGGGGTTAAAACAGTAGCCAAATTATGCAAAAGAAAACAGAAAGAAGAGAACGCAAAGACAACTATACAGATGAGAAAGAACATGCTCCCTCTATCACATTTTACGTGACATTATTTGACTTGGTACAGTTTTGAAGAAAAAAAAAATACTCTTAAAATTTATGGTCTAAAACAATATATCCTTAAATGTTTGTGTGACTATAAATCATTTCAATAAGGATAAAAGGAGAAATATAAAGCTAGATTGTTTCTAATTATAGTAAAATGACATTCTTTTCGGAATGAACTACAAAGAAAAGGATGTGACATAAAATGAAACGGAGGGAGTAGTAGACTATTGATATAGAGAAGGGTATTTTTAATGCTTAGACAGAGAGGATAGAGTCAAGTGCTTCAAGTCGCGCAGCTGTCATTCGTTACCCAAAGCAAATTATCTCGTTATCAGATTTATCTGAACTTAATACTTTCGATTCGGAACAAAAAATTATGCGTAAAAATCTACTATACTTCTAACAAATAATATATATAATGGACTCAATAGTAAGAACGAATCCATAAAATTTAAATCGTGAATCCGCTTCTTTTGTGGGCCCAACTTTCTTCCTGCCTTAAGAGTTTGCAGCTGTCTAATCCCTCTCTCCTCAAAACATTTTATTTGTTAGAAATCAAGCAATAATTTATAAACATTACCCACTAAGTTATATCTGTTCCTTCCCACCTTTTTTCTCTCTCCATGATCTTTTTCTGCTAGCTACAAGTCTGAGGAGAAAGGGAGAGAGGAAAAAAAGAAAGCTAGCTAGCAAAGGAAAGAAAAATAGACATTATAAGAGAAAAAAAGAAGAAGTGGAATTGGTACAACATATATGCCATTGTTAAACGGAGCCCCCCTAGCCATTCAATATTGTTGTGAATAATACAATACACATATTCTTCAAATTGCTTGAACGAAAAGTGTAGTTTAGTTTGAAGTTTTTAGATGCGCTAATGGCGTATCAACATTATCGATCACCCTTTGGGGACACAACTTACACGAAAGTCTTTGTTGGTGGACTAGCATGGGAGACCCCTACAGATGTAATGCGAAGGTATTTCGAGCAATTCGGAGAGATTCTTGAAGCTGTCATTATCACGGATAAGAACACCGGCAAATCTAAAGGATATGGTTTCGTAAGTCATAGTTTTTTTCTATTTTTTTCTTTATTACTTATCTTTCAGTGTGACTCGAACCCTCAAGCTACGGATTGCAGGTAACGTATCGTGATCCGGAATCTGCAAGACGGGCTTGTGATAACCCGAATCCGGTAATTGATGGAAGGAGAGCTAACTGTAACATTGCATCTCTTGGACGGCCTCGTCCTTCACCACCTCGAGGTACTCATCCTTTTCTGTCTGTCTCATTGTTCATTTGACTAGTCAAACTTCATTTCTCGATAATCTCACCACATTTTACTCACATATAAAAATAATAATAGTAATAATAATAATAATGTTACATGAATTAAAACGAAGAGAATAGGGGAATCTTAACAGCTCTATGAATTGACTCTCTGAACTTTCTCTTGTCGATGAGGGTTTGATTTTTATAATTTCCTCCCTCATTTTCCTTTCCCTAACCTTAATTTCAATAAATAAAATAAAATGGAGGGAGTAATTAACTTAATTATGTTATTATTATTATAGGTCGGGGACAGGGAGGCAATCCTTATCAAGGAGGGGGAATACCACAAGGACAATCATCATCATCATATAGTGGGGTGGCAGCAGCAGCAGCAGCACCATTGCCATTACCTCCACCAGCTGCAACTCCTATGATATATTCACCATATGGGTAAGTATAATTAATTCGATTAATTTCTTAAGTATTTATTATTGTTTTGTTGTAATTAGTCCATGCTAGGTAGTAAATGAGAAAAAAAATATGATGGTCCATGATCTGATGATATACTGCACAAGGAAAAAGATGTGTGATAAAAATGGCAGGCATATTTGCCAGTGCTATAACAACTGAAAACCTCACATTTATGTTGTCGTCGTCGTATGCCTTAATTTTTATAATCATACAAATGGAAAATATATATATATGCACATAATATATCATCTAGTAATTTTATTGAATGCAGGTTGGTATAGGCAGATCCATAATAAATATAAATTGATAAATGGTGACTGGTATGCAAGGAGTTGTCAGTTGCAGACAACGTGCAATGCTTTTCTTTTATGTGTTGGATTTTTGGCTCCTCTAAATTCAAACATATATATACTAATATTGTAAGAATGTTCTTACAATTTTTTTTTAATAATTTAAAATTTTAAATAACATAGTCTCACATTTTGATTTCTTTCTAATTTTCATTTCAAAAAGGTTCATACAATTTGAAAGATTAATTGTACGTAGAGTATATTTTAAAAATCATTTTCTTATAAAGTAATTCCAATTAGTCTTACCTTTTTCCTTTTCTTTTTCTTCGAAAAATCAGAGGCGAAACTGATGCTTGACAGAGCCATTTTGACTTTATATCTGTTTGCTTTTGACTTGCATGAATTATCCAACCATGATCATTTTTTTCTTTTCTTATTTTATTGAATTTCGATACCTTTTCCTCTCATATTTCAACATTTTATCGAAATATATTTTTGTCACTTTTTGCTTGCAAAACAAATACGAAGCGTTAATTGTGAATAACTACTTGTAGATTGTTTAGTCAAACTTCTAAAATCAATTTATTTAAAAAGTGTTTTTCTATTACTTCTAAGTGACTTATTTTCTTTCATAAGCTTAGCCAAATACCTCACTTTTTGAATAAAATAAATATTTTTGACCTCCCAAAGACTTCGTCAAATAGGCTATCACTTTCTTTTAGGTGGTTAGTTATGTTGAACTGTGTAACCATCTCATCTAAGACGGTTAAAGAGAACATTGTATTCTCAATAATTTAATTTAGTGATCCGACCATCTTTGCATGCCAGCGAACTTGTTTTGCTTACTTTGGATAATTCTCTGTCCTCTCTCTTTCTCTTTTCTTTTCTGTGACACAAATAAGGCTGAACAAACGTTAGGCTTTTGGTCAATTTTGCTTGTAGTTTGAACAAAGGCGTGAATGTTATAGCTATTAGTATAAAGTAGTACTGTAGCACGAGTGGGAGAAAGTAACCAGCAATATAATACCACTTACCATATGAAATCTGACAATGCACATTACACTCTTTCAATAACCCACTCCTCATGGCCATCCCAAATTATACCTTGTTTTTAATCATCACTATGAATGACAAAAATGGTGAAAGGGCTTCAATTGAATTTCCTTTGTTTAAAAGTTATAATATGTACATAGGGAAAAGATGAATATAAGTTGAAAATTTTCAAAATTGTATTGTTTGAATTTCTGACTCCGCCATTATGTCGTAAGTGTATAATCGATAAGACATAACTATATTTTCTTGAAATGTGACGACTATATAATATAATATATCCATTGTGTAGCAACCTAAAATATGTAAAATTATACAGTACGGGCTGTTGTATTTATGTTCACGTACGGGCTGTTGTATTTATGTTCACGTACTTTCAACGTTTGCTACAGGGGGGGTGCTTGTCACTGCATTGTTTTGTCTCAATTTTGTTATGCGTTGAGAGTAGGTACCGTTTATAGAGTACCTACTACGTGAAAGCTACTTGCAGTAAATCCATATAAGTTTCATAGTACTATATATCTTATACATTTTAATGTAAAGAGTTTTGCAATTTTCCGGCATTTGATTGGCAAGCATGAGAAATTATTTTGGAAGAAACCATTTTAAGTATAAAGATTGCCAATAATGTTATCATATCAAATAATGCTTGGTGAAATCTTGGAGTATCAAAAGTCTTATATTTGTCTTATTGTTGATTGGGATAACGATAACATATTACCAGTTGAAATAATTATGAAGGAACATGGATTTCATTCACAAATAAGGGAAGTCATCATATTCCCTCCTTTTGCTGATAATCAACACCAAAAAATGACTTTTTTTTTGACATTTTTTTCGAAAAATCCATTATGTATGTACCCTGACTTAATTAACTTGAGATGCTCCTCTTCATCAATTTTTTTCCTTTCTTTTTCTGCGATTTCTCCTTAAGAAGTCGTAATATAAAGTACTTTTTTATTCCTCCATCTTTTTTTTTTTTTTTGTGACTTAAACTCACAACTTTAGAGTTGGAGGTGGAAAATGTTTACCAGCTGAGCAACCCTTCTTGTATTATATAAGTAGTACTCCCCCTGTCTCAAATTTATATGACTCACTTTTCTTTTTAATCAGTCCCAAACAGAATGATATATTTCTATAGTTAGTAACAATGAAATAATTTATATCCACACAAACATCTATGACGTATTTTTTACCACAAATTTTAAAAGTCTTTCTTTCTTAAACTCCGTGTAAAGTCAATCTAACTTAATATAAATTGGGACTGACAGAGTACTTGTTTACCCTTTACCAAGAAAACAACTAAACATAATCATTTCTTTTAACCATTTTGCAGGTATGCAACCTACCCTCCTGATTATTACCATCAAGTACGTACCACTGTTTCCCTTGGTCTTTTAACATAGTATTGATCAATCAATCTCCCTTTTTACATCCAAAACAAAATTACAAAAATTGAAAATGACAATAGAGGGAAATGAATTGAATGAACAGGGAATGTACAATCCAGGGACATACCAACAAGCAGCAGCAGCACATTATTATCAACAAATGTATGGAAGTTCATCATCACCATCTCCTGCTGCATATTATTATGGATATTCCATGCAGGGATCTAGGGGAACATTTTCTGCAGCTAATGCTCATCATCATCAACGCTTTCAAGGCCCAACTGCTTCTTATCTTTATTATCCTACTACTACTCACTTGCCGGCTGATGCTGCTGCTGCTGCCGCGTTTACTCCGCCTCCTCCACCTCTACTTCAACATCCTCCTCCTCCTCATGCTGCAGCTACAAGGCTTCAATTTCCTTCTCCTACTACTGGTAAGTACTTTTTCACAATTTATTCTGTATATACTTATCCACTAATTTTCTCCTTAGGATTATCTGTCTACTTAATTGCGACAAGTAAATAAAATATATACTACAAAAAATATTAGCAAACAGTCAATTCTTGTCTCCCGAGCAATTCACGTATCACTTGCGTACTAGTGGCATGAAGCCTTAAGAAAAGGCGATCTACTAGTTGAAAAAAGATCAAACTAAACTTATATATACCGATGAATAATTTTATGATATCTGCGTATAACATGTTGCAGGAGGTAATTAACGATCATATTTCTAGGTTTCTAATCCCATTTATTATGGATAATTACTTATAGTTATCTTTTTCGGTTACTCATTCTCTTACAATGTAAGGTTTATAGAAGTTAAAACCCTTTTAAGATAAAATTGAAGTATCAGGAATAACATATTGTGTAATTAACTTGATCATTAGAACTACATAATAGGTTCTCACAATCAGGAGCAGAACTACAATATTAGATACGGATTCGGATAGATACAATAATTTTTGCTCAGGCTCTGTTTATGTATTAGGATCGGAAATCTATCAAATATGTATAAATATATAATTATGAATCCAGTAACTAAAACGAGCTGTGAGTTTGTTACAAATTTAGAATCATAAGCTTTAAATCCTGATTCTGCCTATGACTTAAAGTTATAGAAGAAACGCTAAACGAGATATAGTATATTATTATATAAAAGATGCAAAGTGATTATACTTTTAATACAGAATAATTGTTACAGGATGTTATAGTTGTAAACATTATAAAATGTGAAAAGGTGTTAGAGTAAAGATAGAGGGGGGGCAGGGGAGGGGTCCATGTGGGGGAGTCTAAACATGTGACATGAGCTGTCTTGGGCAAGGCAGTGATGTATATATCAATGGGTCAAATGAAAATCATATGCCAGGGAGGCATTTTCTTCAGCTGAGTGTAAAATAACAGTAAATGCATGTGAATGGTCATACAATTATCTAGGACTTTAGATATAATGGATGGTTCTCAATAGGTAGTGAATCAAGTGGGCATATGAATCCCCCCACTACCCCCTAAGTAAAATTAAACATTATGCTATTTTAGGTACAACATGTAACTAGTCACCCTGCTGTTTCTTTCAGTGCATGTCCTCATTTAGAAGATTCAATGGGGACCTCTAGATTGATTATTTAATTTGGATAGATTTTTGCATTTTTTTTTCTTTTTTCAACTAATTCGGTTACAGAAGGGGAGTCTTTGAGTAACTAATAAAATTCCTGTCATATTGTGATCAGGAGGTCACGAGTTCAAGTCTTGAAAATAACCTCTAACAGAAATGCAAGGTAAGATTGTGTACAATAGACCCTTGTGGTCGGGCCCATCCCCGGACCCTGTACATAGCGAGAGCTTTAATGCACCGAACTGCTTTTAATATTCGAACAAAAAGAAAACTTTAACATGCGCCTGGGATGACTATAGTACGGTTTCAGAACTCTTAATTTGCCGAATACTATGGCGATGAACATATATGAGTTAAATGGTAGTAATAGTAGGTACCAATTACTCCAATTAATAGGTCCCAAATTGTCAGTAACATATTGCACGGACCTCATCAGGTGCACCTATTGACAATTATATTTAGCAGCTGTTAGAAACATAGGATATATAATTGAGTTACCTAAGGGATAAACACAAGTTAAAATTCAAATGTATTTATTGCTGCATGTATCATATTTGTAATGCCACGCATCCAGTGGAGATAGGATTAGCATAGCTCACATATAAGAGCCCTACAAGGACTCAACTTTACCGTAGCACAACCTGTTTTATTGAATGAATGAAATCATATAATATTTGGACATTGATGGCCAAATAGTGAAGTACAATGCTACAAATAGATTGGTGAACTAAATGATATATGCCAGTCGATTATTACCAACCATAGATTGTGAATTTTAAGTTTTATTTTCTATTTGGTATTCTTTTTCCAGCAATTTCCAGCTGTAGCTATTAAGATGAAATTAATGCAAAAACAACTTACTCCGTGTAGGCTGTGTAGTTAATTACAACAAGATCACTGTTTTTGCTTTATCAATCACAACTATAACAAGATAGAAATAATGACAGAGAATTTTCTTATGTTCCGTATATAGATTTTTTATATGATAATAATTTAACTTATTATCATAGGTTAGTTATCATTTGCATCTACCAATTACTCCCTAATTTGTTCAATTTATGTGGCAGTTTTGATTGGACATATAATTTAGAAAGAAAGAAATACTTTTGAAACTTATGATATTAAATATGATGATATTTTTCTAGGTCTAAAAGCATACGACTAAAAGAGTAAAATTAATGGGAACGTTACAGGTAAATTTTTAAAAATATAGAATAGTTAGGGGTGTCAAATATGACCCAAAAATTGAAGGTCGCTCTAGCATGTCCAAAATCTTATTGGCTCCAGGTAAGAATTGGGTCTCGGGTTGAGGTCAGATCTCAGGTCTCGAGTCGGAACTCGGGTCAGGGGCAGGGCTCGTGTCCTGTGTCAAGGCGGGGTCTCGAGTTTCGAATCGAGGTCAGGTTTTGGGTCTGGGATTAGGGTTAGGGCTAGGTCTTGAGGTTAGGATCGAGTCTCGAGTAGGGTATTAGGTTTCAAGTTGGGTTAGGGTTGGGTATCGAGTCTTGGTTAATCGGGTTCCAAGTTAGGGTTAAGTATCTGATCCCGAGTTAGGGTTGATCTCGGGTAGGGTAGGGTCTTGGGTGGTGGTTGGGTCCTTAGTCAAGGTCAGGTCTGAGGTCTAAAGTCAGGGTCTAATCTCTAATCCTGCGTTTGCGTAGGGTCCGGGGTCAGGGTTAAGTTTCATGTCAAGATCTAGTCTCGATTCCTAAGTCAAGGTTGAATATCGGGATAAAGTTCGCACTCCAGTCTCAGGTCCCGAGTCGGGTTCAGGTCTCGAGTCAAGGTCAGATCTTGGATTAGGACCGGGATTTGGTCTTGGGTTATGGTCATGTCTCGGGTCAAAGTCGAGGGTAAAGGCTCAAGTCCCAAGCCAGGGTCATGTCATGGTCTCATTCCCCGAGTTGAGGCCGAGGGTCATGACTCATGTTCCCAATTAAGGTTGAGTCTCAAATCGGGGTAGGATGTGGGATCTTGAGTCCTGGGTCTCATATTGAGGATGAGGGTTAGGAGTCGTATCCAAAAGCTCGAGCCTCGATGGATAGTAGTTAGTTGGGCGGGTCAATGACCCTATCCTTTTTAAGCCCATTTCAGCTCAAGTCATTTTGGGCTAAGTTTAGACTAACTCCTTTAATAACTAATCTCATTTTAATCTGCTTAAAATCCAGTTCAACCCATCTGTGTGACACTCTTAAGAATAGTGTTGCTTTTTTTCATAATATACTAAAAAGATAAAAATATCACATAAAATATAATAGATAGAGTTTATTAATCATAAAAAAATGCTTAAATTACAACTTTATAAGTGCCTGATTAATCACACAACTTAAACTCCTCTCTTATATTATTGATGTACTGATGATATTTTTTGTACCATTGCAAATGGCAGAATCACAAATTCCACAGCAGACTTCAGCAGAAACAACAGAAGTTGGGCCTGTGACTACTGAGAGTCCAAATACATAAAAAGAGAGTACAAACTCATCATCATCAAACCACATTTTATCAGTCATCAAGCATGGTGAAAATAAAAAAGAAACTGTACAATCTTTAACCAAAACAAAAAAAAAAAAAAAAAAGAATTAACGAGACTTTACTCTATTTTTCAAAAAGTCTATCCATTAATTTTTCTTAATTTGGTCCATGCTGAATTATGCATCAAGAGGCAGATTGATTCCAACAACACAAATGGCTGATAAATATGGACTACTCAGAGATATTACATGGCCAATTATTCATCCCTTCTTTTCTTTATTTCTTTAATTTTCCATTTTAAACATTTCAATTGTTGTTCATTTATTTATTTTTAATTTTTACTAAACATCGATCCTTTTTATTACTGTACCAACAGTAGGACGGAAATATTAATAACGAATTTATGACATATTTACCTCTTTTTTAATTTGTTCTATCATATTCTTTATTTGATGTTTAATTTCCTGTTTGCAGTATGTTATATATTCGTTGCTCATTTCTTTATTTCCTTGTGCTTTCTAATTTACGGTTGGAATCACCGAAAGTTACGGGATAGAATGAAAATTATACCTAAATATTTTATAATTTTATTGTTGAAGTGTAAGACCATCGCGGATCTCATTGTAAAGTTTAAGTGTAATTAAATCTTCAACATGTTCCTCGCGTGCACCTAATTTGATTCTTTTTTCGTGAGCCAATTTTTTTTATTAGTGGACGGTGCATGTGAGACTCAAACTCAAGACCTTAGCCTCATTTGAGATTATGATGAACAAAAAAGAAAGACCTTAATTCTAACACAATTCCAAAAGTTAGTTTCAGAGGTAAGAATTGCCGAGATCAATTGACATGCATCCACACACCAATGTGGGTCTATTAACACCCTCCGCACTTAGGCTTGACAATTGGAGCGTGAACAAGATAACATGGAGCATTGGGTTAAACAGAGAAATCAAGTAGATACTAATATCAAAATTTGGATGTTTAAGAGAGTACGATTCATATTCTTCCTCCAGCTGAATTAGATGGGTATCTTACAACTTCAGCAAGTTATTCCTTATTGCAAGTCATAGCATCGTCTTATTTAACAAACATACAGTCTCACCAGATCAAAGAAAGACGTGCAACCTTATCGAGTAAGTTTCAATGGGTTGAGTCTCATGAGCAAGGGCGGAGCTAGGTACGAATAAGGGACGCAATAGGATCCCTTCCGCCGAATAATTATATTGTGCAAATAGAAAAAAAGATATTTATTTGGTTATAAACTATTGAATTTCCTTGATATAGAAAAGAGTTACAGTTTAGCAGCAAAGGGGATTCAAAAATTATTTTTGGTTACGAGTTCAATTTTTGAGTTCTGACTATGACATTGTACTGTATGCTTAAACTTTAAAGCCTCATGTTTAAATTTCTGAGTCCATCACTGTTCTTGATGGATACAAAATTTGATAAATTCCTTTGGAAATTAATAACCCTGTTGAGAAAATGATTAATAAGTTGATAAAAATGTGTTCTTTCTAACAACTTAAACTTTAAAATGAGGATGACCGCACACACTTCAACATGATATTAAAGTCAGACCCATCCCAATCGTTATTTACCAATGTTGGACCCCCAACTTATATTGTCCACGCTTTAGGTATCCAGTCATGAGCACGCATTGGGTATTTTGTTCCACATCGGCCCATTTAGGGATGAGATGTCTCTTTATATGGTCTTGGAGACTTGGACAATTCTCCCCTTTTGACCTAACTTTTGAGGTTAAGTTAGGCCCAATTTTTTTTTATTTGATTAAGATTTTCAACACGAGATATGTTATACTTTTTTCCTTTTAACTCTTCTAATGAAGTCACCGGCCTTCCTACTTTTTTAATTCACTGGGAAATTCCTTTGGTGAAAGTCAATATCTCAGTAAATATATATAATTTCATCTTCTATGGAACTCACATCCAAAAACTCAAAATATTTCATCTTCTATGAAACTTACATCCAGAAACTAAGTAGCTAGTTCAGGTCAATATGTAGCTAAGGAGATGAGTCAGTTCCTCGATGTCACTGATGGACCTAAGTTACTATAATCAACTAAACACATAGTTATTTCATGGTTGACCTATGCAAGTTTGTTACAACATTAATCTTTCTAGTACTAATTTATTAATGCCTGCTATTTGTGATACCTGCATTTCTCTAATCTTTTCCATCTCACTATCTCCATTTTTGTCAATTCAACTTTTATTTTCCACCTAAAAAATACAGTTGGTTAGGGTATTAAATTAACCTTAACATTACAAAATTTATTGTTGCCTCCCCAGCACACGCTTGGCCCAAAATTGACTTTTCTTTTCGACATTATTAATAAAACCACTAATGAAAATGAGGATACATGTATTAGTAAGAGTCTAAGAGACCCCTTTTTGTGATTTTCGGTCCTTAATTAGCAATTAGAGGTTAATTATCGATAATCTACCACCTCCAAACCAATACCAAAAAGGCCATTGAATTATCGATGAAAGAATAACAAGGAAAAAGTTTTAAGTTATACATCGTCAGTGCTTACACCATCAAATTCTAGAAGTGGAGTCAGGAATTTTTGGTTATGGAGGATTCTATACCACAATTATTTTTGCTTATTTGGTTCTTGGTAGATTTTTGTGCGTATTAAAATGAAAATATTTAGCACAAATATAGGATTTGAGAAAAAGTTATTGGGTTATGACGAATCGGTAGTTATAACTGTGGCTCTACCCTTCAGGTCATCTTTATTGGTAGCCTGTCTAACTTTCAAGAGTATAGATGTTAGAAAATACTACAATATCGATATCGAACATGAACTAAGACAGTAAGCAAATTATCACAAATAATACTGTGGCATGGCAAGTCACTGCCTTGAACGGTATTTCAAACCGAAAGGGATGCAAATCATTTTAGTCGGTTACTCCCCAAGGTTACAGAGTCACTTCCAAACATATGCGCTTAGCTTGTGGGTGCACTCGTCGCTGGAAGTTTGGAGTTTTCACAAGCTGATCGTCCAGAAAAATAAAAGGAGAAGAAAAACTTTGAAGAAAAAAGAAAGGAATTTTGCTATATGGACAAGAGAAATCTCGACCTATATTATAGGCTGATGAAAAAATCTGGATGGTATAGGTCTTTTAGTTCAAGAAAATGCATCTTGACTATCTTTAATTTGAGAAAATGTACCTTGACTAATTCTAATTTCAGGAAATGAACCTGGTTAATTCAGGGGAATGAATATTGACTAGCTTTAGTTTTCAGAGAATGAACCTGGTTAATTTGGGAGAATAAATCTTTGACATTGCACTATCCATTAACAAAAATACCAACAATTCCCACGAATACAAAGATAAAAGAATATGAATAATAATCTCTGGGCAAAAGGAAGAAACGTGTTCTTAAAACTTGAATCTTTATGTATTTTCAGCAGAACCTGGTTAATTCGAGGAAATAAATCTTTGAGTTTTAAATTACCACCCATTAACAAATATTTCAACTATAGATATTACATTTTAAGAAGACTTACATATAAACAGTATGTTATACTTTGGGTGACCTAATGGTGTAATATGTTTTTTATATTTAAGACGTATATAACTAATTAAATTTTAAATTAAATAATGTTGGTGATTAAGATGTTTCCATAAATGTAAATCTCACTCCAGTGAGGCTCATGCAAATTATAGAAGCCATTGTCCACCATAATAAGTGTATTGCATTGCATACCAAAAGGAGATAAAGTTGACAACCAGCTAAGATTAACTATCCTTTCCCTTTAAAACAAATTACTAATTAATGTTGTTTACATTCAACAACCAACAATACCCCATTTTCTCCAGTGTCATTTTCTCTCAAATTTTCCCTCTAAAAGATAACTTTTAAAATCAAACCTAAGGACAAACATTCTTCCTAGGGCTATAAAAACACCTTGAATATCCTAGCTAGGTTTTATCATTAAAAAAATACCTACACAAAAAATGGAAGGCTCATATTTTGCTTCATCTTCTAATGTTGAAAATCAAATTGAACCATATGATTTCTTTGCAGATAAAACCCAAAATGCATTTGAATTTCTTAGTTTGTCCCAGCCATGTGATAATATAGAAAAAATATCCAATGATCAAGAAAACCCTAATTGGGACAAAGAGGATGATGTGACTGTTGCCTTACACATTGGTCTTCCAAATTCCAGCAATAATATTCATCATAACAAAGGTGATGGAAATATTATTGGAGCAGCCACACACTATTGGATACCAACTCCTTCACAAATTCTTGTTGGCTTCACACATTTTTCATGTCATATTTGTCACAAAACTTTCAACCGTTACAACAACCTTCAGGTTCATTCTTTCATGCCTCAAAACATTATTACTTGTATTATTGTCTTCTTTTGGTCGAAAGGAAAATATTATGTATACTAATTAGATATGTATACAGGGTGCCAACCCTCACTAGAAGTTAGTTTTCCCACGTCTATTAGACTTTCTTTCAAAAATCATTATAAAATGAGGTGCTAGCACATCAACATTATGATGTTTAAAATATCTAACAAAACAAGTTCCTAATTTGTCTGTCTCAAGTGCTTTGAGGGCTAACGTAGGAGGAGTTTCAAAGTGGACAGAAAGATTGTTTACTTACTACGTATCATTTTCATCATTTTTTATACATTGGTCTACGACCGAAATAGTCAATATGTATTCATGAATCCTAAATAATCTTCTCTTTTTTTTCAATTATTCAACCATTTCATTTTACAAGCACAGATGCATATGTGGGGTCACGGTTCACAATATCGAAAAGGACCAGAATCCCTTAAAGGAACCCAACCAAGAGCCATGTTAGGGATTCCATGCTACTGTTGTGAGGAAGGCTGCAAGAACAACATAAATCATCCAAGGGCTAAGCCATTGAAGGATTTTCGAACCCTACAAACACATTACAAGAGGAAGCATGGGACGAAGCGTTTCGCTTGCAGGAAATGTGGCAAGTGCCTGGCTGTGAAAGGTGACTGGAGAACTCATGAGAAAAATTGTGGGAAACGTTGGCTTTGTATTTGTGGTTCGGATTTTAAACACAAGAGATCTTTGAAGGATCATATCGCATCATTTGGTGAAGGTCACGGGCCTTGTCCTCCTACTAATAATTCATTTGAAGGTGTTCAAGTTCAGAGAGCTGGAAATTTTTTCGTTTAATACGAATTGGTATTTCATTAGGAGTTGAATTAAGACGAATTATCAATAGGAAGTTTAATTTCTTGTTATCTTTGTGCCTAATGAATAGCAGTTTATTACAGCGCAAATTAGTAAACGTATCCAAATATATGCCTTTGTTTTTTCTTTTAAGAACCGTCAAACATTTTTTTTCTTGCAACTTATGTACTTATATTATATTCATGAACTTGAAAATCTCCATGTAATTCACACTTTTCTTGTAGCATGCTATATAAAAAAAATAGAAGAGTGTACTAAAAAAAAATAGTGTCTTCTTCGAGTGTTGCTTAGATTAGAAATCGTTTTTCTTAAATATAGTTGAAAAGTGCTCCTTCATCTGAATTTCTTTGCTCCATTTTCAATCAAGTATCAGTGAGATCGAATCTTGGAACTAAATCAAATTGAATATACTCGTTTACTCAATTAAATGGATACTCAGTTTGTATAATATATGAGTTTCTAAATTTTATAGTTTAAATATAAATTGAAATAATCCAGTTTATTTCTAAGAGTTGATCAAATTAACCCTCAATAAGTGACATTTGGTATGTAAGAGAGTAAACTTTATTTTGATGAGATTTTGTTTCTTTCACTTGGAAGTTTTGTACTATTTATACTTGGTTCAAATGGTTTCCACCGATGTCCTGAATATAGTCGTTCACCCAATCGCATGAACTAAAAATAACAGGCAGATGTATAATATGTATATAGTCATGTATAACCAGTGTATAATCTATGTATATCGATTTAAAAAAACTAATCAATGAGTCGGTCCAACTATTTGTCTAAAGATTCCGAGTTTCATACTATTATATGCCCCATTGTATTTGGGCTTTTGTGTGGACTATAACGTAACAACTTATGGCCCTTCAAAGTGAGATTTAATGTAACGTTTTCAAATGATGGACGGACTTCAGTAATGTTGTCACAGCTGAAAATTACATTGCAACATTTTTTTAAAAAAAAATAAAAAAATATTCCAACATTTTTATAAAAAGTGATAGGGAAAGTTACATAAATACTGAGTAAATGAGTAAAATATTCATAATCTACAACTATTACTAAATTGCATAATAATCTACAATATATATTCCATATATACATGGTATATGATTTTATACCATAAATCACGAATGTTGCTATGATAACGAAATTACACAAATATACATATGGTATATATTACAAAATTAACATTTTAATAAAAAGAATGAATTTTTAGTCATAGAGAAATACCACATTAATTTATTTTTTTAATTTTATTATTATTGTTATTGTTTTTATTTTAACTATCTTTACTAGATATATTGTGCAACCGTCCGTTGGTTCATCAATTTAATGATGGATGGATTATCTGTCACATATCAGTATACTAGATGACGTAAGCACGGGTGCCTAAGGTAAAGCTAAATTTTTTTGGTGAGCATGCAATAAGAAAGTGCAAACAACGCCATAAGATACTTTTAGAGTTTATTCACACTGAAATCACAAAGAATTCAGTATAAATATTCCATTCTTAATTACAATATCAAAATCATTTGTCCTCTGCCTAATAGGAAAGAACTTTTAGCAATAGATTGATGCCTTAAAAGGGCATAGTACACTACATATTACTCTGCAGTGGAGCAGGAATCAGGCACCAAAATGAGAATCACATAAGAACATCGAACCACAACCATTCTGAAATATGCAAACGTATCTACCAAGTAAGAAACAAGCCTTTTATATTCTTCAACTAATACATAGAAAAAACTTGTGAACCCTGAAAAGTTAGACGAAAAAAAAACATATAAGCAGCTTATTAAATTTCTGTCGATCTGTAAGTTAACATACTATATTATTGGTTAAGTAGTTATTCTTGAAGAAGCTAACTACACCTACAGGCTACAATAATTATTATAATCTAACCTCCCTAATCAAGTTAACTTTAATAATCATTAACCACCACTAGCATTTAGCTTTTGTACAAAAAATAAAACTAACTTTATTGACTAGAATATATACCATCTTTATGCAAATTAACTAGAAGAGAAAGTTGTATGCATGAAGCTAGCATATTGCATTAAATATTCTGGTGGAAAAGGTCAAGTTAATGCTCAGAAGGTAAGGCGTGTGGCAGTCCACGCCTTACAAAGTGTGTTGAATGTCACCCCTTAGCTTAGCTAACTAACGGCTTCGTTACAATTTATACTAAAGCGTGGGGCAGTGCACGCCTTTACCGATTTGAAATCTTTCACTTTCTTGTTATCCCTTTGAAAATTTTAATTAAAAAAGTTGTCCTTTAAGCTCCGGACTCAGATACATACTTTGCTATATTTTAAAACTCTTATTCTTTTCTCTCGAACTCTGTGCAGAATGAAACATCGCTATATAAATTGAAACGAACAAAATAATTAAATTTTTGTAGACTGGTCTATATATAAGTGATCAAGCTTTGCTTGAGTGATCAAGCTTTGCTTGAAGCTCACAAGCACAACAGGGTAATATGAGCCAGACAGAGGAATCCAAATTGTCCAAGCCACATGCACTATGCATTCCATTTCCAGCACAAGGCCATATAAATCCTATGCTCAAATTAGCCAAACTTCTCCATATCCAAGGCTTTCATATCACCTTTGTTAACACGGAATTTAATCACCGGCGATTGCTAAAATCGCGGGGTCCAAATTCCCTGGATGGCTTACCATCCTTTCGCTTCGAGTCCATCCCTGATGGACTCCCTCCCTCTAACAAGGATGCCACACAAGACGTTCCGTCTTTGTGTGAGGCATCTAAGAATTCGTGGCTGGCCCCTTTCGGAGACCTTGTTACGAGATTAAATGGTAATTCCAATTTACCTTCTATTACTTGCATAGTTGCTGATGCTGCTATGAGCTTCACTCTTCAAGTTTCCGAGGAATTGAGTATTCCTAATGTTGCCTTTTGGACTACTAGTGGCTGTTCCTTTTGGGCTTTCTTGCAATATCGTAAACTTGTGGAAAAAGGTTACGCTCCACTAAAAGGTATGAAAATGAAATCAGTAAATAATCTGTCTTATTTTCCAGGCAACTAGTTTCAAGTTGTATGAATGATTATCTATAGTCAAAGAGGTGTAGTCAAGATCATGGGCGGATCTACAATATTTGGAGTTTGGACCAAGGTTACCAATTTCAGCCAGGACATACCCAGTGACGGAGACAGAGATTTCGTCGAGGGTATTCAAACTTTAAAGGAGTGAATAATTTTTTTAGCCGAGTAGATGCACAAAATAATTTTTTCTACTCATAAGTGGGAGCACCCACTCGACTAGGGTGCTTGCTTAATTTTTTCTGCTCACAATTTTTTTCCAATAGAAATCAATCAATAAAATCTAGTGTATGTTTTGTATGGAGAAAACAGTTTTAGGAAAATATTTTTCTATTTTTCCATGTTTGGTTAGTCAAAATAGTTTGAAAAATATTTTTTTTAATTAAAACAAGCTCCTTCAAAACGAGGAAAATTACTTTCGTTAGAGAAGTAGAAAAAACAAGTACCATAAGTAATTAAATCATATCAACACTTATAATTATAAAATAATCTACTCTCATATAAATCATTATAGACATGGAAAAGTCAACAAAACAAGTTTAGCTACTAGCTGAATTATATAAAATAAATAACACATATCAAAATAAAGTGTAATAAATAATAAAAGAATTATCATGAAACATTTTTTTTAAAGAAAAACTATTGATAATCTCAAAAAAGAAATAGTAGTTGAAAAATGTGCATTTTTTTTCTTCTTTTTTTATTGACTGATTTCTATTGCAAAAAATAAAAACGAAAAGAAGAATATGGACTTATTTATTTGATGTGCATGTAGTTAATATAAAAAATAAAATAAAATAAAAATTAAATAGTAAAAAAATATGTTAATGAGTCTAAAAATTAAAAGAATAAGATTGGTAGGGTCTAATAAGTAAAGAATAGATATGTAGTAGAGTAAAATATGACCCAACAGTCCAGGTGTATCAGGCCCAACAATAAAGTGAAGAACAAAAAAGTAAAAAATGCTAGGGGCTGGGTTCGAATAGCAAACCTCCGAGTTGCAAATGAACACCCTGACCACCAGACTGTCTCCATCAGTTGGTTCTAAAGGTGTTCATTTTTATATATATCCTTATAAAACAAAATATTTTACTTGTATACACGATTTAATTTTTCGGTGAAGGGTGTTCGGTTGACCACCCTTGCTCTGCTGTGGCTTCGCCTTGGACATACCTGGTCTCTAGCTCCGCCCCGTGTATAGATTTTTTCGAAGTGATCTAACAGGTTGAAAAGTTCGTTGTGAGTCACTTTATTAGATATTAAACTCTATAAAGTTTAGTAATTCGTAACATCCCTTGTAAAACATTCTGAAATTAATTACAATTTCTTTTTACTGGTTGAATTTCAGATGAAAATTATTTAGACACAATTATAGACTGGATACCTGGCATGGAAGGCATTGGTCTAAAAAACTTGCCAAGCATCATCAGAGCCACAGTGGATGAACCAAGCTATATAATAATGAAATTTATAGTGGAAGAAATCGTGGACAAAATTCCCAAATTCTCTGCACTCATTTTCAACACTTTCGACACACTAGAGAGTGACGTTTTGCTACAAATGTCAACCTTGTTCCCTGCAGTTTATGCTATCGGACCCTTACATCGCTCTTTGTTGAATAATCAAACCCAAGACGAAGACTTGAAATCAATCGGATCAAATCTATGGAAAGAAGATACTGACTGTCTCGAATGGTTGGACACGAAGAAACCAAATTCTGTTGTTTATGTGAATTTCGGAAGTGTTACAGTGATGAGCAATGAGCAGTTAGTTGAATTTGCATGGGGACTTGCAAATACCAAAATGAATTTCTTGTGGATCGTTAGATCAGATTTGGTCATGGGTGATTCGGCCATTTTGCCGCATGAATTTCTTGCGGAGACTGAGGAAAGAGGTTTTTTAGCTAGTTGGTGTCCTCAAGAACAAGTTTTAAGTCATCCGTCAATTGGAGGATTTTTAACTCACTGTGGATGGAATTCGACTTTCGAGAGTATATCATTTGGTGTGCCAATGTTGTGCTGGCCATTCTTTGGAGATCAACAAACAAATTGTTGGTTTACTTGTAACCGTTGGGGTGTGGGGATGGAAATTGATAGCAACGTGAAAAAGGAAGTGATTGAGGAGCTTGTGATTGAGCTGATGATTGGAGAAAATGGTAAAGAGATGAAAAAAAAATGCATTGAAGTGGAAAAAACTAGCTGAAAAAGCTATCAATTCTTCAGATGGATCATCTCATATGAATTTTGAGAAGTTAGTGCACCATGTGCTATTACGAAAAGGTCTATCACTTTAATTTTCTTCTACTTGATTGACATGCTAAGGTTCAACAGTTCGAATATGACAACATGTTCAAAGATTAAGTTTTGTGAATCTCATGTTCCTCCACGATTGTACTTTGAACTTGCAAATTTGCAATATTTGGTGAAAATAAACTTTTCCATTCTAGCTAGCTAGCAAAACACTATTGCTTTTTCAGGTGCAAATGATCTCTTATAACTACTTACAAATTGAGTAAAAGAAAATGATGGTAGAGTCGTGATGTTTGACCCTTCTCGAGTCTTAACTCATTTTTTAGCTTTAACTATTTATTTTATGTCTAATGTGTTATAAATGTATTACCATATATAATGAATGTCTATTTCTTTGGAGAAAAGTTAGAAACCCTAACTTTGGAATAAAGTCAGTTTTCCCCTATAAATAATGGGGCTTTCCTTCATTATTATTCACCCCTCAAGAAATCCTCAAGAGAAATAAAGAAGCCTCATCTCTTCTCTCTATTCTTCTTGTTCTTATTTCTTATTGTTTCATAACACATTATCAGCACGAGGCTCTAATGTCTCAAATTTGAAGGCTAAGGTATTATTTCTCTTCCTTTTCATATGGCTAATAATCTTACGAAACTTGAGTTTGTTGCTCTTCAAAGTTCGGACAAGAACTACCTTTCATGGGTGTTGGATGCTGAAATCCACTTAGATACAATGGGTCTTGGAGATGCCATTAAGAAAGAAAATACATCATCTAACCAAAATCATGCTAAGGCTATGATATTCTTGCGTCATCATCTAGACGAAATTCTGAAAATTGAATATCTCACTACTAAGGATTTACTTGATTTGTGAAATAGCCTGAAAGAAAGATATGACTACCTGAAGGTGGTCATCCTCCTAAAAGCACGATATGAATGGATGCATCTGAGGTTTCAAGACTATAAAGTTTGTTCATGAGTACTACTCTACCATGTTTAAAATTTCTTCTTAGTTGAAACTATATGGAGAGACTGTCAATGATGATGATATAATGGAAAAGACAATCTCCACCTTTCATGCCTCGAATGTGCTCTTGCAGCAGCAATATCGAGAGAAAGGTTTCAAGAAGTATACTGAACTGAGTTCTTATCTTTTCGTGGCTGAACATAATAATGACTTGTTAATGAAAAATCACGAGAATCGACCTACTGGATCTGCACCATTTCCTGAGGTGAATGAGGTGTATGCCCACTATGCTAGGCATAGAAAAGGTCGCGGCCTTGTACGTGGTCGTGATGATGAAAAAAGAAATCATGTTCCTGGTGTTAATCATTCATCAAAAAAAAAAAAAAACCATCAAAAGAACAAAAAATAAAAGATGAGAAAGGTGGAGCAATTGCTTGCTTCCGATGTGGTGGAAAAGGACACTATGCACGTGATTGTTGTGCTCTCAAACACTTGGTTGAGCTTTATCAAGTATCACTAAAGAAGAAAGAGAAAAATCCCGAGGCTAATTTTATCTCTGAAAATCATGTTGACATCACATGTTTGGATGTAACAGATTTCTTCGAGCACCCTGAAGGAAAGATTGATCACTTGATTGGTGATAGTTCTGTGACTATGGAAGAATGAATAATTTTTTTTCTAGTGATAATAGTTAGTGAATAAGCGATCATATAAAAGTATTTGTTTGCATGAGTACTAGTTTTTTTAATTAGCATTGATCAATCTAGTCAATTTGTTATCAGTTGTTGATATAGTTTAATTCATTAATACAGTTTGATTTAGAATATTATCAATGAGTATTCTTATTCGCATAAAACTATAACGATAATTTTTTTTTTAGAGAAAAGAGAGGAGGCTTCTTTATTTTTCCTGAGGATTTATTGAGGGGTGTTGTATATGTGCCTATAGCAACACCAAATCGCACCAAGATGGGCCTCCAAAGAAGGTTATGAATTTATGTTGGGTTTAAATCACCCTCCATTATTCGCTATCTTGAACCATTAACAGGAGATATACTCACTGCTTGATTTGCAGAGTATCGGTTTGATGAGATAGTTTTCCCAAAATTAGGGGTAGACGATAGTGGCATCAAAAGAAAAATTTTGTGGAAAAATCATCACTATTTCATCTTGATTCACGTGCTTCAAGATTCTTCATTTGCGGAAAATTGCAAGTCAAATGCCAGCCACATTTACAGATTTGAAAAGGATCACCAAATCACATATTCTTGCAGAGAATGTCCCAATACAAATTGATGTCCCTAAAGGACCATCCACTAGTGTCATAGCTAATGAGTCCAAAACACGCCTGAAGCATATAGACCATTGAGTTCTAAGTATTGAAATCCTAAAAAAAGAAAAATAAATGGTCAAGATGACACTACGAAAGATCCTCATATGGAAGTTCAAGATTTGAGCAATTTTGATATTTCGGAAGGAATCAATGAGTCTGAGACTCAAGAAAAAGAGGAACTTTCCATAAATTCAAGTGATGCTAGAACTAATTTGAATCGATCTGAAATAGTGGTAGATTATGTCTTTGCATAGAATGTTGCAACAAAAATCATGCAAGATAGTAAGGATTTTGAACCTTAATCTGTCACAAAATGTCGACAAAGAAATAATTGGCCAAAATGGCAAGAAGCAATTCATCAGAATTGAATTCACTAGTCAAACGTGAAGTCTTTGGACCTATAACTCAAATAAGGAACGCTTTGTTGCATATGGGTTTTCACAAAAGCCTGACGTCACTTATGAAGAGGCATATTCACCAGTTATGGATGCAATAACATTGCGTTATCTTATTAGTTTCACTATTCATGATAGACTTGAAATGCATTTGATGGATGTGGTTACAACCTATCTATATGGATCAGTGTTTTAAAAGACAGTTTTGAGGCTCGCCTTGCGGTAGGGCATTGGCAAAATGCCTCGAGGAATAGGTGTGAGGCTTAAGTCCTGTAAGGTTTACGCCTTACACGTCTGACTGTATGTCAGAAGCACGTCTAACATCCAACGCTAGGGGTTCTCCTAATAAATCTTAGAAAAATTATGTGTCGAATTTCTTAATTGACATTGTTGACCCTTATAATTCTCTAATAAGTGAATGATGCTTAATAGTTTTTTCATCTATAAAAATTAAAACATTGAAAATAACTCAAATAAAAAGTCATTGTAATGTATTTTTATTATGTGAAAGCACCATGAGGGTGACTATCATTTAACATTTCTTTTAAAAGATTCTTAGTTAGCGTATTTTTACATCTTCACTTATCAATATCGGTCTTCATATTATTTCCATATGTCTCAAAATAATCGCTATTTGAAAGTAAATTATTATGTTTTATTATCTCAAAATTATCGTGAGGGTACTAATAAACTTTATTAATTATTTTCTTTCAGGGATGTAAATTGCATAGTATGATCATAAATATTTTACAAAAGAGAAAAGACATTAAGTCAGCACTAAAGTTGTCTCGAATTTGCAAGTAGACACTTAAAGTATGCGGGGGTCCTATTACCCCATGAAACTAGTTCTAACTACAACAAAATCACACTTTTTACGACAGCTGTGTTCTCAGACTCTATGCATGTGTCTCCCCCCCAATTTAAATAATATAATATTATTTTATTCTACAGGTTTAATGAAAGGTCTGGTAAAATCCAACCCATTTCACCCTCTCCTCTTTTCTTTCCCTAGCAAATTCACTGATAATTTTTTTTTCCTCTCCCCTTTCTTTTCTTTCAACATGTAAATATGCACTTTCTAGAGAAATCAACAACGATAGTAGTAGTTCTGCTTTTTCTTAGAAATTTTGGCGACCAAAATTTTATCTTTCTACTAAAATTAGATTACCCATTTCTAATAATGTATGTCTCCCCATCGTTTTAATTTTTGTGCTAAAACAAAACTGAGTCTTGTTAATTAATTTTTTTTTCAATCGATTTAGATTTTTGTGGAGGCAGTGATGGTGGTGCAACATATGTCGATTGGGATGAAGTTGAAGTGGATGTTGGTTCTGATGTTATCAGATTCATTAGTGTCATTCTTGACAAATCCTGCATCATTACAAAATCAGAAAAAGAGAATCAAATTTATTCCACAAGCTAAAGAAATCAATTTCAACTACAATAAATACACCACTAATATTATTTAAATTTGTGGTTTGTAGAGGAAGCTCTAAAAGGAATTTTTCTTGTTTGGAGATGAAGAGTTGCTTTTTCATTTTATTACAGAAAAACTACATCTAAGTCCCTCCTATTAATGGAGGTTTTGGGGCTATCAATGGAGGTCGTGGGGTTGTAGAGAGAAGAAGAGAATTCTCAAATTGGTAATGCCACGTGATAATTTTATATTGGTTTGGGGGTGAATTTTGACTCATTCACACGCCCCTCATCTGTGACATTACACTTTCTCTGAAAATTGGTCAAAGTGATGTATTTATTTTGGTTGGAATTAGTTTTGTGGGGTGATAGGACCCCGCAAACTTTAAGTGTCTATTTGCAAATTCTGAAGAACTTTAGTGGTTAGTTAATATCTTTTCTCTTTACAAAAATATGATTCTTTTATTATTTGAAAGTTAAGATGTTACAGTTGGTTTGCATTTCATAGTAGCTATTATAATTTTTTTTTTTTACACTTGTAAAATTATATTAGAAGATTTATTTTCTATGAGCTTGTTGATCATGTTTTTAATTGTTTTAATTATTAACTTATTTTTTTTATAATTTTTGCTTTATAATATTATTTTACTATATTATAAATTATAAAATTTAAGATCCATGAGGCTTACGCCCCATCGCCTCAGGCTTACGCCTCACCCCATGCTAAGTAAAACACCCTGCCTTACGCCCTAGCCTTTTAAAACACTGATATGGATCACTTGATAATGAGATATACATGAAAATTCTCGAAGGATTTAAGATGTCTGAAGCATATAGTTCAAAGCCTCAAAAAATATATTTAATTAGATTGCAAAGATCATTGTATGATTTGAAGCAATCTGGACACATGTGGTATAAAGGTCTTAGTGAATATTTATCTAAGGAAGGTTATACAAATGATAAAATTTGCCTATGTGTTTTTATAAGAAGACAACATCGGAGTTTGTTGTAGTTGCTATTTATGTTGATGATATAAACCTTATTGGAACTCCAATAGAGCTTCAAAAGGCAATTGATTATTTAAAAAAGGAATTTGAGATGAAAGATCTTGGAAGGACAAAATTATGTCTTGGTTTAAAAATTGAACACTTGACAAACGGTATCTTTGTCTATCAATCTGTCTACACAGAAAAGGTGTTGAAAAGATTTTATATGGATGGAGCACATCCATTAAGTACTCCAATGGTTGTTCGATCACTTGTTGTGAAAAAGGATACATTCCAACATCAATAAAAGATTAATGAGGAAATCCTTGGTCCTAAAGTACCATATCTTAGTGCAATTCGTACACTAATATATCTTGCAAATACTATAAGGACTAATATAGCCTTTTTGATTAATTTGTTAGCAAGGTATAGTTCTGCTCCTAGTAGGAGACATTAGAATGGGATCAAACACATATTGGGGTATCTAAAAGGAACTACCGATTTGGACTTATTTTATTCTAACGATTGCAGTCTCGATCTTGTTGGTTAGCTGATGCAGGATATTTATCTGACCTGTACAAAGCTCTGTCTCAAATAGGATATGTACAATATGTAGGGTTAATGTGATATCTTGGAGATCTACAAAACTGTCTATCATAGCTACTTCATCAAACCATGCTAAGATAATAGCTATTCATGAATCTAGCCGAGGGTGTGTGTGGTTGAGGTCCATGATACATCTCCTTCGAGAAAAATGTGGTTTGAAATGTGACAAAGTACCTACGATTTTATATGAAGATAATGCAACATGCCCAACACAACTCAAGGGAGGATTCATAAAAGAAGATAGAACGAAGCACATTTCGCCTAAGCTTTTCTACACACATGAGCTCCAAAAGAATGGTTACATCAACGTGCAACAGATTCGTTCAAGTGACAAAATGATTGATTTATTCACCAAGTCTCTACCAACTGCAACTTTTAAGAAGATGGTGCACAAGATCGGGATATGAAGATTCAAGGATGTTCTCATTAAGGGAAATTAATATGCGTTGTACTCTTTTTTCTTTACGAGGTTTTGTCCCACAGAATTTTTCTTGTAAGTTTTTTTAATGAGGCAGCCTATATGCGTATTATCTATAAATTAGACATTCAATGGGAGGGTGTGTGTGTGTCACGACCCAACCCACCGGATCGTGTCGGGCACCTGCCTACACCTACCCTAGATAAGAGAACCATGAATAACCCACCATTCACTCAATGCAGAAATTTCTATAACATTCACTTAGTCAATTTAATGTACACCATATGAATAACTAATCAAGCTGAAATACGATTACTCATTTAATTTGTTCCATGACTTGTTTTAATACATCAAGTATGAAAAATAAATACGGAAGATAACTACAATTGATTCCCTAGAACCTAGTCTAAATCGGTACAAGAGCACTAAACAACAAGTAGGGACATCCATCACGCAACATCCATGTAAGATAGAAATGATAGGAGCTGCTGTTGAATGATTGGCATCACTGCTATAGCAAATCCAACTGACATGCACCATGGCTATACCCCCAATTGGAGGTATAGTAAGTGTAGCATCAGTACAACCACACGTACTTGTAAGTGTTATCAGCCGACCAAAGTTAGAAACAAATAGCATCAATAATAAATAGGAAAAAATCATAACATCAAGTAACGTTTCGGTTCTAATTCCCAATTAGAGAATCCTCAACATATCATTTTAGCATATCTTTGTCCTTTGACTACCTATTTCAACCTATACCTTTTCTTCACTTTATATAACCCCAATTCCAGCCTAGTATGGATAGCTTAGCAGGGTTCACTAGACTAACACTTTTGGGCCACTGATGGTAATCGGGTTTCTAATTCCTTAGGAGTCATGGTACCTCTGACTATGTATAATTAGGTAATCAATTCTTGTTCTCTAGTAAAAGACAACAGGCAAAATAAAATACATCACATAATTACTATATACACGGGGGGAATAAGACTTATACTTACATCAGGAAGTACCTTATCTTCACATTTTGCTACAATGCCAAATCATATTCATTAACATAACCAATTCACTCAAGGGACCACAATATCTCATTAAGTAACGGGTCCGCACAAGGAACCATGAAATATCATCAACATAACTCGGTCTACTCAAGGAACCATCAACCACATATAAATGTCAATGTACGTTCAAATGCATATAAATGAATGTACCAATGTAGGACGTGCACATCATCTCTTTCTATTTTCATTTATTTCATCAACATTATTAACATCACATCTTACCAGCGTTGTACCTGACCCATATCACAATATATCATATCCGTACCGGCGTGGTACCCGACCTTCCATAACCATCAATCATCCACAATGTGTATGGATATGCAACACAGTCAATAACTATAAGTAGTGCATGAAGGCAAATCTCGAGCACCCAATTGAAGTCGGATGCAAGCAACAACGATCGAAACGAAACTTATAAATAATGACGACTAAGTGAATGCAATCAAATCACAAAATCATCATTTTAGACACAACGAGTATTCACTACCACGAGAGATCACAAGTATACTCGAAGGTCAAGTTACCACTTATTCAATCAAGCGTTATCAAATCCAATCATTTATCACCACAGGATCGAAGACCAATCAAACGGGTATCCATTTAGGAATTCACAATTCACCAAGGTTGACATTTGTATTCTAAATCATCAACCTATTTCATTTACCTGTCTAACACTCTTTTATTTATAATGGAATAGGCTAATTTCAATTGCTAACTAGTAACCCTTACACTCAAGTAATTACTAGGTTCTTAAGTTATATCGTTACATTATCTTATCACAACCAATCCTCCTAACTATCTTCTAGCAAGAGTGTCTCTTACTTCGACCACACCCCATATTGGTTATAGCTTAGGAGGTCACCTAGTTCTTATGTTATTAATCACAATTACATATTAACTCTATAAACCATCAAACAAGTCATACAACCACAAACACCCATCAAGGGATCCACACAAAATACAATACCACACCATGTTATTATTATGCTAATTTCAGGTAATTGTAATTCTTGCAATATTCTACCAATTTCAAGCCACGAATATTGAGCCAACAGAATAAAACAACAATCCGCTATAATAGTTAAGACTAATCGAATTTCAAAGTGTCCACCCGTCCAACTCCGTACCTGAAGGCCTAATGCATGATTTTTCTGACATTACCATTAACGCTCAATGCATCTAGCCCAAGTCTAGTTGCTACAGAAATAAACCTTAGCTTACATCGACTGAAGGTTCTGGAACAAGTAAGCCGCACCGAGTTGCTCCTCTGTTTTCTTCGCTTCGTTCTTGATCTATGACAACAAGATTATGCACCCAATTCATCTCATTTTAACTACTAGTAATCAATAATCAATGATTTTAACCATAAAATTGCCCTATTTCATCGTCTTAGATTTTTCTACCCTTTAAACCTCATGGATTCTACTTGAATTAGCTTGAATAACAATAATACTACTCCAAATAGTGTTTTCTAATGCCCTAGGATCATTAACAATTGATTTTTAGCCCATTCCCATTAGTTTGCATTAAGTTCATGAATTAGGGCTAAGCCCCAATTTCTACCATGAACAAGATTCTAATAATTTTCTATGTTTCTAAGAAGTAATTCAAATTTAGATTGTAAAAAGCTTACCCCCAAAGATGAAAACTCCTAAATTTTGCAGAAAATCGCCTACTCCAGAGCTCTCTCACATTTTTCAGAAAGTGGTGAATGAAAAACGTTTTCTAGGTTTTTAAAACTGTTAAATTCTGCGTGTTACCGCTACAACGGTTCACGCCTTAAATCAGAGGTCCGCAGTACTGGCGGTTCCTTTTACCGCTCCGGTGGTACCGCTGCAACAGTTACTTTATCTGCTGCAGCGGCCCGAGGTCGAAACTTGGGACCTCTCTTCTGTTATGCTCATTTTACAACACACTTCACGGATTATGACATTACGAAGCAACCCTTCCACGATAAGCACTATAACCGGAGTTCTATAACTCCGTTTCAAGTGCAAGAAGTTGCTACGACTTTCGAAACTCGCTGTCCATCTAAATAGAAAATCAAATCTCACTATCCATGCTCACATTAGCATCAGATTTCTTTTGACTAACACACCCTCAAAAATCATCCAACACCATACTGGCCTAGAATTTCTTAAAGTTGTCTAAGGGAAGCCTTAACGAAGGTATTACCTCTTATTTCAGCGTAAGAAAAATTTGGGTGGTTACATGGGAGTGTTATAAATGTATTACCATATATAGTGAATGTCTATTTCTTTGGAGAAAAGTTAGGAACCCTAACTTTTGAGACAAAGTCAATTTTCTCCTATAAATAAAGGGGGTTTCCTTCATTGTTATTCACCCCTCAAGAAATTCTCAAGAGAAATAAAGAAGCCTCCTATCTTCTCTCTATTCTTCTTCTTGTTATTTCTTATTATTTCATTCCCCTATAAATAAAGTGGTTTTCCTTCATTGTTATTCACCCCTCAAGAGAAATAAAGAAGCCTCCTCTCTTTTCTCTATTCTTCTTGTTCTTATTTCTTATAGTTTCATAACATAATCTTTATTTTAACTTTTAATTCATTTTAAAAAGATTTTATTTTAAAAGTGTGGAAAAGCTTTCAAAAGATTGTTATTTTAAAAATTTAAGTTTTAGTGATATTTGAGTTTTCTTGGTCTAGAATTAACAATTTAACTAGTGATATTTCTTTATTTTTAGTATATTTTTATTTACTCCTTTCAAGAAAAACAAAAACACAAAAATATCAACCAATTAAATGTGATTACTTAACTAATTTCATTTCTATCTATATCCATGACATATTTCATTGAACAGGAGAATATTTCACTCTTCCTCCTCAAATCTTTTTGATCTTATCCAAAATCTACAAAAACAAAAAAATTAGAAAAGAATAGAACCAAAAATAGACACCACAATACCTACATCGGTCAAGGTTTCATAATTACATTAGCATAAACTATTTTCTTTTCCAAGTAAAATCTAGACAGAAAAGAGGATAAGAGAGAAAGGGGTCCAATCATTAATGGGGATCAGCCACACTTAGGCTAAGAGAAAGGGCAGCAGCTACGGCAAAAGAGTTACGAAAATATACCAGCCACCAACAAAGGTTGTGGTGGAGTGGTACTGATAAGTACTCCTTCATTTTTAATCAGAGTATTCTTAATGTGGGATTTTCTAGTACAAATACACTAATTAGATATATTGAAGAAGCACAATACATTACTCATTTATTATTTATAGATTGTATATTATATATAAATTTAAATTTACATTGAGCTAATTTTTCTATCTCAAAAAGAGGGGGAAAAAAGTTGAAGAATAAATATGTCAACGACTAACGAAGCCAATTGACGTTTATGGGAGGGGTGTCAGTGAGATTCCGTATTTAATTATGATTTTTCCATTTTAATGCTTCTCATAGACATATTTTAGGGACATGAATATAAACAATGTAATTGAAAATTTTAAAACTAAAATGAATTATATTTATATAATTTATGAAAAGAATTATAACTTTTTTTAAAAGGTGTATCTGTATAATTTCCTCAAATAGGATAATTGTGTATATGGATCAAATATTACCTTTAATAGATATAATTTTAAATCTTGAATATTCTTTGCAAAATTTGTGGTTGGGCCATTTTAAATCAAGACATATACCTTCGTTGCCCATTGGTTGATTAATCCATTTGGAGTTTGGACCACTCTTTTATTGAGACATGCTCTAGAACTTGGAATGCAATATGTACGTCAAAAAGGAAAAAAAACAAATATTAATGCGTTAATGAATGAATACAGAAAACATAAAATACTAACCAAACAAATCTCAGAAACAAGAAAGAGGACATTTATCTTGGTGAAGAGAGGAAGAAGTTATAAGGAAAGATGAGATGAGAGGTCTTGGGTTCAAGCATTGGGTATGAAGTCGTCTTTGATAGAAAGCACTTTACTCTCATACTGAGACTTCCTCGTGCAAATCTGAATTAGTTAGGCTTCAATATGAGTATCGAACACTGACTGAAATTTATTTATTTATTTTTTTAAAAAAAGCTGAGATGAGATTCGCCTAGATAAAAAGAATAAAACCCTAATTAAGAGGAAAAAAGAGAAGGAATTGTGTATTTTTCATGTAAAAGAGGTGAACTAACGTTCAATTTGATCCCTGGTTGAATACCTAATTTTCTTTAATTAGGAACTTCTTTTTAATTATTATTTTGATTTTAAAAATAAATTATTAGTCATAGAGAAATACCACATCAATTTCTTTTGTTACTCATGTTGTTTTATCTTTAACTATCTTTATTTACCCGATATATTGTGCAACCATCCGTCAGTCTTCGAAATAGGCTTGAAATAGTCTTCATAAGACAATCACATATGGTTTGAATCCCCTTTGATTTTCTCACTATTTTGTTTCTAAAGTAATTTTTTATTTTTAATTAATCTCTATTATGTCAATTCTAATTATTGTAATTTAAAAATCATTCTATCGTTTGTCTAGAGATCATTAAGATTGTAATTTAGCGTCTTGTTCATTTCTCTTGTGCAACGAAACGAAAGGACCCGATCCACCAACTTCCATTTTTTTTTCTTTTAGGGGTGGCTGCCGAGGGGAGGTAAAAAATTATTAAGTTAAGGGGTTGTTTTGGTCTAAATAAAAAAATTCTGTATGTTAGCCTATAATTATGCAAAATGTATCTAAGGCCTAATTTTTCAAATTTGATAGAAAATTAGGAAGTTCTGATATATTATGTAATTATTTAAACTGTTGATATGTTATGTAAATGTAATAGAGATGTTTGACTGATTATGTAATTTTTGTCCTTTTTTTTCGTCCAGCAACTTCAATTATTTTTAAAGAAACAATTTTCTTATTCATATAAAAATATATAATAATGATATCACTCTTTTGTTTTGATGACGTTGTGCATTTGTAAAAACGCCAAAGTGATTATGTTTAATTAAGCTCACACATTGTACATAAATTGACCATTTCTTCTTTGTTTTTCCCGCACAATAACCACATAAAATAAAACCATCTGCTGTGAAATCAAACATCCCTTCTTTTTTTTTTTTTAAGAGTTTGCTTAATATCATGGAAATTATGATTTGTTTTCTCTGGTACTCCCTCTGTTCGGTTTTACTTGTCACTTTTTGATATGACACACCCATTAAGAAAATAATTATTGATATGATTATTTTACCATACTACCCCTATTAATTGATGTTTAGAGTAATGTGTCTTAAAAATGGTTTGGAGAATAAACAATTAATGCTAAGGGTAAAATAGGAAAAATTCTTTTGTTTTTTCTTGATATGTCAAAAGTGACAAGTAAAAATGGAAATTCAATTAGAAAAATAGTGACAAGTAAAAGTGAACGGAGGGAGTAACTAAAAATTAATTATCTTTCCTTGATATATTAAAAATGAAATATATTTTTGGAATACAGACAATGGAGGGAGTATGTTGTTTCAATAAGATGCTATATACTTATTTATATTTGAAAATACATTAACTTTAAATTTCTCATTTTACCATTTTTGAGTCACAGAATTGTCGTAACATGTTTAAAATCACAAATTCCTATGCTCTTTTTCTTTTCTCGCTATATACATAAATCGAAACAGATAAAGTAATTAAATTTGTGTAGACAGGTCTATATATAAGTGAGCAAGCTTTGCTTGAAGCTCACAAGCCACAACAGGGCAATATGAACCAGGCAGAGGAATCCAAATTGTCCTCCAAGCCACATGCACTATGCATTCCATTTCCAGCACAAGGCCATATAAATCCTATGCTCAAATTAGCCAAACTTCTCCATATCCAAGGCTTTCATATCACCTTTGTTAACACGGAATTTAATCACCGGCGATTGCTAAAATCGCGGGGTCCAAATTCCCTGGATGGCTTACCATCCTTTCGTTTTGAGTCCATCCCTGATGGACTCCCTCCCTCTAACGAGGATGCCACACAAGACGTTCCGTCTTTGTGTGAGGGATCTAAGAATTCGTGGCTGGCCCCTTTCAGAGACCTTGTTACGAGACTAAATGGTAATTCCAATTTACCTTCTATAACTTGCATAGTTACTGATGCTGCCATGAGCTTCACTCAACAAGTTTCTGAGGAATTATGTGTTCCGAATGTTGGCTTTTGGACTGCTAGTGGTTGTTCCTTGTGGGCTTTCTTGCAATACCGTAAACTTGTGGAAAAAGGTTATGCTCCGCTAAAAGGTATGAAAACGAAATTTTTACGGTAAATAACATGTCTTATTTTCTAGATTACTAATTTCAAATTTTATGTACGATTATCTATAGTCAGAAGGGTGGCCAGGACTTTAAGCTGATAAGTTTAGGTTTCTAGCTAGCTTAATATTTATACAAACTAAAAGGATTTCTTTAGACAAATACAATATTTTGACCAAGATTACTGGATTCAGCTAAAAAGTACCGTGGTCTCTTGGTCTGCCCCCCCCTATAGGTTGAAAAGTTCTTTGTGTGTCAGTTTATATAGATATTATAAACTATGTAAATTTTAGTACTTTGTAACATCCCTTGTGACCATTCTGAAATTAATTAGTACAATTTCTTTTTACTTGTTGATTATCAGATGAAAGTTATTTAGACACGATTATAGATTGGATACCTGGCATGGAAGACATTCGTCTAAAAAACTTGCCAAGCTTCATCAGAGCCACAGCGGATGAACCAAGCTATATAATAATGAAATTTATAGCGGAAGAAATCGTGGACAAAATTCCCAAATTCTCTGCACTCATCTTCAACACTTTCGACACGTTAGAGAGTGACGTTTTGCAACAAATGTCAACCTTGTTCCCTGCAGTTTATACTATAGGACCCTTACATCGCTCTTTGTTGAATAATCAAACTCAAGACGAAGACTTGAAATCAATCGGTTCAAATCTATGGAAAGAAGATACTCATTGTCTCGAATGGCTGGACGCGAAGAAACCAAATTCTGTTGTTTATGTGAATTTCGGAAGTGTCACAGTGATGAGCAATGAGCAGTTAATTGAATTTGCATGGGGACTTGCAAATACCAAAATGAATTTCTTGTGGATCGTTAGATCAGATTTAGTCATGGGTGATTCGGCCATTTTGCCACATGAATTTCTCGCGGAGACTAAGGAAAGAGGTTTACTAGTTGGTTGGTGTCCTCAAGAACAAGTTTTATGTCATCTGTCAATTGGAGGATTCTTAACACACTGTGGATGGAATTCGACTTTCGAAAGCATATCATTTGGTGTGCCAATGTTGTGTTGGCCTTTCTTCGCAGATCAACAAACAAATTGTTGGTTTAATTGTAACTGTTGGGGTGTAGGGATGGAAATCGATAGCAATGTGAAGAGGGAAGTGATTGAGGAACTTGTGAGAGAGTTGATGGTTGGAGAAAAGGGTAAAGAGATGAAAGAAAATGCATTGAAGTGGAAAAATTTGGCTGAAAAAGCTATCACTTCCCCAAATGGATCATCTTATATGAATTTTGAGAAGTTAGTTAGCCATGTGCTATTACGAAATGGTCTTTCACTTTAATTGTCTTCCATTACGTATTGACATGCTAAGGTCCAATAGTTCGAATATGAGAACATGCTCAAGGATTTAATTTTTGTGAATGTCATGTTTCTCCAAGATTGTACTTTGTATTTGCAATATTTGGTGAAAATAAACTTTTCCATTCTAGCTAGAAAAGGACTGTTATTTTTCAAGTGGAAATGATTTCTTATAACCACTTACAAATTGACTAGAAGAAAATGACATTTTCAGATCTCTTAGGTATAAAAGTGACTATAAAACGAAAAACAAATTTATGAAGAGGTACAAAACCAAATCCTCAGACCATGTAATTGTCTTATGAAGGCTTTTTCAAGCACATGTGACATGCCTATACGGATGGCAGGCGGAGCGACGACACAAATTGAGGCCTAACCTGTAGTGAATACTACTCCAAATACTCACTGGAGAAAGATTGATTGTATTACAAACTGAAATAGGAAAAATTGAAATAACCAAGACTATTATAGAGAGGGTAGAAGGAGATGATGGGTTACTCAGAAAAGGGATGAGAAGCCATAGAAGAAAGGGGATGAGAGGTTTCAGATTCTTCGCAACAATTTCCATGCGTTTCTTTCCACGTGCTCCACAGGGAAATATGTCCACTGTGTTCATAACATAAACTGCAATATTTCAACTGATTTGTCCTCATTTAAGTTTATTTTGCTAGAAAAACAAGTTCAGCATTTCATTTTTAAAACAGGAAAGGGTAAAAAATATCCTAACTTATTAGAAATGACTAAAAATATCATTCTATTTCCTTCTATTGGATCAACTTTGCCCCTACTTCCACCCATTGGATCAAAAGTGCTTAACATATTAGAAATGGCTAAAAAATGAGCTCTTCCAACGGTTGGATCAAATTTTTGCCCTTAACATTATTTCCAGGTTTAAAATTGCCCTCAATTAACAACAAAATTATACGACTTTTAGTTAAATTTCAATAAAAATGCTTAGGCTTTGAGATTCTTCTTAAATTCTATCCAATTACCAATTCTGGAAATGAAACTATTTATTTTCATTGAATGAGGACAACAATACCAATTAACCCCAAACAAACTTAATGCTCTAATGTCGGACTCAAGCTAAAAAAAAGTGTGTTGTTATCTTTCAATTATTTCATCTATATAAAGCAGCAACCATCCGTTAGTCTACAATTTGTTTGCACGCTGAATTTTCTATTAATTCATTTTTGGTATTTAGTCACCTTGGCATATTCTTGGAAAAATGTACAAAAGACATTGAAGAGTGATTTACAAGAATGACCTTAAAGGTGGGTGGTTTTGAACTTTTAATTTCCGCTTGTTCCATGAGCAAAATTTTTGACTGTTGAACTTGATGGAAGTTTACCCATGGGACAAACCGGGGTCAAAAATTTAACACCAACGATTTTCAAGATCTACTGTGATGAAAGGTAAGTGATGCGTCGGACTTAGAAAATCTTAGGCCAACAAAATGTTGATCAGTGAAGACGAGAAAGTTTTTAAGTGTAGATGACTACTTGTACTTGAAGTTCCATGACTTTATCCGGTGGGAGGGTTTAGAGCCAGTTAAGCCTATAGCATATCTAGCAAAAGCTTCAATAATACATCAGTAGATCATTGATTATCATACCTCCTCTGAATAGTCTACGTGGACCCTAGTTTCTATTACATTAATTCGAACTAATCAAGTAATGCATGGATTGTAATTTCCAAATGATCTTATATAAAGTGAGGAAGCTTGATTAAAGCATTGAACAGCCCATCCCAATATTCACAATTTCTAGAAAAACAGGCAATATGAATCAGGCAGAGCAACCCCTGACCAAGCCTCATGCAGTATGCATACCATTTCCAGCACAAGGCCATATAAACCCTATGCTCAAATTAGCCAAACTCCTCCATGTCCGTGGCTTTCATATAACCTTCATTAACACATAATTCAATCACCGGAGATTGCTCAAATCCCGGGGTCCCAATGCCCTCGATGGCCTATCTTCCTTTCGTTTCGAGTCTATCCCTGATGGGCTCCCTACTCCCTCGAATGAGGATGCCACACAAGATGTTCCGTCTTTGTGTGAGGCATGCAAGAAGTGTTTGGTTTCCCCTTTCAGAGACCTTGTCATGAGACTTGACAGTAATTCGTCAAGCACGATGAATTTCCCTCCTGTTACTTGCATAGTTTCTGATCTTGGCATGAGCTTCACTCATCAAGTTTCCGAGGAATTAGATATTCCCAATGTTGGATTTTGGACATCTAGTGGTGGTGCTTTGTTGGCTTACATCCATTATCCTTAACTTGTGCACGAAGGTTACTCTCCACTAAAAGGTACGATCAAATTTGAACGCTTGCCACCATATTGTATTTTAGAGTTACCTAAGTATTTCGACAATGTTGTAGAGAACTTTTATGTTATTAGTAGTACTCCCTCCGTTTCAAAAAGAATGACTTATTTTTCTTTTTAGTCCGTTTAAAAAAGAATGACCTCTTTCCTTTTTTGGAAACACTTTAATTTCAACTTTCCACGTGGCATGTTTAACACCACAAGATTCAAGGGCATTTTGATACATTTGCCATAACTTTAATTTAGGACCACAAGATTCAAAAGTCTTCTTTATTTTCTTAAACCTAGAAATTCTTTTATAATGTGATTGAATTTTAGAACTTAATTATAAAAACCTAGAAAATAACAATAAAGACACAGAACTTGAGTTTTTCTTTTTTTTAAAAAAAATAAATTCTCTTACAATTTCTAATCTAGTATATACTTGCAATTTTTTTTATTGGTTGAACTTCAGATCATAGTTATTTGACCAATGGACATTTAGACACGATTATAGATTGGATACCTGGCATGGAGGACATTCGTCTGAAAAACTTGCCAAGCTTCATCAGAGCCACAGTTGATGAACCAAGCTACATTGTAATCAAATTCATAGTGGAAGAAATCTTGGACAAAATTCCCAATCTCTCTGTACTCATTTTGAACGCTTTGGACACACTAGAGAGTGACATTTTGCAACAAATTGCAACTAAGTCCCTACAGTTGATTATACAGTTGACCCCTTTCACTCTTTGTGGAATAATCTAACTCAAAGAGTCTCAAGACGAAGAATTGAAATCAATCAGATCAAATCTGTGGAAAGAAGATACCCATTGTCTCGAATGGCAGGACACAAAAGCAACCAAATTCTGTTGTTTATGTGAATTTTGGAAGTATTACAGTGCTGAGCAATGAGCAGTTAATTGAATTTGTATGGGGACTTGCTAATACCAAGATGAATTTCTTGTGGATCGTTAGATCAGATTTAGTCATGGGTGATTCGGCCATTTTGCCACGTGAATTTTCTTGCGGAGACTAAAGAAAGAGGTTTATTAGGTGGTTGGTGTCCTCAAGAACAAGTTTTAAGTCATCCGTCAATTGGAGGATTTTCAACTCACTGGGGATGGAATTCGATTTTTGAAAGTATCATTTGGTGTGCCAATGTTGTGCTGGCCATTCTTTGCGGATCAAAAAAAAATTGTTGGTTTAATTGTAACCCTTGGGGTGTGGGGATGGAAATTGATAGCAATGTGAAGAGGAAAGTGATTGAGGAGCTTGTGATTGAGCTGATGATTGGAGAAAAGGGTAAAGAGATGAAAGAAAATGCATTGAAGTGGAAAAAATTAGCTGAAAAAGCTATTAATTCTTCAGATGGATCATCTTATATGAATTTTGAGAAGTTGGTTAGTGAAGAGCTATTGCAAAAACGAAAAGGTTCTTCACTTCTTCCATTAGATTGACATGTTGAAAATTGAAATAACGTTGTATTTCTTTCTTCTCTTTGTACTGTGTCGGTTTTTTTTTAAACTTGATTTGGAGTCCCTAGAATAAGGAAAACACAGCTTGCAGCAGATGGTAAAACATTTGTTGCATGGTTTATACGTCTCAAATTGTGTCAAATTTCTTATTTCAGATAATTGGCTTCCATAAGCCGTCTCTCTGTAGCACACATTACACAAAGTTCTAGTCATCTCGGGTATGTACATTAGTCCTGTCTCTGGTATAGCACGGTTGTATTATAGTAACTTGAAAAATAAGGCAATAATCTGTTATAGTCGATAAAATTATATACTGTAAAATATTTTATAGTATCAATAATTTACTGATAGAAAGAAAACATGCATGATCATATGTCTCAGCAGAACGAAACTCAATAACCTATTAACATTGATGCCTAGTGTTGCAATAATACAATATATTGAAATAAGGAAAACAAGTATTATATATCTGTTTTCTCAACAGAGTGAAACTTAGAGAGTAGCAACCTATTATTAGGAGAGAGGAGAATTTCATTGATCAGTTTGTCTATGTTCACATAAGATGATCCTGTTGGTTTTTTAGCAGCTTCTTCAGCCAATTTCTTCCATTGCAAGGCCCTTCTCTTCATGTATTCGCCTTCTCCCCAGTCATCAGCTCTCTTACAAGGGCTTCAACTTCGTCCCTCTTCACATAATTGTTAATCTCCATTCCAATGCCCAACTTGGTGCAACAGAACCAACAGTTAGTCGGCTGTTCTGCAAAGAACGGCCAGCAAATCATTGACACCCCACTGCTAATACTTTCCTGGGTCGAATTCCATCCACTGTGAGTCAATAACCAATGGCAGGGTGGTTAAGGACTTGTTCTTGCTGGCACCAGCTTGCTAGCATCCCCCTTTCTTTAGTTTCCTCCACGAATTCGGGTGGAAGAATTGCTTGTTCTCCTAATACAATATCAGGCCTTATAATCCACAGGAAATCCAACCGGCTATTGGCAAGTCCCCAGGCGAATTAGATAAGTTGGTTCAGAGTCATAACAGTGATGCTTCCAAAATTAACATAAACAATAGAACTTGGTTTCTTGGAATCCAACCATTCAAGACACTTTGGTTCTTCTTTCCAAAGATTGAATCCAAATTCTCGTCGTCAACATGTTTGACAGGCAAATTCAACGGTGCAATTACATACACCGGAGGAAGAAGTATTTGAAGTGATTCAATAGGTGACCTACACCTCTTACCATAAAGGGCTTCGAAAGGAGTCATCTGGATGTTAGAATGGTAGCTATTATTGTAGGCGAATTCTATAAGGGGCACGTGATCCGCCCAACTACCCTTAAAATCAATAACAAAGTCTCTTAATATGTCTTCCAAAGTTTGAATAGTATGCTTCGCTTGCCCATCCGTTTGAGGATGGAAAGCGGTGCTAAGATTCACTTACGTGTCCAAACCTTCTTGAAAAGCTCTCCAAAATTGAAAAGAAAATTGCGTACTGGATACAGGGGCTCCATAAAACCTAACAATCTCTTGAATATACATCTTTGCATAATCCTCTCCCGAATAGGTAGTCCTTACAAGCAGAAAATGAGCAGACTTGGTTATTCTATCAACAATGACACAAATAGAATCATATTGGTTGCGAGAACAAGAAAGACCGATAATGAAATCCATATTTATCATTTCCTATTTCCACATTGGAATAGCTATGTCTTGTGACGTACCACCAGGTCTTACATGTTCAACCTGGACTTGTTGACAATTAGAGCACTTAGCAACAAAATTAGCAACATCCCTCTTCATTTTCTTCCACAAATATTGTTCCTTCAAATCATGATACATTTTTGTAGAGCCAGGGTGAACAGTATACCTGGATACATAGTCTTCGGTCAAGATTCTCTCACGCAAATTATCAACATCAGGAGCACACAATGTCCCTTGGTACCATAAAATGCCATCTCCTTTAATTTCAAAATCCATTACTGGATGTTGACCAATATCTTCCCTAATTTTCATAAGTATAGGATCATTAGCCTATTTCTCCTTAACTTCAGCACCTAAGGATGACTTATCCATTTCGTGAACAATCACACCCCCATCTTCGGAGTCCAAAAGTCGGATTCCCAAATTAGCAAGCCGGTAGATGTCTTTTACCAACCCTCTCTTTTCCTCCTCAACATGAGAAAGACTTCCCATGGATAACCTGCTAAGAGCATCAACAACTACGTTAGCTTTACCTGGTGCAAGCTCATGTCATAATCCTTCAATAGTTTCAGCCACCTCCTTTGCCTAAGGTTCAGCTTATTTTGGGTGAAAACATATTGTAGACTCTTGTGATCAGCGTAAATATCCACATGTACCCCATATAAATAGTGACGCTAAATCTTGAGTGAAAAAACCACAGTCGCCAATTTAAGGTCATGAGTTGGGTAACTTCTCTTATGCACTTTAAGTTGCCTGGAAGCATATATCACAACTTTTCCATGTTGCATAAACACACACCCAAGTCCCACCCGGGATGCATCACAATATACCACAAATTCTTCAGTACCCTCGAGGACTGTCAAAATAGGGGCAGAAGTCAAACGATCCTTTAATTTCTTAAAATTGCCCTCACAAGCATTGGACCATAGGAATTTTACCTTTTTATGTGTCGGCTTTGTTAACAGAGCAGCTATAGTAGAGAAACTCTCCACGAATCTTCTATAATAGGCGAAAAAACCCAAGAAACTCCTAATGTCAGTTGGAGTCGTGGGTCTAGGCTACTTCTTCACTGCCTCAACCTTTTGGGGATCCACTTTAATCTCTTCACTAGAAACAATGTGACCTAGAAAAGTCACAACACTTAGCCAGAATTCACACTTGAAAAAATTGGCATATAACTCCCGATCTTTGAGAGTCTGAAGTATAATTCGGAGGTGATTGGCATTCTTCTCCTCACTCTGAGAGTAGACCAAGATGTCATCAATAAAGACTATCACGAACATGTCCAAAAATTACTTGAACATCCTATTCATAAGATTCATGAAGGCTGCAGAAGAGTTAGTTAAACCAAAGGACATAACAAAAATTCAAAGTGACCATACCAAGTTTGGAACGCAGTCTTGGGAATATCAACTTCCCTAACTTTAAATTGATGATAACCCGAACAAATATCTATTTTTGAGAAATACTTAGCACCTTGAAGTTGGTAAAAAGATCATCAATTCTCGGAAGAGGATACTTATTTCTCACCATAACTTCATTCAACTGGCGATAATCTATGTACATACAAAGAGACCCATCTTTCTTTCGCACGAAGAGTACATGGGCACCCCAAGAAGAGACACTAGGACGGATGAAACCCTTATTAAGGAGGTCTTTCAACTATTCTTTTAACTCTGCAGGAGCCATTCTATATGGCGTAATGGAAATGGGTCGAGTATTGGGCAATAGATCTATCCTAAATTCAATCTCCCTGTCTGGGAGGACTCCGGGAAGGTCTTTGAGAAAGACTTCAGGAAATTTATTGACCACGAGAAAGGTCTGGAGTGGGGGACTTTTAGCACTAGAATCTCGGACCCAAACTAAATGGTACAGACACCCTTTGGATATTATTTTTTGGCCTCTAAGATAACAGATGAACCTTTCCTTTGGTAATATGGAACTACCCTCCCATTCTAGGACTGGTTCATTTGGAAAACAAAACGTAACCTTTCTGGTCCTACAGTCCAAAGTAGCATAACAAGAGTGAAGTCAATCCATCCCCAGAATTATATCAAAATAAACCATATCTAGCTCTATTAAATCTACCACCGTATCTCTATGAATGATAGTCACAACATAATTTTTATAGACCCTTCTAGCAATGATTGACTCACCAACTGGGGTAGAAACTGAGAAGGTTTCAGGAATATTTTCAGGACCAAAACCAAAATTTACAGCCATATAAGGAGACACATAAGATAAAGTGGAACTGGGATCAAATAAAACATACACGTTATGGGAGAAATTCTATAACATACCTATGAAAACATCTGGCGAGGCCTCTAAATAATGGCGAGTAGATAGAGCATACATACGGTTTCGACCCTCGCCTATACCAAAAGTAGTCCCATTTGCAGCTGGGGCTGAAGAAGCAGTAGCGGAGGCCTTGCTTCCCCTAAATGTCCTCTTGCCTTTGGACACTCCCTAGTGTAACACCCCGTACTTTTCTAACCTTACTTGATACCTTGGGATCATATCTACATAGGTGTTGAGATGCCATGAAAAGGTGTTTTATAATGTCATTGGTGAAACATTTGATATCGGACTTAACATGTGCGATTAGACCTTCGTGGGAGGTGTTTTGTGAATTCGTGATGCATTTGGGTGATGCCCCGCACATGTTCTAACCTCATTTGGTGACTTTAAGTCATGTTTACTTGATGGTTAAGATCACTAAGTAAGTATTTTGTAGTGTTTTGATAAGGGATTGGACGATACGCAACCATTGGATTAGTGGCCGAAAAATTCAGCAAAGTGCTGAAACTTGCGCCACTACCCTGTTTCAGGGGTGTGGCGCAAGCCACCTGCATTCTGAAAATTCAGAGAAGGCTGAAAACTTGCGCCACAGCCTGTTTTGCAGCTAGTGGCGCAAGGCACAAATTTTGTGCCTTTCCGGACCCGTTTTGTAACGCAATTCTACGACGATTCTTGGATGGTTTCTTTTGGTTCTTTGGAGTTCTTTGAGCATTGTTAAAGCTTCAAAAACTTCAATACACTCTTACATACTTCTACATGATCAAATCATGAAATGTAAATAGTGACCCAAAAATGTCCAATGAAGTCAAGGGCGACTAGAATTCCTATTTTTGCGATCGAAACGACGAATGAGAATCTTTTAAGAGAATATTATCGTGATATTATGGAATTATGTAAACATGAGATATATGGTGAATAATACATGAAATGTGATGGATTACATGGATATGTGTTATTGGGCCCAAAGTTAGGCCCAAAATGGGATTAAAAGACTTGGCCCAAAGAGGAAATAACCCACTCTTCCAATAATTGACTAAGTACACATATCATTTAGTGCCAAGTGTGGATAAGGATGACTTGATGTCCATAAAAAGGCCCCAAAAATCAGATTTTTAATCATACAAGACTCTCATGTCTTTATGATATTTTCTCAACATTTCCCATTTCCAAATCCTAAAGCAAAATAATTCCTTTGGACTCTTTGGACAAGATCATCCTATTTCAAGCCTTGGTAAGTATCTATTCACATGAATTAACATATTATATTCATGGGAGATTATGTATATTATGATAGTTGTGTTGGCAAGGTGGTGAATAGTGTATTTTTGCCTTTGGTGAAAGATGTGCTATCTTGGTGATTTAAACTTGAATTAGGACTTGTGCCTTTGATGAAAAAGCATGGTATGGACAAAATATGAACATGTATGGTGTTATTTTTGGTATTAAACTTGTTCTTGTCTATAAGTGGAAATTGTGGGATTTTTGGCCGATATGTGTTATGAGTTGTATTAAGGTCATTTGATGGGTTATTTATGATGTGTTATGGATAAGAAAGTGTAAAGAAGAAGTGTTGTGGTGAAATGTATCAATTATCATGTATTGGTCAATGTTGGAAATATTATGGAATTTTTGGAATAAGAATTTTATCAATGGTTTTGTCAAGGGGAAATGACATGTTTAAGGACACATATATAACTCATTGATGTTACATGCATTTGAAGAGTAATTGGTGGTTAATGTGAATTTCGTATTGTATTTGTGTTGTAGAGTGACACAGAGAGAAGGAGCGGGATTATTGTATACGCATCTAAGGTTGTATATTCGTATTGCGAATCCAAGGTATGTAAGGTTACTTTTTCCGTATCTTTCTGCGGCAAATAGTGTCCATATTGACATGTCACTAGTCCTATCCCGAAATGTGCTAAGGTATCCGATATCCGTTTATCAATAGTCATTGTCATATATTTCCTACTCATGGGTCATTTGTGAATCTCATGTCTCCTATTTGGTTAATGGTCCGAAAGCTCAAAATAAGGTTATGTTCCAATGTTCCAATAGTGACTATACTTGTATCTCTTGTTCATGGATTATTGTCCAATGGTTCCAATGGTATCATGGTGCTAGTAATGTTATATTTCTCATGATGTTTATTCACATGTCCTTCACTCATTGGTTAATGATTCAAAGCGTCCAACAATGTTATGTTCCAAAGCTCCAAAGTGATGTTATGACTATCAAAGTATCAATCTCAAAGTAATGAACAAAGTAATGCATATGTAGTCAATGATCAAGTACGGGTGGCAAGTCTAGGGGCGTAAGCCTGGCTCGACTCGATCCCGAGATATGGATTTATGGGTGGCAGGTCTAGGGGCATAAGCCTAGCTCGACCCGATCCCGATGCATTGATGTATGGGTGGCAAGTCTAGGGGCATAAGCCTAGCTCGACTCGATCCCAACACGATGATATGATATGAAAAGACCCACTGATCAGTCGGGCCCCGGTACATTGTGATATGTAATGACAAGTGAGCATTGAATGTAAAGAAAGCAATGAAAGCAATCCACATGGTTTCCAAAATGCATCATGCTGACTTATTCACATTGATAGTCATTTGTATTTGAGTTCATTGAGATATTCATGTGTTGTACAGTTTCATCTGAGCCTTGCATACTCAGTACTTATTTCGTACTGACCCCTCTCGAGGAATTTACCTTACTTGCTGCAGGCGCAGGTACCAGTAGGCCTCCCCAGTAGATTGCCACTGTTAGCGGTTCTTTGGTGAGCTCCAGCTCATTCGGGTCTTCTCCAAGTCAGAGTGTGTATATATGTTTTGGTATTGTACATATTGTGTAAAGCGGGGACTTATCCCGACTTATGGTTCATTTTGGTCAATGCTTTGTTAGAGGCTCTTGTAGACAAGTGTGGGTGTATAAATGTAAAAAGGATATGTCGTACTTGACTCGGTGGCCTCAACGGCCTAGTTTCGCGTATGTATATATATCATGTTCCATGACTTTCATTGTTGGTCTCTATAGCCGTTATGTGCTTATGGGTTTCTTATGGCATGCATATGATTGAACATAGGCAAAGGTTGGTTCTCTCGGGCCTTATCGACTATGGGTGCCAATCATGTCTCGATTGGATTAGGGGCGTGACAAAATGTGACCAGGCTGTCCACAACCATAAAACACACCCTTAACCATAAGGCATCTACCACGGTGAACTTTACCATAGGTGGGGCAAGAAGCATAGGACGGAGTTGACTTAGCCACACTACCCTGGGACTGAGTACCCTGCATCCTGTGACTATTATTAGAATGGAAATGCTGATCACTCGAAGGTTTAGGGGCAGGTGCTTTAGTTGATGAATAAGTATGTCCCCAAGATTTCTTCCTGAATAACTCTCTGCCGCTCTTACCACTATGCTGGTGGCTTGTTTCCTGATCTGCTGACCTAGCCCTCTTATTTTGGCGCACCTCTACCTCTGCCTGCTTTTTTTTTTTTCATCCTCTACCTGTTGTATGTAAACCACTAACCTGAAAATATCCATGTCGTTGTTCAGCATCACCCCTTTACACTCCAGCACCAAATCATCAGAGATACCAGAAGCAAACTTCCTCATTCGGGCCCTCATATTCAATACCAACTCCAGAGCATAGCGAGACAATTGAGCAAACTTTAGAGCATACTTCTTAACACTCATATTTCCCTGTTTCAAGTTCACAAGCTCCTCCGCCTTAGCTTTTCTCAATTCCTGAGGAAAGAAGTGACCAAGAAAGGCTTCGAAAAAATCTTCCCAAACAACAAGTTCAACATCTTTACCCCTATTCTCCTCCCACTCATCATACCACTGATAAGCCACTCCTTTCAGCTGGTAGGCTGCAAACTCCACTCTCTTGATATCAATGACATACATAACCCTGAAAATCTTCTCCATCTCATCAATAAACTCTTGAGGATCCTCCTCAACTTTGGATCCCGTGAAGGGCGGTGGGTTTAGCCGTATAAACTAACCACCCGAGTAATAGTTGAGAAACCTGTGGTAGAACCAGTATCAACTGACCGACGACACTGAGATGACACAATCTGGGCAAGCATCTGAATGGTTTGTCTGAACTTTGCATTAGAAACGCCACCCTATGGGGATTGAGTACGGGTGGTACCAGTTCTGGGAGCCCGTGGAGGACTAGTAGGGTTAGGTGGAACCCCAGTAGGAGCAGCTGGGACAGAAGTGCGGACTCCATTATGGTTTTGCATAACATGAGTAGGGTGAATTTCTTCAGCGTTTGCCCCAACAAGAGCGGAATTTCCAGCTGAAGTTCTTTGTCCAGTAGTTCTTTTTGGAGGCATGATCTGAAATGTAGGAAAATTAAGAGTTAGAAGAATTTTCTTAAGACTAGACTTTTTAGCATAAACTAGAACATGAAGAAAGGAAAAACATTCCTAAATGTCTTGTTCGCCTTTATAAATGTGGTTCGCTACATACCCATAAAAGGGACTCTATTTAACACAGCTTCATAGACACCCTAGGACACTTGAACCTTGCTCTGATACCAAATTTTTCACCATCCAAGACTAGGCTCTGGACGTAACGGGTAATCCAGACCAATGAAGGCCCGAGAAGACCCCTTAGCATAATATCATCAGCTTATTCACTATGAAATTGCGGAACTAGACGTAATATAAGAAGCTCAACTTCAATAGAAATGAATAACCAAACTTTAATCTAACCATGACATTAGTCTACGAAGCCTCTAATCCATAAAGTAAAGATCATCTATACTGGAATAAGGCCCCGACTACCATAAAACAAATACTAGGATGTCTGTCATAAAGGCGTCTTCCGAAGGATGGAGGGCTCACCAAAGCTGGAGCTGTCTGAATGAACCTAGTGTTGCACAGTACCACGACCTACATCATAAAACAATGTAGCCGCCTGGAGACAGTCAATACGTGGAATGTATTGGCATATAGAACAAGTAAATAGATAAAATATGCTTCATATAAAATGATCATAAGAGAAAAATCAAAATATAGTGAAACGTCTCAGTTGTGACTCCAAAGGCCGAAAACATAAGCATTCTATTCTTTAGTTCTGAACTAGATGGTATCACCGACTTTTGTTTAAACACCACGGGCTATGTGGGTCTGATCAACGCTCGATCGGGTAAGCCCCATTCCATGTTTGCCGCATGAATTGAGATTAAATTACAGCACTATATCATCCTCATAGAGGAAATTATAAGGTCGTCCAATTAAGGATCAAACCATCCCTATGTCGGTAAAATATAGGTTTCGGTTGTTAAGCCATTTAGACTCACACCTTCTCGGTTAACCATCTAATTCTCTTTAAGCCCAGATTTTAGCCTTTTCACATAATCAAACATCATTAAACAATTTCATTTCCGTTAAGGGCATAGACCATTGTTGGTATCATCATACCATGACTTGCAAGTCATCTATTTCATCATTTATTTAACTAATGTTGGCTAAATTTATGTGTTTAAGTTCGATATGATATATTTAAGTATTTATATAAAAATTAGAGAATTTAATGACTCCAAGCTTAAAGTTTACATGATGGTTTTTATTTGCATTGGATTCTTTACCTGGTCCGATTGATGTTTTCTTATGCTCCCTCAGGTCCAAAATAATTGATTAAGAAATTCACTTACCTCGAAAAAATAAAAATATTTTGATTAAGATATTCTGAATTATATTTTTTTTTCTTTTAAGTTGATATAATTATTATTAAAGTGGTACATTGAATTAGGAATGTGTTAAAGAACAAAGAGTTGGAAGTTTGGATGGTCACTCAACTTTAAGTAATTGGTCTCCCTAGTTACTCAACTTTATTTCGTCTTCCAAAAGTAACTTAACTTTGCCAAGTTAGCTTCCATGGTCATTATTCCCGAAAATATAATTTTTGGTACATATTTAACAACGTAACAATTGTATATTTTTAGAAACAAATATTTTAAGAATTTAAAATTAATAATTAATTATTGAGTTCTTAGTTAAATTTTTATTCATAGTTTCTTGTTTTTTTTTAATTTGATTTTGTTTTCTTGTCATTCTTATGTAATCGAATTAATATGGTGTTGTATTGAGTATAAATATTTTATATATGTTATTAGACATACTGAAATAGTCATATTCATATTTTCTATACTGATTATATCATCTTATGATTCTTATCTTAGTAGTTCCATAATTTTCATTTTATTTTTTCTCTTGCATTATTTTCCGGCCATTAATTAAATTAATAAATTTTAAATGTGATTTTAGATATGTTAGCTGGATATATTTAAATAGCCAAATTCATGTTTTATGTAACTGATTATAATATCTTATCATACGAGCAGCTAGAGGGAGTATCGTATGCTAAAGACTTCTCTCAGTATCACTATATAAACTTCAGTGGTAATAATTATTAATGGAGTAATACTAACGTACTTATGCCTTTCAAATAATTGGGTAGATCATATCCTCCTATTACGTATAATTGAATCTTACTTTAAACTAGTGACTTTGATTGTTCCAAGATGGGCATTTTATTATTTTAAGCACCAACTAGTCAATAATCCATTTAAATAAATGCAGCAAGTTCTAGTTGATATACGTACTTATTCCTTTCGAATAATTGGGTAGATTGTATCCTCCTATTACGTATAATTGAATTTTAATTACTTTAAACTAGTGACTTTGATTGTTCCAAGATACGGCATTTTATTATTTTAAGCATAACTAATAAATAATCCATTTTAAAAAATGTAGCAAGTTCAAGTTGGTTGTCTAGCTGTTGGAATTCAACTTTGAGTGATCTCCCATTTCCAACTTTCTTGCTTCATTTTTTTTAATCTTTAACTTTCAAATATTTACAAGTTTCATCTCACTATTTTCTCTATAAAACCTGCACATTCTTCAACTAGCCAAAACCAGACCAATCTTTACCCCTTTTTGGTTCTCTTTTGAGACAAAACATAAGCTTAAAAAAATTAATTAGAAATATGGGTTCCATTAGTAATCATGAAGTGCTTGACAAGCCTCATGCAGTTTGCATACCATACCCTGCCCAAGGACACGTTAACCCAATGTTAAAGTTAGCTAAAATCCTCAATCACAAAGGCTTTCACATTACTTTTGTCAACACTGAATACAACCATAGGCGTCTTCTTAAGTCTCGCGGTCCTGATTCTCTCAAGGGCTTGCCATCTTTTCGATTCGAGACTATACCCGATGGCCTCCCACCATGTGATGCCGATTCAACTCAAGATATTCCTGCTCTGTGTGAATCCACTACCACTACTTGTTTAGGCCCTTTCAAAGAGTTGCTTGCAAAGCTCAATGACACTTCTTCATCCAACGTGCCACCCGTCTCGTGCATTGTTTCCGATGGTTGTATGAGCTTCACTCTAGCTGCTGCTCAAGATTTGGGCATCCCTGAAGTTTTATTTTGGACTCCAAGTGCTTGTGGTTTATTAGGTTACATGCATTACCGTGACCTTGCTGAAAAAGAATACTTTCCACTTAAAGGTATACAATGTTTAATATGTCCTGTTTCAAAATGGCCCTTTTCAATTGCATTTTTAAATGTGTGTGTTTTAACCTTTGTTCTTTTATGTTCTTGGGGGAAACCGTAGATGCGAATGACTTAACAAATGGGTATTTGGAGACGACTTTGGATTGGATACCGGGCATGAAAGACATACGTCTAAGGGATTTACCAAGTTTCGTGAGAAGTACAAATCGGGATGATTTTTTGTTCAACTACCTTATCCAAGAAACAGATAGAAGCAAATTTGCTTCTGCTATTGTAATCAATACATTTGATCCATTAGAAAAAGAAGTTCTTGAATCACTTCAGGCCCTTCTTCCTTCGATTTACGCGATTGGCCCCCTGCATTTTCTTGTTAAACACATTGAGGACAAGAATTTGGAGCGCTTGGGATCCAATCTTTGGAAAGAAGATCCCACGTGTCTAGAATGGCTTGATTCCAAGAAACCAAATTCTGTTGTTTATGTTAATTTTGGAAGCATCACTGTCATGACTGCGGACCAACTTATTGAATTCGCATGGGGACTTGCCAATAGTAAGATGGAGTTTTTGTGGATCATAAGGCCTGATATTGTATCAGGGGAACAAGCAATTCTACCATCGGAATTCGTGGAAGAAACAGAAGAAAGAGGGATGTTGACAAGCTGGTGCCCGCAAGAACAAGTCCTTAGCCACCCTGCTATTGGAGGGTTCTTGACTCACAGTGGATGGAACTCGACTCTTGAAAGTATCGGCAATGGGGTGCCAATGATTTGCTGGCCATTTTTCGCGGAACAACAAACTAACTGTTGGTTCAAATGCACCCAATGGGGAATTGCAATGGAAATTGACAATAATGTGAAAAGGAGCGAAGTTGAAAGTCTTGTGAGAGAGTTAATGATCGGCGAGAAAGGCAAAGAGATGAAGAAAAAGGCAATGGAGTGGAAGAAATTGGCTGAAGAAGCTGCTAAAAGACCAACAGGATCATCTTATGTGAATATAGACAAATTGATCAACGAAATTCTCCTCAAACATTAAGTGGTGAATTCTTCATATTTTAATTTCCTGTTTTGAGTTGTTGTGAGATCCTTTGATTAATGTTGAATAATGACGGATTCTGTGGTGCTAGACCTACGTAATTGTTCAAACTTCAATTAATTAAGTTCTGCTTCTTGTCCAATTGTGCATTTTTGTTATGAATTTATTACTACATAGCAAATGAAATTATTACTCTATAGTCCATAATGGACTTCACGCAATCTCGAAAGATCTCATCAAAATATCGCATGATATATTTTTATACACAAATATAATATGAAAAATAAGAAGCAAACAACCAAACATCCCAAGTTCTTTTGTATTTTCTTCAAAAAATATTTTATCTATGTTTAGCAATACAAGTCTATGGGAACGTGCACTGCACGTTTATCCCAAAATACTTAATATAAAATTTTATCATGGTTAGATGCGCCTAACAAACATTTATTCCAGCATTGATGTGTATTTCTCAAAATAATCAGTGATAGTTTAAGTATATTTTTCATGATTTTCTTTTGGTTTGAAGCAAAGACGCATTCTACAAAACAAAAAGAAGCCACCGTTTTGTGACGTTGCTCCCAACACAAGTTATGTAGCGTCTTTTCATTAAGATTTTCTTATTCTCTCATTTCATTGAACAGTTTTCGGAAAAAAAAATTAGCTGAAAAGGGAAAGAGATCTTTGATATTTCCGACTACTTCATTCGATAACAACATGCTTGATTCGTTCAATTTTCTTATAAAAAGTTTTTTTTCTCTCTTCCTATTTTCTAACCAAAGGACCTGGCAATATGTATCAATTTCAGCTTTTTAAATTTCTTGCACAGATTCACACTAAAATAAAAAATTATTTCTCCCCTCTATCTTTTTGGAAGAACACAAATGCTTTTTTCATATTAGGAATTGTAGAAAAGTTATATGTCACAAATAAATTAATAAAACAAACAAATTCCCAACAGTTAGTTCTTTGACAATAAAGTATACTATGAAGAAAATAACACACCTTTGATGAGATATACAACTGCAATAATATGTATGAAAGTGGAAGATTAATCAGCATGACACATACCTCTTGATTGAAGATTTAAACATATCAATTACTTATATCTTTGCGGACTTTTATTCAAGCTACGTAACATGAATAAAATTACAATTTTATTAATGCTAAAAATTATTCTTGCTGTACAAATTTAAAAATAGAGTGAATGGAATTACCAATCATAAGTTAGAATTTTTGAGCACGAGCTTTAATTGATGATCTCGTCTTTCATGTATTGCAGCTAGAGAAATATAATAAAACATCAATGTCACCCAAAAGCTAAATCAAACCTAAATAAAACAAAACATTATACACACAATTTTTTCCTTTTTTGTAGACGAAGACTACCCATAAACAAATTCTAAATAATTTTGTTTAAAATATATTTTCATTAGGATTAATTAATTATTAATTTTTCTAATACCTCTTACCATTTATCAAAGAATTTCTTAATTATTAATTTTTCTAGTACCTTTTATCATATATTTTAGGACCCCTTAATTCTTAAAATATATTCTTTTCTTTTACCATATATTTTAGGAACACGAATAATATTATATTTTAAAAGATTCAAAAAAAAAGAACCTTCCTTAAATTTCTAAAAGTGTTAAACTTTTCCTAAAATTATTAATTATTAATGGAAGTTTTAAGGAGATTATGTACAAGCACGACACTTCAATATTTTAAAAGGAAATTATGTAAAATTCTTTAACTATTTTTAAATTAATTTTACTTTTTTTTTTTCAAATTTAGGAGTCTTTTTCATTGATGTTTGACCTAATATTCTATCATAATTAGAATTAACTTTTTTGGTGGTTTCTTTTATCATATATATTAAGACTTCTTATAGTGAAATAACAGTTTTGTCTATTGCGGAGATTTTTAATGAAGGACAAAAAGTTCAAACAACATTTCTAGTATAGATACATATATAGATAGTATAGATATAGATTAAGCTCAGTATATCAATATTGCTGTAATGGAAAAACGATTAATTAACACGGATCTGAATTCGGTACTTGTATAGTTGTATATCCTTGTGGATTTCGATTTTGTCAATTTGCATGTGCATTAGAGAAATGTTGGGATTTTTTTTCATATTTATCCTTCATGTTCTTAACTATTTTACATTTTTTAGAAGAATAGTTTGGAAGTAATCAAAAGGGTACATCCTCCGTCTATTTTTTTTTCCACTATACTAAAAATAAATGTCCAATAATATTTGTCCAGTCTGAAAAACTAATGGATAATATATTCATTTATGCCTATTTTACCCTTAGTATTAAATGTTATTCATAATGCAATGCATTTTCCAAAATATTAAATTTATTATATTCAAAGGGTGATTTAGTAAAACTACTCATATTATTTATTGTTTCTTAAGTTGTGTGCCAAGTCAATAGTGAACAACTATTGTTGGACAGAGAAAGTATTAGTGAAAAGTAATCTTTAATTTATGTCCTTAAGTATTTTCTTTTATAGTGAAACGGGTAATAGTATTTTTTTAATAGTGAAAAGTATTTTTTTTGAGTTGATTACATAGCTGAAAAAGCTATCAATTCTTCAGGTGGATTGTTTAATGAAGTGCTATTGAGAAAATGGCTGAAATATTGATCTTGGACAGCAAAATTCCTCATTATTCAAATTTGATTAAAACATGAAAGTGTGAGTAAAAATAAGTCCGTTTCTGATTTAGTAAGTATTTGATTTGATGAGTTGGACTGTTGATTCATCCCTAATACCTTATCTCTTTATGATATTTTGATCAAATTAAAATTGGAAGTTTGTGAAAGTAGAGCATTTGTCAGGATTACTGATGGTAAAGCATTTGTTGTATAGTGTATACGTCCCAAATGGTGACAATTCAGCTTCCATGAGCCCCACTATGTGGCACACAATATTACACAGTTACTTGTCATTTCGCACCACAAAATATATTTAGCCGCAACAAGTTGACGGCAATAGAGATTATGTTTTTAGACGCATTATTTAGTGACAATTACATTTTAACATTCTTTGTAAATGTTTTTAAAGCCAGTAAAAACATTAGCATTTTTGTTAAAGTACAGATTTATTGCTGCTAAAAGCCTTTATTGTTGTAGTGCTCGGTGCATTAGCCCTGTTGCAATCAATAAAATTGTATAATGTAATAAATCTTCGATAGTATCAGAATATAACATACTAATAGCAGGAAAACAAGTATTATCATATATCTCAACAGAACGAAACTCAAACGACCTATTAATAGTGATGCCCAGTGTTGCAATAATACAATATACTGAAAGAAGGAAAACAAGCATTATATAAGTTTATCTGTTACATCAACACAATGAAACTCAACGACCTATTAATTAGTAATGCCTAGTGTTTTGGAGAGATGAGAATTTCATTGATCAGTTTGTCTATGTTCACATAAGATGATCCTGCTGGTTTTTTTGTAGCTTCTTCGGCCATTTGCTTCCATTTCAAGGCCCTTTTTTTCATCTCCTCGCCTTTGTCCCCGGTCATCAGCTCTCTTACAAGGGTTTCAACTTCATCCCTCTTCACATTATTGCATATCTCCATTCCAATGCCCAACTTGGTGCAACAAAACCAACAATTAGTAGGCTGCTCTGCGAAGAACGGCCAGCAAATCATTGGCACCCCACTGCTAATACTTTCAAGGGTCGAATTCCATCCACTGTGAGTCAAGAACCCTCCAATTGAAGGGTGGTTAATGACTAGTTCTTGTTGGCACCAACTTGCTAGCATCCCTCTTTCTTTAGTTTCCTCCACGAATTCGGGTGGAAGAATTGCTTGTTCTCCTAATACAATATCAGGCCTTATGATCCACAAAAAATCGACCTGGCTATTGGCAAGTCCCCAGGCAAATTCAATAAGTTGGTTCGGAGTCATAACAGTAATACTTCCGAAATTAACATAAACAACAGAATTTGGTTTCTTGGAATCCAACCATTCAAGACACTTTGGTTCTTCTTTCCAAAGATTGGATCCCAAATCCACCAGATTCTCGTCATTAACATGTTTCACAAGCAAATGCAATGGTCCAATTACATAAATCGGAGGAAGAATTGTTTGAAGTGATTCAAGAGCTTCCTTCTCTAATGGCTCAAATGTATTGACAACAATAGCAGAAGCATGCAGTTTCGATCTCTCAGTTTCTTGTAAGACGAATTTAATCATGAAATCGTCTGGATTTGCTGTCCTAAGGAAACTTGGAAGATCCTTTAAACGTACGTCTTTCATGCCTGGTATCCAATCCAAAGTCGTCTCTAAGTACCCATTTGTCAAGTAACTTTCATCTACAATTTCCCAAGAGGAAGAAGTAAATTAAGTTAACAAGACAGAATCTTCAAGAAAATAAAAACAGGGGAAATTAAAGCATGTATACCTTTAAGTGGAATATATCCTTTATCAACAAGGTTACAGTAATGCATGTAACTTAAAGTACCACAAGCAGCGAAGGTCCAAAAGAAAACTTGAGGGATACCCAATTCTTGGGCAGCTGCTAGAGTAAAGCTCGTTGAACCATCAGAAATGATGCACGAGACAGGTGGCACCTTGGATGAAGAAGTATCATTGAGCTTGGCAAGTAGCTCCTTAAAAGGACCTAAGCAAGTGGTGTCTGTGGATTTACATAAAGCAACAATATCTTGAGTGGCATCAGCATCACATGGTGGAAGACCATCAGGAATGGTCTCAAAACGGAACGATGGCAAGTTCTTGAGGCCATCAGGGCCACGAGACTTAAGGAGACGCCTATGGTTGTATTCAGTGTTGACAAAAGTGATGTGAAAGCCTTTGTGATGCAGGATTTTGGCTAATTTGAACATAGGGTTAATGTGACCTTGGGCAGGGTATGGTACACAAACTGCATGAGGCTTATCAAGTTCAGCACCAGTGGAAGCCATTGTTTCCCTTATCTTTCGGTTCTCTCAAAGTGCTGGAAAACGAAAGATATATATTGTTTTGGAAAGAGGAAAAGTATGCAGAAATTTAAAGATATTTAAGAAAGAAAACAAATTCAACTTGCGTACAAATATTCAAGACGCCAATGGAAAAGGACAAGGAAAGTGAAAAACGGAATTTGATACTCCATATTTTATTGAGTTTAAGTTCTATAAAATGCGAAGTAATACATATTCTCTCTATTTTATTTTACTTGCTTCTATAATTAAAATAGATGTTTCAATTTATTTGTTCTTTTTCGAAATCAAGAGAATTTTATTATTTTTTTCTCATATACATTTAATATTAAATAACTACATATAGTAATAGTAGTCACTAGTCAGGTTTAGAATTTCAAAACATCATTAACAAAGTCAGTCTAGTAAAATACCTCTTAAATTAAAGTAATTTTATAGGTTGTGCCAAGTAAAATCAAACTGAGGGAGTACATATATTTATATAATGATTAATGGGTAACTTATAGGTAATTACAGGTATATCTCTTGATAAATGTGAGTAATTGGTAACATAGTAACATAGTAAGTAATCAGTTCATAATTATATAGGAGTAACTAAAGCTCACGCGCCAAATTTGGAGGAAACATCTCATTCAGGCATTCCGCCACACATTTCCTTTTTCAAAAATAAATTATTAGTACTATATATCTGTTACCTTGTTGATTTGGTGATTCGGATTGCTGACTATTTACATGGGCATTGTCTTCTACTTATCTTCATAGTTCAGCCAAATAGGCACGAGGTTGCTATTTATGAGAGCCACATGCAGTAATTTTAAAAGAATTGAAGGAAGGATAGTCTATTTTTGTAGTCCCGATGATGGTTTGCAATCAAAAAAAGTTGGAAGGAAGGAGAGTTCAATTAAAAAATCGCACTGATCACTTTGAATTTCGGCCAAATGGTGTGAAGAGAACACTTAATTTGTAGTAAAATGACTTGTTGAGGATGTAAAAGAGAATTTTTATTTAATTGATCATACAATATAATATAATGATCAAAGAAGGGAAACAAGAACTAGCATTAGAAAATCTGATAAGATTTCAACAACGGAAAGGAAGATGAAAATCAACCATCTATTGATTAGTACTATTGCCTAGTACTATTTGAAGGAGAGGAGAATTTCATTGATCAGTTTGTCTATGTTCATGTAAGATGATCCTGTTGGTTTTTTAACAACTTCTTCAGCCAAATTCTTCCATTCCAATGCCTTTTTCTTCATCCCTTTGCCTTTCTCCCCGGCTATCAACTCTCTCACGAGGCTCTCAACCTCATCCCTCTTTACATTATTGTCAATCTCCATTCCAATTCCCCATTGCCCACAACAAAACCAACAATTTGTCTGTTGATCTGCGAAGAACGGCCAGCAAATCATAGGTACCCCATTGCTAATACTTTCGAGTGTCGAATTCCATCCACAGTGAGTTAAGAACCCTCCAACTGCAGGGTGGCTAAGGACTTGTTCTTGCATGCACCAACTTGCTAGCATCCCTCTTTCTTTAATTTCTTCCAGGAATTCGGGTGGTAAAACTGCTTGTTCGCCCGATACAATATCAGGCCTAATAATCCACAAAAATTCCAACTGGCTATTGGCAAGACCCCATGCGAATTCTATAAGTTGGTCCGGAGTCATGAGAGTGATGCTTCCAAAATTGACATAGACAACAGAATCTGGTTTCTTGGAATCAAGCCAATCTAGACACTTGGTTTCTTCTTTCCATAGATTCGACCCCAAAGCCTCCAAGCTCTTGTCATCAACGTGTTCCATTAGAAGATGCAAGGGCCCAATGGCAAACACTCGAGGAAGAAGGTCCTGGAGTGATTCAAGAACTTCCCTCTCTAATGGTTCAAATGTATTAAGAACAATAGCTGAAGCCATTTTGCTTCTTTCTGTTTCTTGGATGGTGTATTTGATCATATATTCATCTGGATTTGTAGTTCTAATGAAAGTTGGAAGATTCCTCAAATGTATTCCTTTCATGCCCGGTATCCAATCCAAAGTTGTCTCCAAATACCCATTTGTCAAATAACTTTCATCTGCAATTCTCCAGGAAGATTAACCAATGATAAATTTAAAGCCCCAAGATGCTTTAAAAGAATGATACAGGGGGAATCGGAGGTGATGTTAAAATGGGAAAAGCATGTATACCTTTAAGTGGAGTGTATCCTTTCTCAACAAGATCGCAATAATGCATGTAACTTAATGAACTACAAGCACTTGGGGTCCAAAATAAAACTTGAGGGATGCCCAAATCTTGAGCAGCAGAGAGAGTGAAGCTCATTGAACCATCAGAAACAATGCACGAGACGGGTGGCACGTTAGTATTTTTGAGCTTTGCAAGCAACTCTTTGAAAGGACCTAAACAAGTAGTGGTAGTGGATTCACACAGAGAAGGAATGTCTTGGGTGGCATCAGGATCACATGGTGGGAGGCCATCAGGAATGGTCTCGAATTGAAAAGATGGCAAGCCCTTAAGGGCATCAGGGCCACGAGACTTAACGAGACGCTTATAGTTGTGTTCAGAGTTGACAAAGGTGATATGAAAGCCTTTGTGATGCAAGATTTTGGCCAGCTTTAGCATTGGGGTAATGTGGCCTTGGGCAGGAAATGGTATGCAAACTGCATGAGGCTTGTCAAAATTTTCAGCACTAATGGAACACATTTTTTTTTTGCTTCGTTATTGAGTTTCTATCAAACAGAATTCATATAATGTTTGCAAGTGGAAGAGGATGTATATATATATATAGTCAAAATCTTAATGGCCTTTCCATTGATTTTGTTCAAATTTGCAATCACATATTGCTACAACATCATAATGTGACATATTACTAAAGTCCCGGAATAAGGACAGAGTCCTACTGAATATTTTGGCCAGAATCCTCACCCCCACCATGTGTTGAGAACTACTTGGGAAATTGTCCACCCTGTTGCAAAACTATGGCCTAATTCTTCTCCAAAAATGTAAAATAGCAGTTTTACGTAGGCATCTCTTGTTTAGGCAGCACTATTGACAAATACATATGGCCTAAATACACGACACTTTATCATGGATTCACCATTAATCCACGCAGGGCCAACCATTACGGTTAACTAGTTTCGTTCGCCAATTTACGCAAACATCTTTTGTAATTATGTTATTATCATTCAGATTTTATCCCTATTTTTTGAAGTTATGCAAATATGGCATTTGAGACATAGAAAACATTAGACTGTCATGATCTAACTTGGATCAATAGCGTCAATGAAAATCCTCTTCATCTACGTATTAACACTTTCCATGAAATAAACAATTAAGTCCTCGATCACAAGTTTATCTGTTTTGAATAATTTTAAAGATTATCAGCCTGGATACGAAGAAGTAGAATTGCAAATCTTCACTGATGGAGAAGATTTGCAAGTGTAATGAAGTTTCTTAGAGTTAATGGCGGTAAAGTATCTATAATAGAGAAAACTAAGAAACACAAGCAATAATGAGGACATTCTATCAACGAAAGCTATCAGTAGTGCGTTTGATGTCAGATTTAAGAGTTATTTTCTGTCTCTTCTCCGTTAAGAATGATGGAACTTACATATCTCACCGGGAAATGTTATTAGAACATTTAGGGGTTGTTTGGTAGTTGGTTAGAGTTATGCATGTATTACTAATGCACGGATTAGATATCGAGGGAATCTATGTATTATTTTGGTTGTGGGGACCAATAGACATTGATGTAGCAAAAATATTTTTGTTTATCATTATTGGGAAAATATACATATAAGTTGCTCCCTAAACTTGTCCCATAAATTTGGTCACACATTCAAACTTTACGGCTGATTTTTTACCTACTATATATTTTTGTCCGAATTGAATTGTTACTATGAATTTCGATCAATGGTATCAAAAGCGCAGTCGGTAAAAGACTTTTTGAAGATGCAAGTGAGCATTTTTATTTAATTTGTCGTACAACATAACGGAAGAAGGAAAATCAACCAACTATCAATTAGTATTACTATTGCTTGGTTTTGGAGGAGACTAGAATTTCATTGATCAGCTTGTCTATGTTCACATAAGATGATCCTGTCGGTTTTTGAGCAGCTTCCTCTGCCAGTTTCTTCCATTCCAATGCTTTTTTCTTTAACTCTTTGCGCTTCTCCCCTGTCATCAATTCTCTCACAAGACTCTCAACTTCATCCCTCTTCACAATATTGTCAATCTCCATTCCAATTCCCCATTGCCTGCAACAAAACCAACAATTTGTCTGTTGTTCTGCGAAGAATGGCCAGCAAATCATTGGAACCCCACTGCTAATGCTTTCAAGTGTTGAGTTCCATCCACTATGAGTCAAGAACCCTCCAATTGCAGGGTTGCTAAGGACTTGTTCTTGCATGCACCAACTTGCTAGCATCCCTCTTTCTTTAGTTTCTTTAAGGAATTCGGGTGGTAAAACCGCTTGCTCGCCTGATACAATATCAGGCCTAATAATCCACAAAAATTCCATTTGGCTATTGGCAAGTCCCCAGGCGAATTCTATAAGTTGGTCCGGAGTCATGAGAGTGATGCTTCCAAAATTGACATAGACAACAGAATCTGGTTTCTTGGAATCAAGCCAGTCCAGACACTTGGTTTCTTCTTTCCATAGATTTGATCCCAATTCCTCCAAGTTCTTGTCATCGACGTGTTCCATGAGAAGATGCAAAGGCCCAAGCGCATAAACCCGAGGAAGAAGGCCCTGGAGTGATTCAAGAACTTCCCTCTCTAATGGTTCAAATGTATTAAGAACAATAGCTGAAGCCATTTTGCTTCTCTCTGTTTCTTGGATAATATACTTGATCATATATTCATCTGGATTTGTAGTTCTAATGAAAGTTGGAAGATCCCTCAAACGTATTCCTTTCATGCCTGGTATCCAATCCAAAGTTGTCTCCAAATACTCATTTGTCAAGTAAGTTTCATCTGCAATTACCCAAGAAGATTAACCAAAGATATTATAAGCCAAATTTAAAGCCCCAAGAAACTTTAAAAGAATGATACAGGAAATCGGAGGTCATAGAATGTGAAAAGCATGTATACCTTTAAGTGGAGTGTATCCTTTCTTAACAAGATCGCTGTAATGCGTGTAACTTAATAAACCACAAGCACTTGGGGTCCAAAAGAAAACTTGAGGGATGCCCAAACTTTGAGCAGCAGAGAGAGTGAAGCTCATTGAACCATCAGAAACAATGCACGAGACAGGTGGCGCATTAGTATTTTTGAGCTTTGCAAGCAACTCATTGAAAGGATCTAAACAAGTAGTGGTAGTGGATTCACAAAGAGAAGGAATGTCTTGGGTGGCATCAGGGGCACATGGTGGGAGGCCATCAGGAATGGTCTCGAATTGAAAAGATGGCAAGCCCTTGAGGCTATCAGGGCCTCGAGACTTAAGGAGACGCTTATGGTTGTGTTCAGTGTTGACAAAGGTGATATGAAAGCCTCTGTGATGCAGGATTTTGGCCAACTTTAACATTGGGCTAATGTGGCCTTGGGCAGGATATGGTACGCAAACTGCATGAGGTTTGTCTAAATTTTCAGCACTTATGGAACACATTTCTTTTTGTGGCGAGAATCCGGAGGCCTGGATAGTTCAAGCAGAGCACTATTTCGATTTCTATAAAATTAAGAAAGATCAGAAGCTTACTGTGGCGTCGTTCTACCTTGATGGTGAAGCATTAAAGTGGTATCAGTGGTTATTTAGGAATAATCAATTAATTGATTGGCCGCATTTCGCTGATAAGGTGAGAATTCGATTTAAACAAAAAAGATTTGAGTCTACGGGAGGGAGATTGGCGAATCTCGGGCAGGTAACCTATGTGACTGAGTACCAAAATCTTTCAAATGATATCTCATCGGGATTCGGTGAGGCTGATGATCGTGCGTCGTGTTTTGTGTATGCTTATCCTCAAGGGAGCAATATAACCAACTCACCTTTGCTGCAATATCGTGATGAGCAATCTGAAGGCAACAACAAAACCCATGCGCGCAAGGTATTCGATGAAAGGTTAACTAATTGTTGCCCCACATTATTTGCTGAGACACAATCAGATGCTCCAATTGAAATGCCTGTTGAAGAAATTATAAATACTGAAAGTATCGGAGTCCAACTGTTCGATGGACGTCCCCAAATGGAACAGTCAGCGAGATACAAAGTCTTAAATCACCTTGGTTCATCCGGCAAGCCTATTGCACTTTTAGTTCCTCCTAATAAGCTGGTAAATTCTGTCTCCCTGATTATTGAGGTAAATGGATGTGCTAATGATGCTAAGAATGAAGACAAGAATGATGAAGAGGAAATTGTTGCCATCAAGGACAAACCTATGGAATTTGTTGTTGCAAATACATATAGACCTTCATTATGGATTAATTCGATAGTCTTTATTCCCTGTGACCTTGCCATGTTTGATATTCACAAAGTTTTAGACGACTGTTGCAATCAATTATTTGTGGAACACTCTGGAAAAGTCTACTCTCAACAGGGACTCGAGCTTGTTCAACGCCGGGAGGAGATTCCTTCTATTCCTTCCACTTGCAGTTATGCCAAACTCATAAGCAAAGGTATATCTGATCACTTAAGTATAATTGACCATGCTGCAGTTGTATTAGCTTTGCCTCAAGTTTGGCCTGAGCAATTTGAATTAGGCTTTCCATTTGATCCTGGTTCTAGCTCACTTACCACATTCTTTGGAGTTATAAGAAATTGTGTATACTGGGGTGTTTTGGGCAGTTGTAATAATTCTAGGCTTATGACATTAACCAAGAGGAATTCTTGCATCGCACCCTTTGAACTTTGGTTTCGAAATATAAATAGTGTGTGTGATTGTATTCTCTTGGAAGTTGTTGATGATGGTCGAAACTATGCCAGCTATTTTATTATTTGTTCCTTGGACATGCTTCCTGCACGCGCTGAATGTCATGATTATGGCCTGATGTGTTTGGTTTCTCAAAGTAATTCAGCGACATATAGTGTAATTTTAGATGTATGGGACCCAGGAATACATCGGCAGCCTATGAAGTTAAACCATTTGAATAATAACATTACTGAAGATGAAGCAAGTGGATTTCCAAACAAAGTTCGCTCTGAACTGCCTCAGTACCAATCAGGCCGAGAAGGTGGGCAAAATGTTCGTACCATATCCTGTGAAACACCTCCACCAAATGAGTCCACTAGTCTGTTGTTGTCTGCTTTCGGTGTACACAGTGTTCATTCCATGAGCACTTTATTCCTGAGTGAAGTTGTTGATCCTGATAAGCTCATGGAAGCAATCACCGCTGCGATATATAGAAGGATGGTAGTTGTTGGAGGAGAGTATGGTGATTGTGAGTTTCTTAATGAATTGGGACTGTTTGCAATGGACGAGGAAACTGTCAAACATTTCAGAATTAATACAAGGGTGTTCTACAGCAGTTTTCGGTGGCCTTGTTTCATTGGTTGTGTCCACAAGGTCGCAAGAGCGTTAATTGGAGATCCCAATTTTAGTTGGGCTGTTATTTTTAAGGAATTTGTATTGAAGGACTTGGACAAAGCAGAGGATAAAGTATTTCCATTCTTCACTAATATCTATTTGCTTGTAGATGATATTTCCACAATTGATTCTATCATTGGCTGGAATGCTAGAAGTGCACTACTGGAGGCAAGAATGCATTCAGCACACCGACACCAACCACAAGATTGCAAGCTAGTGCAAAATGGAAATAACATTGAAATGGTAATAACTACTTCCAATGTCCGGTTGGCTCCCTTCTTTCGAAAGGAAAATCTGTTTCTAGAAAAGGGGTCCTCGAATACCCTTGTGCCTGGTTCATTTTCCTTCTTACATACTACCAGACCTACTAAAGATAGCAACAAATATGATGGGCGACATGTATCCAGAAGAAGTGCAAAACATATTTGCAAGGGAATCATCGTTGAAAGAGCAAAGTTTTGTTATGCTTCTGGTTAAAGCTGGACAAGAAGTCAAATAGGCAATAAGAGTAAAGCCAATTTTTTTAATACTCTCCAAACACAACATAAAGCTGCACTTTGCATCAGATCTTCGAGATCATTTTCCTTGGCCAAATTTATTACTGGATGCAGTGTCGTCTCACTCTGCACTTGTGGCATTGCAGTATGTGAAAATTGCTACTTTTCAGATAATTGAGGAAGTGTTGGATGGATTTTGTGACATGAACCTTGAGGACAAGGTTCTTATTGAGGCTGGAGGTATTGTTATGAATGGGCCTAGACCCGTATTGGCAAAGCAGCCCAATACCATATTAAGAGGCTATATTTGGGATCCGGGTTGATAAATAGCACTGGTGGGAGCAAAATAGGTGATGGGAATGTGTATTGTGCCTTGGACAAAGTCTATGATTCTCATCCCTAATTCTCTCTAAGTCCTCTCATCCCTTCTACTACTACTCTTGTTCTTCATATTGTAATTGTTCCTTTCCGTATTAATCAAAGTTTATTAGTTTCGTTCCCTCTGTTTATTGATTGTTGAGTTGAGAATTTGGGTTCGTTACAATTGGTTTTGTCCAAATCTGCATGTTGCTACATCAAAATGACATATTACTAACGGCAAGGAACAAGGACAAAATCATACTGAAATTTCTTAATGAGGTATAGTGCTTTGACCAGAATCCTCACCCCACCACGTGTTGCAAACTACTTGGTAGATTGTCCCCAAATGTTTGACAAAACAGGCAATCATACAGTAGGCTAAAGTCATAAATCATAAGCACCTTCTTTTAAACTTGTTCGCATCTTTTATTTTGACAAAATAATATAGCTTATTTTTCTGTTAGACACTTTAATCTTAATAAATACATATTAGGCTATAGTCATGAGCAACCTCCTAGCACCTTTTACTTTAACAACTCAATCTACCTATTTTTCTGTTATATATTATATTTTTAACAAATGCATATATATTAAACATCTCATGCAAATGTGATGGAGAAAGTGATATTTACTTATGGTTAAGTGCGTGAATCAACTTTGTAAAATATTTTTTACTTTTCTAATTGCAAAATTATTCTTTTTTCTTTTCAATTTTTTCCCTTTTCTTCTTTCAGAATGGCCACCACTTGCCACCACTCCACCATCTCAAGTCTCCTTGAGCTTCATATTATCGCCGTTCATCCACCAATTTATCCGGTCACATCCTAACAAACATCATATGAGTATCATAAATTTTCATTTTGTCTGCACTTGGTTTCTTCATAGAATGAAGATTATACATGATAAAATTTTGAGTAAAAGAGAAAATGTTTAGAGGGATTGATGATGAAGGAAAACAAAAAAATTTTAAAAGAGAGTGTGCTTTTAATAGTTAAATAGGTCTAAAAATTATATTTCTTTTTCTTTTAAATTATTTTTTTTTAAATTATTTTGAACCCAAATGCCACATGTCTTTATTTAATTCCCAATTTGACCACATTCGAATTGTCAGAAAAATGTTAAATAGATATATATTTAATTTGTTAATATTTGAGTATCAAATAGGAAAAAAAGAAATGTTGATGTGTCAAAGTGAACAATGAGAACAAATTTAGAATGAAAATGAGATCTCTTCTCCTCTTACAAAATGAAGAGAAGAAAATGACTTTTTCAGATTTCTTGAGTAACTCTAGTCAAAAAGCCATAAACTAAAAAAATAAAATTGGTAAGGATTAGAAAACAAGTTCTCCCCAAATTTAGGACGTTGTTTATGACGTTAGCTATATAATATTGACTAATATATATATGACCAAAATTCATGACTCGACTTCTTGAATAATCACGACAGTTTATCATATCATGGACTCACCAATCCATTAACATGGCTGATGGCACGGCCAACCATTACGGTTAACACTACGTCTAGTTTAGTGTGCCGAATACGCAAATATCTCTTTTTAGGTTATCTTTTAAATTTATTCCTATTTTTAAAATTATGTAAATATGACCTTTGAGATGGATAAAACATTAGAGTTAAAAAAAAAGTGACAAGTATTTTACAATAACGAATTTAGTACAATTAATTTCATATCATCCAATAGAAAGATGATAAGTGTTTAATTTTGGCTGCTTTTACTATTTTTAATTCTTTTCACGTGTTTTTAGGCAATTGATGATACATTCTTTGTTAGGTCACCGCTCAGGAAGAATTAAATTCACTTCGGATAAAAATAGAGGGAAATCTAACCGAGTTTGCGGGACAAATTTATAGGGAAGTCAAATTGCTGACTCAACTTCCATAAGCCTACTCATAGCATAGAAAACTGACAAAAAAAAAAAAGGATGAGGATGCTAGTTCAATTTTTTTAAAACGCAGTGAAAGTGAGCTTTATCAGTATGAATTTCAACAAAATGGTGTGAAGAACACAATTAGTAGTAAAAGACTTGCTGAGGATGCAAAAGAGAATTTTTATTTTATTTATCATATGTAAAAGAGGTTGCTATATGAGAGCTACATGCAGTAAGCAATTGCTTGTCAATGAAAAACAGAAAGGACGAAGGATAGTTCAATAAAATAAGCAAATGGATCTTACTCAAATGTCAATTATATTAGTGAAAGTGAGTGTGCCTTACTGTTATGAATTTCGACCAATTGATAAAAAGCACACTTAGTAAAAGACCTTTTGAGGATGCAAGAGAGCAATTTTATTTTATTTATCGTACAACGTAACAAAAGAAGGAAAATCAACCAAGCAATTTATTATTACTACTGTTGCCACTGGTTTTGGAGGAAAGTAGAATTTCATTGATCAATTTTTCTATATTCACATGGGATGATCCTGTTGGTTTTTGAGCAGCTTCCTCAGCAAATTTCTTCCATTCCAATGCTTTTTTCTTCATTTCTTTGCCTTTCTCCCCTGTTAACAATTCCCTCACAAGGTTTTCAACGTCGTCCCTCTTCACATTATTGTCAAGTTCCATTCCGATTCCCCATTTCCTGCAACAGAACCAACAATTTGTATGTTGTTCTGCGAAGAATGGCCAGCAAATCATTGGCACTCCACTGCTAATGCTTTCGAGTGTCGAATTCCATCCACTATGAGTCAAGAACCCTCCAATAGCAGGGTGGTTAAGGACTTGTTCTTGTTGGCACCAGCTTGTTAGCATACCTCTTTCTTTAGTTTCTTCAAGGAGTTCGGTTGGAAAAACTGTTTTTTCGCCAGATATTATATCAGGCCTAATTATCCACAAAAAATCCATCTGGCTATTGGCAAGTCCCCAGGCGAATTCTATAAGTTGGTTTGGAGTGATGAGAGTGATACTTCCAAAATTGACATAGACAACAGAATTTGGTTTCTTGGAATCGAGCCAGTCAAGACACTTTGTTTCTTCTTTCCATAGATTTGATCCCAAGTTTTCCAAATTCTTGTCCTCAACATGTTTCACAAGCAAATGCAATGGACCAACAACGTAGATCGGAGGAAGAAGTGTTTGAAGTGATTTAAGAACTTCCCTCTCTAATGGCTCAAATGTATTGAGAACCATAGCAGAAGCATTTTTTGATCTCTCTGCTTCTTGGATGACAAGTTTGATTATGTATTCTTCTGGATGAGTTGTTCTAACGAAACTTGGAAGATCCCTCAAACGTATTCCATTCATGCCCGGTATCCAATCCAAAGTTGTGTCCAAGTACCCATTTGTCAAGTAACTTTCATCTAGAGTTGCCCAAGAAGATTAACGAACCAATGTTAAGGAGCAAAGATACTTCAAAAGAGTTGATGAATTTAAAACAGGAAAAAACATTGTGTGTGTGTATATATATATATATATATATATACCTTTAAGTGGTGTGTATCCTTTCTCAACAAGATTGCGGTAATGCATGTATCCTAATAAACCACAAGCACTTAGGGTCCGAAAGAGAACTTCAGGGATGCCCAAATCTTGAGCAGCAGAGAGAGTGAAGCTCATCGAACCATCGGAAACGATGCATGAGACGGGTGGCACGTTGGATGAAGAAGTATTGTTGAGCCTTGCAAGCAACTCTTTAAAAGGACCTAAACAATTAGTGGTTGTAGATTTACAAAGAGAAGGAATGTCTTGGGTGGCATCAGGGTCACATGGTGGGAGGCCATCAGGAATGGTCTTGAATCGAAAAGATGGTAAGCCCTCGAGGGAATCAGGGCCACGAGACTTAAGGAGACGCTTATGGTTGTGTTCAGTGTTGACAAAGGTGATATGAAAGCCTTTGTGATGGAGGATTTTGGCCAACTTTAGCATTGGGTTAATGTGGCCTTGAGCAGGGTATGGTATGCAAATTGCATGAGGCTTGCCTAAATCTTCAGCACTAATGGAACACATGATTCTTTTGTTACCTTGTTGGGTTTCTTTCAAATATACGTGCGAGAGAATGTATGTATTTGCAAGAGGAAGAGAGTGGGTACATTTATAGACAATCAAGGTCGTTTGGTTGGGAAACAATTTATATCGAGATTAGTTACCTCACCCTCAAGGTGAGATAAAAATAATACTATAATTTCGAGATAACTAATTTCGAAATGAGTTATCCCAATCAAATATGAGATAAACTCATACTAAAATTAATTTCGAAATTAGTTATCCCTTATCCATTGTACCAAACAAGCCTTTTAAAGTAATAAAGTCAAAATCTAGTATTTTAACACTAGATGTTAAATTTAGCGATAGCTATGAAATAATGGCCTTAATTTCGATTTTGTCCAAATCTTCTTCTTTTTCTTTTTTTGAATAAAATATTGTCCAAATCTGCATCATAATGAATTATAATGACATATCACTATCGCCTAACGGCAGAGAGTAGGTGCTATTGAAGTTTCTTAATGAGGTATAATGAGTGGGCAAGAATTCTCACCCACCAACTCACGTGTTAAAAATTTTTTGGGGATTATTGACATGTAGGTAGGATAATGTTCAAATCAAAATGGGAAACCGCAACATATTAAAAAATCAAATCAAATCAATAAAATATATATTGGTTGCACGCCCCTTAAGAAATAATATTTGATATACATATTTTTCCACAATATTCATATTAATTGATGTATAGTCTTAGGTCTTAGAAAATAATTTGGAGAATAAATACACGATATTGAGGGCACAAGATACAAAAAAAAATTGTTTTTCTTGACATATTAAAAGTGACAAATTAAAGTGAATTTATTTTTTAAATATTGGACAAGTAAAAATAAATAAGGATATTTATCTTTATCATTATTACATCGTATCATAATAACAAGTTGTAATACAAGAAAAGATAGGAAACGAGGAGTAAAAGATGCTACAAGATCTACCTATATTATTGTTAATTAATGCCTAATGTTTGAGGAGAATTTCCTTGATCATTTTATCAATATTCATGTAAGATGATTGGTTTTTGAGCAGCGTCTTCAGCTAATTTCGTCCATTCCAATGCATTTTTCTTCATCTCTTTGCCTTTCCCGCCAGCCATCAAAAGTTGGGTATGAGTAGGGATGTACAAAATAATTTTTTTTTCTTTTTGCTGATTTATTTATTTTTATTAGTATAATAGGTTTAAGAATACTTTTTGCTTTTTTACTCAATTTTTTTTTATAGTTACTTTGAACCCAAATGTCGCATGTCTTCATTTAATATAGTACTGCCTTCGTTTCATATTAGTTGACTCCTATGGACTTGGCACATCTCCATTAAGAAATCAATAAATAAAGATGCATTTTACATATTTATCCTTATATGTTTTTTAAAGTCCAATAATCAATGCAATTCTTAAACATTGAAATTTGGTACATATTACTCCATCTCATGCATTACGTCTAGAACATTGAGTATTTATAATTGAAACTAGTAATAATCATTTAATATTGGTTTTGAGAATTGCGATCATTTATGCACAATTCAATAATTTTGAAAACTGTGGATGTATTTAGTATTCCTATCAAGCGTAAAATGAGAAATATATGTATAAAATACTCTTGATTTTAGAATTTGGACAACTAAATTAAAACAAATATTTTTAAAAAGAAGGCCAATTAATACGAAACGGAGGGTACATCATTTTTGCCACATCATTCACACGTGTATTACATACATTTTAGTTTTTGTCTAATTGTTAGGAATTTAGAGGGTTGCTTATGACTTTAGTTTATATACTATTGACAAATACATATGGCCAAAATTCATGACTCGACTTCTTGAATATTTTTGGGCAGGCACGACACGACAGTTTATCATGGACTCATCAATCCATTAGCATGGCTGAGGGCACGGCCAACCATTACGGTTAGCACTACGTCTACGTTGTGTAGAAAATTGACAAAAATAGGAAGAGGACAGATAGTTCTATTAAAAAAACGCACGCCATTAATAATAGTAAAAGTGAAAGTGAGCATTATTTATATGAAATTTCGACCAAATGGTATGAAGAGCACACTTAATTAGTAGTGAAAGACTTGTCGAGGATGCAAAAGAGGTAGCCATATGAGAGCAACATGCAGCTAGTAAGTAATTGCTTGTCCATGAAAAATCGAGTGGATGAAGGATAGTTCAATAAAATAGCATGAATGACTCACATGTCAATAATAACAGTGAAAGTGAGTATGCATTACCATTATGAATTTCGACCAAATGGTATCAAAAGCACACCAAGTAAAAAAACTTTTTGAGGATGCAAGAGAGCAATTTTATTTTACAGCGTACAACATAACGGAAGAAGGAAAATCAACCAAACTATTGATTAGTATACTACTATTGAGTAGACGTGGTTTTGGAGGAGAGTAGAATTTCATTGATCAATTTGTCTATATTCACATAAGATGATCCTGTTGGTTTTTGAGCAGCTTCCTCAGCAAATTTCTTCCATTCCAATGCTTTTTTCTTCATCTCTTTGCCTTTCTCCCCTATTATCAATTCTCTCACGAGGTTTTCAACATCGTCCCTCTTCACATTATTGTCAATCTCCATTCCATTTCCCCATTTCCTGCAACAGAACCAACAATTTGTTTGTTGTTCTGCAAAGAACGGCCAGCAAATCATTGGCACCCCACTGCTAATGCTTTCTACTGTCGAATTCCATCCACTGTGAGTTAAGAACCCTCCAGTAGCAGGGTGGCTAAGGACTTGTTCTTGTTGGCACCAGCTTGCTAGCATCCCCCTTTCTTTAGTTACTTCCAGGAATTCGGGTGGAAAAACTGCTTTTTCGCCTGATACCATATCAGGTCTAATTATCCACAAAAAATCCATCTGGCTATTGGCAAGTCCCCAGGCGAATTCTTTAAGTTGGTTTGGAGTGATGAGAGTGATACTTCCAAAATTAACATAAACAACAGAATTTGGTTTCTTGGAATCAAGCCAGTCTAGACACTCGGTTTCTTCTTTCCATAGATTTGATCCCAAGTCCTCCAAATTCTTGTCTTCAACATGTTCCGCAAGCAAATGCAATGGCCCAACAGCGTAGATTGGAGGAAGAAGTGTTTGAAGTGATTCAACAACTTCTTTGTCTAATGGCTCAAATGTATTGAGAACCATAGCAGAAGCACTTTTCGATCTCTCTGTTTCTTGGACGAGGAATTTGATCATGTAGTCTTCTGGATTAGTAGTTCTAACGAAACTTGGGAGATCCCTCAAACGTATTCCTTTCATGCCCGGTATCCAATCCAAAGTTGTCTCCAAGTACCCATTTGTCAAGTAACTTTCATCTAGAGTTTCCCAGGAAGATTAACAAACCAAAGTTAGGCCCAAAGATACTTCAAAAGAGTAAATGATATAGGTGACGGCCAATTTAATACAGGAAAAATTAAACATTGTGTAAATATATACCTTTAAGTGGTGTGTATCCTTTCTCAACAAGATCACGGTAATGCATGTAACCTAATAAACCACAAGCACTTGAGGTCCTAAAGAGAACTTGCGGGATGCTCAAATCTTGAGCAGCCGAGAGAGTGAAGCTCATTGAACCATCGGAAATGATGCACGAGACGGGTGGCACGTTGGATGAAGAAGTATTGTTGAGCTTTGCAAGCAACTCTTTGAAAGGACCTAAACAAGTAGTGGTTGTAGATTTACAAAGAGAAGGAATGTCTTGGGTGGCATCAGGGTCGCATGGTGGGAGGCCATCAGGAATGGTTTCGAATCGAAAAGATGGCAAGCCCTTGAGGGCATCAGGGCCTCGAGACTTAAGGAGACGCTTATGGTTGTGTTCAGTGTTGACAAAGGTGATATGAAAGCCTTTGTGATGGAGGATTTTGGCCAACTTTAGCATTGGGTTAATGTGGCCTTGAGCAGGGTATGGTACGCAAATTGCATGAGGCTTGCCTAAATCTTCAACACTAATGGAACACATTATTTTGTTTCCTTATTGGGTTTCTTTCAAATAGAAGTGCTAGAGAGAGTATATTTTTGCAAGAGGAAGAGGTGGGTACATATATTGACGATCTAATTAAAAAGAATCTAAATCTTAAAATACTTTTAACACTAGATGTTAAATTTCACTATGACATAATGACCTTACTTTTGATTTTGTCCAAATCTGTTTCGAAATGACAGTACTAACGGCACGGGCCACGTTATAATTTATTTTATTTTTGGGGGGGACATGTAGATGAAGTGTTGAAAGCAAATTAAAAAATTACACAAAACAAAACTCTGATTTGGCTTGATTTGATTTGGTGGAGTATATATATTTAACTTTTTGATTTGGTGTGATTTAAACGCTAAAAATCCCATCTCCATGTCAATCCCCTAATAATTTTGAACGTGGGTTGGCAGGGTGGTGGGCACAGATCAACATGGTTTGGTACATACTGAATATTTTATTCAATTGAAATTTTTGATATCGTGGTTTTAATATTATGGTATTTGATATGATATATGATATATATTTTAGATTTTTTGGTATTTGATATGATATTCGATATTTATAAATAACATACCAAAATATCGAATATCATACCGAAGTATATTGGTATATTAATAATTTATATATATTATTAAATACTAATAAATGTACAATTTAAAATAATATAAAACTAAATGCTTAGACGTTGGAATGTACTTTGACTACTCTATCTTGATGGAAATATTTTTTTTTTATGTAATTGATTGACAAATATGTTGTTTGTACTTTTTTTTGAACATACATTTGTACATATGTAATGTGTTAGTATGATACAGTATAGACCTTTTTTTGAGTCGAAGGCATATACTCTATTATACGAGTACATATTGTTTGAAGTTGAACAAGCTATAGTTACCGATTTACCATATCGTAAAATAACGAAACCGAACTTCAAAATATCACACCATACCGAATTAATTTGGTATAGTAATGATATAACATTTTCAAAAATCGAATATCGAAATTACCGTACCCAAATTTCAAATAGCTTACCGTACTATATCATGCCCACCCCTAGTGGTGGGTGAGATTCTGACCTATTTTATATAGGATTTTTTAATTTAATACTTTATATAGGATTTTTAATTTAGAACTTATATAAAATTCTCTTAAAAATATGTTGAGAAATATTTGTGATTTTCTCATTGGATATACTCCCTCTGTCCCAATTTATATGACACACTTTCCTTTTTAGTCAGTCCCAAAAAGAATGACACATTTCTATATTTGGTAACAATTTAACTTTAAAATACCCACTTTACCCTTAATGAAATGATTTACAACCACACAAATATCTATAACTCATTTTAGACCACAAGTTTCAAAAGTCTTTCTTTATTTCTTAAACTCCGTGCCAAGTCAAAGTACATCACATAAATTGGGACGGAGGGAGTAATATTTAATGAAATTATATAGTACATTCATTTTTATCAAGTGTTGTTGAAAACTTGAAATGTGTCAATTTGTGTTTTCTTTCATATTCATATTTATAGATATCTTAAACTCTAATATTTTTATCGAACTTTAGATGGTGAATTATCGGTAATTTTTAAGATTACATGAAATATATCATTTTCTTTACGCTTTATATTAACTTTTGTGTTTAATTATTAAAATTTAGAAGTTTGTACACCTACATCATTGAAAAATTATTGTTAGGCTTACCAAATACTCCCTCCATTCCAAAATAAATGAATTGTTGAGGTGATGCACACCTATTAAGACAATAGTTAAGGACATAAATTTAAGACTACTTTCCACTATTACCCTTTTGATTATTCAATCTATTCTCCTAGAAAAATGTAAAGTAGTTAAGAACATCATTAAAACAAAGGGTAAATATGGAAAAAAATCCAAACAATTCTCTTGAACTTTGAACAATTCAATTATTTTGAACTATAAAAAAAGTCTCAACAATTCATTTATTTTGGAATGGAGGGAGTAACTTTTATGTGTTCAATATATCATATGTTTGTCAATTATTACTGGACTTATATTGATTTGTTAAAACTTTATTTATAAATTCAACAAAATAAGAGTGAATTAGTATTCATGTGACAAAAACTGGGAAAATCCCAACAAAATCGAACCGATCGAATCACTATAATTGGTTTGATTTGATTTTGATTAAAAAAAAAAAAAAAAAAAAAAAACTGAACCAGATACATTTATGTATACGACACCTACATGTAGGTACTACCCTACATAAAATTGACACTCTTTTAAACCAAAACGTGTTTAACAAAAGTAGGCCTAAAATATAGTGGTATATATGTAGCTAATCTTCTCATAAAATCATGTTGAGCATAATATTGTTTCCCTTAAAATCACGCTATATTAGACACACTTAAAAGATTAGATCAGTTAATGGTTAAAACACACTTAAACTATCCTCCTTTTGTAAGTTCAGGAAGAAAGATGGTAGCATAGGTAGATTAGATTCGACGGTATGCCACAAGGTTATTCGAGTTCACAGGTGTCATTGATTTTCCTTAAGGCCACCTCTGAAGTTTGAGAACCGGCTGGAACTTGGATTGCTGACTAATCTAATATCCTATCAAAGAAGATGAACTTGCGGATAATATACTGTATGTAAGACTGGCAGCTAAACTCCACCAAACTCCTCAACCAATATCAATAAGATGCCGTGACCACTTAGGTTTGGTTTACTTTGATTTGAATGTAAACTAAAATAAGCGGCGTTTGTTTCATAATGCAATTATCCATTGCTTCTTGCCTTCCTAAACTATCATCCATTTTGAATTAAACACACCTTGATGTTGAAAGCAACTCTCACTTGGTAATGAAATCCTTTAATTAACCCAAAAAAAAATAAAAAAAATTCAAGATCACCTCAAGCTCTTCAACATAAAAAAAGTCCAGACTTCCATTTACTCGGATTACCAGTGTATGGTGAGAAATGTGATGTGAAGAGATGAGGCTATTTCTTCGTATCCAGGTTAATTAATCTTTTGGTTACTATGACAGTATGGAGTTTTACGATTTATTGAGGCGAATGCGTGCAATTAAAAAAATTATCTTGACAAGTTAATTTAAGGAGTTGACTATGTATTGACGTTGACTAATCTTTAAAATCAGGCAAAACGGATACTCTTATAAGAAGAATTTCACTGATGCTGTCAATCCAAGATGAAGTCTAAATTTTTGCTTTCATGTCCCATTAGGCATCATTTATTTATTACTAATTATAAAAGTTACAGGTGAAAATGAGTGTACATTTCTCCAATGAATAGAACAACTTGTTATGACCGAAATAATCAGGTGTCATGCGGAAGCTAGCAAAGCAAACCTCGGAAGATGTCACATAAGAAGACAAACGAGAAATACACCAAAAGAGACACAATAATTTAACGCGGTTCGGTCAATCGACTTACGTCCACAAAAGGAAATGAGCAATCCACTATATAAACGAGAGTACAAAATGTCAAGAGAGACAACCTCACACAATTCACTCAGAATACAAAGAGGTTCACACAAGTGATACACAACACTTGTGTCTCACAAAGTCTCCCCCCAAACAATACTCTCAAACCCCTAGGACTACATTGTGGATGCTACCAAACTAGAAGAAAGGAGCCTCTATTTATAGAGTGTATAACCTTTTCCTACAAGAACAAAGATTAGCCAAATATGGAGAATTCATGTTTTCCTTTTCCTAAAAGGACAACCCAATTACGGTAAGAAAATCAGAGCAAATACCAACAATTCTCCCCCTTGGCCTGAATTTCTGACAAAATAAATTTGCTCCACCTTTTTCACGTAGTCTTTAATAAGTTCAATCTCCATCTCCAAAATCTCCTCCATTAAATCTTTGTCTCTACATAGAGTAACACTCTAATAAAATTTCTCAAACCAAAATCTTCATTATCGTCAAATAGGTTGCGACTAGAACTGAACCCGCCAAGATGAACACCCGTTTTAACTTCACTCTGATACCACTTGTTAGGACCAACATAATCAGGTGTCATGCGGAAGCTAGCAAAGCAAACCTCGAAAGACGCCACATAAGAAGACAAACGAGAAATACACCAAAAAAGACACAATAATTTAACGTGGTTCGGTCAATCGACCTACGTCCACAAAAGGAGATGAGCAATCCACTATATAAACGAGAGTACAAAATGTCAAGAGAGATAACCTCACACAATTCACTCAGAATACAAAGAGGTTCACACAAGTGATACGCAACACTTGTGTCTCACAAAGTCTCCCCCCAAACAATACTCTCAAACCCCTAGGACTATATTGTGGATGCTACCAAACTAGAAGAAAGGAGCCTCTATTTATAGAGTCTATAACCTTTTCCTACAAGTACAAAGATTAGCCAAATATGGAGAATTCATGTTTTCCTTTTCCTAAAAGGACAACCCAATTATGGTAAGAAAATCAGGGCAAATACCAACACAACAAGCTGTTCTACCTACATTTCTAGGAAGAATAACTTTTTTATTTTTGTAAAAAGAACAGAAATAATATAAATGTTTCAAACAGAACTTTGCCTCTTATTAAAACCAAATATCCAATCTCATATTCTTTCAAACAGAAAAAACTTTTTTTTTTTTTTGAATAACCATGGTGTTTGGGCCAGTTGCATATATCCAGAAGAAACTTGGATATATGCAACTAGGATCACTACCACATTATGTGGGAAAAAGAACATAAAAAAACAAAATAGCATCTCATATTTGAAAGGAATTAGTAAATTAATTAATTTATGTTTAAAATACTTTTTTTTATTGATTTGGATCACTAATTTACACCATGGTTAATATTTCGTGCTTGTTGGATATTTCCTGAAAAGAGGAAATTGGAAGTTTTGAAAATGTCTTAAGTATCTATAGTAAAGAAAACTGAGAAACACAACACAAGCAATAATAAGGAGAAGTCGCTATCAATAGTTGAGGGACTATTTTTGGTCACGAGACAGGAGGGGAAATTGCAAGGCATAGAAATAGCTTTCATTCACTTTTGCTTGTCATTTTAGATTTTGTATGCCCTTTAAAAAATAATGATTAATATGAATATTTTACCACAATACTCATATCAATTGATGTATAGACTTAGGTCTTGAGAAATGATTTCGAGAATAAGTAATTAATGTTGAGGGCAAATCATGAAAAAGAAAAAATAATGATCTCTTTTTATATGTTAAAAGTGACAAATAGAAGCAAGAATTTATTTTTGAAATATTGAACAAGTAGAAGTGAACAAAGAGATTATTTATCTTTATCATTATTACATCCTCGTGACATTCATGCACTGAGTCATCAAATGACGCACGATAAGAAAACCCAAGCCTATATCATAGTAACAAGTTGCAATAGAAGAAAAGATGGGAAAGGAGGATTAAAAGATGTTACAAGATTTCAACACGTGAAAATTAAAGATCAACGACCTAGTATTGTAAATTAACGTCTAATGTTTGAGGAGAATTTCCTTGATAGTTTTATCAATGTTCATGTAAGATGATCCTGGTGGTTTTTGAGCAGCTTTTTCAGCCAATGTCTTCTATTCCAGTGCCTTTTTCTGTTGGGCTCGAAATCGACAGGGCATCATGCGGAAGCTATTAGTTGCAAATCATCAATGTGATAAATCAGAGACACATAAAACAATACTAAAAAACTTAATATTATTATATGATTTGATCAAACGACCTACATATAAAAAACTAATATTGAAAAACATAAAGCTTATTGGGAGAAAACTCCCCCTAAACAAGACTCTTTAAACACTACATTGTGGATGCTATTGTGTTTTGATATGAGAAAATTCTATTTATAGAGTTTCAAAATCTTTACTACAATAAAGAGGTTAGTCAAATATGAAAGAGTTTTATATTTTCATTTTAGAAAAAGTAAAAGTAATTATGGTATTAATTTTATTTTCCTTCAATAGAAAATTAATACTCAAATTTGATAAGAAAATCAGGGCAAAAAACCCCTAACAAATCTCCCTTTTTGGCTTGATTTTCTTGACAAAATAATCTTGATCTTCCTTCTCCATACAATCTTCACATATCACTGCTGCTTACCATGATTAAAAGTTGATATGAGTTAAAATTTGGAGCCCTATGCGTTAAAAATAAAAGCATGAGTTAATATTATTGGATCCCTGTATTATAAGTAAGCAGGGTTGAAAGTTGAGGCTTGTGCATTGAAAGTGAGCACAGGTTAAAAGTGGAGCTCATGCGTTAAAAGTATATGCACGAGCTGAAAGAAGCCCAAACATAAAAGTTAGCGAGGGTTGAAAGTTGGAGCCCATGCGTTAAAGCAAGTATGGGTTGAAAATAAATTTTGATTTTAAAGATGGATTAGCAGCAGGATTTTTTGAAAATTTGTTTGAAACTTCTTCTCCACATGTTGTTTGGACATATATCTTCATTATCATCAAATTGGTTGCAGCTTGATTTGAAACCGTTTTGAACCTGTTTTTAATCTCGTTTCACCAAATCATTGGACCTTTGAACCGTAGGCTCTGATACCACTTGTTGGGCTCGAAATCGAGAGGGCGTCATGCGGAAGCTATTAGTTGCAAAACATCAATGTGATAAATCAGATGACACATAAAACAATACTAAAAAACTTAATATTATTATATGATTTGGTCAAACGACCTACATATAAAAAACTAATATTGAAAAATATAAAGCTTATTGGGAGAAAACTCCCCCGAAACAAGACTCTTTAAACACTACATTGTGGATGTTATTGTGTTTTGATATGAGAAGAGGAGTCTTCTATTTATAGAGTTTCAAAACTTTTCCTACAATAAAGAGGTTAGCCAAATATGAAAGAGTTTTATATTTTCATTTTAGAAAAAATAAAAGTAATTACGGTATACTCAAATTTGATAAGAAAATCAGGGCAAAAAAACTCTAACATTTTCTTCATCTCTTTGCCTTTCTCTCCGACCACCAACTCCGTCACGAGGCTTTCAACTTCGTCCGTCGTCACATTATTGTCAATCTCCATTCCGATTCCCAATTTGGTGCAACAAATCCAACAGTTAGTTGGTTGCTCGGCGAGGAATGTCCAGCAAATCATTGGCACCCCACTACCAATACTTTCCAGGTTGAATTCCATCCATTGTGATTTGTGAGTCAAGAATTCTCCAATTGCATGGTGATTAAGGACTTTTTCTTGTGCGCACCAGCTTGCTAACATCCCTCCTTCTTTAGTTTCTTACGAGAATTCGGATGGAAGAACTGCCTGTTCCCCTGATACAATATCAGGCCTTATGATCCACAAAAATTCCACCTAACTATTAGCAAGTCCCCAGGCAAATTTGATTAATTGGTTTTTAGTCATGTCAACAATACTTCCGAAATTGACATGAACAACAGAATTTGGTTCCTTAGAATCTTGCCATTCAAGACACTTTGGATTTTCTTTCCAAAGATTAGATCCCAAGTCCTCTAAATTCTTGTCGTCAACATGGTTCTCAAGCAAATGCAATGGTCCAATAGCATATACTAGAGGTAGAAGTGCTTGAAGTGATTCAAGAACTTCCATTTCTAATGGCTCAAATGTATTGATAACAATGGCAGTAGCATTTCTGGATCTCTCTGTTTCTTGGAAGAGATATTTAATCATGTAATCGTCTAGATTCGCAGTCCTAAAAAAACTAGGAAGATCCCTCAAACGTATGTCCTTCATTCCTGGTATCCAATCCAAGGTCTTCTCCAAGTAGCTATTTGTCAAGTAACTTTCATCTATTCAAAAAATAATGTTATGAGAAAGAGTGAAACATAACATGTTGAAATGGGAGAAATTAAAGCATGTATACCTTTAGAGGAGTGTATCCTTTCTCAACAAGGTTGCAGTAATGCATGTAGCCTAATAAACCACACTTGTGGTCCAAAAGAAAATTTGAGGGATTTCCAAATCCTGAGCAGCAGAGAGAGTAAAGCTCATACAACCATCGGAAATGATACACGAAACGGGTGGCACGTTGGATGAAGAAGTACTATTGAGCTTGGCGAGTAAGTCTTTGAAAGGACTTAAACAAGTAGTGGTAAGGGATTCAGATATAGCAGCAATATCTTGAGTGACATCGCCATCACATGGCGGGAGGCCATCAGGAATGGTCTCGAAACGGAACGATGCCAACCCTTCTAGAAAATCAGGGACTCGAGATTTAAGGAGACGTCTATGGTTGTATTCGATGTTGACAAAGGTAATATGAAAGCCTCTGTGATGGAGGATTTTGGCTAACTTTAACATTGAGCTAATGTGGCCTTGGGCAGGACATGGTATGCAAATCATATGAGGCTTGTCAAGTTGATCAGCACACTTGGAAGCCATTCTATTCTTATTTTTTCTATTCTCTCAAATCGGAAAAACAATAAATATGTATGGTTTTGGAAAATGCAAGAAATGTGGTTCAATACTTATAGATAACTTATGTCAAATTCTTCTATTTTTTCTTAAATTTCTAACACGACCAGACAGTGCTTGAAAAATTTAGCTCATACTCTGATTATTCAAATAAGTGATTAATGGATGGTTAACTTATAAATAATTAATTTCACTTGTCTTGTGTACGACTAATGTTATGAACTCCAAAAGGTTATTAGTACTAATGTTAGCTTAGTACTAAGTATTAGAATTTAATTTGTTAGATATTACAGAAAATCACTGGCTGCCATAGCAAGCTAGGGACCAAACTCCCTAATAATTAGTAGCGGTTTGGACTTTGATTTTCTTGGTTATTGAGATTCCCTTCCTTCACTTTTACTTGTCTAGTATGTACTTTGCACTTCTTTTAAAAAATGATAAATAAACTTTATACTTTACTTTAATATCCATGATTATTAGCATTTCAAAAAGTCTTAGAAAAGTGATTTGGGGAAGAGTAGTTAATATTAGGATTAAGGGTAAAAGAAAAAAAATATTACTCCATATGTTCACTTTTACCTGTCATGTTTCGTTTTACGAAAGTCAATTTGGCTAAACTTTAAAGCTAAATTGAAGTAGATTAATTTAATATTAAAATTTAAAATTTAAATATTCGAAAACTATATGAAAAATGCTATAAGTTGCAATCCATCTCATATTAATATGATGAAAAAATACATCTTAAAATGTTTGTCAAAATTTATATTATTCGACTCTCGAGAAGTGAAATGTGACAAGTAAAAATGAACAGGGGGAATACAAATTTTCTCTGGATATGCTAAAATGGACAAGTAAAAGAAAATATCTATTTTTAATATATAAGAGACAAGTAAAAGTGGACGAAGAAAGTAGCAACTACTGTACTTAGATTAGTCCTAAGATAGATTCCTAAAAGATTCATTAGAAAAAAGTTGCCAGATCGAGCTAGAATAATGTAAGTGTCTATAAGAAGTAGAACTATGGGTAACTGGTTTTTCCGATTAATTTCATAGATGATCACTCAATTTTTATTTTATTTCTCTAAAATTACAAGAATTTTTTTTTTTCTCCAGCACGTACTACAGTTTCATGCTTAGACTTGATAAACTCTGCAACAGTATATCTTAAAATATGACATGGTTTGCATGTACCACAAAGTTGAAGACGCTTGTGATTACAAAATGTCATCACAACTAACATAAAAATATGCATATCAATATATAGTTTTGCATATAATTAATATAATTAACTTAAACGAATCGATAGAGCAAATAAATATAAATCTTAAGTCAAAAGCTCACAACATTTTCAATCTTCAACGAATTATGATCAACTCGAGTCTAATGTAGTAAAGCATGTACGATGTACGATATCCACATCGAGCCGATCTTCTGTCTCATCATCTTTCGATATCCGAAAATTAGAAATTAGAAATACAAGGAGTAATGAGGATGTTCCTATCAATGAGATCTACCTCTAGTATTTGATAATTCAAAAGCAGAACAAGTTGGAAAATTTGCTGGGGACCAAATGACTTCGATGGAGTTCATATTACAGTACCGAGTTCCAATATAACAAAAAATGGAAAAAAGAAATAAAGATCTGACAAGATGTCAACACAGGAAAACAATGAAAATAGACCACCTAATGTTTGAGGAGAATTTCGTTGATCAATTTATCTATGTTTACATAAGATGACCCTGCTGGTTTTTCAGCAGCTTCTTCAGCCAATTTCTTCCACTCCATTGCCTTTTTCTTCATCTCTTTGCCCTTCTCGCCGACCATCAACTCTCTTACAAGACTTTCAACTTCGTCCCTTTTCACATTATTGTCAATCTCCATTCCAATTCCCCATTGGGTGCCTTTAAACCAACAGTTAGTCTGTTGTTCTGCGAAAAATGGCCAGCAGATCATTGGCACCCCACTGCAGATGCTTTCAAGGGTCGAATTCCATCCACTGTGAGTCAAGAACCCACCAATAGCAGGGTGGCTAAGGACTTGTTCTTGCGGGCACCAACTTGTCAACATCCCTCTTTCTTTAGTTTCTTCCAAGTATTCGGATGGAAGAATTGCTTGTTCACCTGATACAATATCAGGCCTTATGATCCACAAAAATTCCATCTGACTATTGGCAAGTCCCCAGGCGAATTCGATAAGTTGGTTCGCAGTCATGACAGTGATGCTCCCAAAATTGACATAAACAACAGAATTTGATTTCTTGGAATCAAGCCACTCTAGACACTTTGGATCTTCTTTCCAAAGATTGGACTCTAAGCACTCCAAATTCTTGTCCTCAATGTGTTTTACAAGAAAATGCAAGGGCCCAATCGTGTAGATCGGAGGTAGAAGGGTCTGAAGTGATTCAAGAACTTCCTTTTCTAATGGATCAAATGTATTGATTACAATAGCAGAAGCAAGTTTGCTTCTATCTGTTTCTTGGATTAGGAACTTGAACATAAAGTCATCTGGATTTGTACTTCTCAAGAAAGTTGGTAAATCCCTCAAACGTATACCTTTCATGCCCGGTATCCAATCCAAAGCCATCTCCAAATAACCATTTGTTAAGTCATTTGCATCTACAATTTTCCCAAGAAATAAAAGAACAAAGGTTAAAACACAAACATACTTAAAGATGGGCCATTATAAAATAGGAAAATTAAAAAACGACCCTACCTTTAAGTGGAAAGTATCCTTTTTCAAAAAGGTCACGATACTGCATGTAACCTAATAAACCACAAGCACTTGGGGTCCAAAAGAAAACTTCAGGGATGCCCAAATCTTGAGCAGCAGCTAGAGAGAAGCTCATACATCCATCAGAAATGATGCACGAGACGGGTGGCACGTTTGATGAAGAAGTATTATTGAGCTTTGCCAGCAATTCCTTGAAAGGACCTAAACAAGTATTGGTAGTGGATTTACCCAGAGAAGGAATATCTTGAGTTGAATCGGCATCAGATGGCGGGAGGCCATCAGGAATGGTCTCAAAACGGAACGATGGCAAGCCCTTGAGGGAATCAGGGCCGCGAGACTTAAGGAGACGCCTATGGTTGTATTCAGTGTTGACAAAAGTGATATGAAAGCCTTTGTGATTGAGGATTTTGGCTAAGTTCAACATTGGGCTTATGTGGCCTTGGGCAGGGTATGGTAAGCAAACTGCATGAGGCTTGTCAAGTTCATGACTACTACTAATGGAATCCATTTCTAATTTTTCTTAGTTTATGGTTTGTCTTACTAAAGGGGAAAGAAAATTGGTTTGATTTTGGTAAGTTGAAGAATGTGCAGGGATTTATAGAGAAAATAGTCAGATGAAACTTGTAAGATTTTAAAGTTAAAAGGTTAAGAAAATGAAGCAATAAATAGAGTTGTGCTTTGTTTTTTTATCTGTGGCTCCCTTTCGTAAATTTCCATTCGTTACATTTTATAATTTTGTGCACAATGTGTACATCATGAAGGTCTCTGTCCACTGCTACACTATGATAGGACGATGGTTATTAAAATAAATTGTGCACAAAATTACTTGATTATCTTGGCCGGCTGATTTGAACTTGCTGCATTTATTTAAGAGAATATTTTGTATATAGCGATAATTTCGCCCCTAATTATAAAATCGGAAAAGGGTCAGAAATACCCCTTAAGTATTGAAATTGGTTCAAAAATACCCTCCGTTAATCTATTGGGCCAAAAATACCCTTCTACCCACCTTTATGGCTCAAAAATACCCTTCCATCCACCTTTATGGCTCAAATATACCCTTATAACTAACGGTCATTTTTTAAACCATAATTAAAAAAACGGAAAAGGGCCAAAAATACCCTTCAAGTATTGAAATTGGTTCAAAAATACCCCCCGTTTAACTATTAGGCCAAAAATACCCCTCCATCCACCTTTATGGCTCAAATATACCCTTACAACTAACAACCCTTTTTTAAACCATAATTAAAAAAATATTTATTACGTGTCAGCTTTTTATTGGTTGCAAATTAAATTAATTAAAATGTTATTATCTTATAACCAAATCTGGACCCAACTAAAACTACCCGACAAAACTCGTCCCAACCAATTAAATAACGGTGACCCATAGTTTTTTGGTTTATATCAGTTACACCATACCTCAAAGGTGAATAATTTTCTACTTTCTGTGTCTGCCTGCAAATACGTTAGGGATAGGGGTGGGCATAAAAACCGGAGAACCAAAAAACCGTACCGAACAGAATTAGTTCGGTTCTTCGATTTCGGTTCTTCGATTCGGTTTCCGTTTTTATTTCGGTAGTTCGGTTCTTTGGTTCGGAGTTTGGTTTAGGGGTAACGGTTCTTCGGTGCACCGAAGAACAAAAGTTTTATTAAAAGTTTTTTTTTAATTTTCATTGCACCGAAGAACCGAAGTTTTATTAAAAGTTTTCATTGGCAACAACCTACTTACTTGCAAGTCTCATTCGCAGTGAGAAGAAAAAAGAGTTTAGAACACGAAATAGTTTTCAAGAACCCTAAAAATTGAAGAAGAAGAAGACCCAGCTTTCAACAGACGTAAAATATGAATGAAATTAGGTTTAGAAGAAATGGATTTGCCTCTTTATTTAATTGGTTGGGGGCGGTTTTGTCTGGTTTGGGTCGGGTAGTTTTAGTTGGGTCTGGGTTTGATTATAAAATAATAACATTTTAATTAATTTAATTTGCAACCAATAGAAAACTGACACGTAATAAATAATTTTTTTAATTATGGCTTAAAAAAGGACCGTTAGTTATAAGGGTATATTTGAGCCATAAAGGTAGATGGAAGGGTATTTTTGAGCCATAAAGGTGGGTAGAAGGGTATTTTTGGCCCAATAGGTTAACGGAGGGTATTTTTGAACCAATTTCAATACTTAAGGGGTATTTCTGACCCTTTTCCGTTATAAAATATAGCAAGAGTTTGTGATTTATGAAATGTAGTACTCCCTCCGTTTCAAAAAGAATGACTTAGTTTGACTTGACACGGAGTTTAAGAAAATAAAGAAACTTTTGAATCATGTGGTCATAAATTAAAGTTGTGTCAAATATACCAAAATGTCCTTTAATCTTGTGGTCTTAAACATGCCACGTGGAAAGTTGGAATTAAAGTATTGTCAAAAAAGGAAAGGGTCATTCTTTTTGAAACAGATTAAAAAGAAAAGTAGATCATTCTTTTTTAAACGGAGGGAGTAATAGTTTATTTCAAATGTAGTGGATACATTGTATTCGCGCGCAAGCAAAATACGTTGTATCTGCACGCATATAATATATTTGGTTAACTAAATTCGCATGGATACAAGATCAACTTACATACATTTCAATACACTTTAATTTAAAGTCATCACCCTAAAATGTGACACATACATTTTATATACACTTGTATGTCACTGTATTTCAGTGTACCACACTCGTATTTTATTTGATACACTTGTATCATCGTCAGAAACCACTCCCACCATCACCAAAAACACATGTATATTGTTGCATGAGAGATACACTGAACATATACTTTATATATATACTACAAATACACTTTATTATATATATATATATATATATATATATATATTTGGTCGGAGAAGAGAAAGCCATCAATGACAAATAGATGTCACCGAAAAAGGGGAGGAATCGAAACGCAACTCACAAGTCACATCTACGTCTCTGTCACAATAATAAATAAAGAGAGTTTACTTGGGGAAACAAAAAACCTCAATAAAAGGAAGGGTAAATATGGAAAAAAGTCTTTACATTTCTCTTGAACCTCATAGTGCACATGCAAAAAAAAAAAATTGTAGAACTTCGTCGAACTCAAGAACGGAGTATTCACACACACTGACTGACTGTTTTAGAAGAAGAGAGTTTACAGAATTTCGTTTTTGCTTGTAAAAATTATTCTGAATACCTGATGAAGGAAAACACAGGTATTTATAGCCAACTACGCACTGTTTCGAAAGGATGCACTGCTTCAAAAAGTTGCACTGTTTCGAAGCACTGTTTCTGAAACATTACATTTGTTCTGGAACTGATGCATCGTTTCTGGAACGTTGCATGTTTCTGGAATGGTTGTTGCAAAACATTACGTTGGAACATTGCATTTGGAGGAAAATTTCAGACGAAATTTTTCTGAATTAAAAAAAAAAATTTGTCAAAAAAGATAGTCTCTCAATCGATCATTTTCCAAAGCCAAAGCCAAAGCCGAGCGAGCGACAACGCGAGGCTTGGTTTCTTCTTGGCTCACTATCCCTTCAAAGGAGTACTTCTTAATATAAAGGACAAATGATTTCTTTCTCCCACCAATGAGGGAGAAACTATTTTTTCCTGCTATAAAGTGACTATTCACCTCCCTTTGTTCCCATTTTGTTCCACCATTTTTCATTCATCTTTCACCAAAACCCAACAGATTCACAGTCCTAATAAAACCAGGAAGATCCCTCAGACGTATGTCCTTCATTCCTGGTATCCAATCCAAGGTCTTCTCCAAGTAGCCATTTGTCAAATAATGTTATGAGAAAGAGTGAAACATAACATGTTGAAACGGGAAAAATTAAAGCAAGTATACCTTTTAGAGGAGTGTATCCTTTTTCAACAAGATTGCAGTAATTAGTGGTGGCGCAGGATTTTCACTAAGGGGGTTCAGAAGTAAACATAGTCGAAGGGGTTCAACGTCTACTATACAGTGGCGGAGCCACCTTGTACCCAGGGGTTCATCCGAACCCCCTTCGGCGGAAAATTATATTAATTATATATGATTAAAATTATTTTTTTCGTATATATTGTATGCGTTGAACCTCCTTCGATTAGTTCATGTGTTTACTTCTTTCGATCTTGAACCCCCTACGTGAAATTTCTGGCTCCGCCACTGCTACTATATATATACATAAAAAATAATTTTAACCGTGTATAAATAGTATAATTTTCCATCGAACCCCCTGAGCCAAAGGTGGCTCCGCCCCTGGCCGCCAGTAATGCATGTAGCCTAATAAACCACAAGCACTTGTGGTCCAAAAGAAAATTTGAGGGATTTCCAAATCTTGAGCAGCAGAGAGAGTAAAGCTCATACAACCATCTGAAATGATACACGAAACGGGTGGCACGTTGGATGAAGAAGTACTATTGAGCTTGGTGAGTAACTCTTTGGAAGGACTTAAACAAGTAGTGGTAAGGGATTCAGATATAGCAGCAATATCTTGAGTGACATCGCCATCACATGGCGGGAGGCCATCAGGAATGGTCTCGATGGCAACCCTTCGAGAGAATCAGGGACTCGAGACTTAAGGAGACGTCTATGGTTGTATTCGCTGTTGACAAAGGTAATATGAAAGCCTCTGTGATAGAGGATTTTGGCTAACTTTAACATTGAGCTAATGTGGCCTTGGGCAGGACATGGTATGCAAATTACATGAGGCTTGTCAAGTTGATCAGCACACTTGGAAGCCATTCTATTTTTGTTTTTTCGATTCTCTCAAATTGGAAAAACAATAGATATGTATGGTTTTGGAAAATGGAAGAAATGTGGATACTTACAGATAACTTATGTCAAATTCTTCTATTTTTCCTTAAATCTCTAACACGACCAGACAGTGCTTGAAAATTTTAGATCATACTCTGATTATTCAAATAAGTGATTAATGGATGGTTAACTTATAAATAATTAATTTTACTTATCTTGTGTACGACTAATGTTATAAATTAAACTCCAAAATGTTATTAGTAGTAATGTTAGCTTAGTACTAAGTATTGGAATCTAATTTGTTAGATATTGCAGAAAATCACTGGCTGCCATAGCAAGCTATTGACCAAACTCCCTAATAATTAATAGCGGTTTGGACTTTGATTTTCTTGGTTATTGAAAGTATTAGGGTAAATCTAATGAGTTAATAACTCAAATGGTCACTCAAATATGAACTTTTATCCCAGAAAGTCACTCAACTTTGGTCTTTACTCCAAAAGTCATTCAACTATCACATTTTTACTCAGAAAGTCACTCAACCTATGTAATTATTTTTTAAAATAAAACTTGCTTATGTGGAAATTCTATTAAAGACAAAATTTTAAAAAATAAAAAGTATCTCCTTAATGACCTTTTTTATCCCTATTCTCCTAAATTAATTAACTAATAATTAACCTATTCTTAGTTATCTTTTTCAAACAAGTAACTAGGCGAGATATTTTAATAGGAAATATTATGCAAAAAGTCCATTAAGCTAAATTTATTACACAAAAACTAACCTCTTTTTTTTTTTTACTTAAAATGGCCAACCGACCATTGTTATTACGTAAACTAGCCAGTCAGCTAAATGTATTACCAAAAAAATGTCAGGCGAAAACTTACAAAGGCATCACTGGCCATTAGGCCATTAGGCCATTTGGCCTTTGGCCCCTTTTCTTTCAATTTTTTTTAAAACAAAAACTTTTTAACTATTTTTTTTACTGTGCTATAAAAAAAAATCACTGTTTAAACTTTTTTTTGTTGCTCTTTTTTCAACACCTTTTTTTCTTTTCTAAAATTGTTTCACTTTTTTTGTGAAAAAAATGAATATTTATGTTGTTTTATTATTTTTTGTTTATACTTTTATTTATTAATAAGTTGAGAACACATTATAGTCTAATAATATCGTTATCGATACATTACATAATTGTTATATAATATTAATACATGATTATACACCATTCATACAATGTCAATATATTACATACATATTTATATAATATTGGTACACGCTTGTACACCATTTATACAATGTCGATATGTTACATAACTATTTATACAATATCGATACATATTTATACACATTTATACAATATCGATATATATTAGATATACACTACATAACTATTGTACATCATATATACATATTTATATACTATTTACACAATATTGATACACGTTTATATATTATTTATACAATATCGATACATTAAATATACACTACATAACTATTTATGCAATATCAATACATTACATATACACTACATAACTATTTGCACATCATATATACATGTTTATACACCATTTATACAATATTGATACATGAAAAAGTTGCAGTACGGAAAAAGTTTTTTAACATAAAGAAAAACGAAGCAAAAAAAAGAATTTTTTTTTAAAACAACTGCTACAAAAAGAAAAGAAAAAGGAAAAAGAATTGCCTAATGACTATTTTTGTTGTAAACAAAAACTTGGCTATTTTTATTGTAAACTATTTACTTTTTTGTATATAATTGAAATTTCCCCATTTTAATATTTTGACAAAGTGGATTTTCTTTGTTCTATTCCTTTTCTTCTTCAAGGTTTTTCCTACGGCAACAACTTCCACCATTGCTATATTGGCTTCTTACACTGCATATTATTTGTCTGTTTTTACATATTTTAGGAGGGTAATAGTTACACTTCAAACAAGGATAGGAGGATTACAAGTTAATTTAGGTGTGTAAATTAAATGATCTTTTTTGGACAAGTTTAAAGAATAATTCATTTTTATCTATTTTAATTGAATTTATTCTAAAATGATGTATTTAGTTTAATTTACTCTGAACTTATTTTGGTGTAAAATAAAACTTTACACATTGAAATAGAAATATTTAGTGATTAATCATTTAGTTAGTTTACATTATACACATTATTCATATCATTTGGTTATAATGATAATCTTGAGCTTGGATGGACTTTAGTTATGATAAATGCAACGATAGTCACTTTGTTCATGTTAACATGATCGAAGAAAAATGAAAAAGAGGAGGGAGAGATATTAATTTAGAGGAATAAGGATAAAAGGATCATTAAAGAGATATTTTTTATTTTCTAAAATTTTATTTTTAAATAGAATTTCCACATAAACAAATTTTATTTAAAAAAATAATTAAATAGGTTGAGTGACTTTCTGAGTAAAAATGTGATAGTTGAGTGACTTTTGGAGTAAAAATTAAAGTTCAGTAACTTTCTAAGTAAAAATGTGATAGTTGAGTGTCTTTTGGAGTAAAGAACAAAGTTGAGTGACTTTCTGGGATAAAAGTCCATAGTTGAGTGACCATTTGAGTTATTAACTCTAAGGGGCCGTTTGGTTTGAATACAAGTTATGCTGGGATTAGTTATGCTGGGATAAGTTATCCTGGGATTAGTTATACTGAGATTAGTTATACTGTGATTATTTCTTATTCACTGTTTGATTTGTTGTACTAAAAATAATATGCATTGCACTCTTCCTAAGAATAAGTTGTTTGTTTACAAAAATACCCTCCATTTTATTTAGCTTTTTGTATATATTTTTTTTTGTAGAGCCTTAGTTATTCATTTTTAAAAGAGAAATGAGTAGAAGTTTTTTCTTCTTCTATTTGGATTTCTTCTATTAGCCTTTCCATGTTGTCTGCTTCTTGTTTCGTACTAACTGGTACATCAAATGTGTTTTGATTTTTCATAATTCGTTGATGGCATATCCTTTTTAGCATCTGCCAGAATCAACAACATCAAATTCATAGCCTACAAGTTCAACCAAATCATGAATAATATTTCATTAAGTAGTGCAATTCATTTGTTCTTTGTTACTTTAAAAAGACAACCTGCTAAAGTTCATAATACAAAATCAGAACAAAGAAAGCTAAGGTGAAATGCTTCCTGAGCTGTTTCGGCACAATCAACAAACGATCAGTTGTATCAACAATCCTAAAACCTTCCCTTGGAACAAAGTGGTTGGAATTCTTCAGATGAGCAGCAACGATTTATTACAAATATATATGTGAAAGTGATAAATCAAAGGGTTTGGAGGGCAATTTCGTCATTTTAAGACCTTTATCCCAAGACAAATTATCTTGGTATTATTATACCACCCAGAGGGAGGAATAACTTATCCTGGTACTATTTGTTAATCCCCGGATAAATTATCCCGGACTTGGCAATCAAACAAAACATCAAAATTTTATCTCAGGATTATTTATTTTATCCCAGAACTAGTTACTTTTATCCCTCACACCAAACACCCCCTAAATCTAATTTACTCCCTTAGCTTCCTTCACTTTTACTTATCTACTATGTACTTTGCACTTCTTTTAAAAAATAATAAATAAACTTTGTACTTTACTTTAATATCCATGGTTATTAACATTTCAAAAAGTCTTAGAAAGTGATTTGGGGAAGAGTAGTTAATATTAGGATTAAGGTAAAAGAAAAAAATATTACTCTCTGTGTTCAATTTTACTTGTCATGTTTCGCTTTAGGAAAGTCAATTTGACTAAACTTTAAAGCTATAAATCGAAGTAGATTAATTTAATATTTAAAATTTAAAATTTAAATATTCGAAAACTATACGAAAAATGCAATAAGTTGCAATCCATCTCATATTAATATGATGAAAAAATATATCTTAAAATATTGGTCAAAATTTATGTTGTTTGACTCTCAAGAAGTGAAATGTAACAAGTAAAAATAAACAAGGAAAATACTAATTTTCTCTTGATATACTAAAATGGACAAGTAAAAAAAATATATTTATTTTTAGTATATAAGAGACAAGTAAAAGTGGACGAATAAAGTAGTAACTACTGTACTTAGATTAGTCCTAAGATAGATTCCTAAAAGATTCATTAGAAAAAAGTTGCCAGATCGAGCTAGAATAATGTAAGTGTCTATAAGAAGTAGAACTATGGGTAACTGGTTTTTCCGATTAATTTCATAGATGATCACTCAATTTTTATTTTATTTCTCTAAAATTACAAGAATTTTTTTTTTTCTCCAGCACGTACTACAGTTTCATGCTTAGACTTGATAAACTCTGCAACAGTATATCTTAAAATATGACATGGTTTGCATGTACCACAAAGTTGAAGACGCTTGTGATTACAAAATGTCATCACAACTAACATAAAAATATGCATATCAATATATAGTTTTGCATATAATTAATATAATTAACTTAAACGAATCGATAGAGCAAATAAATATAAATCTTAAGTCAAAAGCTCACAACATTTTCAATCTTCAACGAATTATGATCAACTCGAGTCTAATGTAGTAAAGCATGTACGATGTACGATATCCACATCGAGCCGATCTTCTGTCTCATCATCTTTCGATATCCGAAAATTAGAAATTAGAAATACAAGGAGTAATGAGGATGTTCCTATCAATGAGATCTACCTCTAGTATTTGATAATTCAAAAGCAGAACAAGTTGGAAAATTTGCTGGGGACCAAATGACTTCGATGGAGTTCATATTACAGTACCGAGTTCCAATATAACAAAAAATGGAAAAAAGAAATAAAGATCTGACAAGATGTCAACACAGGAAAACAATGAAAATAGACCACCTAATGTTTGAGGAGAATTTCGTTGATCAATTTATCTATGTTTACATAAGATGACCCTGCTGGTTTTTCAGCAGCTTCTTCAGCCAATTTCTTCCACTCCATTGCCTTTTTCTTCATCTCTTTGCCCTTCTCGCCGACCATCAACTCTCTTACAAGACTTTCAACTTCGTCCCTTTTCACATTATTGTCAATCTCCATTCCAATTCCCCATTGGGTGCCTTTAAACCAACAGTTAGTCTGTTGTTCTGCGAAAAATGGCCAGCAGATCATTGGCACCCCACTGCAGATGCTTTCAAGGGTCGAATTCCATCCACTGTGAGTCAAGAACCCACCAATAGCAGGGTGGCTAAGGACTTGTTCTTGCGGGCACCAACTTGTCAACATCCCTCTTTCTTTAGTTTCTTCCAAGTATTCGGATGGAAGAATTGCTTGTTCACCTGATACAATATCAGGCCTTATGATCCACAAAAATTCCATCTGACTATTGGCAAGTCCCCAGGCGAATTCGATAAGTTGGTTCGCAGTCATGACAGTGATGCTCCCAAAATTGACATAAACAACAGAATTTGATTTCTTGGAATCAAGCCACTCTAGACACTTTGGATCTTCTTTCCAAAGATTGGACTCTAAGCACTCCAAATTCTTGTCCTCAATGTGTTTTACAAGAAAATGCAAGGGCCCAATCGTGTAGATCGGAGGTAGAAGGGTCTGAAGTGATTCAAGAACTTCCTTTTCTAATGGATCAAATGTATTGATTACAATAGCAGAAGCAAGTTTGCTTCTATCTGTTTCTTGGATTAGGAACTTGAACATAAAGTCATCTGGATTTGTACTTCTCAAGAAAGTTGGTAAATCCCTCAAACGTATACCTTTCATGCCCGGTATCCAATCCAAAGCCATCTCCAAATAACCATTTGTTAAGTCATTTGCATCTACAATTTTCCCAAGAAATAAAAGAACAAAGGTTAAAACACAAACATACTTAAAGATGGGCCATTATAAAATAGGAAAATTAAAAAACGACCCTACCTTTAAGTGGAAAGTATCCTTTTTCAAAAAGGTCACGATACTGCATGTAACCTAATAAACCACAAGCACTTGGGGTCCAAAAGAAAACTTCAGGGATGCCCAAATCTTGAGCAGCAGCTAGAGAGAAGCTCATACATCCATCAGAAATGATGCACGAGACGGGTGGCACGTTTGATGAAGAAGTATTATTGAGCTTTGCCAGCAATTCCTTGAAAGGACCTAAACAAGTATTGGTAGTGGATTTACCCAGAGAAGGAATATCTTGAGTTGAATCGGCATCAGATGGCGGGAGGCCATCAGGAATGGTCTCAAAACGGAACGATGGCAAGCCCTTGAGGGAATCAGGGCCGCGAGACTTAAGGAGACGCCTATGGTTGTATTCAGTGTTGACAAAAGTGATATGAAAGCCTTTGTGATTGAGGATTTTGGCTAAGTTCAACATTGGGCTTATGTGGCCTTGGGCAGGGTATGGTAAGCAAACTGCATGAGGCTTGTCAAGTTCATGACTACTACTAATGGAATCCATTTCTAATTTTTCTTAGTTTATGGTTTGTCTTACTAAAGGGGAAAGAAAATTGGTTTGATTTTGGTAAGTTGAAGAATGTGCAGGGATTTATAGAGAAAATAGTCAGATGAAACTTGTAAGATTTTAAAGTTAAAAGGTTAAGAAAATGAAGCAATAAATAGAGTTGTGCTTTGTTTTTGTTTTTTTTATCTGTGGCTCCCTTTCGTAAATTTCCATTCGTTACATTTTATAATTTTGTGCACAATGTCATGAAGGTCTCTGTCGACTGCTACACTATGATAGGACGATGGTAATTAAAATAACTTGTGCACAAAATTACTTGATTCTCTTGGCCGGCTGATTTGAACTTGCTGCACTTATTTAAGAGAATATTTTGTATATAGCGATAATTTCGCCCCTAATCTATATATAATAATAAAGGAGAATGAAGAAGAGGTGATGTGACACCCTCAATGCCCTTCATTTCTATTTTTCTTTTTTCTCCTTTTTTTGACATTTTCTCATCTTTCTTTCAATTATTTAATTTTATAAATTATCTTCTTAATTGATACTCCCTCCGTCCCATTTTATGTGTCGCTATTTCCTTTTTGGTCCTTCCCAAAAAGAATGTCATCTTTCCTTATTTGGTAACAATTTAATCACATCATCCCCATTTTATCCTCACTGGGTCCCACTTAATAATAAAAGACAACTAAAAGAAAAACATTAAAGTGACTTTAATAGGGGCAATTTTATAAACTTTACAAAGTCATCATTTATTTCTTAAACTCCATGTCCGGTTAAAAGGCGACACATAAAATGGGACAGAGAGAGTACTATTAATAATATCCATTACTCTCAATCCTTTCATATTCATAACCTTCAATTATTTAATATACAAGTTTATGACACATTAAAATCACACTAATAAAAAATTATTTTGAGCTATATATAATGGGTACTCTATTTTCATTTCTCCATGTTGTTCATCTTTTGTCTCTTTGGTTGGTAGTTTTTAATTTATTTTATCTGATTTTGCAGATTACAAGGAGATATTATAATGAAAATTGTTAGACGTTCTTGCATAATTCAATTTTACGAGGTAAATGAATTGATATGCCTAATATAATTATAACTCTTTCTTTGTTGCATTATATGTGTAATATTATTTGTTTGAATTCTTGATAATATGGTTACTTTAAAAATGATTTGATTTTTTCTCTTTGCTTCTCTTTGTAGTTTTTAGAGACTTTGATTATTATTAGTTAGTCTCTTTGTAGTTTTGAGAGATTTTGATTATGTTATGTTGAGAACAAGGTTCTTCTTTCCTCTTTAACTCATATTCTTGATGATTTAGTTTCTTAAAAAATGATTTGATTTTCTCTTTGCTTCTTTTTGTAGTTTTTAGAGAATTTGATTATTTTTTTTCTATGATTCTCCTTGTAGTTTTGAGAGAATTTGATTATGTTATGTTGATAAAAAGGTTCTTCCTTCCACTTTAACTCATAAATAACTATCTTTTGAAGTTTTTATTTTCTTAAGGAGCTCCATTTTATTTATTTATTTTGTTGGTAAGGTTAACTTATTGTGTTTTCAAGTCATGATATTTTCGAAAATAAAAGCAACACACGCTAGCTAATCTATTGCATTTAGTCAATGCTACTCATTTACCCTCTAATTTAAGTGCTCTAAATAAATAAAATAAAAAATTCCAAAAGTCACTTTCTTTTCTAATAAATCATCTCTTACCTTCTCTTTTTTTCAGTTTCTTTTTTAATCTTTGATAAAGTAGTCCATTATTGTGTGTAGTTACACAACATATTATAGTATACGTTACTATTAATCCCAACAGTCCATCACTTTCTTAATCCCCTTAATTACTCCGGGATTCTTTTTTCACTTCACTTTCTATGATTTTAATGTATATATTAATTATGGTATTCATTAGGAATTTAAATGCTTGATATTTGTATATATAGACCAAGCAAGACAACAAGAGTTGACATTCAAATTATTTTTGCAAAAGTTTTGTTGTATTTTTTTTATTGTATTTGCTTTTTAAAGCTTTCTCAATTCTGAACTTTCAATTTTTAGTTTCTTCTTAACATATTTTTAATTATAATTCTTTATCTTTTATCTTTCTTTCTAGGTTTTGATGAAAAGTCTTAAATTGAAAGATAAGCTATATAAGATAGATATTTTTCACATAAGTAATTTATACACAATATAGTGGTAGGCTAAAAGGAAAAAAAAATCGAGAAAAGAAGGTAGAAGTAACACTATGAGAATAAATTCTCAAATTTAGCAAATGGTCATGAGACCATAATCCTTATAGTTTAAGAAGGTTAATTTTATTGTTGATTTCTTAAAAGTTAGAAATTGAACATATTTATTCTTGGCTTAGCATTATCATTTTGTCTTTTCCTCTATTGAAGGAGTCCAACAATAAAGGAGTTTCTTTGTTATTTATTGACCTACTAATTTACTTTATTCATTATTTTGAGATGTAATATTTATTTGCCTTTATTTAATTTGGTATTTAGTAGTAATTATCTTTTATCATTCTTTGTTTCATTCATCTTAAGATGTAGTAACTTAGTTTTCATTCGTGGATGGAGTAGTTTGAATCATTATATTTGTCAAATGTCCATGAAAAGAATCTATAAATAACTTTTCTGAAGGATTGAAATAATATTCAAACAATATTTGTTGATCATGTGGATGTTTGAAACAAAATATTGTTCCGGATGATCATTGACATAATTAATTTGAATTTGTATATGATTATCCAAGAGTTAAGGATTCTTTAATTATATTCAATCAAGTTTTGAGTATTAATTTTTACTTTTTACCTTTTTTTTCTTGAACAAAAGTTATTTTTCATCTTTTTTCTCATTGAAAAATAAGAAAAGCTTATGTGAGAATTACTACGAAACTATTTACCAAATGATTCAAAATCAAAGTCAAAAGCTTATCTTATATTTTTTATTCTATTCTTTCATAACCGCGCGAAGCGCGGATAAATTCACTAGTTATAAAATATAGCAAGAGTTTGTGATTTATGAAATGTAGTAATAGTTTATTTCAAATGTAGATGATACATTGTATTCGCGCGCAAGCAAAATACATTGTATCTGCACGCATATAATATATTTGCTTAACTAAATTTGCATGGATACAAGATCTACTTACATGCATTTCAATACACTTTAATTTAAAGTCATCACCCCAAAATGTGACACATACATTTTATATACACTTGTACGTCACTGTATTTTAGTGTATCACACTCGTATTTTATTTGATACACTTGTATCATTGTCAGAAACCACTCCCACCATCACCAAAAACACACGTATATTGTTGCATGACACTTGTATTATATGAGATACACTGAACATACACTTTATATATATACAACAAATACACCTTAGTTACATATATATATATATATATATATATATATTGCCAGATTTGGTCGGAGAAGAGAAAGCCATCAATGACAAACAGATGTCACCGAAAAAGGGGAGGAATCGAAGCGCAACTCACAAGTCACATCTACGTCTCTGTCACGATAATAAATAAAGAGAGTTTACTTGGCGAAACAAAAAACCTCGATAAAAGGAAGGATAAATATGAAAAAAAATCTTTACATTTCCCTTAAATCTCATAATTCACATGCAAATTGACAAAATTGAAAACCACAAGGATATACAAGTACCGGATTCAGATCCGTGGCTTAATTAATCATTTTTCCATTAGAGCAATATTGTTATACCGAGCTTAATACTGCTAAACATAGACAAAACATTTTTTGAAGAATATGCAAAAGAACTTGGGATTTTAGGTTGTTTGCTTCTTATTTTTCATATTACATTTGGGTATAAAAATATATCATACGATATTTTGATGAGATCTTTAGAGATTGCATGAAGTCCATGTGTTATGGACTATGGAGTAATAAGTTCACTTGTTATGGTGTAACGAATTCATAACAACAATGCCCAATTGGACAACAAGCATAACATAATTAATTGGAGTTTGAACAATTAGGAAGGTCTTCACCACAGAATTCATCATTATTCAACATTGATCAAAGGATCTGACAAGAACTCAAAACCGGAAATTAAAATATGAAGAATTAACAACTTAATGTTTGAGGAGAATTTCGTTGATCAATTTGTCTATATTCACATAAGATGATCCCATTGGTTTTTTAGCAGCTTCTTCAACCAATTTCTTCCACTCCATTGCCTTTTTCTTCATCTCTTTGCCTTTCTCGCGGACCATCAACTCTCTCACAAGACTTTCAACTTCGTTCCTTTTCACATTATTGTTGATTTCCATTCCAATTCCCCATTGGGTGCATTTGAACCAACAGTTAGTCTGTTGCTCTGCAAAAAATGGCCAGCAGATCATTGGCACCCCATTGCCGATACTTTCTAGAGTCGAATTCCATCCACTGTGAGTCAAGAACCCTCCAATAGCAGGGTGACTAAGGACTTGTTCTTGCGGGCACCAACTTGTCAACATCCCTCTTTCTTTAGTTTCTTCCACGAATTCGGATGGAAGAATTGCTTGTTCACCTGATACAATATCAGGCCTTATGATCCACAAAAATTCCATCTGACTATTGGCAAGTCCCCAGGCAAATTCGATAAGTTGGTTCGCAGTCATGACAGTGATGCTCCCAAAATTGACATAAACAACAGAATTTGATTTCTTGGAATCAAGCCACTCTAGACACTTTGGATCTTCTTTCCAAAGATTGGATCCCAAGCACTCCAAATTCTTGTCCTCTATGTGTTTCACAAGAAAATGCAAGGGCCCAATCTCGTATATCGGAGGAAGAAGTTTTTGAAGTGATTCAAGAACTTCCTTCTCTAATGGAGCAAATGTATTACTAATTACAATAGCAGAAGCAGATTTGCTTCTATCCGTTTCTTGGATAAGGTAGTTGAACAAAAAATCATCCCGATTTGTACTTCTCACGAAACTTGGTAAATCCCTCAAACGTATACCTTTCATTCCCGATATCCAATCCAAAGTCGTCTCCAAATACCCATTTGTCATGTCATTTGCATCTGCAGTTTCCCCGAGCACATAAAAGAATCAAAGTCATAACACAAACACATATTAAAATGCAATTAGAATGGGCTATTGTAAAACAGGACAAAGTAAACAATGACTAGACCTTTAAGTGGAAAGTATCCTTTTTCAGAAAGGTTACGGTAGTGCATGTAACATAATAAACCACAAGCACTTGGGGTCCAAAAGAAAACTTCAGGGATGCCCAAATCTTGAGCAGCAGCTAGAGTGAAGCTCATACAACCATCGGAAACAATGCATGAGACAGGTGGCACGTCAGCTGAAGAAGTGTCATTGAGCTTCGCGAGCAATTCCTTGAAAGGACCTAAGCAAGTCTTGGTGGTGGATTCACACAGAGAAGGAATATCTTGAGTTGAATCGGCATCACATGGTGGGAGGCCATCAGGAATGGTCTCGAATCGAAAAGATGGCAACCCTTTGAGGGAATCAGGACCGCGAGACTTAAGAAGACGCCTATGGTTGTATTCAGTGTTGACAAAAGTAATGTGAAAGCCTTTGTGATTGAGGATTTTGGCAAACTTTAACATTGGGTTAATGTGGCCTTGGGCAGGGGATGGTATGCAAACTGCATGAGGCTTGTCAAGCTCATGATGACTAACTCTAATAATGGAATCCATATTTCTAAAAAAAAAAATTAGTTTATGGTTTGTCTCGAATGGGAAAAAATTGGCCTGATTTTTGGCTAGTTGAAGAATGTGCATGTATTTATAGAGAAAACAGTGATATGATACTTGTAAGATTTGAAAGTTTAAGATTAAAAAATCAAGCAAGAAAGTTGGAACTGGGAGAATAGTCAAAGTTGAATTACAACATATGGAAAGTATAATTGTTTTTTGATTTTTCCTTTGTGGCTCCGAAGTCATAAATTTTCATTTGATATTTTGTTTGTCATTATTCCAGCAAATGGAGATTCTCAAATGGAAAAAAGCGATGTATGGTAATCGTTGCCCTATGAAACGCAGTGGCAGACTCAGGATTTTAATATAGTGGGTGCTGACCTTTGTTTACTGTAAAGTTGCTACTGATCATAAACTAAAATAGAAGTGCAAAATTACTTGGCGTTAGCCGACAATTAACTACTCTAATTTTTAGATTACTCATCTAGACACCTTAACTTGGTCTCAACTAGAAACTAAACATTCCAACTCATCCCGAATGTATCTCGTAGACATTGAACCCTGACACAGGGGCGGACCCATGTGGAGCGAAGGGGTGTCAAGCGACACCGCTTCGTCGGGAAATTTTACAAAATATACATATATAGTAATACTATGCATAAGAGTTATATTTAACAAATGACACTGCTGGCCAAAAGACTCCTCTTGGTGCGATCGTTTAGTGCTCTGTTAGCATCTCGGAGGTTGGGGTTTCGAACCTCATTCCAAGCCTTTTTCAGCTAATTTTTCTTCCTTTTTTTTTTTTTGGCAAAATTTTCTTCAAATGGTGGTTAAGTAGTAGTGAACCTAGGACCTCTTCTAGCTTAAAAATAGACTTTATCAATGGGCCAAGGATATATCGCATGCATAGTTGTGGTAATTAAATTTTTATCCTTTCGTATATAAAAATCGACACTGCTTACTAAAAGTTATGCGTACGTGACTGCCCTGACATTGCACATAAATTTATGAGGTCTCTAGATGATCATTTTGAAAGTTGGAATGTTGATCAACTGACACAGTGGAGACGAGTTGAAGTGTCTAGATGTGTATACCCAAAGTTGATTATTTACTTGCCAGCTAAAGCTAAGTTTGGGTGTCTATTTATGTATTATGCCTTAAGAAAAAGTTAAAAACTAAACATAAAAAAATATTTGAACATAATAATCAAAAAAGTTAATTAAAAACAATTAGAAAAAGTTAAACATGAACTAAGAGAGGAAAAGAAAACAGAAGAAGAATATATACTCCTATTTTGGAGAAAAAGAAGAAAAAGTCAGTGGGGGAAAACTAGTAAGAAACTTTAAGTAAAAATCAAGTTTAAGAAAATGTTACGTTAGAAAAAGAAGAGTGGAGCTCTTTAAAAAGAGTGCCAACTGGGACTTGAACCCGCACATTCAAAATGCGTGCACCTTTAGCTTACGCAAACAACCAAAGCACCCAGCCAAACTTTTGAGTTGTGGGTGCTATTCAGTGCTTATATAACAATTTAAAGAAATTTCTATATAAATATAGAAAGTTACGTCCAGGTTAATGGGTGCTCGAGCACCGGAATACTACATGTGGGTCCGCCCCTGATGAAACGTGTATGTTATGTAGCTAGGTCTTTGTCGATCTCTATCAACTCCTAACTTTCAAGGAGATTTTTTTTCATATTTTGATCTTTTTTTCAAAACCTTTAATTAAAGATGGAGAGATCTCACCATCGATTCCATCATAATCTCTGTTGATTGCACAGAACTACTTTATTCTCTTGGCTGGTTGGCTTGAAATTGCTGCATTTATTTAAGTTGATTATTCATTAGTTTGTGCTTGAAATAATAACATGCAGATCTAGGAACAACCAAAGACCAAAATCACAAGTTTAAAGTTACTATTATATGTCATTCGTAGTTACAAGTTTAAAGTGACTATTATATGTCATTCGTGATTATTTCAATGAGCTAATACTCACTGCGTTTCATTTTACAGCTGATCTTATACTATAAAAAGAGTTTTCTTTTTATTTGTTTATTTTAGTAAATAAAGAAAAAAATATTATTATTTCCATAATATCGTTATCACTAAACAACTGCATAAGGTTCTAGTAATCAATTAGATTTTCAAAGTAAAATTAATAAGGATAGTTTAGCAAAATAAATAACTAATAAATATTTTATTAAAAAAGTATCAAGTTAGCATAGTCCAAATAAAAGAAGAATGAAGAAATTTTTAATTGAGAAAATTTCTGCAAAACGATTTATGATCTGTTAAAATTGAAGGGAAATAAAACGGAGGAATTAATCTTTGTGACTTTGCATAATCCTGTCAAAAGCAATAATTAGCGTGTTTTACCACAATATCTAATATATTAATTGATGTTTAATCTTAAATTTTTGAAAATAACTTAAAAAATAAGTAATTAATATTAACGATAAAACATAATATATATATATATATATATATCTTGATATGATAATTACATTACAAGTAAAAGTGAAAATATATTTCTAGTATAAAAGGCAAACAAAAGTGAACTTATTTGGGGAATATTGGTTAGGATGTGGATTGATTTTTATTTTAATGGGTTCGATTTTTAATTTTTAAGTAATATTACATGCGGTAAACCTCTTCATTTCTTTTAATTTTGTTAATATTTCAAATTTTATGTGGAACAAAATAATTAATGTTTGGAGATGTCTACTTTAATTTTGCTAATAGCTAATTTAATATTAGTTAAGTATTTTTAAATTAATAAAAATAAAAAAACTAAATAATTAGATTACAATAATAAATAATAGAAAATATTAAAGTTTCTAACTTATTTACTAAAATATAAATTAAGAAAAAATATATTTTATAAACAAAAATTATTTACTCACAATTTACTGTGATACCATGACAATATATCTATAATGTGATGGTATATTAAGGACTGAATCAAACTCAATGATACCATGACAGTATATAGATATATTGTGATGGTATCATTACGGACTGAAGCAAACTCCACTGATACCATGTCAGTAAATATATACTGTGATGGTATCATGGAGGTCTGACTGAAAGATTAAAGCAGACATCAATGATACCACAACGGTATATAGATATACTGTGATGGTATCACGGAGGTCCCACTAAGAATTGAAGTAGACCTCAATGATACCATGACAGTACAGAGAGATATTGTGATGGTATTACGGAGGTCCCACTAAGGATTGAAGTAGACCTCAATGATACCATAACAGTATAGAGAGATATTATCAGGTATCATGTAGGTCCCACTGAAGGATTGAAGCAGACATCAACGATACCATATAAGTATATATATATATATAATACATACTATGATGGTATCATGGAGGTCTGACTGAAAGATGAAGCAAACATCAATGATATCATGACAGTATATAAATATACGATGAATTATGATAGTATCATTATGGACTGAAGCAAACCCAATAAAACCATGTCAGTATACATATACTGAGATGGTATCATAGAAGTTTGACTGAAGGAATGAAGCATACATCAATGATACCATGACAGTATATAAATAAACTATGATGGTATCATAGAGGTCTCATTGAATGATAAAGTATACATCAATGATACCACGACGGTATGTAGATATATTGTGATAGTATCATTACAGACTGAAATAAATCGAATGATACCATATCAGTATATATATACTGTGATGGTATCATGGAGGTTTGACTGAAGAATTGAAGCATACATCAATGATACGATGACAGTATATCGATATATTGTGATGGTATCATAGAGGTCTCACTTAATGATGAAGCATACATCAATGATACCATGAAGGTATATAGATATACTGTGATGGTATCATTACGGAGTGAAGCAACCTCAATGATACCATGTCAGTATATATATATTGTGATGGTACCATGGATGTCTAACTGAAGGATTGAAGCATACATCAATGATACCATGACAATATATAAATAAACTTTGATGGTATCATAGAGGTCTTACTGAATGATGAAGCATACATCAATAATACCATGACAGTATATAAATATACTGTGATGGTATCATTACAAACTAAAGCAAATCCAATAATACCATGTCAATATATATATATATATATATATATATATATACATATAATGTGATGGTATTATGGAGGTCTGACTAAAGGATTAAATCATACATCAATGATACCATGACAGTATATAGATATATTGTGATGCTATCATAGAGTTCTCACTGAATGATTAAGCATATCTAACACCCCGTATGTTTCCGAACCTATTTAATTACCGTAACATTCATGAAATTATTTGGACATGAGAGTGTTGGTGAATTATGCATTAATTTGTTGGGCTTAAATAAATCATGTGTCATTGGACTCAAATGAGGCCCAAAAATCATATAAATACATGGCCCAAATGTTGAAATGATCCATTCATCTTGTGACCAAGTCAATATAATATATTTATTGCTCAAAGTGGCTAAGGATGACTATAAAGTGGCTATAAAAGTCACCAAAAAATCAAATTTATTCCACAAAAGACATGTCCTCATTTCTAGAAAATTGCACAACACTCTTTTCTCTTCCAAACCCTAAGTCTTCATCTCTTTGGCCAAGATCATCATCTTGCAAGCTTTGGTAAGTGTATATTATTATGGATAAATATATTTTATGCATGAGAGATGGTGTATATTATGTTGGTTATGTTGGTGAAGTGTGAGAAGTTCACTATATGTGAAACAATTTGTGTTTGCTTCATCGGTGAAGGGTTTTGCCTTGTAAACTTGAAAATAGACTTGTGGTCTTGAAGAAAGTGAATTTGACGGATTCAATATTGACATGTGAGATGTGATTATAGCCTTAACTTGTTTTATTCTTGTACATAATGTTTGGAAATTATTATTATGAAATTGGGCATGGAATTGGTGACGTATTGAAAGAAACATGTAGTTTGGTGATGTTTATGTGCGTTGTGAAACCATGACTGTTCGTTGTCATTTAATATGATCTAAAATATGTTAAGAGAAGGTTAGTTATGATCATGGACCATTTATTACAAAAAAAGACCCAAAAGAGACCCTTTTTGGCCGAAACGGGCACCCGCCCTCGCAGACGAAGCACCTGCGGGAGCAAGTGACTTTGCAGGTGCCCCTGGACAGTGCCAAGGGTCACCTGCGGGTGCAGGTGGATTCGCAGGTCAGCCCAAAAGCCCGATTTGATTGCTTTTGCATCCCTTTGACCCCCCAAAGCCCCTATACCCTTCATGGATGTAATTATCAACTTATGGTACCTTTTGAATGACTTTAAAGGAGTGTCCCGGAGGTATTTTGAATGGTATTAATTATGGATTATCTTTAATGTATTATTGTGAAAGCTATAGAGATGATTTGATGAAGTAAATGCGGCACGGTGTTAATGAGGAGATATAAAGTGTAAATTGGGTGTGAAATACTATTGGTTTATGATGTCTTGGTTGATGTGGGGCATGTTGTGTTGTTATTGGTACGGTAATGCAGTGAATGGTATTGTAAAGAGTGAAACGATGTTATATGATAGTCATGTAACTTATTGTCGTCTTATGCACTTGGAATGTAGCTTGTGGTTAATGTTGGTTCCGTTATGTACTTGTGTTGTAGAGTAAGACGAAAGGAAGGAGCTGAATTATTGTAATCACATATAGAATTGTGTATTCATATTGGGAAGATAAGGTATGTAAGGTTACTCTTTCTGTATCCTTCTGCAGCACATATTGTTCACACAGTCATTGTACCTGTTCCATTCCAAAATGTTTAAAGGTATCTCATTACAGGTTGTCATATAGTGTTATTCACATGATCAATTGTGATTCACATGTCCCATATGCATTGACTAATGTTCCAAAGTTCCAATAGTGTTTATACACATGTTTCTCATTCATTGATTATTGTTCCAATGCTTCCAATAATGTTATGTCAAGTGAATGTACCAATCTCTCACAAGTAAAGGTATCAATCTCTCACAAGTAAAAGTACCAATCTAGTAAAGGTTAAAGAATGAAGTAAGGTACATTATGAGTGGATCCATAGGGTGAAATAAACACCTTCATGATGACGATCCCAGCATTATGAGTGTATCCATGGGGTGAAATAAACACTTTCATGATGATATCCATGGGGTGAAATAAACACCTTCATGATGACCATCCCAATATTATGGGTGTATCCATGGGGTGAAATGAACACCTTCATGTTGGTATTATTTTTCCCACTGATCATTTGGGCCCGGGCATTATATGATTGATGATTGATAAAGTAAAGTACAATAAAGTAAGGTAAAGGAGCAAAGACAGTAATGAACATAAAGTACATAGTTCCAAACATATAGAACGATGGGTTATTCGTAGTGAATGTAAGGTACATGGTTCCACATATGCAGAACAATGATTTATCCATATTGGTTACTCACTTATATTTTGATTTTACTGAAGTCTTTATGTATCATACAGTTTCTTAAGGCCTTACATACTCAGTACATTCTTCGTACTGACCCCTCTTGGGGGATTACCTTACTTGTTGCAGGCACATGTACTAGTAGACCTCCACAGTAAGCTGCGGGTCATCCACCGAACATTGGTGAGCTCCAGTTGGTTCGGGGCTTTTCTAGTCGATATGTATATTTATTTTGGGTATTGTATATGTGTATAAAACGGGGTTTTGTCCCGACTCTAAGTTGGTTGTGGTTATGCATCCGTAGAGGCTTTGTAGATGTTGTGGGATAGATGAAAGAAATGTAAGGGATGTATGTTTTGATGCGATGGCACTAACGGCTGAGTTTTATAAATGTATATACCATATGTTTCCATGATTTACACTATTAGCATCTTGTATTTATACGTGGTAGTGATGTTCTTTGAATGATATGCATATGAATGGACATGAGCAAAGATTGGTTCTCTCGGACCTTGTCGGCTTCGGGTGCCAGTTTGCCTCATTGGAATTCGGGGCGTGACAGCATATATCAATGATATCATGATAGTATATAGATATAATGTGATGGTATGATTACGGACTGAAGAAAACCCAATGATACCATGTTAGTATATATATACTGTGATGGTATCATAAAGGTCTGACTGAAGAATTAAATCATATATCAATAATACCATGACAGTATATAGATATACTGTGATGGTATCATAGTGGTCTCACTAAATGATGATGCATACATTAATGATACCATGACGGTATGTAGATATACTGTGATGGTATCATTACGGACTGAAACAAACCCAATGATACCATGTCAGTATATATACTGTGATGGTATCATGGAGGTCTAATTGAAGGATTAAAGCATACATCAATGATACCATGACAGTATATAAATAAACTGTAATGGTATCATAGAGGTCTCACTGAATGATGAAGCATACATCAATGATACTATGACGGTATATAGATATACTGTGATGGTATTATTATGAACTGAAGCAAACACAATGATACCATGTCATTATATATACTGTGATAGTATCATGGAGGTTTGACTGAAGGATTGAAGCATACATCAATGATATCATGACAATATATAGATATATTATGATGGTATCATAGAGGTATCACTGAATGATGAAGCATACATCAATAACACCATGATGGTATATAGATATACTGTGATGGTATCATTACAAACTGAAGCAAATCAAATGATACCATGTTAGTATATATATTGTGATGGTATCATAGAGGTCTGATTGAAGGATTGAAGCATGCATCAATGATATCATGAAAGTATATAGATATATTGTGATGGTATCATAGAGATCTCACCTAATGATGAAGCATACATCAACGATACCATGACGGTATACAAATATATTGTGATGATATCATTTCGGACTAAAGCAAACCCAATGATATCATGTCAGTGTATCATGGAGGTCTGACTGAAGGATTGAAATAGACATTATTGATACCATGACAATATATAAATACATTGTGATGGTATCATTACAGACTGAAGCAAATAAAAAAAACAGAAATAAAAAAGAAAAACGAATCAAATAAAATTACAAAAGAAATAAATAAAATAAAAAAATAAAAAATAAAAATAAAAGACTGAAAATATGAAATTAGCTTGTGGTAAAAAAATAAAGAATATTATGATTTGAGAAAAAAAAAAACGAATGAAAAAGGAGAAAAAAAAAAGAATAAAGAAATAAATGAAAAAAAAAGGCAAGGAACAAGAAATAAAGAAATTAAAAAAGAAAGAGAAAATAAAAAATAAAAAACACAAAAATAAAAGAAAAAAAGAGAAAAATAAAAGCAGAAAAAACAAGAAGTAGAGAAAAAAATTAAAGAATAAATAAAAAGAAAAGAAACGGAACAAGAAATAAAGAAATTGAAAAACAAAAAATAAATTTTAAAAAACGCAAAAATAAAAGGAACCAATCAAGGAAAAAAAGAGAAAAATAAAAGCAAAAAAAAAAAGTATAGAAAAAAATAAATGAATAAAGAAATAAACGAGAAAAAAGAAAAAAAAAAGGAGTACATAAAATAAAAAATGAGTGTGAATTAGATGGTGTTAAAAAATAAAGAATAAAGTAATTTTACGAAAAAAATAAATGAACAAAGAAGCTGAAAAAGAAAAAAAGAAAAAGGAAATGAGAAAAAGAAAAAGAAAAAAAATAGAGAAATAAAAAAGGAAAAGAATTAAAATGTAGATAAATAACTAAAGCTAAAAGGGAAGAGACATTTTATGTAATTAGTTAGGAGACATTTTATGTAAGGGAGCATTTAGTTATAAATAGTTTACTCCTATTAGACATAAATGTATTTTTTGTCATTATTATACTCGGCTACAGCAAATGGAGATTCTCAAATGGAAAAAAAGTGACACTTATGATAATCGTTCCCCTCTGAAATGTGTACGTCATAAAGGTCTTTATCAACTCCTAACTTCCAATGAGATCTTTTTCACAGTATGGATCCTTTTCTCGAAACTTCTAATTAAGAATGGAGAGATCTCAATCATCGATACCACCACAATCTTGGTTGATTGTAATCAACGACTCTCTTGGTTGATTGTGTTGTACTAGCTGCATTTATTTAAATGGATTAATATTATAAGTTGGTGCTTAAAATAATTAAAATGCAGATCTCGGAACAAGCAAAGTCCAAAGTTACTAGTTTAAACAGTTATTGTATGTCATTCGTGATTATCGTCGATTTCCATTCACATAATTATTGATTTCCATTCCAATTCCCCATTGGTTGCCTTTAAACCAACAATTAGTCTGTTGCTCGGCGAAATTTATTGAATATATTGTATCCGCGCGCATACATCTCTGCTAACTAAAATCGTGTGGATACGAGATCAACTTACATACGATTCAATAAATTTTAATTTGAAGTCATCACCTCAAAACGCCACACATACACTTTTTTGCATATATACAACAAACACTTGTATAACACTGTATTTCGCTGTATCACACTTGTATTTTATTTGATTCACGTGTATCATCATTAGAAACCGCCCTCATCATCACCAACAAATACTTGTATGTGACTGTATAACACTTTTATTTTATGAGATACACTGAAAATACATTTTATATATATATATAACAAAAACACTTTATTAGTTAGTATATACATATATGGCCATATTTCCAAGAATCATTCCAATTTCCATCACATTTGGAGATCACAAAGTAACCAAGCAGAAGCAAAAGCGGCCAAGATAGGTGTACAGTGGTGCATTTTCTTTGGTTTTCAGAATATTATTTTGGAATGCGACTCACGAATCATCACAAATATGTTGAATAGGAAGTCTAACGTTGCCTGGCAATTGGAAGACAATCAATGACAACATGTATCTGCTTTCCCACACCAATCATGTTATTCAACATTGCTATAGAGGAAGCCAAGCAAGTTGTAGATGCGTTAACTAAAAGGAGTATTGAGGAACAAAGTGAAAATTTCTATGAAGTTAAACATCTTCCTAAACATGCGGCTGGGACCTATATTCTTGACAAAGCAAGCATGGCTGCTATCAGAAAAAGGCATAAGAAACATTTATATTTACAGTTGATTTTAATTTTTGGAAGCTCATTTTTTGCTTAGAGAGTATACCTCTCACTGTACAATCCTTTTGCTTAGCTATGAGGACAATTGTATTTGCTTGTACAGGGGATTATTATATCATCTGCTCTTGTACATCTTTTGGTTATGATATAAAGGAAGGCGCCAACTAACGGCGTAAATTATATATTTTTTTTTTGAAAAAAAAACACTTAAGCACACTCAAACCCCACCAAAGAACGTATTTTGGGACGGAGGGAGTAGCAACGTTACACTACTGGTACTTTTCCTTTAATTCACACTAATTAGTGACATAGTCCATATTAAGTGAATTGTTAGGGGTATGACAGACCACTTAAAAAAATACTTAAGGACATAAATAAAGATTATTTTTCACTATTACCCTATTGTTATTTCCAAACTATTCTTCTAGAAAATTTATAGTTAAGAACACTACCAAAAAAAAAAGGTAAATTGTGGAGGTTAACACTACAGTTTGTGGAGGTTTAAAACCTCAGCTATTTGCTATCAGCAAATAGCGAAGGCTTATAACCTCTGTGAATAACAGTTTTAATCTTCCACAATTTAGCCCTTTTTTTTGTAGTGGAACCTCATTAAAAGGATGCGTAAATATGAAAAGAAGTCCCAACATTTCTTGTTAATCTAATCCACAAGGATGTACGACTATAAAAGTACAGAATTCAGATCCGTGTGTTAATTAATCATTTTTCCATTACAGGAATATTGATATACCTAGCTTAATATTGATATTAGATAAAATATTTTTTTGAAGAAAATGCAAAAGAACTTGGGATGTTAGGTTGTTTGCTTCTTATTTTTAATATTATAGTTGGGTATAAAAATATATGATGCGATATTTTGATGAGATCTTTCGAGATTGCGTGAAGGACTATGGAGTAATAATTTCACTTGTTATGTAGTAATAAATTCATAACAAAAATGCACAATTGGACAAGAAGCAAAAATTAATTAATTGAAGTTTGAACAATTAAGTAGGTCTTGCACCACAGAATTCGTCATTATTCAACATTAATCAAAGGATCTCACAAGAACTCAAGACAGGAAATTAAAATATGAAGAATTCACCACTTAATGTTTGAAGAGAATTTCGTTGATCAATTTATCTATATTCACATAAGATGATCCCGTTCGTCTTTTAGCAGCTTCTTCAGCCAATTTCTTCCACTCCATTGCCTTTTTCTTCATCTCTTTGCCTTTCTCGCCAACCATTAACTCTCTCACAAGACTTTCAACTTCGTTCCTTTTCACATTATTGTCGATTTCCATTCCAATTCCCCATTGTGTGCATTTGAACCAACAATTAGTCTGTTGCTCTGCAAAAAATGGCCAACAGATCATTGGCACCCCATTGCCGATACTTTCAAGAGTCGAATTCCATCCACTATGAGTCAAGAACCCTCCAATAGCAGGGTGACTAAGGACTTGTTCTTGCGGGCACCAACTTGTCAACATCCCTCTTTCTTCTGTTTCTTCCACGAATTGGGATGGTAGAATTGCCTGTTCCCCTGATACAATATCAGGCCTTATGATCCACAAAAATTCCATCTGACTATTGGCAAGTCCCCAGGCAAATTCAATAAGTTGGTCCGCAGTCATGACAGTGATGCTTCCAAAATTAACATAAACAACAGAATTTGATTTCTTGGAATCAAGCCACTCTAGACACTTTGGATCTTCTTTCCAAAGGTTGGATCCCAAGCACTCCAAATTCTTGTCCTCAATGTGCTTAACAAGAAAATGCAGGGGACCAATCGTGTAGATCGGGGGAAGAAGGGCCTGAAGTGATTCAAGAACTTCCTTCTCTAATGGATCAAATGTATTGATTACAATAGCAGAAGCAAATTTGCTTCTATCTGTTTCTTGGATAAGGTAGTTGAACAAAAAATCATCTGGATTTGTACTTCTCACCAAACTTGGTAAATCCCTTAGACGTATGTCTTTCATGCCCGGTATCCAATCCAAAGCCGTCTCCAAATACCCATTTGTTAAGTCATTTGCATCTACAGTTTCCCCCAAGAACAAAAAGAACAAAGGTTAAAACACAAACACATTTTAAAATGCAATTGAAAAGGGCGGGCCATTTTGAAACAGGACAAATTAATCAGAGTGTACCTTTAAGTGGAAAGTATTTTTTTTCAGCAAGGTCACGGTAATGCATGAAACCTAATAAACCACAAGCACTTAGGGTCCAAAAGAAAACTTCAGGGATTCCCAAATCTTGCGCAGCAGCAAGAGTGAAGCTCATACAACCATCGGAAACAATGCACGAGACAGGTGGCACGTTGGATGAAGAAGTATTGTTGAGATTTGCAAGCAACTCTTTGAAAGGGCCTAAACAAGTAGTGGTAGTGGATTCACACAGAGCAGGAATATCTTGAGTTGAATCGGCATCACATGGTGGGAGGCCATCGGGTATAGTCTCGAATCTAAAAGATGGCAAGCCCTTGAGAGAATCAGGGCCGCGAGACTTAAGGAGACGCCTATGATTGTATTCAGTGTTGACAAAAGTAATGTGAAAGCCTTTGTGGTTGAGGATTTTGGCTAACTTTAACATTGGGTTAACATGACCTTGGACAGGGTATGGTATGCAAACTGCATGAGGCTTGTCAAGCACTTCATGATTACTAATGGAACCCATATTTCTAGTTTTTTTTTTTTTAGCTTATGGTTTGTCTCCAAGAGAACTAAAGGGAAATACATTGTTCTGATTTTGGCTAGTAGAAGCATGTGTAGTATTTATAGAGAAAATAGTGAGATGAAACTTGTAAGATTTGAAAGTTAAAAGATTAAAAAGTCAAGCGAGAAAGTTGGAAATGGGAGAACAGTCAAAGTTTAATTTCAACACTGGACAATAGAGTTTTTTTGTTTCTTTTCCTCTGGCTCCCATGGTTTACATTTTATTTGTCACTATTCTACCCACTTACAGCAAAGGAGATTCTCAAATCCTAAAAAAAAAAAAAAAAAACATCATACGATGTCCGTCAAAAAATTAGAGAATTAATTTTGTAGTTCATATATATATATATATTTATTACTGTATAACTTTTTTATAACGTATCTTCATTTTAATTTACACATAATAGATCTTAAAAGGTTTTTTTTTTTATTCATTTTATAAGTGATCAAGAAATCTCAATTCCTCAAAAAATAATTATAATTATTGTAATCGTTACCCTCTAAAATGTGTATGTCGCAGGTCTTTGTCGATTTCTACCAACTCCTAAACTATGATAGGACGATGGTTATTAAAGTAATTTATCCACAAAACTATTAGATTCTCTCGGTGGCTGGATTGATCTTGATGCATTTATTTGAATTGATCATACTTAAAAATTGGTAATTAAAATTATAGAATGCAGATTTTGAAACAACCAGAGTCACGAGTTTAAACAGTTATTATACGTCATTCGTGATTATTTGGCAGAGGTAGTACATACAGAAAATAATGTATGTATAATTTTGGCATAACTAGTTTTTTGTTTGGACAATTTTTTAATCTGTATATAACTATTATAAGTATTTTTTTTTTCAAGATTATTACAAGTTTTAATCATACACCATATTTGATATTATCCTGCATATAACTAATACATAGCAAATCATGGTAATAATAAAAGGATGTTTAATACATGCATAAGCATGGTTAGAGATAGTGTTGCCCTAAAAAGTGTATAAAGTTAAACAATATGGTATTTTTGTAAATAAATATTTTATCTAAAAATCATGCAATGCATGTTATTTTTAATATATCAAATCAAACAGTGATAAAAATATTGTCAGCATAACTAATCCCCACATTATTAATCTCAACATTACTAATTATACACTCTATTTAACACTATTCTTAAACAACTTATCAAAAGACCCTTATAAAAAATAGGAGGGGATGATCTACCCGGTTATTTGGAAGGAAATGTACTTCTCCGTCCATATTAGTTGTGATGTTTTGCTTTTCGAGAGCCAATTGATTAATTTTCGAAGTTAAATTAAATTAGATTAATTTAATATTTTAAAATTACAATTTAAATATTCAAAAACTATATGAAATGTATTATAAGTTGTTATTCTTCTCATATTAGTATGGTGAAAAAATAAATAGTAAGTAGCTAATCAAAGTTCATGTATTTTGACTTTTTGAAAAATAAAACATGATAAGTATTGTGGGATGGAGTGAGTATTTCTCGAGGTAATTATTCGGTTTTAGTGAAGATCTTAGTAGGGCATTTGCTTATTGATTTGAATGTTGGCATCTTATGAGAGAAATGTTGTAAAAAGATTTATGATCTTGTAAAATTTCTGGAATAAAAAAGGAGGTCAAGAAACATCGTTGAAAAAAAAATAAATTATAATATAACCTGATCATGATTAATATCAAGTCTCTGGGAAATCAGTTCGTCTTCATCTTATTAGGAGGCGTTTTGTTCATATTAATCGAAGCAAATTGTCAAGTATTTCCAGCTCCATCCATTTTACTCATTCAATATACTAAAAATAGTTATTCAATTTACTTTTTTTATAAAAATAAAAATTTACACCTTTGAGATGGCGTGGACGTACCTTTTATTTCTTCAGAGTGGAATGTATAGAAAATAAAAGATAAGAATAGCCTCTGAGGCAGAACATTTACACGATCCATATGCTCGCTTGGGATACTTTACAGTAAAAGAAGAACACTCACTAAGCAAAATTTTACAATTGTACAAAGATTTTCTTCATTTGAACAATGCAATATTAGAATTGTCAAAAGATTGTTGCATTTTAAATTGATTGGTAACTGGTCCAATGATTCCCATCTATCATCCTTTCATGTGTGACTGTGAGCGAGGGATGAGGAAATTATTAATTAATTAATAACGCAACACTAAAGGTATTTTTCTTTTTCCACACTAATTAGTGGTTATTAACAATACTAATTTTTTATTTATTTATTAAAAGATACATCAATTGATTCAAGTAAAGAATCTAATGAAAACACAAATCATTAATTGTATGAAGTGAATATTCCAATGCAAACACAAGCCCTAAAACAAATTATAGAAAACGATCGACTATTAAGGAGTTGTAGGAAAGATTTGGTACAAATCAAACTTTTGTTTTCACCGACAAAGGTTCGTGATTCAGTAGTAAGTACTAAGTGCTAGAACGTATGATTCACATACGCAGCGGAAGCATAATTTCTGGATCACTAACTTACATGACAGCATGATAATGTAAATTAAAAACCGAAATTCATGAAAAACTATACATACCTGTTGAAGCTTTTACACAACTCGTTTATCACCTTGTTCTCCAGGTCTGCTGCCTTCTACTACTACTACCTGAGTAATTCGCCTCAACCAATACTTGTGTGGACAAGTTAAAAAAAACGAAATGAATTTTTAAGGTCTGTTGAATGAACAAAAGAAAACCCCTATATATTCAACTGAAGTTGAAGTTGAAAGGGTTTTCTTTCATCCATTTAATCCACATGAATTTTCATTAAGATCTCCCATCAATACCAACATAAAGTCATGGGCGTTTTGTCCATAATGACAAATGTTTAATGGGAGTCATAATTCCTGTCATCAATAGGAATTTATTCCCATTAAATCAAACATGTAAAACCTTTTCTAAATTCATTTTCTTTTTCAAATTGGTTAATTAATCAGGCGTAGCAGGGACCGCAGATTTATTAACTGAGGCTTCTAATTATGATATTAATCCGCAAATGAATGAATTACCATATCATAATAAATTACAAATTATTCCACTAAAAATCTGTAACTGTACTCCTCGATATTAACTTCAAAATCTACCATTACATCTTATTTAACTCCCCATGTTAGAATTACCGACACCAATCAATTAAATCAAATTTTTCTGTAAAATTTAATTTATTGACTAACTCAATCCTATATTACTATACTTAACTTATTTCACGTGACGGATACTAAATCCACCTGCAGGGTTTACACGTGAAAACTTATAAGCAACCATATAGGGGTGTCTTCTATCTCAAGTCCGAGACATGGTTCTATTAACTAATTATTATTTCACTAGGTGATTTGTCATTATCCAATCTATTAGGAATATGTTGACTCTCAATAGAGTCTCACCTTTTAATAGATTAAAATAATAAATCAAACTACATATATCATAATAATTATATCAAGATTAAGAGTATAAGTACATGTAATGGACTAGAGAAGTTGTTTATTAATATTCAGAACATAAACACACATCTTTACTTGGTCCGTTCAATGCATACGAAATGTACTAGTACAAGAAGTTGGAATATTACCACTCCCATAATTAAGATCAAATTATATTTTAATCTTGTGCTACAATCATCAAAATGTTTGTCCTACTTCATCTTTGATTGTGAACTTTAATTTATAACTTATAAGAACCGACAATTTTAATCTTCCATGCATGAGTTAAATAACTTCATGCACAAAATTGCCTACTATATAAGTAAAGGACACACATGTCAACACAATGATTTATTTAAGTAAAGACTTTATTAAATTAAGAAGATGAAATAAATTGTCTTTACATGGAATGTAAAAATAATACTATAACTTAAACCAACATGGTTAATAGTATATCCTAACACTAAGTACCACTTCATTCCTAATTAAATTAGGTTTTGACTTTTGGGTTCAACTTTTTAGGAAGCGCTTTACATCTAATATTAGATTTCTCCATGCGAATACAAACTTAAATTTAAAGGGCTTTGCATCTTAACATTCGATATTACAGCTTCCAGACTACGTCGCTGCCACCCAATTTTCTCGGAGCTCAGGACAACTCAATCTTATATTTCAGTTCACATTGCTTAACTATCCGTTTTACTGTTTATTTCTTACAAGTTAGTTCATTACTTCATTATAATATCATCATTGATCAATTCAATTCACGTGTCCTTAAATCACATCTACAAATTTAACTGTATCATTTTAATGGTAAACATCTAGGTACACCTAGTGTTTAGGTGATGGAGATCCGTAGCTTTTTCATCCTCTTAATTAGGCAGTGATTTGTTTGTTCTTTAATCTAAACAATTATTGGATGAATCCCCTCCCAATCATGGACATGTTATACACAATTCCGCCGAATCTAAATACTTGTCACATTTTTTGTTTGCATGTCTCTTAAGAAAAATATTAACTAGAGCATAATTTGATTAAATTATTCTTATTTATTATTCATCTCTATTAGTATTTCTTTCTTTTGCACCATATAAATACCTCTCAATATTTATGACTAATGATGAAAATGAAACAAACCACAAATTATGTCTTGATTTCTAAAATGAAAGTGTATTATAAAATATTTACTTTTAATAAGAATGACAAATATTTTGGAACTGGGGATTAGGAAATATTTCCCCATCATGATGTGCATGCAAATTGACAAAATTGAAATCTCGAGAAGATAGAAGTATATCGTATCCGTGGCTTTTAATTATGTTTCGGTTACTACAATAATCTTATACCCAAAATGATTAATTATTTTAAAGAAATAGTTATTGGTGATTGGTCACATCAATCATGACTCACGTGAGTGCAAATGGGACACCAAATAAGTTTTTTTAATACTAGCTGAGCATTTTATTTGTCCTTTAAAGAAAGAAAAAAAGAGGTTACAAATAATTTGTGTGGCCTGTGACCTGTCTTACAACAACCTTTCTCTAGTGTTACAATGATACATAGGCCATGTAGCCTTGGCCCTTGAGCTAGATGTGAGGTATCTAGCCTATACAAAATAGTAACCAGAAATAAAAACTATTAAATCTCCATATGTGCAAACTATAGTAAATATAGTAGGATCAAAAGTTATACTCCCTCCGTTCCAATTTATGTGATGTACTTTGACTTGACACGGAGTTTAAGAAATAAAGGAAGACTTTTGAAACTTGTGGTCTAAAATGAGTTATAGATATTTGTGTGGTTGTAAATCATTTCATTAAGGGTAAAGTGGGTATTTTAAAGTTAAATTGTTACCAAATATAGAAATATGTCATTCTTTTTGGGACTGACTAAAAAGGAAAGTGTGTCATATAAATTGGAACAGAGGGAGTAGTGTTTTCCTCCCGTTAGAGATGCTCATAACTGACAACTTAGGACCAGGTATTAGTGAATGGGTAAATAATAGGGAGTGTTACAGCAAATATCATTCGGTCATTTGGTTTACAGAATATATACACAGGGTGAGTGTACATTTAATATTCATAGGTAATGTAGACTTATACTAAATATACATATACTATACATAGAATATACACAACATATACCACCGTAGTGTGTATGTAGAGTTTATTCTATCCATATTGGACTAAGCTCAAGGGATGATAGAAACCTCACATAATTTAGGTGTATAATTGATAATTTCATCATAATTTAGATGTGTTTTTGCGCCTCATTCCTAAATTCATTCCTTATGACAATGAAAAGCTTACTATTCATATGTAGTTCCTGTAATGAAACTAAAATTTTCTTTAAGACCTAGATGTAGCTTTTACCATTTGAATCACCGTGAGAATTTATAGTCCATCGATTTATTCGTCTAACAACTAATTGTAAATTATAGATGGTCACATAATTATTGGGTATTTGATCAATAAAATCACTTATTTATGTTTTCCAACACAAAAATGGCTAAACTTTGCCCTTCTAACACAAATATCACATGTGCCTAAAATTCAACTTCATAGTTATTCGCTATAACAACTACTAGGGAAAGAAAAATCCAAGTAGTACTGGGGTAATGGGGCTTTGACGGGAAGTAGGCTAGGGGTTTGTAAGAGAATAGCGTAAAATATGGTGTATTAATAATATTTGTATTAGTAATGTTTGCATTAGTTATGCTTGCATTTTTCTTATGCAGTGTTTGGTTTGGTGTTTTAAAAATAATATAAATTCTATAATTTCTAATTTATTTTAAAAAAATTTACAAAAATACCTTCCATAAATATGATGGAAAGGATGTGGAAAAGATTTTGAGGGACAATTGTGATTTTAACCATACTAATGCATGCATTAGAATCCATTGCATTACTAATACCATAAATTTTCATGCATTAGTAATACACTCCGTAATATCAAATAGAGTGTATAACTAATGCAAGCATTAGTAATACATAGGATGAAAAAGTATACCAAACAAGCAGTGGCGGAGCCACCTTATGGCTAGGGGGTTCATCCGAACCCCCTTCGGCGAAAAATTATATTATTTATACATTGTTAAAATTATATTTTATGTATATATAGTTGATGTTGAACCCTCTTCGGCTATTTCATGCGCTTACTTATTTCGATTTTGAACCCCCTTAGTGAAAATTCTGGCTCCGCCACTGCAAACAAGGTATTAATAACACACAAAGTTAATATATGTATTATTTTATTTAACACACTCTACCAAACGACCCCTAAAATTTGTGGACTTGTCCTGTTTAAATTTTTTTTTCAAAACTTCGCTTCATTTAAATATTCAATAAAATTAATTTTGCCCTGCCCCCTCCTGTCTTGTCCGGTTTAAATCCTTTCCTACCTTGCCTTATTCAAATTTTTCAGCAAAGTTAATTTTGCTTTGCGTCGTCCTGTCTTATCAGGTTTAAGTCTTCACTTAGCCTGCCTAATTACGAGTTTGTCCTGTTCTGCGCTACTTCATTGTCATCCCTTCGAAAAAGAGTGATAAAGTTTCTATTCAATTATTAATTTCAATATCAAGCACAAGTGAGTAAGCAACAATAAGTTCGCAGACACCAAATGAGTATATTAAGTTTAAAGTTAAGTTATGATTGCTCAAACTACAGTAAATAGTTTCAAGTTAGGCCTTACTTCAGTCTAGTTTCCTCTCTCAGATCTCAGCTATCATGCTTCTATAAACTATTAACTATAGTTAAAGGGATTTATAAACAGAAAGCAATTTTTGTTTTCATATGTTTGGCAACTTAACTAAACTACATTCATATTCTTTAGGTGCTCAAAACGGGATTTTGGATGTTCAAGAGGTGGGGGTTAGGGCATTAGGTGGGCGGAGAGAAGATAATGAACTTGAAATGTTAGTTAGTTATGGATTTTGTTTTCCGTACTTTCATTAGGAATTTCATTTTTCTGAGGAATTTATTTTCCTAGAGAATATGTTTTCCAAAATATCTTGACCAACGATGTTCCATATCCAACTCTTTGATTCAATTATACGTCTTTGCTAGGAAATAAGAAAAATACAATTCAAAAAAAAACTATTTATGATACCTTTAGAAGTATGTTGAAAACACATTCAATCTTTGCCAACAAAAACTTTTTATATGAATATATGTGATTATACCTCTCTGAATGAATACAATAACTCTTTATCACAGTTTCCTGATATAATATCAGGCCTTGTAATCCACAAATTAAAAACTCCACCTTGCTATTGAAAGTCGCTATGTGATCTCGATAAGTTGGTTTTGTTAATATCCTGTGTTCAAAATAGTAAACCAGAAAAATAAAACTGAAAAAACAAAGAACTTAATTAAAATATCCGAATCCACAATTTACTTGTGTGTACTTAAGAAATTTAATCCCCTCACTGTACCCGAGGTTTTGGATTACTTCCTCCCAGCATAAAACGGATATACCTATCGATGGAGTAGCGGTACCTCAAACTCCAACGACTTCATCGAACGCAAAGAACGGCAACAAATCACACATGACTCTATATTTGTTTGTTAGAAAATATGTAGAAGATGTTCAGATATTTGATACTTAAAACTGAGGCTAGTCCTCTGAATTTATAGCCAACGAAAAGGTAATATGAAGAGGTGCTTATTGTGCCTTATGGGGAAAGTCACAACCTATGGGAAAAGTCACAATCCTTCGGAGAGGTCATAACCATTCAAAGTGAAAAGGTGCCTATTCAAATTGCATCCTTTCTCTTGGTGTCTTTTCAAAGAAAACACCTATTCATTTCCCATTCACACCTCTTAAAAACCCAACAATCCCCCACATGAATGGGGAATGGCTATATGATAAAAACATGCATGAAAAACTGTGTGATTCGTAAGTAAGGATTAATCGCATCTGGATAAGTAGGTTTCCCTTTGAACTTTCCGTAGTGAACATATGTCGGATATACTCGGTCAATCGGTAGATTTGATATCTTTGAACCGTCGAGCTTTGGTGTATACCTAGACAACCATATGTCACACAATCAACCCTTGAACCGTCTTTGGTTCTCATTGTTTTGTTCGTTTCAGCCATGAACACTGCCGGTTCATAAGTGCGTAGAGAATTGGCCTTACAGAATTCTCCTTGAAGCGGCTTACACTTCACACTTACATAGGTGATTCCTAAATGTGTCATCCCGTAGATACACTATTTGATATACCCCGTATCAAACTTAGAAACCATTAAAAAGTCTTAACACTTTATCCTTGATACTGAACATTGTCTCATCACGAGAATGGACCAAAAAAAATTATTTTTGACAATGTTGAACCGTCATCAATGACTTTGTTTGATCTCCTTGAACCTAGATCTTGGGATCTCCAGTCTTCTAGGTAGAGTTACCGCCACGATGACTTGTCCTCGGCCATAGTCCCACTCCCTTCGATGATCTTCAACCATTTCTCTAGTTAGCGCTTTTGTAAGTGGATCCAACACGTTATCTCTTGACTTTACATAGTCAATTGTGATAATTCCTCTAGAGAATAGTTTTCTAACAGTATTATTTCTTCGTCGAATATGACGAGATTTCCCGCTATTCATAACATTTTCAGCTCGTCCTATTGCCGATTGACTGTCACAATGTATACATATAGGAGCAACTGGATTTGGCCATAAAGGAATATCTTCTAGAAAATTCCGTGGCCATTCTGCTTCTTCACCGGCCTTATCCAGAGCTATAAACTCGGATTCCATTGTAGAGCGAGCTATACATGTCTGTTTGGAAGATTTCCAAGACACTGCTCCTCCACCAATAATGAACACATAGCCACTTGTGGATTTTATTTCAGATGATCCGGTGATCTAATTTGCATCACTATATCCTTCAACCACTGCAGGATATCTATTGTAGTGCAATGCATATTCTTGAGTGTATTTTAAATAACCCAACACTCGCTTCATCGCCATCCAATGAGTTTGATCGGGATTACTCGTGTACCGACTCAGTTTACTTATAGCGCAAGCTATATCAGGTCTGGTACAATTCATTGTGTACATCAAACTCCCTAACACTCAAGCATAGTCCACTTGGGACTTGCTTTGACCTTTGTTCTTTGTAAGAGCAAGATTTACAACAATTGGAGTCTTTGCGACTTTGAAGTCCAGATACTTGAATTTATTATAGTGCAAATCACACTTAGAAAATAAGATATATCATAGACTAATGACTACACTTAAAGTGATGTCATTATACCAATACTCGTGGATGATTGATCTCAGTTGTCGTCACAACCTTTTGACAATATATGTATATTTCTCAACCATTCCACTTCTTATTAGTCTACTTCTTCAAATATCCAACTAATAGCACATTCACAAATGTGAAAATTCAAGCTATTATCGATTTTTATTCTTATCATTAATTGTTCTTCGATTTATAGACCAACGAACTTATTCATTCAATAAACCGTTGTCTTTTCTAAGAATTGTCTTTCGACAAACACATCTTATCATGAAGAGTCACAACCTTTAAAGTGACATCCATTCACGAAATTAAAGAACACGATCTTTAATTAAAATACATATGATCAATCATCAAATGACTAATTCAATCAAGTAGTCTTTTACTAAGACAGAACTAGTTAAGTGAGAAATTTCACTAACTACCATATCAATATCCACCAAAGGCATTTATCATGTGGTTGACATAATACACTAATGTCAATAAACCCACATTTTCTGATTTTATCGAAAATCAATATCCTTTACTATTGGTGACATACTCTATATATAAAACACAATCAACACTTTTTTCGATTCTACTTTACCCTTTTGGGTTTAAGAACGTATTTGGCCAAACACCCCCACACTTTGGAGTATTCAAATTGGATTTTATTCCTTTTCATTTTCATATGGAATAAATTGTGTTTTCTATGGGGTACTCGATTAAATGTTCGACTATCTATATAGATAGTTTTCCCCCACAAGTTCTAGCGTAAACAAGAACTTATCAACAAATACTATCATTATTAATGATTAATTGATTGTTATTTTGTTGATCAACAAAGGCGAGTAGCCTTTTACCAATGTTCATGTCTAAACAAATAATTGTATTTTAACAGATGCCTCTTTTTTTCATGCAAAGTCACGACATTTCAAGTGACACCCCATCATGAAAGAAAGAATATAATTCTTTTGAACAAGTATATGTTCAACTATCAATTTGGTGGTTTCATAGACTAGTCATATACTAGTAAACTCAACGACCACCATATCAAAATATACTCTAGGTATTTTGTGGGTTTGACATAATAAAAGAATGTCATTGGATTTCATATCTTGTGCTTCTAAATTAAATTAGACACTATGTCTACTTTTGACTTTATCATAAGCCAAGAACCCCCACATTTTAAATATTATTTTCATGATCTCAAAAATATTTTTTCAAGTACCTTAATGTGTCCAAATTTATAGATTCCACAAATCAAACATGCTGCCAAAGCTTGGAGCAAATTCGATACTGCAATAGTTCCGATGAACCATCAACATACATTCAGTCACATTTTCAAATGAACAGGTGCCTCAAATAAAAAAGTAACCTGTTTGCTTAAACAACGTCCTTTACCAATTGTTTTGGTGGGCTAATGATGACCTTGGTTTCTATGCTTTTACAAAGGCAGAAACAATTTTCTTTTCCATATCTTTAAGTCTCATCAAATTTGTCTCCTGAAAACATGGAATCCTAGACAAAAGACGTACACTACATATTTTCTTTGATTATTTCATGAGAAATAGTCCAATTTTTTTTATTTTTTTTTTTCAAAGAATCATGCAGTCATAATTTTGATTGTTCGAAAACTGACATTTAAAGGAAGGATGAAGAAAACAGTGTCAGAAGGCTTCAGATGTAACGTTCTTAAAAGAACACAATGTCTCCGCATCCACAACCATCTTGGTCATCGTTGGACCATAATTTAGTGGTCAGGACTTTGGACTCTGAATTCAGTAACCCGAGTTTAAATCTCGGTGGAACCTTTCCATCTCCCTGTTTTCTTAACCAGATTTAATAAAACGATGAAGGTTTGTATATCTTTCAATCGAATTAAAATCAAACAGATTTACTCGATGAAGTTTTTGTATCTTCAACCCGAGTAGAAAGTCTTGAAGACTTTAATCTCAATAACCGAATAAATATCCAAAGATCTTTGGCCTCCAAAATCAGGGCAGACATAACTAATCTCCCACGAGCAGAATAATTCATGAAAAGTCACAAACTTTCAAGCCACTCAATCAGTTGTTTTATCAACTAATAGTCACTAGGACAATCAAGGATTGGTGGAAGGACTACACATCGCTCCCTGAAAGAAAAGAAGATTCAAATGCCATTAAATCCTTTCTTGAATTCTTCTTTGCACAAAACGGGTTATTCTTTTGCTTTTCCAGTGCCTTTTCTCTTTAGCATTTTCTTCTCTTCAAACACACATTGTGTAGAGTTAATTTTTAAAGAAAGTCAAAACCATATGTGACAGTTCAGAACCCGTTTTGATGTCGTCGTTCCAATGTCTCCAAACAGTGACCAAAATAAATTGGTTGAGACTTGGCGTCCGAAAAATCATGTCATTTGGCTCGTTCAAAGACAACTATTCATACTTACTCAAGAATTGTCGGATTATTAGTACCTGCATTAGCAATTAGTATTACTCCACCAGTCCACCTCCATTGTGAACATTTCATGTGCCAGGAACACTTGGCTTGTTCAACCCGAAAATAAATTGTGACCTATTTTCACATCTCGTCGTCCAAATCTCTTTCTTCATCCATCTTCTGTTTCTGTCGTTGCTGTCTAAATCGTCGTGGGAAGAAGGACGGTTCAAATCATTAAGTGTTCAGATTTTGGCGGCAGCGGCCAGTCAACGTCTGCTTCTTGCTTTTCTCGGAACATATTGCCTTTGTATTTTCATAGCTTTGCTGCAATCTATACTATTGCAGCCATTCTTTGTGATTTTCCCATTCTATTGGTCCAAATCAAAGCACTGGTTAGACCTCTTTGCAGATGTAATGGCATTTGGCTTTATCATCAACAAAACACAGTGACTTCATCTTAATGAATAGCATTTCTGGAGAAGTTTTCAAATTTTATTTTTCCTTTTGAATCTGAGAGGCCAAAATGCCACCTACGGTATTGCTCGTGCAAGTATATAATTCTTATATTGAACTTTCAAGTGTCTTCTCCAATTAAACTTCTCAAGACAGTGAAGTGGTTTGGCTACAGTGACCAACGGTTGCACCGTTTTACACCAGTAGAACAATATGAAAGCTTTGAACATTGGTCGTGTCCCCTGCTCGTTGAGTGCTTTATCATCCTTTCCTGTTTAGTTGCCGAATGTAATCGAATGCAACCACAAAATCCTTTTCTCTCAATATTGCCTCATAGGACAACACAGGCAGAGCAGAAAAAATAAACACAGAACAAAATATGTTAAATTCCTTAAGATTGTTAATATCCTGTGTTCAAAATAGTAAACCAGAAAAATAAAACTGAAAAAACAAAGAACTTAATTAAAATATCCGAGTCCATAATTTACTTGTGTGTACTTAAGAAATTTAATCCCCTCACTGTACCCGAGGTTTTGGATTACTTCCTCCCAACATAAAACGGATATACCTATCGATGGAGTAGCGGTACCTCAAACTCCAACGACTTCATCGAACGCAAAGAACGGCAACAAATCACACATGACTCTATATTTGTTTGTTAGAAAATATGTAGAAGATGTTCAGATATTTGATACTTAAAACTGAGGCTAGTCCTCTGAATTTATAGCCAACGAAAAGGTAATATGAAGAGGTGCTTATTGTGCCTTATGGGGAAAGTCACAACCTATGGGAAAAGTCACAATCCTTCGAAGAGGTCATAACCATTCAAAGTGAAAAGGTGCCTATTCAAATTGCATCCTTTCTCTTGGTGTCTTTTCAAAGAAAACACCTATTCATTTTCCATTCACACCTCTTAAAAACCCAACAGGTTTTTCATCATGACAACAATGCTTCCAAGATTGACATAAAAAACAAAATTTGTTTTCTTGAAATCTAGCCACTCAAGACACTTTGTATCTACTTTCCAAAGATTGAATCTTAAGTCCTCTAAATTATTGTCGTGAACATGTTTCACAAGGAAATTAAATGCAGTAGTCCAATTGCATTCACTAGAGGAAGAAGTGTCTGAAGTGATTCAAGAACTTCCTTATCTAATGGTTCAAATTTAATGACAATAATAGTGTTGGTTGTGTGAACCAAAATCCCACATTGATAGATGAAAGGACTTGAAAGCTACATATAAGGTGTAGGATCTTTTAATGGTATGAGGTCTTCAGGGGAAAAGTCGTGCAGGCTTGGCCCAAAGCGTACAATATCACACCATGTAAGAGTGTCTTGGGCTAGATGACCACAACAATTGGTATCAGAGCCAGGTTCGACGGGATGAGTATGGTGATAGGGTGCGGGCTCGGTTTGCTTACCTTTACGAGCTTGGAGATGCACACGCAAGAAGAAGCTAGTCGCGCGGGCTTCGATTGCCATAAAACTACACAAACGATGTGGGTGGCACATAATAAATCTCTGAAATTGACCCGTGGATCATGGTGCCTTTTGGGAAAAAACCGTGCAGACAATATCACTCCATATAAGAATATTTGGGCTAGATGATCACAACATATAGCATAAGCATTTTTCAATCTTTCTGTTTTTTTAAGACAAATTTGATCATGTAATCATCTGGATTCGCAACTCAAAATCCGGAAGATCCCTTAAACATATGTATTTCATGCTTGGAACCCAATTCAAAGTCTTCTCCAAGTAACCATTTGTCAAGAAACTTTCATCCACAAGGAAATAGAATGTAATGAGGCCCGATACTTGAGAAACCACAATTGAAACAAGAGAAAGTAAAACATGTAAAACTTTAACGGGAGTGTATCCTTTTTCAACAAGATTGTAGTAAAGATTGCAGTAATGCATGTAGCCTGATAAACCACAAGCACTTATGGTCCAAAAGAGAACTTGAGGGATGCCCAAATCTTGAGCAGCAGAAAGAGTACAGCCATCGGAAATGATACACAAAACGAGCGGCACGTTTGATGAAGTACTATTGAGCTTGGCAAGTAACTCTTTGGAAGGACCTAATCAAGCATTAGTAAGGGATTCAGAATTTCAGATAGAGCAAACAATATCTTGGGTGAAACGGAAGGATGGCACCCTTTGAGGAAATCAGGGCCTCGAGGCTTATGGAGACGTCTATGGTTGTATTCAGTGTTGACAAAAGTGATATGGAAGCTTCTCTGATGGAGAATTTTGACTAACTTTAGCACTGGGCTAATGTGGCCTTGGGCAGGACATGGTATGCGGATTGCATGAGGCTTGTCAAATTGAACCATTCTATTCTTAATCTTTCGGTTCTCTCAAACCGAAAAAACAAAAGATATACATGTATGGTTTTGGAAAATGGAAGAAATATGGATACTTATAGTTAACTAGTGTCAAATTCTTCTTGTTCTTTCTTAAATTTCTAACCCAACAAGACAATGCTTGAAAAAATAGGAACAGATCTAGGGTGTATACGTTTCAGTTTTCTGTATCCCAAATATGACTTCTAACCAAATGTCACAACTATAATAAAACGGAGGAACTAATGTTCCAAATATCCGGCATGTCTGTAACAATCATACGCTGCATATCTGGTGTCAGGACAGGATTGATTTGGTTTCGATTTTCAAGTCTCATGCAATCGTATATATGTTATTTGCGATGATTTAATCTACTATAGAATACATTTCTTAGGGAGCGATCTATTCGAACTATGGCTGAAGAAATAGGAAAAATAACATAAACATACACCAGATAAACTAAGATAAAACTGCTTTGCAATGAGGAAAAAGTAGGTCTAATAGGGCTGCTGGAGACTAAGATTAAAAATAATAAGATTGAGGACATAGCCAATAAACTCTTTAATGGGTGGATGTATGTTACAAACCTGGAATGTCATCCAAATGGAAGGATATGGATAGTTTGGAGACCTGATTTCTTTAAAGTTACTATAATCAGTAAATCTGCACAAATGATCACATGTAAGGTTACTCATATAACCTTACGGAAGAATTTTGTGATCAGTTATGTGTATGCTCATAATACAAGGGAGGAAAGAAAAGTCTTATGGGATGAAATGAGAAATCTGAGCTCTACTCAGCATTTGCCCTGGTTGATCTTAGGGGACTTTAATTCAGTGCTAAGATCAGAAGATAGAATAGGAGGGAACCCAGTGACTTGGGCTGAGACTAATGAATTTGCTGTTTGTTTGGAAGAATGTGATCTGGTGGAGCTGCCACGTCAAGGTGGTAGGTATACTTGGAATGATAAGCATGGTGAACACAGAATTTTCTCAAAGATTGATTGCGTCTTTATCAAAGAAAATTGGTTGAATGATATGCCTAGTAGTTTGGCTATTTTCCTGGTTGAAGGAATTAGTGACCACTGCCCAGCTAAGGTAGTGGTAACTGAAGAGAGAAGGGGAGGGGCTAAACCTTTCCAATACTATAATAACTGGGGTCATCATCCACTCTTCCACAATACTGTCAAGGAAGGTTGGGATGATATAGTTGATGGTTGCAGGATGTATCAACTAGTGCACAAACTCAAGAAGCTTAAACCAGCATTGAGGAGGTTAAATTCAAGGTATTTTAGAAATATAGTGATGGAGGCCGAGGATGATAGAGAAGCTTTGAAAGTGGCACATTAAAAACTGCATGCAGACCCTCTAAATGCAGCTCTGCAGATGGAGGAAAGGACTAAGTATTTGGCTTTCAGAAAATCTTCCTATTTGGCAGAAATATACTTACAGCAAAGAAGTAAGGTGAATTGGGTAAAAATAGGTGATGATAATAATAGCTACTTCTATGCAGTTATTAAGCATAAATGTCTGAAACAAATTGTTACTCAAATCAGGAATGGGCAAGGAGAAATGAAGTATGATTCAGCTAAAATTGCTACCATCTTTGTGGACTACTATAAGGGGTTACTAGGGAAGAAGAAAGTAGGTAGAATCGAGGCTGATATGCATATTATGCGGCAAGTAAATGTCTTGAATATTGAGCAACAGTTGAACCTGCTAAAGGAGTTTACACAACAGGATATCAAGGAAGCATTATTTGGCGTTGCTAGTACTAAAAGTCCAGGACCTGATGGTTATGGTAGTGCATTCTTTAAAGATACATGGGAGATAACAGAGGGAGAAGTAACAGAAGCAGTTCTAGATTTCTTCAGAAATGGCAAGCTTCTCAAGCAGTTGAATGCCACAAACATTGATTTTATTCCTAAAGTGGATTGTCCTGAGAATGCTAGCCAATATAGACCCATATCATGTTGTAATGTTTTGTACAAGTGCATTTCAAAAATGCTTTGCAGTAGATTGGAGGAGCCAGTAGCCCATATAGTTGCAGATAATCAGTCAGCCTTTGTAAAAGGCAGGTCTATGGTGCATAATGTGCTTATATGTCATGATCTACTTAGGCACTATGAAAGGAAGACAACACCTAGGTGTTTAATGAAGATTGACCTTAGAAAAACATATGACATGGTGAGTTGGGAGTTCTTAAAGGAAGTACTGCATGGATATGGTTTCCCTGAGAGATTTATCAAGTTGTTAATGGTATGTGTTACTACTCCAATGTATACTGTCAAATTGAATGGTGAGGGGCATGGGTTTTTTCAGGGTCACAGAGGGCTAAGACAAGGAGATCCTGCTTCCCCCTTGCTCTTTGTCCTAGTGATGGAATATCTATCAAGAACTTTTCATTGTATGAGCTTGCTGCCTGAGTTTAAGTACCATCCCATGTGTAAAAGTACTAAGTTGACACATTTGATTTTTGCTGATGATTTAATGGTGTTCTGCAAGGGTGAAGAGTCAGTTGTGACTAGAGTAAAGGAAGCACTAGATCATTTTAGTGCAGCTACAGGCTTGGAAGCAAATTTAGAGAAGTCTAGCTTGTTTATTGTTGGAGTTACTGATCAGGTGAAGTCAAGATTGTTGGCTAGAACTGGCTTTGTTCTTGGTGACTTCCCAATTAGATACTTGGGATTGCCATTGACTTCAAAAAAAAAAAGGTGTAAACTGAAATGTCAGCAACTGATTGAAAAAATAACTAGTAAGATCAATACAGGGTATGCTAAGAAATTGTCTTATGCAGGCAGATTACAGGTGTTGAATGCAGTGTTATTCTCTATTCACAGTTTTTGGGGTTCTATTTTTATCCTTCCTCAGAGTATTTTAAAGGAAGTTGATAGAAAATGTAGAGAGTATGTATGGGGGAACATTGAGGGGAAAAAGAAAACATGCCTAGTAGCTTGGGAGAAAGTCTGTGTACCTAAAAATCAAGGAGGTCTAAACATCCATGACTGCAGAACCTGGAACCTTGCATCTGTGGGGAAGCTTCTATGGCAATTGGTGGTTGATAAAACTTCCTTATGGGTGAGATAGGTTCATGGTGTGTATATGAAGGATGGAACTAATTTTTGGGATCATAAGGCACCCCAAGATAGTAGTTGGTATTGGAGGAAGCTGACTTCACTAAAGGTGATCTTGAAGGATTGGTATAATGAAAATGTGTACAAGTTAACTGCAAATGGGACTTATTCTACTACATGTAATTATCTGCAACTGATTTGGGCACACACTAAGTTGAATATTGCAGGCCTCATATGGACTCAGTAGCTCAGCCAAGGCACGGGGTGATCATGTGGTTAGCTGAGAAAGAAAGGCTACTAACTAAGGAGAGGATGCTAAGGTTGAAAATGAAAGTACCTGATCATTTCTGTTGTTTATGTGATGCACAAACCATGGAAACCAACACTCACTTGTTTGCAGAGTGTACATGTAACACCTAAAGACAAGTATAACTCTTGGTCTATAACGACAATTGTGGTGCGTTAGTAAATGGTGTAGAATATATTAGTGTGGTTGCTGCTAATAGGAGAAAAGGGTTTTGAAATGTTGTTAATTTAATATATGGGTGTTTTTAGTTATGGCCCATTTTGACTATTTCTTATAATTCATTAAGTGAAGTGGCAATTAGGGAAAACATATAAAACATTATATTTCTTTTTTATTATTATTTATTTAATTGATTTTTGGGAAAGTCACATGGCAGTGCTAGTATTTGACTAAGAAAAAGGGGGAAGGAAAGGAAAAAGCTGTACGTACAGCTCATAGCTCAAAAGGGAAAGAATTTTGGGTATATATTTTTATTTTGCTTAGGAAAAAAAATTGTACAAATACTACTCCTCTGCTCCTTCTTTATTCTTTCATGTCAACTAGAGTAATCTAAAGGGATCAAGGAGGGATACCCATATCTTTTGGATCATATAAGCTAAAGGATTTTGGGACAATCTCAAGAGATTTCAAGAAGTGATTTATAAAATCTATAGTTGGAAATTTGAACTCCAAGAGGTAAATTCTCTACCCCTTTCTTGAATTTAGATATGAATACACATGTGGGGATACCTAATTGGAATTTTTGTATTAGTTCTTGAAGTGGGTTGGTTAACTAGGGTTCTTGAGGAAAAGGGAGAAAACGTGGAATTTTGATAAACATGAGATTTTCTTGAAATTCCTGTCAATTGGATGGATTTAGCATTGAATTTATAAGGTAGAAACTAAAGAATTCATTTTGGATTCTTATTGGGCGTAGGTGAATATTATTGGAATAAATTGTTAAATGCACATATGGGTTATTGATGGATGTACGTTATTCTTGTAATTAGTAGGTTGCCTATCGGATAGCGGGTACTAGTAGTTCAAAGGATAAAGACTACACTTACGCGAGTTGAATTATTTGGAGCCCGGAATACTATTGTAGCTAGTAAGCGCTAAGGTATGTAAAGCTAAATCTTCCCTCACCACTAAGGCACCACCTACGTTATGTGCTCATTTTTATAAACATCAATATAGTTGTCATAGGAGGTAAAGGTAGGCTTTCATTTGTTTTATGTATCGTTCCCTCGTCCTACTATTAAGCCTATAAGCATCCACTTTTCTCTCTTTATGGCAAATCTTTATAATATTCCATATTATCTTAAGTTTCTTTACTTGAAGTTCTTAGGCCTCATGGTAAATATATATGACACATGTTACGAATGGAAGTAGTCATAATTCATATGTCATAGGCCTTTGAGGCATTATTTGTTAAACGTTAACGACGGGAGGGTACATAGGTTTTACTTGGCATATGCGCTCGACGTGATTCTGTGCACAGGATCGAGACTAGACCATTATAGTGAGCCCGAACACTGGGGCGTACCCGCCTTTGTGGCATCATTTGTATGTGGAGTCAGCAGGAACGTCATGCACTGGTTCCCCCTGACTCAAGCCAACATATGGCATATATGGCCTGCGGGCAGACCCTCATAGTGAGCCCCTGGAAGGGTGTACCTTATATCAGACTGCGATTATAGTTACGTATAAATCATAGTCATATGTACTTGGGCCGATGTACGCCTTATATGTGATTCAGATCGCCTTCGGTAGGCTACCTTATGATTTTTTGTACTACAGGTAGTTTAAGTACATCACCTAGGCAAACTATAGGTTTTACATTATAAAGAATGCCCTCCTCGACGTTATGCGATGGGCTAATAAGGTTGGTACATAGGTTATAGTTTCATATCATACATAGTGTACTTGTATGCTCATAATTCTTTCACTTGATATTTGATTCATATGAGCTTCCGCACTTGTCTAGCTGTTATTCTGTCTGCTTTCATACCAGTACATATTATATATGTACTGACGTCCCCACATTGTCACATACTGTTGGTGCAGGCTCAGTTTCACAGGATAGCAGACGTCCACGTTAGGCTCTATTGCCATTTTCCGCTGATATTTTTGGTGAGCTCCATATCTCTCTGGAGCCAGTTTATGTTTAGTATTATTAGTTATATGTACAGGTCTCTAGTTGGGTATGTCAGGCCCTTTGCCAACTAGTTATTCGTAGGTTAGTGTGTCAGGCTGACTAGAGGCTTCATGGACGTTATGTAGCAATGTATTGTACAGTTTTTGTTAGTATAACTCCCTCGTGTATATATTTACAACTCATGTTAGATATCCTGCTCGTTATTATCTCATAATCTCGTATATGTCATAGAGTACTTGTAAAGTAAGTGTATACGGTACTTGTCCGTCCCTACCAGTTTGGGGTGTGACAAACTTGGTATCAGAGCCTAGGTTCAGTTGTCCCAGGGAGTCTATGAAGCCGTGTCTAGTAGGACCTTACTTATTGATGTGTTGCGCGCCACATTTATAATTAAGGGACTGCATGGATATTTAGGAAGTTGACCTTCATTTATAATCTAGATCGTGCAATAGAGCTGAGTCATAGAAAGTTACTTCTGACTCATATTCTGCTTATCTGTGATACAGATTATGTCTGCTACAGAAAAGGATAAAACAGCCCAACAGGCCCCTACTAGCACCACTCAGGAGGCAACCACTACAGGGCAATCTCCCATATTGGTGGATTTGAATAGGACTCAAGAAAGTTTGGTGGGTTCTATGCTTCCAGGTTCTCAAATGCCTGAGACAGAAGGACCTGCAGGGGCTTTTGCACCTCCAGTGGTACCAACTGTAATTCCAATCCCGCCACCAGGTGCCTCAGACCAGGATCTTAGAGGAGCGATACAATTGCTTACACAGTTGGTAGCTGCTCAAGCCCAGAGACAGAATGTGGATATACCTGTTGCTGCTCAGGGAGGGGCAGCCGAATCTAAGATCAAAGATTTCCTCCACATGAATCCGCCAGAATTCACAGGTTCTACTCTTACAGAGGACCCTCAACAGTTCATTGATGAGACTCATAGAATTTGTAGAGTGATGCGGGTATCAGATACAGATGCTGTGGAATTGGCCGCTTATCGATTGAAAAGGGTTGCCGTTGATTGGTATGATATGTGGGTAGCCTCAAGGGGTCAGGACGCTCCCCCAGCGGTCTGGACGGACTTTACGAAGGACTTCATGGATCATTTCATGCCATTAGAGCTCCGACAAGCTAGGGTGGATGAATTTTTATCTCTAAGGCAGGGCAATCGTAGTGTCAAAGAGTATTGTTTGCGGTTTACACAGTTGTCCAGATTTGCTCCAGAGTTGGTTAGTACTCAGACATCACGGATTCATCGCTTTGTGAATGGCCTCACCGGTCCTTTGAAAGACCTTCTTTCTGTTGCTGCTATGAATAAAGATTCAGACATAGCGAGAATCATGGCACGTGCTCAGCAGTTAGAGGAGGATCAGTGTAATCGTGAAATAGATAGCGAGAGGGAGCAGAGTAAGAGAGCCAGGACGGCTAGTCAATATCAGGGGAGCAGTGGAGCTTCCACTAGTAGAGGTCCACCTAGGCATGCTCAGTCAGCTGTGCGCTTCACATCTAATGCTCCAGCTTCATTCTTGAGACGCAGATATGAGCAGGGTCAGACTTTTCGAGCACCAGACTCACGTCCTCAGAGGGGCATTAGTCGGGGATTACCACCTCGACCTATATGCAGACAGTGTGGTCGACCACATGGAGGAGAGTGTCGGAGTGGTTCAAATGCCTGTTATTGGTGTGGTGTAGAGGGTCACATGGTTCGAGATTGTCCTCAGCTCAAAGATAGAGGTAGAGGTGATCGATCACAGCCTACAGGGTCTGCATCAGCCTCTTCGTCATCAGTACCTTCTTCTTATCGCGGTCCTCAGACACCAATAGGTAGAGGATCTGGTAGAGGTAGAGGGTCTGGTTCGAGCGCTGGCCCGAATCGTATGTATGCACTAGCTGGTCGGCAAGATTCAGAGGCATCTCCAGATGTGGTCACAGGTACCTTAGTTGTTTTTTCACACAATGTATATGCTTTGATAGATCCAGGATCTACCCTGTCATATGTTACTCCTTTTGTTGCTAAAAAGTTTGGAATAGAGTCAGAGTTGTTACATGAACCATTTGCAGTATCGACTCCAGTAGGAGAGTCTATCATAGCTAGACGGGTCTATTATGACTGTGTAGTGACAGTATGTGGTCGTGCTACATTGGCTAATCTAGTTGAACTTGAAATGGTCGATTTCGATGTCATTATGGGTATGGATTGGCTATCATCTTGTTATGCTACAGTTGATTGTCGAGCCAAGATGGCCCGATTCTATTTTCCAGGAGAGCCAGTTCTAGAATGGAAAGGTAACTCTATGATGCCCAGAGGGAGGTTTATTTCCTATCTTAAAGCACGAAAGCTTATTGCAAAAGGGTGCTTGTACCACCTAATCCAAGTAAAAGATCTTGAAGCAGAAAAACAAGCACCGACTCTCCAATCTGTACTAGTGGTGAATGAGTATCCAGATGTGTTTCCTGATGAACTTCCTGGATTACCTCCTATCAGAGAGATTGATTTCGGTATTGATGTAGATCCCGGTACTCAACCGATCTCAATTCCACCTTATAGGATGGCGCCTGCAGAATTGAAAGAGCTAAAGGCACAATTGAAAGACTTACTTGATAAAGGCTTTATTCGACCCAGTATATCACCTTGGGGTGCGCCAGTGTTGTTTGTACGCAAGAAAGATGGCTCGCTGCGAATGTGTATCGATTACAGACAGCTGAACAAAGTGACAATAAAGAATAAATACCCTCTTCCCCGAATAGATGACTTATTCGATCAATTACAGGGAGCTAAATGCTTTTCAAAGATCGATTTGAGGTCTGGTTATCACCAGCTAAGGATTCGTGAAGTAGACATTCCTAAGACAGCTTTTCGAACAAGATATGGGCATTTCGAGTTCCTTGTTATGTCATTTGGACTGACGAATGCTCCAGCAGCCTTCATGGATATGATGAATAGGGTTTTCAAACCTTTTCTTGATATGTACGTGATTGTATTTATAGATGATATTTTGATATATTCACGTAATGAAGCTGAGCATGCAGATCATTTGAGGGAAGTATTACAGAAACTCAGAGAGCATCAGTTGTATGCTAAATTTTCTAAATGTGAGTTCTGGTTGACCTCAGTAGCTTTTCTTGGTCACGTGGTATCTGGAGAAGGCATCAAAGTAGATTCTCAGAAGATAGAAGCTGTGAAGAATTGGCCTCGACCAACCACTCCTACAGAGGTGCGTAGTTTCTTGGGGTTAGCTGGTTACTACAGGAGATTTGTGGAGGGATTTTCCTCTATTTCTGTCCCATTGACTAAATTAACGCAGAAAGCAGTCAAGTACCAGTGGTCAGATGCTTGCGAAAGGAGTTTTCAAGAGCTGAAACGTAGATTGACTACTGCGCCAGTATTAGCCTTACCAGAGGGCAAAGAAGGGTATGTTGTGTATTGTGATGCTTCAGGTATTGGTTTGGGTTGCGTTCTTATGCAGCATGGAAGAGTTATAGCGTACGCTTCTCGGCAGTTGAAGAAGCATGAACAAAATTATCCCACTCATGACTTGGAGCTTGCAGCAGTTGTGTTCGCACTGAAAATATGGCGCCATTATCTGTATGGGGTGCATGTTGATATTTTTACAGATCATAAAAGTCTTCAATATCTATTCAAGCAAAAAGAGTTGAACTTGAGGCAAAGAAGGTGGCTAGAGTTGCTGAAAGACTATAATGTCGATATTCTCTATCATCCAGGTAAAGGCAATATTGTAGCAGATGCTCTTAGTCGACTATCCATGGGTAGTCTAGCACATTTGTCACCTATTCAGCGTGAGGTAGCCAGAGATGTTCATAGATTAGCCAACTTAGGAGTCCATCTTATGGATTCCGAAGATGGTGGTGTTGTGGTACTCAATACAGCTGAGTCATCACTCGTGGCATTAGTGAAACAGAGGCAGTATGATGATCCTTTATTGCTCCAGTACAAAGAGGGAATTCAACAACAGCGAGTCACAACATTCGAGCTAGCAGGCGATGGCACTTTGAGGTGTCGAGGTAGATTATGTGTACCAAATGTAGATGGGCTGAAACAACAGATTATGGCTGAGGCACATTGCTCCCGTTATTCAATCCATCCAGGTTCTACAAAGATGTACCATGATCTTAAAGAGATTTACTGGTGGAATAACATGAAGAAAGATATAGCAGAGTATGTGGCACAGTGCTCCAATTGTCAGTTAGTGAAAGCCGAGCATCAGAGGCCCGGTGGCCTAGCCCAGACCTTTAGCATTCCAGTGTGGAAATGGGACGCTATCAATATGGATTTTATCACAGGTTTACCTTCTTCTTATCGAAAACATGACTCCATTTGGGTAATAGTTGATCGTTTGACGAAGTCAGCCCATTTTCTTCCTGTTAAAACTACCAGCACAGCTGAGGATTATGCTAAGTTATATATAAAAGAGATTGTTCGCCTACATGGGACCCTAATGTCCATTATTTCAGATAGAGGTGCCCAGTTTACAGCACATTTTTGGAAATCATTCCAAAGGGGTTTGGGTACTCAGGTGAATCTTAGCACTGCATTTCATCCGCAGACAGATGGCCAAGCCGAGCGCACAATTCAGACGCTCGAAGACATGTTGAGAGCATGCGTGCTGGATTTTAAAGGTAATTGGGATGATCATTTGCCCTTAATAGAATTTGCTTATAATAACAGCTATCACTCCAGTATGGGCATGGCTCCATTCGAAGCCCTATATGGGAGACGATGTCGATCGCCTATTGGTTGGTTCGAAGTGGGCGAGACTCAGGTGTTAGGACCAGATCTAGTGCATCAAGCCGTTGAAAAGGTTAAGTTGATACGAGAGCGGTTGAAGACTGCTCAGAGTAGGCAAAAGTCATATGCAGATGTCCGGCGTAGAGATTTAGAATTTCAAATTGGCGATTTGGTATTCCTGAAGGTGTCACCTATGAAAGGTGTTATGCGATTCGGAAAGAAGGGTAAACTGAGTCCCAGGTATATTGGGCCTTACAGAATTATTCGCAGAATTGGCCTTGTAGCCTATGAGTTAGAATTACCTCCAGAGTTAGCTGCCGTACATCCTATTTTTCATGTGTCTATGCTACGTAAATGCTTAGGAGGGCCTTCACACGTCATTCCTATAGAGGGTATTGAGCTTGCAGAAGACTTGTCATTTGAGAAAGTCCCCGTGGCAATATTAGATCGGCAGGTAAGAAAGTTGAGAACTAAAGACATAGTTTCAGTTAAAGTACTTTGGAGGAATCAAGACATAGAAGAAGCCACTTGGGAATCAGAAGCGGATATGAAAGTTAAATATCCATATTTGTTCCAGGAACCATTAGAAGGTTCTTAAACTACTTGCCCCCTTATATGATTGTAAGTTTCCATTATATTTGGTTCCATTAACATTTGATTCTTACTTGATATGTTTAGGTACATGATGTGTGCCTATGATTCTTGAGATTTACATGGATACAGCGAGCGGATATGGAGTATAAGGTAAGTTGCATCATCTTTTAGTTGAGCTTAAGGCCAAGAGGAGCCTCGTGTATTGCTTGTTGAGTTTAAGGCCAAACGGAGCCTCGTTTATTATCTGTTGAGTATTATATGTGTTGTGACGCTCTGTGAAGCGTATTTGGATATATTCTGGCTTGTTGACAGGTTCCCGATAGGCCTATTTACAAAGGAAACTCTGGCGAAATTTTTTGAAATTTGGAGAGTTAGCCAAATTTTGAGGCCTTAGGACAAAGTAAAGTGGGAACGAAGTGGGTCGAATGTTCTTGTGAATATCTTGAATAGTTATGGAATGGCAAGTAAGCTACAAACATCATTCGAGGACGAATGATTCTAAGTGGGGGAGATTGTAACACCTAGGAAAAATTTAAATTTAAGTTAACGCCTTAGACAAGTATAACTCTTGGTCTATAACGACAATTGTGGTGCGTTAGTAAATGGTGTAGAATATATTAGTGTGGTTGCTGCTAATAGGAGAAAAGGGTTTTGAAATGTTGTTAATTTAATATATGGGTGTTTTTAGTTATGGCCCATTTTGACTATTTCTTATAATTCATTAAGTGAAGTGGCAATTAGGGAAAACATATAAAACATTATATTTCTTTTTTATTATTATTTATTTAATTGATTTTTGGGAAAGTCACATGGCAGTGCTAGTATTTGACTAAGAAAAAGGGGGAAGGAAAGGAAAAAGCTGTACGTACAGCTCATAGCTCAAAAGGGAAAGAATTTTGGGTATATATTTTTATTTTGCTTAGGAAAAAAAAATTGTACAAATACTACTCCTCTGCTCCTTCTTTATTCTTTCATGTCAACTAGAGTAATCTAAAGGGATCAAGGAGGGATACCCATATCTTTTGGATCATATAAGCTAAAGGATTTTGGGACAATCTCAAGAGATTTCAAGAAGTGATTTATAAAATCTATAGTTGGATATTTGAACTCCAAGAGGTAAATTCTCTACCCCTTTCTTGAATTTAGATATGAATACACATGTGGGGATACCTAATTGGAATTTTTGTATTAGTTCTTGAAGTGGGTTGGTTAACTAGGGTTCTTGAGGAAAAGGGAGAAAACGTGGAATTTTGATAAACATGAGATTTTCTTGAAATTCCTGTCAATTGGATGGATTTAGCATTGAATTTATAAGGTAGAAACTAAAGAATTCATTTTGGATTCTTATTGGGCGTAGGTGAATATTATTGGAATAAATTGTTAAATGCACATATGGGTTATTGATGGATGTACGTTATTCTTGTAATTAGTAGGTTGCCTATCGGATAGCGGGTACTAGTAGTTCAAAGGATAAAGACTACACTTACGCGAGTTGAATTATTTGGAGCCCGGAATACTATTGTAGCTAGTAAGCGCTAAGGTATGTAAAGCTAAATCTTCCCTCACCACTAAGGCACCACCTACGTTATGTGCTCATTTTTATAAACATCAATATAGTTGTCATAGGAGGTAAAGGTAGGCTTTCATTTGTTTTATGTATCGTTCCCTCGTCCTACTATTAAGCCTATAAGCATCCACTTTTCTCTCTTTATGGCAAATCTTTATAATATTCCATATTATCTTAAGTTTCTTTACTTGAAGTTCTTAGGCCTCATGGTAAATATATATGACACATGTTACGAATGGAAGTAGTCATAATTCATATGTCATAGGCCTTTGAGGCATTATTTGTTAAACGTTAACGACGGGAGGGTACATAGGTTTTACTTGGCATATGCGCTCGACGTGATTCTGTGCACAGGATCGAGACTAGACCATTATAGTGAGCCCGAACACTGGGGCGTACCCGCCTTTGTGGCATCATTTGTATGTGGAGTCAGCAGGAACGTCATGCACTGGTTCCCCCTGACTCAAGCCAACATATGGCATATATGGCCTGCGGGCAGACCCTCATAGTGAGCCCCTGGAAGGGTGTACCTTATATCAGACTGCGATTATAGTTACGTATAAATCATAGTCATATGTACTTGGGCCGATGTACGCCTTATATGTGATTCAGATCGCCTTCGGTAGGCTACCTTATGATTTTTTGTACTACAGGTAGTTTAAGTACATCACCTAGGCAAACTATAGGTTTTACATTATAAAGAATGCCCTCCTCGACGTTATGCGATGGGCTAATAAGGTTGGTACATAGGTTATAGTTTCATATCATACATAGTGTACTTGTATGCTCATAATTCTTTCACTTGATATTTGATTCATATGAGCTTCCGCACTTGTCTAGCTGTTATTCTGTCTGCTTTCATACCAGTACATATTATATATGTACTGACGTCCCCACATTGTCACATACTGTTGGTGCAGGCTCAGTTTCACAGGATAGCAGACGTCCACGTTAGGCTCTATTGCCATTTTCCGCTGATATTTTTGGTGAGCTCCATATCTCTCTGGAGCCAGTTTATGTTTAGTATTATTAGTTATATGTACAGGTCTCTAGTTGGGTATGTCAGGCCCTTTGCCAACTAGTTATTCGTAGGTTAGTGTGTCAGGCTGACTAGAGGCTTCATGGACGTTATGTAGCAATGTATTGTACAGTTTTTGTTAGTATAACTCCCTCGTGTATATATTTACAACTCATGTTAGATATCCTGCTCGTTATTATCTCATAATCTCGTATATGTCATAGAGTACTTGTAAAGTAAGTGTATACGGTACTTGTCCGTCCCTACCAGTTTGGGGTGTGACAAACTTGGTATCAGAGTCTAGGTTCAGTTGTCCCAGGGAGTCTATGAAGCCGTGTCTAGTAGGACCTTACTTATTGATGTGTTGCGCGCCACATTTATAATTAAGGGACTGCATGGATATTTAGGAAGTTGACCTTCATTTATAATCTAGATCGTGCAATAGAGCTGAGTCATAGAAAGTTACTTCTGACTCATATTCTGCTTATCTGTGATACAGATTATGTCTGCTACAGAAAAGGATAAAACAGCCCAACAGGCCCCTACTAGCACCACTCAGGAGGCAACCACTACAGGGCAATCTCCCATATTGGTGGATTTGAATAGGACTCAAGAAAGTTTGGTGGGTTCTATGCTTCCAGGTTCTCAAATGCCTGAGACAGAAGGACCTGCAGGGGCTTTTGCACCTCCAGTGGTACCAACTGTAATTCCAATCCCGCCACCAGGTGCCTCAGACCAGGATCTTAGAGGAGCGATACAATTGCTTACACAGTTGGTAGCTGCTCAAGCCCAGAGACAGAATGTGGATATACCTGTTGCTGCTCAGGGAGGGGCAGCCGAATCTAAGATCAAAGATTTCCTCCACATGAATCCGCCAGAATTCACAGGTTCTACTCTTACAGAGGACCCTCAACAGTTCATTGATGAGACTCATAGAATTTGTAGAGTGATGCGGGTATCAGATACAGATGCTGTGGAATTGGCCGCTTATCGATTGAAAAGGGTTGCCGTTGATTGGTATGATATGTGGGTAGCCTCAAGGGGTCAGGACGCTCCCCCAGCGGTCTGGACGGACTTTACGAAGGACTTCATGGATCATTTCATGCCATTAGAGCTCCGACAAGCTAGGGTGGATGAATTTTTATCTCTAAGGCAGGGCAATCGTAGTGTCAAAGAGTATTGTTTGCGGTTTACACAGTTGTCCAGATTTGCTCCAGAGTTGGTTAGTACTCAGACATCACGGATTCATCGCTTTGTGAATGGCCTCACCGGTCCTTTGAAAGACCTTCTTTCTGTTGCTGCTATGAATAAAGATTCAGACATAGCGAGAATCATGGCACGTGCTCAGCAGTTAGAGGAGGATCAGTGTAATCGTGAAATAGATAGCGAGAGGGAGCAGAGTAAGAGAGCCAGGACGGCTAGTCAATATCAGGGGAGCAGTGGAGCTTCCACTAGTAGAGGTCCACCTAGGCATGCTCAGTCAGCTGTGCGCTTCACATCTAATGCTCCAGCTTCATTCTTGAGACGCAGATATGAGCAGGGTCAGACTTTTCGAGCACCAGACTCACGTCCTCAGAGGGGCATTAGTCGGGGATTACCACCTCGACCTATATGCAGACAGTGTGGTCGACCACATGGAGGAGAGTGTCGGAGTGGTTCAAATGCCTGTTATTGGTGTGGTGTAGAGGGTCACATGGTTCGAGATTGTCCTCAGCTCAAAGATAGAGGTAGAGGTGATCGATCACAGCCTACAGGGTCTGCATCAGCCTCTTCGTCATCAGTACCTTCTTCTTATCGCGGTCCTCAGACACCAATAGGTAGAGGATCTGGTAGAGGTAGAGGGTCTGGTTCGAGCGCTGGCCCGAATCGTATGTATGCACTAGCTGGTCGGCAAGATTCAGAGGCATCTCCAGATGTGGTCACAGGTACCTTAGTTGTTTTTTCACACAATGTATATGCTTTGATAGATCCAGGATCTACCCTGTCATATGTTACTCCTTTTGTTGCTAAAAAGTTTGGAATAGAGTCAGAGTTGTTACATGAACCATTTGCAGTATCGACTCCAGTAGGAGAGTCTATCATAGCTAGACGGGTCTATTATGACTGTGTAGTGACAGTATGTGGTCGTGCTACATTGGCTAATCTAGTTGAACTTGAAATGGTCGATTTCGATGTCATTATGGGTATGGATTGGCTATCATCTTGTTATGCTACAGTTGATTGTCGAGCCAAGATGGCCCGATTCTATTTTCCAGGAGAGCCAGTTCTAGAATGGAAAGGTAACTCTATGATGCCCAGAGGGAGGTTTATTTCCTATCTTAAAGCACGAAAGCTTATTGCAAAAGGGTGCTTGTACCACCTAATCCAAGTAAAAGATCTTGAAGCAGAAAAACAAGCACCGACTCTCCAATCTGTACTAGTGGTGAATGAGTATCCAGATGTGTTTCCTGATGAACTTCCTGGATTACCTCCTATCAGAGAGATTGATTTCGGTATTGATGTAGATCCCGGTACTCAACCGATCTCAATTCCACCTTATAGGATGGCGCCTGCAGAATTGAAAGAGCTAAAGGCACAATTGAAAGACTTACTTGATAAAGGCTTTATTCGACCCAGTATATCACCTTGGGGTGCGCCAGTGTTGTTTGTACGCAAGAAAGATGGCTCGCTGCGAATGTGTATCGATTACAGACAGCTGAACAAAGTGACAATAAAGAATAAATACCCTCTTCCCCGAATAGATGACTTATTCGATCAATTACAGGGAGCTAAATGCTTTTCAAAGATCGATTTGAGGTCTGGTTATCACCAGCTAAGGATTCGTGAAGTAGACATTCCTAAGACAGCTTTTCGAACAAGATATGGGCATTTCGAGTTCCTTGTTATGTCATTTGGACTGACGAATGCTCCAGCAGCCTTCATGGATATGATGAATAGGGTTTTCAAACCTTTTCTTGATATGTACGTGATTGTATTTATAGATGATATTTTGATATATTCACGTAATGAAGCTGAGCATGCAGATCATTTGAGGGAAGTATTACAGAAACTCAGAGAGCATCAGTTGTATGCTAAATTTTCTAAATGTGAGTTCTGGTTGACCTCAGTAGCTTTTCTTGGTCACGTGGTATCTGGAGAAGGCATCAAAGTAGATTCTCAGAAGATAGAAGCTGTGAAGAATTGGCCTCGACCAACCACTCCTACAGAGGTGCGTAGTTTCTTGGGGTTAGCTGGTTACTACAGGAGATTTGTGGAGGGATTTTCCTCTATTTCTGTCCCATTGACTAAATTAACGCAGAAAGCAGTCAAGTACCAGTGGTCAGATGCTTGCGAAAGGAGTTTTCAAGAGCTGAAACGTAGATTGACTACTGCGCCAGTATTAGCCTTACCAGAGGGCAAAGAAGGGTATGTTGTGTATTGTGATGCTTCAGGTATTGGTTTGGGTTGCGTTCTTATGCAGCATGGAAGAGTTATAGCGTACGCTTCTCGGCAGTTGAAGAAGCATGAACAAAATTATCCCACTCATGACTTGGAGCTTGCAGCAGTTGTGTTCGCACTGAAAATATGGCGCCATTATCTGTATGGGGTGCATGTTGATATTTTTACAGATCATAAAAGTCTTCAATATCTATTCAAGCAAAAAGAGTTGAACTTGAGGCAAAGAAGGTGGCTAGAGTTGCTGAAAGACTATAATGTCGATATTCTCTATCATCCAGGTAAAGGCAATATTGTAGCAGATGCTCTTAGTCGACTATCCATGGGTAGTCTAGCACATTTGTCACCTATTCAGCGTGAGGTAGCCAGAGATGTTCATAGATTAGCCAACTTAGGAGTCCATCTTATGGATTCCGAAGATGGTGGTGTTGTGGTACTCAATACAGCTGAGTCATCACTCGTGGCATTAGTGAAACAGAGGCAGTATGATGATCCTTTATTGCTCCAGTACAAAGAGGGAATTCAACAACAGCGAGTCACAACATTCGAGCTAGCAGGCGATGGCACTTTGAGGTGTCGAGGTAGATTATGTGTACCAAATGTAGATGGGCTGAAACAACAGATTATGGCTGAGGCACATTGCTCCCGTTATTCAATCCATCCAGGTTCTACAAAGATGTACCATGATCTTAAAGAGATTTACTGGTGGAATAACATGAAGAAAGATATAGCAGAGTATGTGGCACAGTGCTCCAATTGTCAGTTAGTGAAAGCCGAGCATCAGAGGCCCGGTGGCCTAGCCCAGACCTTTAGCATTCCAGTGTGGAAATGGGACGCTATCAATATGGATTTTATCACAGGTTTACCTTCTTCTTATCGAAAACATGACTCCATTTGGGTAATAGTTGATCGTTTGACGAAGTCAGCCCATTTTCTTCCTGTTAAAACTACCAGCACAGCTGAGGATTATGCTAAGTTATATATAAAAGAGATTGTTCGCCTACATGGGACCCTAATGTCCATTATTTCAGATAGAGGTGCCCAGTTTACAGCACATTTTTGGAAATCATTCCAAAGGGGTTTGGGTACTCAGGTGAATCTTAGCACTGCATTTCATCCGCAGACAGATGGCCAAGCCGAGCGCACAATTCAGACGCTCGAAGACATGTTGAGAGCATGCGTGCTGGATTTTAAAGGTAATTGGGATGATCATTTGCCCTTAATAGAATTTGCTTATAATAACAGCTATCACTCCAGTATGGGCATGGCTCCATTCGAAGCCCTATATGGGAGACGATGTCGATCGCCTATTGGTTGGTTCGAAGTGGGCGAGACTCAGGTGTTAGGACCAGATCTAGTGCATCAAGCCGTTGAAAAGGTTAAGTTGATACGAGAGCGGTTGAAGACTGCTCAGAGTAGGCAAAAGTCATATGCAGATGTCCGGCGTAGAGATTTAGAATTTCAAATTGGCGATTTGGTATTCCTGAAGGTGTCACCTATGAAAGGTGTTATGCGATTCGGAAAGAAGGGTAAACTGAGTCCCAGGTATATTGGGCCTTACAGAATTATTCGCAGAATTGGCCTTGTAGCCTATGAGTTAGAATTACCTCCAGAGTTAGCTGCCGTACATCCTATTTTTCATGTGTCTATGCTACGTAAATGCTTAGGAGGGCCTTCACACGTCATTCCTATAGAGGGTATTGAGCTTGCAGAAGACTTGTCATTTGAGAAAGTCCCCGTGGCAATATTAGATCGGCAGGTAAGAAAGTTGAGAACTAAAGACATAGTTTCAGTTAAAGTACTTTGGAGGAATCAAGACATAGAAGAAGCCACTTGGGAATCAGAAGCGGATATGAAAGTTAAATATCCATATTTGTTCCAGGAACCATTAGAAGGTTCTTAAACTACTTGCCCCCTTATATGATTGTAAGTTTCCATTATATTTGGTTCCATTAACATTTGATTCTTACTTGATATGTTTAGGTACATGATGTGTGCCTATGATTCTTGAGATTTACATGGATACAGCGAGCGGATATGGAGTATAAGGTAAGTTGCATCATCTTTTAGTTGAGCTTAAGGCCAAGAGGAGCCTCGTGTATTGCTTGTTGAGTTTAAGGCCAAACGGAGCCTCGTTTATTATCTGTTGAGTATTATATGTGTTGTGACGCTCTGTGAAGCGTATTTGGATATATTCTGGCTTGTTGACAGGTTCCCGATAGGCCTATTTACAAAGGAAACTCTGGCGAAATTTTTTGAAATTTGGAGAGTTAGCCAAATTTTGAGGCCTTAGGACAAAGTAAAGTGGGAACGAAGTGGGTCGAATGTTCTTGTGAATATCTTGAATAGTTATGGAATGGCAAGTAAGCTACAAACATCATTCGAGGACGAATGATTCTAAGTGGGGGAGATTGTAACACCTAGGAAAAATTTAAATTTAAGTTAACGCCTTAGACAAGTATAACTCTTGGTCTATAACGACAATTGTGGTGCGTTAGTAAATGGTGTAGAATATATTAGTGTGGTTGCTGCTAATAGGAGAAAAGGGTTTTGAAATGTTGTTAATTTAATATATGGGTGTTTTTAGTTATGGCCCATTTTGACTATTTCTTATAATTCATTAAGTGAAGTGGCAATTAGGGAAAACATATAAAACATTATATTTCTTTTTTATTATTATTTATTTAATTGATTTTTGGGAAAGTCACATGGCAGTGCTAGTATTTGACTAAGAAAAAGGGGGAAGGAAAGGAAAAAGCTGTACGTACAGCTCATAGCTCAAAAGGGAAAGAATTTTGGGTATATATTTTTATTTTGCTTAGGAAAAAAAAATTGTACAAATACTACTCCTCTGCTCCTTCTTTATTCTTTCATGTCAACTAGAGTAATCTAAAGGGATCAAGGAGGGATACCCATATCTTTTGGATCATATAAGCTAAAGGATTTTGGGACAATCTCAAGAGATTTCAAGAAGTGATTTATAAAATCTATAGTTGGAAATTTGAACTCCAAGAGGTAAATTCTCTACCCCTTTCTTGAATTTAGATATGAATACACATGTGGGGATACCTAATTGGAATTTTTGTATTAGTTCTTGAAGTGGGTTGGTTAACTAGGGTTCTTGAGGAAAAGGGAGAAAACGTGGAATTTTGATAAACATGAGATTTTCTTGAAATTCCTGTCAATTGGATGGATTTAGCATTGAATTTATAAGGTAGAAACTAAAGAATTCATTTTGGATTCTTATTGGGCGTAGGTGAATATTATTGGAATAAATTGTTAAATGCACATATGGGTTATTGATGGATGTACGTTATTCTTGTAATTAGTAGGTTGCCTATCGGATAGCGGGTACTAGTAGTTCAAAGGATAAAGACTACACTTACGCGAGTTGAATTATTTGGAGCCCGGAATACTATTGTAGCTAGTAAGCGCTAAGGTATGTAAAGCTAAATCTTCCCTCACCACTAAGGCACCACCTACGTTATGTGCTCATTTTTATAAACATCAATATAGTTGTCATAGGAGGTAAAGGTAGGCTTTCATTTGTTTTATGTATCGTTCCCTCGTCCTACTATTAAGCCTATAAGCATCCACTTTTCTCTCTTTATGGCAAATCTTTATAATATTCCATATTATCTTAAGTTTCTTTACTTGAAGTTCTTAGGCCTCATGGTAAATATATATGACACATGTTACGAATGGAAGTAGTCATAATTCATATGTCATAGGCCTTTGAGGCATTATTTGTTAAACGTTAACGACGGGAGGGTACATAGGTTTTACTTGGCATATGCGCTCGACGTGATTCTGTGCACAGGATCGAGACTAGACCATTATAGTGAGCCCGAACACTGGGGCGTACCCGCCTTTGTGGCATCATTTGTATGTGGAGTCAGCAGGAACGTCATGCACTGGTTCCCCCTGACTCAAGCCAACATATGGCATATATGGCCTGCGGGCAGACCCTCATAGTGAGCCCCTGGAAGGGTGTACCTTATATCAGACTGCGATTATAGTTACGTATAAATCATAGTCATATGTACTTGGGCCGATGTACGCCTTATATGTGATTCAGATCGCCTTCGGTAGGCTACCTTATGATTTTTTGTACTACAGGTAGTTTAAGTACATCACCTAGGCAAACTATAGGTTTTACATTATAAAGAATGCCCTCCTCGACGTTATGCGATGGGCTAATAAGGTTGGTACATAGGTTATAGTTTCATATCATACATAGTGTACTTGTATGCTCATAATTCTTTCACTTGATATTTGATTCATATGAGCTTCCGCACTTGTCTAGCTGTTATTCTGTCTGCTTTCATACCAGTACATATTATATATGTACTGACGTCCCCACATTGTCACATACTGTTGGTGCAGGCTCAGTTTCACAGGATAGCAGACGTCCACGTTAGGCTCTATTGCCATTTTCCGCTGATATTTTTGGTGAGCTTCATATCTCTCTGGAGCCAGTTTATGTTTAGTATTATTAGTTATATGTACAGGTCTCTAGTTGGGTATGTCAGGCCCTTTGCCAACTAGTTATTCGTAGGTTAGTGTATCAGGCTGACTAGAGGCTTCATGGACGTTATGTAGCAATGTATTGTACAGTTTTTGTTAGTATAACTCCCTCGTGTATATATTTACAACTCATGTTAGATATCCTGCTCGTTATTATCTCATAATCTCGTATATGTCATAGAGTACTTGTAAAGTAAGTGTATACGGTACTTGTCCGTCCCTACCAGTTTGGGGCGTGACAGTACATGGTTTAAGTTGATCAGTGAAGACATTTGGCTATGGACTAATGTTCAGATTCAGCATGGAAAGGTGAGCCAGGTATTACAAGATATCCAGAAGAAGCATTGGACAAAATTCAAGAAAGAAGTAATAGCAGCCTTGTTTGGTGCTGCAATATATCACACATGGAGAGCAAGAAACTGGCAGTTGTTCAAACACAGAAGACTGCAGGCACATGAAGTAGCAAAACAGATCAAGGAAGAGATAGTACATAGGATAGAGATGTTGAATACTTCAAACAAGGCACACAAAAGTAGGGAGTTTATTAGAAGAATTCTTTGCATTTAATTGTTCATTCTTTCCTTCAAGGGAGATGAAGGCTTTGTAACTAGTTGACACTGAGACTCACCTTCAGTACTACTTGGTGTAGTTAGAGGGTGAGGGCTCCTTAGGTGTATTTGTTTTTTGTTGGTTAATGGTACTTTACATGGTTATTAAAAAAAAAAAAATTAACATATTTACACAAATCTCCACCCTTACAAAGTAATTACAAAAATCTCAACTACTTATGTATCTTCGTTGGATGTATCGGGAGCTAATTATGAATCTCAACAGACTCAAAATTGGAAAAAATGTATAGGGAGCTAATTATGTATCTTTACAAAGGAAAAAATGTATCTTCGTTGGATGTATTATGTATCTCGACAGACCTAAAATCAAAAAAAAATGTATCAGGAGTTAATTATGTATCTCGACAGACCCAAAAATAAAATTTTCAATAATTATGTAAAATATCTAAATTTTCTGAAATTAAACTTCAAACTGTCGGGGTTTATATTATTTTTACGAAGAAATATACACTCTAAGCGAAGAATTTACTCAAAGGGGCTTGGCTTCTTATGAGACAAAAGCCTGCAAGATTTGTGATTCGGTAAAATTTCGGAAAAGCAATAAAAACATACGAATATGAAACCACACGTCCTGGCCAGCTAGGTGAATTGATGTTGTTAATTGTTATGCCCCGTCTTAATGTCTTAAATGTCAAAATTAAAAATTAAGGGTGTCAAAATGAATCCAATTTAAGTGAATTCGCCTAACTCAACTTAATATTTATGAGCTAAGCTCAAGATAATTTATAATTGGGTTCAATCTCAACCCATTAAGGCTCAATCTATTTTAAAAACATCTTCAACTAAGTCCAATTCAACTCCACTCCAACCCATTTAATAAGAAAAATCAGTTCCTTAATGAAAGAGGAGAAAATAAGTTACAACTAAATTTTTCTATAAAAAATTTTAAAAAATTATTTTCTTACCCCAACCCCTACCCATCCCACCCTCTTACCCCCCCAAAAAAAATTATTTAGTTTTTAAAATATTTTTTCTCACCCTAAACACCCCCTCCTCCATCCCCACCCCTACCCCTCGAACCCTCTTACCCCCTCCCCCCCTAAAAAAAAAAGAGTAATTTATTATTATTATTTTTTTTAAAAAGAATTTCATGGAAATATTTTTCCTCCATACCGAACACACCCATAGTATATTTTATTTCATTGGTATAATGTTTGATGACATTCCTTATCAAAATTGAACTTGTTATTTTCTTAGAGTTAGAATTCAAATTGTAGTTACAAGACGTAAATATCAATATGTCAATATTCTATAGATTAAGTGGGTCAAATTGGGCGGGTCAAGACCCAACCCAGTTTTTAGCCCATTTGAGCCCAACTCATTTGAACTCAAAGTAAATTTGGATTGGTCATGACCCAAATCAATTTCTAATTCAACCCATTTTAAAATTTCTAATTTCAGCTCAACTCGTCTGTTTGACACCCCTACCAAAAATATTCAAATCGATTACTCCAAAATCAAACTTAAAAAATCCAATTCAATTCGATCTTATTTGGAATGGATTTGGATTATAATTTGAGAGTTTTACGTGAATATATCGCCTTAAAAAACACATTACATATTTTTAGCATTATTTTCAAAATAACAATAGTAGCCAAAGAATAGTTACGCATCTAGCCAAAATTTAAAGTTAAATAAATTTCCTTTTTCGTCTAAATTAATTTATAAAGAAAAGGATGAAACACTTGCAATTAATTAGGTAATGATAAATTCCTACTAATTTGTAGCGGCTTGAATTAATGTGGTTGAGCAATCATTACTTTTCTTTTCTATTACCATTTTTTTTAAATTTTGTTTCAATATTGATAAAATACTTGGTTAATTATTTTAATTTGTTATAAATTTGGATAATGATGCTTACATTTTTTTTAATCAACAGTATATATGTAAATCTATAATTACAGTATATATCAAATATTATATGTATGTAAATTGTATACTTGACATAATTCTACAAGTATAATATTATTATAGCAATATATATTAAATATTATTGTATATATGGTATATTTTTAATGATACAACAAATCCAAATGGCATAGTAGCAATATATATATATATATATATATATATATATATATATATATATATATATATATTAACTATAATTTTACCACAAAAAATATACCAGGTATAATATAATACATTAGTTATATTTTATTATTATTTTAAAGTCAACAGATATATATTAATATTGTGCATTATTATTATATATATTGAAAATAAATAGAATACATAATATAAAATTATTTAGACAAGCATATTGAGCTATATAATAACATTATATTATATGAAAGTAATAGTATATAATATTATATTATTTAATTATTTAGTATATGATGAATATAAATGATGTATATCAATTATTGTGAAAAGGGAAGAAAAAATTACTAAGAAAATTTGTTAAAATCATGGAATAGATATTAATTATAGGAGAGAGAAGTCGAAATAGATTAAAAAAAAAAGGGGAGTAATAAGTTTAAATTCAAATTTTTTGGGATCTCATTTAGTTATTAGCATATTAATTAAATTTTATACATATGCTAAAATTGAAATTAATTATGCTATTTATGAAAAGATGTAAAAGTTATGTCATTTATGTTATTAAATAATTAATTTCACTTGTGTATAACTAATGTCATGAAATCCAACAAGTTTTTAGGATGATAATAACAATTTGATAAATGTTTTTCCATATTTTACTTTCTCAAATAAGTATCAAGAGGATGGGATATAAAAATAAATCATTTCACAAGTATTGGAATGTAAATATATTAAGTTGGAAACTAGAGTTAGAATAGAGTACTTAATTAACAAAGTATTAGAACTTAATGCCTAAGACATTATGCATACTCAGTAGCCGCCATAGCAAGCTAGTGACCCACCTAATATGTAAAAGCGACTTTGGGATGGACCTCAAAGTTGTCATTGTTCAAATTTAATCAAAGTTCGCACCAGTCACTACAATAATAAAGATTTTTAGTGGCAATAAATATATATTTTAATAAAAAATGTTAAATTTTTTATCTACATTAATTGATTGCTATTGGATTCAATATCGTTATAGGTTTTAGGTATATTTACTAAGAGTACTACAATGTAAACTGTCACTGACAATTGCCTCTAAAACCATATTTTAGCAGCAATTAAGCTATTGCCGCTAAATATCTTTTTTAGTGTAGTGACATCTCACAAATGACAAATTAGATTAGTAATACATTTTTGTTTCTTTAATTGATTTAGACAGTAGCTGATTTATTCTATGGACACTATGTCCTATTTCTCTTGATATTTTCATCAAAAAAAAAAAAAGAAAATATAGAAATCTTTGAGGATGGGGATGTTCCTATCAGTGAGAACTACCTCTAGTGTTTGATAATTCAAAAGCAGAACAAGTTAGAAAATTGCAAGGGACCAAAAGATTTCGATGTAGCAAGAGATATTTTCATTTATTATCAGTAGTAGGTTACAATATAACCAAAAAAAAAAGAAGGGAAATAAGAATTAAAGGATCTGACAAGAACTCAAAACAGGAAATTGAAATATGAAGAACTAACCACTTAATGTTTGAGGAGAATTTCGTTGATCAATTTGTCTATATTCACATAAGATGATCCCGTTGGTTTTTTAGCAGCTTCTTCAGCCAATTTCTTCCACTCCATTGCCTTTTTCTTCATTTCTTTGCCTTTCTCGCCGACCATTAACTCTCTCACAAGACTTTCAACTTCATCCCTTTTCACATTATTGTCGATTTCCATTCCGATTCCCCATTGGGTGCCTTTGAACCAACAGTTAGTCTGTTGTTCCGCGAAAAATGGCCAACAGATCATTGGCACCCCATAGCCGATACTTTCGAGGGTCGAATTCCATCCACTGTGAGTCAAGAACCCTCCAATAGCAGGGTGGCTAAGGACTTGTTCTTGCGGGCACCAACTAGTCAACATCCCTCTTTCTTTAGTTTTTTCCACGAATTCAGATGGAAGAATTGCCTGTTCCCCTGATACAATATCAGGCCTTATGATCCACAAAAATTCCATCTGACTATTGGCAAGTCCCCAGGCGAATTCGATAAGTTGGTTCGGAGTCATGACAGTAATACTTCCAAAATTAACATAAACAACAGAATTTGGTTTCTTTGAATCAAGCCATTCTAGACACTTTGGATCTTCTTTCCAAAGATTGGACCCCAAGCATTCCAAATTCTTGTCCTCAATGTGTTTTACAAGAAAATGCAGGGGCCCAATCGTGTAGATCGGAGGAAGAAGGGCCTGAAGTAATTCAAGAACTTCCTTCTCTAATGGATCAAATGTATTGATTACAATAGCAGAAACAAATTTGCTTCTATCTGTTTCTTGGACAAGGAACTTGAACATAATATCATCTGGATTTGTACTTCTCAAGAAACTTGGTAAATCCCTCAAACGTATACCTTTCATTCCCGGTATCCAATCCAAAGTCGTCTCTAAATACCCATTTGTCATGTCACTTGCATCTGCAGTTTCCCCGAGAACATAAAAGAATCAAAGTCATAACACAAACACATTTTAAAATGCAACTAGAATGGGCTATTGTAAAACAGGACAAAGTAAACAATGATTATACCTTTAAGTGGAAAGTATCCTTTTTCAGAAAGGTTACGGTAGTGCATGTAACATAATAAACCACAAGCACTTGGGGTCCAAAAGAAAACTTCAGGGATGCCCAAATCTTGAGCAGCAGCTAGAGTGAAGCTCATACAACCATCGGAAACAATGCATGAGACAGGTGGCACGTCAGATGAAAAAGTGTCATTGAGCTTCGCGAGCAATTCCTTGAAAGGACCTAAACAAGTATTAGTGGTGGATTCACAGAGAGAAGGAATATCTTGAGTTGAATCAGCATCACATGGTGGGAGGCCATCAGGAATGGTCTCGAATCGAAAAGATGGCAACCCTTTGAGGGAATCAGGGCCGCGAGACTTAAGGAGACGCCTATGGTTATATTCATTGTTGACAAAAGTGATGTGAAAGCCTTTGTGATTGAGGATTTTGGCTAACTTTAACATTGGGTTAACGTGGCCTTGGGCAGGGTATGGTATGCAAACGGCATGAGGCTTGTCAAGTTCATCACTACCTCTAATGGAACCCATATGTCTAAAAAAAAATTAGCTTATGGTTTGCCTCAATGAGTACTAAATGGGAAAAGTTTGGCCTGATTTTGACTAATTGAAGAATGTGCATGCATTTATAGAGAAAATATTGAGATGATACTTGTAAGATTTGAAAGTTCAAGATTAAAAAATCAAGCAAGAAAGTTGGAAATTGGACAACTGTCAAAGTTGAATTGCAGCACAAAAAAGTTGGAAATTGGAGAATTGTCAAAGTTGAATTGCGTGCACAATAGAATTATTTTCTTAAATTTTCATTAGATATATAAGAAAAAGTACACTAAATATATCAAAAAATTAAAATATTCATACCCAAGTACCCCCACCCAAACTAATTTTAAGAATAATCTGTCGCTTAATAATATTTACACTCGCGGCCCCCTTTTCTTTGCACGAAATCGGCGAGTGCTGTGTCGTTTTTTTTCAATTGAAAGTTCAGTTTCTTGTTACTTTATAGTCAAACATGGCAGCTTTAAGCCTTTGACTTATTTCTTATTTTTTTTATTTTTTTTAATGTTTTTTTGTTACAGCTTTGACATATTGAACCCCTTTTTTGGTCTTTTTTTAAAAAATTTATTACAGCAAACCTTTTCTTTTTCTTTTAATTTTGTTAATATTTCAAGTTTTATGTGGAACAAAATAATTAATGTTTGGAGATGTCTACATTAATTTTGCTAATAGCTTATTTAATATTAGTTAAGTATTTTTAATTTAATAAAAATAGAAAAACTAAATAATTAGATAACAATAATAAATAATAAAAAATATTAAAGTTACTCGCTTATTTACTAAAATATAAATTAAGAAAAAATATATTTTATAAACAAAAATTATTTACTCATAATTTACTGTGATACCATGACAATATAGCTATAATGTGATGGTATATTACGGACTGAAGCAAACTCAATGATATCATGACAGTATAAAGATATATTGTGATGGTATCATTACGGACTGAAACAAACTCCAATGAATACCATGTCAGTATATCTATACTGTGATGGTATCACGGAGGTTCCACTAAGGATTGAAGTAGACCTCAATGATACTATGACAGTATAGAGAGATATTGTGATGGTATCACAGAGGTCCCACTAAGAATTGAAATAGACCTCAATGATACCATGACAGTATAGAGAGATAATGTGATGATATTATGGAGGTCCCACTGAAGGATTGAAGCAGACATTAACAATGTCATGTAAGTACTTCAATCCTTACATTAAATATATAAGGAAAAGTACACTAAATGAACTAAGAAATTAAAATATTCATACCCAAGTGCCCCCACCCAAACTAATTTTAAGAATAACTTATCGCTTGATAATATTTACACTCGCTACCCCCTCTTCTTTATATATATATACTCTGATGGTATCATGGCATAAATGAACAAAGAAGCTAAAAAAGAAAAAGGAAATAAGAAAAAAAAAATTAAAAATAGAGAAATAGAGAAATAAAAAGGAAAAGAATTAAAATGTAGATAAATAACTAAAGCTAAAAGGGAAGAGGATATTTTATGTAATTAGTTAGTGGAGACATTTTATGTAAGAGAGCATTTAGTTGTAAATAGTTACTCCTATTGGACATGGATATACTTTTTGTCATTATCCCACTCACTTACGGCAAATGGAGATTCTCAAATGGAAAAAAGGTGACACTTATAGTAATCATTGTCCTCTGAAATGTGTACGTTATAAAGGTCTTTATCGATTCCGAACTTTCAATGAGATCTTTTTCACAATATAGATCCTTTTCTCAAATTTTTAATTAAGGACGGAGAGATTTCAACCATCGATCCCACCACAATCTTGATTGATTGTAATCAACTACTGTCTTGGCTGGTTGTGTTGTACTAGCTGCATTTATTTAAATGGATTAATATTAGTTGGTGCTTAAAATAATTAAAATGCAGATCTCGGAACAAGAAAAGTCCAAAGTTACTAGTTTAAACAGTTATTGTATGTCACTCGTGATTATTCCAATAAGCTAATACTCTCCTGTTTCATTTTAGTTGGTCTTATATTATAAAAAAAAAAAAAATCTTGGCAAATTTATTATTCTCTTTCACTATTATTCTTATCATTAAATAACTAAATAAGGTACTAGCAATCAAAATTTTCAAAATATAATTAATAAAATTAATTAATTAGTAAAATAAATCACTAATAAATATTTAATTAAGAAAAGTACCTAGTTAACATAATCCAAGTAAAATAAAACAGAGGAACTTTTTTTATTGATTTAAATCTTTGCGTCTTATGAGAAAAATTCTGCAAAAAGATTTATGATCTGTTAAAATTCATGGGAAATAAAACAGAGTAATTAATCTTTGTGACTTTGCATATCCTTTAAAAAGTAATATTAATGAATATGAGTGTTTTACAATAATATCTAAATTAATTAATATTTAGTCTTAGATTCTTGAAAAAATTTAGTATAGTAGGCAAGTAAAGTAAACGGAGGGAGTACTCTTTAAGTAATAGGAGGGGACGATCTACCCGATTATTTCGGAAGGAAATGTACTTTATTAGTCTCATATTAGTTATCATGCATGTTTTTACTTCTCGAGAATCAATTTGACTAATATTTAATATTAAATTAAATTAGATTATTTCAATATTGAAAAACTATATGAAATTATTATAAGTCTTGATTCTTCTCATAGCAATATGGTAAAAAAATATATTTAAGTAGTTGATCAAAGTTTTGGGACGTTGAGAATGCTTTTCGAGGTAATTATTCGGTTTTAGTGAACGATCGTAATAAGCTTTTGTTTATTGATTTGGATCTTGGCATCTTATGAGACAAAAGCTGCAAAAAGATTTGTGATCTGGTAAAATTTATTGGAAAAAATCATTAATTAATTCAAGAAACATCGTTGGAAAAAATTAGAAATTATAAGCTGATTAATATCCAGTCCGTGGGAGACCCGTTCGTCTTGAGCATATTTAGGTATTATTTTGTTTGTATTAATCTAAGCAAATTGTTAAAATATAATATAAGCTTAGATCAGTTTAAATTAATCTAGATGGATTAATTTCAGCTCTTAGAATTTTGCTTGAGAAAATGAAAGCGTAAATTAATTGTTGGGCTTTATGATAGTTTCTCATTTTGAGATTTGGGTTCAACTCTTTGATAACTTAGGTCTGTAATTGGTTGAATTGCACGTTATATTACAACTGGGGTCTGTATATATAGTCTAATGATATGGATAAAAGTCTTTTATGTAAGGAAAATAACAACGAATTAGTGAAGAAAATGTAAAAGCTAGAGAGCAAAAGCAAAAAGATATTAGCAAGTCTAATATAATAAAATGTTGGACATACTTCCCCATTCAATTTAAATTCTATGTTCTATATGAAGGTGTAAAACTATTTATGTAATCAATCACTTATTAAATAATTACAGATAAATCTCTTGATATATATATATATATATTAACAATCAAATAAAATGGTGACCGACTGTTCGTAACAAATTTAAATGCTGAAACTAAAAAGAAATAAGAAAAAAAATTATTGATGAATTTTGTTGAGTACAATTTTGTTGTTATCTTGATTCTTCTCTTCTAAGATTTCTCTGTAATTCGAGGATCGTCAATAGTGTGTTTCTCGAATGTAGGATGATTCAGACCTCCATGAGATGAGTTTAATCTCTGGAACGTCGACAATCACTTCGTCGTTTAAGAATATTTTCTTTAATATATTGAATTAGTAAAATGAAATGGAGTGGGTAATTTATATGACGTAGTTTGATTGAATAAAGAGTTTAACAAAGAAAGAAAAATCATAAAATTTAAAAGTCTTATAGACATCAAATGTTATGGTATGATATGAAATTTAGAGGTGAACAAAACTGAACCGCAAACTAAATCAAACCGCAAATCGAAAAAAAAAAAATTGACTAGTAGTTTGGTTTGACTTGGTTTGGTATTGGAAAAAAAATCGACCATAATTGGTTTGATTTGGTTTTAACTAAAAAAAGTCAAACTGAACTGAACCAACCCAATATTACATTTATACAATTTTTAAAAATACTTAGTACATAAAATATTTACTTTGATGTAATTTATAAATATGTCTTAAACTTTTTCATAGCTTTTATATTTCAACATATTATTTTAAATTTAAATTATTATGAATGTTCCAATAAGTTTTATAACCCGTAGATGTCAATAACTCAAATAAAGTCCAAATCAATACTAATGCTAATAAAAAATGTTCAATTTAACACTAGAAATGACAATAATGTTGGATATTTATTCTTTAGTTTTGCATAAATACATAACCTAATTTATGTTTAATATTTAGTCATATAATTAATACTTATTAAACTTATTTTAGAATAACTTAATACTTTTAAATTATGATTATTTTTATTATGACTTATTAATATGCAATACTTATTTTATGCGATTTCATTATTTTTTTGTTGATTACTTTATTCTCATTACTCATTTCATAGTTTTGTTATTTTTTTTAAAAACATCTTAGTTGTATCTTGCAAGGATTAGAGAAATATTTGAGGTACAAGTTAATTATATGTTTGTAAGAAGACTTTACCAGAAAATAATCCAAAAAAATCGGAGAAAATCAAAAAATCCAAAAAATCCCAAGGTTGAAAAACCCGATTTTTATTGATTTGATTTGGTTTATAAATTTAAAAACCCGACATAAATAATTTGATTTGGTATTTATAAAACTTAAACCAAGCCGGTCTATGTACACCGAATTATGATCACAACCCACAAGTTTCAATAAAAAAAAAATTTTAAAAAATAAATTTCATGTCCAATTAGATAGGTTACACAAAATAACACAAAGGGAGCATCAAAATCACCTTTTTGGTGAATAAGAATCTGACAACAAAATGGCATTGGACCCTATCCATCTTAAATAATTCAAAACAGGAAAAAGTAACTATATAAACATCTTAGATTGTTTATTACAAGTTGTAGTAACATTTTTTAGTTTGCAACTTATAGCAATTTTTTATTTTTATTTTTTAAAAATACATTTTGTTTTTAAGTAAAAAAAAACAACACCATATTAAAAAGGAAAAAATCTATTTCAAACCCTTAAAAATATATGACAGTTAAGATCAGGATATCAATCATCCTCAATTTTCTCTCTGAAACGGTTTCCTCTCTCCTTTATCATACCCAAATCGTCTTCTTCTCCAAAAACTCCTTTACCGTCTTCTTCTCCAACAATTCCTTTCTTCAAAATTCAAATATCTTCTTTTTTCTTCAAAAATTTGTCAGAAAAATACATAATTAATTTTTAAAAATCTAGTAAAATACTGAAATCGGTATTTTACTTGATTACGACCTTAGTCTTAAGGCTATACAATTATTAGAAAAATAGATTGTGACAGTTTACATTCGATAATGATATTGCATGACGGAAGATGGGATGTCACAAGTATTTTATAGTATTAAAATTCAAAAAATTTTGTGTTTTTTTTATCTGTCAATTTTTGTAACTTAATTTCAGATTTTTTTTTTCTATTCTGAAATATTATAAATTAACAATTTTATATAATTTCGACATGTAATTTATCTTGTAAAAAAATATCTAATTTTTTTTGCAAAACCAAACAAAAATTTCATTAATTGAGATCAAATGAATTAAAAGGATAAAAACATAATGCAAACAATTTTTATTCATGTTTTCAAATTGTTGATGTTGATTATAACTTCTGAATGTTCTTTTTTTATGCCTTTAATATTTAATGTGTTTTTCTTTTTATGTATGTAAAGTGGTATATTTTATGGTACTACTTTGATGCACGAATTATGCATTTTTCAAAAAAAAATTGGTATAAATTATAGTACACATTTGATATCATCAGTAGTATGGACTATGATATAGAATATTTTTTATTTTTTGTTAAAAGACAACACCAAAAATTTGTTATTTCTTCACATTGAAGTGGTATTATGGTATGAATTTGATAGTATACTACGTACTGTATAAGATGTGTCTGAATGTTGAATGGTAACACGTTTATTTATTTATTTTTTAAATATTTTTAGCTTATTTGTGTAATTGCAGGGGCGGATATCCACAAAAATCTTATATATTGTTATCGATGGTCTCAAACAGTTCATATTGTGCCTTCCAACTATGAAAAGTAGTTGTGGATAATTTCAACTAGATGAGACTCCTTTAAGTATAGAAGATCTACAAGTCTGGTCGTTGTACCCATCCAATGCAGAATCTTTGAGTGGCATGGCTTCAAGTGTAGAAGTTGAGGATATGAAATACGCAGGAGCTGAAGTTATAAGTACATCGAACATGATGTGATTAGTTGTATCGTATTGTATGAAAATGATATATAACTTCATAACGTGATTAGTTGTTTCGTACTTTTTTGAAAATGGTCTATAAATTGGTACCAGATTGTTGTAGTTGTGTATAAATTTAGGATGTAATATGTATTTTAAGTATTAGGTAATATATTTTGTAGCTAATTTCTATACTTTATGTAGTAATGGAATGAATGTATAGATTAATATCACCTAATTAAATATAATAATTCAAAAATACATTTTTGTATACTCACTCTATACACTAAAATAAATAATAACATATAATATTTGGTGAGCGTTATTTTCTACACCAACTTCTGTAATCATTATACTAACTTTTTACTGATATAACATATAAGAAACTACTTAATAAGCCTTGAGCGGAATATAGATATTTCATATTGATTTTATACAGTTTTCATACACGAAAATTCTGAGAAAAAATCTAAGTAATATGTATATTAATTATTCTTAAGATATTAATATATATATATTGTATATTACCCCAAACCACAATTTACTCCTACCTGATTATCTAGATTAATGAGGAAAGTAAATTATTTTAATACCAAAAATCCATAAGAAACTGATTAAAGAAAATTAAAGAAACAACCAAAAACGAGATAATTGAAAAAATTAAAAGTTAAAGAAAAGAAAGAAGAGACGTGTTTAATGAAGAAAGTTTAAATATTTTAGTAGATATTGACAAGAAAGATAATAAAGGGAGGAGATATTATGAAAAGTAGAAAATACATATAAGTGGAGAATCTTTTTTAACATAATTTACTCCTACACAGTTATTAAGATGAGAGAGGATGAATTTTACTCCTAAATAAAGAGTGTTATAGAGAAGCATGTAACTTTTCTAAAAAAGGAAAAAATATATATAAATAAATGAAGATAAATTATTGACCAGATTTTACTCCTACCATAATTATCAACACATTTATTTAGGAGAGATGGAATATTAAACACTAAAAAAAAGGAGATAATTAAATTAATAAATATGTATTAAATGATTTTAAAAAAAAATTAATTTTTAAAAATTGCTATAAATTGCAATTAATTTAATAGTTCAATAATTATATAAAAGTGTTGCCACAACTTGCAATAAACAATCCAATAAGTATATACAAGATAATTTCCTCTTCAAAGGGAAAATACCAGGCATGATCCATGTAGTTTTCAGCTATTCAGGATTCAAAATAAAAATCCAGGCCCAGCTAAATTAAAAGGATTGAAAAGAAGACCAAAAGGACATGGAGTAAGTCAAGAAAGAGTTTGCTGCAGCGGCCCACTATTATATTCACTATTTTTCGACCTTGGACATTTTAGTTTTGTCAAACTTAGAGTAGGATTTTATTTGGAAAATTATAGTCCAATGCCTTTAGGCCGCCATCTAGTTTAAAAAATCTGTGGATAGTGTGTAGGTAACATATATATTTTATACTAAATATACATACTATACATATAATATACAGATTCTATATAGTTGAAGTGTAGAGATAATGTATGCTTCGGCCATGTATAGACAAAACAAAAGTTAATACATAGTTATCCCACTGAACTTGTACCGTATTTTCAAGAAGACACTTTGTGGAGGTCCTATTACACCCCCCCCCCCTCCCCCCTCTCTAAACAATTTTAAACTAGTATAAATATGTCATTTTTCGGCCAATACCAATTTTAAAAAGAAAGCGAATTTCACTCCCCAATCATTCATGATTCAACTCCTGTATGTGCTCTCTAGAAAATGAGTCTTAGACAAACATTTGCTTGGAGAAACAACACTTATTTACTAGTCAAGTGAGTTTTAGATTGATGGAATCGTTAGGATCAGCTATATATAATTTTGAATTAAGGCAAACTAATGGAGATGAATTCAAAATACGTATCATTTATACAAACTCTTATCACGTAAAAAATGGTTATGTGAACTCCAATTTTATGAGGTAATTTTTCCTTTTTAGTTTGTCCATAAAACATTTATTTGTAAATATTTCCACTTTAAATTCTCCATTTTAACTTTCGGGTAGTCACATGCATGTTTACATCAATAAGTTCCAAAAGTTCATTCTATCTTCATATAACTTTTGGCTAATCAAACATTATCACATAAAATGAAACACAGAAAATATATTAAGTACGATATATGAGACGAAAACTACATTTTCTTAAAAGTAAATACATATATAAACAAAATTTACGTAACTAAAATTAAACATGTGGAATGCTCAATCTTCGAACAGAACCATCTATATATTATCCTAGACAATAATAGTTGAGCAAGTTGATTTATTTGGATCAAAAAGCCCAGGCAAGAGATACTTCCTTCCGTTTGTACCATATGCATTATAGCTTGCACCGGTTATCGAATCGACAAGCAGCTCACCCGCATAACCCGGGTAAGCCCCTTTACCATACAACCCGGCGCAAGCCGAAGCCGCCTCTAACGGCGCTTCGGCCGAGCCCTGGTAGTAGCCATTCCCGTACGGGTTGGTTACTACTCCAGCCAGAAGACTGGCTATATTTACAACCATGCCATCCGCACCCACGTCTCCGTTTGGTGCACCTAATGGCTTGTTTTGTGGTCCGTAAATAGGTTGGTGAAATGGCCACGCGCATTGACCCGGACATTGAGTCGCCGAGTTACCCACCCATATAAAAACGGATCTTTTGTCTTGACCCGACCCGTGATACCCGCAATTGCTCATGCAAAAGCCTTCAACTGCAACATCTTGGGCTGTTAGGACTATAGTTAATTCACTTTTTTTTGAGTGAGCCAACTCATATATTTGAGAATTTTTAAGGGTTTTTCCGATTGAACAATTTTCATCGTTGAACTGATCGGATAAAACAAGTCGTGTTTCTCTTTTACCTGCTTTTGTCAAGTAGGTTTGAATAGTTTGCCACCATTTTGAAACTGTGGGTATTTTACGTGACATGATTTTATTAGGAGAATTTACAGATCGGAGAAAATCCACAATAATAGATTTTTGGGCAGGTAAAAATTTTCCGTACCAAAGAATGGATATTTTTAGTTCACTTTCTAATAAATCACCATTATGGTACGTAAGACTCATTGGAGGTGGTTGATATAGTGAAAGCAAGTTTCTTGCTCCACAAGTAATGTGGAGTAAGCTGAGAAAAACAAGAACAAGAAGTGGATAAGAGGTTTTAGAATAATTAAAAGAACCCATATTTGAAACGTTTAAAGAATAAATGAAGTTTCTTTTCGTTAAGTTGGATTATGAATTTGGATAGATATGGGGTGAAGTGATGGAATTGTGTATATATAGGTGATGAGATGCATGAATATGTTATAACTTGTAAGGTAGGGGCTTCATATGTTAGCTTTAAAGAGCAGCAAGCTTAGCTCTCATTTAGGGTATTTCAATACTACTATATAATTCAATATTGGGATGCGACACGAGAACGTATTAAACTGATTAAGTAAACATAGTATACCAATAACAAAACTAAAATAATAATGGAGATTGATGTGGAAGAAATAGCCCATGAAACTATAATCCGCTCATTTATTAGTTTAGACCTATCCATTTTGCGCAAATTGACTCATAAAAAATCTTGTCAAAATATTTTCAAAAATATTTAATTTGATATAATATATGGCCATAATAAAGAAAAAAAGTATTTGTCTAAGTACTAAAAACTAATAAATAACAAAAATAAAATAAAATAAAACTTTGTAAGAATTGTGCGAGTTGGGTTATTAATTACCCGTATTTTAGCCCATCTCAACCTAATAACTTTCGAACGGATCAATAACCCACTCATTTATTAACTCAACCTATTTTGATCTGCCCAAATTCAATCCAATCTTAGGTCATTTGACAACTCTAATTGGCGGATGAAGGAATCTATCCGGTTAAACTAAAAGATAAATCTTGCAAAGATGGGTTGGTAGTGTATCAAGTGGGCAATGAGCATGTGTTTGAAGCTCTTCCCTAGAAAAGTCTTGACGTAATTTTTCAATTTCTTTACTACTATCTCAAAAAGATCAATGTTTTGAATAGAGATTTAACATCTTAATTAATCAATTACTACTCCAAGAAGCTTTGGTTTTTAAACTTATGTAGCTTGTGCATGCATGACGTTATGTAAACAATATTTAAATTTGTTATAGGAAATGCAAAATCTGTATCATATATAATCTTGAATTGATCTAATCTATAGCTGCAATTTCTTAATGCACGACTTTAGATTTAGGCTACCAAGGGTCGGTGGACCTTGGAATTGCTTATGGTGACGGGGATATGTGCCTTCAATCTTGATATACTTAGCTTTGGGAGGCTTAATAATCCAAATAGCCGTCCACCGAATTGATTAAATTAAAAATACTAAAAATAGCCGGTAGATGTATAATATGTATACCAACTTGAAAAGTAAACTGTAACTCTGTCCAGCTATTCATGTAAGGATCCTCGTTAATTAATGAAGTTGGGGCAGATAAATAAAGCAGATTAAATTTGTAACTAGCTTTTACTGGAAAAAGATTATTAACCCGCCTAAACGCCAGACAATTTGGAAATTAGGAAGTTCTTGATAAAAAATGACACACTTTTAATAACTAAAACAATCAGTATTATACAAAAAGAATCGTTTTGTTGGGGTAGTAGGGTTTATATATGGAATCTTAGTAGCAAAGTTGGTTGACTACTTGAATTTTCACCTTGTTGTTAGAGGGTTTGATTTTCCCACCTTGTACGTCCTCCCTCATCTCCCCTTCCCTACCCCTAATGTGTTTGTATTAAAGTAGGGTTTATGGAAGCCGACTACATGTGTAGAATGTATGTTATGAGTGCATGCAAAATCAATAACTTTGACTTGGAATTGACTTTGGATTCAATAAATCAAATATATTGTGTGAAATCCAAATTAAAACCCATAAAATTTAAATTGTATCAAAACCATAAATGGTGCTTTCCCATATCCCTAAAATTACTCTAAAAGTTAAAATAGCTATGCAGGTGCACTGAATCTGAGCATTATGGGTATTTACTTTGTGGGGGGAATGAATGAGTTAAGTGGTGCTTTCCCATACTCTTGAGGGGTCCTATATTCATTTTCTTCTTCTATTCTAGTTTTTCCCACTCTTCTTTTAATGTTATGTCTTTCTCTTTAAAGCTTAGCAAAAATATGGCATTATCCTTATGGGTCGTCAGCAAGGCCATACCACAGCTTAGATAGCATCGTGCTAGGTATATAATTAAATGTTTTTAATATACATTGACTCGTAAACCTTTTTTCTTTTCGCACTATTAATGTAATTTAATTTGTGGTTGCATGTCAATTTAATACTCTCTCTTTTCGTTAATATACATTGACCCGTTCCTTGTTTAATTTCCATCTTGCATATTTGAGTTGACTAATCAACTTGTTACGTGCTTATTCTTTTTCAACATTAAATTTCTAGTAAGATCCTTGCATGTAGTCTAATTTTTATATTGGATGACTACTCATAAATATTTTCTTTAATTCTTGAACGACCTATACCAATACTCGGACGGCCAAGTATAAAGAAGAAAATATAAAAGAAAATTACAAGGAATTGAGATTAGAAGAGTTTATTACGTCAATTTTCTGTACAACCAATATTTGCATTTTGCAATATAATTAAGGAAAAATCACATAAACATACACCTTAACTTACCATATTTACACAAATCTCCACCCTTACAAAGTAATTACAAAAATCTCAACTAATTATGTATCTTCGTTGGATGTATCAGGAGCTAATTATGTATCTCGACAGACCCAAAATCGAAAAAAATATATCGGGAGTTAATTATGTATCTTTACAAAGGAAAAAATATATCTTAGTTGGATGTATTAGGTATCTCGACAGACCCAAAATCAAAAAAAAATATATCGGGAGCTAATTATGTATCTTTACAAAGAAAAGAATGTATCTTCATTAGATGTATCTGGGAGCTAATTATGTATCTTGACAGATCCAAAATCGAAATTTTCAATAATTACGCATAATATCGATATTTTCTGTAATTAAGCTACAAACTATGAGATTTATGTTGTTTTCCCTATAATTAAATGTAACACGTCTAATTAAAGAGTTAAGTGTACGTGTGCGTGTATATATGAGAAGCCAACTCGTGTACTAATCTACACAGATACTTCCCCGTCCCATATTACATATCATGTTTCTCCTTGCTTCTCGAGAGTTAATTTGATTATTCTTCAAAGTTAAATCAGATTAGATTAATATAATATTTTACAATTACAGTTTAGGTATTCAAAAGCTACATAGGTTGAGATTATTCTAATATCAATTTGGTAAAAAGAAAAAATTAAAAATATTGGTCAATTAATTTAGTTTGACTCCTGAAAAATATAACTTGACAAATATTATGAGACGGAGGGAGTACATACCCCATTTACTTTCGACGCTGTGTTTGCCCATAGGAAAGGAACCAGACAGCTTTAATTTGTATACCAACACACAGAAACACTCTTCAGACACGCACAGTGGTTTCTTCGAACATAACCATTTGCTTTTTCCCTTTTTATGTTTGGTTCTATAAATAGAGATATATATATTAGTAGTTAGTTCGTTTTAATTTACGTGACAGTTGACACTTGTCATTTCTTGAGAATCAGTTTGATTAATACATTGAATTTAAATTGGATTAAATTAACTCATTAATTTAAAATTATATGGTAGATATATATTTAAAAACTATAAGAAAAATACTATAAGTTGCAATTGTTCTTATGTCAAGATGATTTTAAAAAATTATAATATTGATCAAAATATGTATAATTTGAATCTCAAAAAATGAAAAGTGTCACGTAAATTGAAATATTAGGAATACTAGATGAAATTATGTAGCATTGAGTGCATAATGGCCAGCCTTACAATTAGTCATTTGCGATTTATGCAATTATGCCATACAAGTTCACAACTAACCATCGTTTATATATGACAATAAAAAACCATTGGCAACTTGACATGCATGAAGCTACTAATATACTCAATCCATTTCATTTTATGATGCATTATTTTTTTATTTGTCTGTTTCAAAAACGATAATATATTCTTATATTTATAATATTTAACTTAATGGTAAATTTTTACAGTAACAAAAATCTCATAACATATTTAATATCATGAATTTCAAAAGTACTTTTTTAAAAAAAATTTGTACACTTAAATATAATGCTACATAAATCGAAACAAAAATGGCCGGGCATTTCCCAGAAATGACCCAAAGCAATTGCCAATTAGGGGAAAAGATGTTATTTGGGGCAGCTATCCTATAGCACTTGGTCCTACCTATCCTAACTACTCCTATTTCTTTTGATTTAATTTGTATAGAAGTCAAAATCTACACATGTGGCTATGTAGTAGATGTGATTAATGAAGTTTAGCTTAAAGTCAAACATATGAGATATAATTATAATCTGTCAGCTATTTCTATCTTCGCTTTATGAACTTTCCGTCGAGATATATACAGGCGAATTTAAAATTTTTGAATTTTTATAATAATTTTAAATTAATTTATAAAACATAATTTTTGATTAAATAACTATAAAAATTCTAATATATGAGAATTTTAACAAAACATAATTAATTCATGTGAAAGCCTCATACTACATGTAAGATTTTATTAATGAAATAGATTTTGAGTCTAACTCAACAATAAAAGCAAGTTCAAAGGTGAAAATTGTCTAAGTCGTGTTAAGGAGACGGCACATCTTTTAAAGGACCAATATGGAATTCTTCACACTCTTCCTCACATCCAGAGACATTTGATATGTGGGAATCAACATCAGAAATGAGAATTGGGATGAATCATGCTCTAATATCATGTTAAATAAATGAATCTTGGGTCTAACTTAGCTTAAAGGCTAGCTCAAATGTGTGAATTGTCCAAGCCATATTAAAGAGACCATACATCCCTTAAAGGGGGCTGATGTAAGACTTTCACGCACAAGATTGGACATCTAATGTTTGTGAACCAAACATTGAAAATGAAAATTGAGATGAATCTACCTAGTTCTGATATCATGTTAAAGAAATAGATTTTGAGCTCAACTTATATAACTTAAAAGGCTTACTCAAATGAAAACTATCCAAATTATATTAAAGAGATCACTCATCCATCTACGTAGGGACTCTTCATGGATCCGCCACTCTTATATTAGATTATAAAAACAGGCAGAATCGTGCAGGGCCTCTTTGCGTAGTCAAATGCAAAACAGGCTATTAATTGCATGCATATCCAAATCTTACATAGCAAGTGAAGTTTCATAAATCGACAAGCTGACCACTCGTGCAGTCTACATATCTAAGCAACTAATATATATTTCTAAGCTGTCTTTGCTAGTAAAAAAGGAAACAGGGCAAGTTTTATTCGAACAGAAAAACTCTTCTTAGGGTGCAGACAGGAACACACATTTGATTAGACCACAGATTTAGCCATTGTAGGTGGAGAAGAACCTAAAATTGACTTCTAACATTAACAAATCATCACATAAGGCATACATGCAGAATGCAAGATCAATTCATTACGAAAATTTCCACTAGGACTTGGACGAATATATCAATTACACTTAGGGTCGTTTGGTTTGAAGACAAGTTATATTGGCCTTAATACCGACGTACCGTTATTCTAGTATTATTTTTTATTGACAATTTAGTTTGTTATATTAAAAATAAGATGAGTACCAAAAGGATGGTTTGAGACTTCCATCAGATAAATGAAGATGAATACGGATAATTATTGGATAATAATCACTAGATTAGTTACACATAATTAAGGTACATGAAAATGTAGAAAACCAGACAAATTGCAGAGATAAGATTGTTGGTAGGTAAGGTGTAAGGCAGGCAGAGTAAACGATACTCCTTTCTTGGATCCCTCTATACTTGAATGCATGCATGCATGAACTGCACATATCCTCATTTCTCTCCATCCGAACTGACATTTTCTTGTACTTAATTCAATTAGGTTGTGTAGAAAAAAAATATTCAATTCGGTCTTGTTCATGTGCTTAGCTGGAATACTTGAGGTTATTCGGGTAAGTTTATAAGTTTGACCAGAGGGGTCAAATGGCAAGTTGATTGAGTTTGAGCGGATTAAAATGGATTGAATTAGTAAATAAGCAGATTATTGATCCACTCGAAAGGTACGTGATCTGAATGAGCTGAAATGTGGATCATAACTAAACAAGTTCGATTGTACTTATAAGTTTTAATTACTTTATTCATTCTTTTATCATTTTTTAGTACCTAATACATCTTCTTTTTTTTCTTTATTATGTCTATATATAACACATCCAACAAAAAAGATGTCTTTTTAAAAATATCTTAACAAAATTTCTTGTGGGTCAATATGAACTACATATAAACCTAATCTTTTATGGGCTAAAATGGACCCAACTAATTAATGGGTGGGTCATAGACCTTCTCAAACTTGGACGGTTGGTTGAGTTATATTTTCATGGACTAATTTTATCACTTTATAAATTTGACAAGCTTATCAACATGTTTTTTGCTTATATATACGTGATATCAGATATGTACACATCATAGATGCTTACAAATCAAGTATTTATAAGCCAAAACCAACTAAAAGTCATAAATTGAATTCCGAAAATTATAAATTTGACCTTAGAAGCAATTTTGATTTGATTTATCTTTTTATTACTCAATCGCTAATATCTTTTGTAATCCTCAAAATATTATTTCCAAAACTAAATTTTGAACTCCTTTTTCATCATTAATTTGTCCATTTTTGCCTAAAATTGTTTTTAAAGTTTTAATTTTTTAAATAACTTTATGGACATTTTAATCTTTTAAATAAAAAATATTTGTTAGTCCCTTTTTTATCGGACACATCGGGTGCTGATTGTAGATATTTAACACTTTTATCTAACCACCTAATTACTTATTTATAAATTAGCTTCACTATCTGGAGAAAAAAAAAGATTCAATATTTGATATTTATCGACTACTTCTAATTAATTACCCAAATAACTCTTAAGTTATACATGTCAAACTAATTAAATCACTTGTTTATATGAGGACCGAATATACTAGGGAGTAGGGATAATGAAATCCAGTTGTTTACATTATACAGTCAAGAGTTCTCCAGAAGTTTTTTTTGTGGATATAGACAAAAAATTCCTAAATTCTTGGACCATTTACAGCTAATATGCTGCTTGATATTACTATAAGCAAGCAGTAGCCAGTAGTATAATTAGTTACTATATGTTCTAATTCAAAGTAGTACGTTCCTCATAGGCTCTTTTTTTTTTTCTATAGTTTCTCGCCCATCCTTTGTTTAAAACTTTTTTGGTTAATATTGGTGGTATATAAAACTGAAGAATCTCAGAGGCTACCTCGTTTTTGCAATAAAAATATTTTAAAAAATGTATTTAGTTAGCTAAGCATGAGGTAAGCAATGTTAACGAATAATGAAACAGAGTATTAGGATATTAGGATATTGTTACCCACAGCTGGATATATAGGTTTCCAGAATAGAAAAATGAAACATCCGTGAGACAAGCTGATGTCTTTAGCTCCTACTCACGGTTACCGGGGTTTTAGGGCATTGCAAGTAGACACTCCGTCTCATTTTAGTTGGTCCATAATTTATCACTTCTCTTAATAAAATATTTATTAAGGATATATTTTATTAAATTAATTTTATTAATTATATTTTAAAAATTTATTAATATTTTATATAGTCATTAAATGATAGGAATAATCTTAAAAAAATATAATAAACTTCTCTTGATTTTATAAATTGAACAAATAAATTAAAACAACTATTTTTAGTAAGCCAAGTAAAATGTAACTATTTAATTCACATGTTCATATACGAAGTTATCGTCAAAATTAAATGACGTCTATTAGATGTGAAATATTCGTTCGTATTAACGCCTCATCCAATTGCCCAGAAAAAGAAAAGTTGAAAAGGAAAGCCAGGGAAAAGAGGTGGCAAATCTTTACATAATCCAATTGATCTAAATAGTACTCCCTCCGTTCGTTTTTACTTATCACTTTTTGATATGACGCATCCATTAAGAAAACAATAATTGGTATAGTGAATTTACAATATTATCCCTATTAATTGATGTTTAATAATAGGTATTGAAAAATAATTTGGAGAATAAATAATTAATGCTAAAGGTAAAACATGAAAAAAAAAATGTATTTTCTTGATTTGTTAAAAATAACAAGTAAAAATAAAAATTAAATTTAAAAAATAGTGATAAGTAAATCTAAACCGAGGGAGGAGGAGTAGTACTAATAACTAATCTCTAAGAATTTATGATAAAAATGTCCAGTGAACATCAGTTCTTAAACATTAATTAGAAAGAAAAAAAACGTTGAACGCTGCACGTGACACTTTTGAATATGTCTCTACTTTACCCATGTTTTTTTTGAATCTATGCTTCACAAATCACAACTAATTTTTCAAATATTGTTAAGTAGTGTGATGTTACTAAGGAAATTGCACTATTGTATGTATCCGTGACTGTTTTTCATTATCATGTAATGTTCCCTATCCATATATTTTTTAATTAAGATTACTAAAAAATAATTATCTCAATTTATTTGTTATTTTATAAAGTCAAAATAAAAATTAATTACTTTATTTCATTTTACTGGTAGTATTGAATGGTCTTGTAATACGAGTAATTCATTGGAGAGAGATAAAGGTAAATTAGTTTTTTTTTTTTTTTTTTAAAAAAAAAAAAAAAACTACTTCCTTTTGGTTCAAATTAAAAGAATTTTTCGACATACACACCTAAGTTAGTTAATGACATTAATCAAAAGATAATTCGTTATAATATTCTTTTGCTTCTCTCCAAACTTCTTTTAAAACTAGAGGCAGTTGAAAAATTCATGAAGGAGAAGGATAATTTTGAAAAAAAATAATTAATACTTCTTTGAATTCTGTAAAATTCATTCATTTTGAACTTTTAAAAAAGAATTAGAAATTCATTTATTTTGAACCGAAGGCAGTACTTTTATTTATGCTTTCTTAAGAAATATGAGAAAATATGACTAACATATATAGGATTTATTTACTAGTTTTTATCTCATTTCAACTACGCCCATTTTGTAAACCATTGATCTAATACAAGTTGAGCTTGCTCAAGTACCTAATAATAAGATGATAATTTAAATAATTAATCATGATATATCTTAGTGACGGAGTGTGAGCTGACATAGTGTGCAATGTACCGGACAACTAAGAATTGGTAAGTGTGAAATTTTAAAATTAAACAAGTTTATTTAGCATTCTTGATTTGTGGAGTTCATTGGATGCGCACATTTCTGGATACTGACCTTATTGCAGAAAAAAATTAACATCTAGTTTATCCATATGTGAGTACTTTATTGTGGGAATAGAGAATGGCTTCCTTGAGTACATACAATTAACAACAACAACAACATACCCGATGTATTCCCATGAAGTGGGGTCTGAACAGGTTAGAGTGATGCAGTCCATATCACTACCTTAGAGATGAGGTACAGAAGTTGTTTCCGATAGGTCCCCGACTCAAGACAAAACAATCTAGAAAAATGATGTTATATAAAAGCAAGAAACATAGGAAATACCAAAATAATAAGTAATAACAGAAACAAAACTACCATAAAGTAATGCTATAATCGATCTACTCGAAATACACAAACATCATCAAACTCTAAAAACAAGACACTACAAGTGTAGCACTACGACTAGTAGTACAGATCACAAAACAAAACACTCATATCTACTAGTAAGGACACACACCTTCCTACTAACCTTCAACCCTAATTCACGTCCTTCACACCTTCCTATCTAGGGTTATGTCCTCGGTAACATTTTATAATTAACTTAACAGCCCTTTGTAATTCGATGAATAACTTGTGAAGGTAATTATTGTTCGTAAAATATTTATAATGCACCAAGTTAATCAATTCTAGAGTTCTGTTAGGTGTGATTATTTCTTAAAAATAAATTTGTGGCTGTAAAATTGATATTGTAGTATGTTTTAAAAGGTGAATTTGTACTCCCTAAAGTAAATTGTTGAGCTTATAATTTCAATGTGGTCTTACAAATAACCTTTTGCCTGTTATGCGTGTGCGAAAGTTGGTCATTTTCAAATCTAGCTTCCTCTTCAAGCACATAATTATTGGATAATAGTTCTTTGGTTACTTATAAAAAAATAAGTTCTTAAAAAAATATTTTTCCTCATGCCAAACACACCCTACTTGACAAAAATGGTTCTGACTTTTTCCATAAAGTTTCCGTAGTGGTCCTTTAATTTCATTTATGGTCTTAAGTGGGTAGTAATCTCATAGGGAATTCTAGTACAATTTTTAGTAATTACATAACAGAAATCTGAAGTTAATTTTCATTTCTTCTCATTTAAAAATACTCCACTATTTTGCTCTATATATCATGGATTTACTATTTCTCGTCTTTATCTGTTTTCAAAACACATGCAAAAAAGAAGAAAGAAAACAAAAGAACTGCTAAAAAAGCAAAAGAGCATAAAGCATAACAAGGAAAAAAGGAAAAGAAAGAAATGGATAAAAGAAAGCAATTATAAAAAAAGTAGAAATAACAGTTGTCACGTGATAGCTAGATCCAGCTGGATTATTGAATATCATAGCTTAGTAAGCTGCTGCAAGCCATATGTGTAATATATCTCACGAGACTTTTGTTGTGTCCACTAAACTAGCCAGTAGCCACAGCCAATGCCTTTCTATCTATTTTTAAAAATTACTATTAATAGGCAGGTTAGACAAAAATAATTATTATTATTATTATTATAATAATAAAAGGTAGAAAAAAAATTAGTACAACAATAATACTCCCTCCGTTTTAAAAAAATTACCTATTTTTCTTTTTAATTCATTTAAAAAAGAATAACCCCTTTACTTTTTTGGTAATAATTTAATTTCAACTTTCCACGTGACATGTTTAACACCACAAGATTCAAGGATATTTTAGTACATTTGTCATAACTTTAATTTAAGACCTCAAGATTCAAAAGTTTTCTTTATTTTCTTAAACTTCGTGTCAAGTCAAATTAGATCATTCTTTTTGAAATGAAGGGAGTAACATAGTTGGTGTGATCACATCAATAAATTTGGGGAAAGTAGAATATAGGGTTGAATAGTTGTTTCTAATAGACCTTCGACTCAAAGAAAGTGAAATCAAAGCACCATTGAAAAAAATAATTGCAAAATAACAAGATGAAAAATACAAAACAACAGAATAGGGAAAAGAACCTTTCATTTCATGTTTAAACTTGTATAGTATTCCTTCCTTTTTATTTACTTGACCTTTGTGCGGAGTAATAAATATACTCCCTCTGTTTCAAAATATTTGAATTTCTTTTTAAATTTATTTGTTTCAAATTACTTGTTTATTTTTGTAAATCAAGAGTATTTTATTATTTTTTTCTCATATTACCCTTCATATTAAATAACTAAATAAAATAATAATAGTTAGATTTACTGTTTCAAAACATTATTAATAGGATTAATTTTATAAAATACACTTTTAATAAATATTTTCTTAATGGGTGTGTCAACTCAAAAGAGATCAAGTATTTTGGAACGAATGGAGTATATGTTTTATTTTACTTGTTCATTTTATTTTTTTCTCATCCTACTCTTAATATAAAATAATTATATAAAATAGTGATAATCAATTAAAGGGATGACTCAATGGTACTTTTATAATGTGTAATATTGTTCATTTTGGATCAAGTCTTCACACTATTAAAATATTCTAATCTTATATTAACTTCACAATTCATTCAGCTATTAATATGATACTTTTATTCTCACACTTAAAAACTAATTTAGTAGAATACGCCTTAAATTATAATTTTTTAAGAAATATAGTAGAAAAAATGGATCGAGTAATATGAAACAAAAGAGGTAATTTTACTACAGAGAAATACGAATGGCATAAATTTATTTCAAACAAGAATGGTTAGTCACATTTCTCAATACTCCTTTTGCCAGCTAGACTCTATCTCCTCTAGTGATATTTCCACACACACTTCCCCATAACATCCTCTTATTATCCAGCCTGTGCAATAACCTTTCCCTTTTTCTTTTTTTCTCAAAGCACCAGTAAAGCCTCAACGTCTCAAATTCTGTACTTCCTAAATCCCCAATATACCCTTCTGCTTTTTGCAGTCACTACTGTTATTCAATTATTATAGCCATATGGTCCATCAGACCCCACCTTTTATAGACTTTATGGACTAAAAACCAAATGCTGTAACTAAGCTGTAGCGCTCAAGCTCAAGCGAATTTTTCTATCCTCACCTAAAAAGTCTGTACTGCGTTTGATTTTAGCAAAATGTCATTTTCGTAGCAAGTTCCTCCATGTCTCTTTTTAATTCATTATTATTTATAATAAAAGAAATTAAAGTAACATTTAAATAATCTCACACTCCAAATTACTCACTCTCACTGTTCTATATAAATACACCCACTACTCACAACAATCTCATCTCAGTTTCTCATTCCACAGCTCCTCTAATATTCTTGATAAGCTTCTAATAGAAACCAAGCAATGGCTGCCCATATAATTTTGAAAATCTTTCTTGTAGTTTCTTTCTTTAATGTGTGTTTTGCTTCAAGAAAACTCACTGCTTTAGTGCAAGACCCACAAATGCAACTCTTGAAGTATCACAAAGGTGCACTTCTTTCTGGCAAAATTTCTGTCAATTTGATTTGGTATGGCAAATTCAAGCCATCCCAAAGAGCTATTGTATCCGATTTCATCACTTCCCTTTCTTCTTTAACACCATCTAATGCCCATCCTTCAGTAGCTCAATGGTGGAAAACCACTGAAAAATATTACCATCTTGCCAATTCTAAGAACACCCTTTCTCTATCTTTGGGCAAACAAGTGCTCCTTGAAAATTATTCCCTAGGAAAATCATTGACTCAGAAACAAATCGTTCAGTTGGCATCAAAGGGTGAACAGAGAAATGCTATTAACGTTGTATTGACAGCTTCTGATGTTACTGTTGATGGGTTCTGTGTCAATCGATGTGGAACTCATGGGTCGTCTAAAGGTGCTATTATTAAGGGTAAGACTTACAAATTTGCTTATATTTGGGTTGGCAACTCAGAGACTCAATGTCCTGGCTACTGCGCCTGGCCATTCCACCAGCCCATCTACGGACCACAGAGCCCACCATTGGTTGCACCAAACAACGATGTTGGTGTTGATGGTATGGTGATCAGCTTGGCTAGCTTATTAGCTGGAACAGCTACCAACCCATTTGGAAATGGTTATTACCAGGGCGAAGCAGAGGCGCCATTGGAAGCTGCATCTGCTTGCCCTGGTGTATATGCCAAGGGTGCTTACCCAGGCTATGCTGGAGATCTGTTGGTGGATAAAACTACAGGTGCAAGCTACAATGCACATGGTACAAATGGAAGGAAATACTTGGTTCCTGCTTTGTATGATCCTTCTACATCTTCATGTTCAACTCTTGTCTAGAAATTCAATGGCAGTAAAGTAGTAGAGGGTGTTGTAGTTCCAGTTGTACACGAAGCAGCAGCAGCTAATCTATATAGTGGTGAATACTGTAATTTTTGATTCATTGATTTGTTTTGAGGTTTAAAATTAAAGAGCAAATTGCTTCGGTTTGCTTTCAAGACTGTCGTTGTCCAATTCTTGTTTACTTTCAGCAATTTTAGTATTTACTAATGCTAATGATATTTGGTAAGAGTAACTACAAAATCCTAAGGAACCATTTAACAAATCTCCTTTAAAAAAAACAGTATGAAATATGATAGGATGGTTGAGTTTGTAGGAAATGCCACTTCCAAAAATGGATCGTGGAATGCACGAATTTAAACATGATCGTACAGTAATATGAAATACCAAATTAAATATAAACTTAAAAAAAATCGCCTAAAAGAACGATACCCAAAAAAGAGTATAGTTGCAACAGCTTGTTCTGTTTCATTATGACATTCCTTCACCTTCTCGCAAGGCCCTCTTGTGAACTATTTAATTCTCCAAGGGAGTATACATTTAGGGGTCGTTTGGTAGATTATATTGAAAAAAATAATGCATGTATTAGCTTTGTGTATTATTAATATTTTGTTTGATATACTTTTTCATCCTATATATTACTTATGTTTGCATTAGTTATATACTCTATTTGGTATTAAGGAGTGTATAACTAATGCATTGAAATCTATGGTATTGGTAATGCAATTGTTCTAATGCATGCGTTAGTATGGTTAAAGTCATAATTGTCCCTTCAAATCTTTTTCATTATATTTATGGAGAGTATTTTTTTAAAAAAAATATTTTTTTTTAGAAATTATGCTATTAATGTTATTTTTAATATACCAAATCAAACACTTGCATAAGAAAAATACATGCATAATTAATGCAAGCAGAACTAACATAAATATTATTAACACAAGTATTATTAATACATCATATTTTAGAGTATTATTGTACACTCTACCACCCCTTATGATTTATCAAGGGGGTATATTTGTCTCGTCAAATTAACAAAACAAAGAAGAAAAAAGAAAGTCAAGGTGTTTGGAGATCAACCAATAATCTAAGGGTTTATTTGATGGGAATAAGTTATTTCGAAATTAGTTATTCTGTGAAAAAATATCTTAGAATTATTATTTCACCTTTAATATGGAATAGAAATAACAATTTCAGAAAAAATTATCCCAATTGTGGAATATACTCATCCTAAAATTAATTTCAAAATTAGTTATCATTTATCCGTCATACCAAATGAGCCCTGAGTTTCTAAATTACATTTCCCTTGTTCCATTTCCCCTTTTATTATAGGTAAAATGTTTGGTTGAGCAAAAAACTTAAAAGGAAAATTTTGGGTTGGGGTGGGAAGTCGGTATCGAAATAAGGAGTCGGATCCTGGATTGAGATCGGATCGTAGGTCCTGGTTTTGGGTCAGTAGTTAGAGTCTTCGATAGGGGTAAATATTCAGGAGTCAGGTCAGGGTACAAGGTCTTGTTGGCAATCGGAGCAGGAGTCGGGTTTAAGGGTAGAAGTCGGGACCCAAATCAGGTTCAACATAGGGAATCGAGTCTCCAGTCGAAGTCGAAAGTCGAGTCTTAGATCAGGGTAAAAGTCAAGAGTTGGGTGTTGGGTCGAAATTTAGGTCTCGAATATCTAGTCAGGATCAAGAGTTACGTCAGGAGCCGGGGTTGGATCCATTGTAAATGTATTTGCCCATATTTTAGCTGAATATTCTTGAGACAATATTTTTTTAACTAAGCTAATACTAGAAACTAAGTAAGAAATCACTTATTTTCTAAAATAACATTTTCTTTCTCGGCAAACACACCCTAAATCAACTAAACTAAATGGAAATATCTACGTTGATACTATTCCTACTCCATCAAGAAAAGTTTTAAGGGAAGAAACGAAAATTTCCAAGTAAATCAGGCTACTTCTTAGCTGTCTTGCAACACTGTAATTTTCAACTTTCTCGAATTGTAGTTGATGATAGTTTATCTTTCTTTTGTAACAAGCTACTAGGATCCGATGTCTACATTGGTTTGTTTCTCTATTCTTCTGTCAAGAAACTGGTCTAGGTACAGTATAGAATAAAAATTAGTCAATGATGAGCCGCGAAAGTAGTAACCATACGTTAAGATTTCATCTTTCATATATTGAGTTAATGAAAATGACAACGCGCTTTGTTTAATATCACTTTTCCACCTTAATTGCTTTCTCAGCTGCTTCATTACGTACAAAACCTGCAGGGCCTCTCCCTACTCTATAAATAGCCCTCCTCTCTTCCCCTGTATTTCATCCTAACTACAAATCTTAATTTAGCTTCTCACTACAGTTTTCCTATAGTAATACTACTAAAAGGAAAAAACGAAAAAGAAGAAAATGTCTTCTTCTCTTAGTTGGAAATCCACCCATTTCATCTTGTCACTTTTTGTATTGATCTCTTTCATCAATGTGTGCTTTGCTTCAAGAAAACTCACTGCTTTAGTCCAAGAACCGCAAAATCAGCTCTTGCAGTACCACAAAGGTGCACTTCTTTCCGGCAAAATTTCTGTCAATTTGATTTGGTATGGCAAATTCAAGCCATCCCAAAGAGCTATTGTATCCGATTTCATCACCTCCCTTTCTTCTTCAACTCCTTCAGAGACCCATCCTTCGGTAGCCGAATGGTGGAAGACCATTGAAAAATACTACCATCTAGCCAATTCTAAGAACACTCTTTCTCTATCTTTGGGTAAACAAGTACTCCTAGAAAATTATTCCCTAGGAAAATCATTGACTCAGAAACAAATCGTGCAATTGGCATCAAAGGGTGAACAGAGAAATGCTATTAACGTTGTATTGACAGCTTCTGATGTTGCTGTTGATGGGTTCTGCGTCAATCGATGTGGAACTCATGGGTCGTCTAAAGGTGCTATTATTAAGGGAAAACCTTACAAATTTGCTTATATTTGGGTTGGTAACTCAGAGACACAATGTCCTGGCTATTGTGCCTGGCCATTCCACCAGCCCATTTACGGACCACAGACCCCACCATTGGGTGCACCAAACAACGATGTGGGTGTTGATGGTATGGTGATCAACTTAGCTAGCTTATTAGCTGGAACAGCAACGAACCCATTTGGAAATGGTTACTACCAGGGCGAAGCAGATGCGCCATTGGAGGCTGCATCTGCTTGCCCCGGTGTCTATGCTAAGGGTGCTTACCCAGGATATGCTGGAGATTTATTGGTGGATAAGAGTACAGGTGCAAGCTACAATGCACATGGTACAAATGGAAGGAAATACTTGGTTCCTGCTTTGTATGATCCTTCTACATCTTCATGTTCAACTCTTGTCTAGAAATTCAATGGCAGTAAAGTAGTGCGGGTATTGTAGTTCCAGTTGTACACAAAGAAGAAGAAGAAGCTAGTCTAGCACAGTGGTGGATACTGTAGTTTTTGATTCATTCATTTGTTTGAGGTTTAAAATTAAAGAGCAAATTGCTTCGGTTTGCTTTCAGAAATGTCTTTGTTCAATTGTTCTTTACTTACAGCAGTACAAAAAAAAGAGATTGTTACAAGAGCTTGTTCTTTTTTTATTATGACATTCCGTGATTCCTTCGCCTCCCTTTTGTGGTGTCAACTATTTAACTTTCTAACGGAGTATATCATTTCAAGTGGTATATTTAACTTGTCAGATAAAAAAAGAAAGTCAGATGTTTCGAGATCTACTAATAATAATCTAAGGCCTCGTTTGGTTTGAGGGATAAGGAATAATTAATTTTGAAATATATTTGAGGATTAATTTATCTCATTTTTTATTGGAATAAAAATTGCGAGATAACTTATTTTCCAACCAAATGAGCCCTAAGTTTTAAATTATATTTCCCTTTTTTGTTTTCCGTCTTTATTATATGGAGTATGTGAAGTGTTTGGCTGGGCACAACTTAAAATAAATGAGTAGATGGCGAATGTTTTATATGTTTTCTCATTTTATTTCTCTTGAATTCGTTTGTGAATGGTTCTCAACAAATTATTACTGCTAAAAAAAGATAATAAGATTAGGAGTTTTTAATCTATTAATTCTAATCATTATGAGTACTATTTGATGGCTAGATAGATCATTTCTAGAGACATCTTATGTTTTATACAGAGGGGTAATTCTTAGTTTGAAGTACATTGTTGTTATGTCTAATATCCTACCTAGTAACAAAGCCACCTTATGCTAAGAGGTATCAAATAATAACTTTTTACCGGAACATTACACTGTTTAGCTAAATCAAAATTTTAGTTTTATACATGTATATCGTAGATCGACTCACCTAGCCTGATTTTCTATGTGTATCTACTTCTTTTATATTGTGACTCTCCTTGATAAATTTTTTGACTCAGCTATGATCCAACCTAGCATATTTACTTGACAAGAAAATGGATAAACTAAATGGGATTATCTATGTGGATACTATTCCTCCATGAAGAAAAATTTTGAAGGAGAAAACGAAAATTTCCAAGAAAATCAGGCAACTTGTTAGCTGGTATGCAACAGGAGTGTAATTTTCAACTTTCTTTTGAAACAAGCTACTAGGATGTCTATATTGATTTATTTTTCTCTGGTTTGGGGACAGTATAGACTAAAGTAGTGACCCATAAGTCAAAACAGTTAAAGATTTTCTCTTTCGAATATTGCATGGCAGCTACCTAGCTAGCTCCTGTTATTGAAAATGACAACGCGCTTTGTTTAATCTCACTTTTTTCCACCTTAATTGCTTTATGAGCAGCTTCATTACATACAGAATCGCCTTTATTAGATAACGCTTTATTATTTAATGTGAGACTTTTCAGCGTAAATTTTAATTTAGTAGGCTTTAATATGGATACCAAACATCGAATGAGAAATCAAAAGAAAAAAAACCCTGCAGGGCAACTCCCCATGTAATAAATGGAATTTTTGATCAAAATGGTGTTGGATGAGGAACAAATTTAACAAATAGATTTATCAGATTTTTATGATCAAAATAGTGAAAACACATGGACAATGGAGCTTTTTCAGTGTGTAATTTTCACGTTTAAAAACAGACAATCCGTTAAATATATTTACATTGAAGGTACTCTCTATTTGCCATGAGTCTTCAGTGTATCTTTTATATTTTGAAGAAAGACTCATTAATATAAATGCGCCTTTAATATTAATTTTACTATTCAAGAATCTGAAAAATCTGTCATTTTCTAAACTGATGGATAATAGGAGACAACTTTTTTATAGCCTAAAGGCTCATTTGCATCAATGCACTTTCAAGCAAATTACAAAGACATTCTTAAGTAGAGAGTCTTCTCCACAAATGATTCTTGTATACCTTCAACATTATTTTTCTGTTCCTCTATATCTGTGGACATGCTATATATATATATATATATATATACATAAATAAATTCACAAAGATTATTTTACTTTATAGATGCATCCTTTAATCTGAATTGGAGAAAAAAAAGGTTAGTGATTTTTTCTTAGTATATTGCTCTCCCTATTGAGTAAATAATTTATTGATAATTAAAGTTATTTTTACAGGTCAAATTGTCAAATGAGCGTCGTGTTAGAGTTGCATTGTATTGGGACGACGGTGTAATATATGAATCTGATACAGTTAAATATAATTGTGGTGCTCGTGCAGTTGTTAAACTTCCATTAAATATTGAGTATGATTGACTAGTTAGAAACTTGCATATTAGAATGAAAACTAGTTCAAATGAGTTAGAGGCTTGTTATTTGGAGATAACTCTTTACTTTAGGGAGTTTTCATAATTTGTTTGAAGGTGCATTGATGAAAATGAGACTTTAAGGGTGAAAAAATTGTCTCTTATTGTCCCATCAGTTCAAAAAATAACAAATTTTCAGATTCTTAGATAGTAAATTAATATTGAAGGTGCATTGAAAAAATGAACCTTTCTTCAAAATGTAAAAGATATATTGAAGGCTCATGACTTGTAGAGCACCTTCGGTGTAAATATATTTAACAGCCCATCTGTTTTTAAATGTGAAAATTGCACACTGAAAGTGCTCCACTGTCCATGCGTTTTCACTATTTTGATCATAAAAAATCTGACAAACTTATTTGTTGAATTTGTCCCTCATTCAACACCATTTAGATCCAAAATTCTTATAAATATCCCTCCTCTCTCCCCCTGCATTTCACTTTCATCCAAATTAAACTACAAATCTTTAATTTAGCTTTTCACTACAGTTTTCTTTGCGTAATACTAAAAAGAAAATGACTTCTTTTTTTCAGTTGGAAATTGACCCATTCCCTTTTATCACTTTTTGTATTGATTTCTTTTATCAATGTGTGCTTTGCTTCACGAAAGTTCGCTGCTCTAATGTTACACATAATAAAGTTTAGTAACCTCTAGTGAAAATAGCCCAAATTTTACTTTTTAACTTCCGTAACAAACAAGGGAACAACAAATAAACATTCAAACTAGTAGTAAAGAAATGTTTCTAAGTTACATCGCGATTAAAAGGACTGACTACCATACTTCGAACTCTTAAATTCTTTTTTAAATTAGGTGAACTATTATATGACTAATAATTGTTGTCCTCTAAAATGAGAGTGTAATCAATTGATGATAAATATGATGATAATCACAAAAGAAGTAGTAGACGTAGATGCTAGCTATAAAAAAATACACATAATGCGCCGAAATTCAGCTCCAAGTTAGATGTTTTACATTATTTGGGTATTGAGATCGACTAGTAAAGTGGGCAAAGAATTAGTTGCACCTAAGCAAATTATTACGATACCATTTTATATGTAACATTTTGAAGAATGTGGAGATTAGGTATATATGATATATATCCATGGAGAAGCCAATGATATAGTGGGCTCTATCGACCAGTCGGGAAAAAAATTAGTATATATAGACATCTAATACCATGTTTCAATTTCTCTAAATAGAACAACTTAAATAGTACTCCTTCCGTTTACTTTTACGTGTTTATAATGGAGTTTGCACATCACTCAAAAAATAACAAATGACGTCCATATTTATTATAATATCTACATTAATTGGTGTATAACTTTTTAATGAACTTAAACATTAATTTGGAATGAGCAGTTAATGTTAAGGGTAAAAAAAAAATAAAAATTCCTAGTATGCTAAAATGGACAAGTAAAAATGAGATGAGCGAAAGGAATACTTCTCTCTTCGTCCATCTTTACTTGTCGTGTTACTAAAATTAAATGTCCAACGATACTTGTGTAGTTTGAAAATTAAATCAATGGATAATTTACCCATTAGTGTCAATTTTATCCTTAGTTATTAATTATAGATTACCTCTATTATTTATTGTTTCTTAAGGGGTGTGTCAAGTCAATAGTGAACGTACGGGTGAGTACATACCAGCATAAGAGAAGAGACTTAGGGGTCGTTTGGTAGAGTCTATAAGAATAATGCAAAATATGGTGTATTAATAATGTTTGTGTTAGCTATGCTTGCATTAGTTATACTTATATTTTTCTTATGCAGTGTTTGGTTTGGTGAATTGAAAATAACATGAATTGCATAAATTTTTTTTTACAAAAATACACTTCATATATATGGTGGAAAGGATGTGGAAAAGATTTTAAAGGATAATTGTGTCTTTAATCATGCTAATGCATGCATTAGAATCCATTGCATTTACTAATACCATAATTGTGTCTTTAATCATGCTAATGCATGCATTAGAATCCATTGCTTTACTAATACCATTCATTTTGAGGTATTAGTAATGCACACCACAATATACAATAGAGCGTATAACTAATGCAAGACTACATAGGCTAAAAAGATGTATCAAATAAGGTACTAGTAATACACAAGACTAATGCATGTATTATTCTTTTTAATACACTCTACCAAACGACCCCTTACTAACTAGAATCTGGCATGTCCTTTTTATCCCACCTTGTTCTTTGCCCATGACAGCCGTTACAGATTGCTACGTGATGGACGGCTCTTAGATAATGCACAATGATGAGAGATGGGGGAATGTCGTTATTGCAATCAATGCTATTTGCAATCAATGCTAATATTGATTGACACCCTAGTCATCCCTTACAGATATGAAGATGTAATTAAGTTATTTGCCTGTTCATTGCGTGTTTATAAAAGTTGATTATACTATCATATCATTTTAAAAGATTCTTACAGCTTACAGATAATTATTCATGATAAGTGAAAAAACCGACTTTTAGAGGAAAACAATGATGGAGAGTGGGGGTCTCTTTATCGTGGACATTCGAAATTAAAAATTTATAAATTTTGATGTTTATTGTATCTAAATTCGGATCGAAATTGTTATTTTCTTCATTAAAAGTCCCCTGTCCATCCTACTAATGATTTCTCACGTGCACACGCGTCATATGTGTCCATCTCTACTGAGTACTAGGGTGGAGCTAGATTGTGGTAAGATGGTTCAATTGAAGGGATATTAAAACAATTCACATTATGCAAAGACAAAATTAATTCTTTGTCATATATCAACTATTGAATACCCTTGTATAAAGAGAAGCTTTTAGTATTGTGTCAAAATGTGATTTAAAAATTACTTAGTATTATTACAAAGAAAAACTTAAGTATGACATTTGAGTAACTTTTTCGAAGCCCTTTACATAAATATCTTACTCCCAACGATGTTGAGGACCTGAAATTAGTAAAGAGAACCAAAACACGAAGAAGTGGGAGCCAGGAGCAGGTGAAGGTGTAAAGTGCCAGCTGCTGCTCCACAACGCGTTAATATAATGAAAACGTTGCATTGTGTTGAGTAGCAAAATTTTTAAGTGGTGACTTTAGTACCAAGTACCACTAACTGGAGATTGCATTTATGAGGAAGTGGCCAAATCTAGATCATCCAAAGTATGTGACACATGTATAAGGTTGTTGACTTAGCATTATTGTTTATTATTATTATAAAAGTTGTGAAGGGGAGCCCTGAAATAACCAGTAAAATTATTGTTAGGTGATTAAGAGGTCACGAATTCAAGCCATAGAAACAATCTCTTTCAAAAATGCTAGGTAAGACTGCGTACAACAGTAGCGTAGCGATATGTACTCCAGGATGGTCAGTCAAAAAATTATACTATGTATGTATATAGAAAATTATACGATAAGTATACAGGTTTCGTATATAGGTCAAAAAATATTTTTCATACGTATATACTAAATCTTGAGCCCTTTCAATGAAATTTTTAGCTTTGCCACTGACGTACAATAAATCTTTATGATCCAGTCATTCTTCAAATTTCAAATATAATAAAAGCTTGGATGGACCAAACTGTCCTTTTTTCTTATTATAAAGTTGTGGCCCTTGTGGGTCTAATTAGGTTTGGAAATATTGCAATGAGAGAATTAAGGAGACATGTCCATAACGTAAAGGTTAAGAGGCGCCTTGTGGTGGGCACGGATTGTAGATGCGACCGCCAGCTGCGGCTTCTGCCGCCGAAAGGTTTAGTAGTAATCCCTTCCATTGTCTGCCATACTCTCATAGTCCCCACAAAAATGCCCTTTCATCAATTGCGCCAGGAAAATTGATGTAACCTACCCACCTTGCTAACTTTGTCCCATTCTGTATCCTTTTCTTTTTGGCAGAAACCACTAGAACTCGCGACTGAAATAAGCCGAGTTAACAAGAAAGTGATAAAAATAAATCATTGATTTAATGAGTTATTAAAATAGGCTACTCGAAACTTTTTCTTCCATTTTGTGGTATTTTGTTAATAGAGCCGTTAACTATGGAAAACAGTTAAAAACATATAAATCGGAGTTAAAACTTCTGAGGTACAACTCGGAAGTAATAACTCCGAGATATTTCAAACTGTGACAATTTAAAATATAATTTATTTATAAAACGAAACTTTTAGTTCCGCGGTATTTAAATTATTTTTTTTTTAAAAAAAAACTTTAATTATAATATAGAACTAAAAGTTCCGATTTGTTTTAAAAACCTTTTTTAAAAAAAACGGAAGTAAATCTTCCGATTTATTCAAAATAACGTAAAACGTAATCAAAACGTCTGATTAAAATTTTAGTGTATTACAATTCAGATTTTTTTTTTCCGTTTTATCTACTAGACAGTCTGCCTTATGTAGTTTTTTTCAAAATTTGTCACATCTTTAATGTATAATTTCGAAGTTGATTTGACGTCTCATAAAAACGAACTAAATAATTACGTTATGTATTTTATTTCATTTAAGTTTTTGCTCCCCTCCCCCCTCCCCCTAACACTATATAAAAAGGCCTTGTACATGACACTTTCACCATGTTAACCTTTTCCTCATTTCTTCCTAAGTCATAAAGAACACATTTTTCTTTGCTTAATCATCTCTTCCACAATATACAAGAAGGAAAAAGATTATAAATTATGGATACCCTTTTAGCATAACTTATCAAACAGCATAAAAAAAAAAATTCACAAATACTAAAAGCCAAGACTAAGCAACCTACCACCTCAAAAAAAAAAAAAACTCTAGTATATCCTTTTCATGTTTCATGCAACAAGAAGCTTTAAAAGATACAAAGAACACATATTTATTGCTTAATCATCTCTGCAATACTATTTATTTTGATTGTTACTTAAATTTTATTATATTATATTAATTAATAAAAAAAATAACTTCCTATGGCACTAAGTATGAATCAGTTGTATAGGTTGCTAAAATTAAACTAATTGAAGTAAGAGCCAAGTCGCCTACTGTACTTATTCAATTCACTGTTTTCATTTTATTTTACTATGGTTCTAGCTGATGAGTGGCAGTGAAGTAGAATATAATTGAAACAAATAAATTTAAATACCTCGAAACTAAAAGTTCCGTTTTATAAATAAATTATATTTTAAATTGTCACTTTTTGAAATATCTCGGAGTTATTACTTCCGAGTTGTAACTCGGAATTCTTAATCCGATTTATATGTTTTTAACTGTTTTCCATAGTTAACGGCTCCGTTAACAAAATACCATAAAAAGGAAGAAAAAGTTTCGGGTAGCCTATTTTGGTAACCCATTAATCAATGGCTTATTTTCTTCACTTTCTTGTTAACTCAGCTTATTTCAGTCGCGAGTTCAAACCACTACAATCCCAACGTACAAGATAAGAGGTTCATCAAAAGCAAATGACACAACACAGGTAAGACATTTTAATTTGACTTTGACAGGTAATCACCTCAGCTTTGAGAATGCACGTTTAGAAACCTCATTTTGATTTAAGTTGGCTCCATATACATACTCATCTTACATGACATTTCGTGTGAGTTTAGGGGTCTAATTTACACTAAGTAGGCGTTTGGCCATGAAAATTAAATTTTTTGGAGTTGGAGTTGAAGTTGGAGTGGAAGTTGGAGTTGGAGTTGGAGTTATGTTTGGCCATGAAAATAAATTTGACTTTTTATGAGAGAAGTAGGAGTCCGGATTTTATTTCACTTTAGTGAAAAAAATTTCATGGCCAAACACCATCAAATTTCACTTTTGTCACTAAAGTGAAATAAAATTCCGAAAAAAGTGAAAAAAATTCATGGCCAGACGGGCCCTAAGTTAAGGTATATGTACATACCCAGGTGTGCATTTTCATAATTGGGATATTTACTCGTCAGTTGAATTAAGTTAATAGTGTCTATCTATGTATTATGTCAACGCAAATTAATGATAAGAAAATGAATATTGAATCTAATCAAATAACTTAAATATTATATAGTCTCATTGCATAATGTGATCCAATATGGGCACACCTACACCTGCCAACTGAGTGTGGACAACAAAATTTGGTAACTAGATATCAGGTAAACTAAGATTAAGAATGAGTCTGATTATTATGATAAGAAATAAACTTTAAGTTAACTCAACATCAAAATTGACTCATGAGATATTGAGATGATGTTTGCCTAAGTATTGTATAAAGAGTTCAAATACCTATCCCACAACTGAGGTGGGAAACTCAACACCTTACATGCTCAAAATTGGATATTTAGAGCGTGCACATTATAAGATTAGGGATCAAACATCAGATAAATAATAAATTGAAATAGATTTGATTCTAATATTATGATAAGAAATAAAATTAAATCTAATTTAACCTAAAAAATTAGTTCATAAAATGAAGTTTCTGAAGGTGTCTCTGGTTAAGGTGACTAAAATTGTTTCTGGAGCACGAACAGAGGAGATAAAAAAGCAAACCACCACTCTATCACTGTAACACGTTTTTTATTTCAGAAATTATTTTAGAAAAAACTGTTTTAAATGCCACTGTACAGAATAACAAATCTTTTCTCACGGATAATATATAGAACCTTTAAATTATCATTTAACTTTTCAAACTTGTGGATTATTTAACAAACCTTTTGTTGTTTGTATATATTATCAGTGATTTTTCTTTCAGCGCCCGTGACTTTTAGTTCATTCTCCCCTTTTTTTTATTTTTCACCCGATGTCCGGTATCTGTATTGGAGCCGGACTAAATCTGAATTCGCACCAAAAAATCCCACAGGTGGTAACGCGCTCTCTAACAAAGGCGACCTTTTAACTAGGAAGACTCAAATCCAAAACATCTGATTAAAGATGAATGAGTACTTACCACTCCACCACAATCCTAGTTGGTAGTTCATTCTCCCCTTTTATTAGTTATCAAATTTGTCCTTCATATGTTTATTTTATAATTTTCTATTTATTTAAAGAAAGTGGTAACTTATTTTGTCATTGCATGGACGCATTTAAATTAAGCATCACTTCTTTCAATTTATGCGTAACTAAGTTGTACTTTCATCTACAAGTGCGTAACGTTATACATTATGAATTTATTTATTATTATATTAAAAAAACTCTCAATTTTTATATTATAAGTCAAATCTATAAATTTTATTTAAGAAGATAAACAAAAAAAAAATACACTTAACACAAATAAAGATTGTAAGTTTAAAAAGAAAAACAAGCTAAAAAAATGAATTGATAATAATGTTTCTTTAGATTTTTCTTTCTAATTTTTTATTCTTTAATTGAAACCAATTTTGTATGAACTATTAAATGTATGTAACTCGAAGAAATGGAAGAAACAAAATATTTGCATATAAGGAATAAACCAGTCATTTGAGTTATAAAATACTAATTGTGTTACACTAAATATTGAAGAAAAGAGATTCTCGTCACACGCTATAAGTTAAAATGTTAGAAGAGGTTTGTGAACTTATCCTTGCTAATAAAAATTACTACCGAGGTTATTTTGTTTAAATTCAATTTATAGAAAATACTGCAACACATTAGAACAACTTTGGAGAATGTATGTATTGCTGCATTATTTGTTTTGTAAGAAAAATAAGAACTACTAAATCAATTTGGGGGAATGAAACCAAGAAGATAAACAGGAAGCTAAGTAATTTTCTCTTATAATATCATATCTCAAACAAATGAACGAATCAACAAATCATATATGTTACTACTCTATTCTTGATCATATTATTATCCTATTTTGTGAATACGGGTGCTCTCTCTAAGGTCTAAACCAAAGTATAACATGAAGATGTAGAAGGATCATATAACGCAGGAAGCAAGTATTTCCTTCCATTTGTACCATGTGCATTGTAGCTTGCACCTGTAGTTTCGTCTACCAATAGATCTCCAGCATAGCCAGGGTAAGCACCCTTGGCGTAAACACCAGGGCAAGCAGATGCAGCTTCCAGTGGTGCATCTGCTTCGCCCTGATAGTAACCATTTCCAAATGGATTCGTAGCTGTTCCGGCTAATAAGCTAGCTAAGTTGATCACCATACCATCAACACCTAAATCGTTGTTTGGTGCACCCAATGGTGGGCTTTGTGGTCCGTAAATGGGCTGTTGGAATGGCCAGGCACAGTAGCCAGGACATAGAGTCTCCGAGTTACCAACCCAAATATAAGCAAACTTGTAAGTTTTTTCCTCAATAACGGCACCCTTAGAAGACCCATGAGTTCCACATCGATTGACACAGAACCCATCAACAGCAACATCAGAAGCTGTCAATACAACGTTAATAGCATTTCTCTGTTCACCCTTTGATGTCAATTGCACGATTTGTTTCTCGGTCAATGATTTTCCTAAGGAATAATTTTCTAGGAGCACTTGTTTACCCAAAGATAGGGTAAGGGTGTTCTTGGTATTGGCGAGATGGTAGTATTTTTCAATGGTCTTCCACCATTCGGCTACCGAAGGATGGGTCTCAGAAGGAGTTGAAGAAGAAAGGGAGGTGATGAAATCGGATACTATAGCTCTTTGGGCTGGCTTGAATTTGCCATACCAAATCAAATTGACTGAGATGTTGCCAAAAAGAAGTGCACCCTTGTGGTACTCCAAAAGCTGCATTTGTGGCTCTTGGACTAAAGCAGTGAGCTTTCTTGAAGCGAAGCATACATTAAAGAAAGAAATAACAAGAAAGAATTTCAAAATGAAATATGTCGAATTAGAAGTGAGAGGAGACATTTTTTCCTTATATGTTAGTAATATTTCTCTGGGAAAAATGTAGAGAGGAGCTAGAGCTTTGATGAGAGTTGTGGGATTTAGTGTTGATGGAATGTAGGAGAAGAGTGGGGGAATATATACAAGTATAGTACTTAATAGAGAGAGGGCGTTGTGCTTGTTGGTGTTACGAAGGTGCTGAGAAAAGACGTTATAAAGACTTTAACCAAAAAAGCGTTGGCATTTTAATTAACTTGAGCTAACTGCAAAGGAAGAGGAGAGAAAACGTAACTGGCAACTTATAGCAGTTACTACTACCGCTGTTTTACTGTTTGCGTCACTATTTCAATTCACTTTATTGTTCATTCATTAGTGTTAATGCACCAGTTTCGTGAGAGAAAATATTGGGAGGAGATACTTTAATTGATCGGATTGGTCAAAACAGAGCAATGTACATATACTAACTGGTTTCAATAGAAAGCTAACCAAACACTCGGAAAATTGGAAAACTACTCTTGTCTAAAATTCTTGCACGACAATCCATATCCTTTCCATTAGAATTTGATAAGTGAATAGACTTTGGTGTTTGGACTAGAAACTGGTTTGATCCTTTTTGCTTATTTGAAATTGGTCCAAAAGACTTATTGTGATCATTGTAAAAGAGTTGTTAAATGCTCCCTATTTTAAGCTCTTTAAGTAAAACAAACAAAAATGTGTTAAGACAATAAATATATTTAGTTTTAGGGTCCAAAGTTAAGTCTTCTAAATATTTTCTCACGCAATTGTTGTTAGGATTTTTCTGGGGACGGCGCGAGAGCGGAAGGTCCTTTCGGCGCAGAACCATCAATGGATGAGCTAAGAAATAACATGCCGCTTCGTAGCTAGCCATTATCGTTATGTTCATGTCTCTTAATTGTCTCTTACTATTTGCAAACTTAGTAGGTGTTTGGAAAACTAAAATTTTTTGGAGTTGGAGTTGTGTTTGGCCATTAAAATAAATTAGAGTTCTTTTAGATTTTTTGGTGAGAGAAGTTGAAGTGAAAAAAGCAAAAATAAGTTCAAATATAATTCCAAATTGTATTTGGAATTCTTATGACTAAACACTATAATTTTCATTAAAATGAAATAATTTTTCAGGAAAAAGTAAAAAATTCTCATAGCCAAACGGGCTCTTACACTCACCAAACAGCAACAGTAAACAATAATCATAACCTTATGTACTAATTGCCACCTATTTTTTCATGTTCTTGATTGTCCCGTCTTCATACATGTGCTGTCAAGTTAATATTTGGTACGTAAATTCTTCGTCTCTGCTCAAAGCGCCATATCCATGTTTATTAACGCGTTATGGAGTAAGCACAACTTTACGCAGTTTCACTCCCAATTGATTAGGCATTTGGACAATATTTCAGTTGAAATTTGAAAAGACAGCAGTATTTGATGAATTACAGTTGCACAAAACATATTGAAGCTTTAACTTTTTTTTAGGGAAGACAGGAAATATTGCATCTTCAAATCATACATAATACTCCCTCTATAGCACTTTATGTGAAATTTTTCATTTATCGAGAGCCAAACTTCTTATTTTTGACCTTGACTTTGGACATGGAGCCTTTACGTTTATTGAATTAAATTTTTACATTTTGAAAATTACGTCAAAATTACTTTAAATCACAATAATTAACAATTCAAACTATACAAAAGAAATATAAAAGAATTGTGGCCAAAGAAGGTCTCGTTTTACTCTGGAAATTTGAGCACCATCTCATAAGTTGAGACAAAGATCTACTCTCTCCGTTCGCTTTTACTTATTACTAATTTCCTAATTGAATTTCTACCTTTACTTGTCATTTTTGACATGTCAAGCAAAGACAACTTTCTTTTTTCCTATTTTACCCTTAGTATTAATTTTTTTTTTTCAAATTAATTTCAAGACACAATGTAAACATCATTTAATATGGGTACTATGGTAAAATAACCATGTTATTAATTATTTTCTTAGTGGGTATGTCAAGTCAAAATGTGACAAGTAAAAGCGAACGGAGAGAGTATTTAATTTGAAGCTCATTTCAGTATTTTTTTTTTTTCATATGCTAACTTGGTTCTTTTTGTATTCCTCTACGTATCTAATTTCTAAAAGTAACTTATATCCTATAAACATCAGGCTAATTAAGTTTATGGGATAATTTATTTTTAGTATTATTGAATAGTAAAAGAAAATTTGTGTTGGATGATGTTAAAGTAAAAATGTCACATAGTTAACTAGATCACTGATCGTTAAATTTGATCACTTATCACCTATAACAGTTAGTACTATTCAGAGTTAGTTAATTGTTTTCCGGAAGTTAGTTAACACTGTTAGGTTAGTTAATTAGTTAGTTACTCATATTAGCTACTAATCCCTCCGTCCCAATTTAGTTGGTCATCTTACTAAAAATAAATGTCTCATATTAGCTGATCACTTACTAAATTAAGATAGAATTAATTAATTTTTTTCCATTTTACCCCTACGATTAATTACAATTTCAATGCCTATTCTTATGCCCAATAAATACCATTAATATGGGTAAATGGTAAAATAGTAAAAACTATCACTCCATTTATGATTTCTTAATCACCGTGTAAAATAAAATGTGCCTAACTAAAATGGGACAGAAGAAGTAGTTATCACCTCTTATGATCACTATATATACATGTGTTATGTATAACTATCAAAGACAGATCATTTATAAAATTCTCCCAATTCTACTCTCTTCATCTCTCTGTGTTCTTCTCTTCTTCTCCTTCTTCTTCTTCTTCTTCTTCATCTTCATCTTCTTCATGAATTCTTTATTTTCTATTGTTCCATTACTATTACTTTGTTGTTACTGTGACTTACAACATGGTATCAGAGCAATCGATCTCTGATTAGAAGATTGTTCCCAAGTTACTGTCATTTTGAGAAGTTCTCAATAGAAATCATAAACTAATTTTTAACTCATTTCCGCATGAATTTTTTCAACCATAGACTCCTATGATGATGGGAAACATTATTCTTAAATAAAATTTCGGTTTTACCCTTGTGTTTTCAAAAATTATTTTTGAAGCGAATTTTGGATCCGGAATAAATATAATCGATATGGGTATCGTTGGACTTCTTTTGACTTGTAGATGCCGTATTTAATTAGATTGGTCGTGTTTGGAGATGATTCGAGGGAGTAGAGCTTTCGGTTGAGACTTTGGACAATGTTTGAACTTGCGGATCTTCTTTGAAGACAAGTTGAGATGTACCTTGACTTTCTCTGAAGTGTTTATGTGTTGTATGTTTGTTTGTTCGTATTTTGTAAAAAGCCTAAGATTAGGGATTCCGCTTAGGCGAAATGGCAAGCATCTCCCCGGGTACCAGAGTCTTTTGATGGGTCGCAGTTATTTAGTTGCTTATCTTAGTTAGTCTTGATACTTGTGAATATACTTGGAATAGATTGTAGAGAGTTAGATCATTGATCTTGAGTAATATTAATAGTGGATACCTAATTTAGAGTCTGAATCATGTTTTGTGGACTTGGACGTAATGATTGAGATTTTGAGGATACTTAGAGTATGAATAGACTTGTAAAAGTAGATGAGGTTCAATGTATGGACCAAGTTAGGTTTGGGTAGACCGCGATTTAATATTATTGAGATTGTTATTTATTTCGTATTGTCGTGTGGGGCTTATGTGAACTTCACTATGGACTTGAGTAGTTATTTATGATTGTGTGCCCGAGTGGGGGCTTATATGCATATTGCTTTTGAATTGAGAGAATATATTATTGTGATGCCTGAGTGGGGGCTTGACTTGATGTTATTGGTCATATTTGTGCATTAAATGCCTTATCTATTATTGTGTCACCCGAGTAGGGGCTTGTCTTGTCATCATAGGCCTTATCTATGTATTAGAATGTCGTATCTAATATTATGTCACTCGAGTGGGGACTTGACTGGACATTGTAGGTCTTATCTGAGCATTTAATTACATATTTATTATAGTGATGCCCGAGAGAGGAGATGAAACTGATAATATTGATGACTAAATGACTATTTATTCTGGTGGTACCTAGTGAAAATTGATATCATGAATATTGACACATTGAGTTGATTTTAGGCTTACTTATACATTTATTGAATGGACTTTGATCTTCGTACTGACTGGTCGTGAGCATTACATCCTCATATCATTCATGCATATTCATGAGACATTGATACCACTGAGATATATTGAGTTTTGTAAGTAAATGAGACACTTTATAAAACGCCTATACCGAGGGATGTGTCGGGAAAATTAATTTGAGACATGAGATTGAGATTATAAGAGTATATGGGTTGCGAACCCTCATGGGTCCTACTTTAGGAGCAATGAGGCTCGGTAGGTGTATACAGAAAGTTATGCGATAACTTTCAAATATTCATCATCATCACTACGTTGCATTGCATTGACATTCCTTGGTATGATTTGGTATTGTGTTAGTATTTACTCTTGTATTGTATTACCATGATAGAACCTTGTTTATGATATTATGTTTGAGCATTCATTTCACTTCATTACGTTGTCTTATATCATCTTATATTGGTTGGGAGGTTGAGATATTATGAGACGAAGGGTGTGACTATGATTTGATCGGAGGGATAGTTGTGTAGCACCTTTTTGGGTAACATATTATACACTTTTATATATATACGCTCTCCCTGTCTTATCCCATATTATTGGTTGATATATTTGATTAGTCGTGTTACATCGTATTAGTGAGTCTTCTTCGTAAATAAACTCCCTTATTTTGTGATCATAAAAGGAATAGTGTTGACTCACCTAGGTTGATGTGCCTACCCTGTTTTTGGTAAATCTATCGACTGTTGGATTGGGTTACCCTGATAGGATAAAATATTATATTTGTGGGTGATAGAACCTTTGGGAAACCTTGGGTAGTTGGGGGTGGTTCTCGCCATTGCTTTGACTTAGGGTTGGTTATCGACGATGTTTGCTGAGTACACGTGATTTCGTACTCACCCTTACTTTTTTTTCTTGTTTTTCTGCACCTTGTGCAGGTATTGGACCGAATAGTAGTTTGTGGATCGTCTTCTTCTAGTATTGACGTTGCAGAGATCGGGGTAGTGTCTGATGGACTCCAAGCTTACCCAGATATCTCTTTATTTATCTTATGCTTATCTGCATTTAAGATACTTTAGTTATTGATATATTTTTATATTTAGAGGATTGTCCTAGTGACAACCAAACCTGAGATATATTTTTGGAGACATGCGTCTTGGTTATATATTTAGGATTATTCTATTTTTTCACTTTCGTTTCTATTTTCCCTTATTCGTGTTCTTTTGAATTAGGCTAGGCTTACTTGTCCGGAGGATTTGACAAGTGCCATTGCGTGTCTATTTTGTATCGTGACATGAGTGAAGCCCTGTCCAAGTTTGGATTTATACAAAGTCAACATGACCATTCTCTGTTTGTCAAGAAATCAGAACGAGGAACTACTTTGATCCTAGTAAATGTTGATGAGATGCTTAATACTTGCAATAGCTTAAAATTGATTCAAGAGACTAAGGATGCTCTACAAAGTGCCTTCAAAATGAAAGATTTGGGAGAACTTAAGTATTTTCGTGGAATTGAGTTTGCAAGATCAAACCTAGGAATCACTATGCATCAAAGAAAATATGCCTTGGAGCTAATATCAGAAACAGGTTTAGCAGGTGCAAAACTAGCTGCTACACTAATTGATACCAACTGCAAACTAACCTCAAGATAATATGATGAGGTTACAGAAGATAGGTATGTTTCAAGAAAAGATCCACTAGCTGATCAGGGTGCTTATCAGAGGTGAATAGGCAAGCTGCTCTATCTGACAATAACTAGACTTGATATATCCTTTAGTGTGCAGACAGTAAGTCAATTTTTACAAGCTTCAAAAATGTCTCACATAGAGGCTACTTTAAGATTTGTAAGGTATGTTAAGAAGCAACATGGACAATGTTTGTTATTATCAAGCAATCATAAGAATGAGATGACTGCATTTGGTGGTGCAGACTTGGCAGCATGTCCTAATACTAGAAGGTTTGCTACTAGCTTCATGATTAAGCTTGGAGGTTCTCTTGTGTCCTGGAAATCAAAGAAACAAGTTGTTGTATCAAAAAGTTCTGCAGAATCAAAGTAGAAGCATAGCCTCTATCATTGCAGAACTAACTTGGCTGTTAGGTTTGATGAAAGAGATTGGAGTAGAAGTTACACAACCAGTTAGAGTGTTTTGTGACAGCAAGTCTGCACTTTAGATAGCTGCAAATCCAGTGTTCCATGAAAGAACCAAACAAATAGAAATTGACTGTCACTTCATCAGGGAAAAGATTTACCTAGGATTGGTTAGTACTCATTACATTGCAACCTCAGATTAACCAGCTGATATTTTAACTAAAGGGCTTACTAAGGTCCAGCATGAATATCTAAAGTCCAAGCTAGGTGTATTAAACATCCTCCATCCCACCTAGCTTCAGGGGGAGTGTTAAAGTAAAAATGTCACATAGTTAATTAGATCACTGATAGTTAAATTAGATCACTAATCACCTATAACAGTTAGTACTATTCAGAGTTAGTTAACTGTTTTCTGGAAGCTAGTTAACATTGTTAGGTTAGTTAGTTAGTTACTCAGATTAGCTACTAGTTATCACCTCTTATGATCACTATATATACATGTGCTATGTACAACTATCAAAGACAGATTATTAATAAAATTCTCTCAATTCTACTCTCTTCATCTCTCTGTGTTCTTGTCTTCTCCTTCTTCTTCTTCATCTTCTTCATGAATTCTGTATTTTTCTATTGTTCCATTACTATTACTTTGCTGTTACTGTGATTTACAACAGATGGATCTTAAATTAGTATTAGCATTTAGTACAACACAACATTTCTTCCCGCTTGTTCATTGTTGTGCATCTTTTTTATCTAATAACCATCAATTCCTATAATGGTTGTCAACTGGTCATGACATCCAAGCCCTACTAAAGAAGAAAACAATAGAAGTAATTGGACGCCTGATGATCTCTAGTCTATTTAACATCTTGTCTTATGCTAATTGTGTTGATCCATATATTTGTTAAGTAACTTTGAAGCATGCATGCCAGCTATTATTATAGTTCTGCATCTGCCTTGTCGAAAAGGGAAAGAGAGCCCACTAAATTATTGGCTTCTCCATGTTTATGCCTAACGACATATATTCTTTCAAATCTTATAAAAAGAATGCTAAGTTAATAATTTTCTTAGGCGTGTAACTAATAAGCCTTTGCCTAATTGAACATCACTAATTAATTGATCGGAATTCCCAAAATAATGTTGAGTTGCATTACCGGTCTTTGGAAAACTAAGAACTCATAAATCAATTGAACAAGGAAAATGAACTTAGAAGGTGATATAGACATAGCAAAATAATTTTCTCTTATATTATCATATCTTAAACAAATAAATGAATCAACAAATTTTATCTTACAACTCTATATTGCTGAACTATATATATTGCGGTATATTCTATTTTGTAAATACTGGTTGTCTCTCTAGACCAAAGTGGAGCATGAAGATGTAGCAGGATCATATAAAGCAGGAACTAAATATTTCCTTCCTTTAGTACCATGTGCATTGTAGCTTGCACCTGTAGTCTTGTCCACCAATAAATCTCCGGCGTAGCCTGGGTAAGCACCCTTGGCATACACACCAGGGCAAGCAGATGCAGCTTCCAATGGTGCATCTGCTTCGCCCTGATAATAACCATTTCCAAATGGGTTCGTGGCGGTTCCAGCCAATAAGCTAGCCAAGTTGATGACCATACCGTCAACACCCACATCGTTGTTTGGTGCACCCAATGGTGGGCTCTGTGGTCCGTAGATTGGCTGGTGGAATGGCCAAGCGCAGTAGCCAGGACATTGTGTCTCCGAGTTACCAACCCAAATATAAGCAAATTTGTAAGTCTTGCCCTTAATAATAGCACCCTTAGAAGACCCATGAGTTCCACATCGGTTGACACAGAACCCATCAACAACAACATCGGAGGCTGTCAACACGACGTTTATGGCGCCTCTCTGTTCACCCTTTGATGCCAATTGAACGATTTGTTTTTGAGTCAGTGATTTTCCAAGGGAATAATTTTCGATGAGTACTTGCTTGCCCAAAGAGAGGGAAAGAGAGTTCTTGGAATTGGCAAGATGGTAGTATTTTTCAGTGGTTTTCCACCATTGGGCTACAGAAGGATGGGCATTAGATGGAGTTGAAGAAGAAAGTGAGGTGATGAAATCTGATACAATAGCTCTTTGGGATGGCTTGAATTTACCATACCAAATCAGATTAACAGAGATTTTTCCAGAAAGAAGTGCACCTTTGTGGTACTTCAAAAGCTGCATTTGTGGGTCTTGGACTAAAGCACTAAGCTTTCTTGAAGCAAAACACACATTCATGAAAGAAATCAATACAAAAAGTGATAAAATGAAATGAGTCGATTTCCAACTGAGTGAAGAAGACATTTTTTTCCTTCTTAATTGGTAAATTTCTTCCGAAGACAGTAATTAGATGTTGAAATTTTGATGGAAGTTTAGAGTGGTGTACAAGTTTGGATGGAATTTTGGATAATCGAATGGGAATATATATAGTAACACAATTGAGAGAGGATGTTACGAAGGTGCTGAGAAATTAGGGGTGGAAAAGTGACATTAAGTAAACCGCGTTGCCATGTTTCATTAACTGGAGCTAGCTGCCCAACTTGAAACTTTAGTGCCAATTAACTTTTTGCGGTTGCTACTTCCGCGGCTCAATAGTTTACGATTGACATCACGGTTACAACTCACAATTGACTTCATTCATTAGTGTTCCTGCACCAGTCTCGAGACTCGTGAGGGTAAAATATGGAAGGTGATACTGTAAATCCGTTCATTTTTACTTATTCATATAACTAAAAATAGATATTCAACAATACTTATTAAAATTCGAAAATCAATAGATAATTTATCTATTTGTGTCAATATTACACTTGATATTAAATACTACTCCAATGCATTTCACAAACATTAAATTTATTATAAGTTGTGTGACAAGTCAATAGTAGACAAGTTTTGTTGGACTGAGAGAGTAATTTACAAATTTAGCAAAACTGAGTTAATGTACATATACTTAGGGCCCGTTTTGCCATGAAATTTTTTCACTTGTTCCTTGAGTTTGGTCATGCTTCATTGTGAAAATAGTAAAAAATAATTTTTGTTTTCAAAGTGAAAATTGATATTTGGAAATTTGAGTTGTGTTTGGCCATGAAGTAAATTAGAATCGTTTTTGGATTTTTGTGGGTAATTTGGATTGAGAACAGGTTTTTAAATTTTTTAAAATTCTTGAAAAAAGTAAAAACAATTTTTTTGAAATTTTATGATCAAACATGTTTTCCGAAGTTCAATCCCTAAAAAAAGTGAAATATTTTCATAGCCAAACGGGAACTTGTTTCAAAAGATAACCAAATTAAGGATTGGGGGGAGGGGGCATGTCTCTACTTTTATTAAAGAAATTATTTTTCTCATTTTCAAGAAGACAATGTCACTTTTTAGACGATCACCCTCAAATTTACAATGTAACTTTTCCGCTGAAGAAGATTCAGATGAACCCCTTACTCCCACTCGGCTCCCCCGACAATCATGGATGAGCTAACAAATAACAAGCCGCGTCTCAGCCATTAACGTTATGTCCATGCCTTCTTAATTCTCTCTTGCTATTTGAAAGCGTTAGATCCACCAAACTGTAACGTAAACAATAATTATAACCTTATATATCAATTGCCACCTATTATTTTCATGTTCTAGATTGCACCTCCTTATACCTGCCCTGTCAAGTTACAACTTGGTACCTAAGTCACCACTTAAATTCTACGTTTAACGCGTTATGGAGTAGCTGACGCTTTACAGATCCACTCTACCAAGTCTTTACGCAGTTGGAACAATATTTCACTTGAACATTGACAAAAGAAGTATTTGAATTTTTAATTCCACAAAAATAAATTGACTTTAAGATTTGTGAGGGAAAACCAATATTTCACTTGGAAATATGCCTTCAAATCATATTTCAATATTTAATACTTCCGACCAAATTATATATTTCCTCGGTTCCTTTTTAAGAGTCAAACAATGTGAATTTTGACTAACATTTTAAAATATATATTTTTTTAATTATTTTGATATGAGAAAAGTTGCAGCTTATAATACTTTTCGTATAAATTTTGAATATGTAAATTTAAATTTTAATATATTAAATTAATCTAGTCTAATTTAGCTTTGAAAATTAGTTAAATTGACTCTCGATAAGCGAAATGTGACAACTAACGAGGAATGGAGGGGTATATAGGAGTAGTATTTATAAACAATGATGTTCAATTGCAAACGAGCTCTAACTATTTCACATCTTTTCTTTACTTTCAGGTTTCAATTTCCATAAAATAAGTCTTGCTTAGTATTATTTGGTATGGAATTGTAATAGTAGTTCTTCTCCTTGGATGATGCCTTAGTTCTTTTTGGATTACCCATTAAACTATTATGTCCTATATATAAACACCCAACCTCAAAATATAAAGAAAATAATTGTAAATACAGGCGAATTATTTGATTCCATAATACTATTCTAAATAATTGGATAACTCTTCAATTATTTGAATTTATTACAATACAACATTCTCTTCTTTTTTTTTTCATAATAATTGTTCTAATAACCATCAATTTTATAATAGTTTTCATGACATCCAAGCCCTACAAGAAGAAAATGATAGAATTAAGTTGGACAAAAATCCAGAGGGGCCAAAGGGACATATATACATGCTTGATTTCTAAATCATTGATCCATTCAGAGAACTTTGGAAGAATGCCAGAGATGTGTATTGTGTTTTTGCCTGGTCGAAACTGGAAAGATAGCTTACTAAATTATTGGTTTTCCCATGGTTATTTTCGTAATTCTTCCACAGGTTATGTCACCCTAATAATTTGCTTAGGCACAACTAATGTTTTTCCTAAATATTGGAGAAAGTATGACAGCGCTTTAAGATACAGTGATTCTTTAGATACTTGAAAGCGAAAAAAAATCCGATGATTTGCCGTTAAACAAAAAAAACAAAAAAAAACTCCCCCAGAGTTCACGATATACGAGGGATTTGAAGAATTAACAATTTTGAGGTATATAAAAAAATCTCGAAATTGCAAATAATATTTAGATAAGGAAATAATTTCGTTACCAATAAGACAAGGAAATTATTTGGGTTAAGAGTTAAAATAGGAATCAACTTTCCTTTAATATTATTTACCTTTTTTGCAAATTACATTATTGAAAAAGATAAATAATTAATATCACTTAAGAAAATTATTATATTTACCTTTTAAATTACCTGATAGTGTAAAAAAAAGTGATACACCAATGGTGCACAAAATTTAAACTCTTTGTTTAATAGCAAAACATATTAGTAGGATTTTAGGTAAGCAACGTGCCAGAACATGAAATATAAGATTGGTCAGAGAATTTAACTAATAGCCTGTTTGGCCAAGCTTCGAAAATCAGCTTATTTTCAGAATTGCTTTTTTCAAAAGTGCTTTTCAAAAAAGTACTTTTGGTGAGAAACAGTTTGTGTTTGGCCAATACAATTAAAAAAGCACTTTTGAGCAGCAATTAGTGTTTGGCCAAGCTTTAAAAGTATTTTTAAGTATATTTTTCTCATAAGTGCTTTTTTCAAAAGTGCTTTTGGAGAGAAGCTACTTTTTTTAGCTTATGAAAAACTGCTTTTTTTACTCCCCAGAAGCACTTATTTACTTCCATAAGCTTGGCCAAACACCTCAATTTTTTAAAATAAGCACTTTTGAGAAAAAATAAGCACTTTTGAGGAAAAATAAGCTTGGATATGTATTAATAATTATAATAAAATTTGCTATTAATACATTTAACTTAGTATTATCTTACCTTATATTTCTGCTAATTAGACCGCACTTATCATAGACGATTATCTGTATTTGTTAGTAGATAATTTTTAATAGCCAAGATTATGTATAAACAACAGAAATCCTGATAGTTTGGACCATAATTATAAAAAATCTTGATATTTTGCAGATTTACAGAAAATTCCGTGTTTTAAGATGTTGAGATACATAATTGTATTGAGATATATTTTCTAAAGATACTTTTTTTTTCGAAAAAATTGATTTTAAAACTGAAAGAAGCAGATTTTGCGAGATTTAATGGTCCATTAATACGTTTTTGAACTTATTTCGGTTGTTGAATCCCTTAAAAATAGTAACGGATTTTCATTTTCACAATTAAGCTCATTCGGCAAAAAAATTCAAAAATTCTCAAGCTCTGTTTCTCCACTTTTGAATTTTATATCAGATTCACAATGAACATTTCGATCTTGTTGAGGCATTCCGAAGTTTGATTTTCTGATATCCAATACGAACAATACAAAAGTGATGGGATTGTCGTCGGAGAGAATATATAGCTGTTGAATTGAAAATTGTTGAATTGCAATTGAGAGAGAATGAAGGTATGAATGAAGTACAAGATAGCCATCTGGAGGGCGTCCTGATCATTGTCGAAATCGCCCAACTTCAAACGTTCAACAAAATCCTCCTTATTCACAGCAACTTTTTCAGGGAAATACTTTTCCATCAACACACTGACCGAAGAATCTGGGTACTCAAAATCTGCTATATCACCGATGCATTTTAAATCGGTAATTAGAGCAAATTCATCTATGGAAAATCTGAGCACATTGTCGCTGACCCATACATGAACTTCATCAGGATTGTCTGTTCTAACTCGAGCATCAAAACACATTTGGTTATTTGACCGGTGTACTTACAATTTGAAATATTGAGATAAACACCAAAACATGTTTCTCGGAATAACTCAATGATAAACACCAAAACATGTTTCTCGGAATAACTCAATGACCTCACTGCTCAGAATCTCAGTAAAATCAGTTTAAAAATATCAGTTGCATGAGCTGCCGAATCTCAATGGATGAGGTGGAATATCTTGCACAACATATTTCATTCCCTGCATAGCAACCAAAATATATATTTAATTATTGAGTGGATATTCCTAACATAAAAAACTTAAACACATAATAAAATAGCATATGTATCTTTACAACAAAACATCCACTGCTATTCGATTTCTATGTATCATTAAGGTAATTTTTTGTCCCGATACATAAACTTTACGTATCTTACCGAACAAAATGTAGAAGATTCATAAAGTTAAAGGTTTTTTCAACAAAGATGATGTTGTGACCCGATACATAAAAATTATGTATCAGATTGAACAAAAAATATCCAATACATAAAATTAAAGGTTTTTTATCAACAAAGATACATTTTTCAAAAGTATTTACTGCACAAAATTAGTGATGATACATATTTGCATACCTTGGGTGGAGGCCATCATGATGTATCCTCTTTATCTTTTCTTTTTGAAGATGAAACCACCGATTTTTTTGATTTTCTGGCCAACTCCTCCCGCAACTTCTTCATCATAGTCGGGTCGTTGCGATGCTTGGATCTATTTGCATAGAAATTAATATCTTTTGAATCAAAATTGTTCGGAATAAAATTAGGTGGTGTAGTAATATCATATACAGTAGGCATTGGATTTTCTACATGCAATTCCTCCATTGGAGTTTGCTCATCTAACTGGGTTATACCAAGACTAAATGATAGTCCTGATTCCATTAACCTCCTTAATGATTTGGATAATAATTTTAGATGGATAAGGAAAAACAGTTGAAGCTTGTAAAATTGAAGATGAAGTTGAGAAGAAGATGACTTGAGTTCAAAATCGTCTAAAATTTTTGAAACCGCCAATACATTTTGCATGATTGTATCCGCTTTTCTAAGACATTTCAAAGGGGGAGTTGTGCTATGTATCGGCTTTTATGAGAGAAAAACTCCTTTTAGAATTTTTATAATTACTTTTAAGAGAAGGGATATATGTAAATATGATTAGTTAAATCGTATGTTTATCTAATTTAGTCCAAGATTATTGCATAGATTAAGAGCACCATAAGAAAGAGAAATTAAGAGTCCGCCATCTTGATTATCAATGCAAAAGTGCATTCTACAAGTGTGGAACGTTAGTATACATCTTCCTCCCGTTAATAATCTCCTATAAGTAGAAGTCAAATGGGATGGTTGTTGTAAGGTGAAAATAGTTTTTACCCCATAACTTTACTTTAAAAATTAAAATTTTTTTCAACTTTGAACAATAATCAAACTCTTCCTTTTATGCTAATTAAATCTTTAAAATGCCTATTATATCCTTTTGTTATCAAATTTTTTCACTCGTTTATAAATCATGATTTTTTATTTTTTTAAATTCATGTAACAAATTTTTTATAAAAACATAAATATTTTATTTTAGGGAAAAAAGTGAGAAATACTAATTAAGTATATAAGCTAATGATGTTTTATAATGAAGTAAATTAGCATAATGAGAAAATTAATTTTATTAATAATAATCAAAACTCTAATATTTATTTATACAAGCGAAAATAGAAAGTAATAATAACTATACAAATATATTTCGATGCAGGAAATACAAAATAATTAATTAAATTAAGGTCAAATTTTTAAAGATTGTATTTGTTTAAATTTTAAATTATTTTAAACTATAATTTATGTAATACTCATTAATGACAATCAAAACTTGTTTATTTATACAGACAATAGAGAATACCTCGTCGTTTCATATTACTTGACACTCATACTAAAAATAGTTGTTTTAGTTTACTTCTCTAATTTATGAAATCAAGAGAACTTTTTAATATTTTTGTAGTTCTACTCTTAGTATTAAATAATTGCATAAGCAGTAGGAGTCAAATTTAAAGTTTCAAAGTATTATTAATAAGTCTAGTTTAGTAAAATACACCCCTAATTAAAATTTTCTTAAGGGGTGTATCATATCAAGAAGGGTCAAGTAATATGAAACACATGAAGTAAGAGAGTGGGGAAAGACAAAATTATACTCAAATGCATGTACATACACACGCTTAATGCATATAATATTGAAATAACGGTCAACAAAATAATATTAAATTTTGTGACAAATTCATAAAAATATTATTCTACTTATAATATTAATGAACTTAATAAAAAAGTTATGATTACCTAGGTTTAAAATATAAATTATATATAATATAAAGAGGTATTAGATAAATATATTTAATATAACAAGAGAAAAATGGGCATTCCATAGGATAAAGGAGGAATTTGATTATTATTTAAAGTTAAGGGGAGATTGATTTTTAAAACAAAGTTAGAGAGGTGAAAATAATTTTCACCCTATATTTATAAGCATTAACTTTTGACCGAATGAGCCTCCTCATAACCGGCTTCATTAGATCTACAACAAAGCCTATTCACTGCTGTCTTCCCACAACAACACATAGAAATGATCCATATCCAACAAGGAATCTAAAAAATAAAAGGCCTAAGTCATATCTACCAACTATATTTATCTAGCCCATTTTATAAATTACAATTATCAAATAAATATTAGTCCACATTTAGTTCCCATTAGTCCATGGACAATATTTCACTTTTTTTCTAAGCTTTATTCCAAAAAACTATTTGGGCAGCAAATTGTAGTAATTCAATTTAAAATTGAATTTCGAAAAAGAGAAAACCTGATAGAGTATGATCGCGCGATATGCCGTGGTTTGACAGTTATCAGTGTTGTCTCTTTCGATCCTTTCCTCAAATGTTGACTAACCAAACAGGCAAACACCCACTTCATTTTTTGTTCTTTTTCCTGTGACAGTTAGCTGTCTCTTAACTACTCTCCTACAACCCTCTTCAATCTTAGCTGTATGTTTGCTGTAATCTATGCATGTGTAGATTCACTCCTAATCTATCTCTCTCTTTCCATTAAAATAATACGCGCTCTTTATTATAGCTATATATATAACGACTTCTCTAACTCCCTATCTTCACTCACTCTAGCTCACATCAATTCTTAACTATTTTTTCTTCATAATTAACTAAACAAAATGGCTTCTTTCATCAATACTAGCATTTCGTTTGTTGTTCAATTTTCAATTGTTCTTTCTTTGATTCATTTCTCCTTGGCAACAAGGCAACTCGAAGAACAAACTGAGCTTTATAAGTTCCATTACCATAATGGTCCACTTCTTACTGGTAAAATCTCAATTAACCTTATTTGGTATGGCAAGTTCAAGCCTACTCAACGTGCAATTATCTCAGATTTTATTACCTCCTTGTCTTCTTCAAGAAAAACATCTTCCAACCAACCATCCGTCGCCACGTGGTGGAAATCTACTGAAAAGTATTTCAGTTTACTAAAATCCAAGAAAGCTTCTCCTTTAGTCCTCTCACTTGGTAACCAAATATTGGATGAGAGTTATTCTTTAGGCAAATCACTTAAAAACACACAAATCAAACAATTAGCAGCTAAAGGTGATCAGAAAAACGCAATTAACATTGTGTTAACGGGGTCTGATGTAGTCGTTAACGGGTTTTGTTCGAGCCGATGTGGGACACACGGATCTTCTTTAAGTTCCAAAAATACCCCTCCAAAGGGCAAGATTTACAAATTTGCCTACATATGGGTTGGTAATTCGGAGACGCAGTGCCCTGGTCAATGCGCGTGGCCATTTCACCAACCCATTTACGGACCACAGGGTCCAGCCTTGGTTGCACCCAACAATGATGTGGGCTCGGATGGAATGGTGATGAACTTGGCTAGCTTATTGGCTGGGACCGTGACGAATCCTTTTGGAAATGGTTACTATCAAGGACCAGCTGATGCGCCACTAGAGGCAGCGTCAGCTTGTCCTGGAGTTTATGGGAGTGGGGCCTACCCTGGCTACGCTGGTAATTTGTTGGTGGACCCTACTACTGGTGCTAGCTACAATGCGCATGGTGCTAATGGGAGGAAGTTCTTGCTACCTGCACTATTTGATCCTTCCACATCTTCATGTTCTACTTTGGTTTAAGACAAAAATATTATACTTAATTAGCGTGCTATTTATACAGAGAACTGTACTTGGTAAAATCTAGATATTAGGATATTCTTTGATTCTATATAATTCATTCTTTTGTATCGATTGATAAGTAAGATTATTCCTGAACTTTGTTACATGTTCTAATGTTAACTAGACGACGATCTTATAATTATCCTTGTCAAAAAAGAGTTTCTTTTTAAGAAAGACGACGTTGAATGGATGCGACTGTTTTTATCCAACTTATTTTTTGATAACAAGAGCTACATATTGTTGTTTTGGAAAAGGCTAAATTTACTTTAGTTAGAGATTTTTAGTTTGAGTTTTGAGAATGAAAAAAATATTGATTGAAAGCGCTTTAATTTGGTCTTGGATTTTACGTAGCTCGCTCAAAATTAGTTGAGTCCAAAAAAGATACTAAACATCAGTTTGAGAAATCAATGTTGATTTACGACTTGACTTGAAGACTTAGAAGAATATTTACGATCGCAGTGAATCGGAGGTGTTTGTCACCAAATTTTCTTAGTTATTGGTACTTTTTTTGTAAATACTTGTTTTCTTGTCTTTGTACAGTTTAATTACTTCATATTTATTCTCATTTCATTCAGCATGTCGTCGCTTAAAATGAATATCTGAAGTATATATTGCAATAGATCATGACCAAACGATAACAAAATGATTTTCAATTGCTTTCAATGGATCCAATTGAGATATTGTGATAATCACACCTTACAATATAAAATTGATACTCTTATTACGCTTATAAGATGTGGATCAAAATACTATGGAGACAGAGAAAAAAATTACTATTTTTGTTCATATTTATGTGATACGTTTTCTTTTGTAGGTTATCTCTAAAAAAGACGTTACCTTAATATATTTAGAAGCATTTTAAACTTAAAAATCTCATTTTATACCACAGATTATTATTTATAACTAAACAAATGTCTTAAACTTGTTTTGAACCATAATTTATAGAAATATTCCTTCTTTAAAAAAAAATCTTGCACAGTCAAATAGTGTTATATAAATTGAGATAGCGGGAGCATTAGTTTAATTTTGAGAAGGAAAATACATACTTCTAACATTAAGCACTTGGCATTGGACATAAAAGTGCATCCATGGAAGAGCATCCCGCAGTGCTAGACTAGTTGGGCTCGTCTTATTCAAATTAGGCCTCAAAAATGTTGATGGCTCTGGACTGGCCCAAGAAAATTTTGAAAATTACACACCGAAATAGGCTGCGTGATTTTATTTCTTTCAATCCGGCGAAATGGAATTGACGTGTACCAATTTGGGTCAGATTAATAAGCTTATGACCATTTTCTTTTTTAGTGGTCGCCAGATATAGATATCTCACATTAAAAAAATAATAAAAATCACCAAAATATACTGAATGTCACATGAAGTTTGATGCACTAATGGTATAAAAATACCTATGCAATTAATTACCAGAAAAGCCAATTGCAGGTCAATATATATAGCTGCTAATCCATTGCTAAAATGCTCAAAGCTAATTGAATTTTCTTGTAATCCGTAGCTAAACTAAATTAGTTTGGAATTTTTTTCTGCTTAGCCACAAAATATTGTTTGTCGCTAATTCCTCATTTTCTAGTGATGATATTTAATTGCTAAGTTTTAAACATGGATATACAGGCACATATTGGAGCTACCAACTGGCATAAATATTTCTTTTACACACTATGAATGTATAAAAGTCAAATTCAATATTTTCTAGGGTGCATTCAACTAACAGTCACAAGTTGCTTTTGCCAGACAATACTTGCATGGAAATATGCATCTTAGAAAGGGTATAACAAACGCCACCAGCTTAATTAGCTCACCTAATCAGCATCATAAAACCAGCATTATGTTTATAGTTTTGCTAAGCTAAATGAGATATTATAGTGTATATATTAGTTGGTTTCAGTGTTGAGCATCTTAATTTAAGTTTATACTGGATAATCTTGATGATTTCACTAACTTATAGATAAACAAAACATTTTAGCTGATATATTATGAGGTCTCGTTTAGCTTCCTACTGACAGACATAGCTATACCAAATCACACAATTACTCGCCAGAAACTTTAGATCGATCCTAATTAAATTTATTTGGCAGAGTTGTTTTTTTCTATATAAGCAAACATTGCAACTTTAACTACTCTTTTTCCCCTTTTTGTGTTCACCCTGAATAAATTAGTTAGTTTAGTAGGGGTGCATTCAAGATTTGACCTTTATAGGTTCTTGATTTTAGGACAACATGTCTAGTGCAAATAAATGAGTTTTGAATTTAATTTTATCTATCTAAAGAGCAAATGAACCGGCATAAGGAGACGCTTCAGAACTCTATTCATGCTTTTTTATTAAAGACATTTACATAAATAGTATAAATATGTATTCTTATCTACCAATTATAGTATATGAGTTGATAACATAATTATTTTTTTTTACCAAAAATAGCAAAATACATATATGTTATATTTTATGCACAATTTTAATCAGAGGCGGATCTAGGATTTGGAGGCTACGGGTGCCATATCATTTTAAACATAAATATGTTGATCGAACTAACCAAATATTTAACTTATTTTCAACCTTATAACTAGCAACTTGGGACGACTTCAGTTAGATTATTCGTCTTTTCGATAGATCGAACAAAATAATGAACTAATTATGACAACTTATCACAATAAAAAAAAATTGAACAATATTATTATTTTAAAAACATGCAATTATGAATTTTCATATTTTAAAAACATTCAATGAGAACGTAATTATTTACCTAGGTAGATACTTCACGCTCTACGTAACAGACTAAATATAAGCATGTTGAAGAATATCACATATTTAATTCCAATAATAGAGACGAAGTCTTATGTTAAAGTATTTGGCTCACACCATGAAACAATCTAATAAGGATAATGAAATCAAATGATATTTCATAATTTCAATATAAATTTCATGCCGGCCCTTATTTCAACATGCATCTTATTTTGTAATTTAAATTTTCAATAAGATTCATTTATCATAACTTAAACTATTTTTTTTCATATCCATGAAATTGTTTAGATATATAATATAATAAAGAGTATGAGAATAAATTGTCGAAATTCTGAAATTTTGACGAAAAGAGAGGAGAAAGAATTAGTCAGAAGAAGAAAATTATTTCTCTTTTCGTCTAATTTATATGACATCATTTAACTAGGTATAATTGTTTTTTTTAAAGTAAGACATTTGAAATTTGAGGTCTAAAATAAACCTTAGACATTTGTATAGCTATAAATTATTAAGGGTAAGAGGAGAATTTTAAAATTAAGTTGTTTCTAATTACAAAAAAAGTTCTTTTTGGGAAAAACTAAAAATAAAAGTGTGGCACATCAATTGAGACAAAGGGGGTAATATTATATTCTTAAAATAAAAAAGAAGAAAAGAAAATAAGGAAAAATTAAAACGAAAATATGTCAGCAAAAAAAAAAAAAAGTTAAGAATTTTTAAAACTTTTGTATCAAAATAGAGTGAAATTAATATAGGATTCTTTTGGCAAAAGAAATGAATAGCAACTAAAAAGAATGCTACGTCTGGAATCAAACTCGTGTCCAATGGGCAGTGAAGTTAACGGGTTTCCACTGGCACCAAGTGCCACTCCTGTAGTGCGGGTGCCAAGTTTTACATCTATGTAATTTATCCTACATATATACATATATATACAGAAATTCTACCGAGGCTTCCGGGTGCCGTGGCACCCCCATCGCTACACATAAATCCGCCCCTGATTTTAATATAGTAACACATAAACTAACTTGAATAGCATCTAAATGTTTCAAATTTAATTATAATACGTTTTTAACATCATTAATAAAAGAAAAAAATAAACAACAAATTTAATACATTTTGAATTCAATATATTATACATATTAAAGACGTATTTCAATATGCGTGGTAAATATATATAACTAAAACATTTTTAATACAAATGTATTATAAGTATTATACGTGAATTTCAAACATTCCGAATTCATAAAATGTACAATATTGAATTCGAATTGTATTACAACGATCATTTACATTTAATACCATTTGAATTAAATATATTATACATATTAAAGGCGTATTTCAATATGCGTGATGAATATATATAACTAAAACACTTTTAATACAAATGTATTCAAACATTCCGAATTCATAAAAATGTATAATATTGAATTCGAATTGTATTACAACGATCATTTACGTTTAATACATTTTGAATTCAATATATTATAAGTATTAAAGACGTATTTCAATAAACGTGGTGAATATATATAACTAAAATATTTTTAATACAAATATATTAAACCTCAAAAACGACACCGTTCTTCTCCTCTTCCTCCACCATTAATTTCAATGGTAGAAGAAAATTCAAGAACCAAAAAGACCATTCCACCATACACGAAAGCCATATCCGGTTCACTAGGCGGAATTGTAGAAGCGAGTTGTTTACAACCCATTGATAAAAGTCGTAATTAAAGATAAAGTTAAGTTAAGAGTCATAATTAAGTAAAAGTTTTACTATTAATGGTAATATAAAGCCTTAAAAGTTATTAATTATGTAAAAAATTATTTATTAGTCAACTTTGATACTTTTTTGAATGTCATACATTTTTTAAGTCCCTTTTTTTAATCCGTTTCAAAAAGAATATCTTTTGACAACTTCTTAATTTTAACTTTCGTGTGACATGTTCAAGACCATACGATTGAAGGACATTTGAGTACATTCTATCCACCTTTAGTTTAACCGCAAGATTCAAAAGTTTCTGTCAGATTAAAATCAGACAAAGAAATTAAAACAGAGAGAGTAATACTCTTTGCAAATAATCATAATCTTCTTTTCGTTTTTGTTTTTCCATTCCACGAAAGCGATACTCCATTTCTTAAAGAAACTAATTAAGATATAGATTTCAACTTTTTAACTAATTAATGTATTCAAACATTTATAAATCAATCAAGGACAGATCGATTCAAAGCGGGAAGTCAACAAATACCAAACTACTCGTAGTATTTAGATTATGGTTGAGAGCTTGAAGATTTGATTGATGGAGATTGACAAACAAACGACTCAATAAGTTTGATTCCTTTCACCCACCCTTTAATTGTGGGGTGCTACCTCACTGTGTCCCTCTTTTAATGAACTAAAATCATATAGTAATTCAATATTATATAATCCAAAACCATATAGTAATTGAATTTACATACTCTGTTCATGTATTCAAGACAATCCTTTAAAACCTGATCCCCCTAACCCCGATCCATCGACTTGTCCAGTCATATAGTCCGTGTTTTGGTTGGTGGTTGACCAAAGCCCTGAAATTATAAATTGTAATTATACTTCTATCGTCTCAAAATAAGTGTTTCTTTTGTAAAAATCACATCCATCAATAAATAAATAAATAAATATAATCTGTAGTAGTTTATTAAATTATTTTTATTTAACAAATGTCTTTTGAAAATTGAAGATTTACTTAAGAAGGTGGAATATATGGATATAGTAGGGAAAAACATGCTAATTTTTGTTTAGAATTTCTAAAACGACACTTATTTAGAGACGGAGGAGTAACTAGCTGGCCAGCTGTATTAAGAAAAAACACAACGAAACTTTCATTTTTTTATTTTTTTTTGTCAACGTCTTCATTAATACTCCCTCCGTTCAGTTTTACTAGTCACAAATTGAGATGGCACACCTATTAAGAAAAACAATTAATAACATGACTATTTTACCATAATACCCCTATTAAATGATGTTTACATTGTGTCTTGAAATTAATTTGCAGAAAAAATAATTAATGATAAGGGTAAAATGGGAAAAGAAGTTGTCTTCTCTTGATATGTCAAAAATGACAAGTAAAAGTAGAAATCTAATTAGAAAATTAATGACAAGTAAAAGCGAACGGAGAGAGTATTTGCTTAATCTTTTTCTTAATTTTTTTATGGCATGTTTGAAAAACCAAGGTGTATTTATCATAATTAGGTTCTACAATTACTAAGCTAATTAGTACTCTATAATGACTTATTATTTTTCGTCTCAATTTATGTGGCACCTTTAGTTTTAAATTTTTGAGAGTTAAATAAGTATTTCTTGTTCTCAATCTTTTTTATATGCCTTGTAAATATTGCAATTTGTCAATTATTATAACTTATTATTGTACCTTTTATATAGTTTTTAAGTACGTAAATTTTATTTCGAAATTCAAATCGTACCACAAAAATTAAAATAGAAAAAATAATAAATAAACATACTAAACTATTTCTATAATTACATCCAATTACAAAGTGACTTTTCAAAATATGCCCTTAATGGAGGGTATTGGACGTTGCTTCTTGTTATCATTAATTTGGTCCCTGCCCTCCCCTCTGCTTAGCTTCTATTTTGACAAATGTTAACAACACTTAATTAAGGTTGCATATTGTATGAAAACGTGTTGGCTTAATTAATCACTAGTTTTACATTAATTAATGCATCTCCTGCAATTGGGAGCCACCTAAAGGGATACACTTTATGAGCAACTAACTTAATTCATTGCATGGACCATGCATCATTCATTTTATTGGTTAGAGTTTTGTTCAAGAGTTTTAAGTTTTAATTTGTGCAACCATCTATAAGTCATAAATTAATCTTTGGGAAAAGACATCAAAATCACCCTAAATTATATCCGAAGAGTTGAAGACACACCTAAACTATTTCAACGACCTATTACCACATTATCGTTATTTTTTATGGAGCTAATACCACCCTACCAGCTGATGTGGCAAATAAGTAAATAAAAATAAAAAAAGGACGAGTGGGAGCTGAAATACAAGCCCAAAAATAATAACAAAATGTCTTTTCCCACCCCTAACTAACCCCCCCCCCCCCCTCCTTATTTCACCATTGTTTATCGTTGAAAAATGAAGGTGAGTGACCTCAAAATATTTAAATATAACCGGTGTTCCTTTTCATACCCCTTCTTCAACGATCCACTCTTCTTTTCGTTATCCCTCCAAAATCTAGATGCTTTTGATTTTCTCTATTTGAATCTTGAAGGAACAACAATGGATGTCTTATAAAAAAATTCAACTTCCATCTTTTTCAATCCATAGTTAAAATATTAAATAGATTTTAAACTCCAATTAATCTGTGATGGTTTGGACTTGATAAGATTTGTAAGAAAAGTCGGATGATTTTTATGATTTTGGATGGTGCGAGGTATGAGTTTGTGTTCGGGGTGGTGAAATTAGCAATGGTGGTATAGCAGGAGTCCACCACCATTATATTAAGCCAACTTAGTGGTAGTGTGACGAATTTGGTGGCAGGATAGCAAATTTGTTGTGGTTATGATTGTTGATGGCGAAAGATGTGAGTATGGGGTTGGTGCGATGGTAATGGTGGTGGTATCGTGGTAGTTGGTGGTGAGTTGTTAAGAAGAAATAACATGATGACATGAAAAAGAATACTTTTTAAAATCTGACATTGTACTGATGTGGCAGTGACATGGCAATGACATGGAGGCGAGTGTAAACAACTCTCCATTCTGCAACTGGTGATATCGCTAATAGGGTGGTATTAGTTCTACAAAAATAAAGATAAAGGTTGTATTACGTCGCTAAGATATTTTAGGTATATCTTCGATTTTTCGGGTAGAGTTGTTTTGATTTCTTTTCCCTTAATCTTTTTATATCATCGATCAAGTCGAGATATCTATCATAGTACTCCATTCATTCACTTTTAATTGTTCATTATATTAAAAATAATTTTTTAATTTTTTACATGTCCACTTCATCATATCAAGAGAAAGACAATTTATTTTTCCTATTTTATCCTTATCATTAACTACTCACATTTTCAAATCATTTCTCAACAAGTTTATTAAAACTATACACCAATTAAGATAGGAATAATTACACAAAAGCAAAACTAGCAAATATACTTTACATAAAGTAGTCAAAAATATACTTTACACTTTATAGCCCAAATCTGATTTGGCCATTCACTGTAAGCTAACTTTTCTTTCGAGTTATATAGGGAACAAAACTTCAATTCTTTCCCAATTCTCTCTCATAAAACTTCAAACAAATTGTTATTCAAGGCGAATTATACACAACACGGCTCAAAAACTTCATATACATCAACAAATTATTGAAAAATTCAGCATTATTTTGAGTTTTTTTCTACAATTCAAGGTTCCAATGTTTTCATAAAATAAGCTCTGTTTCGAGTGGGTATAGTTATAGAGGATCAGTTATGTATTAAGAAGCCTAAATCTGAAATTTTGGATGATTTGGTGTAGTTTTGAGGTGTTTTTGAATAAATTTGATGTTTGAATTCAAGGAAAAAGAAGAAGTCTATTTTTTGGTACAACAATGTTTATATTTGTATATTGTATTGTATATTATTGTATACTTTGTTTCGGTAATTTTCTTCTTCCTCTCCATTTTATACACACTTATACAATGTAGATACATTGTTTAAACATTATATTTACATTTGTATATATTTATATAATTATGTCTATTATTGTATAATTATATATATACACCTAATATACAATATTATGCAAAATTATAAGAGGTGTATAGCATACTCATATATAATATTATACAAAAAATTTGACTTTGTCTTCCTCCTTTATTCAAAAATAAAAATAAAAAATTAACCTCACCAAGCTCCCTCATCTTTGACAACTCATACTTTAAGGAACTTCTGAGTGGGGGGAAAAAGAAGGGCTTTTACAGTTGCCATCAGCCAAGGCTCTCCTCTCTGATCCTGCTTTCCATCCCCTTGTTGAGAAATATGTTGTGGATGAAGATGCCTTCTTTGCTAACTATGCTAAGGCTCACTTAAAGCTCTTTGAATTGGGATACGCTGAAGCTTAAGATGGTGACCGAAAGCGTTGGGAGCGGTGGCATATATTTGTTTATGTTTCACTTCTGAAAGTTGTTGGATGTTGACTTCTTTTGCTGCTTTTTATATCATGCTTTAAATTTGACAGTTTTATTAGACGATGATATTGTCACTCTCCCAGCTTAATAAGTTTCTATTGTCACTCTCCCTACTTTGTAAAATGAAGATAGGAGATGAAAGACAGAGAGTAATAATTTAGCTAAGGATGTAAAATAACTTTCTTTTTCTATACAATTAGACCATATTTGGTAATGTAATATAGAGTGGGCTATATTTCTAATGTAACATTACTAGTTGTATTTTATTTTTTTTGTAATTTTTCCATTAATATATATAGATATCATGATAAACTATATATTTCATTTATTATTCTCTAAGGAGTGTGCAAAGTCCTTTATGAACGAGTAAAGTGAACACATGGAGTAACATATATGAAATTCTCGATAGCCTGAAAAGCAGTGTAATATATGTTATTCTTATATTATTTCTTCGTGCACTTGTCAAGTATTTCAAAAATAGATTTTCACTTTTAACATATGTAGAAAAGATAAAAAAAAAATTTGATTTATCCTCAACATTAATTATTTATTCACTAAATTATTTTTCAAGATCTAAATATGAATATTGTAGTAAAATAATTATATTTGTCATTATTTCTTAAAGGTCGTATAAAATCCAAAATAGATGAATAAAAATGAGCAAAGAAAGTACCAATTAAATTTTAATAGTGTGAAAATATATATATATATATATATATATTATATCCGGGTATATAACTAAAATTCTTTGGTCAAAGTGGGGGGTGTCAATTAATTAGTTATAAGCAAAGCAATAAACTCCGGAAGATAAATAGCCTCCAAAGTAGCTCATTCAGACCACCCTACTAGCTAGGTAGTACATGATAGATTTTTAATTGGTACTCCCACTTATGCACGTGATGAACAATTAATCTATATTATGCAAAGGAAACTGTAGATTTGGATAAAGCAAAAGAAAAACAAAAACATTCAGGTGAATTTTAATGGAATGGATAAGACAACCCCTATTAAAGAATTACAACAGGCTTCTGCAAACCCTATATGCATGTGTAGTTTTGGTTTCAAACACTAGTATTGTAAAAAAAAAAACATTTACTATTTATCAAATTATTTAAAAGACAATTGCAAACAACTATTTATAATAAATGTAAGGAATCAATATACTATACATTTACTATTATGTATAATGTTTGTTATACATTACTATAACTTGTGCTACTATTGAAATAAATTTTACTATGCATGTATAAAAAAAAATTGGGGTCACACTATAAAAATATTAAAATCAAATTTAATTTACGTACACTTTGAAAGTGAAAATAGTAACCTAAGATGGTATTGGTAATTTGGTATATTATCAATGATATTATTGGATTACGCACGCAAATATATCAGCATAGACGAAATGTTCCTAAATACAAATGCAAATATATCTATAGGAAAAATTGACTAATTAATCTAAAATGTTCTCCCTTTTCCATAAAACACCTTCACCTGTTACCATCATCCCAAACTAGCTAGCTATTGTATAATTTTATATTTGTATTTAGAATACTAGCTACTATCCCACGGTTTTAACCAAAATTGTGCAATTTGCTGATTAATATTCTTTAGGTCAACTGTTCAATCGTCATTTTTTTCATACTTATTCGATAGGCCCCCAACATGCTCATCACCTTTTCAACAAAACCAAAGCCCTTTTTCCTACTTTCTTAGTACCTTCCCAACTCATATTCCCTCATATATATATATAGAGACATAATTCAATTGTCAAACACAATCAAAACACAATACATAACAACTCTTACAAGTTACAATATTCTTATCAATGGGATCCTCTAAGCCTGTGATCACCATATTTCTCTTAATATTCTCACTCTTTGTTCTTGTTCCTATTCCTTCTTTAGCCAATTCAAGAATACTTGCTCTAGTTAAAGAAAAACCCCTTGTCCTTAAATACCATAAAAGGGCTCTCTTAAAGGGAAATGTCACAATTAATCTTATATGGTATGGAAAATTCACCCCTCCACAACGTTCGATCATTGTTGATTTCATCCAATCTCTTAGTCCTAAGACCAAGAAAATTACGCCACCACCTTCGGTCGCTTCATGGTGGCGCACCACCGAGGCATACAAAGGTGGTGCATCCGTTATTTTCCTAGGTAAACAAATTTTCGACGAAAAATATTCTCTTGGAAAATATTTAAAAGACCCTCAACTCGAATCTTTGGCTTCTAAGGCTACTCAAGTCAATTCCATTGCAGTCATATTGACTGCGAAGGACGTGGCGGTCGAGGACTTCTGCATGAACCGATGTGGCATGCACGGCTCGACCCGCACGAAAAAAGGAGGTAAATTTGCATACGGGTGGGTGGGTAACTCGGCGACTCAATGTCCGGGTCAATGCGCGTGGCCATTCCAAAAACCTATAGTGGGTCCACAAATTCCGCCGTTAGTTTCACCAAACGGAGATGTTGGAATTGACGGAATTATTATTAACTTGGCGACTGTTTTAGCGGGTACCGTTACCAACCCGTTTGATGGCGGGTATTTTCAAGGTCCAGCTAACGCGCCATTAGAAGCCGTGTCAGCTTGCACCGGGATATTCGGGTCGGGTGCTTTTCCAGGGTATCCGGGTACGGTTTTGCTGGATAAAAAAACGGGTGCTAGCTATAATGCACCGGGTGTGAAGGGGCGAAAGTATTTGCTTCCTGCTATGTGGGATCCAAAAACGTCCAAGTGCAAGACACTTGTGTGAAATTCTATATTTTGCCATAAATGAAAAAAAAGGACAGATATTGTAATATTATTTTGTAATTTCAATATTGATTTGTTCATTTGATTTGGAAATTGTGTGTTGTACAATACTGATGAAATTATGGATTTTCATCAAATATGTTAAAATGAAGTAAAGTGTCACTCAACTTGTAGAAATATCTCATTAAAGTAGCTATTGAATTTTTTTGGACAATATTGTCACCCAACTTGTAGAAATATCTCACTAAAGTAACTTTTCAATTTTTTTATCAATATGGTCATCAAAGTATATACATATTTCCGGCAAGGTGAAAACTAATGGAAAAAGTTAAATTTTTAACGAAAGTTTATTCATATGTATTTTAAGCTATATTTTTAGATCAAATACTCATTAATAATATAAAAATTATTTAATCCATTTCAACTGTGTCTTTAATAAAATAAATTATATTTATATAATTAGAGTTAAATGATGGTGCAATCTTTCATTAAAAGGTGATATATGTATCTTTTATTTTTAACGAAAATTTATACATTTATCATTTTAGATTTTTTAAAAATAAATTAAAATCCAATCTAATTATAGAATTTATTGTACAAATGTGTAAAGATGAATAATAATTATGCATCTCCGATATTATTTTTTTAGCTAATCTTTATTTTTTGTCAAGAGGAACTTCTTAAATACCAAATCTTTTTAATTGCAAACTCGAGATTAATATGTAGGGGAAAAGAGGGGGAAGATAGTATGATTTTTTATGAAAATATTGTTTTAGATTGCACCTCCATTTTGCACTAGCTACATGAATATAATTCATTTTATTACACATTTGAAATGGGTTAAGTAAATTTTATATAATAAATGGGTATTTGATTAAAAATAAAATTTAATATATATTGATAAACTTCTGTTAAAAATTTAACTTTTCCGTTAGTTTTGACCTTGTTGGAAATATTTGTATAGTTCAGTGACAATATTATCCAAAAAAATTTAAATGTTATTTTAGTGAGATGTTTCTACAAGTTGAGTGACAATATTATCCAAAAAAATGCAAAAGTTACTTTTTATGATTAGGCATCAAATATTTTCATTAAATATATATATATATATATTGGAGGTGTCTATTTAGTGTACTATTTTATTCTTAAAAGGCATTAATCGTTTAACTTCACATAGTAATAATATTATTATTTATAAAAGTAAGGATTAATTCTAGTTAATAAGATATTAGTCATTTGTTTACAATATATTAGCGTAGATATTATTGTGAAGATTTTATTTATTAATATGAAAATTTGAGTTGCTTAATTCAAAGTTCTAAAATATTTCTGATAAAAAGTAATTCTTCTTCTTTTTTTTTTTGTTTAAATTTTTTTCTTTTTTTACAGTTATCAATATTGTTTAAAGTGAAATTAAAATCATAAAATTCACTATTAAAATTTTTTTGGGCCTCAAAATTTTGGAGTCCTAAAACAAATATTTTATTAGCCTCATCCTTGAGCCACCCCTGTATTACTAATATGTATAAGAGGGAATGAGAGGAGCTTAGGATCAGCTACTTAGCTATTGAATTGACCAATTCGCCCTTTCATTCCCTCTTATAAATATTAGAAAGTAAAATATTGGGTTATCTTTTATTCATTTTTTTAAAAAAACAATCGTTAAATCTTTACAAATTATATAAAAATTAATATAAATGATGATAAGTAATTAATAATATAAAATATTTAAAATACAAAATATTTATTTGATTCTTGAAATTCTATCAGTGCCACATAATTTGGAATAGGGAGAATATCGTATATTATTTGAAAATTATGTATTACCATAAATTATAATAATTAATAATTTAAAATGTTTAAAAGATATATAAAAAGTTAGATTGACTTTCAAAATTCTATTAGTGCCACAAAAATTAAAATAGGGGAAGTAATATATATTATTTGAAAGTTAGGTAAAAATTATTATAAATCACAATAATTAATAGTTTAACTATTTAAAAGACATAAAAATGGGATTGACTCTCAAATTCTATTAGGGCCACATAAATTGGAACAAAGAGAGTAACATATATTATTTGAAAATTATGAAAAAATTGTTATCAATCACTATATTTAACAACTTAAAATATTTAAAATCATATAAAAAAATTGTCTGACTTTCCAAATTCCATGTATGTCACATAAATTGGGACAAAGAGAGTAACATATATTGAGCCTGTGCTGGCATGGGCTAATATATCTAGTATAACGAATAGCCACCACAATCATGGTTAAGTAACATGAATTCTAAATTCAAACACATGACATGCATGTATTGACTTGATGTATACACCGGATCTGGGTAGGTTTTTACCCGCAACAATGGCAGCAAGTATCCTGATTCCTGACCTTAATATTTGTAATGATGCTATTTACTATCTAGTAATCTATCATATTTCCTCTTTCTACCCCCCCCCCCCCCCCCCCCCTAAAAAAAAAGAGTAAGATAGATGATCTGGGAGATAATAAACAAGAAAATGGTTTGGTGTATACACCGGATTTGAATAAGTTTTTACCCGCAACGATGTCAGCAAGTATCCCTCCCCAAAAAAAAAAAGAAAAGGAAAAAGTAAGATAGATGATCTGGGAGATAATAAACAAGAAAAAGAAAAAAGAAAATGTCTGAGCCCGGGTTCGAACCGGGGACCTCTAGTGTGTGAGACTAGCGTGATAACCAACTACACCACCCAGACATCTGCTTTGCTTTTCGCAAACATCTTTTGATATCGAAAGAACTAACAAAGCAAAAGAAAGAAGAGATGGTATAATGGACCAAGGAATCCATTGCTTCACATTTTCTGATGAGTCCTACACATTATATGTTTAGCTTATTAAGAAAAAGATCATTCATATTCCTTTTTTTTATTTTGTTTTACTTGAGTCGATATATCGAAATTATTTTCTCTACATTCGGAAAAAAAAGGATAAGGTACCCCACTTGTTGAATTATATTAAATATATTATTGTATATTCTATTTTTCTTAATTAGTTGATAATTTAACTCTCAATTTAAAGCGGTATAATTTGTTCCACATAATACTAGTTAATCAAATCATACTACTCGTAAAATATAGATTCAAAACAAATATGATGCTTATTATTTTCCAACTACTGAATAAATGTAAACACTCTTGTGGTATTAATTCTAGCTGACCAACCTAACAATCCTCTAAAATGACATAAAAGTAAAATTTGCACAGGTTAAGAAAATGTGGAGAAAATACTATTTTCTCTGTTTTACTTTACGCAAGATTATAACATATTAATTATTACGCCCTGTATAACATATTACATCCTGTCTCAATTTATGTGAAAGTCTTTTAGTTTTTAGTTCGTTTAAAAAGAATATTTCGTAAAATATTTGTATATTTAATAACAATTTAACTTTAAATATATGATTTATAGCCTCACGAATACTTATGACTTATTATTAAGAACAAGGTTTAAAAGTCTTTCTTTCATTTTTAAACTGCGTGCTCAGTCAAATATCATTATATAAATTGAGACGGAGAGAGTACTGCTTAGGGAATCAAACAATTTTTTTATTGACTACAATCTTTTCCATATATTGTTTCGACAACAAACAACAATTGACATTTATGTCTCAATCAAAAATAAGTTGTAATCAACTATATGAATCTTCGCTGATCATTTTTTCTATCTAAATTTCACTATATATTATTTAAATAATTTGAAATATACAACATTGTAATTTCAGACAGTTTTGTGCAGATTATAATTATCTAAATATTATTCTATTAATTTTTTAAAAAAATCAATCTTCGAGTTACGACTAAAAATTGAAAATTTATCATACTTGGAAGTTCAGTCTTTTCGAATGGATGGAATAAATCCTTTAAGAACAAAGCGTCAAGTATATGATATTGGGCTTCGAAATCTCGAAGTTCATAAAAATGGGCCATAATGGGCATGTATGAGGTCTGGAGATTGGGTCATTCGCACTTTTGGCCATATTGAGTTGCCGTGTTGGTATTTAATTTTTGTCCCTCAATATAATTTTTTTCTTGAGATATAAGTTTGTATTTTCACGTTGTAATATCTCATAAGTTATACTTCGCGAAGCATAAATTTGACTATTAAGAACAAAAATTAAAGACCAATTCATTTAAAAGACAAAATAATTAAAGATCAACCCACTTAAAGAGCAAATAATGTTGTCAAATACTGGGGATGCGAATAGTCGATAATGGATTTCTGCTAGTTGTAACATTCATTTATGTATAGCATGGGTGGCATACTGCGTATATATGTCAAGTCATATGTGAGGATATTCAATACATAATTAAATTTTTTCGAGTAAGTATTTTGAAATTTTTCTAAGCATTTGATACAAAGAGCTATTTTCCTTAAACATCTGCTTCAAAGAGCTAAGCTCCGGTCTCATTGAACTGGATCAAAGAACTATCTTCATGGAGCTACGTCCTTACTTAGATCATTCGTTGCCCAATTCAAGCTCGAATTAGTTGGCAAGTGAATTCCATGTGACGGAGCCACTCTTTTCCAAAAGGTGTTAACTAACATTTATTCGCTAAAAAAGATACATAGTGTACATAGGTTCCACGCACCTATTCACATTCGCATAGCCCAACCCCCTTTCTTCCCACCCACACATACCCAATATAATATAGTAATTAAATCGATATTTTGATATTTTTAATCAGAGGGTGATCGTTTTAAATTAAATAGCCAATTATTTTGTATAAATTTTGAGTTAATATCTCAAAAGGTCATTAAACTTTGGGAAACTATTTAATAAATTCATTAAACTTTGCGTTGTATCAATAAAATCACTCAACTTAAGAGATTTATTTTCTAAAATCACTCAACCTTATTTCTTTTTCAAATTTATCCTAAAGTTTTTATTTATATAAAATAACATTCATTTTTTCCTGTATAACTCTAAACATCCATAGACACATACTAGTGATATATACACTACCCCCTAAAGGCAAGCACAACTTCAACATTGAAAATTTCAAATAAAGTGAATTGTTTTTTATTTTCATTGCAAAATGCTCACTGAATTTTTCATTGTCATAACTTTAAACATCCATTTTTTTCGTTTAACTCTAACTATCCATGGACACATACTACTGATACATATATACTACCCCAAAACATAATAAATTTCTCTAGAATCTAGAACCAACGAAATTTTGACATCTTTCTACTCTTTCATAGACGAGCAACACTTTCCTTCGTGTTTTTTTTTTTTTATATTGCCTTTCACTCTGACTAAAATGTTTTCTAAAGTTATATCGTAGTAATGAACAAGAGCATTTATTTACAGTAGGTTTAACACCTCAACTAGATTAGCCTTCATATAATGCAGCTCCTCATAAACATGAAATGTTGTTTTCCTATTTCATCGATCTCATTACTGGAGCATTCTGAATCTTCGTCATTTTTTCATTCGGGATCTTCATACTCGTGAACATCAGACTCCAAAGATGAATCATAAACCCAATCTGTGGGTGAATTTGACATAATAATAATAATAATAAGGAATAGATTCTTTAATGTTAGTTTTATGGGCATTTTTAATATTAAAATAATATTTTTAATGTTCCATTACTATGGAGTAAGTGACCATAAAGTTGATGCATTATTTCTTTGGGAGTTAGTGACTTTTAAGTTACAATTGTTTTTGCATGCAACCTATTACTCCAGCCGTTTGCATCAGTATTATCATTGTTGGCACTTCATGCCAAATTCTTCATTACTTTAATGGCATTATATGTCAATTGCTCTTAATGGCTTTTTTTTAAGACAAAGAGACGTGCAGTTTTGCTGCATTGAGGGGCATTTGTTCTTAGTTTATGGTGGTTGTATTTGGCCATCATATTCAATTGAAATTCATGTAACATCCAACTCTTTATTCATCCACTTTTTATCACTTTATGACTTGTAACTTTTGTAACCTAAAGACCATTGATCTTCCATCTTTACTAGCCCTCATTCATTCTTATTCATTGCATGGAAGATTTTCTCACTTATAAATAGTGATGGTCTTGCATATTTTTCTAAGTACAAGATAATATAGTGTTCACAAAAGTTAGTAAAAAAGAGAGTTTATTAGTTGAAAGAAGGCGTTCTTTTTTTGTGGAGCTTTGAACTCAACTCTTGTCTAGAATTTGTTGAGTTGTACTTTGTGAGAAGACTGTTGTATCTTGGAGGGGACAAGTCTAGAAGTTTACTGCTGGACTGGTGAAAAAATTTGCTGCAGTGGGCTTGAATCTCCTTAAAGAGAGCGAGATATCCGCGCCTCAGCCAAGAAGAAGATTATTGTATTTTCTTCATTTCTTTTGTATTTTTCAATTGTAATTTTCTGTAATTTCACCAACATTTAATATGGTGGTCCATATTGTTGAGTGATTTTAAAAAACAAAATCCTTAAATTGAGTGATTTTATTGATACAAAGCAAAGCTAAATGACTTTGCTACATAATTTCTCATATTTCAAGACTTTTTGAGATATTAACTCATAAAATTCTTGAAAACCTTCCTGAGCAAACATAGGAAAGAAGTTCGTGGACCAGAAAATTAATGAGTTTGGTTCTACTTTCTAATACCAAATTGTTGGGTCTCTAGGTTTGGTCTGTATGCTCTTCTGGCTTTGGTGTTACATTCTTGACACCTTATTTTGATATTTTTGTTTCTTTTCCATTTATGACATGCATCATTAAGTGCCTTTCATTTTTCTTCATTCTTTTTAGAGTTTTTGGAGGTTCTTGGCATCATTTTAGTTGGTGGGTCTTTTTGTAGTTGCATTGTCTACCTAATTTCCCTCGTTTAATTTCTTTTGTTTGATTTGGTCCCCATATCACGTGTTCATGCTACTCTTCTAAAAATCGTACTCATAGGCGGCTTAAAGGGTAAAATAGCCCAAACAACTATTTTAAGGCTCACAATTTTGTGGTCACAAATATGTTATTAATATAATATTTGTATAGCTATAAAAGCTTTTCATTAAATGTAAAACGGAAAAAGTAAAGTTAATTATTTCCAAATTTAAAAATATGTTACTCTTTTTTGAAAATAAAAATAGACTAAAAAGAAAAGTACTCCCTCTATTCTTAAATATTTGTCATTCTAGTTGTTGTATATATTGATATTGTTATTAAATAGATTTAAATAACTTGAATTATATGAAAATAATTTTGGTTTCCTTATTTAGTAATAAAAGTGTCGTGCCTCAATTTTTTGATCGAGTCATGATCGACTTTTCTTTTGCTTCTTAAATACAAAAATACTATACACCCAAATACTAAAGCTGGAACGAGACATAAAGAAACATGAACTCATTAATGTATAAATTCTTAAAAGCACCAGAACATTTAAAAGCATTTGAAACATTTGTACTTAAACATCGAAACAATTCTTGACAAAATCTTAATAGAAGTTCAAAATATAAAGTTTTTCTCATTAGAGAGTACCACTCGACTATGATCTTATTCTTTATTGAACTCACCATATGATCAATATTGCACTCGATCCTTGTCCGATTGACTAGGTAATCTCTGTGGCACCATACGATTTGACGCTCTTTTGCGAGTATGCGTTCTCTCTCTTAGCAAGCATTATTTCATAGGATTTGACGCTCATTTGCGAGTACGCGTTCTCTGTGTCATCAAAGCATTATTTTATAGTGTTCAAACTAATGGTACACTAATCTTCTATTCTAACACAAGTAATTTTAGGATAAATCATAATTCAATTAAGGCTACAAATATCCTTCTTTTCAGATAGGTAAAGTTACTCCCAAAAATCTTTTCATCTGCAATATATAGGTGCTATTCCATAATTAATTATATCATGGCTTCATTAGAGTTGAGACAAACAACTGACTAATAAGCTGTAAAGAATTCAAAATTGATGTGTATTTTCTACCATAGGTAATATAGACGGAATTGTTAATCTCATTCATTTAGTAAATATTTGTCCTATTTGATCCATTTAAATTCAACCAAAGTTTTTAACTAGCTCAGTTACAAAAAGTTCTAAAAAATTGAATATAGCTCTCTATCACTTTTTTTTTTTTTTTTTTCATATAAATTATTCTGCAAATTTAAAATTTAAGGAGGCAAACTATTCGTATACAATTTTAATTAATACCTTCCCCTACACGTTCTACAAACCTTTCCTTGGATTCGGGTCCTTTTCATTTTCCACAAGTTCTAGCTTGGATCGGAGACACTTGTCATAGTTTAAAATTAATGATTGAAATTTAATTAATTAAACTAAACCTCCAAAAATAATTAACTACTTCCATATATCTCCTCCCAAAAGATTTTTACAATCCCATAATTCTAGATCTACACTATATCTTTAATTCATAAATTTATATTAAAAAATTCTTTTAAATTGTTTTGCCCGTCACATCTTAATACAAGCAAATTCGAGTTATATAATTTCCTCTTAATATATGTGAGTTACATATTTAATTGTTTTGCCTCCATTTACTCATTATAAATTCGAATTGGTAAATTCATTCGGTCCTTCATGAAATCGACTAGGAAATTACAAGTGGAGGGATATGTCATAGAATATACCAGGTCATGGGTTCAAGGGTAAATTGAATTCTTGTCAAAAATTAAAGTTTTAAGACAGTTTTTTCTTTCTTTTCCACAGATCGCTTTCTTTGCTTAAGCAAATAAATGTGGTTCAATTCAACATCTCTAATTTTCATTACATTACAAAAGGCTTTCATTGTCTTGACTTTGTAGGGAGGTTTGTAAATTTGTAATAACACCTTAACAAACTATCCAATTCTAATTAAGCTTTTTTTCCCCCTTAGCTTTGTCGTGATGAATTTTTATATCATAATTGTATTTTACTTTAAAATAGTTTTCTTGATGAAAAATGACTCTTAACGTTTATCCTTTTCTTTTTAAGGAAAAGTTTTTGGACTTCTATAAATAAATGATCAAAGCATCGATATACAGAAACACAATAGCACCTACATTGTAATCACCATAGAAATTTTATTTAAGAGGAGATTATTCTCTTAATACTTTTTATATTTTCTTTTGTATTACTTTTATCATATGTAGGTCGTTAATTGTGCAATCAAATCAAATATTATATATCTTTTGGTATACTTTTCTTTGATGTTGGTTTATTGACGTTCGATGTTTGCAATTGTTAGCTTTCATATTAATCATGATGTCTTGTTATTTTTATCCCAACACCACACCTATTTCTAATAAAGATTCTAATATTAGACTCTAGAAAGCATCTTTGTAATGTCACCCTCTTGCAAAATGCAAAGTTTGGAATCGAGTTTAATTTTGAAATTTGACCAGTTAATTATTTGAATATGGAGAAGATACCTATCCCATTAGAAAAAGGACCAACAAATGGTTGGTAAAGTTGCCAAAATAAAAGGGTTATTTTTTTATTACCATAAATAAAAAGGGAAGATATATATAAATAAAGAAAAGAGAAAAGAAAATGGGGTTGGTGGATTGAAGACTCGAGATCCTTTTCTTGTTGTTGGTCAACAGATTCATAAGTTGGTAAGCAGATGAAGCCATTATGATATCAACAATTTTTTTTTGTAACTACCATTTTATTATGTACTACCAAAATAACTATGCACTAAGAAGCAAAAGAAACAAAGAAGTGACATCAATTACTCGCGAAAAAAAACCCTCTTTTTTCTTTCAAAAATAACGAGAGATTCAACGTATGAGGTCGGTCAAAATTTTCGACTTCCTATGTCAGTTTGGACATTAATTTCTTAATATTTTAAGCGTAAAGCCTAAGTACATGATTGGAAATTCAATAAAAAATATTATAGAATTACAATTTCTTTTAATCAATTTTAAAAAAAAGATATTATAAGAAAGTTGTGGTCAAAGCAAAGTAATTTTAACTCACCAAATCATAATGTATACTGGAGCAACAAAAAAAAAAAACATAAAAAAAAGGTGTTGGATAGATTTTTTTCTTCATCTATAGTTTGATTTGATACCCGTCAACAAGAAGGAAGAGAGTAAGTAAAAAAAGAAGAGGAAATATATAGTACTATAAGATTAAGGGTCCTTAAATATATAAATCAATTATTAGAGCTGCACTTAAAAGGTGTATAAAATAGAGTTGGAAATCATTAGATTACAAACTTTAATTACAGTTGACTAAGTCTGAAATCTAAATGCATATTTATATTAGGTGAGTTTAGTGTTTATTCACCTAATCTAAATGCAAGTGGCTCTTATGGGTAAAGTAAATCATAAGCTGGCATTGAAATGTTGATTACTTCTCTCAACTAAACATAATATGTTACTCTCTCCGATCATCTTTACTTGTCCACTATACTAAAATAGATATCCAACAATACTTGTTCAGTTTGGAAAACCAATAGATAATTTACCCATTTCTACCCATTTCTACCCATTTTACCCTTAATTATTAATTACAATCATTACCCAATACATATTTCAAAGCATTAAATTGATTATATTTAAAGGGTAATATGGTAAAATTACCCCTATCATATAATGTTTTTTAACCTGTGTGTCAAGTCAATAGTGAACAACTATTGATGGATGGGGGAGTAATGGCCTCATCCCCCACCCCACCCCACCCTCCCTTTAAATTCAAAGGGTCGAACACACTACATATATACAAACAACACACAAAGGGCGGAGCAAGGAGCACAACGTGGTTCATCTGAAATTCATTCGACCAAAATATACACACTCTCTCGCGCTCTCTCGCTCGCTCTTTCAATTTGTGTAGCTTGATTCGGAGTAGAACTTTATGAGGATCATACTAAATAATGTTTGGTGTGAATTTGAATGTAAAATATTTAAATTTTTAAAAATAAAATTCAACACATTTAGAAATTACATGAAAAATACTGTAAGTTACAATTCGTAACAATTCAAAATATTTAAAAAAAATTATGATCAAAGATTATATTTTTGCTCTTCAAATAATAACTAAGGAACATAAATTGAAATGAAAGAAGTACTATTTAAAAAGATTATGATCAAAGAAAATATTTTTGCTCTTCAAATAACAACTAAGGAACATAGATTGAAATGAAAGAAGTATGTAACAAATATTGAATTTCTTTGGCTTTTTTTTTCTTCGTATTTTTATTTCCGTATATTTGAATCATTTTATTAAAAACTCGGGCTCTACATTCGCATGTGTATGGTTGGATTTGGTTGGGTTGGTGAGCATGGGGAAGTAGGTTTGTGAGTTTGTTTCACTTCTAACTGTGCCGTTGAAGCAATTGTAGCAGTTTTTTGTCTCCATAATTTTGCACTTCCTAACATTTTGAGTTTAAAATCTCCTCATATTTTTTTCATCATGATTTTTTTTTCGAGAACACTAGCCTCATCAATTCTTCCCTTCATTCTTTTTGTTTTGGACATTGAAATTCATGCAAAATATTCTAGTTGTTGAGTACCTTGAGGAAGGTATCATGTCAATTTTTAGTTGTAGCGAATCTTACTTACATCAGTTGTAGCGTTTTTTCTTATTCTATTTTTGAAAGATCTTTCTTTATTATAAGAAATATCCGATTTAACCAAAATCAACTTGTTTTAGAATCATCTCGTGATCTTTCACTTATGCAATGTGGTTCAAACTTTTCACTCAGCTTCCTTACATACTTCTCGCTCAAGAAATTGAAAAAAAGTCTTTTTCCCTTTGTTACAACTTTCATAGTCTCACTCCTCCTTAGATAAGATTGGGCTGCATTATTGTACATTCATACCTCTGACTGATGTCGTGTCTTAAGGTTCCCCTGAGCTATTTTGTTAAATTAAACTTTAGTTGATCGATTGCCATTTTCTTCTTATAAATTAAAATGTTTTAAATATTAATACATCTAAGAAAACATTGTTTTTAAAATATTACTTGTTGGGTTGGAGTGTAGATGAATGAGTAGAGTCAAATAGAAAAAAAGGAAAATCCGTCATAGAGCAGTCTATTAGGAGAAATTTTATTTTGTGAGTCACATAACCAACGTTACTTATGTGAGTTTAGTTCATTATTTGACAAGTAGACTTATAGGTTCCATAATTTTTTTTAAAATATAAATAAAAAGACATTATTAAAGTTTGTATTTTTCCTTATTGGGATACTTAGCTAATCGTATTTTCCTTATTAGGATAATTAGCTAAAAGGAAAGTTAAAATGTTAAAAAATCTCCAATGCAATTTACATCGTTTGGGGAGCACTTTTTTTTTTTTTTTGCTGCAAGGTTTTGACTTCATCATATTTTTTAATTAATTTTTTTGCATGATTCTATCTAATTTCAGTGCATGAGTAATTTCTATATTTTGTAAAACTTTTAACTTCGTTCTTGAACTTATTACTTTTAGCTAGATCATATGTAAATACCCTATTACATTTTCAATTAAGATTATATTTAATCTAACATTCATGTAAAATAAATATTCTGAAGTAACTGATAGGCTGACCAATCTAATCGGGTGACTACTCAAGCTACTGAGAGACTCAATTCTTCGGTTTGTCCAAGTTTACGAACAAGTTATAAGATTGATGACATTATAACATTTTCTACACTTGTGTTTAGGTCGAACTCTCCACTATCCAGGATTGGCGTTCAACCAGAGACAAATTCAGAATTTAAGTTTTATGAGTTCAATCTTTAAAGTTCTTAGCATTGAACTCATTATATTTAGCTGTATACCTTTTAAGTTGAATTTGACGCTTACATTCGCCGTCCAAATTCACGTTGCCACCAATAGGTACGTAATTACACATTCTTTCATGATAAAGTATGTTTGTTGCTCTTCTTCTTACAAGTTATAGATCCCAGAATGCAAGAAGCTTAGTTAAAAAATGTAATGAAGTAAAAAACTTGCAGCAAAAAATTGTTCTATGATAAATGTTAAAAATTGATTGGGTGATCTTTTAAAATATTTAACTTTCCCTTCAGCTAAGTATCCTAATAAGGAAAAATACAAACTTTAATAATATTTTTTTTATTTTTTATTTAAAAATAACTTGTAGGACCCATAAATTTATTTGTCAAATAATAAACGAGATTCATATAAGTAATATTGATTATATGACTAACAAAATAAAATTGTCGTTTGTTAGGAGCAGCATAAGACTGCTAGCCTGAGAGAAGACAATCTCTCTGGAGAAAGATACATCAATTTCTCTTTTTTCTTTTTTTACTTCAATTCTTTTGCATGGGTAAAAATGGTGAAGAAAGTCAACCCCATAATCGATTTGGACACAAATATTTTCGACATCACGAGAGGAAATTCCGTAAGTAATTTAGAGGGTGTTTGGTGTGGCTTATTTTAAATGCTTTTCTTTTCTTTTTTTTTTTTGAAAGAAAAAAGTGTTTTTAAGCACCTACTCTTAGACTAAAAAGGTACAAAGATAAGTTAAAAGTTAAAAATTGAGCATTTTTTAATTTATAATTTTTAGCTTATAAATTACTTATAAAAATATTAATCCAAACACCCACTAGTGAGTGCTGTGAAAGAAAGGCTTGGAAGAGGAAAATACTTACCTATTACTACTACATATTTTTAGAAGATAGTATTTCACTTTATTAATTTTAATCATATTTTTTTAATCAAAATTAGTCTTCTAAGTAGGTGCATATAGACTTTCTACCAATTCAATGATTTACCTAAAATACCCTTTACCTAACCATAATCCACTTGTACCATTCTCTCCTTCCTCCCTCCAACCACTTCCCCATACCCAAAAACCTCTCTTATAAAACCCCTTTCCATTTCTCCCTCTTCTTCAGGTACCCCATCCATCTCTCTCAAGTCTCAACAAACAAAAGGTGCCCAAAACCAAACAAACAAACAAATCACACTTCATAAACACACACATTTTGCATTTTCCACAAAATATCAAATGGCTCTTTCAAATACTAGCACTACCAACTCCCTCCTCCCTAACAAATCATTAATTCCAAATCAACCCCTTTTCCCTTCTCCTCTAAAAAATGCATCTTTCCCCACCGTTAGATTCGTTCAACCAATCTCAGCTGTTCATTCTTCCGACTCTTCCAAAACCCCCATTGTTTCAGACAAGCCCTCCAAGTCTTCACCACCGGCAGCCACCGTTACGGCGGCGGTTCCGGCGGTGACGAAGACGGAATGGGCGGTGGATAGCTGGAGATCGAAGAAGGCTCTTCAGCTACCGGAATACCCGAATCAAGAGGAGCTTGGATCTGTTCTGAAAACGATTGAGGAGTTTCCTCCCATTGTGTTTGCTGGTGAAGCGAGGAGCCTTGAAGAGAGGCTCGGTGAGGCGGCTATGGGAAGGGCGTTTTTGTTGCAAGGAGGTGATTGTGCTGAGAGCTTTAAGGAATTCAATGCAATTAATATTAGGGATACGTTCAGAATCCTTCTTCAAATGGGTGTTGTTCTTATGTTTGGTGGTCAGGTGCCTGTCATCAAGGTTAGATCTTTTTCTCTTTTTCCAGTTTTGTCTTTTGTGTCTATGATAACTTTTTTAAATATTTCATTAATATGTTTCTATTAGATTCTTGCTTGATTGTTTATTGTTATTATTTTGCTTGGTATGTCCCTATTTACTTACTACTAGTATTCTTGTACTTTGATAGTTGTTATTACTTGGTGGCATTGACTGTTATTATCATATATACTCTGTTTATAGAGTTAATTTATTTTAGATTTCTATGTTTTAAAAGTGATCCATGTTCAAGTATATGCCTTTATTAAGCAAGATCCTTCCTTTGGAAATTTGGTTATAGGTCGGAAGAATGGCTGGGCAATTTGCAAAGCCGAGATCAGATTCATTTGAGGAGAAGGATGGTGTAAAGCTGCCGAGTTACAGGGGAGACAATGTGAACGGAGATGCATTTGATGTCAAGTCCAGGACTCCTGACCCTCAGAGGCTGATCAGGGCCTATTGCCAATCTGCAGCTACTTTGAATCTTTTGAGAGCTTTTGCTACGGGAGGATATGCTGCCATGCAGAGGGTCACACAGTGGAACTTGGATTTCACCGAGCATAGTGAGCAGGGTGATAGGTATGCTCCATCTTGTTTATGCACTCTAATTGTATTTCTCTAGCTTATCTTATTGTCAGTATTAGCTGGGAAGTGTTGATTTGCTTATGAACTGTAGTTGTGATGGCATGACTGAATTTTCCCATCACTTATAAAATACTACCATAAATGCAAATAAGTTTATCGTGTTACAAAATTTTGTAGATTCTAAAGAGCTTATCATCATTCAAGTCTCTTTTGGCTATAAAAAGTCCTTTTTTGTGCATGCTATTCAGGACTAGCTAATAATGATCTCGAATTTCTAAGAAAGATAGTTATCATTGAGTGGTTAGTTTTCTGGGTTAACGACATAACTTTTGACATAATAGGTATCGTGAACTAGCAAATAGAGTGGATGAGGCCCTTGGTTTCATGGCTGCAGCTGGACTTACAATGGACCATCCTATTATGAAGACCACCGAGTTCTGGACATCTCATGAGTGCTTACTTTTGCCCTATGAGCAGTCACTAACACGGTTGGATTCAACTTCCGGCCTTTACTATGATTGCTCTGCCCATATGCTTTGGGTTGGAGAGAGAACCAGGCAGTTGGATGGTGCCCATGTTGAGTTCTTGAGAGGAGTTGCCAACCCTCTCGGTATTAAGGTGACCGCAGTGCTGTACTATAAACCTCTTGTAATTATTCTTTTTCTTTCTCTAAATGTTGAATTGGGTGCTTATGAAATTTTGTGTTGCAGGTGAGTGACAAGATGGATCCAAATGCGTTGGTCAAGCTCATTGATATTTTGAACCCTCAAAACAAAGCTGGGAGGATTACAATAATTACAAGAATGGGAGCAGAAAACATGAGGGTTAAGCTTCCTCATCTTATCAGGGCAGTCCGAAGAGCAGGACAAATCGTCACTTGGGTATCTGATCCTATGCACGGAAACACCATCAAAGCTCCTTGTGGTCTAAAAACTCGACCTTTCGATTCCATCAGGGTAAGTTCTTGTTCCAAGTTCTGAAATCCTTAATTCGTCATATCCTAATATCGATTTTGGTAAGTTCAACATGATAAGCATAGTTAACAATGTGACCGAAATTGGACAACACTTGAATTCGTAAAATTCATCAAATAGTTCTTAAAGTAATTGTATAGTTCACCTACACTGATCAATTGCATCCGATAGATTTAAACAATTTTCTTTCTTACTCAAAAATAATTGCATCCGATAAAGCGGTGCCCTCTCATAATTCATTGAAAGTGTCACACAGAAAATCATAGTATAAGTTATAATATGTTAGATTCATTGCACTCCGGGGTTGTTCAATGGGTCCATCCTTTGAACTACTCTCATCATTTGATAAGCTGAAAACTAGTAGTCATTTAATAGAAATGATAACCACAAAAAACTAGTAGTCATTTAATAAGGTTTTTTTTTTTCATTGGGCTACACTAAATGGACCAGTAGACCTACCAATGATGTGAACATGGGTAGCTGTCAGGAAGAGTTGGTAGTTATTTCTTGGCAAGGTCAGGACCAAGAAAGTAAGCATGATGGGTTGGTAGGAAAAGAGGCGTAACGTGGAGTTTGGAAAGGTTTTTCTTCAGTGAATCAGTCAACGGATTGTATATATATTTTTTATATTGATTGTGGGTTTAGATAATCTATTGCAACTACTTTAGTAGGTTTGGTTGTTGTGTGTCCCTTTCGATGAGTTTGAATTTTGATTATCGGGACCCAAGTATTCTGGTCGCTTTATTCTTTTTAATGAAGCTCTTTCATTGCTATTTCTCCTCAAAAATTGATTGGAAGTTTGCGGTCCCATGTTACTGTTGCGAATACGTTACATCATAAAACAAAGCACATATCTCACATGACTCCTCTTTCTTGCAACAGGCTGAAGTAAGAGCATTCTTTGATGTTCATGAGCAAGAAGGAAGCCACCCAGGAGGAGTTCACCTGGAGATGACTGGCCAAAATGTCACGGAGTGCATCGGTGGATCAAGAACTGTGACCTTCGATGATCTGAGCTCACGTTACCACACCCATTGTGATCCTAGGCTCAACGCATCTCAATCCCTTGAGCTCTCCTTCATTATTGCAGAACGTTTGAGAAAAAGGAGGCTTGGATCACAAAGCGTATTAGGTCAATAAATATTTGGAAATGGTCAAATGCTGCCTGTCTTTTTTATTTACTTCACTCATATTATGAATGTTTGTATGAAAATTATATCTTCTTAAAACCAATTTGGAGGATATGTTATGTTTGTCCTACGTGCATACTGAAATTGTTTTTGATGTAATGAGAGTTTGGTGAGACTAAGCAATAAAGCAAGGAGGTTACTCTATATATGTCTGTCTTAAATTTATTTTTATTTGACAAGTGTGAGTGTATGCCATCAACTTGAAGTGCCTGTACAGCGGGCTGTACTACATGTGCATATGTGTCATTCGAAAAAAACAGCAATATGTTATTATTCAACGGCAACGTGATGTCTCTCTCGTACTTATTTAGCTTTTCTGAGTGTCTTTTTTTTTCTATTTTGGTTGGTGGTTTTGGTTGTTGGGATTGGTAGATCAAATGAGAATATGCCTTGCAAGGATATTGGATTCGGCCACCTACCACTTAATCAAAATGTTTTATTGAGATATAGGTATTAGTATATTTTCTTGGTGAAATCGTACTCTTTCCACATATTCCTTACCTATTTACTATTTAGCAGCTCGATACACAAAGCATCCTATATTAGCAAGGTTCGGAGAATGATAGTATTTCAAGAGGTGTGATGTTGACAGTTTATGCTCATTTCTATTACTGTGCGTTTTTGTTTGTTTGTAGGGAAGAAGAAGTGAGAAACAATGCTTAGCGGACAACACCTTAAGGTGTGCATCAATCTTTTTAGAAACTCTCACTCACTGTAGTTGGATAAGGATTTTCAAGATTAAAATTATCATTGTGACTCATAAGTTTTAAAAAAATGATCTAGAATTTTGAATATGAAATTGAGTTTTAAATCAAGTGAATGTCAATAAAAAACTTGAAAACATTAGCAGACATGGAGATTGATAGTTCATATTCCGGAAAAAATTACTTTCAATATGTTTGAAACTTCAAACATACATGTCTGAAATTTTTCAATCAAATGCATGGACAATTAATGAAAGTTTGATCTTGACACGTCAAATTTCAAATAAGCATGTCGGAACAAGCCAAACTTAAGATAAAAATATCAAAAGTTCGGTCTTGAAAAATCAAATTTCAGATAAAAATGTCAGAAGTTTGTTGTCAAACTTTATATGCGAATTTTGCAACTTTGATTGCATATGCCTGGAGTTGATTCTAAAGCGGCTACAATAAATTCTTGTTTTACATACAACGACTAACAATTTTGGGACGTATGAGCAATTTAAACTTTTCTTTTAATAACATTTCCCATGAGTTATTTGGAACAAGAATGTTTATTACATTTATATGCGAACACGTTGAGGAGCTAATGCACAACTATTATAATACCTATTCGATTCGATGTTAAGGCAAAAAAGTTCATTAAATTAGGAGTAACATATCTTATATCAATACAAAACACTAGTACAAATAAGGCTGTGAAAAATAGAGGAAATGAGATCCTTGTCCTATTTATAATTTGAACAGAAGAAAATGATCTTTTTAGATTTCTCATGTGTAAAAAAAAAGATTTGATATATGTAATAATGAATTTTTTTTATAAAAAGGACATAAACTGAAACAAACAAAAAAAGGAAAAATTGTAAAGGCCTAGAAAAACACTTCTCTCGGAAAATACTCATTCGGTCCAATTTTACTTGTTCAGTTTAAAAATTTAATAGATAATTTATCATTTTATACATATTTTACCCTCATTATTAAGTACTAATCAATTCCAATTTATTTTTCAATATTTAGAGAAATAAATATAATTAGAGTGATATAGTAAGATTATGTCCTTTATTGATTTTTAAAGATCAAGAGACGTGTCCAATTATATGAACAAGTAAAAGACGTAATTATGTAATCATTTATAGAATAGAACGAGCACGCCATGTACTACGTGATCGGTTTCATTGAGAACACGTGCAAAATTTTTCGTTTCAACACAAACAAAAGTACTAGTACTGTTAAGGTTGTCTTTTTATTTATTTTCCTCTTCTTTAGTTTTTGACTTATATATTTGCCACTTTTGAGTATAATCAGACATACGTATTTGTACAACTCAGGAAAAATGAAGTATTTCTGAATATAAGTATACGCAAAACAAGAAACATATATGAATAGTTTTAGTTGTTTTTTTTTTGTTGTTATTGCAATTAATTTTGTGCATGTTTTGTGTGTGTTACTCATAAATTTTATTTTACCAAATTTAACGAAACAAATTTTATGAAAAATATAAATTGAAATAACTTTTTTTTTAAAAAAAAGTTAATCAAACATTTTTTTTTGAAAGGCTTTAATTTTCTCAATCTCACTCTACACTAATATACCATGTCCGAACAAAAGACTTCTAAAACATCTACAGTAAAATCTCCCTAAAATAATACTTGATAAATTAATAAACTTTCTAAGATAATACTTTTTTTCGATTTCGACTTGGGCCAGTGGAAAAAATCACCGATTTCGATAAGATAATAAATTAATATATTTTCGAAAGACCCCTATATAAATATAGGGTCCCATTAATATTATAAATTAATAATTTTTTAAAATTATAAAAATATCTAAGACAATTTAGTGAAATATGATTCTAGTGTTTTTGTTTTTTGTTAAAATTTAAATATAGTTGAAGCTCATCTCTAACTTTTCTTATTGCATCCAAAAGTTCCGACGTTGTCTTCTCGAACTACACCAAAAAATTGTGAAGAATCTTAGATGAGATAAGTGTTTCCTTACGAGTAACTGATTCCAAATGTATTGTATCGTCTTCAACTTCATCATCAACATTGTTTTCTCCGATGGTATCCACAATTCCTTCTAACCTCTGGATCTCTGAACATGTATCATTTTCACCCTGGTAATCCAAAATGTTATTGACATCCATTTTATTGCGGTAATCAAAATCATTAATCATGACCTCAGGTTCATGAATATCGTATTCACAGGTTAATAAATTAGTAAGATACTCAAAATCACTCCTCTACCTTAAATCTTGAAAGCACTCTTTAAATTAATAAATATTAATTTATTGATTAAATAATATCTCTATAAAATAATAAAATTTTATGATTTCAAAAATATTAGTTTAGAGAGATTTTAGTGTATATTCCAACTTCCAAGTGCACAATCAGGGGCGGATCTATGTAGAAGGTTGAGGGTGTCACGGCACCCGAAAGCCTCGATCTAAACTGTGTATATATATGTATATATCTGTGAGATATGAATAAATATTACACAATGGCACCCAGAGTTACAAGAGACCGTCCAGTGCCAGTGGTAAAGGGTGAGTTTTGCTTCCTCGGTAACCCCGAGTTCGACTTTCTTTTGGTCTTCTTTTCAAGAACTTTTTTCGTGTACTGCACTTAGGATAAAAAATTCTCCGTGTGAACCCCATTTAATCGTCCTTCTACCTCTTTACTCTCTCTTGTTTGTTTTTGGGAAATGTAATCTTTTTTCTTTTCTTTCAAATTTAGCCATTCTCCTATATTCTACTTTAATAAATCATCTTATCTGTAAATTATTCCCGGAAACAAAACATCTCTCTGCTCTCTATCTCTCCATGTATACAGAATTTTGTTCTTTCCCCATCTCTTATGCTCTATTTTTTTTTGGTGTTTCAGTAACATAAAAATATTTAAAAAAATTTGGGTAGGAACAGATGAACAACTACTAAATATATAAAGCATTAGCCTAGTACTGAAGATTATATACAATTGAAAAGTTATGATTGAAGAACTAGATATTAACTATGCTAAGATAGTGAAATCTAGAAGCTGATTTGTATCATTTATCGATAGTATTAAAAATGTACAAATCATATTTGAAAATTTAGCATCTTATCAAAATCAACTAAGAGAAGTAGAGAACTATAATATTAGATACACAGATATGTATATATTTTCATTTTGACATCAACGTTATTGGGATTTACTTCTTAAAGCGATGTTTAATAAATTCTTATTTCTAACCAATTAATTGTTAAGTAGTTCTTACTATATATCAACCGTTGTGAATCATGGGTCGGTCTTGTGGTGCTATGCTTGAAAACTTCTATATACTTGATAATCTTCTTAGCTTATTAGTTGATTGGTTATTTGAACTTTCACCTCGTTGGTGAGATCAGTTCGATTCCCCACCTTGTAATCCCTCCAGCCTCCCTCATTTCCTTACCTTTTTTTTTTTTTTTTTTTCAAAAAAGGTGTCTCATGTACTTTTAAGTAATTAAGCCACCATTGAGTGTTTGAAGAATATAAGAACTCGTGATCACAGTTATAAATGAATGATATGTATGTGATATAGGTAATATTGTTAAAAAAAAATTCCTTTGCGTCATGCTTTTTATATAAATCGAAAAGACAACGACTTTGAATCGAAGCTCAAAGTTGATCAAATCAACCAAACGTTTACAATATGCGGCTCGTGTAAAAAATAATATGTCTATGTTCAATCCAATATGGCACCCGAAACCTCAAAATCCTAGATCCGCCTCTGTGCACAATCACTATTAATTCCCACATTGAAAATCAAAAGGGAAAAAGAAAAAGAATCTTGAAGATATGGTCATTGTAAAAAAGGCAATATTCATCTTTTCCACATTTCCATTCATTACTTTAATTTTTCTTTTTCTCCTCCTTAAATTAATACCGTACCAAATTATAAATGTGCCAAAATAATATCTACTACTCCATTTAATTAATTAATTTAAGATATACGCTTAAGGAAGGGTTTTAATCTGACCCAACTTTGCAATCTCTCTGTTTGAATTACTTATGAGTAAATTCTACGAATTATCACTCAAATTTGTCAAATATCCCACTAAAGTCACTTATGATTTTTTTTTTAGATAATATTATCATTGAACTCTATCAATTATTCCAAACAAGCTAAAAGGCACAGAAATATTAAAAACTAAACGGAGGAGTCCTTTTTTTTTAGATTCATGTTTAATCCAATACCAACTAACCCATAATGTGTCTTGAACCTACTAAAAATAGTAGATCCATGTCTTGAACCCTATCATCAAATTCTTTCTTTTAAAACTGTCTTGAAAAATGGTGATCAACCTGAATACATTCACCCACATCCTATAAAATCATTTCATAATCCAGCAATTATTTATCAGATATTCAAATCTAACTACTTCTATATTGAATAATAATTCAAATGCTAAAATGATAGCAAAACAGAGATTTCATTCTCATAACGGCTAAAATAATGTTCTTAATAAGCAATATCATTAGACTAAGTATGACTTAATAGGCAACACTAGCAGATCATATAAGTTGATAACAAATCAACTTATACTTTTTCATTGCTTAGATAGAAATGTATCAACCAATTACCCAATATAATACTAGCAACTAGCATAATTTTTTTTCCCTTTCATTTATAGCATTCAATTATATCAAAAGTCCAAATAACTGATCCAACCACACTTGCACGAGTTCATGTTCGTAATGTATTTTATCATATTACAGGATGATATAATCATTCATTAATAGAGCTCTTAGCCTCTTACACATGCCTTATGAAAATTAAATACTGAAAATATTATTTGAAATGTCATTACCTTTAAGATTTCAGCAAGTACTTAAATTATTAGTTGAGTGACCGTAAAAGAAAATATATCACATCAAAGTAGGTCACTATGAACAATAAGTCACTTAAAGGAGTTGGTCTAAGAGAATATTTCATTTGTATCTGTTTTTCTTAGCGTAACTAGGAAAATTAATTGGATTAATTAATCGATGTTGTTGAATTACAATTCAAGAAGATTAAAAATAATGAAGATGAGAAAAGCAAATGGATTAGTTTGAGAGTAACGAAGAATATAAATGCAATATGATGACACAAAGTCATAAAACATCCAATTATTCGGTAATCAAAATGACATTTCAAATAACAGTTATCCTTCATTCATGTTCTCTGAGAATAATTATCCTCCGTTAAGTTTTTAATATTGTTGTGACTTTTAGCTTGTCTGGAACAATTGATAGAGTTTAATGATAATATTGTCCAAAAAAATCATAAGTAACTTTAGTGAAATATTTGAGAAAGTTGAGTAACAATTTGAGAAATTTACTCAATTACTTATTGACTGCAACTACTTGTCTATATGCTTGATTGAAAATCATGAAACAAAGGACATCCATGTACAATTACAATATACTCGCCCATGTTTACTTGACACTTTCTTAATAAAATATTTATTATGTGTTTATTTTTACTAAACTAACCTTATTAATTATGTTTTGGAAAACTAAATCTGATTATCAATATTTTATGTAGTCATTTAATGATAGAGATGGTACAACTTTTTTTTTTCTCTAGTCACCTTCGATATCCTGGTAAATCTACTAATAGAAAAATATAACAAACTCCTCTTAATTTTATAAACTGAACAACTAAATTAAAACGATTATTTTTTTTAGTAAAGGGGCTAAGTAAATTGAAATGATTATTTATTTTGTAGTACTATTTTCAATGCAAAAAAGTTCCTTAGCTTAATTCTTTTTTTTTGTTCAAAAAAAGAACTTACTCCCTCCATTTCATTTTAGTTGGACACATTTTATTTTATATGGTGATTAAGAAATTACAAATAAAATGATGAATTTTACTATTTTATCCTTTATCCATATTAATGTCATTCATTTGACATAGGAATATACATTGGAATTATAATTAATTGTAGGGATAAAATGAGAAAAAATTAATTAATTCTATTTTTATTTAGTAAGTGATTAATTAATATGAGATATTTATTTTTAGTAAGATGATCAATTAAAATGGGACGGAGGAGTACAACAAAGGCTAATAAAACTCGGGGTACTTTAGACAACACAAAATTTTTGGCAGGAATATGACACGTTATTGCCACGCCTAAGAAATCGGGGAAAAGAAACAAAAAAATAAAAAACGGAATAATGTAACGCGGTCAGCTAATTGCTTAAGTTTTACGCGGCAGATTTAACAAACTATAGGAATCATCTTTCTCAATTTAAAAAAATGGAGGTGGAAGTAAATCGTCAATCGCAAATAGGACCGATGAAAGTTGAACAAATTGATCGGAGGCCGGCGGCTCTGGGTGACCTCCGCATTCTTCCAGACGAAATTCTCTGCGCTATACTCACTTATCTTACTCCTCGCGATGTCGCTCGCCTTTCCTGTGTTAGCAGGTTCTTTCAATTTATCCACCTCATTTTTTTATTTTTTTTGGGGGTCAAAAACTTTTATTATATGTTTTTGAATATGCAATTTCTAATATAGAAGTTATGTGATGTAGCTTTTTGTTTGGAGCTTAATTTGTGTTAATTATATGTAGATAGGAATGACTAATGAGTGTTCAATTTTGTATTTAGTTAAGCTTTAATTCGTTCAATTGCATGATTTTGTTGCTTCATCTAATGTATAGGTTCGTGTTCAATTTTTATTTGATGCTGTTAAGTAACTCCTCGTATGTCCCAATTTATGTGCCACAATTCAAATTTCGAGAGTTAAACCGTTTAATTTTGATAGTGAATTCTCATTTTTTGGGGGGTCAAAAACTTTAATTATATGTTTTGAATATGCAATTTGTAATATAGAAGTTATGTGATGTAACTTTTTGTTTGGAGCTTAATTTGTGTTAATTATATGTAGATAGGAATGACAAATGAGTGTTCAAATGTGTATTTAGTTAAGCTTTAATTCGTTCAATTTCATGATTTTGTTGCTTCATCTAATGTATAGGTTCGTGTTCAATTTTTATTTGATGCTGTTAAGTAACTCCTCGTATGTCCCAATTTATGTGCCACAATTCAAATTTCGAGAGTTAAACCGTTTAATTTTGATAGTGAATTTTGGCATGGAATTTTTAAATTTTTTGAAATAAAGTTTAATTATTTAGAAATTAGTAAAAAGTACCATATGGCTGTATAATTGACAATTCAAAATATTTAAAAGACATATAAAAGAATTATGGTCAAAGAAAGACTTGTTAAATTTAATTAATAGATGACAAAGTGAAGGGTATTGTTTCCTTATTCTTACATAAGTGTTTTAATTTGATTTTTCTGAAAAATTAGTAGAATGTGCATCTTGTGTGCTAAGTTTTAGTGCAGCTTAGGCTTCTCCATGTTTTTGCGTTTGTGTGTGTAATTCTTTTTCTAGCACAAAATGAGGTCAACAGCGTGTTGATAACGAACAATAGGAATTTTTCAAACTTTTATTAAGATATGACAAATGACTGATTCTGCAGGTTCTTTCTTCTCGTTTTCAGTTAGCATTGGTCTATCGAAGGATAGATGCAGATAGTTTGCTTATTTCTTGTTGTGTGATCAAATTACTGAGGATTTGCTTGTGAGCATGTTTGTCGAAATGTGATTAAATACTTAAAATAGCTGCCTAACAAAATTAGGAATGATAATGACGAAGTTACTTCTTCTAATGGTTGTGCCACCTATACCCATTAATCACTGAGAGTCAGTAGGCCGAGCTTATTGATTGGATATGTTTTCCTAAGATACAGCTCCTTATCCGAAGTGCTGTCAGTGTCTTCCATTTTTCTGAGTAAGCTTCAGGATAAACTCAGTGTATCCCTTGACTTCTTCATATACTTACTGTTTTGCAGTGTGATGTATATTCTATGCAATGAGGAGCCCCTATGGATGAGCTTATGCATTGATATTGCTGATCGTCAGCTTCAGTATAAAGGCTCCTGGAAAAGAACAGCCCTGGATCAGTATGGTTATTCATAGTATTTTCGTCCGCAATGTAGTTACCCTTCATTGACTAGATTCAACATCTCTGACAGTCTGTTCATTTTATTTTCCCCATTGATCCCGTTTATGTAGATTGAATGTGACTTTCGAAAATAATGAATCCTGCCAGAAACCGCAGAAACCTCTACACTTCGATGGTATTATATATTTCTATTGGTTTGTTGGATATTCTTCAACTCCGCAATGCTACTAATACTGTATATAATATGCTAATGGGAACTCAATTTGCAGGATTCAACTCTATGTTCCTTTATTGTAGATTATACCGGTGCTATACATCATTGAATGGATTTTATTATGATACTGGAAACGTGGAAAGAGAGAAGAATCTTTCTATAGAAGAGTTTCGTGATAAGTATGATGGACAGAAACCGGTATGGTGTTCGCAACTTATAGAAGCTTGATTTTTTTAATCTCAAAAAAATAAAAAATAAAAATAAAATAAAAATAAATTGTAGAATCTTTTAACAAACATAGAGTGGTTGTTAATTGTTGGCAATTTGTTAGATTATCTTTGTATTCAATATCTTCTATCGCATAAAATCTGTGATAAAATTATATTTTAGCATGCATCATTTCAGGCCAATTTACCTCCTTCCCTTTGAACATACTGCCTTTCTCAAATTATATGTCATATATTCGTTTCTCTAAGTCGCTAAAGGGATACCTTTACTCTATTATCTTTTCCACTGATTGAATCTTGGTATCAGAAGTTACTGTAGTTACCACCCTAAAACTGACTAAATTGTTCAAGTTCTTGCAAAGTTAGTTTTATGTCACTTTTGGACCACTTCTACTTAACTTCTTTAACATTTCAAGCGTTCTTTAATAGTTCCCAAGTCAAAGCAGGAGATTTGAATAGATGAAGGTAGAATCTACTATTTGTAATCATTAGTTTACACATGTATCAGAAACAAATTACTTCGTGATTCTTACTTATCAAAAGAAAAATTATATAGTGATTCTTGCTGCCGCTCCTTGTTGTTTTTGCCTCTTCTCCTTTATTTATGCTCTGTGTTTCCCTTCCTTTTCTTTCTTATATACATTGAGTTCATCAAGTTATCCATAGGATTCATATAGCTAAAATTCCAACTAGCTTGGGATTGAGGGTTAGTTGATTGATTGATTTACACTGGATTTTTCTCTTCAAGTCTAATTGATTGCATTTCTATCAATTGATCAATGTTGTTCGTGTATCATTCTTGAATAATGGGCAAAATAATGGGCTTAATTTGTCTGAACCTTTTTTATATATTGATAGCTTATGTGCATGGTTTTTTTGATAGACAGCTCATGTGAATATGTTATGATCTTCACCAAGCTTATTACTTACACTATAACAGGTTTTAATTGGTGGATTGGCCGACACTTGGCCTGCAAGGACTACATGGACAACAGAGGAGCTTTTAAAAAAATATGGAGCTACAGCATTTAACTTATCTCAAAGAAGTCGTCACAAGATTAAGATGAAACTTAAGGACTATGTGTCATATATGAAAGTTCAGCATGATGAGGATCCGCTTTACATTTTTGACGAGAAGGTTCCTTTCTAATCCTGCTGTTCTCTCAGTACAGTTTCTCCAGTAACAGATTGTTCTAATTTGAGTTACATTCTCTCAGTTTGGGGAAGCTGCACCAGAGTTGTTGAAGGATTACAGTGTTCCTAATATGTTCAAAGAGGACTTCTTTGATGTGCTGGACAGGGATCAGCGACCTCCCTTCAGATGGCTCATTATGGGACCAGAGAGGTCTGGTGCCTCTTGGCATGTTGATCCAGCCCTAACTAGTGCTTGGAATACACTTCTATGTGGCCGGAAAAGGTATATTTCGAGAACCAGTCTATGACTTTCCAGTCATCTTGTCTGAATCTTGCTCAATGCTTCACTTGATGCATGCTTTGTTTGATAATTTGACCAATCAAACTCATACTCATTACTGCCTGCTGATAAACTCCCTGATCGATCAATGAAGTTGCGGCAAAAAGCAGTGGAAGTAGTGTTGGTTTGCCCAGTTGTGGGTGGAGATAGTAGGGTTGATTAGAAAACAGCTGCCAGAGTGTTGAATAAAAGAAGTCAAAGGTAGAACGAAAAGGCCTAAATAGGAATTTCATTGAGAAAGCATACTTTTGAACGACACTTTCTTTTTTTTCAAACTGGTCAGGCTGTATTCTTCAGCATTAAGGGTATGCTGGCCACCTCCAAAAATTTTGAACGACACTTTCTTAAGCTCTCTCTTTCCTTCTGGGTCTATTAGCAGATTATACTTTCTGCATTTTATTGTAGGTTCATGGGTGTATGTCTGCCAAAGGGGCAGGCTTTACTGAAAATTTACCTTAAATGCCCTTGGCAGCACATTACTGGCTCGTTAAATGGAGGGTCAATGTTGTCTTTCACTCAAATTCTTAAATTTTTTTCCCTCTACATTTTGTCATTTCCATCCGGATTGAACTCCTTTGGAACCCAACTCCTTCAAAGTGTTTTGCTAGATTTATGACTATAGTTGCAGGGCAGGTATCAAAAGCTACTAAATACTACTTTTTAATTGCAAGCATACCTCTTCTAGTTCTTACACAATAGTTTCTATTTGGCTAGTTCTGCCTTTAAATTGAAGTCTTTGGCAATATCTTTGAAATCCATGGGAATGAAAAGGCTTGCTGAGAATGGTTTTTCCAATTTCCATACTGTGAAATTCTCAATTCATAAAACAATAGCTGAAAATTAACTTCGTGAGTATATGGGAAATCTTCATAAAATAGGGGATCTTCATTTTGCAAGATCTGTTTGCTCAATCTAAATTTTCCATGCACTTTGCAAATAAATAGTTAATATTCATTCACCTGAATCTCACAGCAGGTTAAAATTCCAACACCTGCAATAGGAATTCTGCCACAGACGAAGAAGAGAGCTGGGTTCATTTTTGGAGTTGGATTTAGTTTTTTGAGTTAAAAGACCAAAAAGTTTCCTTAGTTTTAATGTTTAATGTGAGACTGAGAACATTTAAAGAAATGACAAAATGAGGAGGATGCTAACCTACTACCTTATATACCCTCGGCTCAATATATATATATATATATATATATATATGTTATATGTTGAGACTGAGGACATTTAAAGAAATGACAAAATGAGGAGGATGCTAACCTACTACCTTATATACCCTCGGCTCAATATATATATATATATATATATATATATGTTATATGTTTATAGAGATAACAAACAACAGCATACCCAGTGTATTCCCACAAAGAATGTTTATAGAGAGAGAAGGTTAAACAAAGTAAAAAGAGTTGGCTTAAAGGAATCCTCCCATATTTTCCTGATAGGCATTAGCAAGTTAATGCAGTATGCATTTACTGCTTTGCATTTGTGATAGCTTGGAGGGGGAACGAGCTAAAAAGAAACTCAGCAAAGAAGTGGATGGTGACAAACTTTAGAGTCTGATGTTGTTTGCTCAAAGTTCTCCAATGTTAAGACATGGTGCTAAGTTGTCTACTTCTTGAATGTGATCCCCCCCACCCCCCACCCCCCACCCCCACAGAAGCGGAAAGAAAAGAAGGAAAAAGTTGAAGGCTTTAAAAGTTCAGAAGTAGATTTGAGAAGTAGAAGGGTAGTAGGAAGGAGTGTGTCCTTGCTAGTTGGTATGAGGACTTTGTTTTGTTATCCGTTCTAGGGTTCGTCCTGTTAGGTTTGTTTCAGAGTGTGGTATCGTTTGTTGTATTACTTAGTGATAGTCTTGTTTATGTTATCATTTGGTGTGTTAATACATATTGTTTCTTGTTCCCTTTATCTTTTTTCTGGACTGTTTTTGTTTTAAGCCGGGGGTCTATCGGAAACAGCCTCTCTATCTCACCTTTGAGGTAGTGGTATGGACTGCGTACACTTACCCTCCCCAGACCCCTCTTTGTGGGATTATACTTTTTTTTTTTGTTGTTGTTGTTGTTGATTTGAGCTTGTTTTATAGCATGTTATACTATTAGGAGCTTTTGAAATATTTGATGTATTCTCATTTTACAACGTCCAAGAATTTTTCTTCTACTGTAGTTTGAAACTAGTGGATTAATCCCCATTGCGATACTTGTTGGGAGACAAAAAAAGGTCACTATTCATATTTATTTTGCAGGTGGGCGTTATATCCCCCCGGAAGAGTACCTTTAGGAGTAACAGTGCATGTAAATGAAGAAGATGGTGATGTCAATATTGAAAGTCCATCATCTTTGCAGGTATTAATAACTTTGAGATGCAGATTATTTGCTTCCATGTTGCCTAATATTGTGATGGTTTTCATTTATTTGAGCCATGTGTTAATTTTTCTCTCATGTTAATCCAGTGGTGGCTGGACTTCTATCCTCTTCTTGCTGAGGAAGACAAACCAATGGAGTGCACTCAACTGCCTGGGGAAACAATATTTGTCCCAAGTGGATGGTGGCATTGCGTGCTAAATTTAGAAACTACTGTTGCTGTGACACAGAATTTTGTGAACTCCAAGAACTTTGAATTTGTGTGTTTGGATATGGCTCCTGGTTATAGACATAAAGGAGTATGCCGTGCTGGGCTTCTTGCTTTGGATGACATCAGTATTGAGGATGTCAGGAAAAATATGTTGTCCTTAGAAAGTGGTTCGGGCTGCTCTCATCTGTCAAGGAAAGATGAGAGGATCAGAGTTGACCAACCTAAAGTTTCAGAAAATGGAAGTACAATAGATGGCGTCTCTAAATGCATAGATTTGACAGAGATGGAATTTTCTTATGACATAAATTTCTTAGCTATGTTTTTGGATAAAGAGCAAGATCATTACACTTCATTATGGAGCTCAAGCAACTCTATTGGGCAGCGAGAAATGAGAGAATGGTTATCAAAGCTTTGGGTTGGAAAACCAGAGAATAGAGACCTTATATGGAAGGTACTTACAAATTCACTTCTCTGCTTGTTTATGGTTAGTGTTTTTCTTTTATCAATCAAACTTTTTGTCTCAACTAATGCCTCTAATTACATGACAAACAATTTCCAGAAAATGTCGAGTCAGTTGATATGACTGTTCTAAGTACACCATAAGCTCTCTTGGAAAAAGTCAAACTATGGCCCGGGGAATAGAAAATTATCATTCCTTTTGTTTGTTGTATCAACCATCATCTGATGTAAATCGGAGTAGGGATAACAAGAATTATAGTTAAACTATAAGGAATTTAGAATAGACCCAGCTAGAAAGCAATAATTAGAACATTCATTATCAAATAAGCACTTATTATGTAAACAAAGACGAACCTAAACTATAGGAATACCTTCAACTGGAAGAATTCCACTTGGAAATACCCCTTGCAAGTTCGGAATCAACCATGGCATACAACCATCAGCTCTAAAGGGAAATCTCATGTTCAAAGTTAGCTATCTAAAAATGATATTACTTATACTAGGGTTCTTATTAGTATTGTAAATACCTAAAAGTCCCTAGACATAAGGCTAGAATGGAATTCGGATGGAATTGCAAAAAATGGCCAAATGCAGAATTGAACTTCCATGACATCATCATGGTCTGGGACCAGGCTATTGCGGCCTCCATGATGCTGTCTTCTTCAAGGTCGGGTCTTCACTGCAAAAATCTGCAGCTTCTAAATATGTTTTTGGCCTTCTAATTGTTTTGGTGCTTGGCTACCTTCCTTCAAGTATCCACTTGAGCATACTTTGGACCATGAGGTCTTCCTTCCATGCTTCCTCTAAATCCTCCAAGATCATGGTGGATGGAAGAATGCTCCAAAATCCTTGATGGCTACCTTGATCTACATCATATGAGATATTACAACCGATGAGTTTATATATGCTTAATTAGGTGTGTAGCTGTAACCTTGACCTTTTTTCGGCTGCACAGCTGATCACACATGGTCACAGGTTATAAATGTTCGTGTTAGATCAATAATTGGTCATATCTCATCAGGGTCACCTTTGTGTAATTTAAGCTTCTGTTATTGCTTACGACCTTAGAATCACTTTTGCTAGGGAGCCTGTCTGGCGCTGAATGCTGATAGATGGTACACACACGTCACAGAAATTTGTACCTTCCATGGGTTGCCGTTGCCAACAGATGATGAGAGGCTTCCTGTTGGAACAGGCAGTAATCCGGTAAGTTTTTGTGCTTAGTGGATTTTCTACTGATGTGCTTATTTCATTAGTGTCACTTTTTTATCTAGTCTGAAGTTGAAGGGAACTTTTAGTTACAAAGACTGAAGTTTTTGTGATAGTGTTGAGGTTTTTATGCATCAATATTCAAGTAGGCTTTTCTCATCTCAACGAGTTAACGCTGAAGTTTTATATGCTTTAAAAAGGGTGGAAGATCAGTTATTCTCTTACAAAGATGTATTATCATCACTAACCTAACAAGTGGTAATACGTGTACAGGTTTATCTAGCTGGGGACAATGTTATAAAAATACTTGTTGAAGAGGGATTAGAAGCTTGTCTTCATTCCTTGGGCACTGAGGTATATCTGTACTTTTTGGCAGTTATTTCTCTAGCTGATTATTTATTTGTACTTCTATTCATTCAGTTTGGTTTGATCTTTTGCAGCTCGAGTTTTACAGTTTACTCCAGAAAATAAACTCCCCTTTGAGGAATCACATGCCTAGTGTTTTAGCCAGTGGGATTCTCTATATTGAAAATGGATTGTGTAAAGTTCGGTGTTGGGACGGCAAAGGAGTTCTAGAGGTGATTGCTAATTTTACTCCCCTTGTGGAACATGAGCAAGCTGATTATCCATTTGGTTTATGGAGTAAGAGGCAATTTGATTATAGAAAAGCCGGGATGTCATTACCTGAACTAGTAAAAGCTGGCAGTGGCTCAGCGATATGGCCATACGTCATAACACAGAGATGCAAAGGGAAAATATATGCTCAAATGTTAGTGAAATCGATTTCTATTTTTGTAGATCTATAATTGCCTGTTATCATTCATCATTTGAAGTACTTGCAGATGTTTTTTGATGTACTGCTCCTCTTTTTTCATTTATTTTGTGTTTGCTAACAGAAGAGATTCCATGTCATGGGAAGACACATTAAATTTGGCCTTGTTCCTGGGAGAACAAATGCGCAATCTTCATCTTGTGCCGTGCCCAGCTTTGAATGATTATACATTGTTGGAACCCCAGCAGAAAGCTGTCTCCAATGCTAATGGGAATCTCGAGGATGATGAGGACAAGATTTGCGCCGCTGCAGAGTGGAATTTATTCCTGAGAACTCTGAACAGGAAAAAGAAGGATGTTTGTGACCGCTTGACTAAATGGTAAACATTTGTATGCTTTGTTGATTATAAAGCAGCTTTCTAAAGTCCCAGTATTATGTAGCAAATGTTCTCCTTATCACCTTGCTTCTGCTGACATGGCTTTGTGCCTTTGACTGTGATGCTTGAGACCATGTATTTCATTTATTCCCCTAGATACTAAAGCCCTATATAATAGAGTGAGGTCTAACTCCTGTCTATTATTTTAGAGATTTTCTTGGGTTGATTAAACGTACATGTCAGGGATTATATGATTTATTTATTTATTTTTTTGGGGGTGGGGGGTGGGGGGTGGGGGGGGTGGACTTAGCTATTTTTTCGTTTGGTATCAGATCAGCCAACGTGTTACTCTATGAAACCAAGGCCTTTCTTTGGACGATTAGTTGCCTACCACAGCTTACTATTAGTCTCTTTAAAATGGTTACTTGAGAATTCACTTTTATTTTAGATAATGTCTAAGTCTCGAAAAGTCAATTTTCTCTAGTGTTTGACTAATTTTGATTTAAATATAATAAGTCTCTATAAATACACATATGCATATGCATACAGACATAAAAAGTATATTCCAACTCTTCCCTTAATAGTTGTGGTGAAATAATTTATAAAGAAGAACTCAATTTGAAATTTCATGAGACACCTAAATTTGGACAAAGAAGGTATTGTAAAGTCATTTCTTGAATTGAGAAGATAAAATTCTTACCGACTTCTTTACTACTAATATATTGCATAAATAAGATGGTAGAGGAGCTTAACTCTCCTATACACCACATGAACGACAAGATATATTCAATTGTTAAATAGAATCGGGAAAAAAAATTATATTTAGACGAACATTTCTTTTTAATCTTTGTGTTGGATTTTGTGCTGCTTGTTTTCTATTGTACTGATTTTTCTTGTTGACCTCATCAAAATTTACACTGGTCAGTTCTTTGTGCCTTACATGAACAAATTCTATTCAGACAGATCTTTTGCCTGTTAATGTGTATGTGTTGGGTACTGTGATGCCTGTTTTCTGCTGTGTTACCCTTTTGCAGTGTGGGTTACCTATACATGAGTTTTTTCCTGTGCATTTACATATGCTGGCACAAGTGCCGTAATTTTGAGCTGCTAATGCATAGTCAGATCTGAGTCTTTTCTGTTTCAATCTGCAGGGGTGATCCAATTCCTAGAGAACTGATTGAGAAAGTCGAGGAATACATCCCTGACGACCTCCTAAAGGTTCTTATATTTAATGATGAAGTTGATTGGACTTCCTTCAATCGGCTAGACACTTTATGGTTTTTTGTCCCTTTTTTGTTCCTGCTACTGACAACGGCACTTATGTTTGCTCTCTGGTGAAAATGCATTTCTCTGATTCTTGTTTATGGTCTCCCCTTGAAGGTTGACATGGGAGTCGGATCTTGTACCTGGATACACTCTGATGTGATGGATGATAATATCCACATGGAACCATGTTCCCTTACTTCTCGCTCTGGAGGGACTAATGATGATCCTGAGTTAGTTGACAATGTTTCTGCAAACGGATCTGAATTGAGTGAGCCTATACATGCATGGCGTCCTACTCATATACTCGATTTCAGTGGTCTTTCTGTTGGTGAGTTATCAAGCAACTTTTAACTTGCTTTTTTGGGTTTGGTCTGCTGGTAGTTTTATATTTCTTTTCTTGATGGATGAACCATGTTCTTATGTGGACTGTATTAGTCTTTACTACTTGGCCCTAAATGATTTATAATTCGGAGAAGTTAAGGTATGTCCAGGATAGGAATTGTTTCATTATTGTTCATGTCAAATGAATTTGGTGAGTTTACGGTGCATTTAGATGGATATCAATGATTTTTTAGCACCAAAAGAGAACTAATAAAAGAAAATGGAAATAAATACAACAACAAAGGGTAGCGGTTGCTGGTTTCCTTGTCATAAAAAACAAATGCAACAACAAACCCAGTGTAATCCCACAAGTGGGATCTGGGGAGGGTAAGATGTACGCAGCCTAACCCCTACTTTTATGAGGTAGAGAGGTTGTTTCCGATTGACCATCGGCAACCCTCCTCCTTTATCCGGGCTTGGGACCTGCAATGTGAATGAGCTCACACATGCGGAGTTTGGCACCAGTTTTAGAGTTTGGCACCAATTTAATTGGCAGTCTCGTGTGAAAATATTGCACCCGCCATCACTTAAAGTAGATCAGTCTCGAGTTAGCACATTAATCTTTGCATCACTAAAACCTTCATATGCGGAAGGTTACAAAATGCTGATTCCTTTCATTTTACTTTTAAACATTTGAGTTTCTGTGATTAGTAACCAGTTCTTTTTCTTAGGTGACCCAATTTCTGACTTAATCCCGATGTACCTGGATATCTTTAGAGGAGATCCACATTTACTGAAGCAGTTTCTGGATAGCTATAAACTTCCATTTATTAAAACAGGAGTAAATGCATCAGCTAAAAGCAACGGATTTCAGAGACTTTCTTACCGAGCCATGTGAGTACATATGATCTGATGTCATATTTCTTTTTTTTGATAAGGTAACATCATATTTTTGATGTCATATTTCTTCTATATTGTTGTCATTGGTTTTTCATGAAATAATTGGAGACATTTTTAATCTTCGAAGTTAAATTGCACTACCAGAGTACAATATCCGACCTTATGAAGATGGTAAGACGTGTTTTGATAACATATAATCTCAGGCCTTAGACTCCATAATGCTTGGCCTTCACCAAATCAAGGCATGATTTATCATTTGTAGATTGTCCACCAATATCATAATATCTATGAAACCCCTCAATCACTTTCAAACTCGAGTAAGTAGGTATATAGTTTTATTGATACCATTAACAACCCCCCCCCCCCTCTCAAACTGATGGTGGTCATTGGTCAACCAGCAGTTTGCCAATAAAGAACTCATATCGTTTCTTCATTTGAGACTTGGTGAAAAAATCTGCCAGTTGATCTCTAGAGAATGAAGGAGGTCATCTCTTATAAGGTTACAAGGAAAACTATACATGGTAAATGCTATACATGGTAAGAACTATACATGGTGAATAGAATTAAAGAAGAACTATACATGGTGAATAGAATTAAAGAAGAACTATACATGGTGAATAGAATTAAAGAAGATTCTACGCTAATAATATGCAATCTACCTCCTAATATATGAAAGATAATTAAAGTTGTATATGATAGGTATATATTTTTATTGATGGTGATTAACGGAGTCATCCTATACGCCACATTACTGTTTAACATATGAATACACTAGGGTCTAGGAGTTTGAACTTGAGATCATTCAGTGTAGGTTTTAGTCTGATTATTAGAACTAGAGACCACAACTGTTCTCTGTGATAGCATTGTGGATGAAGATAGAATAGATTGGAGCCTTATCCTCCTTTTCTCATGAAATTTGCTTTAAACTCAATTTGAATGACTTCTGTCTGTACAGGTGCTATTGTATTTTGCATGACGAAAATGTGCTGGGAGCTATTTTCGGTACTTGGAAGGAACTAAGGATGGCAAAATCATGGGAAGAAGTCGAGGAAGCTGTATGGGGAGATCTTAACAGTTATACAGGCTCATGTTGAACTTTCTTTTTGTTCTTTCTAATTTTGTCTTTCAAGCCCTTGATAAAAGTTTTATTGAGGAATGTTGAATAAGTCCAATCAAGTGTACACTAACATTGTAACATTTGTTTGATGTAATTTAATGATATTTCCCCCTTTTTCCTACTAATGATTTCTTCAAAAATTTGACAAAATTTATTTACCATAAACTTATTGAAGTGTGATGCAAGACGTAATATAAGAGTAGATGTTGTTGGTTTAAGAGTTCAGTAGGACAATCAAGTTATCCAAGTCTCTTCCTTACATGTTTTGTAGTTATCCTTTTCCACATCTTTTTCAATAAAAAAGAAGCAGGTTCACATATAAACGTGTGTTACAGGTCAAATAAATAAATGAAGTGTTCAATCTCTGAAGAGTAAATAAAAGTGACCGCTTGATATATGATTCACAAAATTCAATAGAAGTTCAAATTTTGAAAGTTTTTAGGACCTCTTGTTTAAACTCATTTGACGTCCTGCTTTCATAAACAACTCATCTCTGCAATTAAACTGAGTTAGTGCTAAACAGGAACTTCAGTCAATCCCTCCACTTTCTGTATCTCCTACTGAAAAATTTATGGACAAATTTAGGACTAACAACGTTATCTTGATATGTGCATTAGCCATGAACGTTATGACATAAAAGATAAAGTGATTTTCACCCCTAAAACTCATACATTGCGGAAAAAAAACATCTAATTACAAATTCAGACAATGCTACAGTTTGATGCGTCTTGTGAGCTTAAACAACAACATACCCAGCGTAATCCCACAAGTGGGGTCCAGGAATGGTAAGATGTACACAGGTCTTGTGAGCTTCTCCTAAACAAAACTGTTGTTATCTTGTGGGACAACTGTATGTTTCTAAAGACCACATTTCCACTAACCAAGGTTTCAAAAGTAGTATACACCTTTTTAGTCAAAAGGGAAAGAAAAAAAAAAACTATCAGCAAATTATAGGGTGAACTCTTGAGTGTCTACTCCGGGATATTACAGCACATACAGATTGATTCTTCTTTCACCCTTTTGGTGATTACAGCATTGTGTACATATCACAGTAGACCAGCAAAATCAGCACTAGTTTCTATTACATCTTCAATATCAGCTTCATCCAATTCATCAAGTTCCATACTGCCCCCATGGGAATATGTTCCACTCTTTGAAACCTGTAAAGGAACTCTAGCCTCTTGTATTATTGCCAAAACTTCTTCCATGCTCTGGGAAGGGTTATTTACATCGACGCATTGGTAACTTCCTCCTTCCATCAGTTCCACTGGCAAGTTCTTTAGAAACCAGGGATGCATTTTAATTTCTGGAATCGTTATTCTCTGCAAAAGATTTTGGCACATTCAATAGTGAGGTGCGCTATCAATCCTCACATAACATGAAACAAGAAACATGAATGCAATTTTGCGGAAGGAGAATAAGGGAGGACCTTTGGTGGGAATGAACCCTGCACCTAAGTAGAATATATATATATATATATATATATCGAGACAATGAAACAATTACTGATAATGATCATTTCACTTAAGACACAACACATGAACTATTCTATGATCCACATCTTTAGCAGAAAACCAGATGATTTATTACCTTTTCAGGGTCTGCCACAAAAATCCTGCTTAAGAGATGGCGGCATTCAAGGGAAATTCGGACTTGCTCAGGAATTGAGTAGCGGACGTTGAGTATTTTCTGTCATGGAAACCAGCCAATCATAATGCTGCAGTAAATTTCTCAATGCTCAACACTTGAATGAACAAAATGATCAATTAATGCAGCAAATTGATAAACAAAATTCAGAGTAGAGCAAGCTTCTTTTTCATCTTCTAGAAATCTGATTATGTTATCATCACTCACAGCAATAGTCTTTGTAAAGTTTTTGGCATCACTTGGATCTTGAAATGGATAAGCTCCAACCAGCATTACATACAAGGTGACTCCACAGGACCAAACATCTGCAAGCTATAGTTTCAAGAATTAACAGGAGGAGAAATGAGAGTATACGATAAATATTATGACAATTTCAGCAAGGAAAGAAGAAAGATGTAGCACCTTTCCATCATATTCTTTCCTCGTTAGGACCTCTGGTGCTACATAAGCAGGTGTCCCCACAGTGGACTTAGGTTGAGAATGAAATACGGATGACTGCAAACAAGTGTAGCAATTTTATATGAATCTAAATCTTGAATAGATGTAACAATTAATAAGACCTTGAGAAAAGATCAGTTACCTTGGAATACCCAAAATCACATATTTTGACACGTGGTGCAGCACTTCCGTCAAGTAACGTGTTTTCTAATTTGAGATCTCTATGACAGATTTGCTGCAACAGAAGACCAAAACATACTAAGTGCCAAGGAGGACTGGATGAAGTTCACAGCATTGGAAGTATTGATTCCGTACCATGAAGTGGCAGTAGCTAACCCCTGATATCAGTTGTTGAAAGAAGAACCTTGCCTGAGTAAAAAAATAAACATAACGAAGCACTCAGCTGACTTTAAACTAGAAAACAGTCTGCTCAGGAATGCTTCAGTGAGCAGTATAATATGAAAAGTAATTTTACTCTGATTTAGTTGCATAAACACATGAGAATAGTCAACTGGTAACATATTTAAGGGACACTTCTCAGAGCATATTAATCTGCAGTTTAACTTTAAAAATGGCATTCTTGGAACTTGGAAGTTAAGAATCTAGTTTACTCACCGATGGGACCCGTGACATGAAGGACCTTTAATGTACTGCCTAGAGGTGGATCCAAAATTTAAGCTCTATGGCTTCAACCTAACAACCTCTAAGATTCTTAGCATGTGAACCTTATTGTATTTTAAAATCATAGGTTAAGACCTTATATTTGTTGCAATATTAGTGGATTTTTACATATAAATTTATACTCCGTGTTGCAAGTATTGTTTCAGATGATCCTGGGGCAGCTACGCTACATCCACCTCTGGTAATGCCTATAACCAACAACGTAAAAAGCATACTACCCAGTGGACCTCCCACATTAAAGGACCACATGAATTCCATGGTAGACCACCATGAATTCATTACATTGGAGATTGAATTTAAAGAACTGGGAAACATATACAGTTTGTTTGATCTAGCAAGACTAATTGCAAGAACTGGTATAAATATCATTCTTACCTCATCTTCATTAAATCTTCCAGCATTACAAATCCTCGCGAAGAGTTCTCCTCCCGCTGCATACTCCATTACTATTGCTAGATGAGTAGGCGTCAGCAAGACCTGGAAGAGTTAAGTTCATTCATGATTAAACAGCAAATAATAACAGCACTGAAAAGTCTACTAGTCACTTAGCTACACCATTTGTTGTTGAACAATTATTCTAGACTAGGACAAGGATTCTGAGCATTCATTCTAATCCCACTAATTGTAATTCGGCAATCATCAAAAATACGAAACACGTATAATCTGCAAATCATCAAATTACGGCTCCTATTCAGAAAAGTTCATTGCTTTCAATCCATAAGATGCCGAAGATTATATTTAATTGCGAGCAACAGAGTCCTTCAAAAAGAAATCATAACATCACATAGTGTAAGTATCTTGTCACTGTCATTACCAAACAGATCTTCGGTTCCAGTAATTGAGTCAATTATCCATTACCATTTACCACTTTTGATCATATCATAATGTGAAGCTATCTCCATTCTTCAAGATATTAAAAAAAACAGAAAGGGGATTCTAATGTCCAACTCATTGCAAACTCTTTAGCCATTAAAAAAAAAAAATTGGGGGGAGGAGGGGTATGAGGAGAAAAAATCTAAGCTAGAAAAACTAACTTAGACCAATTTTTGGTTTTTTGGGACTTCCACTCACAAAACTTCAAACTTTTTTTTTTCAAGTAAAACACATGTCTAAACACAACTTCGAATTCCAAAAATTACAACTTCAAAAACTCAAATTTTCAAATGTCAAGTTTGAATTTCAAAATCTTTGGTCAAACGGGAGCTTAAAGAAATAAACAGAAAAAAGAAAAATTAAAAAGACAAGCAGGAGTTGATAAACATAGTTAAACAAAAAAACTTAAAAAGAGTTCCTTATAAGCCTTGGTAACATCAATAATAATCAAGAATCCCCATAAGAATCAAAGCAGATTACACAATTAATAAAAAAGAAGATTCTTTCTAAACAATAAGCAGAGCATATATACCTCTTTAAATCTCACTATATTTGGATGTTTCAATGATCTATGATTCATAATTTCCCTTTGCACATGTTCATCTATCTGCAACCTCCAAAAAGATCATTTTGTCACCTCCCAAAAACACAAACAAACAAAAATAAAAATACCAGTAAAAGGGGAAAAAGGAAACCTTTTGTCCTCTTTCAATAAACTTGACAGCAAAGAGTTCTTTGGTCTTTTTGTCACTAACAAGCTTTGCTACTCCAAAATTACCAGAACCCAACTCTTTCACTATCTCATAACACTCCATCATCAACTGAAAAAGGGATAAAAGTTAAAACAACACGGGGTTGACGATAGGAGGTGACACTTATCCCGTGAAATTACGTGTTCAAAGTCTTGAGAACTTTTTCTCCAGTGCTGTTGTTGACTTGTAAAATTGGCAATATTCAAAGGTAAGAGCAAAGGTTTATGTTAGGTTTAGTTGAGGTAAGAGTGGAAAATTTACTATTCCATCGCTCCAATTTATGTAATATAATTTGATTTAGCAAAGATATTTTTTGAAATTTGTGATCTAAAATAAATTATATATATTTGTGTAGTTATAAATTATTTTATTAAAAATAAAATAAATATTTTAAAATTAAATTATTATTAAATATAAAAATATATCATTTTAAAAAAAATTAATTTTAAAAAAAATGTGATATATAAATTGAGATAGATAGAGTAGTTGATAGACTATTGGGTAGATGTTCTTTGTTAGGTACTATGTTGTTCAATATTGTCGTCGCTGTGTGGGAAGAATTTCTACTTTACTGCTATTAGAGGAGAGTTTTGTAAGTTCATCTTTTCTTTAGTGAGGAATATAGCATTGTTTGATTTGATATAACATTCAAAAAAGAACTTTTAACTATTTGTGATCTAACATAAAATTTAGATATTAATAGAATTATTAAATTATTTATAAAGAATGAAAAAAATTAAAATTAAATTATTTTTAATTATATAAAAATGACCCTTTTTTTTAAGATAAGACAAAAGGAAAAAGATAAGTGATTTTTTTTATAAAAAAAAAAAAAGAAGAGAAGAATGAGTGGACACGTGTGTAAGATTTGCAGAAAAGTTGCCACTAGTTGTGACTGTATTGGTGGGATTAATTGATTGGAGTTCTTCATGTTGGTCCTGCACCTTTGAATTTGGGCTCTTAGATGAAACTCAAACAGAATTTTGGACCGTATAACCAAATAGACCTTAATTACTAGTAGTATTTTTATGAATTCCTTTAAATAATTGCTCAATATAATATTTAAAAATATAGTAATTTAAGAAAATAGGTATTGCTTCATTTTAGGCTTCAATTTTGATACATCTAATCCTTTTTTCCAGTTTTTGCCCATTCGTTCTCTCTCATTTTCACGTACTTCGTCTCTGACAAAAAAATTTCATTTGATTTGAAGATTTCAATTTGAAAGATTATCTGGTGTTATTTATCACTCCTCCTCCTTTTGGTAGAGAAATGGGTTTTGCATTGTTGTGGTAGTTTGAGTGGTTATTATGGTGATTTTGTAGATGATTACGGTATTTTCTGGTGGTGGTCTAGTGGTAGAATTATTGTATATCATGTGTATATTATTATACGTTATGTGTATCGTGTGCATGTCATTATATGTCACATGTATCACTGTACATACAGTAAAGTATATACATACAACATACACGTGACATAAAAATTATACATGGTGTATGAGCCCATTTGGATAAGATTAAAAAAATAGCTTTTTAACTTAAGTGATTAAAAACTTAAAATAAGTGCTTATAAATTAAGCAGATAAGTGTTTGGATAAAAGTGCTGAAACTAAAAAAAAAGTTGTTGATGTGTTTGGTAAACAAGTGTTGTTAAACACTTTTTATTGTCAAAATGACTTAAATGTCCTTAAAGCTGCTAACACCATAAATAAGTTGAATTATATATAATTTTTAATTCTAATAATTCAAAAATAGTTTCTATTTAAATGCACTTTCAACGTAAGTGATTATATGTGAGGTCAATCTATAAATATAAGTTACTTTTTTTATTTTTAAATGTTAAATAATAAAAAATTTAGGACATCTTTTATATAAATATAGTATTATATTGTAATATTGCAAGTTTGTAACAATTTGACTATGTTAAAAAATATGTTATTGAAATATTGTTATGGCTATTACTATTACAACAATTTATATCGTTAAAAAACTAGACAAATCAGCAGTACAAATGACTACACAAAGTTCTTTCAATAATGGATGATGAGAGATCATTCTCAAGAAGCTAATTTAATCTAAAAAATGAATATATTTAAATAAATTCAGATATAAATTCGTTGAGAACAAAGGAGAAAGATGACGACGATGGAGGGAAGAGACGAAGAGAAGCGGAAAAGAGAAAAAAGAAAGAAAAATCATATATTTAAGATTCAGGGTATTGTTGGAATTGGAGGAAAATATAAGGGATAAAAAAGTAAATATTTTGGTCAAACTTAAAAGAATTTTAATCTTTAAAAAAAAAGGTGGGGGTACCCAGCTTCTCACTTTTTGCTGTTTTTAATCAGCTTTTAGTTTTTTTTAAGTACTTTTTAATTTACCAAACACCCCAAAAAGCTAAAAAAAAAGATTAAAATATGGTTTGACCAGATTTTAATCGTATCCAAACGGACTCTATGACAATAATGTCATTGTCTCCTCATGTGTATATTAATGAGTAAGAATGTTAAAATTATTGACCACTTATGAAGCTAGTGCAATTCATCTATAGTCATGATTTTTCTAATTTCCTCATGTACAGTGAAATATTCACGTATAATTAAAAAGAAACGAAAAGAAAACACAAATGATTCAATACCAAGGGTTATTCAACTAACACTGAATTCTGCAGCATAGGAGACCATGAAATTAAAGAGACAACGACGTTATTCTAATTAAATGTCAACCTGTGTATTCTGATTCACTTTATCCAATAAAGAGCTATGTGGAATAGAGATTGTTGCTTCTATTGCGCTACCTTTCTAAGCTTTTACTCCATTTCCTTTTGCACCTGCCTTGTCGAAGTAGAAGATGTGACATTAATTTAAAAATACTTTCTTAAAGTGGTAAATCTATTTCTCCCTAACATGGCATTCTATGTATATCTTCAGCTAGCTTTCTTCCGCCGCCTACTATCTACCAGCAATTCTTGATTCCTTAATCCTAATCATGCTTAAGACATGGAATTGGATGCTTCTTACCCCCAAAAGTAAATAACTAGAAGAGTGAGGAGGGATTTTTGGCAAAGCAAGATTGATTAGCTCGCTTAAGGATTGTAGCGGAAGAATTCCTCATCTGCAAGCTATTGAGAATCTATTCTCAGGAAGAAATGAAAGGACCGAATGCAGACGCAAGACAAATTGATAAAATAGTTTTTTGAAATTCTAGTGCGGTTGTGGAGTCTTGCTTAAAATTTTGAATCCAAAATCTCCTCAAAAATCATATTACTAACTTAAATTGAGATGAATCTTAAATGTCCTTTTTTTTTTTTTAGCTAGCATCTCTTATCCGATTTGCTTAAAATTGGTTCCAAGACAACCAGCCAAATATATGCTGCTTCCGGACAAAACATGTGGAGGTTTTCTCCAAGATAAATTAGAAATATATCTCTAATCTCTATAGATTGATCTAACTGTTTTAAGATTTTCATTACATTCTTAATTAACTGTAAAATGAATTTCATTTCTAAGATCCAATATGAGAGCTCAACTGCATTGCCAGAATATATATTGTAGATTTGAAAAAGATTGACCTCCTTACTTCTCTCATGATACACTTCTTTCCTGTCAAGTCTTTTTTTTTCGTCGGTCCCCAAAGTCAAAATGTAGGATTGATACTAAAGTTCATCACGGAAAAAACTTTAACTTTCGGCATCCATCTTATTATTCCACACTTTAAACTTTAACAATTTCATGGAATCATATTTATTTTAAGTTTGTTTTTTTAAAAAAGTCATTATCAGTTTAGAGTTTTATTTAGGTCTAACAAGAGAAATTAAGTGCACAATTTATTAGTAAAAATTGACGCTATATCAGAAATTAAACTGAAGATCGATACAAGTAGCTCGAATTTGAAATATTAAAATTGCATGTAATAGAAAATGTAAAAAAATATTATTTTTTTTAAAAAAAAACTTTCATAAAATGAAAATTTGTATGCAATCTCATGTCCCCGCCTTGCCATGTTACTCTTCTAATTAACAACCCATATCGAAGTTACCATGAGAGAATTGTCAATCTAAGATATATTTCTTCTTTTATTAAGTTAGCTAAATACCATAAACAATTTCTATATCGTAAACCAAATAGAAGTACAGGATTAAGATTTGTACGAGCTCATTAAAAAGAATACGCACGATGCACATATTCAAAAACTAGTATACATAAAAGCATATATCATACATTCATTAGCGTTGTATAAAAATCAAGTGTGAACAAGTATTTATTCCATTATTTGGTTCACTAAATTGTCCGAGGTCCAATTCCACCTATGTTTCGTTCCAACACTGAGTACTGAAGAGAAACAAATCCACAGAGACAAAATGGATATTGAAGTTTCGTTTATACAAGAACTCAACTATTTAGAAATTGAAATTTAATTGTTATTTTTGATGTTGTTAGATTGTCAGGCCTACTTGGATTAGAGAAGTTTTCAAAAAAAAAAAATTTAATTAAAATTGTGTAATTTATTGGAAAAATATATTGAAAATTTTGATTTTTTGGGAATCAAACCAAAATGTTTTACCCAAAACCAAAAACAACCAAATGGTATTTCACTAAAAAAAAATTAAAAAAATACTACAAATGCGTCTTCACACTAATTTTCTCAAAAAATGACCCAAACCAGCAAAACCTTTTCCCAAATTTCTAAAAATTAAATCAATAAAGTTTAGTCAGATATTCAGAAGCGTATCCAAAATTTCGAGAGGATGAGTGCACTATTATGAAAATACTTCAAACATGGGTTCACATATATATATTTAAATATTTTTTTAAAAACATAATACTACTATATATAATCTAGGAAGAGAACATGAATTCACGTAAACTCGATGATCCCACCTAGATATGCCCCAGGTCAGATATCTAAGATCCAATTATATGCTACTAGTAAGTAGTAAATAGCTAACGTTAAACATATGATTATCCTCAATTTGATTCGTTTTCCTATTAGGTGGATTCCATAAAGCCATATGCCCATTCTGCACTAGGCAACTTGTCCAAACAAATGATTAGGAAATTCTATTGGTAGGCGACGAGACTTTATATATAACTACTATTTTCTTCGTTTCAAAAAGAATGATCGGACTTTTTTTTAATCTGTTTCAAAACAAAAATAATTCTTTCCTTTTTTGGTAATATTCTAATTCAAACTTTCCATGTGGCATGTTTAAGTCCACAAGATTAAAAGGCACTTTGATACATTTGATATAACTTTAATTTATAACCACAAGATTCAAAAGTCTTTTTTATTTTCTTGAATTCTGTGTCAATTCAAAACATATCATTCTTTTTTAAACGGAGGGAGTACCTATTTTTTTAAAAGGATCGGAATTGCATCACAATCTCTTAAACTTATTAAATTTCATTTAGACACTTAATCATGATTTGTTTTAATTGAACTCTTAGATACATAACAAAGTAGTTCTATTAATTACTTTCAATTAAAAATTTTGGAAAAATTTATGTATATATTCGCAGTTGTCTACTATATAGATAAATTAATCACTTAGAATGTGTCACAACTTTTAATTATGCACATTAACATCAATATACAAGCTATAAAACCCCAAACTTGTTCCAACTGGTGCTAATGTATATGATTAAAGGAGGGGTTATGTTTTATGTGATTAACTTATCTACATAATAACATTTGAGATTCTAAGAACATATGCAGAAGATTTTTCGAAATTTGAATCAAAAGTGTCTAATATGAATACTTTATTTGTGTTTAGCTATTCAATTTAAATAAATTATAGTTCGAGTGTCTAAATAAAATTTACTGACAAGTTTAAGGAATTATTGTGTATTCAACTTTTGTTTTTCATTGGATATACGGTTGCTTTGAGGTGCTAAGCGATTAATTCAGATTTCAATATAGTAATTTGACTTTGATGATAAAATATTTTTACAGCCAAAAGTATTCCATTTTCAAAATTGAGCTCGAAATCTCTCATTTAGAATGAAATAATACTTACTTCTTCATCCAATTTTGAATGGTAAATGTATATACTAAGGTACATCCCAAAACTCGAGAAATGACCACTAAAAAATGTGATGTAGACAATCTACCCGACAAATAAATGTGACCGGATTCGTTTTAAGCTAAAATGTTGGAACCTCGTGGAGTGGAGCAGGTCACAAAGAAAGTTGCACCGTCCTTGCCCATCACCCCACTTCGTTCGCCTATAATGGCGGGGACCATTTCACCTGACCCCACTCCACTTTTCTAATTTAATTATCAAATTAATATCCCCTCCATTCCATTTTATGTGACCTACTTTTTTTTTTAATACGTCCCAAAAAGAATATCATATTTCCTTATTTGGTAAATTTTTAAAAATACAATTACTTTTTTACTCCTTTTTGATCCCACTTATAATGTCTCACTTAATTAAAAATAGTAGTAGTATATTTTTAATAAAGAATAATTTGATAAACATCACCAAATTTTTTCTTATTTCTTAAACTTCATGTCCGATCAAAGTAGACCACATAAAATAGGACGAAGGGAGTACCATATTCTACGTGGATACACCATATTCTGATCCATCGATATATAGTAGAAGACTATCACTTATTGTATAACTAATATATAATATAGTAAAAATAGTAGTGCATGAAATAGGTTCTTATAAATGTGATGTCCAAATTAGCTTGTATACACCTTAATTTTTACTATCTTTCATTAATATAAGTATTGGATAATTTTATCTATTAAAATTTAAATAAATAGAAAAAGAACACCTAGTGGATAAGATGTTTTTTTATTTATTATTATTATCATGTTTGGATTAGCTTGCATGTATCTCAGTTAATTTTATGTGATATCTTATTATCTCTCACTATTACAAGTATCAAATATCTAAAGTTTAAACAAATGAGAAGAAATTTTCGTGAATATGTTTTTTTAGTGAAGTTATAGTATCATTTAATGCATGCACGAATGGGCACGTTTGAGGGCCACTAACCTGCCCTATTTCTGTCTTCGTTCCCTTTGATTAGTATAACTCTAAGCCTCTAACGTTGGTGGCACATAAATGTGATCTAGTTTGATCAATAAATTGTTATTTAAAAGTTAAACAAAATTTAAGGTTACTATATCCGTGTATCATACAAAAATGGTACAATTCTATTTGAAGAATTATCCTTTATTAAAATTGTTAGAAAAGAATTTGAATCCCATTTTTTTACATAAAAGTGTCATGCATACACGATTGATAACGTATAGAACTCGCCCTAAAATTTGTCTTTCTTTCCATTTTAGCGGACGCTAAAATTATGTGATAAATAAAATGGGATAAAAGCTCACTTGCACCTAATATTCACATCAATTGAACATGCCACGTATTTATACACAAACTTTTAACAATTAATCATGATTAATGTGGATTCTCAATTCATTAAATTACTTAACTGTAATAAATTTACATTACTTGATATAAACACTCAGTACGAATAAATATTCATCACAAAAGTATTGATAATCATTGTGGTGAGGACTGGTGCAGGCAAGATCTTCACCACTAAGAAACAAAAGTTTTGTCCATGCCCCAAATATTCCCCCCTGAATAAATTAGAATTTCGTTGGAAACTTCACTATTACTGTTCTAGAAAGTTATTAATATCTGCTTTTTCTTTTGTCAATTCAATCTATAACATTCAAACTTTAGAATCAGATTTCAAGGATAACTTTCGGAACGTACAAACGAATAGGGAATTTCAAATTGCAAGGACTTGATTGGATTACCACTTATAAAGGTAGGTGCTAGCCATATATTTCAAATATTTTTTTATTTTATTTAAAATTTATGGAGTTGGAGTTGGAGTTGGAGTTGAAAATAGAGCTTTATTTGTTTATATTTTTGCAAAGAGTATTTGAAATTACATTCATACCTGGATATATAATTAAATACAACATCAAAAGTAAAAAATGAGTTGAAAAACACGTTATAAGTTGTTTTTAAAATTTGAAATACAACTTCAAGTTGAAATTTGAGGATATTCTTCATTTTTATTATTTCTTTTTATATACTGCTTTGGATTGTTTTTTCTTTCTTGAACTGAGGGTTTATCAGAGCTCTCTATATCTAAGGTAGAGATAAAATCTGCATATATTCTATCCTCTTCAGATCCCACTTGGTGGGATTATACTTAGCATATTATTAGTGTTGTGTAATTTCGAAGTTAAATTTGAAAGCTGAATTTCAAATAAAGTGAAAAATTATTTTGTAAAAAGGTGAATAATCCGAAACCACAAAGACAAAGTGTAGTTAAAAGCAACAAAAGCAAAATGTTAAAAACAGACTTTAATTGGTAAAACCAATGGGCCGGACGTGGTAATCAATGTAGTGTAACATCAATTTTGGCCCAATTACAACTGGCCTAAGCCCAGTCAACCCCACTTACCCCCATTAAATCCCAGCTGTCAATCACTTCACCTAATCAACGGTTTAGATTCACTCTTGAGTTTTTTTTTAAAAAAAAAAACTCCTAAAATCTCTCCACTCCTCCCAATTCAAAACCCCCCTCTTCCTCTCAATTTTAAATTCCCATTCACAAAATCAAAAAATTCCCCTCATTTCATCAGATCTCACAAAAAAATATATATAATTCCGAGCAACATGGCGGTGGCACCGACGGCGCGTGAGGAGAACGTGTACATGGCAAAGCTGGCGGAGCAAGCCGAAAGGTACGAAGAAATGGTGGAATTTATGGAAAAGGTTTCAAATTCTCTAGGCTCGGAAGAATTAACTGTGGAGGAGAGAAATCTCCTCTCCGTCGCGTATAAAAACGTGATCGGAGCGCGTAGAGCATCGTGGCGTATAATTTCATCGATAGAGCAAAAGGAAGAGTCTAGAGGAAATGAGGAACATGTTAATTCGATTAGGGAATACAGATCTAAGATTGAGAATGAGTTGTCGAAGATTTGTGATGGAATTCTGAAACTGCTTGATTCTAAGCTTATTCCCTCTGCTACATCTGGTGATTCTAAGGTATTTTACCTGAAAATGAAGGGTGATTATCACCGCTATTTGGCTGAGTTTAAGACTGCTGCTGAACGAAAAGAGGCTGCTGAAAGTACACTCACTGCCTACAAAGCTGCTCAGGTTTGTGATTTGATTTACTTTTTTGTGAATGTGTATGATCTGCTTATTGATTTGTTTAGATTTTATGGATCTGCTTGCTGTAGATTTGAGCTTCCTGATTTATATATGTCTCAGCATATCTACTTTTTGCATAATAATAGTTGTTTTGAATAGATCTTCTATTTATGACTTCTAGCATAATATTCCCTCCCTACTGAATTTATGTGACATAGCTGGAATTTCGAGAGTCAAGACAAGTTTTTTTAATCAGATTTTTTTGGTTATTTTTATAAATATTTATGTTGTTAATTATTGCGTTTTATAGTATGTTTTGCGTAGTTTCTAAATATATAAATTATATTTCTAAAAAACTTAGAGCTTCTATGTACGAATTCATTGTCAAATTTTAAAAGTTTGAATCTCGAAATTTCAACATTGTCACATAAATTTGGATAGAGGGAGTAATATTTTTTTCTACAAAATTAGATTATTTTTTGGCTCATTTTTCTATATGTTTGGAGTTAATTAGCCAGGAAACAACATAATATTAGGAAATGCTTCTCCGTAGTGAAGTAATTTTCCTATTGATGATTCACAACTGCAGGGTACTTGTGTGGATATAGATAATGTTCCAGCTCTTAATAATTTTTTTCCTTGCAATATATGTTAATTGATGTTGTTTAGAGTACGTGGTTATGGATTTTCTCCTCATGTTGACTGTGTTGTTAATTTAAATATGTTTCTAGCACAGGAAAATGCTTATTTCGTTTCTGTTTGTGGTAGCTATAGTTGTTCAATATAATTGAAAGGTCATTCTTATTATATTCAAGAGTTGGAGATAAGTTATGGCATGAGTTATTTAATTTGCCGTGATTTCTTGGTTATGGTATGAACAAATCTTGTTTTGTATATGTTCAGTTTTCCTCATTTTCTACAATGTTTGTAGGATATTGCATCTGCTGAACTTGCCCCAACACATCCCATCCGACTTGGACTGGCTCTTAACTTCTCTGTGTTTTATTATGAGATCTTGAACTCTCCCGACCGTGCCTGCAATCTTGCCAAACAGGTAAGACTATCTCCGTAGAGATCAGATGTTTGTCGAGACCTTTCTTTCCCTCAGCAATCTTTAAATCTTGTTTTTGCATCTCAGCTTCAAAAAAAGTGATCTTCCTTTTGATATCATGTTCTTCCTATGAGACAGGCCTTTGATGAAGCAATTGCTGAGTTGGACACATTGGGAGAGGAGTCTTACAAGGATAGCACTTTGATCATGCAACTTCTTCGTGACAATCTCACTCTCTGGACCTCTGATATGCAGGTAATAATCCTGCTCTTACAAATATTTCCCTATCATAGCTATAATTAGTAGGATTCATAGCTTTCACTTGCCAAAGGGTGTTTGCAGTATTAATGAAATTTCATCATCCTACTTTTGTTGCAGGATGATGGGGCTGATGAAATCAAGGAAGATCCCAAACCTGAAGAAAAAAATTGAGGGAAATTGGAACCCTCTAATTTGCTTTTTGCTCTTCTCCCTAGTTGTTTTTATTGGGAGAAGCTGATTATCATAATTTCCTTGCTAGTATTATGGTTTTCCATTAAGAGGTTTTCTTCTTATTGGCAACAAACAACTACTTTAATATTGATGTTTTAAAAGTTCCATCTTTAATCTAATGTGGTTCTGGTTAAGAGATTCTCTTCTTTTTTTAGTGTGGTTCTATCTTGATGTTTTCCCTTAAGAGGTTCTCTTATTGGCTACTAAAGCGTTTGAATTGTCAGTATACTTCACATATCAAATACAACAGAAGTGAAACGCAACAATTTGTTTTTGGTAGTAATAAAGCGTTATTTTGTCGTCTGCCTTTGTTTCTTAATCTTGGAAAAACAGGATTGAGTGGATGTTCAACACTAGTCTACAAAGTATGGTGTAATCTTCATGGGAGCAAAGTATGGTGTAATCTTCATGGGAGCTTCTCACAGCCATTCAATAATATAGGGGTGAAATGCCATTAACACCCAGACCTTACTATCTTAATTAGTGTCACAGTTGACCTGTGTTATCTTAGCAATTAGGCACAGTCCATAGAAATTTCAACTATATAATGCTAGGGGGTTGCTCGTCATTATCGTTGAGCATTCGAGTTTCAAAGGGGTGAATACTAAAAGTTCAAAGGGAGGAAAAACGCACTCAAACTATCGCGGAAGTGCATTGGGCCAATACTAAAAGTGCTTCATCCAAGTTGAGTAGACAGCCAAAAAGAAGCTGCTCTTTTTTCGACACACATGAATATTGCTGGATTGTGTATGTCCTAATCTCGATAGAGCTGAATGTGTCGAGTCGTCAACATCTTACCCTTACCTATATTCTGTGTAGAACGAGAATTTTTTAATGAGTAAGACTTTTTGCTTAAAAACAAAAAAGATTAATGAAGAACATGTTATATTAATACTACCATCATGATGGGGGGTTTAGTCACGACGTGTGGCGAAATCAGAAATTTCATTAAGGATGTTCAAGGGAAAGTATATATGTATAAAAAGTAACATTTGACCTATATATACATAGTGTAATTTTCCAATGAAGAATGTTCAAAGGATTAGCTTTCACCCTTCTAGCTTAGGTATGATGTCAGCCCGTATGAAAAAAAGATGATCTTCTTTGTAATCTATAATTAGCAAGATTATCAGTTGTACAGTTGGCCCTCCTAAAGCAATGTGAAAAACAAAGTTGCCTTCTTTTACCAGCTCAAAAGTATAGACAAACTGGCACTTGGTCCATAATGGTTCTCTTCCCTCCCCCCCCTCTCCTTTTTTGGCCAAAAAAGCAACAAACAATTTTGATTGTTTGAGTTGTGTTGATGGAGTTTTAGTTATAGGTGGAAATTTAATTTGTTGGTGCAATTGTTGGTCAGGTTTGGGGGATAGAGACGTTGTCATTAGAGGTTGTAGGTGTTGAAGAAGACGATGTTTTTGCCGCCGGTGGAACAATGACCCCCTTCTTAAGAGCTTAGGGATAAATCTTAGATCATTTCATGTAGTTCAAAAAGCATATTGGCCACTAAGGAAAACATGACAGCTGGAATAGACGTGTCCCACGATAAAATAATAAATCTTGAAACTCTATAGGTCTACCATTGCAATAAGTCTATCTATTTTAACAGTGCCGAAGCATTACCGTAGGTCTACCAATTGCAACGATTATTTAGTCAAATGAAACAGTATTATATATAAGACAACGGTTTGCTGACATACTATAACAATTCTTTTCCTATAGAATAGAAGTATAATACACACAAATTGTAACAATCCAACCAATTATTCACATATAAAAGCAAGACATAATATTGTTTTACAATTCAAGAGTTAGCATTCATAGTTTTCCAAAAGATTCCTAAAACATCTAAAGGTCTAGCAACGATCAACTAATACTCTCAAGTCTTCACTGCTTTCGTCTACTCTTGTTATCTTTTCACCTATAAAATTCATCAAAAAAATTATTAACAGGAAGCAATAGTTCTGGTATTTTAGACATGAAGAATTAATTAGTAACCCAATAAAGAGCCTTATATGTTACGGTATCCAGGCTTGACACCAACTGTGTCACGGTATTACTCAAAACATAGGCGAATTTTTTTTTTTCCACCAAGGTTAACCTTACAACCATAACATTGATCCTTCGTACAAAGGCAAAAGTAGACCTAACAGATCAAAAATCAAAACATAAGTACCAACCCCATTTGTTATAGTCTTTCTAAGCAAAACTACCAAATTATCCTAACAATATTGTTCCAATGTACAGGTTGTTGCATCAGTATCCCCTACATGACCGTCAAATGGATACCCTACATGACACTCAGACCAACGAAGTATGAAAGGGGAATAGCTCGAAATTGCCTTACTGTTTGGACCAACTATAATTTAAGAGGAAAAAGATTGGTGTGCTTCATAGAGAAGAATCCCAAGTCCAGCAAAATGGACCTCAGCAGCAAACCTATTTAATCAATGAAAATACCACATAGATATGCATTTTAAGGAAGTTATAATAGCTGGGATAAACAATCGGAACTAACTAATACCTCTAATCAAATAAAGGATAAAAATAAATCTATATTTTATTCAGAATTATTATCCTTCATTCCTCATACCAAATGATTCCTTGCAACTATTCAAGCAAGTCATATATTTTTATAATATAAAATAACAGTCTATGATTCAAAATATTGTTCTATCAAGAAAACGTCTAAGGAAAAAGGAACTGGGTAACAAAACAAATAGTACAAGTAACTTATTACCTACCACCCGAACCATGAGTCCTTTATTCTTCTCCTTCTCCAGTTCTTGCCTCAGGAATTGATTTCCCTCTCCTAAGTTCCCCTTTCACCTTGTTAATTTCTCGCAGATTAGATTCCTTGTCAGTTTTCAATTGCTCTTTTATAGATTTGGTCCATGATTCAAAATACTCTTCTATCAAGAAGACGTCTAAGATAAAGATATGTGATGGACTGATGATGGCTGAAGGTAAGGGTTGCTAGAAAAGATTTAAGTTAAACCTACACATTTAATCCAAAATGCTCAAAAACAAATCTAAGGAAAACGATAAAAACATATCATATACGTCATGAACTTGTCACTGATTATCAGTTATTTCTTCCGTCTTAAATTATTTGTCCTTTTTTTTACACAAAACATTAATTAGATGAAAACTTTGACTATTTTATCCTCATTTATGTATTAAGATATAATTTGTGTTCGTTAAATATTTACTCTATTAAGATGTGTGTAATCTTCAAAAATAATTATTCTACGGATAAAATGAAAAAGATAATTAAATTTTATTTTAAAATTTTAAAATAATAAATAATTTAAAATATATATATATATATATATATATATATATATATATATATATATATATATATATTTTATTTTATTTTTTAAATCAGGACAAATAATTAAAGGGGGGAAGTACATATCTAAATTCATGCACCTCGAGAAGTATTTTCTATGCGACGTGGCATATTATCGCACCCCTTGTTAAAGAAGTAGAGAAAGATAAATAGGTTGTATAGTCCTTACGATAGTGCAATTGAAAATTTAGGACAAGTATTTGAGAAATTATGTACTATTATTTCCTGGGACAAATTCTAGTATTCTACTGAACATAATTGTTCTTCTATTTTCTTTTCTCACCCCACATGAGAACTTGGAGAATGGTGCCTCCGGTCAAGCTACTTCTTTTCACTAAAGAATAAAAGGACGAACCATCAAAGATCGTGGTGAAGTGATAAGTATTTTTTTTATTTTTAATTACAGAATTCAGATCAAGTCTGAAGTATGAAAGTATTCCTATCTTACAATAAGACTTCGTCATATGAATCCGATTTAGTCAGATTCCAAAACAAAGAGTAAACATTAGTGGAAAACAAAAAATAATGAAAGAATAGTACTTAAGGACCCAATAAAGGGTGAAAATAGTGAGGATAGCGATAACAAAAGTAGTCTTTTGATGGTATAACCGTTTCAAATAGATGCATACACTGTTTGCATCACAGCGTCCTACAATAAGGGGCGTTTGGTAGCTACTAGCTAGTTTGGGAATGAGTTATGCAACTACTAAATTTTTGTATAAATAGTATTATGTTTAATAGCTATTAGAAGGTAAGTTATTCATGTGTAAAATTTATATGACATTTGGTTCACAATTTAGAAGCTCACATAACTAATATATGTATAAGTTATGAGAAAATCTATGTATTATTTTATACAGTTTAGAAGATGAAATACTTAATGTATGGAGTAATTAATAAAGGAATAACTAAATCATTGTCTTGACAGTGCTAATGCTTTTGGAACAAAAGCAAAGAGAAAATGCCCAAAACATTGTGAATTATCTCAAAGTTATGAAATGCAAAATATCATCCATCTCCTCTCTTTCCCTAGCTTAGAATTTTTCCTTCAATGATGGGTATACTTCTTCAAGCCTTAGAGCTTAGCTGCCCTATTTTCATCATCCTTTGCCTTGGACAAAGCTCCATCTGCCTTGTCTGCAACACAATTATAAAATGTATACCATCAAAATTAAAGGGTTTTCGCTCTTTTGAGCGATGATCAATACAACAAGATAAAATTAACATCATGATCGATCTACGCTAACTAATAATAATAGGAGTCTCAAATGCTTCTAACATTTTTTTTGTAAAGGACAAGTTAGACACGTAAAGGGTACAGTTCTTGATTTACCTCCCATGCTCCGCTGGGAAGTTTGATATTGTTACCTGAGTTCCTTCCTTGATTGTTCGACTTCTTGACGAGAACTTTGAAATTTGCCAATATTATTTTCAATATAGTTTAGCAAGTCCAAATGACTTTTTATTGAATAAACTAGAACGGCGATTGAGGATTCTCCCACCTAAATCCCAAAAAAAAAAAGTTGCAAATAAATAGCACGGCAATAACTCTAAAAATAATCTAGTAAATTTTGTTTGCTAACACAATGGGATAGCAAACCCATTGGAGATCAGGGGGTGGCCGTCTTCTGGGTTGAGTTATTGCACGAGGCTTGTCTAGTGCAATTTAACTCTCCTGTTTAATTTGTTAGCTATTGCACAGGAGCAGAGTTTACCCTGTGCGCACCCAAAGGGTAATGGCTGCGGGTTCCCTTGTCATAAGAAAATAAAAATAAAACAATGAGATACAAACTGCTAGAATAAATGGATGGGGAAGAGGTTTCCAGGCAAATCCCAATAGCTTAGAAATCATACATCTTCAACATGCAGATCATACCCTAGTTTTCTATAAGGCTTCCAAAGAGTAGGTCAAATTCCTGAGAATTAATTTCATACTTTTTGAATCCATTTTAGGCTTATACATCAACTAGAACAAGAGCTACATATATCCCATTAATGAGGTGGAAGACATTCAATCTCTTCTTGATGATAAGGTAAAAACAATCATGTATAAACCAGTAGAGTACGAAAGAATTTCAACATATTTACGTACCTCGCACGGTTGAGGTGATGGTCCTCCAAGTTGTATCTTCTGCATAATTATGCTGTGGCCGATAAGACATAGAAAATGAAGGCTGTTACACACCTCAACACAAAAAATGAAGGTTGTTTTCTCCTACAATCAAGAATAATTTAACGTCAATGCAGAATCAAAACAAAAGCTTCAATCAGAAACTCAGTGATCTCAGAAATCTTCCATAATATCTGCATAATAAACACTAAGCTAGCTCTGAATCATTACTTGTAATATTTTACCCAATGTCACTCATGTTCAGAATGGATATCATAGTCCCAACTAGGAAATTACATAGCTCTTTTATCCTATACTGAAAGTCACTTCACCGTACAAAAATTAGAGACAATAGCTCCTCCCAAAACAGATTTGCTGCATATAGTGAAGTCTATGTTTGAATTATATGTTTCTCTACTTAAATTTATGGGGCAACTATTATTCCTGCAAAATTTAAGAAATGAAAAGCTTATATTGAACATTAGCTATACCAGTATCAAGTTGTTCACTGTTTAAGCACTCCGCTATCTATCAAGTGCATATCTTTATATTTATTTAGATTAATAATAAGAAAGAGTGGAGGTACCAGCAGGAACAACAACCAACAATGTCAAATTCAGTGCATGCAATATGAGTACACTCCAACGACCAAAAAAGCAGCAAAATGGACCACACGAATAGAAAAATGGCAAAAAAAAACCATTAGAATAAAGAAATTGGAAAAAACTACAATTCCTTCATGTATGAGCCCTAGTAAGAGGATTTAGAAGAAAATTTTAGCAGTAAGAGGTATTAGAAAGTCTCCGAAACTAAAATAATTGAAATCAACATACCTTTGGATCGATAAAATCCCTTCATGCATGATCCAAGCACACGATTTGGAAGAAAGTAAAACCCAAGAAGTAAGAGGAATTAGAAATCTCTGAAGCTAAAATAATTGAAATTGACATACCTTTGAATCGATACAAAGAAGAAGAAATGAATCCTTTGAATCGATACCGCAGACCACCGCAACATTGAATCTCTATCAATCGATAAACAGAGAGCTTCAACAATGAAGGGTGTGAAGGAATCATTTAGGGAGATTTGCAAATGCAGGTTGGGTTCTATTTTGTGGAGGGAGATCCAATTTGTGGAAGGGAAATTCCAACTATAGTGAGGGAAAAAGTGCGGGAAAAAAAAATTAATACAACAGTATATGAATATTTTTAATGGCGTTTATTAAAGGATTGTAATATAGGTCATTCGTGGCGGTTTTCTAAAACTGCCTTATTATAAACGCCGGTATTTTTCCCTTTTCTGTAGTGTTCACAAAGGGCATTCTCCGTCAGGAAAGGTGTTTATCTCACGGCATGTGTTTTTTTGTTTTTTTTTTGTTTTTTTTTGATAACCGTGGTGTCCGGGCCAGCTTGCGCGCACCTCGACTAATTCCACGGGATACATGCCACCTCCCACCAGCAACATGTACCAGGTAACTCTGTCCACCAAGGCTAGAACAGATGGGAAGAAAACACCTAGTGTTTGTCTCTGTTGGGAATTGAACCTGAGACCTCATGGTGCTCGACCCAACTTCATTGAACCACTAGGCCACACCCTTGGGTGCATGTTATTTTTGATGAATTCAAATTGACTTATGTATCTTCTAGTGTAGATCTTCCTGCAGAATCAAATAGTCCACAATTTACTACATTTCAATAATTTATTCAACCAACAGATACAAAAGAAGATGATAAATTACCTCTTGAGAGTGACACCGTAGCAGCAGCAACTAATGATATAACCTCCCTTGATATATCTTCGTCCTTTGAGCAGTCTACTGATACAAAACCAGCTGAGATGATTGAGTCCACGAATGTCCAGCACCTCGATACTCCTTCTGCTCCAGTTGAGAGCGTCAATGCAGCCACAGAAGGTACACAACCGTCGGACACCAGCAGTCCCTCTTTAGGCGATGCAACATCATCCCCTTCAACTGGTGACTTGGCCAACTTACCAGGTATCGATCTCTTTGTCGAGTTACCACCTCTGCCCACTATGCCACCACCCTCTCTGCCCTCTGATAATACACACCACATGCTCACACGAACCAAGACCCGTTCCATGCCAAACGCAACCTTTCAGTCCATGTCCCTTGCTACTTGTACTCAACGTGATATAGTTGAACCTAAAACCATTAAAGCTGCCTTGTCTAAGCCACATTGGTTATCTGCAATGCACGACGAACTACAAGCTTTGAGATCTGACAATACCTTGACATTGGATCCTCGGCAGCCTACCATGAATGTCATTGGTTCCCGTTGGGTATTTAAAACAAAATTTCATGTCGATGGATCTGTGGAACGATTTAAAGCTCGCTTGGTTGCTAAAGGATATAATCAAATCAGTCCAGTTGTCAAGGCTGCCACTATTTGAACCGTTTTATCTATTGCTGTCACCTTAAATTGGGAGATCAAGCAACTAGATGTCAAAAATGTTTTTTTCACATGGCGATCTCAAGGAGACTGTTTTCATGGAACAACCATCTGGATTTCGGGATCGTCTCTTCCCTAATCATGTTTGTCTACTCAAAAAGGCTCTCTACGGCCTCAAACAAGCTCCAAAAGCATGGTTCCATAAGTTTAGCTCATATCTTCTTCATCTTGGTTTTTCATGTAGCAAGGCTGATTCGTCGTTGTTTGTTCTCCATTCTTCAGAAGATACCATATTGCTCCTACTATACGTTGATGATATTATCTTAACAGGAAGCCATTCTTCCATTTTGTCCGAGCTTATACGCAGGCTGCAATCTCATTTTGCCATGAAAGACTTGGGACCTCTTCATTATTTTCTTGGAATAGAGGTTCACCGCAACAAAGATGGCTTGTTTCTTAGCCAGCAAAAGTATGCGACAACTATCCTTCAACGAACTGATATGTTAGCTGCCAGAGCTCATCCAACACCACTTTCCCAGAAGCAGCACCTCTATGACGCTACTGACCCTCCTGTTGATGCCTCTGACTATCGCAGCTTAGTTGGCGCACTACAATACTTGACGCTCACGTCCAGAGATAGCGCATGCCGTGAACCTCTTATGCCAGTTCATGCAGAGTCCAACGGCAGTTCATTGGTCTGGCATCAAACGTGTGCTTCGCTACATTACTGGCACAATCCATTTCGGGCTGCGCATCTCAGCTCAGTCCTCTCTGAATTTGGTCAGCTTCTCTGATGCAGATTGGGCTTGTTGCCCTCTTACAAGGCGCTCGACATCTGGCATTTGCATTTTTCTTGGCTCCAATTGTATTAGCTGGTCTTCTAAGAAGCAAAATACTGTCGCTTGATCAAGTGCCGAGGCTGAGTATCGCTCATTGGCTTCCCTAGCTGCAGACCTCACCTGGATTACATACTTGTTGAAGGACATTGGTATCTCTCTATCCAGACCTCCATTGTTGTATACTGACAACATAAGTACAATAAATCTAGCTGCCAATCCTGTGTTACATGTTTGCACAAAGCATGTCGAGCTTGATTATCATTTCGTGTGGGAAAAAGTTGTCCAAGGAACTACGGTGACCAAATTTGTTCCTTCCCTGCAGCAAATCGCTGACATTTTTACCAAGCCGTTATCCAAGTTTCAGTTTCGAGCACTTCGAACCAAGCTGGGGGTTGTGGCACACCCCACCACCAGCTTGAAGGGGGATGTAAGACAGCCTGATTAGAATTAGGACTCTACATTAGAATTAGCTATTAGGATTTGTCTATATTTATCTCATATTCTTTAGAACTCTAATCAGTTGGAGTTATGGCCTGCTGGACGTTACCAGCCAAGCCTTAGATGTGTATATATATATATACTCCTTATTGTATCAGCTTGTAAGCGTGAGTTTTGAATACTGAAAATACAAATAAACAATTAGTTTCAATTGCTATTTTCTTCAGAACCATCACATTAAGCAATAATAACTTCAGGTACGCACGTAGCCAAAAATCATGATCTCACAATGTTTCCGGCATACTATAGAGTAGTACTAGGAAATATAATTTTCTAAACTTTGTAAGAGAATTAACATAGTATGATGATCCAAGTCATAAGAACTTGGGAATCTACTATCTCAACTAACTGCTTAATCAAAATCTATAGGTATGGCAACAATTAAATGCCTCAGAAGTGAAGCAGCTTTATAAAGAGAGTATATTTGAATGGATTTAACATAGGAAGTACCTCATCGAATATTGGTAGGTTCTGCTTAAAACTCCTCACAAGACCAGCAACGTTACCCGATCCTTACAGGGGTACATGCATGGGCAGACTGCTTAAGAATTGAAGTTAAGTGGTGTTAGAAAAGACAATATCTCAACCATTCATTTCATGGCAATCAACTTAAAACAGTGAACTCAGAAGTCCAAATAGATTTTAGGTGACTTTTAAATGATTGACAAATAGGTTCAACACTTCCAAATTACGAGTTTCTATAATTCCAAGGTTACAAGAAAGAAAGTTTTGACAGTTTAGAAGCACTAATCTAAGTAGGTAATCAGCAAGCAGTCCAGCACAACTTTCGTAATATAACAATTAAGAATCAAGGACTATTCACTAGCAAATAAAACTTAAAAACAAATTAAATGGGATTACTCCAATTATGAAGAAATAAGCAATATCTTCTTTCTCTCTTGTTTTCCAATAAAGAAGCAATATCTTTTTTCTCAAAATCAAAATCAAAAATATATTGAGTTATTGACCATCAGTCAAAATAAAGTCAGAAAGACAGTGCACCTCTTTCCATGGCAGACTGCTCAAGAACTGAAATTAAGTGGTGTTAGAAAAGACATTTTCTCAACCATTCATTTCACCGGAATCAAACAGTCATATGGTTTAATGATATGCAACTTAAACAAAGTCAGAAGTTCAACTAGTTTTCAGGAAATTGACTTGTAAAAATATTGACAAATAGGTTGAACACTTCAACTCTCAAGTTTCTAGAACTCCAAGGTTACAGGAAAGAGGCTTGACAGATTAGCAGCACTGATCATAATTTTTTCCTAATAAAAAAATCAAGATTCAAGGACTATTCACTAGCAAATAAAACTTAAACAAAAAATTGAATGAGATTATTCTAATTATGAAGAAATCAGCAATATCTTTGTAAGGAAATGAACTCTGGGCCTAATTCAATCTCAAAAACTAATTCATGAAATGAGGATCATCCAAGACCATATAAGGAGACAAATATCTCATTTCTTCCATCAATGTGGAACAATCAGCAGTCAATGGACATACATCTGAAACGTGGACAATATAACACAAGTCAAGAATTGAGTTGGGTCAGGCTCTGATCTCATGTGAAGAGATGAACCTTGAGCCTATCTCAATCCTAAAAACTAACTCAAGAGATGAGGATTGTCCAAGATCACATAAGGAGACAAATATCCCATTTCCTCCACCAATGCGGAACACTTAACAATCTTCCTTCTCCACACACACACAAAAAAATCCATTCTTGACAACCAATGAAAATATAACTCGGAAAGACAGTGCAACCTTCCTCACTCCAACTTCACAACACCCCTCAATCAATCTTCCTATTTAAGGTCACCAAGTCGAAAGTGCACAGAGGAGAAACCAATGCCAATAAACCTAGCGTCACTTTTCTGTTGAAAATTCAACAATCAAGTAATATAGGAAGCATAAAGGCGATCAATGAAGATTGGGAGACTCCCACAGAGAGGATTACTGATATATGGTTGCATATAGGGTTGCCAATTGGCCAAGACCCAACCCAACCCAAATTTGTTTGGATCAAAATGGGTTGGGTCAAAACGGGTTAGGTAACGGGTTATAACCCAACCCGCCCAATTTTTACTAAGTTTTAATTGCTTTATTTATTCTTTTCTAAATTTTTAATACCGAATAAAATTATTTTTTTTCTTTATTATGGCTATATATAACATATCAAATAAAAAAAAATCTTTTTAGAATATTTTAACAAGATTTCTCAAAAATCAATTCGGGTTACATATTAACCCAATTTTTAATGGGTTGAAATGGGTTGAGCTAAGCTAATAATGGGCGGGTCAATAATCAACCCAAACTTGAACGGGTTGGCCGGGTTGGGTTTGATTTTGCCACCCCTAGTTGCGTAGTTGCAATTCTAAAGTGAGTAATATCTTCTCAATCAGTCACGCGAAGCCCAATCTGTAGAAAATATTTCCACAAATGTGCAAGCGAGCAGATAGTCATTCCAATATATGTATAGAGAAAAACAAAGCGAAGAAGAGACAAGAACTAGAAGTTTCTAATCTCTTCGAAGTTCAAGATTCCCATCATGTGTCAAAAAATTTATGTTGCACGGTACAGAACTTCACAGAAGTAATACTCCAAATTCCTCAAAGTTCTAATACAACACCAAGAAATCTACCATCATTCTAGTGTTCTAATGTAGAAGTAGCAGAAGGTAACAGTACTTACAGTTCAGTCACCAATAGTCACCACATGAGCATTTCCCATCCTCAAAGTGATGAAATCGATTGTTATCCCTCACTATAATTAATCTTTTGGTGCACTTTGAAACAATCTTTATTGCATTGTGACAATCGCCGCATACACGCAAGTTTTTCATCACCCTAATAGGCCTTCCGGGTGGAAAGGAGATAAGTGCAAAAGCAATGGCTAGTCTTTCGCTGTGATACCTGATAGTCTCACTCTTTTCCTGGCCAGCAACCTGTTGCAACACATAATTTGTGTCTGCAACATACCCTGCTTGCTCCATGTAATCACCTAATTCATCCAACTTTTCATATATCTCCTTAGATTTTGAGTGAGACCTATCTCCAGCAGCAAATGTGTGTACTTTATTTCCCTCCTCAACCCAACTCAAACCAGTTTCCTTTTTCACACCTCTGTCTCTGAGCATCTTCCTAGCTTTGGCAGCCTCTTGATATCTACCAGCAGCAGCATATGCGTTGGACAGTAGCACATGTACGCCTGAGCTAACAGGACCTAACTCAAAGACCCTGTCGGCCACATAAGCTGCCAATTCGGTGTTCCTGTGGATTCTACAGCCAGTCAACAAAGCTCCCCAAACAGATTCTGTTGGCTGCATTGGCATCTTCTCAATAACTTGAACTGCCTCTTGTAATTTTCCAGCTCGCCCGAGACAGTCCACAAGGGAAGCATAATGTTGATCCCCTGGCTCAACTCCATGCTTCTTCATTAAATCAAAGTAAAATTTCCCTTCTTGAATCAGCCCAGCATGGCTACAAGCATATAGCACACATAAAAAGGTAATGAAATTTGGCTTCATTCCAACACTCTCCATTTCTTTAAACAAGCCAAATACTTTTTTTGTGTGCCCGTGCTGAGCACAAGCAATCAACATTGCATTCCACATCCCTAAATTCCCAACTGTAACCTCATCAAAAACACGATAAGCACCTTCAACAAGACCACACTTGGAATACAGAGATATGAGAGCACTCCCAATAAAACTTGATGAATCATAGCTAGTTTTCAAGCACAACCCGTGTATTTGCTTCCCTAATTCAAGTAACGTGGAATTCCCACACACCCGAATCACACTCGAAAAGGTAAAGTCATTGACATCCAAACCTTCACCTAAAGCAACCTTAAAAAGCCTCAGAGCTTCTTCATCCTCACCCATTTGAGCATATCCATATATCATTCCACTCCAAGAAACCACATTTCTTTCAGGCATTTCATCAAACACTTTCCGAGCAATCTCAATCTTCCCGCATTTAGCATACATATCGACCATCGAACTCCCTACATAAACATCACACTCAAACCCAATTTTCAAAACAAAGCAATGAATCGATTCCCCAATACGATCATCACAAAGAATCCCACACGCTTTCGTTACACAAGGGAAAATATGATCATCTGGCCTTACCCCATCCTCATTAAGCAACATTTGACTAAAAAACTTTAAAGCAAGAATTGGCTGTTCATTCTGGGCAAGTGAAGAGATAACTGAACTCCAAGTAGTGGAAGACTTGAAATGGGTTTCATAAAAAACTTGTGTGGAATCAAGTGGGCGTTGGAGCTTTGAGTAGAAGTTGATTAAGTGGTGTGAAACAAGTGGGATAATTTGAATGCCTAGTTTGATTATCTGAGCGTGTAATGCCACCCCTTTTGGTAAGGATCTTGATTGGGTTAGGGACAAGAGATTGTTGCAAATGGCCCGGTATTTGACCTCCAAATTGTGCATGTTTTGTGGGTGTAGTGAGGGTTTATGGAAATGGGAATAGTGGTGGCTTGTTTCTTGCACAAGTCATACCTCATTACAATAAAAAGGTTTCGACGAGTCACGATTTTTACTAAGGGGTTCAAAATATAAAAAATTAAATATATAAACTAATTGAAGGAAGTTCGATGTCTATAATATATACATAAAAAATAATTTTAACTATATATAAATAATATAATTTTCTATCGAGGAGGGTGAATGAACCCCTTAATTCCAAGCTGCATCCGCCTATATAAAAAGAGCAGTTCGATATACTAAATTTCTCGTTATGCGCAGGATCGAGAAGGGACCGAGCATGAGTGTCTATTGTGCACAAGGGTAGCTCATCATAATGCAACAAACAAATGGCTCTTATATTCAAAAAGAGATGATGCTATTAAAAATGTGAATTTTGAGGAGGAGAGGATTCAAGCAATTGAAAACCACTAAACCCACTATCCGACCTAATAAATTCACTATCTGATTCGATCCCAATTAAAATTTAAGAGACGCCTATCTAACATACGTATTTTTCCTATCCCTATAACGATATACACACACAATACAGTAACACCCACTACTACCAATTTTTTTTTGAAAAAAACTATTAACCCATAACACTAAAAAAGAACATCAAATAAATTGAACCTCTCACGTTTTAATTTCCAGCAAAATTCCATCGAAAAAACACTACACACCACTAGTCAACAACACATAGCCACCGTCTCCGTAGAACCGAAAACACCCCACTGGCTAACTATCGCCACACTCCTGGCTCCGACCACCTCCTGCCTAATCTCCACTCCCTCCAACCAGTAAACACCAACTAGCAGCAGCGATCAATTACTGCAATTTGATTGGGGTTCATGTTTAAGAGAAAAACAGATGGAGTATCGGGTTTGGAATAAGAAATAGAGATCTGGTCGAGTTTGTTTGAAATCGAGTTCGATGGGTTTATTAGGTTGGGTAGTGGGTTTGGGTTAATTATTTGAGATTAAAAAAAATAAAATGAAAAAGTGACAAATATACCCTGAACTATGATAAATGATACGCATATACCTTCCTTCATACTTTGGGCACACGTTTGCCCCTACCGTTAGTGTGAGGGGCATATACGTACCATTCCATTAACTGTAAGTAGGGGTGTTCATGATTCGATTTGGATCAGTTTTTGATTAAAACCATAACCAAACCAATTAAGTCGGTTTTAAAAATTCTAAAACCAAACCAAATAAAATAAAAACCATCGGTTTGGTTCTTGTCGGTTTTAGTTCGATTTGGTTTGGTTTCTCGGTTTATATTAGCTAATGATAAATTGATAATAGTAAAACAACGGGACATGAGATAACTATTTTAAATGAACGTTAGCAATTAATATATTTCTCTCTACTATCACAAGAGTATATTCAAATCAAAGCATGAAAATTATTTAAATGTATTTTAGTACATGTAAAATAAGTAGACTAAAACTAAATTAATGATTAAAAGGAATAAAATATTTATGAAAAACTAATATTATATATTCAAATAATTATAAAATTTATATATATAATTTGTCTTTTCAGTTTGGTTATTTTTTGATTTTTTCTTAGTAGAATCATAACCAAATCAAATATTGTCGATTTTTAAAATTCAAAACCAAACCAAACCAAATATTGTCGATTTGGTTTGGTTTGTTTTTTAACCAAATCATGAACACTCCTAGCAGTAAAGGCATATGTGTACCCAAAATATGATAGAGGGTATATACATACTATTTATCATAGTTTGAGAATGTATTTGTCTCTTTTTCCGTATCCCTTAGTATGAATAGGGGTAAAATAGTAATATTGATCATTAATTTATTAAGCACCCTATAAAATGAAAAGTGCTGTACTAATATGGGACGGAGTTAGTACAACAGGGAACGTGGAAACAATTGAGATTAGATTCCATTCCCCTGTCAATTAATTTTCTCAGTCAAAAGTCAAACCAGCATAGATACATTATTTCGCTCAATCAAGAATGATGTTAATAAGAATGTCATTGAATTAATTTCAAGGCGTGATTGTTTCTTCATCTCCATATGATCAGTCGGAATTGAGTGTATAATGTTGAGACGGATTGGATTGATAGTGGGTCCTTGGACTCAAAAGAAGATGGTTGATCCTCTTCTCCAAATCCTCCGCAGGTAACTTTTCTCAAAGCATAAAAATAAAGCTCTCATTATAATAATGTTGCTGCTGATCTGTTGTTGATTTGTTTTGTTTTCAAGGGGTGCAGAGCCAAAGCAATTGGCATTCTCTGGAGCTCTTGGTGTTACATTGGGTCTCTTTCCCATCGTAGGTAACTATCTTTTACACCCTCCTCCTTCCCAACTACTCTCTCCGTTTCGTTTTAATTGACCCATGTTGATTTGATTGACACTACCTTAAGAAAATATTTTTTTACTAAACTAACCTTGTTAATTATTTACTCCCTCTGTCCCAATTTATATGACTCACTTTTCTTTTTAGTCAGTCCGAAACATCATTTATAGTCACTTTCATTCTTGTCCAAGTGCAAAAGTTTGAAGCAACTAGGACACAAAGATGGTCATAATGTTGTTGAGATGGATTGCCTCGGTCTGTTTTAATCATAAAAAGTGAAACGATGAGCTGATGAAAAAGCAATGGATTTTCCTTCCTACATTCTCATTTATGTGATTTAGATGTTGGACAAGTATAGAATGTCCACTTCAAAATCTTCATATTTAGTGCTTTACAAATCAAAAGCTGGTCAAAAGTTGGACATTGGTTGTGTCTTGAGCGCGTACAATTATTCGCTATAGTTGAATTGCTTTTTCAAAAGACAAATTTGCATTAGACTTAAAATGATTTTTTTAAAGTTTCAGAGGTTTACCAGCTAATTTTAAAGTCAAGTTTGAAGGAAACTATAGTGATGGACTGATGGTGGTATTGGATATGACAATGCAGCTTTATATCTCTAAATCGAGGGACGACATCAGGTCCTCCCAAATATTGTCTAAAAGTCAATTAAAAGCTTCCTTTTGCTTCATTAGTTAATGTTATCCCTTTAAAATAAAGTTGGAATCTGATATTCTACTAAGGTCACCAATAACTGCATGATCAAAAAACTCCCAGGCACATTTACCAAGGTATAGCTCTAGGGACCCTTCTGGCCCTGGGCATCTCATCTCTGGTGAACTTCCTTCACCAGGGTTACATCTTTGTCCTTTCATTCCAAAACTCGATTTTCTTTCTTTTTAGATGGCTAACAAAATTTATTTCCGGTTAGAGGGAAAGTCTTATGATTTGACAAAATCACAATTCGCATCAGAAACCTGGTTTGAATGGGTAGAGAGTGCCAGACTTTACATGAGGAGGATGAAATTGAGCAGAGCTGCACTAGATTGGTTGTGCAAAAGATTTAAAGAGGCCTCTGGCATTAAAGGCAAGTATTTCAAATCTTGGATATGCAGAGATTTGACCACCCTCATTTATTGCACCCTTAAGTTCAATAAATTTGGTAGATTCCTATCAGTTATCACAGTTAATGGGGAAGAGAGATCAGTAATTATCCTATCAGAGAATTCCTTCAAAGAAGGATGGACCAGCCTCCTAACAAAAATAAAATCTTTCATTAATAAAGACTTACAGACTCAAGATTTAAATGATAATACATGAGAGACGAGCTCTCAAGGGGATAAAGGAAAGGGGAGTTACAATGAGGCGATACACAAGAGCAGATGGACTTCGAGTGCTCCTTTATCCTCTGCAAATCCCAGCAACTTTGAAAAGAGAGATCCCTTTAGTAGAAGTTTGGTTGGTAGCTTCCCCGATAGCGACGAGATCCCAACGAGGAATGACTTACGGAAGTGGGTTCAACAAACTTGGAGAGGCGTACATAACATACAGATTTTCAATCTGAATGGGATTTAGTTTCTCTTTGAATTTCCGTCAAAAAGAGATGCCGAGGCTGTCCTTTCAGGCAGATGGATGAGAAACAATCACCAACTGGAGTTGGATTGGTGGCCTCCTACGTCAGGAGCCATCTACTAACACAAGCAATTTGATTGGTTCTGGGTTCGCATTGTAGGGCTCCCTCCCCAGTTGTGGTCGGAGGAGGTAATGAAGGAGATTGGAGATCAGTGTGGTGACTGGATTGAAACAGAAGAGGAGACGCAACTCCGGAACCACCTGAGATGGGCTCGTCTACGTGTTAGAGGCCCTTTGCAGGCTATCCCGACGCAGGTCGAGGTGAGCGATGGCGAATATACTTTCTCCTTACCAGTATGGTGTGAAGCTCCGTCGAGGTTCAGGCTAAACAGTAGCGGCGAGCACGCACATCGAGAGACAGACAAGATACATCTAGATCCTCGATTTGAACAAAGCCTGATGGTGACTCCTCAGAATGTTATCTCTTCTGGCTTTGGTTTAGATCTGATGGATAAAGTGAAGCAACAGGTTAATGAACCAAAGGGGAAAGAAGGTCACATGCTTTTGTCAGAAGGACATGTGATAGATTTAATTCAAAAAATGGGCCCAGAGTTAATTAAAGAAAATATGGGCATGTTGGGTCATTTAAGTTGCAAGTGCTTAGGGCTAAAGGAGGCCCAAATAACCCCACTAGCTCCATCTGTAATAGAAGCTGAGCCATTTGTCGACAACCTTTTTTTGATCGATAACTCGACAACACCAAGGTCGAATCTTTCTGGAGAGGAAATGGGAAATAACTCATCTGTTGATTCTCCTCAATCTTTTTGGAGATTGAGGAGGGTCGAGAGGTGTTAACAGTTGAAGAAAGGAGCATGCGTGTTATCAATTATGTGGCACAAGAGAAAGGGGGAGTTGTGGAAATTAGTGCTGGGGAAAATCTTCTTCAGGGGGATTGCTCATACGCGCAATTGGAGAGTTTCAATGATCCTTTGCCTCTCCAAATCAATGATTCTCTTTCGGAACAGGCAATCGAAGACAGAGCCTCCTTGTGGGTTCAATCCAATGTGCTAAAGCTTAGTAGATTGTTTGGGGCAGCCTTTGAAGGCTGTGATAAAGTAGCTTTTGAGCTATTCTTGCGAATTGATCAAAAAAGAGGAGAGCTGATGCAGAGGGAGGCAATCAATAGGGGTACCCGAGCCAGAAGTCCAATCCCTAAAGAAATCAAAAACTTGGAGTTCCACATGAAATTCAAAGATGGGGAACCAAGAAACAGAGGGAGAATAACAGTAACAAACATCCAATGAAGGTCAAAATCCTATCTTGGAATGTGAGGGGGGTGAATAGTGAAAGCAAGAGGGGGATAGTTAGAAGATTAATCCAGCAAATAGGGGTTGATATCTATGTGTTGGTTGAGACTAAAATCACAGAAACAGAGATACATGTCTTCAGATAGTTTTGGCAAAATAGAAGGATGGGGGAATATCATTTGAGTGCTATTGGCAGAAATGGAGGGATCGTAATCATGTGGGATAAAAGGTATTGGAAAGGGGAGTTGGTGGAAGCAGCTAATCAAGCATTAACAGTCAAGTTTGAGGGCATCAGTCAGGTATTCACCTGGTTCCTTAGTGCAGTGTATGCCTCTTTTGACACAGTGATAAGAAGGGAGCTTTGGTAAGAATTGATTAGTATCAGGGAGATATGCAATGGTCCATGGGTGGGGTCTTTTGTGGTGATTTCAATGTCACAAGATACCCTCATGAGAGATCAGATGGGAATAGAATAATAGGGGCCATGACTGAGTTCACAGACTGGATAAATGAGATGAAGGTCATTGATCCTCCGCTCTTGGGAGGTAGTTTTACCTAGAGAAGAGGGGATAATCATACATCAACCTCTAGAATAGACAGGTTCCTGAACTCATCCCACTGGGATGAAACCATTTCACAAATCAAGCAGTGTTTGCTACCCAGAATAGGCTCAGTCCATAACCCCATTTTGCTGGATTGTGGTGTTTTGAACCTGAAAAAATCCTATTTTAAGTTTGAGCAATGATGGATGAGGGTGGATGGTTTTGCTGATAAGATCAAAGAGTGGTGGCTCTCTTTCAACATAAATGGAACATGATCTTATGTTCTTGCTGCAAAATTAAAAAGGTTTAAAGAGAAATTGAAGGAATGGAGACTGGAATACAAAAACAATTGGAAACAAAGAAAGGAGGAAATTTTGCACCAAATAACAGAGATAGAAAAGATTCAGGAACAGAGATTTCTATCAGAAGATGAGATACTACAGAAGATTCACCTTTCGATGGATTTTGAAGAGGTTGCCAAACAGGAGGAGATAGCGTGGAGACAAAGATCTAGAATACAATGGCTCAAGCAGGGTGATAATAACACAAAGTTCTTTCACAGAGTAGCCACAACTCATAAAAGATTCAACTCTATTGATACATTGATGGTGGAGGGAAACACTGTGTCAGATCCTGAAGAGATTAAAAGAGAAATTAGTAGTTTCTATCAGAAGTTGTACAAAGAAACTGAGCAATGGAGACCTGACTTCAATTTGCTAGGGGTGGATAATGTAAATGTAGAAGAGAAGGATTGGTTACAAAGGCAGTTTGAAGAAGATGAAGTTTTGAATTGTATTAAATTATGTGCTAGTGATAAAGCTCCAAAACCTGATGGCTTTCCCATGAGCTTTTCCCAGAATTTCTGGGGGGGTGCTATCAGACAATTTCATGAGAGACATGATTTTGAGAAAAGTCTCAGTGCCACTTATGTGGCTCTTATCCCAAAGAAGCCAGGGGCCACTGAATTGAGAGACTTCAGGCCCATAAGTCTCATTGGAGGGGTGTATAATGTTTTTGCTAAATTGTTGGCAGAAAGATTGAAGAGGATAGTTAGCAAGCTAGTCAACAAACACCAAATGGCCTTCATACAGGGCAGACAGATTATGGATGCAGCTTTAATAGCTAGTGAGTGTGTAGATTCAAGGCTCAAAGGTGAAGTCCCTGGGATCATGTGTAAGCTTGATATTGAGAAAGCCTGTGACCATGTAAACTGGGATTTTTTAATCAACATTTTAAAACAGATGAGGTTTGGAGAAAAATGGTTGAAGTGGATTGATTTCTGTATTAAAACTGTCAGGTTCTCAATTTTGATAAATGGAGAACCTGCTGGTTTTTTTCCATCAGAGAGAGGGTTAAGACAGGGAGACCCACTCTCTCGTTTCCTTTTTATCCTAGCCATGGAAGGTCTTAACAACATGATGAGAGTGGCCACTCATAATAATTGTTTGAAAGGTTTCAATGTGAGCAGTCAAGCTGGTGAAGAGACACAAATATGTCAACTTCTATATGTTGATGATACAGTAATATTTTGTGATGCAAAGGCAGAACAAGTATGCTTCATTAGAATAATTTTGGTGGTTTTCAAGGCTGTTTCTGGGTTGTCAGTTATCATTAGAATAATTTTGGTGGTTTTCGAGGCTGTTTCTGGGTTGTCAGTTAACTGGAGGAAAAGCAGCATGTTTCAGGTGAAGGAAGTTACCAACTTTCAAAGCCTTGCCAGTATCCTAAGCTGCAAAACTGAAGCATTTCCAACTACTTATCTGGGGATGCCTTTGGGAAACAACCACAAGGAGTTGGAGATATGGGATAAAATTATAGAGAAGACTGAGAAAAAATTGGCTACCTGGAAGACTCAATACTTATCCCTGGGAGGAAGAGCAACTCTGATTAACTCAGTCTTGGATGCTTTGCCTACTTATGTTATGTCACTGTTCCCCATGCCTGCTAAAGTGGAAGAGAGACTAGACAAGTTGAGAAGGGATTTTCTGTGGTTAGGCAACAAAGAAGGGAAAGGAATTCACTTGGTCAAATGGCAAACTGTTCAACTCAGCAAAAATGCAGGTGGTCTTGGTATTAAAAATCTGGGGCTTCAGAACAAGTGTTTTCTATCCAACTGGCTTTGGAGGTTTATCAAAGAAGAGCATGCTTTATGGAAAGAGGCTGTCATCTGCAAATATGGACAAGCTGAACATTGGGTAACCAACATGGTGACTAGTACTTATGGGGTGGTCTCAGCTTGGAGGTCTATTAGGAACTTATGGTCTAAGTTGACTGAGAACCTAAGCTTTAAAGTAGGAGAGGGCACCAAAACCTTCTTTTGGAAGGACAAGTGGTTGGGGCAGGAGTCATTTAAAGATGCATTCTCTGATTTGTATTCATTTTGTAACAACCCTAGAGTAAGGATGGAACCTCACTTTTAGGAGACTCTTGAATGATTGGGAGATAGATAGGGTCGCTTTGCTATTACAGAGATTGGGAGATTTTCCTGGCCTTAATGATGAACCAGATACAATAACATGGAGGCATGACAAGGATGGAAGGTTCACTGCAGGAAGAATGTACAAAAGAGAGCTTTTGGCACAGCCAGGGGCCATCCCTGGCCCTTGGAGACAGGTATGGAGGTGCAACATCCCAACCAAAGTGAAGTGTTTCACATGGCTGGTTTGCAGAAGAGCTTGTCTGACCTAGGAAAACCTGAAGAGGAGGGTTTTTCAGATTGTTTCTAGATGCTTCTTCTGCAATGAAAAAGAAGAAACAAATAGTCATTTGTTTCTTCATTGTAGAATCACTGCACAACTATGGCACATGTTTCTCAGCCTAAGTCAAGGACCCTGGGTGATGCCTGAGCACACTGCAGATCTTCTAAGCTGCTGGATGAGGAGAGGGGGAAGCAAGACTTAGAAAAAATGGTGGAAAATAATCCCTTCTTGCATATGGGGGTCCATTTGGAAAGAAAGAAACAATAGATGTTTTGAAAATATTACTAACCCTATGCAGAAAGTTAAAGAATCCTGTATTAATACTCTATACTTTTGGTGTAAAGAAGAGGGCATAGATGAAGTAGAACAACTAGTAGATTTCTTAGGTGCTCTGTAATTATGATTACTTGCCCTTGTAACTTTTTTGGTGGATGCCAGCATATCCTCAATGCTGAAGAATACAACTTTACCTTTCTCAAAAAAAAAAATAGAAATAAAGTTGGAATCTATGTGAAAATTCTAGATACAAACAGAAGGATTTAGTAGTAATAAATCTTTTAAGTTGGGTGTGAAAATGGAATCAAACATGACCTTTGAAAAGATTTGGCGACAAATACTTTCATATACAGGTGAGGTGAGTGGTGGAAATTGCTACAGAATATGTGGATTTGAGTTATTCAAAGTTTCATTGCCTAGCTCTAATTACTCATCAAGACGAAAGGACTTCAAGGATGTCGACCTATCAATGGAATCAAAATAACCTTTTTAAGCATTAATATTGCAGTTCTGATAGGTTTCTCAGCTTTCTGGCTAGTGGCTGTAAATGATTAACTGGAATATTTCTTTTGCTATGGTTGCTTGACCTACAATCTACTTTACTTTGACAGGGGTTGCTGTATTTCTATGTGGATTAGCTATTGCAGTACTTGGATCCTTGTGTAATGCACCAACTGTGCTGTTGGCTAACTTTATTGTTACTCCCATTGAGTTGAGGTACTGAATAGAGGGGCTTTGTCTAATATATCTTTTTTTTTTCACAAAGACTGATGTGCCATTCCCCCTCCTCTCCTCAAAGTTTAAATGGTCAGTACCTAAGTCGCTTTGATGACTGAACAGATATTCACCGGACCTCGAATTATGAAATACGAATTCCTATCATGATTTAATATTTGGTTCTGCCCTAGATGTTCTTGTTGCTCAGATTTCTTTTCATCATTTTCTGAGTAGATAGACACAGTTTTGTGGTATCTAAGAGATTAGGGAATAAAATAAGAGAGCACGTACATGCTGAAATGTTGCACGGTTTACTTCTGTTTCTTTTGGCTAATGTTTGAATAGAGCATCTGTGACAATCTGTTTTCTGTTCTTCATTAGTATTCTCTTTAATAAAAGCAATACGTTCTTTTCATTTATATGAATTAGCAATCACTTCAAGTTCAAAAGTATTGGCATCTGTTCTATTTATTATAGTTGATTCAGCAGCGATCCTGTATTTGGTGGTAGACTGAGAAGAAAGGAATTCATATTAAATGCCATAAAGGATATGTATGAAGGAGCTGTCACTAGCGTGAGAACATTAGTGGGAGATACAAAGGAGTTTTCTATAACAGTGGGTCTACACCAGGGATCAACATTGAGTCGCTACTTGTTTACTCTAGCTATGCATGAGCTAATCAATGCAATACAACATGATGTATCATGGGTTATTCTATTTGCGGACGGTGTTATGCTAATTGACGAGGCCAAAGAGTGAGTCAACTAAAATCTGGAACTATCGAGAAGGACTTTGGAGAGTAAGAGTTTTAGGATAAACAGAAGTAAGACTGAATACATGCACTGCAAGTTTAGTTTGTAGTAGAAGAGCGAAGTTGAGATGAGACTAGACAGGATTGCAGTGTTACATGCTAAGAATTTTGATACCTAGGCTCGTTTCAAGAAATCGAATGATAGATGAAAATGTTACTCATACAAGTAAAACCTGATGGTTGAAAACTTGAAATGGAGAAGTGTTATTGTGGCGTTACGTGATAGAAGGATGCCTACGAAAGTAAAAGATAAGTTCTACAGAAAGACTGACAATGTTATGTGGTAGTAAATGTTGCGTTGCTAAAGCCAACATATCCACAATATAAGTGTTGCAGAGATACAAATATAAAGATGATGTGCGGCCATGTAGGATCAGATTAAATTAAAAATGACAGCATTCACCAAAAGATACAAATAGTAAGCATCAAGGATAAATGAGAGAAGGTCGTTTGAGATGATTTGATCATTTCCTATTTGACATACAGATGCACCGGTTGGAAACCTCATCGACTACTATTGTAATAATATACTTAAATTATGCTTTCAATAGTAGTTCTTTTTGTCTTTCTTTATGTTAGTTTTAAACAGTGTTTTCAAAAACGTTTTCGGGACGAGTCCCGAGGCGGGGCGTACCAAAAACGCTCTGGGGCGCAATTGAAAAACGCAGATCCATAGGGCGTAAGTCCTAGAATTTGGGGCGTAAGTCCCGGGCGTAAACACGTAAGCCCCGGGCGTAAAAGCGTAAGTCCCGGGCGTTAATTTTGTTTTTTTTTATTTTAAAAGTATTTTTGCTACGAATCATATTTTTTTAATTATTGGTGTAATGATATTTTTTTAATTATTGCTATATACTTTATTTAGAAATTATTGAAAATCGTACTTTTGCTTATTTTCTTAGTAATAAAATTATAAAATTGAAGATATCTAAGATACGCCCCGTAGATCCATGGGACTTACGCCCCGTGTTTCAAGACTTACGCCTCGCCCCATGTTATGCAAAACGCCTCGCCCCACGCCCCCGCCTTTTAAAACACTGGTTTTAAATTATACGAGTGTTAATTCTATAAAAATAAAGTTTTTATAATTTAGTTAAATATTGCTTAGTTTGATTTTAATATTTTTTGGTGACCAATCATCAAGAAAAAGAATTACTTATAATTCAAAATTTGAACACCCTTCGTGAAATTTCTGCCTACGCCACTGTGTGAAACTATGGTGGGTGAAGGTGTTAAAAGGGAACGAGGTAGACGTAAAGTTATGTGGGAGAAAGTTGTCTCGAAAGATCTATAATTTCTTGGAATTAATGCAGACTTGACTAAAGATAGGACACAATGGAAGAAAAAGATCCATATAGGTGATATCTACGTTGAGAATAGGTTTTAGTCTTGTTAGTTGGTTGGTTTTGGACCTATTGCTCTTCTTGGAGTATTTTGACCTTATAAAGGGCAGCCTGATGCACTAAGCTCCCACTATGCGCAGGGTCCGGGGAAGGGTCCGACCACAAGGATCTATTGTAAGCAGCCTCACCTTACATTTCTGCATCATAGATTTATATGCAAGTAAAAATGTAGAAATATTATTGTTATCATCATTATTATTGTTATTATTATTATCATTGTAATATTATTATCTATACATAATTATGGGTGTATTGAAGGAAAATGTTTTCTTACGAAATATTTTCTAAGAAAATAAGTGGATTTCATTTTAATTTTTTTGTATTCCGTAGGTAAGTAAAAAATATTATTTTAAAATAATCTGTATATAATTTAGATAAATACTATGGAAGGTGAGGGTGGGGAGGTTGAGTTGTGAGGTGGTGGGGATGAGGGCTTTTGTGGGGGGTGGGGGGTGGGGGAAGAAGAGGGTTGTTGAAGGGTATAAAGGACTCAATCAATGTGGGACGTCCCTAGTGAAACTTGTTTTTCCCTGCTTTCATTAAGAATGCTATTTTTCTTATTTTTAAGGATCCCTTTTCCAAGAAAAAATGTTCTGCAAAATATTTGACCAACTAAACAAGAAAAAATTGGAAAACACCATACCAAGCACACCCAATGAATGCTTTTAAGTTTTTAGTTCAACTAATGTTACTCCTATTGTTTTCTTGAGTTTAAGTTATATACACTGTCAGTATAAAATAAGTTGAATACCTGAGTGAATGCTTTGACTCCATGTCTCTCCAACTTATCTCCAGAGATGGATCATCAGCAAGCTACAATAGAACATCCACTATGTCTTTAGCAACGTAACTTTCCACTGCGTTCCTTCTCACGTTATGCTCATCAAGTACATGCTCCAAAAACTTGTCAAATTTCTTGCTCACAACTTTCATCCTCATAACATAACCTTGCAAGTCCATGAAATCAATCCAGGGGATTGAATCTCCAATATTAAGGACACCATTAAGCAAGAACAATTCATCCAACATCTTTTTAAACTCCTCAGGAGTCACAATCGAGTTTTCAGATTCATCCAGATACCTTTTCCCCAGTACCATATCAATGACAAGATTTTTACCATTCATGGATTAAGTTTTCCCAAGGAAATCTGCAATTGTTCCAAGTTCCAACATACAACATAAGCTATGCTCTAACTTTAATAATTCTGAAATATTATCTGCATTATGACATACATACTTTTGAGATCACTACAAAATGACAAACAGTCTATCTTAGATGAAACCATAGTAGTGCTGAATCAAACAGAGTAAAGACTTGGTGGAAGTCTTGGCTCAATCACAGCAGAAAGTGGAAACTTTTTTGGAGTGGAGAGTCCAAAAATCTCCTCCATGTTGAGGTCCTCAGGAGTCATATTATCAGGCAATGACCATTTAAATCCATGTAGAAGATTAGCTAAGCTAACTTGAATCACCTTAAGCCCCAAGCTGTAGCCTGGACACATCCTTCTCCCAGCTCCAAATGGCAATAGCTCAAAATCATGTCCTTTGACATCGATGGCCTTCTCGAGGAACCTCTCGGGCTTAAATGCCTCAGGCTCTTCCCACAATGTAGGATCCCTTCCGATAGTCCACACGCTCACGAGGACCCTGGTTCCTTTCTGAACATCGTAGCCAGTTACCTTGCAGTTTTCCCGACACTCACGTGGCACCAACATTGGTGCTACAGGGTGCATTTGTATAGTCTTTTTCACAATTTCTTCCTTGTAAGGAAGATTCGGGATGTATTTTTCTTGTACCCATCTGTTCTGGCCTATTACTCGATCCAATTCCTCTGTAGCCTTTTTGAAAAGCTCTGGCTTCTTTAATAGCTCTGAAACTGCCCATTCCGCTGTCACTGCTGAACTCTCAGTTCTTCCGGCCAACAAGTCCTGATTATACAATACACATTGTACTCTCGACTCTTGTCATCAACTATAACCAAGGATTAGAAAACAAATACAAGTAACCTGGCCATCTTGACTAGCTATAAACTTCTTCACTAATCTATTGCTAAATAATTTGTAGCTGATAGTTGTTATATTTTGATAATTTGCCCCTAAGTTGAATTAGAGACGAAATTAGTTGTTTAGCTACAAATTTGTTTTTCTTATAATCTATCTACAGTTGGACTCACTTACATTGTCCCTTTTTCTTTGACAGAAAGTGGATCTGATATCATTTCAGACATTTTCAGTAACATTATCATTGATACAGTTCAATTATTACTGAGTATATTCTTTTTCTTGTTGAAATATGATAACTAAAGTTTGGATCCACAATATCTTGTCAATGTCCATACCAATCGAGTGGATCACTTCATAAGTTTACTGTCACCTATATATTTAACTTATTTTTCACTTTTTTAAAAGAAAAATTGGTGTGATGATGACATGTGTTACATTTAGATGAAAAACATGGTCATTGAGGATACATATTGTCCCAATTGTTTGGGACTGAGGCATAATTATTGTTGATGCAACATTGAACCAATTTCAGCTCCGAACTATCAAATAAAAAACAAATCTGAGCATTTAACTTGCAGTAACAAAGAAATTTGAGCATAGACATTCTTCTGTAGGTTCTCGTGTGTTCCTTGTATTTTGAGTTGGTACCTGTTTGCCAATAAATCTGCATGCCAAAAAAGTTACGGGGACAAAAATGTATAGATCTCTTTTTCTTCGCTTGGGTGGAGGGGTCACTATTTCCTGCCTATTATATTTACAAGTAGGGGGTACAATCAACTTCTGTTCTCAAAAGCGTGAACCTGTGATGACTTCTTCAGCAGGATATATTGAGGGGATTCCATCAGGCCAGATGCAGTTTTACATGCTACGTTAGGTCTGCCTGTATGGGACAATAACTGGCGTCAATTTGGCGTCAATTTTTAGGTCCTTCCACGAAAGGATTGTCTTTTAGCTTCTGGTCGAAAGCAGATATGTCGGAGGGTTGTTTAAGTGAGTAGTGAATTGTTATTTTTCTTTCATCTGGTTATCGGTCTTCTTTCAACCATGTGTTGTCTATAATCAATATTTCTCAATACATTTTTAATATCCTCATTGCTTTATGTGCCTCCCACTTTTGCAGTTTGGTGATTCCGTTCCTACGTTTAGGTGAATCTGTGAGTGGTGGACCTCATTTTGCTTTGACCTCAGATGCATTAAAGAAGGTCTTGACTGGTAAAGCTTCGTGGGAAGTCTTCCTGAGCATTTACCATGCGGTGAGTAAACAAGTTTTCATTTGATAAAAAGGATGTGCTAGGAGGTGACAGTAATAGTGACTTGTCAATGGATAACATGCAAATTTATCAGCATCTTTATGGCTGTGATTTATACACGATTACTCTGCATCCAAGAAATTATTACTGCAGTAAAGTTGTCAAATTTCCAAGTTGAACCTCTATAGAGAAATATTTAGACACGTTCTCTGCTGTACAATTTTGATCCTTATGTATGCTTCCCGTCTATTCCTTCGTATTTTTCTCTTCTTTTTTGACTAAGCGAGGCAAGAAAACATCTGTTCTTCTTCTGCTGATTCTTCAATAATGAACTATTTTACAGTTGTTGGGCTGGCTTGTTGCTGTACCATTCATCCTGGCAGGGGTTTATGTACTGTTGTTGCCATGTTTTACAATCTTGGTTCGTAAATTCAGTAGTAGTGTTCCACCAAGCAAAATCACTAGTGTTCCTTCAAGCCCGAAGAGATCTGTTCCTTCAAGCCCAGAAATGGTTGTTCAACCCCTCACAGAAGTCAGGGTTAAAGTGAGGGATGTTTAATGGACATTGAAACCAATGTATTGTTAAATAGTTAATGGAGCTTCAATGATTCTGGCATTTCTGTACATGTATCATGTTCAGAGGAATCGACATTTGAACACTCTCGCAAGTGGTATTAAAATTATGTTGTCTCTTTCAATTTTCCTTCTACAGCAAGTAAGTAGTTTCTTTGAATTTAGCAATATACTTAACAAGCATTTCTTGCCACCTATTCAATGCTTCTCCACTGCCCCCAATAGCCATAAGGCCACAAAGAAACATAAAGGGGAAGAGACATGTCAAGAAACTATAGTATTTGTCAACTTCATTTCAAGTGTGTGTATGAGGGATTTTATAGGCGCTAAGCACCACAAGCGTATTAGTATGTTTTCTAACTTTTAATCATTATACTGTACAATCACCTTTTGAGCAAAAAATATATACTCCTATAATTATATATTTTCGCCTGGATGAACTGTAGTCTTCTCTTATCCTTCCCTGTTGCAGAGATCAGACATTAACTGCTGGTTCTGATTTTTGTATTGTATTGTTGTTTAATATTGTTAATGCATGACTGATAGATCCAAGGAGGTATTACACATTTTGTCATGACCTTGAAGAGTTAGTTATTTTGAGCAGAGTAGTAGTTAACAAATAAAGAAATATAGCCAATGAAATTATAGCACGTGGAGGGTGCAGCAGATTGAATTAGAGATTAATGAGCTTGTGACGGCCTAGATTGAAGCGGTGGATATAGGATATAGGATATAGTTATTATAGATTAGTTCAGTTTTCCATTTCCTTGTATTCGATATCTATGTTCCCTATTTTTGGATATAATCAGAAAATTGACCCCAAAAACAATTGTTTCTCTTCTTAAATTGTGAATTGCAGTCAGACTCCAATTGGAATCTTGACACATTTAATGCTGTGCAAAAGTTTGAAATTCAACCTAAATTTGAAGGTTTGAGCCTTGAGGTGAAGTTATTCAATATTATTTAGACTCCTTATGTCATAGACCATACACTCCTTGTGGAATAATACTAAGTGGACGAAGACCATACACTCCTTGTGGAATAATACTAAGTGGACGAAGACTAAATGATGTCGAAATTATAGTCCGTACGATTTTGAGTTTAGTTATATACTTATATACGTAACAAAGCATGGCATTAGCAATACATAATATTGATAAAATGGATAAGCATGAGTAAAAATATAACTGCCCTATACTACACCAAACAATAGATAGGAAATAGTCCCAGCACAACAAATCTCCGCATCACTAATCTCAACATTACCAATACATCATATTCAATACTATTTTTTGTTTTACAAAAAAAATAAAGAAGTTTAATCCTTTGTTTGATAGGATTTTATGTATAAGTAATACATGTATTAGTTATATAATTTATCCACCATTATAAGGTATATAACTTATACATAGTAAAAGTATGGTATTCGCAATACATGAACTATTGGTACATGAATAAGTATTGAGTAAAAACATAATTGCTCTTACTACATCAAACCAAACAATTGATAGGAAATAAACTAAGCATAACAAATCCCAACAATACTAATAGACCCTATCCAATACTATTCTTTTACGCTCTACCAAACGAACTCCAGTGGGTGGCAATAGATCATCTGAGTAGCCCCATGGAATGTCTCCAACCACACATAAAAGCTAAAAGAAAGTTCTTCGAAATCAACCAGTCAAAGGAGGTTCAAAATAAATAGAGCAGGAACTATGAACATACTGGTCCACATATTCTCTTCTTTGCATAAAATCATGAACCAAAAGAACTGTACTTCAAATCACATAAATCTCTCCACGTCAGTCTCCCACTTTCACCTTTTTCTTTTTTAATTGAAAACGTTAGTAACTTCAAAATAACGTTGATGCAAATGATTATGATTAACAAAGCTTTACCCATTGCACTTCAAATCACAAACTAGGAACTAATTTAAGTGGCTGGAACCAGAGGGTTGGAAGAGATGGACTCATTTTAATACATATATACTAGATGATAATGAACCTTTTGGTGAAAATCCTGCTTACGCCACTATGTACGACAGGCAGAGAGTTTCAGGAGTTCATGATCATCAAGTATAATCTTCCATGGAAAAAAATAAAACTGAACTACAAAAGAGAAGTTAGATGGCAGATTCAGAGCCTACAGTCTAATTCTATGTGTATGATCACTGTCAACTTCAAACTCCATGTCAGGAAAATAAGAACTTGCAGTGTGTTGGGGTTCTCTGTGTGAATGACCTTGCTAACCACCATTTTACAGCAACCATATCCAACGCCAAGAACAAAAAAGGCTTATGCCATGAGACAATGCTAGTGATGAACTCACAAACACTAAAAACAAGGCCTCAATTCCTGCCCCTTAAGTTGAAAATGAAATTATCGTGGTCTTCAAAACTTTGACAGTTCCTTGAAAAGGCATACTATGTTTGCTTGTAGCACATATGATGCTAAGGCCTAGGAATATGGAAGTATCTAAGTGAAATACCTCAATAAAGAAAAACTAGAAGGTACCCTAGCAAGGCAAATCAAAACAAAATAGAATTGGTATGCTATCAAAGACGACTACTACTCAGTACTCCCCTCCCCCTTTAGTTGAGGCGTCTAGATGAAAAATTGTGTCAACTTTAGGTGTCTTCTGTATTGTCTCAGATTTCAAACAAGTTTGCATACAACCACAACTATTCCACAAGAATATGATATCTTCCACTAGCATAGGTGGCGAGTAAACCTAAGTTTAACAGATGGAAACAAATCATACAGTGCATTTTTATTTCGTTTCCAGAATCTCCCATGATTTTTAACTTCTTAATTGACCGCTAGGTGACACCGCTGGATGCAACACTTCCTTTCATTTGTTCTTTCAACAAACAAAAGTGTCATAGTTAGTCAGTTGATAAGACAAAGTTAAGTCAAAGCAAGTGAAATGCACAAAATTCACTAAATGTCCATTTACAAATGCCTTGGCAATGGAAAGAAATACATTGGATAAAGTTAAGATGAGCACAAGCTGCGTGAATACCACAAAGAATTAGACAGAGTCGATATGAATGCCAGCTGACCCAAACATCACGAATACATATCGAAGTCGCAGACCACAAAGAATCAGTAGTTTACTATTTTCTCCATTTAGATGGTAAGAGCTGGACGAACAAAAAAAAATTCTCTCTTCATTGTCTTTTAACATTCATGTACAAAACAAACCCCTAATTAGCCATTTAATAGCTACATATCATATTTGGGCATAAAAGACTCTACTCTTGAATATAATCCAATAATTCCCCCAAAATGTACATGTACAAATTATAAACTACTTATATTCCTATTATAAAAACAAAAAAAATATAGATTTTTAAAACTCCAAAAAGACTTGCGTTTTTCTTAGGTGTTTCTATGAAATTACTCAAATACCCTTCCACTTCGGGCTTGGCACTGGAACGGTCGGCGACAGGGGGAGCTGCTGAAACCCTAGTTGACCGGACGGCGAAAGCAGCAAACCGGGAGACAGCAAACCGTAAGGCGACTTTGGCGACGGCAAACACCCAAACGGCAGTGGCGATGACGGAAAAGCCGGAAACGGTGGTAAAACAGAAGAAGAAGCTGTCGGTGGCGGAGGAATGTTCTGTTGATTCGGCAGAGAAGGTAGCTGAGGCGGCGGAAATGGCGGCGCACCAAAGTTGTTCCACCGTGGAGCCAGTGGTGATAGTCCAGAGGTACCAGAGCCGATTGAGTTCTGTAGAAACCTCATGTAAGCGGAGATCGGCGATTCCGCCGCCGCATGCACCGACGGAAAAGGCGGAAGAGGAGATAACGGCTGCACCTGAACAGGCCGTTGACCGCCAACAAAACCACCACCAGCAGCAACTCCACCAGCAACAGCGTTACTAGAAACATTAACAAACGGAGGTGGACGGTTGTTAATCTGAGCAAGCGGCGGAGGACGGATCCTCTGCAACCGTGAACTCGCCGCTTTTGGCTGCTGTATAGGCGGCGGAGTAGAAATCCTTTCATGAGCAGGTGAACCAGTAAGCTTCTGAACAACATCTCTAAAATCACTCTTGTTAATATTATACACCGGCGGTTGTTGCTGTGGCTGAGATTGCAAATTCTGCGACCCAACAGGCGGAAGCTGCGGCGGTGGAACGTGTTGTGTCTGCGCCTGAAGATTCTGATTATCAAAAACAGCATGTTTTCTAATAGGTTTCGAGATCTTATGAGAGATTTTGTTGAGATGCTTCAAATACATATCTCTATTACCACCACTGCTGCTACTAGCAGAAGTAGCTGTAGCAGTAGAATCGCCTTCCCCAGTTGAATTACAGCTTTTATCCATTTAATAATTTCTCTATATTTTTCAAAGTTTAAGTTTTAAAAAAACAGTTTCTCACTCTAGAACAGTCCAAGACTTTCTCTCTCTAGAAATGGGGGTTATTAGTGGGTGTATTTATTTATAAACACACGAGAGTATCTATTTTCTTCGTTATCCCGCCAGACTTTTCAGTGACCGCAGAGAGTAGGGACAAATATAGTAGAAACTTAAAACAGGGTAACAAATTTAAAACTATACTTTTTTATTTAATATATTATTAAAGTAATAATCAAGATTACAAACATTCAAACTTGATACAGTAAAACATGGTTCAACAGAAGAAAAAGAGAGAAGATGAAAGGCTTTTGGGGAAATGGGGAATTTAGCTTAAAAGAAGAGAAATTAAAAGGCTTTTAATTAAAGGAGGAGAAATTGGGGCCAGGGTGGGGGATTAAAAGGGAGATTGTACAGTAGATATGTTTGTGTGTTGGTAGAGGAAGATGATGAATAAGATGATAATGATGATTGTGATGAGGGAAAGATGCGTGTGATATGAGTTTTTTTTTTGGGGTGGCCTAAGATAAGAATGGGTTGTGTGTGGGTGGGGATGATTACGTTGTATTTTTGTCTGGTTCTCAAGTTTGAACTTGGCTCACGACTTCGGGGTCGTTTGGTGAGCAAATAAATTATTTTGAAATTAGTTATTTTAAAATTAATTATTTATTTTTAAGAGAGAATAAAAATAATATTACTATCTCGAATTAATTAATTCTAAAATGAGGTATTTCATATTTTCTCTCTTATATTTTAGTTGGTCATCTTAATAAAAATAAATATCTCATATTAATTGATTACTTATTAAATCAAGAAAGAATTAATTATTTTTTTATTTTATTCCTATAATTAATTACAATTTCAATGTTTATTACTATGCCCAATTAATATCATTAATATAGGTAAAGAGTAAAATAATAAAATTCATCATTTCATTTATAATTTTTTAATTATCATGTGCAATGGAATGTGCCCAACTAAAATGAGACAGAGGGAAAGTATATTTTATTTCAACCAAATATGAAGCAAGCTCAACCTAAAATTAATTTCGAAATTAGTTATTTCTTATCTCTTGTACCAAACTAGTCATGTCGCTCAATAATTCAATGATATTCCCTCCATTCATATTTATTTGTTCATATTTGATTTGACATTTTTTTAGAAAAATAATAAAGAAAAATATTTAATTACAAAATTAAAATAGATACAAAATCAAAAATTATCTTTTAATTTTTTTAAACTGAATAAGTAAAATTACGTCACTAGTTTTGGTATATTGAAAAAGTAAAATTGAACGCAAGGAGTACAAATACCTAAAAGCACTTTCTAAACTTGACATGTTTTAATTGGTGTAAATCTAAATAATGAGTTATTTTAATTGTTTCTCTGAATTTAATTATTTTTTTCATCCATTTTTATTAGTAAATCAATATTTTGATAAATTCACTAAGAAATTATTATAGTTAATAATAAGAATAAATTAAAAAATAAATGATAAATTATCTTTTGATCTTTTAAATTAGATAGTATAAGTGGATATCTATTTTTTATTTAGTGATCGGAAGAAGTTCAATTTGTTCGTCTTACTTTCTGTTTTACTCGCAAAAAAAATATCTTCTTCTTATTTAATAACTCTTTAATTTTAATTTATCACGTGATATTTTTAACACTTCAAGACTAAAAGATTTTTTAAATATTTTTTACATATCTTATTTAAGATTATAAAATCTAAAAAAATCTTTATTATTTTAAATTTTGTGTAGAATTAGATACTAAACAAATTAAAATGGAGGGTGAATCATTTGTTTCCCACATATTAATAGGGTTGTTCAAACCAATAAGTCAATCACAAAATTGACTTATTAGTATTGGGTTATCGCATAAACGATTGGCGAACGAATTAAAATTTTATAATTAACGATTTATCTATATGGAATGGATTACTCAATTTTCTTATCGGGTAAACCATTAACTCGTTAAGAGTTATCATACTTATACTTTTATTTCTAGGTATATAAAATACATATTATATTATTAAAAATCATAAACCTAAAGGATAAAGCCCCATCATTCTGCCCTAAAGCCCATTAAATATTTTGCCTTGTTAAATTTGTACTCTATTAAGTATTGACTGGTTCCATTTTGCACTGGTTTATTGTCAAAAATATTTTGCAGCTGAGAACTGCCTCCAATTTGGGCTGTAATTTCATTGAGTTAAAAGTGTTTCTAGCTATTCAATTGAACAGTTGATATCAATTGAGCTAGCTGTAGTTTCAATTCACTACTAAGTAAAAGAAGTCCTCTATTTTGTAAGGTTCGTTCATCAAATAAGGTACTGTGGAGGTTAGTCGATAACCGTCCGACAATTGCTTATTCATTATCAAACAAATTAATATCTTATTGATTGACTAGTAAATTAGTTCATTTTAAAATTGATAACTGATAAGCTAAATCATTAAGCATAATTATCCGTTCTATCTACGTGATAAGGCTACATGTTATGACAAAGAGCATAAAATGACACTCTATTACAGACATGGTATGGATATATTTTTTTTTGTCAGAGTATGGATACTTTTAATGGATACATAATTATAAAGAATAATTGTTACTCGTATTTTTTTCAATTATTTATTGACTTTCTTGCTCCATCCATGAATTACCCTGTTTGATATAATGGGATCCACTATGATCCTATGAGTGGCGCTTTGATTAATATTAAGTAGGTACCAAACGTTGTGTGCGTTTGAAGGATGGTTTGGACAAAGACATTTAGTTTCTGTTTGGTTATAAATTAGTTAAAATTTGAAATTTAAATTTTGAAAGTAGTAAATTTTTAAATTTAAAGTGATGTTTGAACATGTATTTACTTAAAACAATGTTTAAAAGTTAAATAAATGAAACTCTCAGAAAATTTATAGGAGCCAATTTAAGATTATATTTCATAATATAAATTTTATTTCTTTAGAAATTCATTTGACATCATACCTGTCATTGAATTATATAACTAGTGTATAAAATTTTACATTATGTATATAACTTAAATCAATTATATGCGATCAATTCTCACCGTTTCTCACCATCCGAACGGTCTAATTCGGTATTAAAGATTTATGCACCAATTTGGTTGGGCTTTAAAGATCAAAATAAAGTTCATACTTTACTTAATTCCAAGGTAATAAATGGTTTCCCACTATTTTCTGATTAGCCGTTGGGAATTAATTTTATTCTTGCTTTATGAACTATAGTATCCAAGTAATAATGACCCTTAGAAGTATATTTGTTTCCTAGACGACTTATAATTACTGCAGCCCAATTAAGGATGTGTTTGGTTTATTTGAAAAATAAGTAAATTTTTTATTTATTTTTATTTACACCACGCCAACACATGCATGTCATAAAAGTGTAAGGATTTTCATATCAAAATTCTGTCTGTTTGCTTGAGCAAAAATAATTTTGGTTTATTAGAATTATATACTTCAACAATCTTTGAAAGACACATTGCTAGATGAATTTTCAAGACATATCAATCTCCAGTTACATATGTTTAGTACAACGTAGAATGTATTTTCAAAAAATATTTCTGTGATAAAATTGATTTCCAGTATTTGATCGTGTTAAATTATTGAAATCTTTTATCATCAACACATACTTTGGGTGGAAGTCGTAGTTATTCAATTCGAATTACTTGCTTCAATTAACACGTAAATATTTTGTCAACATTTCACGTGTTATTCCCCATATTTTGGTGGAGTCTTTTCCAATTACTATACCAAAATGGAATCAATCCTTCACTATAAAAATGAAACATTAGTTCTAATGCACTAACTTATACTGTAAGGGGTCGTTTGGTAGAGTGTGTTAGAAAAACTAATGCAAGTATTAGCTTTGTGTATTACTACTATCCTGTTTGGAAATTTTTTTCATCTTATGTATTACTAATGCATGCATTAGTGATACACTGTATTTGGTATTAAGGAGTGTATTACTAATGCATGAAAATCAATGGTATTAGTAATGCAATGGATCGAATGCATGCATTAGTATGGTTAAAGCCACAATTATCCCTCAAAATCTTTTCTACATCCTTTCTACCATATTTATGGAAGGTATTTTTATAAAAAAAATATTTTATTTTTTTAGAAATTATGCAATTAATGTTAATTTTAATACATCAAATCAAACACTGCATAAGAAAAATGTAAGCGTAACTAACACAAGCATAACTAATATAAGCATTACTAATACACTATATTTTACACTATTCTTATACACTTTACCAAACGATGGGGAGTTTTCCTAACTAAGTAAAATAGTTAAACAACCAGTCAAGAGTCAAGCATAGTCAATAAAAGTATAGCACTAGTAATAATAAATGTGACCCTACTTTCATTTCCTTTTCTTCCTCAACACAAATACCATTATATTAAACAAGTTAGATGTTAATTTACGTAACTTTTAATCAGAATCTTTTTTGTTTTCTCAAATGGTGTCCAATATATATTGATGTTCGTATTTTCACACAGATTCTTCTCCTTTAGGCATATAATAACAAGGGATCCATTGAGGTTTATTCAAATTGAACATACAAATTTTCTTTTTATGAGACTATATGATGTATTGGGAGTACAAAAAGACGTGCCTCCATTTCGAGGGCTCAAATCTAAAATATTTGATTAATAATAAAGGGATCAAATTTATCCTATTACAACCTTTGTATATATAAACTAATGCCAAGTTGATATTCTATAATGTTTGATATATAAAACCTTTTGTTTCATGGATTATTTACGCCCACAGGAACACAATTTTTATATGGTCACGAATATAATATGATGGTGGGGGAAAAGGCTAGCACAAATTTTCTCCTATTTTGAATTTGTGTCCTCCATATTACTTTGAATACATAAATTAGTTCTCTTTTAATTTATAAATTTTTAGTTAGATCACAAGTTATAATTTTCTTTTGAAAATCTAAAGAAAGACATTAGACTATAGTCTAAAATTTTATAAGTTATTACAAATCATAAATCACAATCTAATATTATGTCTGTAAGCTTGAGTACAATATATAAACAAAGACTTGGGTGTAATTTTGTCCGAAAAGGTAATGTTCAAGAGCTATATTTGCACTTTGGGTGAACATAGATTGATTTGATTGGGTTTGGTTTACTCATTTACCAAACCAACTATATCGGGTTTGATTTACCAAACCAACTATATTGGGTTTTTTTAATATAGACATCAAAATCAATAAAAGTTGATTTTTAATTTTCAATTTTTTGATTAGTTCGATCTTTTCAAAAAAAAAAATCCCGATAAGTCCTCCACACACGAACATATAACAAATGCTTTCAAATATTTCTTTTATCTTATCCTAACAAGATGTAACAATGTATGTGCATTTTAAGACAATAATACAAAATGTAAAATAAGTCATGGCATTATGCTAAAATATAATGTCATCAACAATCAAAATGATGTACCCTATAAAATAAGTAATGTTATCGAGAGATAATGAAATGAACAAAATTTGATTTGAGCTCTATTTGAGTTAATAGATATCTGTGGACTATGACTATAATTATATACAGGATATACAATATAAAAGTATTATTACCTTATGATATAACTTTTGATTTATTACAATCTATAGCTTAGCTTTAACTTTAATTACAATCCCACTTTATTAACCCCTAACAGGCTCAATTCCTAAACAAAATAAATCGGCCCACCCTTTATTCCTCTTCTTCTCCAATTTCCCACAATCAATAGCAACACAACTAAACGACCCTTATGTTTTTCAACTTCAACACCAAATTGATTGATAACAGATCACTATAATTCTTTTGGGATTTCTTTCTTGATGTGATTCCACGTTAAGTGTGTTTTCTAAGATGTGTCATCGCCACTATGTTTGAATTGATTGTTTACTTGATTTTGAACACAGTATGATTGGTTGCCAGCTTGCCGGAAAAAATGGGAAAAGGGAGATGATGGGTCTGGAGTGGTGGCGGTAGAGATCTGGCCGGAGTTTGGTGGTGGTGACGGGAAAGGGTGGTGTACGGTGGTGGCAGTGGTGTGATTTGTATTAAAATTGTATTAAATGTAAAGAATCGTTGTAATACAATTTGAATTCAATATTATACATTTTTATGAATTCGAAAGTTGTTATTTCATAACAAATATAATACATTTCTAAACATATCTAATTTAAATTACAATGGAAGGTGATGAAAAATGTGGCTGATTCCTAGAGCTTGAAGCTCGTTTCTTGGTTCGCCGAAATTTTTGGTCGTGTTGTTATGGTGGTGGTTGGTTTGTGGTTGTCTGAGGGAGGTTTGTGGTGGTGGGTAGTTTTCGGTGGCTTGAATAGTGGTGTTTGTGATGAAAAGAGGTAGTGGTTGGTGGCTTGTTTGGTGGTGAACGGTTGCTTCACCGGAGTTGGTATCTGGTTGTGGGTTTGATTGGTTTGACCGAATGGCACCACGGCGGGAGGAGAAAAGGTGAATGAGTTGTTTGGTGGTAGTTTTTCATTTACCGGAGTTGAATTTTTCTGTGAAGGTGTTGTTGTTGTTTGTTGGACAAGTGTTTTCTCAGTGATATGGTGGTGGTGATTCAACGGAGAAGAAGAGGTGAAGCTTTTAAAAGTTATATTGAAGTCGTATTAAAACTGTATTAAAAGTAAATGATCGTTGTAATAAAATTCAAACTCATCAATATTATACATTTTTATGAATTCTCGAAAGTTGTTATTTCATAACAAATATTATGCATTTCTAAACGTATTCTAATTTAAATTGTAATGAAATGTTTGAAATTCACATATAATACTTATACTACATTTGTATTTAATTTTTTTTTAGTTATATATATTTATCACGTATATTGAAAGACGTCTTTAATACGTATAATATATTGAATCTAAAATGTATTAAAATTATAAAATGTATTAAAATTATTGTTTATTTTTTCTCTTATTAATGATGTTAGAATCGTGTTTAAAAAATCATTATATATGTATTTATCTATTTTTGGTTAAAAAAAGTTAGGCTATCAACTATAAAAATAAAAATGTACTATAATTGATAAATAAGGTTATATATTTATACTATTTATGTAAATGACCCATTATGCTCCTTGTTTGGCCATAGATTTGAAGTTGAAACTTAAAAGTTTGATTTTTTGAAGTTGTAATTTTTGGAATTTGAAATTGTGTTTGAGCATGCGTTTTACTTGAATTTTTTTTTAAAAAAAAATAAAATTCTGAGTGGAAGTCCAAAATGTTGACCTTGATAATATTTGAATATTTGAACAACTTTCAAGGGCAAACACATATTGGAAGATAAATTTTCAAAATATGATCTAATATTTATAGTCAAACGCTAACTATGATAAAGTTTAAATTTTTACAACTTGCATTATATATACCAAAATTGGTATGGTTTGATTTTGGTTGAACTCGTCTTGTTAAAATCATATCAAATTAATTTTAATCGAATTTTTCCTTTTAATGCCAATCAAATAAAACTTAGCTATTAATCGGTCTTTTCTGTTGATTTTACTCGATTGATTATTTTGGTACAATTATCGATTCATTTGGAGAAAGAGTCAGAACTAATAATTATCGTCTTTCCCTTTCGACTAGACAAATTCAATAGCTTCTCCTAACCCGATTTCAAGATCTGGACCTCTTTTAGGTTTGAAAGCAACCCTTATTCCATCAACCGCTCAATCGATGGGACTAGCTTTCTTTGAACAATTCCTAATTTACACTTCTATTCAAATATAAGGACAATATCTATGTGATGATCTAAAAACGTTAACATTTCCGTAAATGAGACAATGATAAAGGTTTAATTTCAAAAAAAATATGCATCAAGACATCAACGAGTTGATAAGTCATTGTCGAATGGACCATAAAATGGGGTGCTACCTAATTTTAAGGAAATATTCACAAATCTTTCACCTTTGAGGAAAAACCAAGTTCCACCATAGAGACGTACGTTTCTTTTTATTCTTCTTGTGTATAAGTTTTGAGTCTTTACCAATAATTGGTGTTCAATTGTCAACTTTATAGGCATGTTTTCCTTTTGCATATACACCTCACATCAAAAATTTAAAAGGTAGTTCAGTGCACAAAGCATTCCGCGATTGCAAGATTTGGGGAAAGATCGCATCTCAAAGGGTGTGATGTAGACACCCTCCCCCAATACAAGTACTATGTTTCCACATTTCGAACCCATGACTTATAGGTCACACGTAGACAAATTTATCATTACTCTAAGGCAAACTCCTTTACCTCACATCACAAATTGAGAAAAGAAAATTATGAAAATAAAAAAAAATCACAAAGAAAGTAATCAATACGAAGTTGTTTAAGAAAATGTAAAGTAAATAAGCGAAGGTATCAAAGACCAAATCTTTGATGTGCTTAAGCAAAGCTATTAGTACAATGTTATACCTTTTATTTTAATTCTAGTATCATATATCCATATATAATTTCTATGGAAGCTACTACAAAATGCACCCTAATATCATGGAGTTGCTTTTACTTTGATTGCTTTAAAAGTTTAAAATTTCGTGATCTCAACACTTCAATTTCAATTATTGACTATATTTTGAGTTTTGATAAAGAGGGTCAGTGAAATCATCTTTGCCCTTATTTTGCGTTGGTCTTTAGTTCGCCATCAAAATAAATAACTTTTTCCACGTTGCATAAGTCTATATTTTTCCATCATAATATTCAAAAATTATGTCTCGCCACCATAAAAAAGTTAAGCCCCCACAAGGCATAAATTAGATTAAAGGCCAGCCTATTTAAAAGATAAAAATTAAAAACCAATCCATTTTAAGGACAAGCCGTTCAATTAAATGCACTAATTCTGCTGATAAGCTTGACAGACACAAATGTGATAAAAGTTTGGGCTGAAACTTGAGAGTGAGCTTCAGGTGCTTCTTAGGAACCCATACCCAAAACCTGACCCTCCTTGACATTTCCATTGTTGGGCTTTAGTGCACATGTCTACTTCATTCCTTTGCTCCCTTATTTCGTTGGTGCAAATCATTCACACTCTTTCCTCAACTTTGAATAATAGATTTTGAAGGAGAAAGAACATAAATGTCACTTCACCCAAAACTATTTTCACTAAATAACCATTGATTTTGCAATTCCAAAAGGTAGCCATTTTAGGCCTTTTTGTCGCTGCTAGTGCCTTCTTCTTTTTCTTTTCTTTTTTCAATTCATATACCATAATGATACAGTCCTCATGCCACATTCATATAGTTTATACAGAAAAACATATGCATATATAGTTCATATACCATATTGATACAATTTTTATACCATTTTGATATAGTCCTTGTACCATATTAATACACTCCTTATACTATATTGATACAACCCATATACCATATAAATTAAAATATGTCCAATTAAAATGGAACGGAGGGAGTACTTTCATTGTGGTCTTTAGTTTCGACTACCATTTTTGGAATTAGTTTGGGCCGACTGACCATTTTTTGGAATTAGTTTGGGCCGATTGGTCACTCCATGTCCAATAGCTCAAACATGAGTCATTTGTTTTTTTATGGGTCATGTGATGTCCTTTTTCCTATTTTTTTTCCCAAGTCTATTTTATTCTTGACATTTGCAATCACGATATATAGGAGGATGGCCTTTCTCAATATAATGTATTACACAAAAAATCTTTTAATACGAAATAGGATCCTTCACATGAAAGAAAAAACAAATAAATCCTTGGCTATTCTCCTTTGAACCTCCAAACAGATCCTACGAAGATTCATTTTTTAAAAAAAGAGGGATATTACTACGACTTCTTAACCAAATCAGTCAAATCAATGCTAACCTCAGAATTTAAACTTACACAAACATAGGATAATTTTAACCAAATATTGCTATACTACATTACATAACAATAAAATTTGGTGGCCGGAGAAAACAAAATTATACGTTCCATTAGAGGGAAAAAAGCTAAAATTAACATTCCCATGTTTGCCAATACAATATTTGAAAAATGTGTGTTTCCATTTAGGGATGAACATGGGAACTAATAACAGAAAAAAATTACATTCATATCCAAAATTAAACAAAAATTTCACTGTTAATGAAGACAAGAAACCTTTTGACAATTTTTTAAAACTATACTCTAGCTATAGGATTGAGGAAAAGAATTTACATTTGCCTCTATGAATATCAGTAGTGTAGCCACACATAATGACTAGAATAGAAAATTATATGAATGATATAGGTCAAAAATTACTTTTCATGGGTATATATTAAATCTTAGCCACCTTAAAAAATTTCTGACTTCACTTGCTGAATTGAATCTTTCGACATCCTCAGAAAACTTTGTGAGCCTTCCCATAGTATCTGTTTATGAATGGAGACTTATCTCGAGACACATCAGGAGCATCAGGTGATGTTACAGGATAAAATTTATAGAACTTCATACTCTGGAATGCAGCTTTCGCTTCTTCACTCATCTCCTGAATAGCTTTTTCCCTGGCTTGTCTTGCCTTTCGATTGTTCTTCTTTCCTTCGTCAACCTTCTCGTTCACAAATTTCACGAATTCATCTTTTTTATCAGGGGACAACTCCCCTGACTCGATAAATTCGTCTGCTATTTCCTCTGGATTTTCCTCTTTCCAATCAAACTCGTAAAACAAAGGCGGTTCTACTGGGAATAATATCTGCACGACAGTGCGCTGTTCAAGTTTATCGAATGGTTGATAGAAATAAGGTAAGCAATACTCGAACTTTTTAACTCGTTCCATCTTCAACTGTTTTAGACATGACATTCTTTGAGTACATCTCAGAATAAAAATCTGGGATTGCAGTCTTTCGACTTGAGATCCTCGATTTTCCAGGGGAATGTACGGAACCCAATCCATTTTCATCTGTTTCATTGGCAGTATTTCTTCAGCTTCTCTTTGTACGGAGTTTATTCCGATTTTATCAGAGGGCGGGAAAGGAGACACAACTGCAACCACCACGGGTATACATACAACTTTCAGTTGGTCCTGGAAATTTACCAGTTGTGGTTCTGTACAACCAAAAAGGTACACTTTCTTCCCGTGCAATTCTCCATCTTCTTCGAATTCGTCTTCGAGGTTTGTGAAATTCCATTTGTATTGGTAAATCATGTCTATTTGATCCCACTCTGTGCCAACAGGAAAGACTTCTTGCCATAAGTCTTCCAAATTACGTTTATCAGTAAAGAACTCAATCTCAGCCATTCTCTTCGTACTTTTCTTCATTGCTTGATTTTTGACTATTTTGGGAGAAACGAGTACGTTATATATTCAATATGTTTGGGGTCGGTTGGGCGTTGAAAGGACGCGACGCGCTCAGAATAGCGGAGTTAAGGTAATAAGGAAGCACTTAAATATTACTCCCTCGTTTGCTTTTACTTGTCATATTTTGATTTGACACACCCATTAAAAAAAATAATTATTGACATAATTATTTTATTATAATATCCATATTAAATGATGTAAACTATTGTATCTTGAAATTAATTTAGAAAAAACAATTAATATGAAGGGTAAAATAAGAAAATAAAAGTTGTTTTTTCTTGAAATGTTAAAAATGACAAGTAAAAATAGAAATCTAATTAGGAAATAAATAACAAGTAAAAGCGAACGGACGAATTATTACTCCTACAACAAGAACTTTTTTCTTAGTTAAATTTCTCAGCCACATAAATAATTTCAGTAAAATATTTCCTTCGTTTCATTTTACTTAACTATTGTTAAAATTGGAACATCTATTAACAAAACTTTAATAAAGATTGTATTTTACTAAATTAACTTTATTAATAATATTTTAAAACTCTAAATTTGATTATTATTACTTATTTAGTTATTTAATAATATAACAAAATTATCTTGATTTCATAAATTAGACAAGTAAATTGAAATAACTATTTTTAGCATATGGACCAAGTAAAACAAAATAGAGGAAGTACAAAGTATTTTTTTTCTAAAATTATTTGGTTAAAATATTTTCATATAATGAACCAATTGTGTAAGATTCTAGTATTTTTCTAAACCCTACGGCTAAATCAGAAATACTAACAGGACTATTATCTTTAGCAAAATCTGAGCTGTAAACGTCTAGAAATTTCTGAATACTTTGAACCTAGAAGTTGGCATATGATGTTGGTTACAAGACTTTTGAATCTATAAACTGCATCAAAACACAGTGTTAGAGAATTGAAGTCTGTCATTTTGCAGACCGACTACCAACAATAAAATTTTAAAAAAGATACACAAAGGAGTCTTCCGTATAATGCCACTTACAATTCTCTTAAGGGGTCGTTTGGTAGAGTGTATTGGAAAAAATAATGTGTACTAGTAGTACATTGTTTGGTACATTTTTTATACTATGTATAACTAATACTTGTATTAGTTATACACTCTATTGTGTATTGAGGTGTGTATTAGTAATACACACCATTTTCCATGTATTAGCAATACAAAGACTTTCCACACATGTATTAACTTGTTAAATGACATTATTACCCCTCCTAAAACCATCAGCAAGTGAAGCTCACAAAGAAGATGCAATGGTGTCTACTACTTTTCCTTCCATCAGAAGTAGGATGTGTCTGCTTACATAACATTTGGCAACAAATCAGTGAAAAAAGAGCAAGAAAACAACAAAATTTACTTTCTACAAGTTTATTTCTAACATTTACCTCTTTTTTTTTTCTTCTTTTTCATGGTCAGACTAAACTTTTCAGGATGGAAAAATTCAGAAGCATCTACTCGCAGGCGGATAAAGAATCAATATCCACGAAGAAGAAATAAAACGCTTAAAACTGGCTTCATAGTGTTTGTTCCCACCAAGCTTAAGCAGTTGCAGCCATTGGAATTGATTTTGGTGCTCTGTAACATGCCCTCTTTAGAGAAGAAGTGAAAATTGGGTTTCCTTTTCTAAAACAGTGGCTGCTGAAGGGTATTTTGGTAAATAAATATCTTTTTATAAAAACTTTTTAAATATATATTATTTTTAATACATCAAACCAAACACTGTATAAAAATAATGTTTGCATAACTAATACCAGCATTACTAATACTTGCATTAATAATGCAAGCATTACTAATACACCTTATTCAGCATTATTCTTATACACTCTACCAAACGACCCCTTAGATTCTATTAATTTACTTTGGCACAATCCCAGATTTAGGGTGTGTTTGGTATGGAGAAAAATATTTTCTTATTTTTTTATGTTTGGTTGCACAAAACTTTTGGAAAATATTTTTTCTAGAAAAATCAAGATTGTACATATTCCTTGAGCATGAAATGTGTAAGCTCATAATCTAGCTAAATTTTTTATTTCTAGTTTATATAGGATTTCTTGGGATTCTGTTTTCTCAAGCTGAATTGTAAATGATGTAATGGTGTCTTACGAACATTTGAAACGTATAATGAAATAATCTGATGAAGTGGTTTACTAAAAATAAAATAAAATTTTTGAGTGGTTCAAGAAGGAAATAAACTGTACGTGTCTCATGTGGAGTCCGCTTTTCCACCTTACAATTTGACTCGTATTATGATATAAAACAAGTGAAATTCATGAATAAAATAAGTGGAGTCGTAAAATTAGTGTTCGTTTGGCCAAAAAGGCTATTAGTTTATTTATGGTTCTTTATTGTGTTCAGGTCAATGAAATACAGTCCAATTCTTGATGATAACAGTACTCATACTGCTCCTTGTAATTCTCTTTAACTTTTGCTATATGGAGTATAAAATATCCCTATTTACCTAAAAAAAAAAGAAAGAAATACATGAGAACTATTGTATATATACCCATATATAGCGACGTGACTAATAGTTCCCTTAAACGATCCAACACACGATTCCATTTACTGCTGGAAAAGTGGGTGTAAATAAGGCTTTAAGGTGTGTAGAACACTATATTAATATTTGCACGGAAAATTATATTAATATTTGAAAAAAAGGAAATTAATTGAAAATTGAAAATATATTTGGTCCAAAAAAACATTAGTCATTTGCAGAGGCATATCGAGAATTTCGAGAAGATGAATGCATTGTTATGAAAATACTTTGAGTGTGGGTTCACACATCGATATTTAAATATTTTTAGAAAAATATAACACTACTTTATAGGGAAAAGGGTCAGAAATACCCTTTAAGTATTGAAATTGGTTCAAAAATACCCTCCGTTAACCTATTGGGCCAAAAATACCCTTCTACCTACCTTTATGGCTCAAAAATACCCTTCCATCCACCTTTATGGCTCAAATATACCCTTATAACTAACGGTCCTTTTTTAAACCATAATTTAAAAAACGGAAAAGGGCCAAAAATACCCTTCAAGTATTGAAATTGGTTCAAAAATACCCCCCGTTTAACTATTGGGCCAAAAATACCCCTCCATCCACCTTATGACTCAAATATACCTTTACAACTAACAACCCTTTTTTAAACCATAATTAAAAAAAATATTTATTACGTGTCAGCTTTTTATTGGTTGCAAATTAAATTAATTAAAATGTTATTATCTTATAACCAAATCTGGACCCAACTAAAACTACCCGACAAAATCCGTCCCAACCAATTAAATAACGGTGACCCATAGTTTTTTGGTTTATATCAGTTACACCATACCTCAAAGGTGAATAATTTTCTACTTTCTGTGTCTGCCTGCAAATACGTTAGAGATAGGGGTGGGCATAAAAATCGGAGAACCAAAAAACCGTACCGAACCGAATTAGTTCGGTTCTTCGGTTTAGGTTCTTCGGTTCGGTTTCCGTTTTTATTTCGGTAGTTCGGTGCTTCGGTTCGGAGTTTGGTTTAGGGGTAACGGTTCTTCGGTGCACACTTTTACAAAACCGAAGAACCGAACCGAACCGAAATTTGATAAAATCGAACCGAAGAACCGAATGCCCACCCCTAGTTAGGGAGGTAAAACTATGTTTCATTGGCAACAACCTACTTACTTGCAAGTGTCATTCGCAGTTAGAAGAAAAATGAGTTTAGAACACGAAATAGTTTTCAAGAACCCTAAAAATTGAAGAAGAAGAAGACCCAGCTTTCAACAGACGTAAAATATGAATGAAATTAGGTTTAGAAGAAATGGATTTGCCTCTTTATTTAATTGGTTGGGGGCGGTTTTGTCTGGTTTGGGTCGGGTAGTTTTAGTTGGGTCTGGGTTTGATTATAAAATAATAACATTTTAATTAATTTAATTTGCAACCAATAGAAAACTGACACGTAATAAATAATTTTTTTAATTATGGTTTAAAAAAGGACCGTTAGTTATAAGGGTATATTTGAGCCATAAAGGTGGATGAAAGGGTATTTTTGAGCCATAAAGGTGGGTAGAAGGGTATTTTTGGCCCAATAGGTTAACGGAGGATATTTTTGAACCAATTTCAATACTTAAGGGGTATTTCTGACCCTTTTCCGTACTTTATATGATCTAGGGAGGAGAGCATGGGTGCACGTAAACCCGATAACCTTCACCTAGATAAGCCCCTGGTCATTTGTCCAATATAAATTCGAAGTCGAACAATATCAGCTAGAAGATGTGCTTCTATATATACTAGCACACAAGTCTTCCTTTCCCTACAACAAATGAAGGACAAAGTTCACTTATAAAAGTAACCTTTCAAATTTCACCTTTCATCATTTTATTTCTCACCATTTCGCAATTCACATTGCATCTCATTTTTGTTATAACCAATTTTTAAAAGAAGCCCAACATGAATGCATGGTTGACAGTAAAGTTTTTAAATTTTACTAAACAATGCAAAAGGAAGAAAAGGCATCATACTCTGATGTAAGGATCATTTTCTCCTAAACTATGCAATAAGAGTTCTCAACTAACGACTACTTATAAATAAATGATATGTTTTGGCTAGTTTAAAAATTACTTTAATTAATACTCCTTCCGTCCTATTTTAATTGGTCATCTTACTAAAAATAAATGTCTCATATTAGTTGATCACTTACTAAATCAAGATAGAATTAATTAATTTTTTTCCATTTTATCCCTACAATTAATTACAATTCCAATATTCATTCCTATACCCAATGAATATCATTAATATGAATAAAGGGCAAAATAGTGAAATTTATCATTTCTTAATCACCGTGTAAATTAAAATGTGTCCAACTAAAATGGGACGGAGAGAGTACTTTCATTGTGGAGATTAGAAATTCCTACCCAAATATTGAGGATACGTGTGTCACATGAATGCATGGTTGACAATAAAGTTTTTAAATTTTACTAAACAATGCAAAAGGAAGAAAAGGCATCATACTCTGATGTAGGGATCATTTTCTCCTAAACTATGCAATAAGAGTTCTCAACTAACGACTACTTATAAATAAATGATATGTTTTGGCTAGTTTAAAAATTACTTTAATTAATACTCCCTCCGTTCCATTTTAGTTGGTCATCTTACTAAAAATAAATGTTTCATATTAGTTGATCACTTACTAAATCAAGATAGAATTAATTAATCTTTTTCCATTTTAACCCTACAATTAATTACAATTCCAATATTCATTCCTATACCCAATGAATATCATTAATATGGATAAAGGGTAAAATAGTAAAATTTATCATTCTATTTATGATTTCTTAATCACCGTATAAATTAAAATGTGTCCAACTAAAATGGGACGGAGAGAGTACTTTCATTGTGGAGATTAGAAATTCCTACCCAAATATTGAGGATACGTGTGTCACATGAATGCATGGTTGACAATAAAGTTTTTAAATTTTACTAAACAATGCAAAAGGAAGAAAAGGCATCATACCCTGATGTAGGGATCATTTTCTCCTAAACTATGCAATAAGAGTTCTCAACTAACGACTACTTATAAGTAAATGATATGTTTTGGCTAGTTTAAAAATTACTTTAATTAATACTCCCTCCGTCCCATTTTAGTTGGTCATCTTACTAAAAATAAATGTTTCATATTAGTTGATCACTTACTAAATCAAGATAAAATTAATTATTTTTTTCCATTTTACCTCTACAATTAATTACAATTCCAATATTCATTCTTATGCCCAATGACTATCATTACTATGGATAAAGAATAAAATAGTAATATTCATTATTTTATTTATGATTTCTTAATCACCGTATAAATTGAAATGTTTCTAATTAAAATGGGACGGAGGGAGTACTTTCATTGTGGAGATTAGAAATTCCTACCCAATTATTGAGGATACGTGTTTCACTTGATGAGTACTATTTTATGATAAATAAATTATACTATGTTTTTGATTGTTTAAAAATTACTTTAGTACTTCCATTGTGGAGATTAGAAGTTCTTACCCAATTATTGAAGATACGTGTTTCACATGATTGATAATATCTTATTATAGTCAAATAGTCAATCATGTATAGACCTCTGAAAAAAGTAGCTTTGTCACGCACTTGTCTCATTATGTTAACTTCGAATCTCTATCCCTTTTAAACTTTAACCAGACTAAACCTCAACCTTTTCAAATCAATTGATCAACTCTGCCCTTTCGTCTTACAAGAGACAATTAAAAAGGGTGTATTTGGTATGATGAAAAATATATTATTATTTTTTCTAGAAAAATGAGTGAGTTTCTTATTTATTTTGGTGTTCGGTAAGTAAAAAAATATTATTTTAAAAGTATTTGCATATAATCTAGATAAATACTATGATATATATTGGTGAAATGGTAGTGGTGGAGACACTAACCAAGTCATGAGTGATAGCGAAGCAAAACCGTTGTCTATAGGGGTGACTACACGGTGGCCGAAGTAAAGATGAGATGTGTCGCATGACAAAAAGGACACAATTGATGTAGAATGTCACTTGTAAAACTTCTTCTTTTTTCTTACTTATATTAAAAAAAGATATATTTTTTATTTTTAAATAACTTATTTTTCTAAAAATGTATTTTTCAATAATTTGATCAATCAAACATGAAAAAAAATTCGTATCGAACACACCCAAACTCTTTTCACAGTTTTTTTCAATTACAAACAAAAATAATACTTTTTCTTTCTCATTTTACGTGAAAAAAAATATTATTTGGAGAATTAAATAATATAATTTTTTTTTATTGTTTTTAATAATTTTCCATAACAGCCAAAATTAAGGAAGTTAGAAACATCACTATCTAATCAGGGCTACAATTCCAACCATTCTTTTAATGGCTGAAGATAAAAGAAGTGTGTAGCCACACTATTTTCGGGACAGTCTTTCCAAAGATACTAGTAGGGAAGCGCCCGTGCAAGGCACGGGCATATTTTTTAAAAGTATAACGTTAATTTTATTATTATTAATAATGATATTTTGTTTATCACAATTTATGTGGTATCTTTCAAATTTTAATAATATTTTGAATTGTTAATTTTTGTGATTTGTTGTATTTTTACGTAATTTTCAAATATGTACATGTTATTTCAAAAAATTTGAAAATTTTATGTCCAAATTTCAAGTGAAAATTAAATTGTTTAATTTTTAAAATTCAAAATTTGTCACATAAATTAGAACAAAGAAAGTATGTTACTTTTTTTTTTACATTATACTTTTTAAATTATTAATTATTGTGATTTAAAGTAATTTTTACATAATTTTTAAATATATAAATTATTTGAAAAGAATTTTTAATTATTAAAATACATTTTTTATTCAAATGAAAATACAAAATATAAAAAATTAAAAAAATGTTGGTACTAGGGGTGTCAATGGTATGGTTCAAACGGTTATTTTATAAAATTTATACTGTATCATTTTTTGGTTATTTTATTTTATATAACCAAAATTAAACTTTTCAAAACCATTCCATCATCACGTTTTTTCTTCAATATCGGTACGGTTCGGTTAATTTTTGATTTTTTTTTTTACTTTTATAATTTCACCTCAAAATACACCATTATTAAAACGTTTGTTTATTACTAAAAGGAATCAACTCAATAAAGTCCATAGAAGGAAAAACACATTTCGTAGTTTAGCAGTTCTTCTACTATATATTGACTAGTTATCAAGAAGCATTTAACAACATAAAAATGAAGACAACATCGTGACGTGAAACTTGAAGTTTATTCTTGGAGAAGCACTTCAACTCTTCACCAAGAAGCCAAGAATGTAAAAATCTTGTTGCCGTATTGTTTGATCTCAAACTTTCAATAGGAGTGTTTGTATGAGTTTTGTCGTATGGTTTGATGGAGTATCTATTATAATATATCCTTTTAATTAATATATCCTTTTAAACCTAATTAATTAAAGGCTAATTAAAGGGCAAATGACCAAATCGAGGTGTCACCAGTGGCCTAGGATATTATATTTGAAAAATGTTATAAAATATATATTAAATTTAACATATTGTTAATTTATAAAATATATTTGTATATATGTAAAGTTATTCAGTTCGGTTTCTGGAATTTTTCAGATTTTTTTATAAATTAAAAAGACCATCCCAATTGTTCAAGACGGTTATACGTTTAAATAAAATCCCACGATTTTATTGAAAAAATTAATATAAATCAGTTCGGTAGGGTTAGGTTCAATTGGTTCTTCATATTTTTTTGACACCCCTAGTTAGTACACTAAAGGCCCTATTACATTGAATGGTGGAATGAATGGGTGAAAACTAATGTGGGGCCTATATATGCATTAAATAATGTAGCAGATGCATAAAAAAATAAAATATTGTCATAGAGGCTTGAACCAGAGACTAATCACTTGAAATGTCAAGCTTTGGCCACCAGGCCAAGTGCCTTATAGTCCAAGAAGCACACAGCTAAAGCAGACATGTTGACGTTCAGCTGTATGCTTTTTCTCTTATTAGTAAGTAATTTTTCTATAAACAAAGGCATCCCAATTCAAGGTAAGTTAAATGAATTCAGTACACAAAAAGAAAAAGAAAAAAGAACACTCTTTAATCACGCAAAAGTGGCTTCGGAAGTATGGGAGTACTTTCTTCGTCTCAAATTATTTTGATGTATTTTTTTAGATGTTCTTTTTAAGAAGATATCAACTAGGAGGTATTTTGATTATTTTAATTTTATTTACAATATATTTTAAGATATAATCTATTTTCATTTAATAACAAGAATATACTCAATGTATCTTTATAGGCGAGATCTTAAAAGAATAAAGTATACACAAATTTTATTCTTATCTTATGGAGATAAAAAAAAAAAATTATTTCTGAAGAACCCTCAACTCAAATAATATATAACAAGATAGTTTGAAAAAAATAATAATATAGAGATAAACAAGGCATAGCAAATAGTAGAGAAAAGCTAAAAAATCTTCGTTTAATATTTCCTCTAGTCCACATAAGTAGTAAGTTATTGGGTATGACACACCATTAAGAAAAATATTTAAGGATATATATTAAAAAATTACTTTCGATTATTATTAAATTATTCTTCCAAAAAATATAAAGTACTCCCTTCGTCTATCTTTACTTGTTCACTTTTCTATTTTGGAATGTCTAATAATATTTGTCCAGTTTATAAAATTAATGGATAATTTACCTAATTTTATCCATTTTACCCTTGGTATTAAATACAATACATCACTCATTGCATTTTTCAAAGCAAAAAATTTATTATATTTAAAGGGTGATATAATAAAATCACCTCTCTATTTATTATTTCTTAAGGTATGTGTCAAGTCAAAAATAGATAAATAAAGATAGATGAAGGGAGTAGATAAGAATCACATTAAAAGAAGGATAAATATGAATAAGAATCTCAACTATTTTCTTGAATTTTGAAAAATTTATTTACTTTGGACTATGAAAAAGTCCTACCAATTGAGGTGTTTGTAGAGAGTGCTCTGTTTAATTTATCCATGTGTCATCTCCTTACAATTGAGGTGTAGATAGTTTTTAAAAACATTTACTATTAAAAGTACTTTCTTCGTGGATTTTTATTTATTCATTTTTTTATTTTGGGATGTTTAATAATACTTGTCTAGTTTGAAAAATCAATACATAATTTATTCTTTTTTTCATTGATATTAAATACTATTCATCCCTCATTGCATTTTTCAAAAAAAGGGCAGCCTGGTGCACTAAAGCTACCGCTATGCGCGCTGTCTGGGGAAGGGCCCCACTACAAAGATGTATTGTACGCAGCCTTACCTTGCATTTCTACCAGAGGTTATTTTCAAGGCTTGAACCCGTGACCTCCTGGTCACATGACAACAACTGAACCCGTGACCTCCATCATTGCACTTTTCAAAACAAAAAATTTATTATATTAAAAGGGTGATATAGTAAAATCAAGCCTCTATTTATTGTTTCTTAAGGTATGTGTCAAGTCAAAAGTGGACAAGTAAAGATGGATAGAGGGAGTAAAATGAGAAAATAATATTTCCTCAGTTTAAATTTACTTGTCACTATTTTTCTAATTTGATTTCTATTTTTACTTGTTATTTTTGACAAATCAAAAAAATACAATTTTTTTTTATGTTTTATCCTTAACATTAATTATTTATTATCCAAATCATTTTTCAATATCTATTACTAAACATCAATTAATAGGGGTAATATGGTAAAGTTACTATATCAATCATTGTTTTCTTAATAGGTATGTCAAGTCAAAATGTAATAAGTAAATTCAAACGGAAGGAGTACTAATGAATTTTATCTTGAATTTCTAAAATAAATAATTAGAGAAAATTATTTTTTAAAGCACTATAAATAACTTAGAGACAGAGAATATATCTCCAAGGACGTTGACTTGTTGATACAAAGTAGTGGCTAACTTATTTAATGAAGAACTTGGATTAGGAGAATAACACTACTCAATCATGGGGTCCAATTCTGCATCACAAACAGCAGGAAAACCCATTAGATGCAAAGGTTTACTCTTTCTCAACTTTAATTTCTCTTTTAATTTCATAATTACAACAATTTTGGTGCCTAGTTAATATTGTCTAATTATATGTTTCTTTAAGTAAACAGCTGCAGTGTGCAGAAAAGCAGGGGAGCCTTTGATTATTGAAGAAATTGAGGTTGCCCCTCCCAGCTCTTGGGAAGTTCGAATCAAGATTCTTTGCACTTCTCTCTGTCATTCTGATGTTTTTTTCTGGAAATTATCAACTGTAAGTTAACCAAAAAATAAAAAATAATTGAATCAGACTAATTAATCTCTGTGTTCTTCGTAATTTAATGTTAATTAATTTCCTCCAGGGACCAGTTTCCGCTTTCCCCAGAATTCTTGGTCATGAAGCAGCCGGGTAATTAGCTTAATTCTCTATAAACAATAGTTCATTTTTCTCATATGAATTGGGAAGGCAGTGGTGGATGCTATCATATAATTCCCTGCTTCAACTGAATTCAGTATTTTCAATTAAATTTTCATTTATATATATAAACTACTCTTCATAATTCTTCCAATTAAGGCTTTAAGGCGTACCATATGGCGGTTGGAAAGAAAAAGGATTTCACCTCTTTTGGCATTTGGGAGAGCAGTTTGAGTATCTCGTTGAATTTCTTTTGTAGATAGAATCTTAGTAGAAATAAGTAACTATTATGAATGGGCCTTGATCAGTATTAGCAAATAAGCCTAACATCAAATTATGTGGCCATGTTAGGGATTCAGGTTGATAATTAGAAGTCTTAAGCGAGAAATACTTTTATGCATATTACTGAGTCAAATGTATAATTTCTCTCATCTCCCTTTTTAGTCTGAGCTTCTCATCCCCTTCTGAGTTAAAATTCTTTTTGTTTTGGTTTAGTGTGGTGGAGAGTGTAGGGGAAAATGTGGAGGAAGTGAAAGAAGGGGACATAGTGATACCAGTATTTCAAAGGAATTGTGGAGAATGCAGAGATTGCAAGTGTCCAAAGGGGAATATTTGTTCAAAATTCCCAGAGGAATTTTACTGTGGAATGCCAAGGGATGGAAGCAGCAGGTTCAAGGATAAAAATGGAGAAATATTGCACCATACATTGTCTGTCTCCAGCTTTTCTGAGTATACAGTTGTGGATGTCACACATGTAGTGAAGATGAGTCCTGATTTTCCCATTGATAAGGCTTCTTTACTTTCTTGTGGGGTTTCTACAGGTTTGTTTCAATCCATTTGTTTCTATATGTTTTTTTCCTTTCATTCTATTCAATAATTATCTGGAAGGAGAGTTTTGGCGTAACTAATAAAGTAGTTGTCATGTGATCGAGCTGTAGATATAGCCTTTTAACTTGCAGAAATGCAGAATAACGTGCATAGCGGAAGCTTAGTGTACCGGACTGCCTTTTTTCATTCTATATATCCGGTAATTATTTGATCGAAAAGGTCAATCGCTTGTTATGTATATGAAAGTGTTGCCTTAGAGCAAACATTATGCTTGTTTAGATAATTCCTGAAAAGGGTTACCTTACAGCAAAAGTAATTACCCTTATTTAGGTCATCCTTAAAACACAATAATTTATCTCGAGATGTGACTTTTGATCAAATATCATATGTTTTTTTAATAGTTTAGGTTACATTTAACGTGCGTAATTCAAGGCCTTATACTGGACTCCCTGAGCATATTTTTATCTGTCCACGTTTGACTTGGCAATATCGCTTAAGAAACAATAAATAAAAGAATTATTTTACTATATCACCTTTATTAATATTACTCTATATTATAAGTCATTTAAATGTTAGAAAATGAATGCTAATAACAAGGATAAAATAGATACAAAATGATAAATTATCTCTTGGTTTTTCTAACTAGACAAGTAAAGCTGAACAATTATTTTTCGGATACTAGACAAGTAAAGATGGACAGAGGAGTAGTTCAAATGCATTTGTCATTTTAAGAAACACTAATTACAATGTGTGAAATATATCCTCATCTTTTTTGTTTTCCTATAAAAGGTTTTAGCTCAAAGTATATTATCCTCATCAATATCATGATATCACCATTTTTTTTAGCAGGATTAGGAGCAGCATGGAAAGTTGCAGAAGTTGAAGAAGGTTCAACTGTGGCAATATTTGGACTCGGAGCCGTGGGACTAGCGGTAACTCCATTTGTTATAATTTGTTCAGAAAAAATGTTCACCAAATAATTATACTTTTTCTACATGCATTTTATATCACTAGCTTAGTTATTTTTCTAACTGTGGCAATTATGTTTAGTTATTATTTTTTAATATAATTAATAATCATCAGTCATATATTACATATAAATATGTTTTAGATGATTTATTTTACGAAACGTTTTTCACATTACTACTTTTGGTCCATTTCTTCTTCCTTTTTTTCTATGGTTCCTCTCTCTCCAAAATACTTTTAGAAAGATAGATATTAACACATACATGTTTTTTTCCAAATAAATTATGATCACTCAATTGTATAAAGTGAATTGCTCCTTTTTCAAATCTGAGGTCCCGCCCGTTTATATGATTTGAGTCAAGGGGAAATCATAACTAGGGCCTGTAGTGATAAAATCCAACGATCTACCAGGTGTACTATTTGACTTGCTTTAATTGAATCTATTATTTTTAAGAAAAACATGTACGTAATTAATATTGATAATATAAATGTATCTGTCACGTACATTTCATCTTTAATTGTGAGTTGTGACCCAATCAAATGGTTGTATCTATTTGATCATTTGCATCATACCCACCAAAAGAAATTAAAATAAAATAGCAATATAGGCACCCGAATAAACATGTAGCCCATGAAAGTTGTACGTTCACCTTATTATGGCATTTCTCTAGACAGAATACTTAGTATTAAACCATATAGATTATAATTAATTAATTATTCTTGTAAACAATTTAACAGGTCGCACTGGGAGCTAAGTTACGTGGAGCTTCAAAGATAATAGGTGTCGATTTAAATCCAGAAAAATTTGAAATTGGTACGTATTACTTTCTTGATCATACTTCAGCCCACATACAAAAACTTTTTTTAAAAAAAAAAAAAAAGAAAAAAAAAAAGAGAGAGGATATTGTTACTGAAAATTGGATTTCAAATATATTTATGTATGCCTAGGGAAGAAGTTTGGACTAACAGAATTTATTAACCCTACAACCTGTGGTGAGAAATCGACTAGCCAGGTTTGTTTAACTTTCTTGTTTTTCCTTCTTTAATTGTGCTAGACAAAAGAAAAATTACCAATTAATTTGTCTTATTAAATTATTAATTAAGTGTAATAATGACAGATAATAAAAGAGATGAGTGATAGTGGAGCTGACTACTGCTTTGAGTGTATTGGATTGGCCTCCTTAATGCAAGAGGCCTTTACTAGTTCTCGCAAGGTACTTCCTTCTCGATCTTTTTACGGTTCGATTGATTTCAGTAGCTTTGATTCAAACTAAACTTTATATCTGTCTTAACTGTTCATATTTACAGATTATTAACTTCAAATCCAACAACTTAAAAGGATTAAAATTCAGTACATATAAATTTTTAAATTTTTTGTCTCTGTTTCTAAACGTCCAAGTGATGTATATGCTATAAAAATCCCCACTAATTATGTTTCTTCATTAAGTTTATTTCATATCAGTGTTATACGAATATAACTAAAATATTCGTAATTGTAATTTATGAGCTGAGGGTCTACCGGAAATACTCTCTCTAGCAATCTCCAATTTAAGAGTATGGTTTGCATACACTTTACTCTCTCCAGACCTCGCTTTGTAGATTACGCTAAGTGTGTTATTGTTGTATTCGTAATTATAATTTATGCAAATTTGAAAGTTTTTTGTAATATTCGTACAAGTTCTGAACATGAAGTAATTAATTTTTTATTTGTGTAAACTCTTATATATTTCCTAATAAAAACATTGCATGTTGATATAAAATGATAGGGTACTGGAAAGACTGTAATACTTGGAATAGAGATGCATGGCACACCGTTAAGCATTAATCCTTATGAGTTGGCGGCTGGAAAAACTATCACAGGTTCCATGTTTGGGGGTGTCAAAGCTAAAGTTGACATTCCCATCTTTGCTACTAAATATTTGAATAATGTAAGTTTCCATGTGCTAGCTTGTTATTTTTATTACCTTTTCAATTCAATGATTCCCAAATTTAATCATTGTGAATATTATAAATACTAAAAAAGTTTAATAAACCTACCATATAATTGAAGAATCTATTCATTATAAATACTAAAAAAGTCTAATAAACCTACCATATAATTGAAGAATCTTAGTATAACTCAGTTGGTTGGCTACCTGAATTTTCATCTTGTTGGTGAGTAGGGATATCAATGGTTTTCAAAAAACCGGCTTAACCAACCGAACTGTAACGTACCGAATCGATTTTTAGATTTCTTTTGATAAAATTGAAGGTTTTTATATAAATTTATTACCGTGTCAAATAATTGGATAGATTTTTTATTTTATAAAAATTAACCAAAAAATAATCGAATTGTACCAGATACTACATGTGTCAAATATAATGTATATATATATATTAAGTTTAAAAATAATAGATATTAAACTTTTTACTTTAAATTTGGGGAGATGGAAGCTACTACAAGCTGCAACATAATTAACACTCAAAGTCCGAACACTGAAATTTTTATACTATTCTAATCCAAACTAAATTAGTTTTAGCATCTCTACTTTCAAGTAATAACTAGTAAGCTACAAGGTACTTCAATGATCTTGGTTAGCAAGCTGCAAGCTATTATATATTTTTTTCTCTCTTTATGACTTAAATTTCTCTTATTGAATAATTAATTTAAGTAAACTCGATTCTTGAGTTTCATAGTGGTTGATTTTTTTCCGCTCGTGTGATCTAAATTATATTTTTGTCTTTGCTTAATATTGTTTTACACTAATGTAAAATAATGATACGAATCTCTATTCTTGATTCATCACTTTTTAAACAATAAAAATGTCTCAAGAGTTTTTGTCAAAGTCATACACAAGTATACATGGTAGCGTGTTCTACTTTTTATACTTTTTTAAAAAAAAAAAAATCAAAAATTAACCGAACCGTATCGATACTGAAGAAAAACCGAGTGATATAATGATTTTGAAAAAGTCTAATTTTGATTATATAAACTAAAATAACTAAAAAATTAATACGATATAAATTTTATAAAATAACCGCCCGAGCCGTACCATTGACACCCCTATTAGTGAGGATTCGATTTCTCACCTTATAATTCCCACCCTATTTCCCCTTCCCCCTACCCCCTACCCCCTACCCTCAATTTTCCAAATTCTGAAAAAGGGAAACATCGGTTAATTGCGCATATTTATCATTTCTCGGTTATTGGTAAATCTTAATTTTGTCCCTTTGCTAACTTGTGAATATTCACAAATTTATCATAGTTACTAATTGTTTCACTAATTAATTGCTCATGCGATATGTTAAGTTGTACTGCTATTTTATATTTAATGATGATTAATTCTAAATAAAAATTAAATATAACATATTTTTTATTATATAAAAAGACCAAAATTAGACATTTTAGCTAATTAAAAATTAAATTTAGAATTTACTAATAAGCGAGGACTAAAAGTGTTACTATTCCTATGCCAAATGATAATAAGTAGCTGATGCTTTGTTTTTGGGATTTTGGACAGGAGTTGAACTTGGAGGGATTCATAACACATGAAGTTAACTTTCAAGATATTAACAAAGCATTTGACTTACTTCAAGCAGGCAAAACTCTTCGTTGTATCATTTGGATGGACAAATAACCCTGTTTTCCATCTTTATATTCTGGATCTATCGAAAATAATCTCTTTATGTAGGAGTAACGTTTGCGTATATATACTCCATCCTTTTCAAATCTCACTTGTACTGAAATACCACTGAATATGTTGTTATTATTGTATTGTTCAGAAAAAAGGAACGAAATAATATATACCTGTATGCACATCTTTCTCATTTAGAGATTTGAATCCCGAAAAATATGTTAAATCATTATAATTAGAACTCGAGGCTGATCTTTACTTAACTATATTCTAGTTCTTTGGATGAGAATTAATTGATTCGATGTGTTGTGGATAATGGATATAGTGTCATTGTCTTTGGAGAGGAGTCCTGATTTAAAATAAATTCAATTATTGTGAGGATTTCATATATAATCTATAACTACCATTATAAGAGTAGGTTCTCACTTGATGAATAATATACATATTTTGGGTTTGTTTAGAAAATACTTTTTACTTGTAATGTACTTAGGCATTGCGTAACATGATTGGTATTTCTAGTATTAGCTAGTTTTACCGCATGTGTGTCTCTAACTTGATTTCTTTTTCAATCCTTTTTTTACCACATCAACGAAGTCTAGGAAGTCTTACATACCTCAAATGTCAAACATGTTTCACAAACCCTCAAAATTTCACCTTTTCCTTATTCAAAGCATCGAAATTCTCAATCTAACAAATATATATTATTCGTAAGTAAAAGAGTCCAACTTATAATCAAGTTTCAACCGTAATATCATTTCATAGGTCAATTTCATATTTCCTTAATTTCAAGTTTAGGGCTTTGTCTCATATTACTCCAAATACCATAGATTTAACAATGCTCATACAATATAATATACCTAATATTTAATTACATACATCAATATATCAAAACTTTAATCATAATATGATAATTATAAGAAAATCTGAAATCAGAAACGAAACAGTACCTAAAATAGCTAATCAGTATTTAATCACGAACAAAAGTGCAGGAACTTACCCTAATTGAAATAAACCTATGCAAATCTACATTCTCCAATCACTACCTCATCATTGCACTAATTATTATTTCATTATTGGCCTAAATTTTCAATCCAAAAGTTTGACCCACCAATCTATAGTAATTCATGTTACAGTAACTTAAACCAACTCCTCCATTTAAATTCTTTTTTTTTTTTCCAACACAACAGTATAATAATAGAAGGTTCATCCTCTATCTCACATATACATATACCAAGATATAAGAGAGGTATTTTGTTAGAATTTTACCAGTATGTTCATAGAATCATATCCCTATTTGCAAGTTTCATTATTATATCAATCTTAACTAATCATTAGTCTATGATTTCCCCTCATAATCCCTCCAATCATTGGCCGGCAAAAATTGGCCAAACTTTCCATCCAAAAATAATGCGCTGCATTTCTGTTACTTCCGCTCAATCATTACCTAGACTCATACACCTAAACCAATATAAAATTTGTGTACATACATCTTACAGTTAATGTATATGAACAGAAAACCGAGCTTTGATTATATTTACTTGAAACGGTAGTTTTCAATTGTTACAACTACCTCCGTACGCCTTCTCTTGATCAGTTCAGATAAATTGCGAGCATAAATTACTACTCGACATATTAGTTATTCTAGTCTTGAATATAACTATACGAAAGTACAACAAAGGATAGCATGAAGTGCCTATCTTTTTAATGTTGGTGAATGCGCAGGTAGACGTCCAAGCAAAATCCTAACCTACAAGTACATCTAATATCTGCAACAACAACAACAACTTATGTGCACGCATAACTTACCCCCTATCCTACTATTACAATTTTTATGGGGTAAGAGATTATTTCCAATAAATTCTTAAGAAATAATAACAATAACAATAATAGTAATCAAATCAAAGAATAAATTAACAAACCTCAAAAAATAATAACAATAATCAAATCAAAGAATAAATTAATAAACTTATCGCAAATTATGTAGTAACCTAAAATAGTTGTCATCACAATTTCTTAGTTCTAAAAGAAGTTGAATTGAATGATCAATAAGAAGGAAAAAGACAAACGAAAAACAACTCTTCCAAATAATTTAAAAACAACACAAACAATGAACTAAACCAAGAAAAAAGTATGACATGCTACAAAATAATATGAATATAGCTTAAAGAACGTGATGAGGAGAAATCAATATCGTCTATGGAGAACAAAAAAAGTGGGATATTAATAAAGTTTAAACCCTTTTAATAGGAATACTAAATACTAGTAATAAATTTGCTACTTATTCTATTGTTATTCTTTCCTTTTAAACCTATGTTAATTGGACTTCTTCTTCAATAAAAAAATATTAAAATAGTAGCTAAGGTTTCCTACTCCTAAAAACTTTCTCGGAAAATAAAAAAATTTGCATAATTTTTCCGATTTTTTTTTTTAAAATAAAAGATATCTCAACTATTACAATAATAATTGAATAATAATTTTTAAAAAATAGTAAAAGACGATTTTGTTCCTATATATTAACTTCTTCCCATATATATTTATTTTATCAGGGCTTCCTATATATTTTAGAAGACCTTAATTTCTTTTTATATATATATTTTAGGAGTCTTTAATTTAATTAAATAATAAATAGAGGAAAATAATAAAAAGACGGTTTTGTCTAAATTTGAGACTTTTAATGAAGGGTAAAAAATTCAAACAACATTTTTAAAGACCTTGACACTTTTCAGAGATTAGATATTAGATATTAGAGATATATAATTAAAAACTTTTTTCCTCTTTCAAATGAAATATTTCAATATTTTTTTCTATGAATAATTCTTGCCAAATGTTTGATACAATCATACCACTATTTTATTGTGGTCAATCACATGAACCTACCCAAAATATTATGTTGAATTTTCTAAAAAGATTCTTCCTTTTAAAATTTCCACAACTATAACTCAATCTTTTTCACGTCTAACAGAATCGAAATATATTTCTTTTCTCTGGTTGTTGTAAGAGTTTTTTCAAAAGCTTATGGGATTGAATGATTTAGTATCTTATATATGATACAATAATGCCATCCCAATTAAGTAGACGTTTGTACATGTGATTTGAGACCATGATTTTAAATTTCAAATATTTTAAAAAGGAGGATTTGAGATTTCAATTTTTTTTTTTAAATGTAAAACTCGACTCATAAGTTTATATTTTATATATAAAAAAAGATTCATCATTTTAAATTTGCCAGAAAAAAAAACTCATGCTGGACGTGAAGGGCTTGTTCATACCATGTGAAAGAATTATATTAAAAAAAATAGCTAGTTACTACTGTTGTTGATTAGTGTATGTGTATTTGAAAGTTTGTAATCGCAAACATTTATGTATGAAAGATATATGGAGATATGTGATTCATCAACGTGACACCTTAGGATATTCCGATATCTTATTTATGAAGTATGGTTACTCATTAAGTAAAATTATATAAAAATCGAGAAAATTTTAATAACTTTCATCACTTGTGAGGTTATCATGTTTATAAGAAAAAATACAACTTAAGTAATCCAAATTACATATCTAAACAGAACTTCATCTTCAAATCAATCTGATTTCAAATAATGTCTAAACGGGACCTAAGGTAAGTAAAATAGGTGTATTGCACTTAAAAATAAAGAAAAAAATCTGTAACTACTCAAAACTATAGCTACCAAATTCCCTTATTTATTGAAGAAATTGGATTTGAGAAGACCACAAAATCATGGGCTCAAATTCTGCATCACAAACAGCAGGAAAACCCATAAGATGCAAAGGTTCTCTTTCTCTAAATTAATTTTCTTAATTACAACAATTTTGGTACCTAATTAATCTGTTATTAATATCTTCTAATTATATGTTTCTTTAATTATACAGCTGCAGTATGCAGAACAGCAGGGGAACCTCTGATCATTGAAGAAATTGAGGTTGCCCCTCCAAGCTCTTGGGAAGTTCGAATCAAGATTCTTTGCACTTCTCTATGTCAATCTGATATTAGCTTATGGAAATTATCAACTGTTAGTCCACCAAATTAACTTTGAAAAAAAAAAGTAAATTGTTTTTAGTTAGACTATAATCTCTATGTTCTTCATAAGTTACTGTTAATTACTTTCCTCAGGGACCATTTTCTGCTTTCCCCAGAATTCTTGGTCATGAAGCAGCTGGGTAATTTACTTTCTCTATCAATAATAGCTATTGCTTCATTTTTTTCTTTCAACGTTTGGGCAGTCCTACGTAGTCAAATCTGTCAATAACATAATGTCGTCCTTTGTTTAAAGAATCTTTGATTGCTATAGCGAAATAGTGTTATAAAGAATATATGATATAATTAATATGAAAAATTGATTGTAAAAAAAAATAAAAAATGCCTCTCTCTCATTAAAAAGTAAATATTTAACTCATATACAACTTCGGCAACCAACCGCGGTCATGGAGCTGGCCTCCCCACCATGCCCTTGTCACACCCTCCATAACGAAAGTAGGTAGAAATTTAGTCCAAACCTATTTAAACAACCTAAAGACTTGACTAGTCTGAAAGTAGATCTTATTAAAAGCGTATAGAAAAAGGTAGCCTATTAACTCAAGAGACCTCATAAGTCATAACTAATTTTCGTATTCCACATGAGTCAATTGACTTCGATTAGATCAGATCGCTCGAGAGAGGACGTGCCTTGTATAATTTTTTTTTTTTTTTTGTATTCTACATATTATCGATGTATTTTACTACATGGTAATTAATTACAAGTAATCTGCTTTATTTTATTAAGATTAATAATCTTATTTCTTATGAAAAGTATACCTATAGATATTTTTAATTATTAGGTGACCTGATTGAATAAGAGAAAACGATGTGTCGGATGAGAAAGAGTTTCATATTCAATTTAATTATTCTTGAAGCCGAATAGCTACCCAGTCAACCACATAAACTTAAAATAGCTGGCAGATGTATAATATATGGATAATCCATGTATAATATGAGTATAATCTATATATACCGGCTGGAAAAAATAAAGAGTGAATCCTACCAGCTATTCGTGTAAAAATCCCTTAATTCTTTCTATGGTTCATGCAGTATGAGTTTAATTTTTCTTTTTTTCTATGGTTTAGTGTGGTGGAGAGTGTAGGGGAAAATGTAGAGGAAGTGAAAGAAGGTGACATGGTGATACCAGTGTTTAGAAGGAACTGTGGAGAATGCAAAGATTGCAAGTCCCAAAAGGGGAATGGTTGTTCTAAATTTTCAGTGGAATATCCCTCTGGAATGCCAAGGGATGGAAGCAGCAGATTTAAGGATAAAAATGGAGAAATATTGCATCATACGTTAAGGATATCCAGCTTTTCTGAGTATACAGTTGTGGATGTCACACATGTTGTGAAGATGAGTCCTGATTTTCCATTGATAAGGCTTCTTTACTTGCTTGTGGGGTTTCTACAGGTTTGTTTCACTCAGTTTTTTTTAAAAAAAATTATCGTGTGTTCTATTCTTTAAAAATGTCAACTCTTGCGTGTTGATTCCTTCTAAAGTAGACATTTTATTTTTTGAAAGATTCGATACGGATGCAGCAACATTTTTAAAGAATCTGAGCAACATGAGTGTTCAGTACTCCACTAACTTGACTAATTCGGTTCTCTCTGCATAGGGTTCATTAAGGGGAAATCTCTTATTACCAGGAACATTTTTATACGAGGGCTCAAACCTGAAATTTTCATAGATTTCATGCATTTTAACATATCCCTGAGTGATTTTTTTTTGTCAGTTGTATTTATATATTTTTGCTTTTTATTCCCAAAATTATAAGAAATCATCTAAAAAAGTACAGTACTAACTAAAAGAACTCAATTCTGTAACAAGAAGTTTCAAATAATTAATGTATTATTTCGTCATAATTTTAGAAATTAAAATCAGCATTAATTCTTAATTAATTTGTTAACAGGACTGGGAGCAGCATGGAAAGTTGCAGAAATTGAAGAAGGTTCAACTGTGGCAATATTTGGTCTGGGTGCTGTGGGACTAGCGGTACCTAGCTCTATTTATTTAGTTTAGATCAACAAACTTCACCTATTAATTTTACTTTTGACACTTATTATTTTTCGTTTGACTATAATTTAAAAAATGTTAAACTTAATCCGTGAAGATTGGCATATAATTGCTTGATAGACACTTTTACTTGTTAAGGGTTGACATCCTAATCCTTCTCACGAAATTTCAACCAGACACGTGAACTCAATCAAAATAAAAATTGTAAACACCTCTGCTATCTATGTAATATCTCAAACAACTTCTATGTAACAGGTTGCAGAAGGAGCAAGGTTACGTAGAGCTTCAAAAATAATAGGTGTCGATTTAAATCCAGAAAAATTTGAAATTGGTACGTGTTATTGTTACTTTCTCTACCATATTTCATTCCACATACAAAATACATTTTAAAAAAAATAGAAAAGAAAGGAGATAGAGGACATTGTTACTGAAATTTGGATTCAAATGTATGATGAGTAGGGAAAAAGTTTGGACTAACAGATTTTGTTAACCCTACTACCTGCGGTGAGAAATCGACTGGCCAGGTTTGTTTGATTTTCTTGTTATTTATTTCTTCTTCTTTAGTTTGTGCCACCAATCAATTTATTGTCTTATTATATGTAATTAATTAAGTTGAAGTGACAGGTAATAGAAGAGATGAGTGATGGTGGAGCTGATTACTGCTTCGAGTGTATTGGATTGACCTCCTTAATGCAAGATGCTTTTGCTAGTTCTCGCAAGGTTTTACTTCCTTGATCTTCTTACTCTAACATATAATTTTGGTATCCTATTTGATCGTCGTTTGATACGTGAGATAAAGATAATAATTTTGGGATAAAATTTGAAATCAACTTTATTTCATATTGATTTGAGGTATTAACTAATCTCGAGATGATATTATTCTATCATCTATACTAAAAATAGTGGGACTACTATCTCATATAGAAGGTGGGATAAAATAATTTCATGGGATATCAAACCACTATAACTTTCATCTCAAACTTAATCCTGAATATCCCACCTTATTATATGCAACTTCATATTATTTTATGGCGAAATGGTCTACTGGACCCTTTTACTTGTCCGAGTTCGTAAAGTGGATACTTCTACTTAGCCCTTTGTCATCTGAACCCCTAAACTCGAGAAAGCTCAATATTTTAAATCTCTCTGACCGTTGACCGAACTTATGTGACGTTAAGATGTCTGAGTTGGACATAGCGTGTGACTACACACGTTTGGAAGCAAGTGAACACCATATTTATATTAAAATTATTAAAAATTACAAATTAAAAAATATATATATATCTTCTTTCCCACCTTCTCCAGTCTCCTACAGCCCCCCCCCCCCTGCTCGCCCCACCCTCCGCCAAACCCACCCACCCTCCACCTTTTATTTTCTTTCTTCTCCACCCCTGGTCTCTCCCACCCGTCTGCACCACCTTTTCCCCACCCAGAGTTATTTTTCTTCTTTAACCCCCACCCCCCACCCCTCCAAAAAAAAAAAAACTATTCTCAAAAAAAACCCTTACCCTTGTTCGAGATTCACTTTTTTTTTTTTCAAATCACTTTCACAATTTAAAATTTTCATTTTTTTTTTTTTTGGTCAAAATTTGAACTTGATTTGAAAGTAATTAATAGAGGATATTGAAAAATTAAAATTGTCAAAGATGTTCAAAATTGTAAATTGAAAATTCATTGTATTTGTGAACTTATAGTTAAAAATTTAAATTAATTGGAGAGAAATTTCAACTATTTAGAATGAATTTGGTGCTCAATTTGTGAGCAAACATCAAGAACATGATTATTGAAAATTTTCTACAATTTGTAAAAAGTAGCTTATTTAATTAAATTTATTTTTAATATTTAATTTCTTATGTGGCATAAAAAAAAAGTACATGGAATTTGATGTAGCATTTAAAAATGACGTGGAATTTGATGTGGAGCGGTTATATTACATAAACTACTGACTAGACCAAAAAAGGATTTAAAATCTTGTGTTTTGATGGGTTAAGGGGTTCAGATGACAAAAGGCTAAGTAGAGGTATCCACTTTATAAAGTCGGACAAGTACAAGTGTCCAATAGACCATTTCGCCTTATTTTATCCCACCTTTCAAGTGAGAAGAATTATAATCTCCAGACTATAATTCTTACATAATGTAGTCCGCAAACCAAACGACAAATGTTGATAACATACTACTGAATCAAGTTAATTTTTTTGTAACCAAATGCCTAACATAACTTATGTAAGAATTTTTTTACAAAAATCTATTCTGAAAATTAAAGTCATGTTTGTTTATATGTTTATTTTATACTCTTGTAGCCAAACTAACACTCAACAATTTGCTCCTCGCGATTGGATCTTAATCCACCAATTAAATGACAATAACAAGGAATATGAGATTATTTTTAAAATAAAGAAAATAAGAAGAAAAAGTATTTGAATAAAATACTGATCAAAATCAGAAAAACCCAAAGGTTCATAGATTGAAGAGGAAAAATATCAATTCTTTCCTATATATTCTCTGGTTGCAGAGACTAAACTTTCATTTCCAATCAGGGGCAGAGCCAGGCAGGGTCAAGGGGTTCATCCAAACCTTCTTCGATGGAAAATTACATTGCTTATACATGGTTAAAATTATTTATTACGTATATATATTTATATTATATAGTAAATGTTGAACGCACTTTGACTTCTTTGTAATATTTTTCATATTTGAATCTTTTTTTTCCCCTCCTAAAATGTATTGACAATATTGTAGGATACTGGAAAGACTATAATACTCGGGGTGGAGATGCATGGCACACCGTTAAGCATTAACCCTCGTGAACTGGTGATGACCGGAAAAACTATCATAGGATCCATGTTTGGAGGTGTCAAAGCTAAAGTTGACATTCCCATCTTTGCTACTAAATATTTGAATAATGTAAGTTTCCATGTACTTCTTCTTTTATTACTTTTTCAATTACATCTGTCTAGATTTTAATCATTGTGAATATTTTATACCCCTACTAGACAAGTTTAATGAACCCACCATATATACTCCCAAAAAGAAATAAGTAAAAAATATGGGCGTCTGGTATGAAGATCGTGAAAATAATGCTTTTCTTATTTATTTTTTATGTTTGGTAAGCAAACAAAAAATATTTTTCAAAAATTACCATTTATATATATATATATATATAAACAAACACTATGAGGGAGGTGGAGCGGAGGGCAGTGAGGGGTGGGGAGTGGGGGTAGGACCAGTGTTTCAAAAGACAGTTTTGAGGCTCGCCTCGGGGCAGGGCACTGGCAAAACGCCTCGAGGCATAGGTGTGAGGCTTAAGTCCTGTAAGGCTTACGCCTTAAGCGTCCGACTGTACGCCCTAAGCACGCCTAACACCCAACTCTCGGGGATCGCCTAACACATCTTAGAAAATTATGCGTCGAATTCCTTAATTGGCATTGTTAACCCTTATAATTCTCTAATAAGTAAAGGACGCTTAACAGTTTTTCCATCTATAGAAATTAGAAGATTGAGAATAACTCAAATAACAAGTCATTGTATTGCATATTTATTATTTGAAAGCACCATGAAGGTGAATATCATTTAACATTTCTTTTAATAATACTTAATTAATCGATTTTTACATCTTCACTTATCAATATTGGTCTTCATATTATTTTCGTGCGTCTCAAAATAATCGATATTTGAAAGTAAATTATTATGTTTTATTTTCTCAAAATTACCGTGATGGTATTAATAAAATGTATTGATTATTTTCTTTCAGGGATGTAAATTGCATAGTACGTTCATAATATATTTTACAAAAATGTGATTATTTTACTATTTGAAAGTTAAGATGTTAGAGTTGATTTGCATCTCATAATAGCTTGTATAGCATTTCTTTATTTATACTTGTAAAATTATATTAGAAGTTTTATTTTCTATGAGTTTGTTTGATCATGTTTTTAATTAATTTAATTATTAATTTATTATTTATAATTTTTACGTTATAACATTATTTTACTATATTATAAACTAAAAAATTTAAGATCCATGGGGCTTACACCCTATTGCCTCGAGGCTTATGCCTCGCCCCCATGCTAAGTAAAACGCCCCGCTTCACGCCTAAGCCTTTTAAAACACTGGGTAGGACTGGGACTAGGAGTGTTGTGAGTAGAATACCCGCCAGGGTGGGGGAGGGGAGTGATAGGGTGTAAGCCGGAGGCCAGATCCCTGAGGGAGACGATCAATATTAGATGTCACTTATGGGGACTTGTTTTCTATACTTTCACCACGAAAGTTATTTTTTTGATTTTTAAGAAATTTATTTATTAGAAAAGATATCTTTAAAATATTCTGACTAATCAAATTAGCATGGGAAAATTGAAAACATTCACCTACAATATTTTACTCCATCTTTGGCTTCATGATATATAACCAAATAGATTAAAGTATTTGATTCTTTTGTTTTTGGGATGTTGGGCAGGAACTGAACTTGGATGGATTTATAACGCATGAAGTTAACTTTGAGGATATTAACAAAGCATTTGACTTACTTCAAGCAAGGAAATCGCTGCGTTGTATCATTTGGATGGACAAATGATCGTCCTGTTTTTATATATTTCTCTTTTTATATTAATATTCTGCAATTGAAAATAATGTATGCATTGGATATTCTAAGGTCCAATTACTGAATATTTGTACTAAATTAAAGATTCAAAACTCATTTTCTGATTTATGAAGATTCAATACTTAAACGTTAGTCATTTGCTTTTTATTACGATGTCAATATGATGGATAACGTAGTTATTTAACAAAAGAAGGCATTCAACTGACATATATATATTTAGTTGCAAATTTCTAGTACTTGGTTAACTAACTTTATGGAACAAAATGCTTGTTTAAATTTGGAAAGTATTAGTTTAACATATCATTTATTTTAACCCAACGAAACCAACTAATGAATATGCTAACGAGTTGAATATAAACGTTTGCCCACGGAGTAAGGATCAAAAGTTAAAACCGCAATTTTCAACCTCATTTGAGTGTAATTTCCTGTCTTGGACGAGGCAACGATATCTAAAGAATTAATTGGCTGATTTACGCAAAGTTGTGCAACTATAGCATTTGAAAAATTAAAGAGAACCTCGAATCTAAGTATAATGTTTGCTCATTTTATTCAGTTTTTACAGAAAAAATAGTACACTGTTATTTAATTATTTAATGTTTGCAATAATTTATAAAAATTTGAATAGTAAAGCGATCCCATTTGCTTTTGCAATGCTAGAGACTTTCTCCTCTATTCTTCCTTGTGCTTCACATACCTTTCTTTCAGTGTAAGGAGAATTTTTTTTTTTCATTTTTTATCTTTACAAATAGATTCTTTAAATCGTGATCTAAAAGATCATAATTACAATAAAAGGAAGAGTTAATAGTCAAAAACACCCACACCCTAAACTATCACCTTTTTACGAGTTTTATACCTCAATTGTGCTCTTTACCTTTCTTAACTATCACTCTCTTTGAATTAAAACATACATCAATATTATATTGGACAAATATTTGTTCCTAATCGACAACCAGTGTTCGTAGGCCAACTCACATCAAAATGTGTTTTAATACAAAGGAAGCCATAATTCATGTATGAAAGTCATGAAAATGTGATAGTTTAGATAGATAAAAGAACAATGGATAGTTGAAATATAAAACTTACCCCAAAAAAAAGGGTAAACAACATAAATCCCGACAGTTTGGTGTCTACTTATGGAAAATCCCCACATTTTGCTTATTTACAGAAAATCTCATTATTTGGACTGTCGAGATACATAATTTATTCCCGATACATTCCGTTGAGATACATAATTACCAACACTGTAATCATTCAAAGATACATAGTATATGTATCTTTTAAACAAAACTCGCACTGATATACACAGCGACACATAATTCATTCCCGACTCATTCCATTGAGATACATAACTGATAGTTGAGATTTTTGTAATTACTCTGTAAGGGTGAAGATTTATATAAATATGGTAAGTTAAGGTATATACTTATCTTATATTTCCAAAAAAAAAAAAAAAAAAAAAAGATAATTTAGGTGTGTCTTAAATAACATCTACTAAACATATGTCCAACAAACCAACAAAAAGAGATCCAAGTCTAATGAGAGGTAAAAAGAGCCCAATAACGACAGATCCTTGATGGCCCAATGGGCTGCACACTTGGAGATGCGAGCCTTATACTTGTCCATTTCCTCTCGCCACCGTCGCTCCCATAGACTCTCAATACTGAACGAACTCAACAATCATTCTCTTTGTCTATCTAAAGTTGGCTCATCGGCCGCCGTCGCAGCTGAATTCAGCAATGGCCGCAGTCGAATCACCAATTCCTCCTTCCTTATCTGAGGTAAAAATTGCAATTACTTACTCCTATTTTTCATCTTTCATTTTGGTTTACGTTTTTGTCATTTTAATTTGATGATCTATTTTATGCTATCTTTGTTTATAATTTTTTTTTTTTTTTTGAAATACTTGTGATGATGTATTTGTATTCGTTATTAAGTTTTGAATCTGGAAAAAATGAGCATTTATTTATTTATTATTGAATAAAAGGAATGACTTTTGGAGAAAGAAAATAGATTTAATGATCAAAGTATCCTAATTTTCGAGTTTCATATCTGAACTATCACCAACTATTTATCAAAAATGCACCTCAACTATCTGTTGTTCCATTTTCTTACCTGAGATTTTACTAGTAGTATTCTGATTTAAAAGAAATTCAGTTTATTGTGAATTGCTTGAATTTTTTCTTGTCCATTAATGAAAATTTTGATTTACACGACTACACAAGCAGTTGATGGAATTTGAGGTTCTTCTAGTAAAGAGAGGAAAAGCTGAGTAGCTTATATGCGTGTTGGGTTTATGAGAAAGCTATATGCTTTTGTTTGTTTCTTGAGGGAAATAGCCAAGTGAATGTACATAAATGCAAAGACAAGTAACACTGTCAATTGGAAAGGTGTAAGGAGTTAAGATCTGTGTGTAACCAATATGTTTGAGCGTATCGTGAGTGAAATTTCCATAATATGGTTGTCAATTGTTTACTTTTTGTGTAGAATTTCTTCACGAAAGGAAAATTTTGATCAGAAGCAATTGAATTACTATTATAGTTGAATCCTGAAGGAAAGCGTTAGTGAATACATAGCCCATAGGATTGTGCTTAAACTAAGTTCAGTCCAACCTTATCAGCCCCGGCTCCCTGCTTTGGGGTGGGGTGGGGTGGGGGGTTCTAGCTTGTTCTGGTTGTGTAAAGAGGTACACATTGCTTGGTGCTTTCATAAACATGATAATGATTCCTCTACTGCCAGAATATTACACCTTAAAAAGGACAAAAAGGAGAACTGAAGCGTACTAGAGAAGAGTCCTAGTAACAAATAGCAAAAGAACCCATCTTTTATCGATTTTCTCTCTCTTTTTCCATCTTTTAATTTAGATTTGAAATTATGATCCTTCTCGCATGGTTCCCTCAGCAGCTCAGCCTCCAAAAGTGCACACCTTCTTGAAATTGCTCGTCCCTCGCGTCATTGTTTTCTTGGAGAGGCGCTTTGCATTGATCATCAAGTAGAGAAATGTGTTCTAACATATTTCTTCACCTAGTTGTGAGCTTTTAATTTCTTTAACTCTTCCATATGGATATGTTTCTCGAGTATTTAATGCTATAATAACATCATTGACTTTCTTATATTAAAAATTCAGGGAATAATAATAGTCTTTGGGTTACTATTTTGCATTGAGATTTTCTTTGCCATCGATAGAGTTTTTTTTATTACAAATGACAAACTTTGTCCTATTCATGGATTTGCAGGAACACTTACTAAAAGACCATGAAGAGAAATCCCCCACGACAGCAAAACCGGTGGAAGAAACTGAGGTTAAGACCCCTTCAGATGCTCCAGCTGAAGAAGTTATTTCCAAAACCGAGGAGAATCCAGTAGTTGAGAGCACCGAAGTTGCCCCTGCACCTGAGGAAAGCAGTGAAGCTGTAGCTGAATCAGCTGAAGCCTCTCCTGCTGTGGAGGCTTCCAGTGATGAAAGCAGTGAAAGTACTGAAGATGAGACCTCAGGAGATCAGGAATCTGCTGTTGAAACCCCTGAGATTAAGGTTAGATCTAGTTAACCACCAATCTTGACTCCATGTTACTTGCCAATAGCATACACATTAACTGTCTTCTGTTGTTTATGTTATGATTGGCAATCAGCTTGAGACAGCGCCTGCTGACTTCCGTTTTCCTACTACAAATCAGACGAGGCACTGCTTTACAAGATATGTCGAGTATCATCGGTCAGTAAACGCTGCTATATACTAGCCGTTCCTCCTTTGTGTTTCTTTCTGTGTTTTGTATTTTAATCCAATAGAAAGTTCCACTTATGTACCATTGGTTTGTCTTTCAGGTGCACAGCTGCAAAGGGTGAAGGTGCACCTGAGTGTGACAAGTTTGCCAAGTACTACCGTTCCCTTTGCCCTGGTGAATGGGTATGTTTGTTTTTTTAATCTTTAGATCATATTTATATGCTTTTGGTAGTATGCTTAATCATCTTGTTTCCCATGTTTAACTAATCTTTTGGCAAATATGGGATAGATTACGTGGTAGACATCCACTAATGCGACGGAATTCCTGTTTAGCATTCAGATAATGTGGATTGAACCTATGAATTTGAAATTGATAGAAATTATAATGACGAGTCGTTTGGTTAATGCACAAGTAATATTCGAATTGTAATGCCGAGATTAATAATCGCATGATTATTTAGTGCCAAATATATTTACTTTTAAATGCTTGATTCATCGTATTAAAATTAGGTATATGATGTAAATTTGAAAGCTTGTTTAGTTTTAAACTGAATAAAATTTTATTTACAGTCATATCCTTGGCCTTAATAGTTTGCGGAGCAAATGGATAATGTTACATGATCCAGTCAGATATATTTTTGTGAACATGAGTACAAATTTAAATTTCAAATTAAAAATTAAAAATTGAAGAGGATAATGTTTACAGAAGAATGAACAACAAACACCTGTCAAATCCATTTTAGGAAAAGGAAGGACATCAGTGTAAGCTGAAGTCCTTTGAATTAACGGCAGAACCACTGCAAATTGCCAAAGCGAAGCAACACTCCTAGTTAATACAAGGAGGATATGGTAAAGTTGCTTTATGCTAAATTAGTGAGGGAGGGACCAATACAACAAAAAACACAAGGGACAATTGAGTTGTGCTAAAATTGAGCAAAAGAGAAGTCTATCGTGAATTAGAGACAACAAAACAACTGAATCTAGGGAATAAAGGAGGGGGTGATTGACACTTGTCACAAACAGTTGGCAAAATCCAAACAGGGGAGGGGGTGGAAAGGAAGGGGGAAGGAGTTATAGACCTGTTCTCATTATCCCTCAGTAAAGAGCAAGATGGATACTCTTCTGTCTTTGATATCAGCGGGAGCCAAGCTATCTGAGTGCATGATTGGAGATGGCACTCTTGGGCAGTATTTCGTATCAGCATGAAATGGGAACCCCCACATCCATTGGCATTTGAGTTTGCTTTTTTTGTAACTTTTTGCTGAAACTGTAGGATTAGACTTGTGCTTGTGGATTTGAAATCCCTATGGCTATCCCAAGGGGGCCCAAAATGTCATCCTATTAAAAATATTAGGAGGTGGTCAGGTTATATGCCAGCAGAATGACATCCTAACCCCATCTCCACCTTCCATAATATGGATTTACATATACTTGAAGAAGATGCTTTTGTCTCGATCAAAAAAAGGATGTCATCCTCAAAAAAAAAAGGACGCTTTTATCTCGATCAAATATACATACTGGAAACTGGTGGTGAAAGTTGGGGATTAAATGATGTTAGCAGTGGTTTCTGGTGTGTATTATGTATGGCTGGGGCATTGTTGTCAGCAATTGATAGTCATGAAATTACTAGTAGACCTTGATGTTGGTCTTGATCTGTCCTTAATGCAAGATCAGTTAGGGTTCAAGGGTAGCGGAGTAGTGCACCAGTTTCCTAATGGAGTTGCCATAAGTTTTTTTTTAATCTTGAATGGAGTAAGGGTAATTTTATTAAGAGGGTGTTTGGATTGGCTTTTAAAAGTAACTTGTAAGCTAAAAGCTAAAAGGCATAAGTTGGTACTACCCAACTTATGGCTTTTGGCTTACTTTTACACTTTTTGGCCTAAAAGTGAGTGCTTTAAAGAACTTTTTAACTTTCCAAACACCACCAAAACTAAAAAAGTGCTTAAAAGCCAAAGCACTTAAAAATAAGCCAATCCAAACACCGTCTAAAGCTAGAGTACCAAGAAGATACTACTAAAAAGTATTACAAAGACTCCATTAAAACATTTGCTTCATTGAGTCCACAATTTACAAAGACGCTCAATATCTTCTAATCTATATTCCTTGCACCAGATATATAAGCTGTGTATGCATTTGTATTTTACAAAAGATAAGACATTGTATCTTCTCCTCAAAGCATCTCTTATGTCTTCCTAGCGATATAGTCCTCATGATGGATGCACAATGGGTTGGTTTCCCAGATCTGATTCACTTTGCTGCTATTGCCAGCATGACATTAAGCTTCTAACATCCTTTGGCATCAGCCACTGTACCCCAAAAGCACACCAGTAAAGTGTCCCAACACCATCCCCAAAATCACAATGAAACAGTATATGTTTGGTTGTTTCCACATGTTTTTCACAAAAGGAGCATCTACTACATAATGAAAATCCCCTCTTCTGTATACTATCTTGTCGTAAATAAGCACTTTTAGCTGACATGCAACCTCAGGTGGTGCTTTGGTTTTCCATATCATTCTTCATGGGCAATCATCCTCCCAGAATCCAGCCTGCCTGAGTAGCCTTCTATAACTGCTTTTTAGTGTAAGTGAATTTTGCAATTTGTGTATCCTCCGGGGTAGTGATTGTAGTGGATATGGCTGAGATATGTAATTTTGAAAAGTTTACAGCTATGAATCAAAGTACATAACATTATTAAACCAAAATATTGCCTAACAAGGACTAGCTGAAAGAAAGACCAGTTGTGTGTGTTCTATGGCTAACAAATGATATCTTCTTAACTCAAAACTTTCTGGTGGTAATTCTTTTTCTATAACATGCCGTTAATCCTTTCATGTTGTCAGCTTCATGTGTTTTTCGCTGCTTTTGATTATGGCTGCAGATTGACAAATGGAATGAGCAGAGAGAGAATGGAACCTTTCCCGGACCATTATAAATTGTGGTGCCCAATTGTTCTAGTCCTTGCTGCATCTGAATTCTCAAATGAATTGGGGTTCCATTTTTGTTATGAATAAAATTTGGCGTGCTTATTGAAACTAGCTCAAGCCTTCAATGAGTTCACTCTTACTACAAAGTCATTTTGGATCATCACTTGAGTTATCTTCTTCCTAAATACAATTTTATGCGTCGATCTGCTGTAAGTTTATCTGTGATGAATCATCTAGTGGAACCTGTTGAGATTTTTATAAATGATGGAAACTGATCGTTAATTTCACACAAATAATGCTTATTTTTTCATCCCTCTATTTAGCTCCCTTCCACGGGGCATCTGCAGCCTCCCAGCTCATGCCAGATATTTGCTCATGGGGGTTATAGCCAGTATCTTCCTCATTACACGATCAAGTATATTGTATTAACCGAATGGGTAGAGACTGCATAAATACAAGTATAATATCTCACTAGTCTGTTTTAAGGATTTTTGTGATGATACCAATGAAAACCTGCATTTCGAATTTGAGCTTTAGTTAGTGGTAGGACTTGCTTAGGTTATATCGTCATGCACCAGCTATTCCTTATTAAGTACCTTCTATAGAGTTGAACATGGTATAATATACTCGAATAAACGGTAAGCTTCTTACAATAACATCAGTTATCACCATTATTAGGACATTGAATCATTGTATTTGTACAAAGGCTTTCGTTTCTGAAAATCTTATGGTTAGTTTTTTTTTTCCTTCTTTTTTAGTATATAGAAGACACTCAAGAGTCCTTTGCTGCACCCCTCGTGTTTGCACCAAATTATCAAAAACTACTATTTATTCCCTTAATAATGCTTTTCACGATGTCCCTTTATCAACTCATTTATTTGCAAACCATAAAAGACCTAGTAAAACTATTGCTACGAGCAGAGAGTGAAAAAACATCATGTGCGATTCTTGATAGTCATGCACCGACGGGCAAGTATAGATAGGATAATGATACGCGCACCGGCTGTCATTAATGGGGTGAGAATGTATGTTAATTAACCATGTTTTAAGTGTTGAAGGTCTATGCAAACACATATCGTGCTTGGTATTAACACTGGGTACAAGTAAGTTTTTACTTGGGATAATTTCCTTGAAGGATGAACTGATCGATCGCCCCTGAGCTTCGCCACCAAGGGCAGCAATCTTTTGTTCATGCAACACATAGGTTCGCCAAGTCTTCAAACATTTGGGGACAGCAAGAACCAGAAAAATTCTTAGTGGGTAGCCAAAAATGATTTTAAGAATTACCAAAAGCCAGAAACAGAATTCCTAATCAAGATTAGGAGGCAGAGAATGGACTGTATAGTAACACCAGGGAGACATGTCTACATGGAGATGCAACTAGCAGAAAAACATGATGAACTTTGGGGTACGATCTGATGATAACAGATGAAGTAAATGTCAAAATATACATAAATAGAGAGAGAGAGAGAGAGAGAGAGAGAGAGAGAGAGAGAACAGATGACTACATTAGAAGTGCAAACAGAAGGTACTCAAGGTACCAGGCTTTATGAAGGCAATCCACTTCTAAATTTAAAAACTAACTAGAATCACAACAGGAGCCAGCAATTGAAGGAAGAAGGTGCAGGTAGAAGTTTCTCACAGAGACTGTTGGCATTCATTATTTTCAAATTTACGGAGAAAGAGGGGGGGGGAGAGAGGGACAGAGACGACCATCATCTCCATCCGGATACTATCAATGCGCCATTCATTCGTTGAATATGAGAATCACCAGCAGCATTGAGGTCAACGAATACAAGGTCAGCGTCATTTACAAACGGAGACAAACTTCGCCACATCCTTAATTTTAAATCAATTTTCCTAGAAAGGGCACCAAGTATTCTTGGATAGCTACTTAATAGTGTGTCCATAGCCTAATATTATTGGATAGTGAAGGAACCATAGACCATGTTAACCCCAAACTCAATTCCACCAAATCATTGGTTTTAAAAGCTACAAGTGTCAGCAACAGTCCAAAGAACTCGTAGCAGCAGCAGTAGTAATGATAACCAATCTAATGGAGCAAGACATTGAAATGAAAAATCCAAACATAATGATGATACAGCATCAAATTTCCAGCACCTGACATTCATCAAGATCTACTCGATCTATATCCTCGTCTTGGAAACAACCAAAATGAAAGAACTTCCAGGTTGCAGTTGCAACAGATAAAGAACTCTCTCCATCAAGGACTTACAAGAGTGACAAAGCAGGAATAATCCTATCCCCTCAACTAGCCAAAGCCCAAATGTATATCAGACTAATGCTCTCAGAACTAGAATCCTTAAAATTCCTAAAAACAAACCACTAAAACACAGTAGAGCATCTATTGATCAAAAATCATTGTTTACATTACAATGGCTTTTTAGACAACCTCCTATCCTCAACCCTCCGTTGCTCCGCCACTTATTTTACAGACTTTCTTCTTCAAGTAAAGGAGACTATATTCTAAGAAATTTTACGGAACTTGAAGCAGATTAAAAGTTTTTAAAGAAAATATTATTTGAAGAAATTGATATGAGGAAAGAACTACATCCAACTAAAGTATTGCTTGAGAGGCTGAGAAAAGAGCCAAGTCCAACCACTCTTAACAGTGTTCATTTTTGACATCCCTAGTGATACAAGAAACCATGTGTTTTTGGCCATATTGCATCACAGTGCATACCGGAATTCAAACTTAAAACTTCTGTACATAAGCTGATGCAAGAAGGAATTTCACTCAGAACTAATTCATATATACTCACATACCAACATAATAACAAGAAGAAGCTCGGTGTAGTCCCAAAAGCGAGGTCTGGGGAGGTAGCTACGCAGACCTTACCCCTACCTCGAGGAGGCAGAGACAGGTTGTTTTCAAAAGACCCTCGGATCGAGTAACAAACATCAGAGCAACTAAAGCACACAATCATAAATGACAGCATACAAGAAAATCAATATGTTTGTGCCCATATTGCATCACAGAAAGATACATACCGGAATTCAACCTTAAATAAAACTATTGTTCATAAGCTGATCAAAGGAGGACGTTCACTCAAAAGCTAATTCATATATCCTAACATACCAACAAAAATGACGGCGTCAAAATAGAAGCCTGAGAGACACCAACAACAAATTAACAGGGAAACATTCAAATGCTAAAAAGCAGCTTTGACTACTAGAGAGCGCGAGACAAATATGGTTTATATCCGAATAGCAAATCACACATAACTAGCTCCAATTCAGATAATATACTACTTGTAAAGACAATGAGCTAATTAAAACTACACAAAATGAGCAATTAACAAAACTACAAGCAGAAACAAACCTAAAAAGGAAGTTCGTCATAAACTAGTTTACTCTTTCTAGATCTCAATCCCAGAATCTCTCATAACTTCGCACACCAGTTCCCCCTGCTCACCAATTAGCTTCACCCTCCTCAAGCACAAGTCAGCCTCAGCTCCGTGCATCAAGCCACTTCTCCAGAGCAGCAACGCCCCCACACGGAATCAAACTCAAACTAGGTGTAACCTCCACCGTCTTCTCCACCTCCACGCTCTGTTTCTCTTCCTTCACTACAACCAAAACCCCATTATCTTTATCTCCACTGTCGATTTTCCCCATACTAGCAGTTACATTCTCCACTTTAACAACCTCAACTTGACCTTTATCTGCTTTGGATCTAGGGTTTTTTGGGTCATCCATGGGTTTTGATTATACGGGTTTTACAACCGGGTTCGGTTTCTGGGTTTTCGGATCCGGATCGGGTTCGGAGTCAGAGTCGGATTCCTCCTCTGTAGAAGAAGAGGAATCTGGAGGTTGTGGCTTTTTTGGAGCGGCGACTGGTGGTTTTTTCGGTGGTTGTTCAGGTTCGGATTCTGATTCTGAATCCGATTTGATATCTATGTTTCCTAGTAAAGAAACTTCCATCTCTTCGTCGGATTCTTCTTCTCCGTCGGAATGATTCTTAGCCATTTGATAGTGTAAAGGGTTTAGGCGTTTAGGGGAAAGATGTGTAGCTGCCTCCCTCTCTCTATTTTCTTTTAAAGAGACAGTTGTCAAGTTCAAAGTACATAACTATGACGAAAATAAAAAAGGCAAAATCATTAAGTGGGGACTGGGGAGACCATGGGGAACTATCCACTAGTATTTTCAAGGTTGGTCAACTAAAGCATACCATCATAAATGACAGCATACAAGGAAACCAATATGTTTGTGCCCATATTGCATCACAGAAAGATACATACCAGAATTCAACCTTAAATAAAACTTCTGCACATAAGCATATCAAAGGAGGACATTCACTCAAAGTTATTCATATATCCTCACATACCAACACAAATGACGACGTCAAAATAGAAGTCCGAGTGACACCAATTACAAATTAACAGGCAACATTCAAATGTTTTGATATGCCACGATCTTCTAAGACATTATAATAGAAAGACCACCCCGAGATGTATGATGAAAATTGATTTGCGGAAAGCATATGATATGGTTAGTTGGGAGTTCGTAGAGGAAGCACTGCATGGTTATGGCTTTCCAATCTCTTTTATTAAGCTGATAATGGTATGCGTGACATCAACCAAGTTTTCTGTCAAGATCAATGGAGAAGGGCATGGCTATTTTGAAGGTAGAAGAGGTTTGAGGCAAGGGGACCCCATGCCACCATTACTCTTTGTATTGGTCATGGAATATTTGTCAAGAGCTTTGAAGAAGATGGCTGAGTTACCTGACTTCAATTTTCACCCAATGTGTAAAACGACCAAGTTGACACATTTAGTCTTTGCTGATGATTTGATGTTGTTTTGTAAGGGTGATACCCAATCAGTAACCAGATTGATAGAGACACACGCTCATTTCAGCAAGGTGACAGATTTAGAGGCTAATATGGAGAAATCCAATTTTTTTTTTTGCAGGGGGTAGAAGAATCTTTTCAGGATCAGATTATGTTGATGACAGGTTTTTCCAAAGGTACCCTGCCTATAAGGTACCTTGGGTTACCTTTGTCTACAAAAAAATGGAGTCGTATTGACTGCCAACAGCTGGTTGATAAAATCACACACGGGATCACAATTGTCTACTCTAAGACACTGTCCTATGCGGGGAGGTTGCAAGTGATAAATGCTGTATTATTTGCTGTCTATAACTTTTGGGCAACGGTTTTCATTCTGCCACAAGATGTTCTGAAAGACGTGGATAAGAAATGCCGAGATTATCGATGGGGCAGCAAAGATGACAAGACGAAAACATCACTTGTGTCATGGGAAAAGATTTGTACACCAAAGAAGAACAGAGGACTCAATGTAAAAAACTGCAAATTGTGGAATATAGCAGCTGTGGGGAAATTGATTCGGCAACTTGCTTGCAAAGAAGATGCTCTCTGGATTAGATGGGTACATGGCCTTTATATGAAAGAGTGTGATGATATATGGATTCATAGCCCTCCAACCGATTGTAGTTGGTACTGGAGGAAACTAAACTCAATCAAAAGTTGCATGACTAGCTGGTACAGAGAGGGCATTTACTGTTTAACTGAGAGTGGTGCAAACTCGGTAAGTAGAAGCTATCTAAAATTGGTGGGGAGTATGCAAAGAACTAGAGAAGCTGATTTAATCTGGAATTCGCTCATGCTTCCCAGACATAGATTCATACTTTGGCTAGCAAACCAAGATCGATTGTAACAAAACAGAGAATGCAAAGACTACATATCCCTGTGGATGATGAAAAGTGTTGCTTATGTGATGAGGATAAGGAAGAATCCCAGCTACACCTTTTCTTTGAGTGTAGATGGACAATCACAGTACAAGAGGAACTGGAAAGATGGTTCGGGTTAAAAATTCAGAGGAGTTAGGTGCTGTTTTGTCAAAAATGGATAAAAGACAGAAAGTGGATGAAATTTAGGAAGAAACTGGCAGCAACAATTTTTGGAGCAAGAGTTTATCACACATGGAAAGCAAGAAACTGGAAACAGTTTAAGGGGACAAACGTAAATACTGAGGTGGCTATTACACAGATTAAGAAAGAGATTACAGAAAGACTAGAGTTCTTGAGAGGTTCTAAGAAGGCTAGGAAATGTAGTAGTCTGGTTCAGCGGATTTGTACTTAGCTGTGTGTTTTTCTTTGCTTTCCTGAGGCTCCAGAGAGACTAGCACCCTTCTTAGATGGTGTTTAAAATCTCTTGGAGTGCTCTTTACGTGTAAATGTTGATTTGTCTATGGTAATCTTTCACAGTTTACCCGAAAAAAAAAAAAATTCAAATGCTAAACATGCAGCTGTGACTACTAGAGAGCGCGAGACAAATATATGGTTTATATCCAACTAGCAAATCACACATAGCAAGCTCCAATTCAGATAAATACTATTTGTAAAGACAATGAGCTAATTTTTGATAACCATAGACAATGAGCTAATTAAAACTACACAAAATGAGCAATTAACAAAACTGCAAGCAGAAACAAACCTAAAAAGGAAGTTCGCCCTAAATTAGTTTACTCTTACTAGATCTCAATCCCAGAAGCTCTCATAGCTTCGAGCACCAGCTCCCCCTGCTCACCAATTAGCTTCACCCTCCTCAAGCACAAGTCAGCCTCGGCTACCTTCAAAGATTCTGACTTTTCCTTAATCTCGTTCCACTTCTCCATGCTAAGCAACCCAGAATTCTCTTCAAGCTACTTCTCCAGAGCAGCAACGCTTTCCCCACACGGAATCAAACTCAAACTAGGTGTAACCTCCACCGTCTTCTCCACCTCCGAGCTCTGTTTCTCTTCCTTCACTACAACCAAAACCCCATTATCTTTATCTCCACTGTTGATTTTCCCCTTACTAGCAGTTACATTCTCCACTTTAACAACTTCAACTTGACCCTTAGCTACTTTGGATCTAGGTTTTTTCGGGTCATCCATGGGTTTTGATGATATGGGTTTTACAACCGGGTTTGGTTTCTGGGTTTTTGGATCCAGACCGGGTTCAGAGTACGAGTCAGAGTCGGATTCCTCCTCTATAGAAGAAGAGGAATCTTGAGGTTGTGGCTTTTTTGGAGCGGCGACTGGTGGTTGTTCAGGTTCGGATTCGGATTCTGATTCGGTATCTATGTTTCTCAGTGAAGAAACTTCCATCTCTTCGTCGGAATGATTCTTAGCCACTTGGTAGTGTAAAGGGTTTAGGCGTTTAGGGCAAAAGAGTGTGTAGCTGCCGCCCTCTCTCTATTTCTCTTGAAGGGACATTTTCAATTTCAAAGTATATAACTATGATAAAAATAAAAAAGGTAAAATCATTAAGTGGGGAGACCATGGGGAATTACCACTGTATTTTCAAGGTTGGTCAACTAAAGCATACCATCATAAATGACAGCATACAAGGAAACCAAGATGTTTGCGTCCATATTGCATCACAGAAAGATACATACCGGAATTCAACCTTAAATAAAACTTATGTACATAAGCTGATCAAAGGAGGACGTTCACTCAAAGCTAATTCATATATCCTCACATACCAACATAAATGACAGCGTCGAAATAGAAGCCCGAGTAACACCAACTATGATTCTGTAAACCCATGAATTAGCAAACTTAACAGGCAAACATCAAATGCTAAATAAGCAGTTGTGACTACTAGAGAGCGCGAGACAAATATAGTTTATATCCAAATAGCAAATCACACATAACAAGCTCCAATTTAGATAAATACGCTGATTGTAAAGACAATGAGCTAATTAAACTACACAAAATGAGCAATTCACAGAACTGCAAGCAGAAACAAACCTAAAAAGGAAGTTCGTCATAAGCTAGTTTACTCTTTCTAGATATCAATCCCAGCATCTCTCATAGCTTGGCGCACCAGCTCCCCTTGCTCACCAATTAGCTCCATCTCTTCAAGCACAATTCAGCCTCAGCTACCTTCAAAGATTCTCACTTTTCCTTAATCTCATTCCTCTTCTCCATGCTAAGCACCCCGGAATTCTCTTCAAGCCACTTCTCCAGAGCAGGAACACTTTTCCCACACGTAATCAAATTCAAATTAGCCTTAACCTCGACATTCTTCTCCAACTCCGCACTCTGTTTCTCTTCATTCACTACAACCAAATCTCCATTATCTTTATCTCCACTGTTGATTTTCTCCTTACTAGCAGTTACATTCTCCACTTTAATAACTTCAACTTGACCTTTATCTGCTTTGGATCTAGGTTTTCCGGGTCATACATGGGTTTTGATGATATTGGTTTTGATTTCTGGGTTTTGAATCCAGATCGGGTTCAGAGTCAGGGTTGGATTCCTCCTCTGTAGAAGAAGAGGAATCTTGAGGTTGTGGGTTTTTTGGAGCGGTGACTGGTGGTTTTTTCGGTGATTGTTCGGATTCGGATTCGGTATCTATGTTTCCCGGTGAAGAAATTTCCATATCTTCGTCGGAATGATTCTTAGACATTTGATAGTGTAAAGGGTTTAGGCGTTTAGGGCAAAAGAGTGTGTAGCTGCCGCCCTCTCCTATTTTCTTTTAAGGAGACATTTATCAAGTTCAAAATATATAGTAACTATGATGAAAATAAAAAAGGTAAAATCATTAAGTGGGGAGACCATGGGGAATTATCACCTGTATTTCAAGGTTGGTCAACTAAAGCATACCATCATAAATGACAGCATACAAGGAAACTAATATATTTGTGTCCATATTGCATAACAGAAAGATACATACCGGAATTCAACCTTAAATAGAACTTCTGTATGTAAGCTGATCAAAGGAAGACGTTCACTCAAAGCTAATTCATATATCCTCACATACTAACATAAATGACAATCTCAAAATAGAAACCCGAATAACACGAACTATGATTCTGTTAACCCATGAATCAGCGAACTTAACAGGCAAACATTCAAATGCTAAACAAGCAGCTGTGACTACTAGAGAGCGCGAGATAAATATGGTTTACGAGATAAATATGGTTTATATCCAAATAGCAAATCATACATAACAAGCTCCAGTTTAGATAAATATGCTGATTGTAAAGAGAATGAGCTAATTAAACTACACAAAATGAGCAATTCACAGAACTGCAAGCAGATAACAACCTAAAAAGGAAGTTCACCCTAAATCAGTTTACTCTTACTAGATCTCAATCCCAGATTCTCTCATAGCTTCGCGTATCAGCTCCGCCTGCTCACCAATTAGCTCCATCCTCCTCAAGCACAAATCAGCCTCAGCTACCTTCAAAAATTCCCACTTTTCCTTCGTCTCATTCCTCTTCTCCACGCTAAGCACCCCGGAATTCTCTTCAAGCCACTTCTCCAGAGCAGCAACACTTTTCCCACACGCAATCAAATTCAAATTAGTCTTAACCTCGACATTCTTCTCCAACTCCGCACTCTGTTTCTCTTCATTTACTACAACCAAATCCCCATTATCTTTATCTCCACTGTTGATTTTCTCCTTACTAGCAGTTACATACTCCACTTTAATAACTCCAACTGGACCTTTATCTGCTTTGGATCTAGGTTTTTCCGGGCCATCCATGGGTTTTGATGATATTCGTTTTACAACCGGGTTTGGTTTCTGGGTTTTCGGGTTCAGAGTCGGAGTCGGATTCCTCTGTAGAAGAAGAGGAATCTTGAGGTTGTGGATTTTTTGGAGCGGTGACTGGTGGTTTTTCCGGTGGTTGTTCGGATTCGGATTCGAATTCGGTATCTATGTTTCCCGGTGAAGAAACGTCCATCTCTTCGTTGGAATGATCCTTAGCCATTTGATAGTGCAAAGGGTTTAGGCGTTTAGGGCAAAAGAGTGCGTAGCTGCCGCCCTCTCTCTATTGTGTCGCTGCCTCACTCTCTCTATTTTCTTTTAAAGAGACATTTATCAAGTTCAAAGTATATAGTAACTATGATGAAAATAAAAAAGGTAAAATCATTAAGTGCGGAGACCATGGGTAATTATCAACTGTATTTCAAGGTTGGTCAACTAAAGCATACCAGCATAAATGACAGCATACAAGGAAACCAATATATTTGTGTCCATCTTGCACCACAGAAAGATACATACCGGAATTCAACCTTAAATAGAACTTCTGTATATAAGCTGATCAAAGGAGGACGTTCACTCAAAGCTAATTCATATATCCTCACATACCAACATAAACGACAGCCTCAAAATAGAAGCCGGGTAACACAAACTATGATTCTGTTAACCAATGAATCAGCAAACTTAACAGGCAAGCATTCAAATGCTAAATAAGAAGTTGTGACTAATAGAGAGCATGAGACAAATATAGTTTATATCCAAATAGCAAATTACACATACCAAGCTCCAATTTAGATAAATAAGCTGATTGTAGAGACAATGGGCTAATTAAACTACACAAAATGAGCAATTCACAGAACTGCAAGCAGAAACAAACCTAAAAAGGAAGTTCGTCAAAAGCCAGTTTACTCTTTCTAGATATCAATCCCAACATCTCTCATAGCTTCGCGCATCAGCTCCGCCTGCTCACCAATTAGCTTCATCCTCCTCAAGCACAAATCAGCCTCAGCTACCTTCAAAAATTCCCACTTTTCCTTCATCTCATTCCTCTTCTCCACGCTAAGCACCCCGGAATTCTCTTCAAGCCACTTCTCCAGAGCAGCAACACTTTTCCCACACGCAATCAAATTCAAATTAGCCTTAACCTTGACATTCTTCTCCAACTCCGCACTCTGTTTCTCTTCATTCATTACAACCAAATCCCCATTATCTTTATCTCCACTGTTGATTTTCTCCTTACTAGCAGTTACATACTCCACTTTAATAACTCCAACTGGACCTTTATCTGCTTTGGATCTAGGTTTTTCCGGGCCATCCATGGGTTTTGATGATATTCGTTTTACAACCGGGTTTGGTTTCTGGGTTTTCGGATCCAGATCGGGTTCAGAGTCGGAGTCGGATTCCTCTGTAGAAGAAGAGGAATCTTGAGGTTGTGGATTTTTTGGAGCGGTGACTGGTGGTTTTTTCGGTGGTTGTTCAGACTCGGATTCTGATTCGGTATCTATGTTTCCCGGTGAAGAAACGTCCATCTCTTCGTCGGAATGATTCTTAGACATTTGATAGTGCAAAGGGTTTAGGCGTTTAGGGTAAAAGAGTGTGTAGCTGCCGCCCTCTCTCTATTTTCTTTTAAAGAGACATTTATCAAGTTCAAAGTATATAGTAACTATGATGAAAATAAAAAAGGTAAAATCATTAAGTGGGGAGACCATGGGGAATTATCACCTGTATTTCAAGGTTGGTCAACTAAAGCATACCATCATAAATGACAGCATACAAGGAAACTAATATATTTGTGTCCATATTGCATAACAGAAAGATACATACCGGAATTCAACCTTAAATAGAACTTCTGTATGTAAGCTGATCAAAGGAAGACGTTCACTCAAAGCTAATTCATATATCCTCACATACTAACATAAATGACAATCTCAAAATAGAAACCCGAATAACACGAACTATGATTCTGTTAACCCATGAATCAGCGAACTTAACAGGCAAACATTCAAATGCTAAATAAGCAGCTGTGACTACTAGAGCGCGCGAGACAAATATAGTTTATATCCAAATAGCAAATCACACATACCAAGCTCCAATTTAGATAAATATGCTGATTGTAGAGACAATGGGCTAATTAAACAACACAAAATGAGCAATTCAGAGAACTGCAAGCAGAAACAAACCTAAAAAGGAAGTTCGTCATAAGCTAATTTACTCTTTCTAGATATCAATCCCAACATCTCTCATAGCTTCACGCATCAGCTCCGCCTGCTCACCAATTAGCTCCATCCTCCTCAAGCACAAATCAGCCTCAGCTACCTTCAAAGATTCCCACTTTTCCTTCATCTCATTCCTCTTCTCCACGCTAAGCACCCCGGAATTCTCTTCAAGCCACTTCTCTAAGCCAGCAACATTTTCCACACACGGAATCAAATTCAAATTAGGCATAACCTCCACGGTCTTCTCCACCTCCGCGGTCTGTTTCTCTTCCTTCACTTCAACCAAAACCCCATTATCTTTAACTCCACTGTCTTTTTTCCCCTTATTAGCAGCTACATTCTCCACTTTAACAACCTCAACTTGACCCTTATCACTTTTCTCTTTACCCCAAATCTTTTTCGACAATTCATAACCTTTTTGCTCGTGGGGTTTTGATAAAACCCTCTCTTTCCCCTTCTCTTTACCAGCATTGTTCTCATACTTCTTCTTCAACCTCCTAATCTTATCCTGCAACTGCGCCTTCGACACATCAACGTGCAAAGACTTCTTAATAAACTCATGAAATGCACTCAAATCAGCAATTGGGTCAGCTTTTTTCTTCGACCTGTAATCAATCATCCCCTTCAAAATAGCAATTTCGTCGTCTTCACTCCATAATCTCTGAAACAGCAGCCGTTTCACATCTTCAGTGGGCGCTTTCTTCACTGGAGTTTCAATCTCCTTCTCTTGTTTCTTCTTAGACTTCTTCGATTCCTTCACTTCACCTTCATCCGCTGCCCGTTTCGCTCCGACAACGGAACTTGACTTCTTCGGTGAAACGAGTTTTGCAGTAGCATCTGATTTGGATCTAGGATTCGGGGCGGGTTTTTTCGGGTCATCCATGGGTTTGGAAGCAATGGGTTTAACAACCGGGTTTGGTTTCTGGGTTTCCGGAACCGGGTCGGGTTCGGACTCGGAATCGGATTCTTCCCCAGTAGAAGAAGAGGAATCTTGAGGAGGCTGTGGCGGCTTCTTTGGAGCTGCAACGGGTGGTTTTTTCAGTGGTTCGGGTTCGGATTCAGATTCGGATCCGGATCCCGGCGAAGAAACTTCCATCTCTTCGCCGGATTCTTCTTCTTCATCGGAATGAATGTTAGCCATTTGAGAGAGTAAAAGGGTTTAGGTGTTTAGGGCAAAAGAGTGTAGCTGCCTCTTTCTCACTATTTGCTTTTAAAGAGACATTTATAAAGTTCAAAGTATAGAGTATAACTATGATGAAAATATAAAAGGTAAAATTATTATGACCTGAGGCCATTGGGAATTCACCATTTGTATTTTCAAGGTTGGTCAAATTAAGTTCGAATTTAAAAGTTCAAGAATTCTATTCCCTCGATTCATATCGGAAAATTTAGGCTTGCTCTACTGGAAATTATCGAAGGAGAATTGGAGATACGTTGATTTGATAAGCTAAGAAAAAACAAATACCGCTTGGTTTTGATCCTCAAGCGATCTTTTCTCTTCTCTCAAGCACTTTCGGACTGATCATCTTGTTGTAAGAATGAATTAACTTCATTTCGTCAGATTGAAAAAGTCATCAATCACTGTAGAAGGTGAGATATTTCATGATTAAGCTCCACGAAGACAAAGAGGAAGCTACACGTCAGCTACATTGTGTTTGATTGATAATAAAATAAAATTATATTGTCAACCAAACACTGTTTAAATTTAATTTGGAACTTAGTTATGCAATATTTCACCTCTCAAATGGGATAAATTAGTCCAAAGATTATATTTTGAAGATAATTTAATATGCATAACAAACAACCGCTTAGAGATAGTGGTTCATCCCATTCATGTTGCTTGTCTTTTTTTTAACACACTACTTAAATAAACATTAACTAAACAGTTAATTTGACTAAATTATCCTTAATTATAATTTTATCTCAATTTAATACTATCACCTTTTTCATCACATTAATCCTTCTCCTCTTTTATTGAGTAAGGATAAAGATGAAAACAAATAATTAATTATATCTTAATTTTGAAAAATGAAAACTATTTTCTCCGTTTCATATTACTTGACTGTTATTAACCTGACACATGCCTTAAAAAAACTAATTAGAGTTGTATTTTTGGTAAATTATCATTTCTAATAATGTTTTGAAACTCTAAATTTGACTGCATTAAGAGTAGTGTGGAGAAAAAGTAATAAAACTTTCTCGATTTGCTAGATAGACAAGTAAATGAAATATTTATTTTTTATAAAGGTTCCAAATAAAATATAATGGAGGAAGTATTTTGATCTAGCTATTTTTAGTAGGATTCTTCAAAATTGAATTGTAATCAATAACTAACCGCAAAATAGATTATTGATTTATTGGTATTAGAATATTAATTAATAATTGGTTTATGAATTAAAATTTACAATTAACTATTTGTCTCGTAGTCAATGAAGTTGATAAGAACCATGATGTCTCAGGTTCAAATTTTAGCGAAGAAAAAAAAATACTATGTGATTTCTTCCTCTCTATTCTAACCTTGGTGGATTGGTGTTTAGACAAAAAAAAATTACAATACACTTTATTTTTAAAAAAAATTAAGAGTATTTACATAAATAATACTTCCTCTATTTATAAATAGTTATAACCATTTTGTTTGCACTCCCCTTAAGAAAAAACATTAACTACATGCCAAATTGACTAAATTACCCTTATTTATTTGTCTTCTCTATTTAATACTTATCTTTTTTGCACAATATTGATATCTCACCATAATTCATATCTATGACTAAGGGTAAAGGTGAAAAAAAAAAAAATATGTCTTGATGTTTTAAAATGACAAGTATTGTGAAATATCTACTTTTAGTAAGAACGACAAGTATTTAGGAACAGTGGGAGTACCTGATTTAGTAACTAGTATAGAAGTGACTTATTCATGTAGTGAAGAAGCAATTTATTCATGAATAACTAATGCCTACATAAAGTAATTTAATTTCCTCATAATTAATCACCTACGTTACTAATATCTGCATAACTCTTATCGGCTACCAAACGATCCCTAAGTGCATAATCAAACAACATCACATTGGGATAAATAGAATAATTAATAAAGGTAGTTAACATATATTTGGAAAGCTCGGTGTCATTATTCATATACATTAAGGAGTCGTTTGGTAGCGAGTAAAGAAGCAACTTGTTCATGTATTGATTTTTGTATAAGTTTTACAAAGTTTGATAGTTAATAAAGAAGCAACTTATTCATGTACTAATTTATGTATAAGTTAACGTTTGGTATCTAATTAGGAAATAATTATTCTTGTATATAATAAATGTGATGTTTGATTTGCAATTTGAAAACCCGCATAACTAATACATTAAATGTGATGTTTGGTTTGCAATTTGAAAAACCCGCATAACTAATACATTTATAAGTTAGGAGGAACTTGATAGATTATCTTATGTGCAGAACAAAATAGAATAACTAACACCCGCTTATATTTGCATAATTCTAATCAACATGGCAAGAAGCAGAGGTAGGGATAAATACAGAATAATTGAAATATCAGACTGAACTAATTTGGTTTCATCTTCTTTTTTTTTTTCAAAATCTTCTACTCATTTAAAAATCGTGCTTGCGTTTCTTCAATGCACCGATGAACCAAATTTTTATTACAACTATTATTTTTTTTTAAAAATTACATTGAAAGTCCTAATTTTTACTAAGCAGCCGAACAAACCCAAATTGCCCAAAGCCAAAACCCAAGTCCAAGTGTCCAACCCTTACCCAATTACCCAAAGTCCCACCCAAAATTCCAAATATAATGTGAAAGAAAGGTTTTAGAGTATTTTGAGCATGTTTTGAAGTCTTTTAACGTTTGATTTGATTTTCATTTATTTCGGTCATTTACACAAAAATTACTTCAAAAAGAATTGAACTAAATCGAATCATAATTGAAAGAAGAAGAAAAAAGTCGAACCAAACGACCATCTTTAGCAGGAAAAAAAAGTATTTAAAATAAGGATAACTAACATAAACCTACACCTTAACTTACCACATTTACTCAAAATCTCGTCCCTACAAAGTAATTATAAAAATCCCAAATTTCCCTTTCTCTCTCCAAAACAATCGATACATATAACACTACCCCTCCATTACAAATCTCATACTCTCTTCCCTCTTCTTCCTATTAAAATCCTCCATTTTCCTCTTCTTTCTAGATCTCAAACATTCCAATTTCCAACCCTAGATCTCTCTTTCCCTCTTATCTCATTCAAATAATGGGTCAATATTCATCCACCCACTGCAGTGGTGGGCCGAAACACCGCCACCGTACCCCACCACCCAACCACCATCGCTCCACCTCCAACAATTCTAATTTTTTCTCCTTTATGAATTCATATGAAGATGAGTCAACAATGGGAGTTTGGAGATTCGTCAATGAAGTTTGGAGATGCATCAGTGGTGTAAGAGACTGAGTTGGGGTCTATTGGTGGCTCGCCGGTCAGGGTTTACTAGCGATGGTGGTCTGAGACGTAGACAGAGGGAGTTGGTGGTGGAGTACGGAGAGAGTTCAGAAATTCGTTAATGGAGGTTGAAAATGATGATGTTAATGGAGATACATAAGAATGACGTATTTATTAAGGGAGTTTGGAGATACATAAGAATGATGTATCTAATTGAAAAGGACAAAAAAATACATCATGCGACCCTCCACCAAATGTACAAAAGCTATGTATCTTACTGAATATTAGGTTACAGCTACATAAGAAATATATCTTTGGTTGAAAATCTGACAAAAATCATGTATCTAAATGCTTTTTGTGCTACTGATACATAAGACTTATATATCTGAATGAATCTCCATGATACTAACACATAAGAGTTATGTATCGATACTTATGTATCAATCGATTAGTTTGGTACTTATGTATCAGTCGATTAATTTGGTACTTATATATCAGATTGTGATGTATCGGCGCCTGACTTATGTATCGTAAGAATCTAAAATTTGAATTTTTTTGTAAATATGAAAACAATCGGGATGAATTGTAATTAGATACTAAACAATCGGGATTTATGAAAAACACTTAAATTTGTTCTAATTGAATACTTCACAACTAATGACCAAAAGAAAGCAAAAATTCTAATCGAATTATTCATAACTATTCCATCCGTTCACTTTTACTTGTCACTTTTTGATATGACACATTTATTAAAAAAATAATTATTTATATGACAATTTTACCATACTACCTCTACTAATTGATGTTAAGTGTAATATGTCTTTAAAATGATTTGGAGAATAAGTGTAACACCCCAAAAATCCAAGCTAAGATTAGAATCATGCTCCAAGCACATGTAAAATCAAACATCATATTTTGGTAGTATGAGAAGTGATTTAGACATGTATTAAGGCCACAAGTAACTCCTAGCTCATAACCAAGTTGAATCTTCCTTACCGGTGGTTTTCTTGTGAAGAATCTTGTTATAGTCAACTTCAAATGAGCATAACTCCTAGATTCTGAGGTATTTTTGAACTCAAGACCCACCAAATGATATATATATTTGAATTATCTTTCCAACGCATTCAGATTTGCGTTAATCCGATATCGGATCTAAGAGTTATGACCATTTTAGTGAAGCACTGTCCAGCAGTGAGAACCTACGAGCGTAGGTACGACCGTGGTTACATTGTATGACCGTACAATGATATCGTTTGCATGAAACATCCCCAAAAACCTGAAAATTGACAAGTATACCTTCCAACCACGATAGGGAACCACAACTATGGTTAGAAACCACGATCTTAGATACGATCTTGACTTCTACAATTGATCCGGTTGGAACCTATGATCTATGAACCAAGGTACAATTGTAAGTGGGTTCCACGATCGTACTATGGCTCGTCTGATCATGTTTAGAGAACCTCCAGTTCAGCCTCCCAACCACGAGCACCACCCACGACCGTAAGTGGGATCCACGATCATGGGATGGTCCGTACAACACATTCTGCAGCTTTTTCAGTTACTTTTTATAAGGGGTATTCCAGTCTTTTCCCACACATTTAACATTAAAGCTATGTTGTTTAAGCCACTCCAAGGTTGATTATGTAGATTAATATTACCATAAGCCCTCATTACTCAGAAAAATAATGGACACATAGTTTTAACACAAAGGAAGAGGCGATTTTCTTTTCCCAAGGCAGAGTTAGGGTTTTTCAACTTCAAGCTTCCAATTTCAAAGATTTTTCAAGGTTTCCATCTCTAGGTGTGTGATATTTCATCAATGGGTCTCCTTTCACCCATTGAGTCCCAAAGTTAACTCAATTTCTCAGTTTAATTCTTTCCTCAGTGTTTAGGATTCATGAATGATGTGAATTTTTTGATATTCTAGTTCCCTGATTCCATTGAGTTATAGGCCCATGTTTTAACATGAATTTCTATACCATTACATGTTCAAAATCATAAACCCTAATTATATTGTGAAATCCATGATTTTTGGACTTGAGCTATTAAATTCCTTAATTCACTAAATTTATGGAATTGTCATAATAGTTGCATTCTTCAGAGATGGTGGGTTATGAACATCCTATGACCTAGGATTTTATGCATATACTTATGAGTATTATATCCTACAGTTTACATGTTTTGAATACTCTCAGATAACGCATTTATTTTCAGTCTTCAGAATATTAATATTATTGAGTTTCAATTATCAGTGTCATTCAGTTGGTAGTAGTACTTAGCACCAAGCGGGCGCAGGGATGAAGGCTCACCTGTCAGTTAGGCTGAGACCTTTAGTAGAAGTTCCTAAGTCCTAGAACTACGGCGCCACCGTATGTTCTAATGGGTCACCCGTCAGACCAGGCTTGATACCTTAGTCCTTTCAGACATCAATTTAGTGGATCCACATCAGTCAGTGTTCGTAAACTTGACAAGGTACCGAACACCCTTCCAGCTGGGGTTATAGGTTGAACCCCGGTTAGCTCAGATTGGGGTATGTCGATTATCAATAACTCTCACAGTCCACAGTTCATAGTTCAAATTCAGATACTTGTATGACCTTGTATCCATTTGTTTAGCTTATTATACAATACATGTTTATAACTTGGTCCTTTATCAATTTACCATGTCATATGCATCATGTTCAGTGTATATCAGTTATTTCCCATCTCATATACTCAGTACATTCAAGTATTGACCGCATACTTTCCTTTGTGTTATATTGTCTCATAATATAGATTCTGACATTCAGCATCCAGATCGCGCTTAGTACGATTCAGTATCATATCAGCAGCAATGTTTGGTGAGTCCTCATCGACTAGTTATCAGTATTTCATTTTATCTTATTTCAGTTTCAGACAGTTAAGTTAGTTGGAGGCTTATCCCAACAACTCATGATTTAGAGGCTTTCAGACAGACAACTAAATTTTCAGCATGTTGATTATGTCAGACAGTCTTAGTTTTGACATTCAGTATTGATTTTGGCTTTTATTATAATTATATCGGTTCAGTTCAACTTTTGCTCAGTATTTATTAGTTTACTTTATTATTTTTAGTATTATGAAAGGTCATGGATTAGCTTGGGATCACTTGTGACTAAGCACCGTGTTACGACTAGGAGTAAGTAACTAATACTAAAGATAAAATAAAATTTTTTTTTTAATACGTCAAAAATGACAAGTAAAAATAAAAATAAAATTAAAAAAATAATTACAAATTCGCTAGCGAACAGTAGTAGTAATGACCAAAAGATAGCAAAAAAGATAATCGTTGTAAATCAAAATGTATTATTGCATCTTATTATGCTCACCTCTATATTTATCGATAGCTGTGCGACTCGTACCTCATCGAGGAGATCCCCTCATTAGGACTGAAGCTGATGAACGGTCAAAAAACTCTCCTGCACCACTTGTGATAATAACGTTTGAATTGACCAAATTTTCAAATTTATGTCCGACAGCTTTAAATTTGATTCTCGAAATAAAGACGTGTAAAGACGTTTGTTTGAACATTCTTCAGATATGTTGTTTAGGATACATCTCCATAGACTTGAATGAATGAAAAATTGAATTGAAGCTGAAATATATTTTCATGAAGTAAATGTATTTCTTTTCCCACTACCAATTTTCAATACTTAATTTCCAATTTTCAACCAATTTTGTTCGAGCTTGAAAATGCCCTTCAATTCATAGATTGTCAATGAAGATGCGGGTCGATTACACACATTTATGAACAAAACAAGCAAAGTAGGCCCAATTGTTCAAACTGCGAACCCTAGAACAATAACATGACGGCAGAATCGAAAGGATAAAAGACAAAGGCAAATTTACTTCATCTTTGTTTTGGGAATTTAGCTGTACATCTCCCCTTTGAAACAATTTCAAGCAACTAAGATGAACAATAAATGAATTGGAAGATTGGAAAAGAGAATAACCAATAAAAATTGACAATTATATATTATCAAATACCCAGTAATCCGCAACCATCCATATCTATAAACCTACCAATACCAATATCCTAAGAACAAGAAAAACAACACAAATTGCAAAAGAGACTTTTATAGCAATCTAAGCAACAGAAGAACACAACAAATCTAAGCCCTTTCTCCCCTAATCCTTCTAGCAAGCTGGATATCCTTAGGCATGATGGTAACACGCTTAGCATGAATAGCACACAAATTGGTATCCTCAAACAACCCAACAAGGTACGCCTCAGCTGCCTCCTGCAAGGCCAACACAGCATGACTCTGGAAACGCAAATCAGTCTTGAAATCTTGTGCAATTTCACGAACAAGCCTCTGGAATGGGAGTTTCCTGATCAACAGCTCGGTACTCTTCTGGTACTTGCGGATTTCACGAAGAGCAACGGTTCCTGGCCTGTAACGATGAGGCTTCTTGACTCCTCCAGTGGTTGGGGCAGACTTACGGGCAGCCTTGGTTGCAAGTTGCTTCCTTGGAGCCTTTCCTCCGGTAGACTTACGGGCAGTTTGCTTGGTACGAGCCATCTGATTTTCTGTAAACAACAATAATCTCAGTCAATCTCAAAAATTCTATGGAATTCTGCATAGAAAATTAAATCTCAGCAACAAAACTTCTTTGTGAACAATAATCTCGGTCAATCTCACAATAATTACATGGATGTAAGCATATTAAATTAAATCTCGACCATAAAACATTTTTCCATAAACATAAATCTCGGTCAATCTCAAAAATTCCACAGATTAACAAAGGAAATTAAATCTCGACTATAAAAACGTTTTATGTAAAACAAATATCTCGTTAAACCTCAAAAATTTCATGGATTTAAGCATAAGAAATTAAATCTCGACGATTAAACATCAATACATATCTCAAAAACCTAGGGTTTCTGTACTCTAGATTTTGATATAGATACAAAAACAACAGAGAAAAGGGAAAACTTCGTCAAATTTTCAGATTCCCGATGAAAGAAACGAAGCAAAAAAGGGGAAAATCCAATAACCAAGAGCTAACCCTAATATTTTCCAAAAATCAAAACCCTTCAAACATGAAAGCAACGAATTTTTCACAATTTAAGCAAAGAAATTACAATTGAAATTCAGAAACCCACAACAAAAGAGAAGAAGATAAAAAACGAACCTTAGGTTTTGCTTGGAGTTGAAGGCTAATGCAAAGCTTGAAATTCTGTGGAAGAAGAACTTTTCGGTTTCTGAGAAAACGTGAATGAGATTAAGTGGGTAAGATGGTATTTATAGAACGTGTGAAAGTCGGGGGTGGTTAGGATTTCTTTTACCGATTGTGTTTTTTTGAAAGTACAGTTTGGACGGGTGATAATAGCTCTTTTTGTGTTTTCTGGGTATTGAATGTACGGTGGCGATCTAGAGTTACTTTTCTGACACGATCCGTGAGGTCCTGTACTCGCTCTCTGATTGGTTCTTATCATTTCACGAGGATTGAAGCGCCACTAAGTCGGTCATTTACAAACCAGTCAAACACACTTGATTTGATGGAAACATTATGGTACTCTAAATTTTAACATTATTTTATTTAATATTTAATTTATTACACCAATAACTTAGGTATAATCTACTTACATCAATCATTACATTATACTATAAGCTAATTTGACATGATATAATATCCATGAATTAATAATCATGCACCATGGATAAAATTTCACAAATAGGAGTATTTTAATAGATTATGGATTCATTTATTTGTTTTATCCTGCTAAACATATAATTGATTTATCAAAAAATTAAGGGTATGTTTGGAAAGTCTCTTGTTAATTGGAATTGATATAATAGCTAAGGTATAATTACCAGTCTGGTAATTATCATGACCTGTTTATTTGCCATAATGTAATTACAGTGTAATTACAAGTATAATGTTTGATTGCACAAGTGTAATTACATGGCTATATCTAATTTTTAAAATAAAAGTTAATTGTCGAAAATTAAAAATTTATATTATACAAATAAGGGTCTTTATAAATGATATTGAATTAAATATTTAAGATATATATATATATTGTCTTTTGAAAATATATTAATTAATAAACGTATGTTCTTAACTAATATTATAAAATAATACTTAATTGATTTATATTTTTCAAATAAGTATATTTTAATTAAGTTAATCATAAAAACTAAAAGTACATGATTTTAAAGAACATCATGAAATGCGTATTTGACAAAGAAATTAATATTATAAATATAATATCATAAAATTATTAAAACATTTGACAAAAAGATAAATCTATCAAATCTAGCTAATAATGAATGACTTGCAATGTGAAATATCAAGTCAATACTAGTAAAACAAATAAATTGAAACTGAAAGTATAAGATAAGTTCTAAATTCAAAACAAAAAAAGTTAGCATAATACTCTTATGTCAAATTTTCATAACGTACATAAATATGTTTCAAAAGAAAAGGAAAGCGTAAGTTTATAAACTTATTCAAAAATGAATTTCACTTTAATTTAAAAATTAGAATACTAACAACATTATGCTATATGAAAAAAATAAACATAAAATAAATAAAAAATAGATAATAAGAACAATTGCGTGGAAAGAAAAAAAGTAAAGGTTGGAAAATGAGAAGGAAATGAAATATATATAAAAATATATATATATATATTTTTTAAAAATATTAGAATAATAAAAATAAAAAGAATTTAAAATAATAGAAATAAAAATAAATTAAAACGAAAAAAAAATAAAAATAGAAATAAAAGGGGGAAAATAAAAAGTAAACAACTTGTAATATATTTCTTAATACCAAATAGAGTGTATAACTAATGCAAGCATTAGTATTACATAAGATGAAAAAGTGTATCAAACAAAGTACTAGTAATACACAAAGTTAATGCAAGAATTATATTTTCTAATACACTCTACCAAACGACCCCTTGTGTTTAACTGTGTCAAATACTTTTAGACGAATTATTAATATTTATGTGGCGCACCATAAAAAATCTTAGAAGATTTTTAAAATTTGTTTAACTGTAAAAATATCATAATATGCATTGAAATAATTTTATGAATATGCTCCATATTGAAAGTGTTATATAAGTTATTTGATATTTTTTTGACTAAAAACCATGAGTTTATGAGATTTTCATTTTCTATTGTTCGTATTTGACTAATTTGATTGTGAAAATAAATTGTAACTGAGATTTTCGCTTAGGTATAACATTATTTAACTCAAAGAAAGAAATGATAGTTATCGTGAATGATATTATCCTTTGTTGTTCAAGATGCATTACTGTGTAATTGATTTGATTGATAATGATCATTGTTCCGACAACAGCAATATCATTTTCTTCAAAATCCACAATCATTAACACGTATATCTTTATCTCCTAATTTCAAATTAATAGTTCTTATGCCTTAATTCATCCCAAATAGATCTAAAAAGATGAACGATTGCACCAATAAGTTAAATATTCAGTTTTGTCGAAACTATTGCATCACTAAGTTAAATATTAACTTTTGTCGAACCTCCATGTCACGACCCAATATTTGAGTCATGATGGCGCCTATCGTAACCCACCAATAGGCAAGCCAAACCCTAGTCCGGTGCAACAAGCGACGGGCTAACGGGCGGAATCTCATAAAATAGAGAAGAAGTGGAAGTAACCGTATTTATAAACATGCTAAGACTGAGAAGGAAGAGGACAATGTATATAAAGTCCAAAACCCCTCCCAAGACCTGGTGGGGTCAGTACATGAGCCACTACTAACATACCCAAAATACAAGACAGAAACCAAACATATATAATAAGTACAATAGTCTTGAGAGCAAAAGACTATACAGTAGAGGATGGAGTAGGATCTGCCTCGGACGTCAGTAAGCTCACCCTGCTCTGGAATCAGTGCTGAGAAAAGAGTCACGTCAAAATCGTCGACTGGTTCCTGGATCTGCATCGGGGAAAAAGATGCAGAAGTGCAGTATGAGTACCAGGGCAACGGGTACTCAGTAGGCATCATCGGCCGACTGAGCTTAATATAATATAAGCAAGCTAAAATGCGAGGGTGCATGCTAAGTCCGGGGTATAAGTAACAAATACATAAGTAACTGTCGAGGCGTATAGATATGCTCAGGAAAATATAAGTGCAATACATAATAACGAGTAAATAAATGCGTAAGTAAACACACAAGTCAAACATAACCTATCTGGGCCCCCATAAGCCCGATAGGCACACGAAAGAAAACAACAACCCAGTCTGGCCCCCATAAACCAGCGGGACACACAAGAAAAGTAAATGCATAGTCACCAGTGTCTCGAGGCTGTATCAGTATCCAGTAACCACAATAACCAACAGGAGTGCACCGGGCTTGAACCGGCACCAATGGGTAATAACAGGAGGCCAGACGCCGGAGTCGAACCGGACATAGTGGATAATAACAATAGGCCACATATATCATAACCGCCGGACTCGAACCGGAACTCAGTACCAAAACTCTCCAATCATATCATAACCAGATGCCGGACTCGAACCGAAACTCATAATAATCAGTGGCCGGACTCGAACTGGAACTCATAATAATCAGTGGCCGGACTCGAACCGGAACTCATAATAATCAGTAACCATCATGCTGAATCAGTGGCCGGACTTGAACCGGAACTCATAATAATCAGTAACCATCATGCTGAATCAGTGGCCGGACTTGAACTGGAACTCATAATAATCAGTAACCAAGTGACATAATAGTGCCAGAATCCACACAAATACAAGTAAACGGGGACATACCAGCCCCAAAATAAACTCGAAACATAAGTAAAGGAGCTAACCCACCACGTACTACAAGTCTGGGTATACATTCTAAGTCATGGCAAGGCGGGTCCGCATTCTAAATCAAACTAGCCGACCCCGGTCAAATACGGTGCTATTAGAGACTAACAAGGCTAAACAGGTCAAAAGGGCATAAATAGGGTAATTTAATACAAATGTTATCCTAAAAGATCGTCTCGGGGATTAACTAAGCCTAATAAGGTTTAAAGCTAACTACACCGACTGTGAAGAGTAGCGGAGCCCACTACGGGGTCCCGGAACCAAGTCTGGGCTAAGGTTCCCCAAACCCCTACTAACAGCGGTACAACATTAACCAACCCTATAAAAGTAATATCTGGCACACCACGAGGATAACAGGCCCGAAACACATCCGCACAAGGCCCTAACCGGCCCAAAAGGCCTAATCATAGCAAGCCAATGCCAATCTACAACTACCAGCCCAAACACTAGCATAATAATATGCAAATACTATAAACAAACTCAGTCTAGGTATATGGTAAGCCTAGCCTACCTGGACGCCGCCAAACGCCTGCCAAAGCTTGCTAAATAGGAGTCTTTCCCTTTCGAGAGACCTCCGATTGCTGCCACGCTAGTAAAATAATAAACTACATGTCAAAACATGAATTTTGATACCCATATTGCATTAGTTCAAAAAAATATCCAAACGGTCCATGTGGGGCCCACTTGCGGAATCGAAAAACCGAAACCGTCACAGCGTCCCAAATCACCCCGTGACCAATAGTCACAACTAACACCGCTCAATTTGAGCTCAATATCTATCTCAAATATCAACACCAATTCCAACAACCACCGTAACTAAAACTACCGTAAAAATAAGAAAACGTACCGTAGAAATGACGAGAACGAGTCCACGAACTCAAATATACCAACCCCTAACCTTGAATCTCTCTAGAAATGTTTAAAGTTGAGCTTAAAGTGCTAAAAAAATGGTGGAATATATGTAGGGTTTTTTTTTTTCTTTAAACAAGACCAAATAAGAAAAGGAATTATTATTAGAGTATATATCTATATATATATATATATGTACTACACGTACAAAAATAAAAAAAGACACAAAGTCTTGAAGTCAAATACTAATTAGTGTTGCATGCACATGGCCTTATCCATTCTTTTGCTCTCCGTATATATATATATATTCGAATACTGCATAGGCTCGTGGTAAAATAAATATAATATTTAAATATACCATCATGAATAGAAAATTATTTTGAACAAAACCTCTATAAAATAAAAATATTATTTTAACATAAAATTAGATTTACTATCTCCGTTTAAAAATATTAATAAATTATAAAACTTTTATAAAGTAGTATAGATACATCATCACTAAAGAATTTTATAAATATCATAAATATTTTTGAAAGGTACTTAACTATGTCATTTTATCAAATTCTTTTTACAACGAGCTCGGTCTAAATAATATTCTCAAACGAACTGCCCGGGAACCGAACTGTCAGTCCCAGCAAGTCATAAATAACTTGGGGCAGTTATAGAAAAGCTCTAAACGCTGAGAACGCACGAAAAGGAGGTAAATGACCGGGAAGGTCATTACACTCCATCAACATGACTTCATCATCAATCCTTCTCAAATCATCAATAACAATGCCAAAGCTATATACCAACCTCCTTATGGTACGGCAAATCTTAGGTACACAATATTTATCTTTTAAATCACGGTAAAAACTTATTTACATCCGGTGTTTACACCAAATTAATGTAATTTATCATGATTAAGTTATTTAATGAAGTAAAATACATGTCAATTAATTGTGGTTAAGTAAAATAAACTCTAAATTCAAACACATGACATGTATGTATTGACTTGGGATAAACACCGGGTACGGGTAAGTTTTTACCTTAAATTATTTGTATCAATATTGCCACGTTATATTGATTTAAAAAATCGTAGTTTTATGGTAAAGATATTGGTGATGAGGAAAGATGGTAGAGATGAAGTTGCGAGAGAGATCTCTTGGATATCATTTTTTAGTGAAGTCATTATGTGTCTCTCACGAATGTCATCAGATTGAAATGTTTAGACATTGAAATTTTATTAAATTGATTCATATTAAATTTTGAATTAAATATAATCTTAAAGTCATGATAAGTTGACCAAGTTAAATTAGTTTGTTAGTAAAGTTCAGTTAATGATTAAGTTAAAATTATATGACTTGAATGAAATATTTAGGCTAGTCTGCTATGCTGATAATAGGAACCCAGTCCATATTCTTCAAGCCCAAGGACCACTAGCATTACTTGGAGACCAAAATACCCTCAAACTCTAGCTTGCTCTTATATAGTTTTTTGTCTTGAAATAGGAATAAATGGAAGAAAAGAGGTTGATATTGATACAATATGATCCGTTATTAGAGAACAAACTTGAACACGACGGATCATTCCTTTTTCCGATAAACGAAATACGGAATTTTACTAAGTTGATTATTAGAAAATGACGAATCAAATCATTGTCTTGGTTCCAATCCAATACTAAACAAGTCCGAACTAATTGAATACTTGTTTCAGAAATAAATCAAAAAGATAAAGAACAAGATACAAAAAGCTATGTTATTCAATAGTAATACACACAAATAAATCTTCGTCTTCAAGCGGTGAACTATAAGTTTTCATACCTCTAAGATTGTGATCAGAGCTTGGTCCAAGTTTCTGGTGAAATTTTAACATGTATTCCATCAATTCAAGAATAAAGTAAAAAACTTAAGTTCACGATCACGAGGAGAAGAACCAGAGGACTACATCTTTTTTCATATAAGAATTTATAAAGATTGTAACTCCTTACAAATTATTGAAAATAAATATTATTACTTGTTGGTATCTTTCTTGTCTTGATTATTATTTTTAGGAACAAAATTTAGTTGTTACAAGATTGGCACACCTAATGGGACCATGTCTATCATTCATCTCTTCTCTCACAAATCAAATTTGTAAATCTAGAGGTGCAAAATTATAAAGACTCTATTTTTATTGGTATTTCAAGTCTTCTTTGAGTTACATCAAAGCCTACACACCAACAAGCCTTAAAGTAGGGGCATTTGCATACATCATTTTTTTTGTGAAACTCTACAAGACGAGTCAAATTTCTGTTAGGGTTCTTAGAGGCTACCCTAGCTAACCCTACCTCGCACTTATATAAAGGGCAACATATTCCCTTAAACAGACATCTGAAATATGTCATAAACTATAGGGTATTCACAAAGAGATCAAGACATCAAATATACCTTTATCAAAGTTACGCACGACATTCCGAGTGATCAAATACATTGCAAGATTGTCCAAATCATTCTATAATCAAGAATAACGTTAGTAACGATCCTTACGTCACAAAAAAAATTTAGAGAAAAAAATCAAGATAGAGACAAAATTCTACAAAAAAATATTCATCAATAAAATTTATTTCATTGTATTTTATTTGTGATTGCAATTTATTTTCCATCACTTTAAATTTGTTGCAAACAAAGTGGTAGTATAGTAACATAATTTTCAACCAGTATTTCTGAGAGTGACGATAAATGATTGTTAATAATAAAATTTAGGATAAACAACATAAATCCCGACAGTTACGAGCTTAATTACAAAAAATTCTGATATTTTGCATAATTATTGAAAATCCCAATTTTGGGTATGTCGAGATACATAATTAGCTCCCGATACATCCAACGAAGATACATTTTTTCCTTTGTAAAGATATATAATTAGCTCCGATACAGTTTTTCCGTTTTTGGGTCTTTTGAGATATATAATACATCCAACGAATTTACATTTTTTTCTTTGTAAAGATACATAATTAGCTCCCGATATATTTTTTCCGATTTTGGGTCTGTCGAGATACATAATTATCTCCCGATACATCCAACAAAGATACATAATTAATTAAATTTTTTGTGATTATTTTATAAGGGTGGAGATTTGTATAAATATGATAAGTTAATGTGTATATTTATGTTATTTTTCCTAAAATTTAATTTAGAGTAATGTTGGATGATGATTAAGAAAAAAGATTTTGACACAATTTCACAAGATTCACGAGCGAATCTTGATCATTTCGCGTACCTTCCAACAAATAAGACTTTTTTTGTTGTACAAAGGGCTCAATGTATAAATAAGTCGTATATCGAAAAGTTTTGTCCATAGTGTAACAATATATTCCGACAAATCATATAGTGACAGTCGACAAATATATATTTAACCCCAATTTCTAATAATTTTGTCAATTAATTGAGCTATTAAGATTCTATTATTTTTTACGAGTAAGGAGGACTAAACATTACCTTACCAATTTTATAATTTGGGATTTCAATATTGAACACAAAGCCATATTGAACACAAAGCCAACTCACATACTGAACACAAAGCCAACTTTTTATTAGAATTTATTTATTTGCTCATAGAACAATTAATGACATTTTATAAACATGTACAAGTATTCTCACATTTTTTTTAAAAATTGGGGGTAGGGAAGGGGAAATGGGGAAGGAGGATTATAAGGTGGAGAATTGAACCTTCATCAATAAGGTAAAAATTCGGACAATCAATCAAACGAGTTGCTAAGTATGAGTTTGGACATGCGATTTCATTTCGTGATTTGAAGTAATGAGACAAAATCAATGTTTGGACATGTAATTTCATCTCATGATTTCAGATCATGAGATGAAATCCCAAATTCTTCAAAAACCTTGATTTGAGAATTCCATATCATGATTTCATCTTTTTTTCAAACAGAAAAATTGACCCACAAGTTTATCTTTTGTAAAAAAAAACAAAAAAAACACCATTTTATACCATTTATTTCCGATGTAAACAATTAATTTGTACTCCCTCCGTTTCAAAAGAATGACCTACTTTCCTTTTTAGTTCGTTTCAAAAGAATGACCTCATTTCTTTTTTGGAAACACTTTAATTTCAACTTTCCACGGGACATGTTTAACACCACAAGATTCAAGGACATTTTGGTACGTTTGCCATAACTTTAATTTAGGACCACAAGATTCAAAAGTTTTCTTTATTTTCTTAAACTTCGTGCCAAGTCAATCTAGGTCATTCTTTTTGAAACGGAGGGAGTAGTAGGTATTATTACTCTGGATATTAAACAACAAACGACTCAAAGTAACAATGTTGGTTCGTCTTCTCAGTCATCCGATCGAGAAATGCATGCTCAATGCGAGGAGACTGTCTGCGCTCAATGCGAGGAGACTGTATGCACTATGTGAGAATATCATATTAAAGAATAGTACACTATAACTCATGTTCAATTTTACTTATTATTGAAAGAAAGTTTGATCAATAAATGTTGTATTTTGTTTTTTTAGAATAGCTTTGTGATAATGTATTATACTTTGTAGTGAACTTTTACTTATTTGGTAAAATTATATGAGGAATTGGAGAAATTTTAATAGTTTTTCCTAATTTATAAGTTTTTTATGTCCAAACTACAATTTTAAAATTCTAAATTGCATGTTTAAACAAAAAAACTTCAATCTCAAATAATTTTCATATCTTTCAAATTATTATTTCATCTCATATGACCTGACCTAAGATTAACCAGTATTCGAGCATAAAATGGTGTTTGGCCCATTTTTTTTTTTTTTAAATAATAGGACGAGTGGAATATCTTTTTTTATTTTTTTCAGAAAAGAAAAAGGGGGTGGTAGATAGGCGAAAGAAAAGCAGTCACACCTTTCGCCTTACCAGGTCCAAAGCACATCGAAGTAGAGGTATGGTACTCCATTCCTGCCTCACCGGAACCACTTTCCATTCCCTCAAACTTGCTGCAATTCCTTACTTCTCCAAAACCCTAACCTTTCGTCTAGCGCCTTACTGTCCTCGTTCTCTCCTCCCTCTCGTCGTTCGATCCCTTTCTGCCTCCGCCGCCGCCACAGAGGAATATCAAGGTAAATTTATACTTGACTTTTTTTTAGTTTAGTTTAGTTTTATTGAAATGCTGAAGTTTGCGGCGGTGAATGTAGTGGTGAAGCCTCAATGGAAAGCGACAATTGATTTCAAGTGGATAAGAGATAATAAGGAGTCGGTTGCGGTTAATATTAAGAATAGGAACTCTAATGCTAATCTGGAGCTTGTTGTTGAGCTTTATGACAAGTTGCTCAATGTTCAGAAGGTCAATTTTCTAGCTCACCTGTTCACTCTTTTGACGATAAAAGTCTCAGCCTTTCAATATTTTATACTCACTCCGTTTCAATTTGTTTGTCAGGTTTTAACTTGGCACGGAGTTTAAGAAAATAAAAAGACTTTTGAATTTCGTGGTCTTGAACTAAAGATACGTAGAATGCACCTTAATGCCTTTAAATTTTGTGGTCTTAAATATGTTATGTGAAAAATTGAAATTAAAGAGCTGCCAGAAAAAGGAAAGAAGCGTTCTTTTTGAAACGGACTAAAAATGGAAGTAAGAGATACAAATTGAAACGGAGGGAGTATGGATCTTCAAACTTCATATTTCTGTTGTGCTGTTAGTCAATTGTTAAATTGAAAATGTAATTTAAGTCGACCTTTTAGCCAAAGGATTCTGAGCATTAGCTACTGTATGCAACTACAGCTTTTCAGCCTCCTGCAGGTCCAATCACTAGCTACTGCATACCGCTAGGCTACTTCGGCTTTTCAGCCTCCTGCAGGTCCTTTCATTCCCTCCGCCTTGCACGGAGTACCTAAGGCAGATTAATGGTTTGTTTCAAAAGGGATTTTATTTACCGTAACTTTAAGACAGCTAACAGCTAAGCCACTAATCATACAACTAATAAAATAAAGTCAGTCACTACTGAGACAACTCATAAAAGTCATTTCAGGTTCAAGGGCTAAAGCTTCTCTTAGGAGAATCCCTTGGCTACACTCGACTTAAAGGCATCTACGAACTCACTCAGGAAACGTTGTATAATCTTCACAAGCGTTTTAGCATTTTTACACACATACACGTACTATAATGGAAAATTTTGTTCAGAAGAAGACCTGTCTGAGACTTTGTAGTGTGGAAATGAGCATTATGATATCAGTTTGACAATCCTTCACGAGGAGTATGAGCATTTCTCTTATGTTTCTCTCTCGTTTTCTTGTGGTTGGTTCTGGGACAGTTCCAGCTTCCTTCCTGCCAACTGTGTAAACTGCATTTTGAAGAAGTTCTGCATTAGTGTTTCTTACTTTTGGCAAAATTGATTGCTGATATAGGTAAAAGGTGGCTGTTGATTAATGGATGTGAACTGCCGTGTACTTCTTGTAAATTGCATTTATATTCCAGATATGGTCCTGTCCTTTGTAGAGATTCCTTCCCTCTGGCCATCTTGCCCTCACTTTTGCGTTATAGGATAATTGATGCATGGAAAAAGGAGCAGAATTTCTGCACATTACCACTGTCTTGATTATTACAAATTTTTCTTTTGCTTTCTCAGAGCTTTGATTTATTCATAGATATAACACATTCACATGCTTGAATGATTTTTATAGTACTGGTTATTCTCAATTTTAGCTAATTGTTACTCACAGATAACAGGAGGTTGAAAAGCTACGAGCGGAGAGAAATGCAGTTGCAAACAAGATGAAAGGAAAACTAGAACCCTCAGAGCGCCACAAGCTCATTGAAGAAGGTTCATCTCTAAATTTTTTGTCCTCCTTGAAGTTTTTAGTGACTAGATTATTCATTGTCTGAATTATATTTTTTCGTCAGGAAAGAATCTGAAGGAAGAACTTGTTACTTTGGAAGAAGACCTGCTTAAACTTACAGATGAGCTGCAGCAAGAAGCACAATCCATACCTAATATGACACATCCAGATGTTCCATTAGGAGGGGAAGATTCTTCAACAGTCAGGAAAATGGTACTTCTAGTTTGATATACAGGCGTCCAGACCACATTGTTTTGATCCTGCTCAAGCCTCATTTACATTCCTCATGTTTCAGGTTGGTAAGCCTGGTGAGTTTACCTTTCCTGTTAAGGACCATGTCCAACTGGGAAAAGAGCTAGCTCTGTTCGATTTTGATGCTGCAGCTGAGGTATTCTTTCTCACCCAAGGTATTTGTTTTGTAACCTAGAACTAACTTAGCGGCTGTAATTACCAACACAATCCATTTTGTTTTGAAAAAAATCAGTCTCTTCCTCACCATGACCCTTTGCATACTGGACAATGTTCTTGCCAATGTCTTTCTTCTTCAAGTTATCATTCCTAGTGTTAATAGCCATTGGCTTTCATACAGTCTATGCCAAGCTGGTAGTATACTGTGTTTGCTGGTTATACATCTAGTCTTCCACTACTTTGTTACTTGGCAGAGGGCTTGCATCCAAAGATCGAAGGACATGATTAAGTTTGCATACCACATAGGAAGATTGACCTGCTATCACTTCTTACTTTCAGAAGATGGGTTGGTTACATAAAGGAAATCTCGATTTAGTTTGCTCATGGATAAGTTAAATTTGCTTTTCAGGTCAGTGGGTCCAAATTCTATTACTTGAAGAATGAAGCAGTTCTTTTAGAGATGGGTCTTGTAAACTGGGCAGTTTCAGAGGCCATGAAAAGAGGTTTTACACCTCTGACAACTCCTGAGATTGTAAGGTCATCTGTGGTGGAAAAATGCGGATTTCAGCCCCGTGGAACAAACACTCAGGTTTGTCTTTCACTAATGTTGATGCCATTTGGATGATTTCGTCCGCAATCTGTGATGTGTCTTTCTCATTTTCTATTTGTGAACATTGCCATTGTGTCTGTAGATAGGTGCTATCACTTTGCTTGGAATCAGATTTAGAGATAACCATAAGAGCCAATTAATAGGTATCTTGTATCTTTTTTTGAAGAGTATAATGTCTTCTCTCTTTTGAACTGATTTTTGATGGTGACATCGATTGTTTTTACTCAAACCAAGTCTTGACCTACCAAGGTAACCCAGATTTTACTGGAAGAAGAGTTGAATGACCTGACATTGTTATTTGGAGCTTGAGACTTATTTCCCTCTATAGTTTGGGTTTTTAACTTCATATGCAAATATCTTAATGGATATAGAGCTTCTCTTTACATGAATCATATTTGTTGTACAAATGAATCATATTCTGAACCTCCTCTGTTCATCATCTCCATCTTTTGTTTTTACTCAAACCAAGTCTTGACCTAAACCCTGGTTTTACTGAAAGAAGAGTTGAATGACCTGACATTGTTATTTGAAGCTGGAGTTATTTTCCCTCCATAGTTTGGTTTTTAATTTCTTATGCAAATATATTAATTGAAAATAGAGCAAGCTCTTTAAATGAATCATATTCTGAACCTCTTACTTGCAACATGTTAGTCTTTAGTGTGTTAAATGTATAACTATGTACGTTTTACTTTCTATTGCCATCTTGGTTATGTTTGTTATTGTTTTAAGTAGGCTTTGTGATTTTTTCACTCTTTTTTGGGTGGGGGAAGGAGAAGCAGAAGCGATATCATTCACTGAAATGAATTGGTTAAATTGATTTAGCTGATCAGTGATATTTTACTAAACGACTGGTAGGTTTACTCCATCGAAAATAGTGATCAGTGCCTGATTGGCACCGCTGAGATTCCAGTTGGCGGAATACATATGGACTCCATTCTGTCCGAGTCTTCATTACCATTGAAATATGTGGCTTTCTCGCATTGCTTCCGGACTGAGGCTGGTGCTGCAGGAGCTGCAACTAGGTTACTTGCAATTTCTTATCTTACCGTTCAATTCCTATCTTTCTCCGGTCTTCGTTTTTAAAAAATCTTTTCGTTCTTCACCTAATATATGATGACATGCTATATATAAGGAGATAATTCATATCCACGTTTTGCAACTTTCATACATAAACAATGTTGCCAATTTAAAATCCCCCTGGAATGCCAAGGGGCATGGAAGAGTACTTTACTTTCTTTGTGGCGTGTGAGAGCTAAAATTAGGATAAAACAGCAACCACATGCGTTTTTTCCTCTACTTTTCGTACTTCCTTTGTTTCAATTTGTTTGTCTAGTTTTGACTTGACATAGAGTTCAAGAAAGTAAAGAAGACTTTTGAATCTTGTGGTCTTAAACTAAAGATATGTCTAAATGTACTAAATGCCCTTTAATCTTATGGTCTTAAACATGCCATGTGAAAAGTTGGAATTAATCAAATAAGGAAAGAGACATTCTTTTTGAAACGGACTTAAAAAGGAAAATAAAACAAACATATTGTTACAGAGGGAATAATAATTAATCTTATTCCTTATTTGTTCTTTTTCTTATTCAATTTTCTTGATTTCTATTTTCTTCAAAACTCTACTGTTTTTGCTAATTACATTAGAGGCAAAGGAAATGCTAGTGGTGGAAGAACAAGTGGAGGGGAGGGCAGGGGTAAAATTGGTTGGGGTGCTGAGGTGGCATGCCATGTGGCTTCCACCTCATCGAAACGTCAGTGTCATGTGGGATTTGGTGTCCTCCTTGTACAACCCTAACAGAGGAGAGGAGGGGTATATTTGAATCATTTAGGTAACAATTGGTATAGTAGAGGTAACATTGATCCTTTTCGCATAGTAAAGGGGCAAATTTGTTCCTTTTCCCTTTTTTTAAAAAATTCAAACTTTTGATAAGCCCTAATTCATCAAAAATCTTTATTCATTTTTTTTTTAAAAGAAATTCATCCCATCAACCACTTAGACCCTAAAATTTGTCTAGGATTTGAAGTTGGTTCTCTTTTGTTTAGTTTAATTTAGGGGGTGATAAGTAAGGAAAGAATGAAGATTAAGGGGTAATAGAAACCAATTTAGGTATGTAAGTTGCAAATGTGCCAACGTTTGGGGGTTTTATTCCGAAAAATACCATGTGTCATGCCACATGTCTTAAGCTGAAACGATTATGGCGCGTGAAATGCACACATTAACTTAGTTTTGTTCAAGGGGTTTTTAAAAGGGGAACATTGTAGTTCAGGGGGTAATAACGACATCCAACAATTCAAGTATGAAAGTTGGCAAACATTGAATAGTTAAGGTTTTATTAATGTATCTCAATTCTCATATATAAATTCAACGAGCCCACTAAATGTATTGTTTACTTTAATATCTGAGGGTTCTGTGACCATTTGTGCCTTAAGTTCCTAGTTTCATCACTGGTTGTCCATCAAAAATGGCAAATCTGCTGAAAATTATGGGTGAGGACATACACAGTCATGCATATGTTTCTTTTCTGCATCAAGTTATTAATTTCAGTGATTGGCTGCAGGGGACTTTATCGAGTTCACCAGTTCAGTAAGGTGGAAATGTTCATACTATGCCGACCAGATGAAAGTGATTCATACCATGAAGAACTCATTGAAATTGAAGAAGAGCTCTTCTCATCGCTTGGATTTCATTTCAAGTGCGAATTTTGATTTCATATCTACGAGGAACAATTTATGCATGTTCAGTTGATCACTTTTGTGTACCAAAGGTACACTTGCTTTACTTTTTCCATTTCTTATAAGCCAAGCATACTGTGTGCAGGACACTGGACATGGCATCTGAGGATCTAGGTGCACCAGCATATCGTAAATTTGATGTGGAGGCCTGGATGCCTGGATTGGGCCGTTATGGTGAGGTAGGCAATGACCAAGCCTATTTTTTTTTTTTCCGGATGTACAACTACACATATCTCACATGGAACTGCACTTTAACTTGATTCTTTATAATATTTTAACAGTATTTTCTAATCTACTATGTTCTTTGTTCAACAGATATCAAGTGCATCAAATTGTACAGATTATCAAAGCCGTCGGCTAGGAATAAGATATCGCCCCGAACCATCATCATCATCAAGTCCTAAAAAGGGCAAAAACGCAGCTCCAACACAGTTCGTTCACACACTAAATGCTACAGCATGTGCAGTTCCCCGAATGATAGTTTCCTTGCTTGAGAATTTCCAGCAAGAAGATGGCTCAGTTATTATACCAGAGCCGTTGAGACCTTTCATGGGCGGGCTTCAGATTATTAAACCAAAACATATACAGAACTGAAACAGGAAGCACATTTGATATTAGATACCGTATCTGCTTCATAATTTTTTTCCGCATCATCTTTTTGGATAGTTTCACGTTGTTCAGTTCGGCAGCAGATTGGACAGACGCTTAAGATGAGTTTAAGTTGATATGAAAGTTTTAACATTTATTTGTCATTGCAAATAACAGATGTGTTTGCTTCGAGTTTATTGACTCTAATATGTGCAACTTTCTAGTTTGTACCTTGTATAGATGTAATTGTAACCTAAAAATTATCGCTAAGCTCAGTTATGCTAATTCTTTAAATGCGGCATGCGCGTCTATTACACATAAGCACTGTATTACTCTTTCTACTGAACCAAAATCTCATGCAGTGTAAACCAAGAAAGTCACGGCTAATGAAATATGTTGTTGATTAAAGCGTGAATGATCTTCTTGAACGATAATCATGTTGGCGGACAATACGTACAGAGGTTCTACAGATACAACATACCAGCACGCAGCATATATCACTGTGATTGAAAAATCTTATTGTAAATACAGTTCTAAGTAAACAGTTCCTATCCCCTCTTCTGGGAAAAAAATAATCTCAAAACCTCTCAGTTACTAATCTGCAAATCTTTACCAGTAAAGCAGATGTGTATCTCTGTTGTGCTCAGTGCGTTCATAGTGCAAAAAACTGCAGCTGCCACCTTTCTACAATTTGAGTTTGGTAATATCAATTTTCTTGGGTGGATAAGTATATGCCTCATAGTTTATTAGTTGTCCCAAGCTGCTTAATTTTGTAAGAGTAGTGATCAAGTCAACCTGAAATTGCATAGATCTGCTGTTAGGTTTATCATTAAGATGTTAATAAACGGAAACCAAAGGGGAAGAGAGATAACAAAGAGGAAGCAATGGCACGTCTTTGTTCAAATATGCCAGGTAGTTAGTTGCTCTAATACGAGTTGTTGAACTGTAATGATGGTGCATTGACACATTAGGAAGCCTCTTATTATTTATCCCAAGAGAACCTTTATAAATTTAAGTAGGATAGTATATACTAGCCTCATAATCAGTTCGAGATACTGTTTCCCTGCTCCTTTGGTACTTCTGAACCCAAGGAAGAACTTCTGGATCGGTGGAGAGTAGGGCCTCTGTTGCAGCTTGATCAGGACCCAAGAATGCAGACATTACTGCTAGCTGCATAGAAATTGAAAATTATAGTTAGTCGTTTATGCTCTTACATTCACTACAAAGATATTTTAACCTAACATGAGAATTTTGCCAATTGATCTTGTTAGTAGATGCAAAGCTACTTATTGTCAACTGACAAAAGACGAGCATAAACAATATAATGCATTTGTAACTTGTTAAGCTCTTCGTTGAACCTTAATGTATTATTTTCTTTAAGCAAGCAGGACGTGCATGCTTGGAGACTTTTTAACTTTCAGTTGATGCATCATTCTTATCTGGCTACGACAAAATAGGGGAACATGTTCCTCTGTCCCGGCTTTTGAAATTTGGCACTCTACAGACTGCACACAGATACAAGGTCCAAGGTGATTTACAAGCTAATGGAGGAATACTTATGGCAGTATTCTGCAGCAGTAGCAAAGCTGAGGGTCTACTCTGTCTAATCGAGGACATTCCTCCCATCTTTTCCATTTCTAGTTTTTACATGGAAGTGATACCACTTGAAAGAATTGCTAAAGGGATCCAAATTATTTATCCTCCGCAAGGAGATGTTACCGTAATCCAAAATGTACAAATCTGCTGTCCCAAATAACTACTCTTTTACCTGACGAGGGCCCAAGCCAACAGCTTTGAACTTATCTTTCATTTCCTGCACACTTGCTTTATCCCACTGAGGCACCCTCCCCTCTGGATCAGGCTCCTGGGCATCGGACCTCCCGAATGTCCTATCAAATTGGCCCCACTGTAGGCAGAGAGAAAAATTATACGCAATCAACATTAAGTGACAACTTCCTTTTTTGGAAACAAATAGCCTGAAGCAATTACTTCATCGAATGGCATTTCTCTTAATTTTGATCAAAGTGTCTTTTCAAGTTTCACAAGTCATGATAGAAAACTGACCTTTATATTTGTAACTCTTAAAATCAGAAAAATTAACATTGTATTGGACTGTGCAATATTCAGATGTGGAAAGAACATAAATTAGCTGAGCACTCTTTTGTTTGCCTCTCCTCCAGCTATGTTCATGGACTTTTTCTCTCATGACATCTCCTATTATCTTGATTTATCTTTTCAGAATGGAATCTTCAAGACATTAAGTTATAAAAAGGGAAGTTCATGGAGTTCAAAGATACGTGTTTCTCCACTAATCAAAGAAATTAAATAGACATCCAAAGAAAGCTACCTGTCCATTAGAACCATATGCAGAGTATAACAAAGTTCCCTTCTCTACATTACCACCACATTTGCTAATTGCAGAAGCGAGAAAGGTTGATTTGACTGCACTTTGTGCTGTATCAAGCAAAAGAAAACTGAGTGATAGAATTTGCCAGCAAGGCATTAACTGACGGGTTTATGAAATTCAAAAACTCCTAAAGTTATCTGTCTTAGGCTTATGAAATCCAATAGTTTTTCTTATCAGTGCAGACCCCACTTTGTGGGAATACACTGGGTATGTTGTTGTTGTTGCAGTTTTAGCTTTGGAAACCAAGTTTACCTTTGACAACATGTGGACACTAAATGACGGTATACTTGGAAAGGAAATGCAGCACAAAAACAGGTAAGGTAGAAGAGATTGTAGAAGATAACATTCAAAGTTAGAAAGACTCCAGTAACTGTTACATTCAAGAGACTGCTTATTGTTGGTTACTATATGAGTAAATCGACCAGACTATTTCCACCAAAATGGGCAGCCCGGTGCACTAAATGCGCAGGGTCTGAGGAAGGGACGGACCACAAGGGTCTATTATATGCAGCCTTACCCTGCATTTCTGCAAGAGGCTGTTTCCACGACTTGAACCCGTGACCTCCTGGTCACATGACAACTACTATACAGTTACTCCTAGGCTCCTCTCCAACCAGACTATCACCACCAATTATATAATTAAGAAAAAACCTGAATTAGTTGGTAAATCTCCTCTAAGGTGTATTCATATTAATGATGCTTGTATAACAGAAACATGAAGCCAAACGCATAAAAAACTAGCATCTAAAGTCCCATACCAGCAAACTGGATGAGATCTGCATATGAGATTGGTCCACCTTTGGAATCTGCATCTATAACCTTCTTTGATTCCTCCAACAAATCCAAAGCAGCAGTAAGCCCCTTATTTTCTGGTCTGCTGATCTCTGAGCTTCACATAGGGAATACGGGTACAAGAAAGATGTATAAAAAGCAAGGTAATATCTCAATCGGGAATCAATTTTCAGCAAAAAGTGAGATCTCATGCTATAACATGAAACTTGATGCAGATAGTCAGCCAAGCTAATGAACACAATTCATATATCATAAAATTTCCATCAAGTTTGAGTCTAGACAGTAGCACTCCTGAAACCTAACAGAGAACTTAAATGCATTTGGATTGAAGAAAACATGACCAGATAATGGTGAAAGCAGGATTTTCATCGAGGGGATTCATAAAGTAAAAGAAGTAACCGCACGAAATTCAACATCTAATATATATACATAATTATTTTTCAGAGAAGCTAGAGATGGATTCATGATTTGAGGTTTCCTAGTGCGAGCTCCAGTAAATACTACAACAATAATTGTTTTAACAGTCAAATATTTATAGATGTTTAATAGATTTCTTACTATAAATACAGGGTGTGAGCAAAAAAATACTGGCTCATGTGAACCTGTAATCAGGCCTCTAGGTCCGCCCCTGCCCCCTTCCACCCCCACCTCCGCCACTGTGACCAGAGTCTTTTTTATCCAGTTTCAACATAAAAAAATGAAAATTTTCATTTGACTTCATGGGATTATAACACTTTATCCATGGCAATAGGTTGAAAAGAAAGTACCTTAAACGTATTGATCCATTGGGACCCCCGGATTTTGTTGCCTGCAAAATATTCCTCAATTACACAAGTCTTTTGCTTTTCTCAGTCAAGATAAAGGAGATAATGGTTTCTGACCTTATCATAGGTCATGGCGTCGTTAAGTGCTAAAGTTAGTATGGATGGAATTATATCCGGATTTGCCTGGAAGAGACCAAAGACAAAAAAGATACAGAGAACTCTCAGAATTTGTATGTTAAACTTGAGTAATTAGCACCACTTATTAAAGATTCACCTTCATAGCATCGAAAAGAGTCCCCTTGATCTTTGCTGTAAATAAAGAAAAAGGAATGTCAATTCAGTGAAATGAAGCATGCTAGATTTGCTTTTGAGAGGAAAATGAAGACTTTGACTAGCTTACATTGAAACTCTGACCGCTGTCTGCGCTGTATCAAATCAGCAGCATTAGCTACTTCAATGAATGAGCTGGATCTTGCTATCAAGTCCTAACAGAAATTACAGCTGAAAGTAATCATCATCTCAACACTCATATATTGTTAGATGAGATAGCAGTCCACAATGTAAATTTGTAAAATTTATTTGTGCATATGCATTTGAATAAATTTTTCAATATTTGGTCCACAATAACTTTATTTCTGGTTGTACAATTTTCCATCTACCTTACTTCTTTACTTTGACTTATCTGCCTGTAAACATTTTCCTTTTCTTCAAAAGATAAATACTTGTACTGAGTTCTTAGGAACGAAGGTACTGGAGAAGTTTGTGCCTACATGAATTTTGAAAATAGAGCAGAAACTAACATATATAACCTGTTAGTACTAATACTTATCATTTTTCAGGACTAGCCCTATCTGACATACAAACAAAAGAGAAATTTGTACCCTTTCATTCAAAGATGCAAATTGAAGAATTCCTTTTCTGGCAAAAAAACCTTTTTTTTTTTTATAAGGTTCAAGCAAAATCCTACTAACTGAATGCAGGAAACAAATACTAACATGGCTTTAAGCTTGGCCACCAAACACAAAGGAACGCAGTCAAGCTAGGATGACTTCTAATGGTTGCAACTTGCAAGGTGTGGCAAAAATTTTGAGAACCTCTTTTTTTTCTCCTTATTTGCATCGCGAGCTCTGTGCATGAGAAGCTAATAAGCAACATTCAATCTTTCTTAACACTTTGTACGTTTGAAGGCCCATCCCCTATGGAAGGGTACAAAGACGAGACCTTTATCCAACTGTTTTTTTACATAAAGAAATGAACATACAAAAACATGCTTCTATTCCATTTGCTTTATTCGGGATGATCTTTAACTTTTAATATATATTTCATTCCCCCTCTTTCAGGAGATCGAATATGAAAATGTGGAAAAGTTGAAGCTTTCTGAGAATGGAGAACGCTGGACGGCTGTGGAGGCCTGAAAACAAGACAATTCAAGAAAAGGGCATGCATTCCATAGGAAAAAATTACAACAGGAAACTGAAGGGAAGTTTTTTTTATCAGAATAAGAAAAGGCCTGAACTAAGTAGCAAGAATCAATAACTGTTGAAGAAAACAAAGAAATAGGGATTTGGGGGTGGGGGTGGGGGGTGGGGGGGATCACTAGTCCATGTGTTTCTAGTTTCAGATTATTTCCGTTGAAGGGTTGAGAGTGGGAATGACCTTAGAGCCTTTGACAGTAATCATGTGTTACACAATTTGGACCTTTAATAGGATGTATTTAAGCAAAGGCCCTAGATACTAAACATTATTTTTCAGCACTAAGTTAGTTAATTGTAAATTGTTAATTAGACATTTCTCTCATTGTTAGACACAACGCAAGTGCTCAGGATGCATATTGGATTGCAGTACACAACATTATTGAAGTTTAACTCCTTTCTTCTGTTGACAGTAGTTAATGTGAACATGTTAGACGTCTTTCTCATTGTTAGACACAATTGATGTACTCAAGATGCACACTGGATGATCACATTACACTACATTGTTGAACTTTAACTCACTTCTTCCAACAAAGCAAAGCCATCCTGCTTAAATGGAAATAAGGGACTCACCATGCCTACTGCTGCTCCAACGGATTGAAGAATATCACGTCTACGAAAGCGATCCTCATTATTAAGATCTGGTCCAAACTTGCAACAAATCATACCCTGAAACATTCACAAAAAAAGAAAAAGAAAATTAAATTCATTTAGTAAAATGGGGGGCTGATTTTTCAATGGTCACTCAACTAATAATTATTATCTTCAAAAGTCAGTTTTTCTTGATTTCAATTTTCTTCGATGGAGAAAGTGATCTTCTGAGATAATAACTATCAATTAAGTGACCATCCAACCTCACAACTTTCCATCCCATTGACTTGTATTGTGCTAATAAAACTACTCTGAAAGTTGCATTCTCTATACTCCCTCCGTTTCATTCTACTTGCCCCTATACCAAAAATAGACGTTTTATTTTACTTGTTCATTTTAGCAAATCATGAGAATTTTATTACTTTTGTCCATACTACACTGGTATTAAATAACTACGTAAAACAGTAGTGGTCACATTTACACCTCTAATTAGGACTTTCTCGAGGAGTGTGTCAGATAAACAGGGGCCAACTAATATGAAATGAAGGGATTGTGTTAGTGGCAAGATAAACAAATGTAAGTGATCATGAATAGCATGCAAGTAAAGATTTTTTTTTTAAAAAAACCTCAATAACATTAATTAAAGGAAAACATGAGCTAAAGAGACATAGAAGCTTAGCATTTCAAAGAAAAAGAGAGAGCTGTAATTACAGGTTGAGGAGGATATCTTGAGGCATTGGTAATGGAAGATGGTGAAGGAATGAGTGAAACCAAAGAGGGAAGTGTTGAAGCAAAAGAGACCATTCCTGCTGTGTAGTTCCAAGATTGTGTCTGTGCAGTGCAAAGGAGAAAATGGTTGGAAGAGTTGTGAAGGAGAGAGGATAGTGATCAGTTTGAGTGGGGTCTTCAAAACCTTTAGCTATTTTGTGTTGTAGACAGTTGTGTTATCCTATCCAAACAATGACCCCTTGCTGCCTTGCTGGTATTGGGGGTCATTTCTTTGTGTGCAGTGTGTTGTAATAAAAGAACCAAATTAATTACTCCCTCCGTTTGAAAAAGAATGATCTTTTTTGACTTGACATGGAGTTTAAGAAAATAAAGCAGACTTTTGAGCCTTGTGGACATAGATTAAAGTTGTGTCAAATGTACCAAAATGACCTTTAATCTTATGGTCTTAAACAAGCCGTGTGAAAAGTTGAAATTAAAGTATTGCCAAAAAAAGAAAGGGTCATTCTTTTTGAAATAGACTAAAAAGAAAAGTAAGTCTTTCTTTTTTAAACAGAGGGAGTAAAAGAAAGGCTCGGGAAAAAAAAACAATTTAGGGATAATTGTTATAAAATATTATAGTTAGTGTGAATATTCACTACTCTAAGAATTTACTCCAATTCTTCACTACTTCACACAGCATTATGTGTATAACTCTCACACCCTTTAACCCCCCCCCTCCCCCCCTCCCCCCCCCCCATAATTTTCTTATTTAATGTTATGTTATGACAACCATTTGTATGTCTCTATGAAAACTATAAATAGAAGCACAAGATCTCATATTGTGTACACTTGAAACTTGAAAGAATAAGAATGCATGTTCTCCTCTCATGTCTCTCATTTCTTGTCTACTTTCTTCTTTTATATTATCTATTTTAGCTTAGTTTTACAATAATAATATCATTTTTGGTACTTAAATTATAGGTATATTCTGATTTTAGTCTTTGTGATATATGACAAAGTACATTTAACCTTCAATTAATAAAAAATGTGTGTTTTTAGTACTTTTATGTAGGAATTTTGTTGTATTTAAATTACTTTTAGAATCATATTATCGTTAAATATGGAGTGATAGTACAAACTTAACATAATATATGGATAATTAACTGGTGAAACGATAAATAATTATGACAAATTTGAAAATATCCAGAAGCAGGGGAATCACTAGCATACATTTCAATCAATTGGAGATTAAATATGTGTAATCATATATCACAAGGATCAACATTAAAATTTATCAATAACTGAAGGATCAAAATTAGAGTCTATTAATAAGTGAAAAGCAATTGTCTAATAGACTCTTGTACTTATATGTTTTTGTATTCTGGACTCTTCAACTCACCTCTTTGCCAACTTAACCCTTAAACCCATCGGAAAACAATATTTTAAACTCTTTTCTCATCTGATTGATATGCGTATAATACAATTTAGTACACACCATTTTCTCTTTGGTCAAACAAACCCTCATACTTTTCTCACCCTTATTTCTCTCATTCACTCCCACAATCATATTCATTCTTCAAGTCGAGTGCAATTTTCAGTCTCTCTTTGTAAGTTTGTCAACCTCGTCTTAACCTAAAATAATATCTGTTTGTTCTCATTATTTTTGGTCTATTATTTTCATGTATGTGGATGTACGGTGAAGACAAATTGGAGACAGTGATATAAATGCCATCAACGGAAAGACGAACAGAGAAAATAGTAGAAGTGAAGATATTTATTGTATAGTAATGACTTCAACGGAAATTGCATAGCCAGTACTCAGTAGGCAAAATGTCATATTTTAGGATTTAGGATTTTTGCAATAATTATTCTGTGCTTTTTTTGGAAGTTTTGTTTTTTCTGAATGTTTGATGAAATTGGAGAAAGTTTAATTTTTTTTAGTGTTTGATGAAATTGAAGAAAAAATAATTATTTTTTTGGGTATTTGATTGAATTTGAGAAAGTTTAAATCTTTTTTTTTCTGGGGTTTTGATGAAAATGAAGAAAGATTAATTTTTTTCTGAGTGTTTAAAGAAATTGCTGAAAGATTAGTTTTTTTCCTTCTTTTTGGGTGTTTAATGAAATTGCGGAGAGATGAATTTTTCTTTTCTTAGTGTTTGTGGGTCAGGTCAGAAGACTAAGAAGGGGGAGAAGAAGGTTGTGTGGGGAGAAATTATTGAGGAGAAAGGTTTATATAGTTGGCAGGTACATATATATGTTGAGCAGTACAAGTGAATGAGCAACAAAAATAAAACCAAAAAAATCGATTGATAACTAAATGAGTAAAAGGGATAAAGAAGAAGAATAACAATATAAATTTAAAATAATTAATGGAGAAGAAATTTGGAGAGAAAAAATCAACTGAAAGGCAAGAAGGAGCTCAAATTTTGATTAACAATGATGTTAGAATAATTAAGCAAGAAATAAGTATTATAAACAACAAAAGTGATCAATTTTACCCTTTTAGAAGACCTTATGCGCCTAAAATGTGTGTGTATCACACACACTTTGGACAAAAATGTCACATAGGATGACAGGTCAAAAAAATGATATAAATTATTATGTTTCGATGGGTTTAAGAATTCAGTTGACAAAGAGGTGAGTAAAAGAATCTAGAATATAAAAATATATAAGTACAAGGGTCTATTATAACATTTTGCCATAAGTGAAGGATCAAAATGCCATTAACCTACCAATTTAATACTTCCGGTAGAATTGAACAGCAGCCACATCATTTTTTTTTGTCTCTCTCAAAATTCACTATAGATTCTTCATCTTTTTGTTCGTTTTCTCCGCCCGCTGATCTTCAGGTTAGTATTATATATATCTCTCCGCTCTATTTACTGTGTGATTCCATCAGTTATATGGTTTGGACCTAGGGTTATAATTTGTTGATTTGTTTTTTTTCTTTGATAACCTTCGTGTCCGGGCCAGCTTGCGCGCACCTCGACTAATTTCACGGGATACCTGCTACCTCCCACCAACAATTGGTATCAGATAACTCTGTCCACTAAGGCTAGAACAGATGGAAAGAAATCACTAGTGTTTGTGTCCGTTGGGAATTGAACCTGAGACCTCATTGGGTATAGTTGGACCTAACTTTCTATAAGGGCTTCAATTTAGGTTGCTTTGATCTTTCCAGAACTTCTCTGTATTCAATAACCCACATCAACTGTTTCCAGCAACATTTTTTAAATTTTGGTTTCGTTGAATAAATGGAAAAAAAAAAAATCGTCCTATTACAATTTTGTTTGGCGAATATTTCTTTAGTATACTCCCTCAGTTCCATTTTACTTGTCACATTTTGCTTCACCAGAGTCAGTTGGACTAATTTTTGAAGCTTAATTAAATTAGATTAATTCAATATTTTAAATTTTATATTTAGATGTATGAAAACTATATGAAAAATACTATGACTTGCAGTACTTCTCATATTAATATGATGAAAAATTACATCTTTAAATGTTGGTCAAATTTTATATAATTGGACTTTCGAAAAGCAAAAATGTGACAAGGAAAAGGGAATAGAGGGAATACTATATTCTTAAACCCAGTAGCATAAACTTGCCAATTCATGATGAATCCTCATAATACAGATATCGTTGTAGTTACTATATTCTTGAACTTTTTGACACTGATTAAGCTTATTCCATGTATCATTTTTCACAGTTGGTTAAATAATTTGATTTACTGGAGCTGCACTAAGCAAATCAGATTGTTAGGTTTTGGTTGTGAGCGTTCTGTTTGGATAAACCATTTGGGATTGATTCTTGACGTAATGACATCAAGTAGTACACTCTAGAGTTGCAGAGTGCAAACAGACAGTTTTTACCATTTTATAGTAGCTGAGGGTCTACTGGAAACGACCTCTTTACCTTCACAAGGTAGGGGTAAGGCTGCGTAAACACCACCCTTCCCACTTGTGGGATTACACTGGGTATTTTATTACCATTCTATAGTAGCATAAAGAGAGAAGAAAAAGGTCTTTCATTTCCTACATTTTCTTAGCTAAAAGACTGGAATATACAATATTTTTACTCTTCTTTGCTTCATGATTCACGACTCCAAGCATTAGTTATATGGTGTAGTTGTTACAAATTACCAACTTTTTACTACAGCTGAAAGTTTTTCAGAACACTTTTTATTTTGATAAATAAATAAATATATATTGAAGCTTTCCTGATTGATCAAAAGAGTTCGGTTGCTTTGTGTTTTACCTAATCTGAATTTCTTTTGTGATTGGTAGATGATCTGGAAATTTAGGAAATTTTACGGCGGATAGGGCTAATGAAAGGCACTCAGCTGACTGCTTATGTCTATGTATGCTAAAAAGGGTACTTCAAGTTTGTATCCTCCATTTTGCGTGACTTCTATGTTGTTGAAGTTGAGTCTGTGGTTGTGGGTGGCCCTAGAATACATAGAGATTATAAAGAGTGAAAAGCAGTGGACAGAGGATAGGGTCTATGGTTGGGGAGAAGAGAGACCCGGCGACTAAGTGAAACATTTACCTTGAAAAAGACTGAAGCTGATACTAAAAGTTTTCAAACAATCATGCAGCCTTCACCTAATTTTCAAAATAAAACTTGCAATTGCTTAATAATGAGGTGGATAATTATTACAGGATCAGCATACTTGTATTGTGGAAGTTGGAACAAACAGTCAGGAACTTGACTGACAACAACAGCATACCCGGGAAATCCTACAAGTGGGGTAGGGGCGTGTGGGTGTACGGAGACCTTACCCTTACCTTGTGAGGCAGGAGGCTGTTTCCAATAGACCCTCATCTTAAGAAAACTGTTTTTCAAAGCAAGTTTGAGAAAAAATATGAGTAAAAAGCTAAGATGAAACTATCAAAGTAAAGAAGAGTATTTTTATTTTTTTTAAATAAAATTGAACTGAAGAATAAGATAATGGTAGATTATAATACTAATATCGGTAAGGAGAAGAAGGGCAGATAAAGTGCTCTACAATTCTTCCTCGGTCTACTTCTACCTCTCCGTAGACCTATCACTGCCAACCTGTCGCACCTCCTCACTGGGGCATCTATCTTGTCCACCACTGAAGCCACTCCTACTTTGCCCCGTATATCCTCATTCCTAATCTTATCTCTTCTAGTATGCATGCACATTCATTTGACTGGCAATCCAAATAAAGTATGCCCGCACATCCATCTAAGCATCCTCATTTCCGCTACATTCATTTGACCGGCAAGCCAAATATAGCGAGCTGGCAAGACCAATTAAAGCAAGCTGCTTGTGAATTGATAGAGTCTCGCATTGCTTTTTCTCCTATAAGAAAAACTTATTACACTTCAAATAATCTAAGGAAAGTTGTGGGACAATTGGTGCAGAGCTAATGAATGTACATGCTTCATGTGCTGAGACCCTAGTTGCTTCATGCTTCATGTGCTTTATAGAGACAAATTTATAGATAATTCTAATTTATTAATATTAGTTGCTTTATATTCAATTTGTTGCTGCAGCTTCATATATTGTTTTCTGGTCACAAAGTAACATAAAAAGTTCAAAAGGAAAAAATAAAGACTATTGCTTTGATGGTAAACTGGAGTATAATATTTATAATATCTGCCCAACTCTAACCACTAGGTCCTATACATGCGGGGAGTACAAGCAATAAGTTAGTGGTTTGAGTCAGATAGCTGAAATATTGATGACTTCTCATGTGGAATCAATCAAACCTTCCTTCCTAGCAAACTGTAAGATATTTATAGGTCTAAATCAAAAAGGAACTACAATGTTAATGAAGAGACAGCTTAGTGTATTTGCATACACCTTATAGTTATTCTTATACAACAATTTATCAAAATATATCAGGATATCGACAAGCCCTTCACACTTTTTTCCACAATGTTGTAGAGTTGAGAGTGGTTTATGTGTCGAAGTGATAATGTAAGATCCAAAATAAGCAATAATATTCTGGAGACCCTCTTTAATGATGAATTGGAAAACAGTTTTGAGTCCATGCTGCCTTGGTACACACGAGGCGCTTCTTTTTGTTAAAACTATTTTTATTTAAGAGATAATATCACATAATCGAAAAGGTAATGTAGGAACTCTATTTTGAAGAGGAGCCCTACTGTGAACGCTAGGATGCTTGGTAGATGAAAGAGTTGCTAACATATTTGTAGTGCACATGACTTGCAAAACTTTTGTATATCAAGACACATACCTGGAAGACCTTTAATACCTTTGATGATACAAGTAAAAGTAAAATGTCAGTGAGATATTGCGTACTCTGTTGATTGTACACCAAGATATATTATTGCAATACATGTTTGTTTGCATTTCTTTGCTTTCCAGTACTATCTACAGAATATGGTTCTTAGTTTTTAGGAATTCAAGAAATTTGCTACTTTATCAAAAAATATGTTTTTTTGGATCCAATGCGGAAACAGTTCATATTCAGACAAGCTGCATATTATTGTGGTTTATGTTTTGTTTGCAGCATTACTGTAAATTACTTCTAACCAACAATTACTACACATTTTTTTTTGTTTGTTAGCTTTCTGACTGGATTATTTACTTTTACAGGAGATGGTGGATACGTTACCATACTACAAAACTGTTGATTTCCTAAGGTTATTATCTCATAGAACTCAACTGACTCAAGGCTAGCAAGAAACTTAAAAATCAAAGCAACAAAGAAAAGACCCTGCTTTGCGGTCTTAAACGTGGATTAAACCCTTAACCTTTGTTGTCCTCATTTTTAAAGATATAAACAGGGAGATTTTTCAACCCGTTCAGAAAATAATGGCTTCGTTTGGGTCTCTTAAGCAGGCTATCTTTGATAGACAAACAAGAAAACAGCAATACCAAGATCACATACGAGGCCTGAATGCTTATGATCGCCACAAGAAGTTCCTCAATGATTATATCGGATTTTATGGAAGAGAGACATCCACACAAGAAAAGTTACCTGTCAAAACAGATCAGGATACCCTTAGAGAAGGATACCGATTCATACGAACTGAGGAAGATGATATGAATCCATCTTGGGAGCAAAGGCTGGTGAAGCGCTACTATGACAAGCTTTTCAAAGAATACTGCATAGCTGATATGACACACTATAAGAGTGGTAAGATTGGTCTGAGATGGAGGACCGAAAAGGAAGTGACATCTGGGAAAGGGCATTTTGTCTGTGGTAACAAACACTGCAATGAGAAAGACGGTCTAGCAAGCTACGAGGTGAATTTTTCATATGTTGAAGCAGGAGAAAGCAAACAGGCCCTGGTGAAATTGGTAGCCTGTGAGAGATGCGCAGAAAAGCTTCTTTATAAAAAGAGGAAAGAGAAGGATCAATCTAGAGAAAACCTAAAGGATAAGCATAGAAGGAAAAGGGAAAGATCTGTAAGTGATGATGAAAATAAGGATGATAATTATGAACAAAGGAAAGGCAGGAGTAGAGGGTCGAAGGCTTCAACTTCATCTGATAATCCGGATAATGAAGATATTGACGAGTATCTGGAGGGAATGTTTCCTTGACAGGATGTTTTTTCTAGAGATTTTAAGTTTCATTAAATTAGTTTAGATTGTAGCTAGGTATTTTTGTTTGGGCAATGGAGAGGAAATTTGGCAGGAAAAGCGCAAGTAAATTCTTGTTTTAAAAGGCTAGACTAGTTAAAGAAACACATGAAGGAACCTGGAAAATCTTGAAGTGCGGCGTATTCTATTTGGTTGTCTCGTCCATACAAAAGCAAGAAGTGTAGCAAGTGATATTTCTACTTAGTTTTCAACAGCTTTAGCTAATAAGTAGCTCCTCTGAACGTAAATATATAATCCTTTGCACACTTGTGTTCATTATGAAGTTTCTTGAAGTTTACTCCTTTGACATAATGGATATCCATCCTTGAATGTTGTAGATCAATTTAACGCACAAGTATGTTGAAAACATAATCATGTATGGTTGTGTAATTTTAGCAGGCAGCGAAGTTCATGTAGACATGCAAGATATGATTGCGTACAATAGACTCTTGTAGTTCAATCCTTCTCTGGATTTCTGCGCATGGCGGGAGCTTTAGTGCAGGGGCTGTCCTTTTAGCAAAATCCATGACTTTCTATTGCTTTCTATGTTAGTTTGTTGTTTATCAAGTACCCACTAGGCTTCACTCGCTATCAAAAAGGGTGAAACCCCGAACTTCACTTTGGTATTTGTGAAAACAGTTATTCAATTAAATATGTACTGCTATTCAACTATTTCAATCATGTCTCAAGTAACTATATTCAAGATTTATTAGAAACCATGGAAGGAAAACTTTTTTCCCCAGGGAGTTGAGCCAAATGTAGCAGTCATGAATTGCTCAATTCCAGGTACCATTTACTAGGAAACTATTTGGTAGAGAATTGAATTGATTAGCTTTCTTTTGGTGAAAATGTCAAGAATAAATAGATACACCAAGAAAAAAAAGGAGCTAAATGTTAATAAGAAAACAGGTTTCTCCACAATGAGGCCCTCCCTCTGTACAAATTTGACATTTATCTCAATCAAATTCCACTCTCTGCTACATGGAGAAACTTATTTTCTTCAATCATCTACACCTATAAGTCACTTGGAACAATCTATTCCCACTCTGTATGTACATTTCGCATGTTAATCAGCTCGTTGCCTGCTCCAGCGTCGATAAATAAGACCGGAACAGCATCAGTAATGCAACACATGGATCTTGTGCTTCATCAGAACTAGCTGATACTATGAGAATTATTCGTGTATGACAATTCCTTTTGACATAAACAGTCTGGTAAAGGATTTACATAAAATGCCTCCTCTGAACGGAACCTATCCGTTCCCTTTGTACCTGAAATTGGCCCTTTCCTCTTTCTTGGTGATCCTTGCCTGCACAACAAAAAAATAATAATGAAAACAACAAAAAACAAACAAATGAGATCAGACACCAGTTTGTATCGGTCCTTGGTTAAACTACCCATATCTCAGTCTAATAACCATAACAGAAGTGATTTCATGGAACAACAGACCAGAACCAAGATCCAAGAAGCACTAATTGTCACAAGATTTCAAAGATCTACTGTAGTAGTAGTTAAGAGTAAACAAAACTCAAAATTGTAATTTTCAGTTTTTTGGCTTTAAATGGAAGTGACAAAGATACCACTCGTTACTGGTCAATGCCAGGAAAAACTTCTAAGAGCATCCAGTTGCAAATCTTTTCCCAAACACACCACAAAGAAAATACATCATCAGGCTCCGGAAAGATGGGACAAGAATAATTGCAAGCAGCTAAGTGCTGGAATTCAGAGAGAAATTTAACCACTATATCGCCAGGACCATCTAATGGCATCAAGAATGTCATCACTCATCAGCACCCTGATATATTCAACAAACAGATAAAAATATATCTACATTTGACATACCGCCTCCTGTGGATTTCAATAATGCGATTGGACAGATGTTTCCCCTCTTTCATTGTACCCAAGTCAACTTTGTCAAAAAGCCGGACAAGAGTTCTCCTGGAGATTACAAGGGAAGAATTAGCAGGAGATACTAAATACTAAGTGGGAACTAAAGATACTGATATATCATGTGCAGAAAGGAGGTCTTGCCTATCAGGAGATATTGTTTTCCTATGCCCCAGAAATCGACGATGTCCCTCAACTGCTCTTGCCATATTTCCGGAGTACGTAGGAATGAATATGTCACTCTCAACAGACACGATATAGTCTAGGGCAGCCAATTGAGATGCATGATTGACAAATGGCTCAAGCTCCTCAATAGAAGCCAACTTTTCCTGCAACAAAGATGCAAATCACTCTTTAAGCAAGCGAGAGCCCAGTACATAGATCAGAAGTACTCTGCTTTGAGATTATATGACTTATGTAGGACCGAGAATTGAAGGAACATGCCTTGGTAGATTGAAATCGCAATACTGATATTCAATTAAAATTCATAAGCGAAAAAAGGTAAAATAAACAATTCGTTATGCCAATATTGATGCTGCAAATTCAGCACTTGAACAGATTAACCATATAAGTTCTCTTTGGGATCTCAAGAAGCATCACAATAAGAAGTTGGACTTCCCTGACTGAAAAACAAAGACCTTAATTTGGTCAGAATAGCTTAAGCTATTAGAGAATTTGCTCCTCAATGGGGACATCACAATCGTCATTTCAAATATTGACAGAGCTGGAAATGGATATCTGAATGACCAGTTTCTTTTTGACAAATTACAGTTAAAATTTACGAATCTTTTGAAAGATCCAAAACAAAGTCTATTATTTTTACCATTCTGTTCTATGCACTTGCTGATGCGCATGAATAGTTTTTGCCTAGCACAAAAAGAAAGATCCATGCATACTGCTATAAAGAACACCGATATTAATAGTTAGCAAAATTTGTGGATGATTTTATTTAAATTCACTCCAAGGAAGTGTTCAGATTATTATGCTAGCTGGACCATCTTAAGTTGTACCAGCTATGTTTTCACACGCATATAGTCATTGAGACCAAGAATTGAGCACATGGAGTTTTTGAATTAGTTTCATGTGATCCCCTCACTTGTCTTCGTGGAACTATCATCATCTTCTATTTTAGTTTTGATTTGAACGAAAAACAACTCTAAAGTTGTACAAAATGGACTGTAACTCAATGTATTTACACAGTTAAGTCTTGGTTATTGTTTCATCATCATTTTAACTTGTTGAGACATTATTGCTTGTTTAAACATATTAAGTATCGTCTTGAGGATTGATGTGTTGATCTTACTTAAATTAGGCAGTGGTTCGTTTGATGGAACGAGCCCATCAGCTTCTGCCTGGGACCAATTTGGGTGGTGACATGATGTGTTTGATAGCACCAGCAATAAAATTATTCCACCGTGTTTATCGACTTAGAAACTATCTACAGGCCCATTTCACTCTGTAAAAGATCCTTCTTCAATCTTTGACCACATATCATACCTTCAGAGTTCATGGGCATGCACATTCATAAAATCCACTAGAAGTTACATAGAAATCCACAATCATGTGAGGTATCCAACTAACAAAAATCATCCAAGATATTAAGCAACAATTCAAGAAGGTTTGCAGACCATATACCTTGTTCATTAATAAGGGGTAGCGCAACAACAGATCAGACATATGAGAATCACCCCCATATATCTCTCCAGCAGCAATATATATAGGAGTGTTTGGTGGAAATCCAAGAGCAGAAAGGAATAGTCCAACTTCTCTGGGAGTTAAAGGACAATAGCCTTTACTTCTCTGTTCTACCGGGTCGATGTCTTTTACCTTCCACCATGTGGTATTTTCCCTACAAACAATCAAGATAATGAAATAACCATTACTAGATTAGAAATTCAAACAATCTAGTCAATGGCATGCTACTAATGCAAACAAAAGCAAGGAGAGTGATGGATGTGACAGGGCAAGGGCTCCAATTCAGGCCAATCACTACACATAGAAACAAACAAGCACAACGTCATAGATTTCTTTTAGAAGAAATGAACCAATCAGTATGGCATCTAGAGATCCTTTTCTTTGTGAATGTTCCCCTTTTTTTTTGAAACTAACTTCTTGAATGGATGGTTCTAAAGTTTGTACACAATACAATTGAACCCCACAGGAACAAAAATACGAGAACGGTGAGCTAGGCATCTCCTAACACCCAAACAAAATGAAAGCATATGGTTGAAGTTCCACCTGTTAAAATGTTCATGCTTCTTTGTAGACAAACTTTTGTTTCAGGAGGTCAGAATTTAGCCAACAATTAATCACAAGCACATGCTCTGGCTATCAGATAACTATACGTCATCATAATTTACCTAATTGCTTTCAGTTCCGCAGCTTCTTCTGGGGATAGATCATGTGTGCATCCACTAAAAGCAAGCATGTCCTTTTCAAATCGCAAATGTAAAGCAATATAGGGGCCATGGGATCTCATCCGATCAACCAGCATCTGTAAATAGTAGTTGAATCAATGAAATAGCCCGGGCAAAGAAACAGTTCAACATGTTTTTGAACTAAGCACCAATAAGTGGTGACCTTTCCCATTGCTTCAATCTCGGGAGCAAATCGAAGAGCTTCATAACAAGCTCGACACCGCAACTTCTGAATATCAGGAGGAAGATTATTATTCGCCAATCTTGAATCAGACTTGGCAGCTCGAATGATCTAAAAAGATTAGATCGCATCCATTAGTCAAAAATGAACGTTGTTGTTTTCTTAGCACGCAGATTAGTTTTATGTACCTGGTATTCATCCCACAGTCGTGCAATCTCTTCCTCATAGTAATTTACACCAGACCAACTCCTAAAATGCTTAACTGCTTTAGTTGCAGATGCCAGTTCCTTCGGTAGCTTTTTGACAACATTTACATTGTTTTTCAATGAATTAATAAAATGGTCTTCATCAAAGACATCGGAGAAGTTGCTGCAATTCAGGTGTAAGAGAGTAAATTTCACAAGTTTATGCACAATTTATGCAGCAAGTACAATTCACTCAAATCTGTAAGGATGAAAGGGATGCTGATCCCCTAGCAACCAACAGTTCAAAATGAACATGAACCCCCCTCCCAAAAAAAAAATTGCTTACTATAGGACATTACGCACCTAGAGTCCTGCCAAAGTGAGCGCTTGTCAAGCTCAGGTATCACAAGAGTAGCATTTATGATACGAGCAACAGCAACCATGTCACAAATCTGCAACACAACCACCATTGCTTTCAGCAGAAAGCCACAAACAACAACAACAACATACGCAGTGTATTCCCACAAAGTCGGGTCTGGGGAGGGTAAGATGTACGCAGTCCATACCACTACCTCGAACGAAGTAGAGAGGATATTTCCGATAGACCCCCGGCCAGAAAGCCACAAAAAATGAAAAGTAAACGTTTATGCATACATTGTGTGAACTTTGCACGGATGACAAAATTTTCATGGATAGATAACAAAACAAAAAATGTTGAAAAAAATAAAAATATCATTAAACCTTGTAAAGAAAAGAATCAAATAATATGCAGCAAAAAATTGGGAACAAACATGTGTACTAGTTCAGGGGAACTAAATTGGCTTCTAGAAGAATTGAAATGTGAACCAAATGCTAAAAATAAGCGGTAGAAGAAATATCAATTGAAGAAACTAATGCTGAGTTTGGTTATGATTAATTAAAGATGCACATTTAACATAACGGACTTCCACTCACCCCCCCTCCCACCAACCCATAGAAAAGGAAATACAACTTCATTTTCTATGAGTAAAAGTAATGTCTGGTTATAGATGGCATGGGTTATGATAACCAGTCATCAGTTATCAACAAAATGAATGCAAAGAAGATAAGTTATAGCACTAAACTTTTTCAACCATTTCTTCCTCCAAAAGAACTAATCCTAACTTGTAATAGTTACATAAAGGATTAAGTCCAATATTTATGTTTTAGTCATTTGGATCTTCACAGAAAGAGAGACCTCAGCGGTCTGAACCATACTTCAAATTTAATGTATTGTCCAACAACATACATATTCCAGTGGATCGTGATACTGAAAGGAAATAAGAAAATAATAATCCTCAAATTGAAAGAGAAACAGATATCATTAATATGTGAAAAGGAAAAGAGATGAGAAGAATACAGACCCCAGCTCTCATCTGATTGAGCCCACCATTGGCATGAACCAGCAGGTAGCCTCGAGACTCTGGAGGAGCTGGAGGTAAATTGCAAATAAAGATAAACAACATAGACAAATCATATACATTTGATTCAAGACTCTAATATTGTATTGATGGGGATAAGGAATTACTTACATGTATATAACGGACTTGGAGCAACACAAGGAACATAGTCGCGATTTGGGGGCGGTTTCCATAACTTGTCCAAACTCCCATTCCGACTTGCAACATCTAACTGTCAAATCTAAAGGAGTGAACATGAAATATGCATAACTACTTCGTATTTACACAATCTTATATCGGACGTCTACAAACATGCATCAAATCATACCAGATCCAACACTAACCCCGTCATAAACTCAATTTACTTGAAGAAAGAATATTTTTTCTCAAGAGATAAATCGAAATATATTTTTGAGAGAGCATAAAACCTTGCGAGCAGTGAGAGGAGCCTTTGGCAAATGGGGTGGCGCAAGTTCTTGAATCCAGCTTCGCTCTCTACTCAGCCTTTGGTATGAAGTTTCATGTTGCTATAACAATAAAACACCCCATGTCAGTACCTAAACCTTGAAGGACAACCATAACCAAGAAAAAGCGTCAAAATGAAAGAAATACAAAAAAAATATTTTTCAACATGAACCATCGCCATAAAACAGAAAATTAATGATATGATTGAATTTCTAGTCCTTAAGAAGCAGCTCAAAAAAACAGCTCAAGTTAGCATTGACAGTTACAGTTTTTTGTGTTTTTTTTTAATTTGATAACTGTGGTGGTGTCCAGGCAAGCTTTCGCGCACCTCAACTAAATTCATGGGAGACCTGCCACTTCCCACCAGCAACAAGCAACAAATATCAGGTTACTCTATCCACCAAGGCAAGGACACATGGGAAGAATCACCTAGTGTTTATTTTTACAGCTTCTTTTAGAGGAGCATATTGGCTTATTTCCATTCCACTCTTCAAGATTAGATCAATAAATAGCCCGTTTTCGCCTTCCCCCTCTTAATTTTTTTTCAAGTTCAGTTAAGTCCCATTTCATATTGCATCAATAAATCAACAATTTAGTCAAATAAACTAAAAAACACAAACTTTACCAAACCCAATACCATAAAAATCATAACAAGAAATTACACCTCAAATCCAACCCCATCTCATTTCATATATATCAATCCTCAATATGCATTTCCATACTCAAAAATTACTAAAAATAGACAAAACAAATATTTCACAACTTTCAAGAAAACAAAAGAAAATGAAAAAAAAAAAAAAAAAACATTTCAAGAATCATAAAAAAAAGTACCGTGGGAAGTTTATCAGGCAACTTGGTGATTTCTGATGCAGGAAATGCAACATGAACATATAGAAGAGCCAAAAGGGCAATTCCAGCTATAGAAAAAGTTAACACTTTGCGCACAATAGCCACTTTTCTCCACTTTTTCTTCTGCATCTTCAACACCACCACCCTTTTTTCTTTCAAGAAGACAAAAATAGACCAAAATCTGAAATACCCTTTTGGTATTTATGGCAGTTGACAAAGAAAATTGGGTGATTTTGGTTCTTTATTTGCGTGGAATTTGTAACTGTGTTTGATTCTTGAAAGTTGAAATCTTTAACCTCGGTGGGTTTTTTGCCTTTGGGGTGGAGTATTTTTTATGGCATTTATACAGTTATTAATTACCATTATTATTCATGGTTGGGCTGGGGGGAGTACTATTACTACTAAGCAAAGATTGATATTGGGGTGCTTATAGGACGGATTAGACGGATAATTATATTAATGGTTTGATATATATATCACCTTTAAAATATATTAATTTGCTAACTAATCAATAAGATATTAATTAGTTCAATCAGATTAATAATTATTGGGCGGCTACTGGGCAATGTATTAACTCAATCATTTCAAGATAGCTTCTTTCAATTTCACTCACTAATATATTGATCTCCCATTAAATAAAATAATTTTGTAGGTGCATGCACATAAGTATTTATTAAACAAATATTCACATGTACAATAACTTATTATTTCAATATTAAAATATGAAGAAAAGGACCCACCAAAGAAAATGTTACCAAGAAGCACCAAAAGTCCATAGAGAGCAAGAAGACATTATTTTGGTTTGATCAATTTTAAGGAGCGACAGAATATTGATTTGGGCTTTAGGATTAATAGTAGGGTAACTTACACAAATTTTATAAGTTAGGGAGTTAATAACATTTTTTATTATAATTTTATCTAATTACATAAAATTTCAGAAATCCTATTTTGTGATACATATGTTAAGCCTTGATAGACATCGTTTGTGATACATATTAAATTAGAAAATGTGGAGATACATATCGTGTGTGATAGATATTAAAATAGTAAATGTGAAGATATATATTTGTGATACATTTATTTCAGTACAGTGTTATGTATTGAATTAACAGATACATATTTGTGATACTTTTATTTCAGTACAGGGTTGTGTTGATTTAGGAGATACATATTTGTGATACTTTTATTTGAGTACAGTGTTATGTATCATGATTTTTTTTAAAATGAATTGATCTTGTTCTCCATCTTTATACTTCCATTTTATAAAATCTCCATTAACACCACTACCCATTAAGTCTCTCAACCTCCGTTGAAAAGCAGCCAAATATACCAACAACTCCTTCATTCTTCACCATCTTTCCATCATGAATTCCATCTCCGACGAACTAGAGTCACCGAAAACATTACCTCTGTCCCACCGCTGCTTTACTTTCACCGTCACACCACCTTCAAACACACAAAATCAGCCACCATATTCATCCTCCATTAAAAAAAATTTGGAAAACAACCATCAACTTCGGTCGGCAACACCATTAATACACCCGTTTTATTTTCTCCATTAAATGATTAATCAGACCTCACCTCCTCCTCTGTAAACTCTCCGTTTCTCATTATCTCAAACTCATTTCGTCAATTTTCTCACATACCCATTTCGTTTTTCTTGTATTTTTACATCAATCCACATTTTTTGGGGGAAGGAAAAAGATGTAAAAAATTAAAGTATTTGGGGTTTGAGATAGTGAGAAACGCAAAGATATTAAATTTTTTTGAAATATTGTGTCGCACGATTTTGGGCGAAAAAGGTGGAGTAGTTTGCGGCTGTGGGAGGCGACTGATATGTATATGTATCAGATGTATACATCTGTGGGAGGCGACTAATATGTATCAAGTTCAAATCTACAGATCTGAGATAATAATTTTTTTAAAAGTTTGAGATTTTATGTAATAAGGATCCTCAAGTTGGGTTTGGGTAATTTACCCTTAATAGTATGTAAAAAAAAAAAAATATACGGATAAAAATGTAAGTATAATAATTCTTATTGGGTTAACGGTTTACCCTATAAGGAATTTGAGTAATTCAGCCCCTCACCAATATATTGTAAACTATAAAAATTTTATCAGTTCATCAATCGTTAGTTCGATAACCCAATACCAATAAGCTAATTTTTTGGTTAGTTTATCAGTTATAGTTCGATTTTGAACAATCCTAATTGATAGTTACTCTGTTACTAAATATATGTCATATTTTTGGGTCACACGCCTCTTAGAAAAAATTAATGAAAGGATAATTTGACTAAATATCCTTATTTATTACTCGTTTCTATTTAATAGTTATCTGTTTTGCACTATATTAATATCTCTCTATATTTATGACTAAGGGTAAAAGTGAAAACAAATAACTAATTATGTCGTAATTTTCTAAAATGACATATTATTATGAAATATCTATTTTTATTAAGTATAACAAGTATTTGGAGTAGAGGGAGTAATAAGTAGGGAAAATTTGAGAAATAGCTATACGAAAGGGAGAAATGGTTTTTTGACAAGATGTTCATTCTTATTTGTATGAGATCTTTATTTTTAAATATAAGCGATTTGAAAGGGTTATTTTTTTCTATTCAACGTAAGAAGGTAAGGGATCTCATTTTCTCAAACGAAAAGTGAAATTCATAAATTGTCATTTCATTGATACAAAACAAATTTCAAATCTCTTAGTACTATATTTGATAATTTTTTCAAATATTCGTTGTATTTGGTAAATATAGTGTATAGATTTACCTATAATTAGGTAATTATCCCTAACAAATATGAAACGAGAGAGAAAATTCGAGGAAATCACTGACCAATGGGCCAATTAAAGTGCCTCAGTGAGACACACGAAGTATAAAGAAAAAACTATACGACATAAGAAATTTAATCCCTTAATTATGACTCACAACAATACTTTTAAAAAATTATAAATATTAACAAAAATAACATTATTTCAGTAGGCCCATATTTTTAACTCCAATACAATTCTCTGTGTATCATGCTTCATTTTCCTTTTGAACTCATTCTCTCTCATACTTTATCAAATTTTCAGTCATTTATCAAGAATAACTCTTTCTCTCAAAATCACGATCTCCACAAAGTCAGTTCACCAATGCATACAATCACTGTAATGCACTTCAAGCTTATACAATAATAAATACAAAATACAATCACACTCTCTCTCACACACACACACACAGAGCAGTTCATTTTTTTCGTATGTACATGTATATAAACTTGTTATGACCAATGATATATAAATTCAAATACAAATACAAAGCATATATACATAGATACAAAGTTTTAAAAATACATATAATACTGAAAATACATATATGTGATATCTGATTATATACTTTGTATCCGAGACATTTCACAGCGTATGATTTCTATGTTGTATATGAAGATAATTGATTTTATTTGTATTTTTAGTACAAAATAATCTATTTTTTTGTAAATGTATATGCAATCTGCTACATGAAAAATAGTCAGTTGCATCATATGAGCATTTACTTATGAGAAAATTTTGGAAATAATGAACATTAAATAGAATTCACGATTATGATCTTACAAATACAACTTGTTCTATTTATATTTTTAAATGCAAAAGCCTGACGTATTTTTTGATATACATATTTGTATTTTGACATATTCTGGTACCAAATATATACTCAAATAAATATACAAAATATAAATTACTTCATAGTGTATTTTTTTTTTTGATTTTTGTGTTGAGGTTTTCCAGTTGTTTGAATGGAGAGAAAATCAGTAGAATATATGGACATAGAATTAAACGCGTGATTTTAGCAATTAATAACAAATCCTTCCTTTTTGAACTGAATCAGTTATCAGATTTAACTCCTTGGTTAATGAATTGTATTTGTGTTTAATGGATAAATAACAACATAAACACAACTTGATAGTTTTAATTGGTGCTGAAAAGTTATTATCGCCAGTAATTATAATAATGTTGCTACCAACTATCTAATGTCACGATCCAAATCCGTCACAAGTGGCACCCACACTAATCATTCGGTGGGAGAACCATCTAACCCGAACTATTCAAACCCAATACTTAGCCAAATTTAGAATAAACTAGTTGTTTCTATTTAATAAATCAATATTGTCAATATCTCAACTAATAGAATAAATGCGGAAATATTCGAAGTCTAAAAAACCTCCTAAAATCTGAAAGTCATTGTACCAAAATACAACAAAATGTCAATAAAATGGGATCAACCCAAAAATAAGAAAAATGCGGTTTGCTCTACAGTTGAGGTCTCGATGAAGTTGTTGGAAAATACTCTGAGTAAAAAGAAGAGCACAGGTAGTATCAGTACAAAACCACTATGTACTGATAGGGTCATCGGCCAATCCAAAATAATAAATATGAACAAGCAACCATAACTCAGTAAACAAGTACAACCATGACATTTAATAAATACCTTTACCTCAATTATAACTGTTTAACCTTTCTAAAACAATACCAAGAGTTCAGTCAAATATGAGTCCATATAGACAAATAACTCAAGTCAATAAAGACAACAACCAAGTCAAGACCATGACTACCAATCATTAACTAACAACCATGACTCAACCAAAACAAAGCACACACTCAGTCTCAAATACACAAGTAGACATTAACACATATAACCATTTCTTTATTTTCTTAGTTCGGACCACTCAGGAATCCCATATAATCAACAATAATAATAATAATAAGAACAATAATCACAAACTCGGTCCACTTAAGGAACCGTCACACTCACCAATACCTTGTACATACATACTAAGGGTCTTATGATCTCCCACTAGCCATGACCTGCAGAGGACGAGCTTTTGTTCAAGTATCAATCATTCCAGACATCTAGTGTCTGCCAACCTTATACCAACTAATCCCGTGAAGATGTCCATTACTGACTTATCTCACAATAATAATAGTATATCCCGTGAAGATGTCCATTACCGGCTCATCTCACAATAACGACAAATAGCATAACAATCACAATAAATGAGAATAAACAACCATACCTGTACAATCAACAAGCCCTTATTATAACCTCATCATATGTGATTAGCACTTAAGTCATATTTCAACAACTTTACGTTTTCTTAAGCATGCATTGATTAGTATACAAAGAGATAGTTAACATGCACACATAAGTTAAGTTGGATTTCAACTACATTAACCATCACCTACCTCAATCCAAGCTTGCACCACTCAATGACTTGAATCTTACCTTTTCGTGCAATTTTGACTTGAGTGCAGTCTAAAAACAATAATATAATTAAAGTTCAGTCATTGACCTAACACATTTAAGGATTACAACCTAATCCCTTAACCACAAGGTCAAAGTCATGATCATTCTTCCCATTCTAGAAATTTTACCTCCATTCCACCTTAATTTTACCAATTTCATGTTTATCCCGGTGAATTCTAAACATGCAATCTTGAAATAACAACAATTACTCAAAACCCACAAGGATTTTCCATCCAATTTACCTCACTGCACCAGAAAATTCAGCTAGGTCAAGTTAAGTCCTCCCCAAAACTCAAAAACTAGTGATTCTAAGGATTAATTAATGAAAAACTAGTTAATGGGTTAACTTACCTCTACGAAGGAAATTAATGAAATTTGAGTTGGAATCGCCCAAAATCGCCTGTCCCAGCCCTTAGATGAATGTGGAATGAAATAAAACGTTTTTGAAAATTTTCTACATAAATCAGTGTGTATCCTGCTATAGCGACCCTATCCCGCTATAGCGGCCGTATAGCTACAACGGGATTCGTCTGCTATGACGGAGTTGGCAAAAGCTGACTCCCGCTATAGCAGTGCAGTGGTTGCGGCCTGCCTCCCGCTATAGTGGGATATGCGAGGCAGAAATTCGGGATTTTTCCCAGTTTCACCATATTTGCAACACACCCTTAGATTTCGATATCCCGGACTAACAACTTTACATCAAATCCAATATCGAGAGTTCTACTTATCCGAATTCAATTTCAAAAGTTTTTATGCATTTCTTATAGTCTTAGCCATCATAAAATCACCTTAAATCATTTACCCTTAACTAATCCATTCCCGGATAACCCTAGACTATACCTCGTTTGGATTTCTTCCAAGACTAGCCTAGCCTTAAATTTCTAAATCTTAATTCAGAAAAATCCGTAATCCAAATTTTGACACGATAAACTTAACCGTAATGACGGAAAGGATCGTTACACCTATTTAACGCTTAAGGTTTGTTATTTCTAAAATTTTAGTAAATCCTCTTTGTAACCTAATTATCCATATTTATCCATCACTGATCAATCACTTTTTACGTATTTCATAATGCTAAATAGGCCTGTTAGATATTTGAATGTTTGAATTGGCACGTTATTTTCATATAATAATTTTATTATATCACTTTTAATATTATAAATTATTTAAATGTTGAGAGATGAAAAAGGTAAAATATATACAAAATAATAAATTATTTTTAAATTTTTAAAATTGAACAAGTAAAAACTAATATTCATTTATAATATAATAAATAAGTAAAAATGAACGGATAAATTAATACCTTAAGATCAATAGTAGTAGTATTTTTTCCGCGAAGAAATGTACAAAGAGTTCATTATAACATATTACTAATCAAATTAATAATTTCAATGGCAAACAAATTACATATGAGTTATATTAATAAAAAGGAAATGTATAAAATTAATTTCTTTCCATCTAAGATGAAATAATTTATGATTAACAAGTTGTCAAGTGAAATGTAATAGCCTTTTAAATTGGTAGTAATAATATATTTCATAATTATCCCCGCAATAGATAAAGCTCAGTTATCCTTACATTAAATCAACTCATGACATTCGCAACCAATTTGAATTTTTTTGCTCACTTGCATCTTTCTTTTTCTTTCATCTATCTTAATTGTATTTTTTCACCATTGGGTGCCAACAAGTTGGAAATTTACTATGCTCAACATTGAATAAAATAATAAGTATTGGCCTATATATTTTTATTTAAGGACATCTCAATAAAATTAGTGGCACAAATAAAATTAAAATAAAAGTCATTAAAGTATATTCATATACACAAAATAATAATAATAATTAAAGTTATTTTTTAAAATCTTATACACTACTTATTTTTAGTGTAGCATTATTACAAGATATAAAGTTTTTTTTTTTTAACTTCAATTCGTAAGTTTATTATCTATAAAAGTAATGACTAATTCTAGTTAATAAGATGTTAGACATTTATTTGTAATACATCATTTTAGATATTGTCTTAAAAAATTTATTTATTAATATAAAGATTTAGGTTATTTAATTTAAAGTTTTAAAACTTCTCTAGTAAAAAATTGATACTCTTCCCTTTTTTCCATACATAAATTTTGTGCCTTCATTTACAAACCTCAAATTGTTTTAAGCAAAAATAAAACTATAAAATTTATTATTATAATTTTTTGGAACTTCAAAATTTTGAAGACATAAAACAGATATTTTACTAGTCTCATCCTGAATCACCCATATTTCTGCCTTTGACTTTCTATAAGTATTTTTTTATTAGCCTCTCTAAATGGCAATAAAATAATTGAAAGAAAAAAAAAATATTTAAGGGGTTGCAGAATGAGTGCAGATCTCAATATGACCTAAGCGTATTTGGTTGCATTTAATATCCATCTTTCTCCCTTAGTCCAATAATAATTGTCTACTATTAATTTGATATACACACCTCAAGAAATAATAAATAATAGAGATAATTTTATAATATCATCCTTTAAATATAAAAAATTTCATGCTTTAAAAAATGCATTAGGTAATGAATATTATTTAATAGCAGGGATAAAATAGGTACAACATGATAATTATTTATTGATTTTTCAAATTGAACAAAAATTATTGAATATTTATTTTTAGTATAGTGGACAAGTAGAGATGGACGGAGGAAGTAATTGGCATGATGTATGCTTTAGAATACTTGTCATAGTTTTCACAAGAAAAATTGGCATTATCCTTTCTATGTTATGCCCAAAAAGGAACCACAAAAAAAAAAAGAAAAAAGAAGAGATAAAGAATCCACTTGTTATGGAATTATTTAATAATTTTTAAAGACTAAGTATGAATCTGTAAATTTTTAGTTTGTAATAACACACAAGTTGTAAAGCGTTTATGAAAATATAAGCACATTAGATAATCATGACATACTAATACACATATAGCGTTTTCTATCAATAGAAGTTAAAAAAAATGGCCACCGTCTTTTTGTTTATCTTCGTATTGAATATTTAAGAATGTCGTTGAAATGAAATAGAACAGAATAAATATAAATAATTAATGACCCAAATAATTTGCTAACATATAAAACAAATAGCCCTATCAATTGTGTTCCCTTGACCATGTATAGATGTAACTATATAATATATGTTCGCAAGGAATAGCTTTTGTGTGTGGTGGTGGTGGTGGGGGGGGGGGGCAAGCAAGAGAAGCTAAAATCTTTGAATCAATGGCATGAGATATTTTGTGATTCCTTGTCTCAAATTATCTGTCGCATTTCTCTCTTACACGTCGTTCAAGAAATATTTATTATGATGGATTTTGACTATTTTTTTTCTTTGTTTCTTAGAGTATGTCTTAAGATACAGTCATTTTTTGGATCCTGCGCATAGCAAAAACTTAGTGTTCTGGGTTGTCCTATGTCCTACTTTACGTTAAGATATAATCTCACTTCATTTCATATTTAATACTAATCTTTATGTCATCTTTTCATAATTGAAATTGTATGTAAGAACAATTATTAAAGTAAAGCGAGAAAAGAATAAGGAATTTTATCTTTACTTCTAAAATGATATATATATATATATATATATAAAACGACAGATAATTTGAGATGGAAAGAAGAAACTGTCACATTACACTGGCTTAATTTCCATTAGAAGTTAGACAGAATTTTAATGGTATAAGATATCCTCATCAATATTAGTTTTAATTGAATAATTAAAGTTTATATTTATATAGAAAGAAGTTGATATAAATAAAGACACTATATATATATATATCAGCCCTATGCTCATATATACGTAACGCCCTATGTCAGCCTAATTAGAAGTTATATCTTAAAACAGCAATTTAGTATGTTTATCGTGTTGGTGTATATAACCTTGTTGAAATGTTTTTTTCCCTTTATTATTATGTGGAAAAATTGAATTCCAGAAGCAATATTGTCTCAAAAAAAAAATGTCATTCAATGTATGTATAGTAATAGGCATGGATAGCCTATACATTAGCCTTACTATTTGTTAATTAGTTATTTGTCTCTTTTGATTCCTTTAAAGTAATTTGTTTTCACATATGGTTATAACGTTTTCTGTATAATGGAATGGACCATTCTATCAATTTTGTGATATATATAATGTGATCAAAGTTGGACCATTAATAATAATAAAACAATCATTTACATGCTTGCAGGTTTTTTCTCCTTTATTTTTAGCAAGAAACCATTAATGTCACCTAATTTTCTAATTAATTACCGTAATCTCTTAATTGGTTTGCTTGACTTGATCTGTCATCATTATTAATTTAGATCAACTCCAAACATGGACTCAGCTAGCTGACAGCCTAAGAACATCTTTCTTTTTTATTTTTTCAAGTTGATTTTTTTTTAAAAAAAAAAAAAAAATTAAGGAGAAAGAGTTTTGTGTAAGACTGTTTTATAGTAATACGAATTAATTAGAAGCAGCGTAAACGTTTTCGAAAATATTTTGAACTCACACCTATTGCGTGGAAGACTTATATACTGGTATTAGAACGTAAACTTTTGGTTGTGCTTGAAGGGTATACCAATGAGGCCTTTTTAGTTTGACTTAAATCATATATGCTTTTGTAAATTTTTTTTTAAAAAAGATTCGGAGATTAAAAGGAAAAGGTTACATTTATTCTTCTTTCTTGAAACTTCTGTATTTTGGAGAAGAAGGGGGCAAGAATTTGAAGACAGGTGGGGTATTGTCTCTCACGTGATTGTTCAAAAATGAATTCTGCAATGCATGAATCTAAGTTTAATCGACTTTTAATGAGGATACCAAACAAGAGACGATTTTTTTAAAAAAAATAATAGAGAATGATAAAATGTATGAAGAGAGGAGAGGGGCGGGGGGGGGGGGGTAGTAGTATAGAATTGCATCTCTTTAGTAGAGAGAATACAAAATAGCAAGGAAAAAGCAAACCTTCCTTGCATTTCTTACTTCATCTATTCTCTTTGAGTTCTCGTGACTCTTGGTCCCTTTTATAAACTTTATACCTTCCCATCTGCAGGACATTTTTATTTGTATTTGGTGTTTATATTGAATAATTATTGTGATACTTGTGATGGAGGCAGATCGATGTGGATCGAGAAGATGGATCGACAGACTTTTAGGTTGACAAATTTTCAAAAAAAGAGGAACGCGTGATATTTTAGGGGAATCTCACATTAAAATGGGAGGGAAGTCTTTTATGAGGAATAACACAATTAGTTTATATGGTATGTGTGTTTTTGGACTCGATGATGGTGTACATAGCCCCGAATGACAAATTTGTGAGGCCTATTGTGGCAAAGCAAATAATATGTATCATGTGTTTGGATCGCGACAAATATTCAATGCAAGACGTTTTTTTTTTTCCTACACATTTATTATTTAACTATGATGATTTAGTGACATATATGTACTCTTACCTTAAGTATTTGTAGTTAATGAGGTTAGATTGTTCAATTTGATGTACACATTAGGCGCGCATTCCTTGTCTCACCCCGAGATGAGAGGAAGGTCGATTTGACTCTAATTCTAGGCCTGATATTGAAACTTACGCTTGTTAATGATTGGATGGGGAAAGTTTTTTCTTTTTTCATTAATGCTGGCCGAAAATCTTTTACCATACAAAGAATACCAATGAAAGAAATTGGATTTCTAAAAATAAATAAGCAGATAACTTTATATTATAGTTGTCTTTCAATTTTTGATAAATTTCTTATCCAATTACTCAGGTGATTATTTCCAACTTCGTTACTCTCGACTCTCGTACATTCTTGGATAAAAGTGAATTATAACATCCATTTTAACTAATATAATGCTTAACGTGAGGAACACAATTAGATATATTTAAATGGGTCATGCCCTCGCAATATAATTATGATTAGTGGAGTTCTTAATTATTTAGCTAGTTAACTTTAGCTCGCAATAAGATGCCTAAAAATATACAGTAATATTTCTTAATATTCTACATTTTTCTCTTTAAATTACTTAATTAGTTTGACGTGGAAATGTTATCTTGTAGCCCAATTTGAAGAGTAAAATGGAGACACTGAAAAGCACGAAACAAAACCATTTTGGATTGGCTTGTGTGGATAAGAAAAATTTAAACATGTCTTTCACATCAATAGATTTGTTTAATTATATGTAAAATACTACTATATTATTGCTCCAGAGAAACGATTTGAAGCAGATCAATCAACTTTTTCCAAGTTTCATTTACACTTGGTAGCTCCAACATTAGCCAAAGCACATGTCCGGGCCACTTTGTGCATATATCTTGACTAATTTCATAAGGTACTGATCTGCTAATTTGTATTAATACATGTATCAATAATTCACCCATCAAAACTTGGACAGATGAAAAGAAATCACATAATATTTTTGTTTTCATTAGAATTTGAACATGCTTCATGATTCTCACCCCAATTTCATTGACCGTATGTGTTTATTTCCTTTAGTTTTAGTATTCTTGACAAATTGACCACTCGGAGACTTTTTTAAAAAAAGAATGTACTATACGTAAAAGATCTGAAAATGAAAAGCAACATAATGAACTCTTTTAATTCATTTTGCCATAAAACCAAAAACGTATTCACTTTATTTGATATTTTTGAAGTTGAAAATAGAATTGGCGTTGTGTTTAACTATAGTATTTTCAAAAATATTTTAGACTTTGGATGTATTTTTTTATAAAGTGATAGAAAAAATTGAGTTAAAAAAAAGTGAAAACACCTCCAGAGGTATTTTTCAAAAAATCAAAAATTGTGAAAACATATTCCAAAATACATTTTTAATTTTTATGACCAAACAAATATTTTAAAATAAAATAAAAATATATTTTAAAATATTATAAATAATATTTATGTCCAACCGCCTACTTAAAACTTTTTACTGTGAAATGAAACCTCTAGAATCACTAGTCACATCCCCAAAAAAGAGCAAAAAGTCGAGAAAACACCACAAAATTTTAATAATAATAGATCCCTCAAGTATAAGTGAGCTACGTGTCTCCCATTATTACAGAAGAAATTTAATTCGGTGTATGGTACTGCTTATTTACATCTAAGTTTTGATCAATCTTGAAAGAACATAAAGTTGATAAAACTAATAAGGACAGGACAACCACTACAAGGGTCAAGGGGATATAATTAGCACCACTGCTCGATTGAGTTTCTCATACATTTGCTGAGTAAATATCTACTTATTCTTTTTCTTCTTTTGCTGAGATTTTCTTTTTTTGGGGTTGGGTGATGGGGTGGGGGTGCGGGGTGGGTCAAACTCACGATTTCTCTAAAATGTTTCACGTAAGAGTTTTTTTACATCTTACATAGTATAATTTTTTTTTCTTTTAAGCTATCAATGATCTATTTTATTTGGAGATTAACCGTGTGTTATCCACATCATCCGAATATTTATAAATCGAGTTTCACGTCATCACTTTGTCATCTTCATACTCATTCCCATACCATAGAATTTAATTCCAATTGTTGGACTTAGGCAACCCAAAAATACCTTAACAGACGGTGTGATACTGTCTCTTTTAGCCAAGCCTATACGATTTTTCTCTACACCTTATAAGTAACTTTTTTTTTTTTTCTATTCAACTATTGAAGAGAGACTATTTTCGTACGCTAAAAAGAAATTTTGGATACCTTAGATTTGTTAAAGGACTGACATTTTAATTTAATAAACACCATTTGCTTCATATATTGATAATTTAGTTTGTATCTCGCATTTTGTTTTGATCGTTAGGTTATGTTTTAGTTATGGTGGATGTAACTGTATCATATTTAATTAAAATAATGATGTCCACATCAAGACTGACTATTAGTATCTATCGTACTCAATATCAGTATTCATACTTCCACTAGTCATAAGTCAATGCTCACATGAGAGTTGGGGTTGATTTGGCACATTAATGTTACTAAATTTTACCCGTAATATAGTAAAGTCATAAAACTATAGTAGTTTCATTAATTAACGAATTATTGTAGATGTTATATTTCAAAAAATCTATAACATATAACTCATCATAAAGTCAAATTTCTGTCATCGAAAATTAACTTTAATTAAGGAGAAATAGAGAGACAATCGAAATAGTACTACATTGGAGATTTACTCTAGACGTGGGCAAGGGGCAAAAGCACATTAGATACTATTGTGTGACTAAATAGTGAAGAAAAGAACAAATGCACATGGGGAAATTAAGACCCTTGTCTAAAGATTTCTTGTACTCCACTTCCATGAGATTCATTAACTACTGTCTTTTATTTCATGTGAGTGACAATTAAATTTGCCTGAAATTCAGCTGCTTAATTTAAGGCACAAGTAATGGAATTAAGTTCGTTTTCCTCAATTAAATGGATCTTGATGACGGAAAACATATTTGTAGTGTTCATATTGTAATCACATAACAAAGACTCAGATGCTTATTGTTGTTGTGTTTTTTTGGGATAAATTCCAATTCTAGTAGAATGACATAACAGAATTACAATGGGAAAACTTATCACTAGACTTGCCTAAATATTTTGAACTTTACTACACGTTTTAAAATAACCTCATTCCAGTCTCAATTTTGCTTTCTTAAATACTCGGAAGATTTCTCGTGTTTTCCATTTCCAATGTGAGATTTGTCGAGGGTATTACATACGCTCCCCTAAAAGATTCAATAAATATTGTACGAGAGCAACTCTAATACCAAATGTAATAGCACAACCTATGATATTGATACCTTTGTGCCTACACTTGTATGATTTTAAAATGCCTCACCAAAATCTAAAACTCTTCATTAAATTCCATATGTATCTTATGTGTTTTGCCAATATACGTGTTATTTGTCTACAGTGTAGTTGCTAAGAACACTACAATATTGAACCTAACTACATAAGAATTTTAATAGGGCCATGTTGATTTTTTTTAACCAAAAAAAACACTACCTAATGAGAATATTTGAACTAGTAAAAAGTCAATGAAACCTCTATGGTGACATTCCATTGGTCGTGTAAACGTGATAAAAACTTGTAAACTCTACCAAAATCTTCCATTGACCATTTCATTATCATATAAGTTACGCGGATTAGTCTTCACTTTCAATGCCGTATCAGTGTCAGATTCTCCAAATTATATACTACGTTTGGAGAATCTGACACATACCTGGTGACATTTTTAAAAAATCCAAGCAACATATAGGTTATTACAACGTTTTTTCCATTTGAAGCCTTAGTTAATGCTATTAATTCTTTATTAGTAATATAATATCAAACTATCGACTATTTTGTGATGGATATTACTGGTGCTATTCTTGTGATGGATCATTCAACATTTGATTTGACCATAACACCACATATTTAACTATTTATCTTTATCTTTTCATATTCTGGTCCAAAAAAACAACTCTTTTTTTAATTATTAAAAATGAAAAGTCTTTGATATGCAAATTGTCATAATATACGTTAGTTTCATTGTCGTATCACGTATAGAAGAAAAATAGATTTAATTTTATTACTTTGAGATAGACTGCCAAACTTGTGAAGGACTTAATTCTGTTTTTTTTTTCCTTCTTGGATTTATTAGGATTTCTTTTATTTTTTCCTTGTCTACAATATATAAAAAGTGATTATCCCCAAGCAACTATCCATCAAGAATATGTCTTGAATTACTTTTCTTAAGCTTGACTCAGTCTCAACTTATAATATCCTTTAAAAAAAATTTCTCTTTCCTCTAAGAGCTTTTTCCACATAACTTGTGCATGTATTTTTTGATTCACCGTTGATTAAGAAGACTACTCATATAGAGTCTATTGACTTAGCTAATTAAAGGAATTTTTTACTAGGTCTACGTCTAACATGACTTGGTAAAATTATGATACTATATATTAGGTGGAGTAGAAAACGGTGTGCGACTTAGGTAAGAGTAATCTTTTCTAGATCTAAAATGACTTAGGTTAAATTATGCTATTAGTTGGAGTAGAAAAATGGAGAACAAATTGAGTCAACAGAATTGTTCATTATTAAATACTACATATGATTTTTCTTTATGAAAAAACAGAGAGCACTTCTCCCTTTTGTCTTAATTGGCATCATTAGTGCTTGTTTGGAGGCCGGTAGAGAGTCACCTAGCTAGAACACTAGAATTTCCAATTGACCTAACTAGGAAAAGCATCAAAATTGAAAAATAATGTGATAGTTCCAAATGGAACTTAATCTATTGGATGAAAATTTATTGTGGGGTGAGTGGTTTGTTCTTTTTCCACTAAAAACTTACACATTGGATTGATTATCCAAAAGAAAACAAAAACTTTCCACATTGGATTTGTTTAGAGGAGATGTCTTTTTCACTCTCTAATGGTTGAGAATTAGTTGACCTGCACCAAATTATGGAACCAATCTTTCATTTATGTTGGACCATAAATATGTAAATAAATTTAATTATTGTATTAGGCTGCTAAATCTTATATAGTTTTACTTGTCTAATTAATTAGGTACAAACAACATTATCAAGTAATTACACACGAAGGAAATAAACAATAATGTCATTTTTCTAAGGACGCTTGGACAGGTTGATCACTTAACCATTTGATTAAATTACTAAGCAAAACTTATTACATAGGATTTTTAAGTGTCATAAAATAAATTCTATCTAAAAGTTACGGTCGCTTGCCCTAGTTCACCGGTACTAGGTTATGAGAGGCTCTTAATCTGGTCCAATGCTATCTCATAAATAAAGTTTTGAGCTGAACACTATAAAATTGGTCTACATTTTTCATTTGGGCTATTACTAAACTTATAGAGTAGGCATTCGCCAACAAAGACCCATTTTGCGGCTACTATTTAAATTATGTCCATGTAGCTTTAGTGGATTAAATTTGTCTACAGAAAAAAAGAAAAGAAAGGGGGACAAGTTACATAAAAATTTATACTCATCCATTTAAAAAAGAATGATCTACTTTCCTATTTAGTCCGTTTAAAAAATAATAATCTTTTCCTTTTTTAGAAATTTTTTAATTTCAACTTTCCATACGACATGTTTAGGACCACGAGATTAAATGACATTTTGGTACATTTGACATATCTTTAATTTAAGACCATAAAATTCAAAAATCTTCTTTATTTTCTTAAACTCCATATCAAATCAAAATAGGTTATTTTTTTTTAAAACGAGGAGTTACTTAATTAATTAATATACAGACTTCTTGACGGTTAAGCAAGTTCACAAATTTTAAATAGGCCTTGAATGACCCAAAAGTGTGCTCATTGACCCAACCCTTTCCTTCACCCAGCCCAAAACAGGTAACCTGTATCCACTAAGGATTCAAATTGGCATGTTGTAGCCAAAATATTCAAAAATTGGCATTAAATGGCCAAACGTAATGTTTTCGGCCATATTAATAGCCAAATTTATGTTCTCTCTTCCTTGAAAATAATTTCAATTTTTCTCTCTCTCCTCTAAAATTTATCCGTATATCTTCTTTTCCTCTTTCGATTTTTCTCTTTCTTCCTTAAATATTTCTCATCTTTCTTCTGTATCTTCTTTTCCTCTTTCGAGAAAATATATTTCAATTTTTCTCTCTCCTCTTCAAATCTATATTCGTATTTCTCACCTTTCTTCTATATCTTTTTTTCCTCTTTTTTTCTATATTATCTCCATTTTATGTCATGATTTTTTTTCATTGGAGGCCCTCATTACACTTCTATCTTTATTTGTCATATTTTACAAAAAGAAAATAAAAAACATAGGGTTACATGCAAAACAATACTAGTGCGGTTTAGGCATATTTTGAACAACGCTTTAGTGCATTTCTTAGGTGATTTTGCTTGTAGATTGATGAGTAAGTATTTTTCTAAAAAAAGTTACTAAAATTTATGCTAATAAGTTTGATTTTGAAGTTTCTCTATATAAAATTTCAATTTCATCACATATAAAATCTTCCCTATTTTTCCTGCATATTTTAAAATTTAAATAACAAAAGAGCAAGTTTCATTATAATTGTTGCAATAATTGTGAATTTGACAAAAAAAAAAAAAAAAGAAGTGAAAACACAATCAGGATTAAACACATATGTATTATAAAATTTATGTATGCATTCAATTTGATGTGGACAATTTTGTGATATATATGTGGCTTATTTTCTGTTAAGTAAATATAAAAAATGATATTGATATATGCAAAAAATTATATGTATACATTTCAATTTAGTGTAGATGATTTTTACTCATGATTTATGTATATACATAAATATAATGAATTTGTTAATTCAATATAAAGTAAATTTGTTAAATACATTTGATTTTGGTGTTCAATTTTAATGAATTTAATTTGTTAAATATAGTTAATTCATGTATACACTGATTAATTGTTATATATTTATTTGTATTTGAATTTACAAAAATAAATAAATAAATAAATAAATAAATAAAAGAAGAGAGAGAGAGAGAGAGAGTAAATAAAGAGATGGGAGGTTATAGAGAGAGGAATCACTTATCTAATTAGTAATTTGTGCTTATTTTTATTCCTGGAAATAAGGGATAAAAGATATTTAGTCTTTGGCTAATTATGTCAATACTTCTGGGTTCATAATTTACTGATTTGTTTTTGGCTATAAAGATGCCAATTGTTTGTGAGTATGGTATATTTATGTCAATTCCTCAACTTACATCTAATCAATAATACGTATTTTTCATACACAATTTTGTCATTTAACTATAATTAAATGATATATATTATTACTTTAGTTTATAATCAGCTAAGGTTAATTAATATGATTTCTATGAGAGTAAGTGTTGAAAATATAATTAAATAATAAAAATGTGCTTTCTCTAACAACTTTTATATGATATGGTTACACACTCCAACATGGTAGCAGAGCAGACAAAGTTCTTGGGATTAAATCTTACCGCTAGCCATTATCAAAAGAACTTTTCCATGTTTGACCCATGAAAAAGAATTAGGTCCGCACGTGAAGAAACCCATATTCAAGACAATGCTTTTTTGTAGAGGGAAATGGTTTGATCTACACTATCGTTCCTCCTCGTACAAATTGATGCTTTCCGTTTTAAGGATAGTGAATACCTTTATTACTTCTTTCTTCGACTAATGAAAAAGTTCTTTTTTCCCTGCTTGGCGCCATCCATCTTCAAATAGTAAAAGATATTATAATTGAGTTAACTCGCGGGACGCCCTAAAAACCTCCGTCCGACCCCCCGGAGCCCATGGATCAGCTCAATGGCTCGTCCTGAGGGGCTCGGCCCAAAACTCTTTTTGGATCCGGATCCAGTCCCACATCGATCCGTGGGCCCTGCACACGCATAGAATCTCAAAAAAAACTTCGTTTCCTCTCTTTCGCTCGCGGTACGCCCTAAAAACCTCCGCCCGACCCCATCGACCTATGGGCCCCACACGCGCGTAGAATTGCAAAACAACCACGGAAAATCGCAAAAAAACTGTCGTTTTCGCTATTTCGCTCATGAAACGCCCTAAAAACCTCCGCCCGACCCCCTGGAGCCCGTGGATCCAAATAATACTGTTTGGTGGGATTAATTCAATTATTTAAAAGTTTTCAAGGTGATAATTAAATTCATGACCAAATACATTTGAGGATACTTCAAGCGAATGACCTGGAGTCTTCTGAGTAAGTTTCACTATAATTAGGGCTATAATTATTCCACAAGAAAACACAATTTTTTCTAGCTTGTCCCATCGATGGAAAGTTGAATTGAAATAGTCTAATTGTAGACTAACATGAGGCCCAATTAGAACCAGATCCCCAGTCAACCAAACAAATCTAACTTTTACTCTTAGTTACATTCAAAGTCCTCCCTTGTGATGTGTTAAGACTTGAGAGTGATTCATTTGGACCCACAAAAACACTCTCTAACTCTCCGTCTCAATTTAATGGTATTTTTCGCTTTCTATAAATCAATTTAATTAATTTTTGAAGTAGTTAAATTGAATTAGATCAACTCAATAATAATAACATACTCAATGTAATCTCATAAGTGAGGTTTTGAAAGAATAGTGTACACAGAAATCTTATTCCTTCCTTAAACAGGAATAGAGTTTGTTTCCGTAGACCTTCGGCTACTTGAATCAGATCAACTAAATATCTTAAAATTGAAATTTCTATATATGCAAAATTCTACGTAAAGTACTATTTATAAATTATAGTTTTTTCTCATATTAATAAGATGAAAAAGATGTACATTTTAAAATGTTAATCAAACTTTACATAATTTAAATATCAAAAAACTAAAAAGTGTAAAACATAAATTGGAACAGCCGAAATAACACATTAATAAAGTCATTAGATGAAATGGCATAATCTCAGGTGTTTCAATGCAAATAAATCTTCTCATTGGAAAAAATAGTGAAATTGTCGACAGAAAAAAGAGGTGATGGCACGCCAATTATGGTCCTTTTTCTTTGGATCCATGATATAGTATATAGTAAATTATATTAAGCATAGTAACGAAGTTAGAAATTTAAATAAGAAGCTTTACTTAAAAAACATAAAAATTATCTGAACTTACGTCAGTTAAGTTTAAAAAATTATATTAATTCAAGAAAAGAAACAAAATCATTTTTTTAATATAATATAATTTTCAACGAAGAGAATTCGATCTGTGACCTTCACTGAAGGTAGCTAACTTCGTACGTTCCTGCTAACAAGACACAAGATCAGAAAGCAAATTGGCCACCTAAGCCTGCCCATTTGTTTCTTTATGTTCCCATTGAGTTCTGTGTATAGGATAATCCTATAAAATTGGAATATACGATTAATATAACATTTCTTTTATACATTTTTCTCAACAACTCTTAAAAGAAAACATATTATATTCAAATAATAACAACAAGAACAGTATATTAAGTTTAATCTCACCAAGGAGGTCTGAAAATGATAGGATATACGCAAACTTTATCTCCCTACCTTTGTAGATAAGATTGTTTCTGATAGACCCTCCTTGACTCAAAAAAAGTGTAATCAAAAGCATAAAAAACATATAGAGTATTATTTTGAAACATGCGAATATATGTCATGCACTGTAGAGTATGAAACTAAAGAATTACTAGTAAACTACTTTACTGCGCACTCAAATTCTTTAATCCATCTTCTGTTCAGTACTATATATAATATAGTATTTAATTTGATAATAAATATAAATGTGGAGGAAATTGCTGAGAACTTACAGTAGCTAGGGTTCATAACATCTTTCTCTTAGCTGTCATGGAAAATGTTAATACTTTTGATTACTTTTTTGCAACAAAAGTAAGTTATGAAAAAAATATTAGAAGTAATACTAATTAATTTTCTTATCAACTAACCCATTCACATGATTTATTTAAACATTGTGGTGGCTTTTAAGTTAGGATATGAAGTTTCTTGGAGAGATCTTTTTGACACATGACTTGATCACCAGCCTAGCAACAGTACATACAAGTTTGGTGTTATGTGAGGAATAATAATATTTTGTCTCATCATTAACCTCATAGATAACAAAATTGTATTCTACTAATTAACTGGTTTGAACTGCATAACAACGAATCATAAGATCTTTAAAATGATATGGCTGACAAATTTTGGGTAAGTACAATGATTTGCCAGTATTTTTTCCATTTTTCTACTGCTATTTGCATGTGTCTAGCTAGCTTCAGTGAACATTGTAATTTAGAGGTGGCAAAATCGTGGATTAGGTGAGTGATAACACATGCTTAATGAAGCTAGATATAGGCGGATTCAAAATTTAAAGTTTTATGATATATATATATATATATATAATACTAATAATTGAGTTTACAATCAAATTATTTATAGATATTTAATTAATTTCTTAATACATAAGAATATAGGAACTTGTGCAAATGCTATTGAGTTCTCATGAATCCACAACACTTGTGGCTACACATATTCTTTTGCGATTCTTGAATCTTTTTCCTTTTTTGCTAATCCTACATCTTTGTGTATGTTTTGTCACAGTCCAAGCTCATGACATGTATTGTCTGCTTTAGGTCATTAACTCAATAGAATTGTCCCTTGGGCTCGATGATAAAAGTGCACGTGCTATATAAAATTTGTGTTATACTTTATAGGAAAAAAGTTCAAATATGTCATTGAACTATTGAAAATGGCCCATCTATGTCATTCGTTATAAGTTTGGCTCATCTATGCCATCGCCTTTAAAAGTTTGGCTCATCTATGCCACTGCCGTTACAGAAAAGTTCATTTGTGCCATTATTTTGCAACGATGATTTTGCAAAACTATTTTTGACACATGACCTTTTATTAGGAGTCCATGCCACCAAATCCAAAGTCAACCAATATTACTTAAATCAAAATAAAAAATAATATCCATTAAAATAAAATCCGACACAATTAATGGGTTTGATTTTTATTTTTAATTAGTTCGATTTTTATTTTTAATAAGTCTAATTTTTATTCTAACTGTACGGATCAAATTTTATTTTAATGAGACCAAGTTTTTATTTTTTATTTTAAGTTATATTGATTGATTTGGATTTGGTAATGTGGACCTCTAAGAAGAGGCCACATGACAAAAATGATTTTGCAAAAATCACCGTTACAAAATAATGGCACGAATGAACCTTTCTGTAATGGCAGTGACATAGATGAGCCAAACTTTCAATGATAGTGGCATAGATGAGCCAAACTTATAACGGATGACATAGATGAGCCATTTCTAATAGTTTGATGACATATTTGAGCCTTTTCCCTACTTTATATAACTCTTCACTTTTCTCTTCCAATCCGATGTAATATTCACGTAAGGTATCAAATACACCCCTTCTTTAAAAGCTTAATTACCAACCTATAAGCTTGATATAATTAAAGTCCTTCTCTGTGATCCATCCTAATGCGTCACACTTATAGTGCTCACACGACTTTATTGGTTTTCTAATTATTTAATCATACAATACATATTCAAGAAAGCTCTTCTCGTTCTCATATATAGCGCTAGATGCATGAATTGAGTCGTTTATTGTACATGCATTGATACCAAAAACGTCTTATGGGCTCGATAAAAAAAATCAAGATGTAGTCTTTTTTAAAAAAAATTAAAACAAATAAGAATATGTGTAGCTACTAGTTACCTTAGCTTCCAGCTAATTTTTCGAAAACTTTAGTACAAGAAATTAAATTTCTTGGGATGAATAATTTCCTAATCTATTCCAAAATAATTGAATTGTTGAGGCTATGCACACATATTAAGAAAAAAAGAGTACGACATAAATTAGTCATTTTTTTCCATTTTTGCCCTTTTTAATTAATTGTCAAACTATTTTTGAAAAGTAAAAATATCAATCATCAAAACTACTCCCAATACTCACTTATGTGATCAATTTATTCCTAGTACAAAATTCAAAATGTGGCTCTTAGAATGACTAAACGTCTTAATTGAACAAATTTTTGAAGGTAAAACCTTAAAAATTTTGATTGAGCCAAATTTTAAAAATTAATTTCCATCTGAATTTTTTTTATAAAAAAGGTTTACTTTAACATGATTCTTAGTTAATTTAACATGACTACAACACAATTTGATCTAAATATTCCATTTGATACAAATGAACTTCCTCACTTCAATGTTGAAGTAGATCACAATGTTGATGAAAATTCAGCCACATTAATAATGTAAGAAAGTTCCAAGAAAATTAAGTTTCTTGGAACTCTAACTTAGAAAATTAAGTCCAAAACATTAATCAAGAAAATTAAGTTGTAAATGAAGGGTAAATATGGAAAAAGATCTAAAAAATTCTTTTGAACTTTGAACAATTCAATTATTTTGAACTATAAAAAAATCTCAACAATTCAATTATTTTGGAATAGAGGAACTAACTTATACATGAAAATCATGACTCTTTTGCTTCTTTTTTTCTTGTTGGGGGTTGGGTTGGGGGTGAGTATGGAGTGGGGGCGGGGGGTAGGGTAATAACATCTCTTGTTTTACTAATACATGAACAAGAAGCATCTCCTTCTGATGAAAAAGAACTCAGGATCTTTACGTAAATAGCTGGTCGAATTTATTGTTTACTTTTTCTAATTAATATATACATAAATTATACATTGACTAAACATGGTTATACACATATTTTATATAAATTATACATATACTCCATCCGTTCCAAAATACTTGGCCTCTTTTGACTTGGCACACTCATTAAGAAAACATTAATTAGAAGTGTATTTTACAAAATTAATCCTATTAATGATGTTTTGAAACTCTAAATTTAACTATTGTTATTTTTCTTAGTTATTTAATACTGAGGATAATATGAAAAAAAAAGTAACAAAATGCTATTGATTTGCGAAAATGAATAAGTAATTTGAAACAAATATATTTAGAAAGAAGGTCAAGTATTTTAAAACGGAGGGAGTATCATATATTTATCGATTATTTTTAATTTGAACAGTTGGGTGGGAGGCTATTTAGGTTATTTCTTCAAAAAATAAAATAAAATTCATTTACTTGGTAAAATTACCCATCGTCATAACATCAGAAATATGAAATAATCAAAACTAAAAATTGTTGTATATTGATCAAAAGTGATTGCCTTTTCTTACAAGCACACCCATCATGAATTCCAATATTATCATATCATACATAAGTGCCCTATATACTTTGTATATGTTTTTTCTTAATTTTGCATAATTAATCTACCTAAGCTAAACTAAAAAAATACTACAGATCTCATAAAAAAAATCAAGAAAAAATAATTAAAAATAAAAATCTCATGCTGCAGTAATTCTAAATCTTGTTATGACCCTTTCTCTCATTGTTCTTGAATGTGCCAATCCTTCATCCTTTCTACTTCTCTTTGGATTTAACAATTTTGACAAAAATCCTTGTTTCTTTTTCTTCTTTCCATTATTATTTTCTTCCAATATAATTCCACCATCTCTTCTTCTCATTATCAAAGCCAATGATCTACTCTTCATGAGCACATTATTGCTCGTTCGATAACGAGGTGGAGATGAACACGAGGACACGTCTGAAGACGAGGACAAAGATGACAAAGAAGAAGAAGAACAAGAAGAAGTAATAGTCGTCGTGTTACTTCTTGGAGTTTTTGAAAGCAGAGAGAGTTTTTCACTAAGACAGACGGAACAGACTCCAGGATTTTGCTTGTGCTTTGGATGCTTCTTGCATATTATAGTAGAGTTGGATTTTGATTTGCTTTTGTTGATTTGCATTTGATCTCTATGATTCTTGAAAAATCTCCTTCTATTATTTTCCATGTTTTGGTCTTTTTTTTTGGTAGATGTTCTTGGAAATGGGAGGGGGTGTGAGGGGTATTTATAATAATGTTAAATAGAATGAGAAAGGTTGGCAAAATGAGGTTTCTATGATATTTCATGTGAGGTTCGTAATGAGGTTCATTTAAATGACTTTTTTGACCTGTTATATGTGACATTTATTTTTGAAAAGTCTGGTTCATGGCCCAATATGCACGGCTGGAAAATTTGTGACTAGTTGGAAATTAGGAAAATGTGTTAGAAAAGTGTTTCATTTTCATACACAGTTAAACTATATACGTATGTACAAGTCACCTTAAAATAAGATTTATAATCTTGAAAATAATAGGTTACTTGATACTCCCCTCCGTTCCATTTTACTTGACCTCTTTTAATTTGACACATCCATTAACAAAATATTAATTAGAAGTATATTTTACAAAATTAACCCTATTAATAATATTTTGAAACTCTAAATCTAACTATTACTATTTTCTTTAGTTATTTAATACTGAGGGTAATATGGAAAAAAAGTGATAAAACACTCTTGATTTGCGAAAATGGACAACTAATTTGAAACAAATATATTTAGAAAGAAGGCCAAGTAAAATGAAACGGAGGGAGTATGATTGTAAAGGTAATCTTATGAGATAAATATTTTTCACATTAATGGTGTGAACTTTTTAAAGTTGAATTTAAGTTATGTACCGCGATAATGTTTATATATTTTATTAATTTTTACACCATCGTGCTAATTAACCTACAACAACTAATAACCTTTCCTAATCTGCTATATTAACAGTGTAAAGATTCTTTATATTGTCAGTGTGTAAGTTAAATCTAAACTTGTTTTCATTATTAGAATATTTAATAGGTGATTACAAATAATAATTGTACATAAATCTGATATGAGAAAATTATGATTTATAAGACTTTTTATATAATTTTCATATATTTAAACTTTAATTTTAAATACTAAATTATTCTAATCTATTTATCTTTAATAACATGATAAGTATTTTGAAACGGAGGGAGCAAAATATTTTGTAGCATCAATGTGTATACAACTTTGTAAGTAAAATCCATAAAAGTGACGGGTGATTTGCTGAGTCGGTGGCTATATAAAAGAGATAAACCCATGAAGCTTTTCTTACGTGGGACAAGCGTGGAAATGGACTCTTTTAATTCTACTATGAAAATTCAATATTTGATATATACTACTTCCTCCGTTCCTAATTACTTATTATTTTTATTAAAAATAAATATTCTATAATACATGTCATTTTATAAAATCAAAACATAGTTACTTGTTTATTTTTATCTTTACCCTTAGTCATAAATATGGAGAGATACTAATATAGTTCAAAAAAGAAAAATATTAAACATTAGAGTAATAAATAAAGATAATTTAGTTAAATTAATCTCTAATTAGTGTTTTTCTTAATGAACTTGTAAACAAAAATGTGATAAGTATTTAGGAACGGAAAAAGCATAGTACTAGTAATAATAAATTATACGATAGGGTAAATTAGACGATTATCCTTCTTGTACGACCAAAAGAACGGACTCCCAAAATTCTTCAACTTGTTATGTTTAAATCATATTTTATTTTGATTTGCAATTACTAATATGAAATATGATTATTCATTTTGCACGTTTAGTCCTGTCTTTTCTTTTTAAAATTATTTGGATGTACCTAAGGTATGATTTTCAGTTAGGACGTCTAGTTCCTGTACTTTTTATCCGACGTTAAAACTAGATACTTCCACCAATCCAAAATAAATACTAAATTTTTAGCATTTTTTATGTTTTGAATGAGTTTTTCAATGCCAAAAAATGTATCAATTACGTAATTTTTTTCAAAATTATCCATATCTTTAATGATCTTTTTTCAACTATCTCTAGTTTTAAAAAAAAGTTTGGAAAGAAACAAAAGAATAATATTAACAAATTATCTTTTAATTCATATATAATGATATTAACTATTTAAGGATATGTGTCCCTTAAAATTTATTTATTTTGGAGCGGGAAGAGCATTAAGAAGTTACAAGTCGGATAAGACCTATCTTGTTGTCTCGAGAATTTGTATGAAGAAAAATATTTTCCATCAAAAATGTTTTTCAAAAATTTTATCCAGGAAAAATAAGAAAACATCTTCCGTTTTCGAAAAATGTTTTCCTCCACACCCTAAAAGTAACTTGCTTATCCTTTTTTTCTCTTAAGCGTAGACAAATACAAATAAACTACTTAATATGAATGTATGTAAACAGGAAAGAGTAAATGTATATATATTTGTGGTTGTGATATCCAAAAAATATCCCAGTTTTTCCGTTGGTTACATTTTTATGTTCATTCTTACCCTTGTCATTAACAAATTATCTCGTATTTGACCTTGTCATTAACAAAGCTCCCAAGTGAAATGAATGCACTCCACGTGTTCATATTTTTGGATACATGTCCAAGTTTATCTTCAACTTTGGACTACGATTTAAAACTACCTCAAATTGGAACTTCATTACAAGTCAAGAGCAAAAACGAGACTTTCCTAACAACTGAGGTAATATTAGATCAAAAGTCAAATGGACGGCAAATTTGCTCAATTTCGAATAGTTCATATGCAAATTTGACCCTCCTCCCAAAGTACAAAAAGAAAAGAAAGAAAACCCAGTTTTTAAGTTCCAACATTTTTTTTTCCTTACTAGTGCTTTGTCTATATGTCAAGAAAATACACATTGAGGACTTCAAATTAAAACTTATATTTCTCCTCTCCAATGTTATTACCAATAAAATACACATTGGTGTAAATGGAATATTTGAAAAAAGAAGAGCACAAGTCAGTCAGTGCACCTACCATATCACGCCTTGTATCTTTTTTGCAGAAAAGGTTCTGCCTTTAAGTATCTTATTTGATGTAATCCAATCAGCAAAGATACCTTTGTTTAAAGCTTTGAAGCTGCAAAATATTATTCCTCCTACTTCTGCCAGTTATTCCAATCTACTGATATTATTCCTATCCTAACAACCTCGCTGTTTTCTGGTCAAAGGGGGTATTCAACCAAACTAGGTACAACAACAAAGTGCAATCCCACAAAGTGGGGTCTGAAAAGGATAGAATATACGCATACCTTATCCTACCTTGGAGGTAGAGGGATTGTTTCCGATAGACCCTCGGCTCAAGGAATTTCAACCAAACTAGTTAATCTCCACAAATAATGTAGCTACAAAAGGGGTATCCAACAAGAGTGATCATGTCACCCATGACATGTTTAGCTAAAAAAGATGAGTACCTAAAAAAGGAAAAAGAAAAAAAGACTACTTTTTTATCCCAACAAAGTAGTCGTTGCAGAGATGTGCCAAAATGGGGATCAAACAAGTCGTCGCCTTCATGTTAAGCTAGAAAATGAGGGCAGAGAAAACCTAAATATCATTGAAAAGGGGAGGAAGTGTTCATCATTTTTCTCCTTCTACCTTATTTTGCAGATGCGTTTGCCTCCGTACTTGCACTTGTAGTTTCTATCGGGCATTGGGATACATAAGGTTTCAGCTGAAAATGAAAGAAAAAAGAGAGGAATCATTCAATCACGAGGTTTTACAAACTTCACAGAAATTGAGTAAATAAAAGGCGACTAAATAAAAAGGTCACAAGTTTCAAAAACCTTTTCTACGATCTAGTGAAACAAATAGTAACTTTTTCCAACACTAGAAAGAGAGACTAGTTTCTTTTACCTAAGACTATAGCATATGTTTTTTTAATGGAATTCTGTATATTCAACAATAATTTCCACAGAAACTGAGACGGGGATCACTATCTTGGAAAATTGTGGAAAGTGAACTCCCGCCAATATTGAATGTCAAGAGGAGAGAAAGCAGCAATATCACAGAACACAAGAAAGTGCATCTGATAATTGAAAATTAAGCTCATTTTGGGGTATGCTGGAAAGTGTCCATGCCGTAATCCATGGGCTAGAAAATTGCTAGGTCTAACCTACCTCAAGCACTGTCTGTTTCAAGATTTTAAAAGACTTGGGAAAAGATTAACGTGATGAAATTATCCAAAGAATGTAAAATATTCGATACTTTTTTCACAAAAAGAAAGTGAATGAATGTAAAGACCAATCAGAAGAAGGTGGTGATCTAAGCAAGTGCTGGGCCCAACAGAACCACAAGTGACAATGTATTTCCTAGAAGGGACTTACAGTTGTATAGAACTTCCTTTTGATTTATCAAAAGGAGTTCATTAATAATACACCAAGATACTGTTATCTTTACAGAAAGTGCCTTGTTAAAGTTATGGAAACTGGTAACCTCTAGCAGACCAACGTATTTAGCATCTATATCATTATCTACTACTCTTTTAAGGCTCTTAGCTCATCTAAGATACGGCATGGCAAAAGAATAAAAGTAGGAACGAGTGAAATAACACATCAATTACTTTGATAACCCGATTCCTAAATGACTCCAAATTTATATACTTTTCTTAATCATCTCATGGCTAGAAATAAAGTTGAAAGTGAGTAACTTCAGTCACTGTGTGAACAACAGAAATTCTAATTAGTAAATACATCTATATCATATCTAATCTGTAAGGCTCTTAGCTCATCTAAGATACGTCAGGGAAAAAATTAAAGGTAGGAACAAATGAAATAACACATCTATTACATTGAAAACCAGATTAACAATAGACTACAATCTAGTTCCAAATTTATATTCTTCGCTTAATCATCTCATGCATAGAAATAAAGTTGAAAATGAGTGATTCGGTCACTGCATGAACAATGGAAATTATAATTAGTCCTTACACATGACGAACTTTTATATACTGGTCTGTATAATTTCACAGAGGCCTTATGTGAGGAAACAAGAAGATTACTTCTCCAAAAGGACAAAAAAAACGAAAACAAGTCGAGTAATGAAAGAAATTCCAACACACAGGTCTGCATAAAAGAAAGGATTTATAACAAAAATAGATATCCTGGACATTTCTATCTCATTACCAAAAAAGAACAAGCTGCAAGAATTTGGTTATCACCCATTCAAAAGTTCGAGACTAAGAGACATAAGAACTCCTAGGCTGTTCCCACTCCTAAGAAGAATCACACTTTGTGGTATAGTCGGTAGAATGTAGCAGTACTCTCAAAAGTTAATAAAGTTGTTATCCTTCAGCATGCACATGTCTAACTACGTTTTATCTTTCTTTCTAACACAAAATGAAAAGAATGAAAGGAGGTAAGTTAAGTTTTACATGACATCTTTTAGATTATGAGAGACAATAAAACTAGATTTTGAGCTTGATAGAAACATATGTTCAATATAGTAAGTATTTGGGAAAATTACTGATAGAACTTCTTTTTCATTGGCAAAGGCTGATCCAGATCCAGGAGTAGGAGGTACAGTCAGTGTATTCGGAGTGTTAGCTGAGTTGGGAGCAAATACACTGGGTAAATACTTACCCACACCGAGTGTTTACACCAAACCAATAAAATACAAGACATGCGTCTTTCACATACATATTTAACACTTAACCATGGTTAAGTGATATGCACTTCCCTTTAATTGTTAAGGGATAAGGTTAACTTTATTGGTTTGATATATACACCCGGCATGAGTAAGTTTTTACCAATACACTGCATCCATTGCTCTCTTAAAGATTGGTGCTCTGCCCCTACCTGTGTGCTGCACTTTTAAGACCTATTAGAACTCTCAGGAGTCGTTTGGTAGAAGGTATTAGAGAAAATAATACATGTATTAGCTTTAATGTTATTTAATCCCTTGTTTGACAGTGTTTTCAACCTATGTGTAACTAATATATGTATTAGTTATACACCCTATTCAGTACTATTTTTTTTATTTTTTTTATTTTTTTGATATTTGTGGTGTCCGGGCCAGCTCTCCCACACCTTGACTAATCAATACTATTCTTATACCTAGCAAACCATGGCATTAACAATACGGGATGCTATTCCTATTTTAATACATCTTATTCAGGACTATTCCTATTCTAATACACCCTATTCATTTAATACAACAAACCAAACAATCGATAAAAAATAATGTTAGCATAACTAACCCCAACATTACTAATACACCCTATTTCATACTATTCTTATACACCCTACCAAACGATCCTAAGGGTGGTTTGGTGGGTAACAAGTTATCTCGGGATTGCGCGGATTAAATAATGACGGGACTATTAAGTGATATACTTTTATTGATAGATGTTTGGTTCATTGGACTAAAGATGGGATATATGGGATAAAATATAAAACATGTGTTTGGTTTGAGCCTGATAAATTGGGATGAACTTTTATTCTAATATTAATCTTGTCTTTCTTAAAAAAGAACTTTGGGAGAAAGGCTTGGGGAAAACAGTACAACCCATGTACTGGTTTAGTCAATATACATAAACGTTACCTTCTCAAAAAAAAAAAAAAAGAAGAAAGGATTGGGAAAAAGGAAAATGAGTCATTTTGTTGTTTCATCCCGAGATTAGTAATACTAGGATTGTTAACCAACAATTTGATCATGATATAGAAATAATACCACAATTGTTGTTTAAACAATCCCGGGATTGCTAATACCGAAATCAAAAATCTTACTAAACCAGTGTTTTGGACGGCGAAAGGCGACAAGAGGTGACAGGGCTCTGCCTCGCCACGTGGAGAGGCGAGCGGCGAGGCTATCGCCTTTTGAAAGTGCGGAGACAATTAACACCAAAAAATTAAAATATTTAATTGCATATATAAATAATCGAAATCCCAATAGCAATAATATATTAGCAAATATTTCAAGTCAAAAACTTAATTTATAGATAGTAGATACTAAAAAGGTCTAGAACTTGAATGACTCAAGACTCAACAATCCATAAAACAAGCAATACCAAAACTCTAAAAGTTTATTAAAGTCATCAAACAATTACGATATTAATTAGTATATTATATAAGTTATAAAAAAAAAAGATTTTTACATATAGAGTATATATTGTTAGTCTGTTACAGTGTTACTCTTTGTGAAAAAATAAAACAGAGGAAGAAATAGAAGAAGAAAAACAAAGAAGAAAATCAGAGGAAGAGGAAAGTAGGAGAAGAAAAAAAATCAGTAGACTATGTACTAACCAGTGGAGAAAATAAGAAGAAGAAAGTATAAAAAAAATAAGAGAAACGATACTTACCAGTCGCCGCCGGTTGCCGGAATCTCTACCAGTCGAAGACTTAGGGCATAGCCGCAGTCGCCAATCGCCAAGCAAAGAGTCGAACAAAGCAAAATGAAAAAAAAAAAGCCCTAGAATTACCTTTTATCCTCAAAAACCCTAAATTAAAAAGGTGTTGCCTTTAGTGCCTCGCCTTGGCATCGCCTTTCGCATATCGCATCGCCACGAAGGCAGGTGGCGACACTGCCTCGCCTCGCCTCGCCATTCACCATTGGCGACATGGCACTCGCCATTAACAACACTGTATTAAACATAGGATAAAATAATTGCACATCTATCCCCACATTAATTATAATCCTTTGTTCCACCAACCAAACAACCTCTTAGGGACTAATAAAATAACTCCTACTTTTCATACCAATTTTCAATTTGTCTCAAATGCTATTAGCACCATATATTCCAACAGTAATCTTAATCAATTCTTTATTAAAAGAGTTAGTTAACTATAAAATTAAATTATCAAGATTTATTGCAATATAGAAAAAGCATGTGATATACACTTTTAGCTAGTTTACAGAGAACAGCAGTTGTTTTACTATCCAATTTTTTTCAAATAATATTCAAATGTTGATATAGATTAGTGTGTTGCAATAATTTTAAAAAATTAACAAGCATACATATGCTTGCACCAGTACATTTACAAATTTAAAAAATTCTTGATTTTAATAAAGAATCAATCAGCTCTTGAAGCATGAAAATTTACTACATATATGTGACAAATATTTAAACGAGTTATAATTAGATAACCATTAGAAATAGTTGTAAGGCTTCCAATGACTGCATAGCCATTATATCATTCTTTTATGACAAGCCTCCTTGTTATTAATCATCATTGTCCTCATTTAATATGAGTTATCTGCATTCCCAGTACATGTGCTGATGGAGACAGTAGGTATTAGGTATTCGTGGAATTAGTCGAGGTGGACACAAGTTGACCCGGACACCATGCTTCTCAAAATCATAATAATAATAAGCATTATTTGCATTATCATAAACAGTATTTTTAAACTATAAACTATCATAAGAAGGTGGTCTGACAGCCAATTACTAATTTAAGACAGCATTGGAACAAAATATAATGTTAATAGAATTCAGGACTTCTGAGGAAAGAGTTAGGAGGAATCGGACTTGTTGGACCCTGAAACCTTGAATAGGACTTTAGGTCCCTTATAAGAGAGATAGGACTTGTGTATAACCCTATTCCTGTTGGTTCTTGCAAGAACAAGACTTCACGCTATGCAATTGAGCAAGAACTGAACTTAAAGAAATAAGGGGAAAGAAAAACACATTGGACACATCTCTCTTTGGTGTGCTAGATTCTTTTTTTAATTAAGAACTACTTAACTACAGATAATGAAATCCAAAAGCAAAACGCCGTAAGAACATATGAACATGGAAGAAACTGCTGTCAGATAAGAGATTCTATCACTTAAGCCAGGGTGGGTGGGAATGGGATGAGGAGGAAAACGGTTTGTCTCCTCTTTCTATCTGCTTCATTCCCCGTGCAGAAGAAAGAAGAAGAATCTCGGAAAGGCAGAAAGGATAAAGGGATCAAAAGGAATACAATACACTTGCTAAGTTCTAGCTGAACTATATAACCTAAAACGCGCTAAGACTATAGGTGGAAACACAGGTAAATGAAGAATGAAAACACATGGTCCTCTTTTACTTTTAGCAAATTATTTACAGCAAACTTAATGAATATAAATGGGAACAATGAATGGTTATAATCTTAAGTTTGATTCCCCTCCATCAAGATGAAAGGCTTGAAGGTTAGCAACCAAAAGTACATTGATCAGAGAAAATATTGATTAGTCAATACTTCAGTCAACATTAAGTACCTTGAAGTCGGTCAAATCTGGAACTACGTAGTTAGGCAGCTTCTCTTGAACAATAACATAACCACCTGAAACAAGAAAAAACGATCCAATATGAGAAATAAACTGAAATGTGTGTGTTTCTATGTGAAGATAAATATTTATCTGATTTTCAGCTTCAGAAAATGATGGAACATTTAGCTTTCAAAGAGAAGGAATTCAGTAGTTCTACGTCTTTATCACGGGCACATTATGAATGTTGAGATGCAGACAAACGTGGACTGGGCCACACGAATTAGATATTTAAAGGCCTTAGCTGGAGCCTAATAACTTGTCAGAATGCTGATACTTCAACAACATAATCTTTTTTACACCAAGGAGACTGGATTTCCTGGTTTGAACAGTTATCTAAGTCCTAAGATTATGTTGAGAAAACAGTCATAGATACACTTCCAATAAGACTACTATTTCTCAACATGAACTTAGCAAGAGGAATTAGAGAAGAAAATGATATAGTATATCTTCTCTATCAAAAACCAAAGTGTCTTTAACTTTTTTTGTACAACTGGAATCTGTAACGAATCAAACAAAACAGCATGTAATCTCAAAATTCCTAACCTTCGGTGCCGTTCAGTTGCGGCTTGAAAGGGTTTAATCCCTAAACTGAATCCAGCACTATTTTATGTCATGTTTGGTTACTTAGTTTTGTATTCCTCACAAATAATAGTTGCATAAGTTACGCAGAGATCTAAGTACTATTTTATGCGGGATAGAATGTGGAATAAGAATGCAGATATTATTAATACATGGACTTAAAACACTTAAATGACAAAAATAACGCCTATATTAGTAAACAAAATTTTATTGTATTTTAAAAGTAAACACATATTTTTAATTATACATCGTATCTCTAATTTATAATATGTCAAAGTAAGCATTCACCTATAAATAATCCCTACATCACAATCCATGCAGATCTAATTTGTGCATTACTAATCCCTAGTTACTAATTCGTGCATAACTTGTCTCTGAACCAAATGACCCCTTAGTCTCATACATCTTCTGAGGTAACCAAAAAATCAGAAGATATTGTTCATGTTTCTCATACTCTCTTCCTTTTCTGGTTTGATGAGTTCATGCCAAACATCAGATGATTCCTCAGATGTAACACATTACATAACATTCAAAAATTGGAGACGGGGAAAAACAAAAGAAATGAAACATAAATCGCAGTATAGGATAGACATCTGAGTAGGCAATCACATAGATAAATGACATCATAATCTTTACCCAAATGGATGAGGTGTGAAGGATTGACTACCATTACTAGCTTAACCATAGACAAGGAAAAATGATTTTTATATCGTAATGGCATAAAGATTTCACTTCCGAATAGAACAATGGTGATGCAGTCGAGCAGTTTTAGCATTTACCTATTGCAGGCATCAAATGTACAACATATCTAGAGGTAGTTGGGTACCAAATTAGGAATTGAAACATAGAGATTTCTGTAAAGCTATAGAAAATCTGTTCCAACCAGAGAGAAAAGACAAGAATAGTACTCCTAGTTCACAATATTTGAATGGAAATTTCAAACCTTTGCGAGTGTGGAAACCAGTAGGCTTGCAATTCTTTCCCTTGTAGAATCCCCGAGGAACCCGTTTAGTAGTAAGAATATCAAGAGATGAAGTACGCTTTCTTCTGAATGATCTCCCTAAACCTAATAACAGTCCCAGCGGCATTGTATAGTCTCCAATTAAAAGAATTGTGCCTAGAGACAACAAAATACAAAGAAAAAAGGATATTATATATTTGCATAAGAAAATGATTCAATCTTACAAGTCATAATCAAGTTTTACTATTTAACCCATAATCACTGGTTTTTAACCCATATTATATGTGACCCCAAGTCATGGACTATAATCCTTGTGGGTTGGCTCTACTCCGAACCCCGCGCATAATGGTAATTTTAGTGCACCAGACTACTCTTTAATCACTGGTTTATAAATTAAAAAAGGACATAATATATTTGCATAAGATCTTACTTACAACTTTTGAACCATTATCACCGTTATGACAATCTACTCCTCCAAATATCACTCCAATGTCCTGAAGCAAAGATAATGGGTTAACACCAGAGATTAGCATGTAATCAGGAAATATCAAAACTATGCAAATCCCGAGGCGGTGCCAGGAATTCTAACAAGGGGATTCAAAAAAGATGCAAAAATTGCGATACCTAGAAGAGAAGCTTCTTTTGTAAAGGCTATTAATTTGTTTTTTCTCTACTTATACATACAGTGTAATTTACGGATGAAAGTGATTTAATTGAACCCCCTTCCTTATCTTTAGCTCCGTGGAAAATCCCTAATGTTAAACACACAGCTAGAGAAAACCCCTCTTTATCTTCTTACGCTATTCTCACACTTATGACCAAACCTTATGACATTGATACTACTACTATCATTTATGAGTGCCGAGGGTCTACCTAAATAAAAAAAAAAAAAAAAAAAGGTTCAAAATAAGGTCTAGTACATCTTATCCTTACTTCCCACACTCCACTTATGAAATTACACTAATTATATTATTGTTTTCATTTATTAGTAGTAGTATTTATACATTTGAATATGAATTACAAATCTACAAGTTTACACTAGTCTTATTTGTTACTTATTTTTTAAAATTCTAATAGAATTAATTTAAACATTCAGTGTTCTTCAAACAACATCATGAACACTGCAATACTTAAAACCTAAAAGGCCGAAAACGAAAATGTATGAGAAAATCCAAACATTTCTATGCTCCTTTACTGTTACTACATATATATATATATATATACCAGGGACTGAAGAAGGTAGGCATTATCGGGCTTTAATAGTGTGGGCTTTAGAGTGAAATAGGTAACAGAGAGGACGTGCAATAGTGCCGGCCCAGTCACATTCTTACTTGGGCCGTTGAGCCCTGTAATTTAGCACAAAACAAGCTGTACGAGTCCGAACAAAACTGAATTCAACAAATCGAAATGAAAATAAATTGCATCAATTTTAATTACATTTGATTTTGGTACAATCTTTTAACATATTAGTACAATAAATACCTACTTGACGTTTTACAAAACAGTAACTTTGTTTTTACTTTCAAGTTTTTCATAGAATAAAAGATATAAGAAAGAAAGAAAAAGAAATATAGCATATATGACGGTTAGAAAACTTTGTCCGTGAAAAATAATGGAGTATTTTAAAATATTAAGCTACTGATTAAAAAAATTATCGTATATTTTCAAACCTTGATATTCAAACGTACTCAGATTGGTTGTTGTGATATTTGAATTGTTACTTTACGATGATGTTGATGTTGTGTAAGGTAAAATTCACACTCGATATATGGACGAGTCAGAAGATAATACGTAGCAAAGCGACAGATCAGACGTGAGTCAGTGAAGGATACCATCATACGAGCCCATCTAGCTTCAAAGACGTGGCACAGAATATAAGACACAGATTGGATGAAATATGATCAGAAATTTAGCCATTGCGGAAGATTCAAAGATTAACGCCAGTGATTACTCAATAACAATAATAAGCAATTAATAGGTTTTATGAGAGTATAAAATGTGAATGTGGTCACTTGATAATATGGTTATAAATAGTACCTAACATTCTTGCCAAAGAGGATCTGAATTCTATTGATTCACAAGCACTGTACTGGAAGTTCTGTATACACAAAGTGGTCGTTTGGTAGAGTGTATAAGAATAATATTGAATAGGGTGTATTAGTAGTACTTGCATTAGTAATGCTTGCATTAATAATGTTGGTATTAGTTATGCTGACATTATTTCTTATACACTGTTTGGTTTGTTGTATTAGAAATAACATGCAAGCCATAGATTTTATAAAATAATGGTTGTAATTGTTAATATTGCTTCATCACACTCTGAGATAATCATTTAACGTCGTTGAAATGATTCGAAATCGGGTTTGGATTATGATTTGTTTTCCTGATAATGAATTTTCGGATATGAGGTCTCTCACTTTTTTTTTGTAGATACATGGACATTATTGAAGATTACTAGTATAAATAGTAGATTCGGCTGGGAGAGATTAGCCTTTTAATCTCTATTTTGTGTTTGCTTATTCGGGTATTTTTTTTTACTTCTTCTCTATATTTTGGTTTGTGAAAAAGTATTGTTGTACCAGCTCAGCTGGTAACTACCACAACTGAAGAAAAGATAGAGAGGAAAAAATAAAGAATTTTATTGATCTTAGCTTGTTACATCCGCAATGTGCTCCTATTTATAGAGTTTCACAACCGACTAAGAGTAGTGCCAGTTGTACACAGTGTTACCTCTACTAACTGTCTTAACAATCTGTAACTAACTTCTAATATTTTGATACTCCCTCTCAATCGGGAGGCTCGAAAACATTGAGCATTCTAAGCTTGGTTAGTAATGAGTGATATTGAGCTAAACCTAGGCCTTTAGTAAGTATGTTAGCCAACTGTGAAGTGATGGAAACAAATTGAGGACTGATAAGCCCAACTTCAACTTTTCCCTTACAAAATAACAATCAATGTCTATATGTTTGGTCCTTTTATGGAAAATAGAATTAGAAGCAATTGAATGGCTGCGTTACTGTCACAAAAGAGTGAAACAGGTGTATCTATGAAACAATTCAATTCAGACAGTAGTCTTGTTATCCAAGTTACCTCTGCAACTGCAGCTGCCATACTTCTATGTTCAGCTTCAGTTGAACTCCTCCTAACTGTTGGTTGTTTCTTTGATTTCCAAGAGATCAAGAAATTGCCTAGCTTCACAACATATCCTGTTACAGATCTTCTGGTGTTTGGACAAGCTGTCCAATCTGAGTTACAGTAGACACTAAGTGTTGAGACATTTCCACTAGGAAAAAACAAACCAAGGCCAGGTGATCCTTTTAGATATCTAAACACTTTCAGTGTTGCATCATAATGAGACTGTTTTGGTCTTTGCATGAACTGACTTAGTAACTGTACTGCAAAACAAACATCTGGCCTAGTAATAGTAAGGTAGATCAATCTACCAACTAGCGTTTGATAGCCTGTAATGTCATATAACTCTGGATCTGACTCAACTTGACCTTCATGTTGATCAAATTCCACAGTGTTAAGATGAACATTTGATTCTAAAGTAGTAAGTGCTGACTTGGATGCACTAAGTTCAGTATCAGATAATAGTTCCAGACAATATTTCCTTTGATTAAGGATTATTCCGTTGTCAGATATTAGGATCTCAATGCCAAGAAAGTATCTCAAATCTCCTAGATATTTTACTTTGAATTTGTCATGTAAAGTAGACTGAGCCTCTTTAATCATAGCCTGACTACTTCCTGTGATGAGAAGATCATCCACATAAACCAGTATAGTCACCATGTCCATGCCATCCTTTTTAATAAACAAAGAGTGATCATAAGAGCTTTAGGTATAACCTGCTTTGATTAAGGCAGAAGTAAGCTTGAGGTTCCACTGCCTTGATGTTTGTTTTGTGCTATATAATGATTTGATCAGTTTACACACTTTGTGCTCCCCCTGCTTGTAAAAATTGTGAGGTAAATGCATATAAACATCTTCTGACAGATCCCCTTGCAGGAAAGAATTATTAACATCCATCTGCACAATAGACCAGTTCTGAGATGCTGCAATACTGATGAGAGTTCTAACAGTTACCATTTTTGCTACTGGAGAAAAAGTGTCATGATAGTCTATTCCTTCCTTCTGTGTATAGCCTTTAGCCACTAAACTTGCCTTGAACCTATCTACTTCTCCATTTGCTTTATATTTCACTTTATACACCCATTTAGAACCTATAGCTTGTTTCTCTGGAGGTAAGGAAGCTATCTCCCATGTATTGTTTTCTTCCAAAGCTTTGATTTCTTCCTCCACGTCTACTATCCATTTGCCATCCTTAGATGCTTCAATGAAAGTTTTGGGCTCTATCTCAGTAGAGAAAGCTGTTAAGTAAGCATGATATCTTGAAGACAAGCTTACATAAAAAAACATAATTTGAGATTGGATACAATGGAGGACCAGTTTCTTTTGCCTGCACAAAGTCTTTTATCCAAATAAGAGGTCTAGTAATTCTGGTTGTTCTTCTTAGTTCTACAACATCTGTATTCATTGGTTGAGGTGCAACATGCTCCACATCTGCAACATTAGGCTCTTCCACTATTTCTGAGTGTTTATACAAATAGTTCTGAGGAAGTTGCTCAACTATAGGCATTTAAACAGCTGACAATGTGACAACAGAATCATTATTGTCATAATGATCTATCTTGTCAGGACAAAAAACATCCTCTAGATCACCTTTAGTCCTTTGAAAGGAAATATATTTTCTCTAAAACTAACATCCCTGCTTACATAGAATGTTCTTGTATCCAGATCAAACAATTTGTACCCCTTTTGTGTTTCTGCATAACCAACAAATACAGTTTTCCTTGTTCTAGGATTAAATTTCCCCCCTCTAGGTAAAATAGATGCAAAACATAATGAACCAAATACTCTTAAATGATCAAAGATTGGTGGTTTGATGTACAACACCTCATAAGAACACTTGTCTCTCAACACATAAGTAGGTAACTTATTTATCAAATAGACAGCAGTTTTGACACTCTCCCCAGAAATTATTGGGTACACCACTCTGAAACTTCAATGCCCTTGCTACTTCTAAAATGTGTTCATGTTTTCTCTCCACAACACTATTTTACTGTGGAGTGTATGAACAACTGCTTTGAAGGATAATACCAAGTGAGGCAAACAATTCATTACACTTTGAATTAATGAACTTCATTCCATTATCTGATCTGAGAATCTTAACAATGACATTATATTAATTCTTAATTCTTCACAAGAAACCTTTCAAAACTACTATGACTTCATATTTTGATTCTATCAAACATATCCAAGTATATCTACTAAAGTCATCAACAATGGTAACAAAATATTATTTTCTAGAACCTTGAAAGGTCCCCAAATATCAACATGTAGTAACTGAAAAAGAGAAGCAATTTTACTTGTGCTAGTTGGAAACTTCAGTCTACTTTGCTTAGCTTGTGGGCAGATCATGCATTGTTGATGTGTCTCTTTAGTCACTTTATTCATGAGAAAAGGACTATGCTTCATCACTTCTATAGAGGGATGTCCCAATCTCATATGCCATACTGTTGGATCACCTTGATTAGTTAAGATTGTTGTTGCTGCATGTATTGAGTCTTCTCCTTGATGCAACCAATACAGTCGCTCACTTTCTCTACCAATTCCCATCACCTTGCCACTGTAAAGACCCTGAAAAATACAAAACTCTGGGTAGAATTTAACTGAACAACACAACTTCCTTGTTAATTTTGAGGCAGACAACAAACTAAATTTAAAGTCTGGGACAAAAAGAACATTTTTAAGGGTTTGACTCTTCATTATATTTGTCTCCCCTATGTGAGTTAGTTTGCATTTATTCCCAGTAGGAACCTGAACTCCACTACTTCCTGGATCTGTACTCATTCTTAGATCATTTAGCACCTTTCTAAATGGAGTAATGTGATGTGTTGTTCCAGAGTCTATAATTCAGTCACTAGCTTCTACTTTTGAAAATAATGTAGATATACCTGCTAGGTTGGAGTGAAACTCATCTGTGGCATTTCTTTTAGGTGTTGCAGTATGTGTATAAATAGGTTGATGTTGCTCTCTAGTGTGTCACATTTCATGAGCTGCTTTGTGTGACTCTTGCTTGTTCTTCTCCTGCAGATACAGATAATGCTCATACTGGTGATCTATTATATAGTTTCCTTGCTTCTGAGATGACTCAGTGCTACATTCTGCTGCATCATCTCAGCAACTGGCATGAGCATATTATCTACCTTCAGTCCCTTTAGGCTTTCTTTTGCTCACAAAATCAAGTGGATAACCTATTAACCTATAACAATCCTCTTTGTTATGGCATTTGCACCTATAAAGATCACATATTGCACCTGGTATGGGAGTGTGATGACTTTAATTGTTGAACTTTTTTGACTTATAATTTAGATTTGGTGGCTTATACGCTTGTGCTTATGAGATATACACTTGATTCTGCCTCCTACCAGCCAACAAACTCAAAAGATCTCTATGATTGTCAATTGTTCCCAAGTTCCTTTCACTTTCTTCTTGCTCAACTAAAGCATATGCTTGATTTAGGGACAAAATAGGTGATCTTAGCAAAATATCACTTTAAACATGTCCATAGCTATCATTAAGTCCCATTAAAAACTGCAACAATCGTTGATTGCCTAAATGTTCAATATACTGACCCAAACGTTCACCATTACATCCAAGTGGTGTAGGGACTAACATATCAAGCTCATCCCAAGCATCTTTGAGTTTCGAAAAATAAACAATAACAGAGTGTACCTTGAGTTTGCATTGTAATTTCATACCACAGTTGATAAATTCTGGTGAAATTCTATTTGTCAAACCTCTTTTTGAACTCGTCTCATATTTTCTTAGCAGAAGAAGCTAGAATGATGCTAGAGATTAACTCTGGTGCTACGGCGTTACACCGATCCCATTGCTTGTTTAATTTACCCTGATATGAGTTTCGTACACAGTTTCCATCCACGAAATTGAGCTTATTCTTACCTAGCCGAGCAAGACGTAGAGATATACTCCAAACAGTGTAATTTTCTGAACCTGTCAATTTCATCCTAATTAGTACTGCACCATGCGAATCACTTGGCTGCAAAAACAAAGGGTGTGTATAATCAAGTTACGAGGTTTGTGTGGGTTCAGTCTGCAAGGTTCCTGAATTCGACATGGCGTACCTTTTCCAAGCTTTAACAAAGGCGATCACGATCGTTTTTTAGTACAAATCGACTGATAACTTTGCCCTCTCCTGCTCTGATACCATGTGAAAAAGTACTGCAGTACCAGCTCAGTTGGTAACTACCACAGCTAAAGAAAAGATAGAGAGGAAAAAATAAAGAATTTTATTGATCTTAGCTTGTTACATCCGCAATGTGCTTCTATTTATAGAGTTTCACAATCGACTAAGAGTAGTGCCAGCTGTACACAATGTTACCTCCACTAATTGTCTAACAACCTGTAACTAACTTCTAATATTTTGATACGGTTCACGTCCTACGTAAACAACAAGCGGAAAAATTTGTCCATGCCATATTTGATGCAAGCCAAGCTTCATTAATATCATGGAATGACGAGTTGAAGCTTGAGAATATGCTAAAGTAAAAGTACGAGGAAGAAAGGTGAAAAGGGGAGAAAGAGTCTAAGGACGCAGAGTGACTATTCTTGACATTCAAGCCTCAGGCTAAAGAAAACCCTTATTTCATGAAGGGTATTTTTGTAATTATTAGTGTAGGCTATAAATAAGGGAGAATAGCTCTTGAAGTTTTTGAACTATATCTTGTTTTCTCTAGTATATTTGAGTCGGAATATGAAAATTTGGGTTTGATTTGAGTAGATTTGAAGAAAACCCCATTGTTGAGCTTGAAGTTCTTGAGAAAAGTGAAGTGGGTTTCTAGATCTTGTGATTTTGGTGTGGATTTGAGTGCTAAAAATTATTGGAAGTTGTTCTCCATGTTGAAAGGAACATAAATTTCAAAGTTGGTGCTATTTGGAGAAGTTTTGTAGAATCCACCATTTTTGAGTTTGGAGCTAAGAAGTTTCAAATGAGTTTGAAAATCTGAAAATTTTGGCTTGGAATTGAGGGTTGAAGAGTATTGGGGGTTGTTCTTCATATCAAAGAGAACCTAGATTTCAAATTTCATTGAATCCGAGCTAAAATGAAGATATGAAATTTTGAAGTTCATCCATGTTCTTGGTGTTCTTCACGACATTCATATCTTGTTGAAGGAAAATATTCAAAAAGGTGTGTTGGATCCAAAAAGGAAGAAAGAGAAAAGTGTTTGGGTGTTGGTACAAAGGAATATTCCAAAAGAAAAGGGAATATTCTAGAAGAGAGAGTGTTTGTGGGGCCAAAGGGGTACCAAAAAAAACTGAAATTTGAAAAAAAAAAAAAAAAAAAAAAACCTGCTACGTCAGTGCGCATCTGCAGCCTGCCAGCTCTATTTTTGTGGCATTTTCAACTATTTTGCTCCATTTTTGAAGCATTTCTCCATGGATTTCAACCAAATTTCTTCCTAATTATTTTTTTTTTAATTCAAATCTTGATAAATTAGTTTCTTTTTATTAATTTTTCTTTTTCTTTGGTTTCAAACTTGATTTTAATTAGTAGATTACCCTACTAAATATTATCAAGTTCTTTGAGTTCGATTTATTTTCTTTCGTGCTAATTTCTTTCTTGTGCTTTTTTAGTTTTATTTCGTTGTTAATTTCTTAGCTCAAGTCCGTTAGATTTTATTGAGTCGTCCGTTCTTCAACCAGCAAAAATCCATTCTACCCTCAAGGTTGGTTTGTGACTCTTGGCAAGCAATTGATCGAATTGAATAACAACTTTAGCCGGATCCTTGAGTGGTTAAAGGCTAGAGAGTGTGAGATCATTTGAGTGGTGCTAGTCAAGCACAAAAGAGTGCAAATACGAGTGAAAGTGAGGAACTTTTATTACTAATCTTGTTTGCTCGTTCTGCAGGTACAAAGGAGTTGGAAGAAAATTCAAATGCTTAGGGGATTCTCATCCCAAGGTAAAGAAGATCATTCATGTGAGCTTCAAGGTTTGGATTCGAGGACGAATCCTTCTCAAGAAAGGGAGAATGATGCAAGCCAAGCTTCATTAAATCATGGAATGACGAGTTGAAGCTTGAGAATATGCTAAAGTGGAAGTACAAGGAAGAAAGGTGAAAAGGGGAGAAAGAGGCTAAGGATGCAGAGTGGTTATTCTTGATATTTAAGCCTCATGTTAAATAAGACCCTTATTTCATTAAGGGTATTTTTGTAATTATTAGTGTAGGCTATAAATAAGGGGGAATAACTCATTTTAGGGTTAGATTATTTTAATGAATATTGAATATTAAAATACACTTTTGAGAGTTTGAGAGCTTGTTGAAGCTTTTGATTGTTTCAAGTTTAGAAAGGAGGGTTGCTTGAGAATCTAATTCCCTTAATGTCTTTCTCATAGGTTTAGATGCTTATTTGGATATTTGAAGGAGGTCTTTTCTTTTTATAGAATTGGTTATCTTTGATTCCACTTAATTTTGTGTCTACCTTTCTATCCCTTTATCTTTTGTTTATCTTGTTTCTTTGTTTTCTTTTTTCTTTAAAGTGTTCCGCGTCTTCTTTCTTGCTTCAATATTAGAGGTTAAACCACAAGTATTATAACAAACTACATCTGTTTTTATTAGGCAAGAAAACTGGGGGGAGAAAAAAGAAGAAAGATTGGAGGAGTTTGAACATTTGTATTTAAGAAAAAGATCCTGGAACAAGGGGTCTTTCTTAATTGCAGGGGTTGCAGATGTTTAAGTCATTTGAGGGCTAATAATATCATTAATCAAGTTAATACATGTGTTGAAATCCTTTGCATTACTAATAGATGGAAAATGATGGTATTAATAATACATCCTCCAATACACAATAGAGTGTATAACTAATGCAAACATTGGTTATACATACCTTAAAAAATGTACCAAATAAGGTACTAGTTGTAAGACTAATGCATGCATTGTTTTTATTAATATACTCTACCAAACGACCCCAAAATTCTTAAGCTTTAATGATCTAATAAGTATTCAAAATCATCTTTTTTTGTGATATTGTCCGTTAATCGCACCGACACTTAAAATAATTCCACTTCTTATCTTAGCTGTCATTTATCAATCATTTGTTTGTTGCTTATTTCTTGTTTTGCAATTTATTGGATGTGTTTGAATCATGCAGTTAGTTTACGTATTCAAACTTAGCATGATTTGAATACTACATTTAAATGGGCAATGGTCATGAAAATTAAAAAAAAAAAAAAACTAAATTCAATCCTCACAACATAGTAGGTAGGACAGAACAAGGAACACCGACGGCGATTTGCCAGTAAGTCCTTTAATTAATTCATATAGCTCGTCGCTGCACCCTATCTTTCCGTCCGATGGCGCTTTTGTCAGGCGCCGACGGCTTTTTCTGGGCAATAATTCCGTTTTACTTATAATTTTTTTTCTTTTAATTTTAATTTTAGTAGGCGTTTGGCCTTGAGAATTTTTTCACTTTTTTTTGGAAAATTATTTCACTTTAGTGAAAAAGGTGAAAATAGTAGTGTTTGAGTATAAGAATTATTTCATTTTAGTGAAAATTGTTTTTGAATATTTTTACTTTTTCCACTTCTATTTCTCTCACAAAATTTCAAAAATAATCCAATTTTTATTCATGATCAAACATAACACCAACTCCAACTTCAACTCCGAAAAATTATTATTTACATGGCGAAACGGGGCCTTAAAAAAGGAAAAGAAAGAAAGAGGTTAGAAGATAGAAAAACCTAAACCTGTTCTTTTTTGATTTTGGTACGAGTCTCTTCCGATTTGGCTTAGGTCTCTCCATGTTCTTTTTTTTTATATATATGGAGTAATATTTATATGTGTATTTAATATTTACGAGTTTGTGATTTCAGATTGAAAGATCTAGCTTTTCACAATTGTGGGTGATTAATATTCCATCTCTCACGTCATGAACTTCATAAACGCCATGAGAACGCCATGCAAGTATTTTATCATTTAATTATTCGACTGCAATGTCCTCTTGACCAGATGTTAGGTGATGTTTTTATTGTAATTTATTCTTGACAAAGTTTATGACTTTATGCTGAGAGGTTGAAGTATTAGTTGTTTGTCAAATTTGAATTATATGTTGGCCCAGTTGCATCTCCAATTCAGCCAAGTGATAGTAAGCTTTTGGCTTTGGTCTTTCCTATATATAATACAAGTGTCCAACTTTATGAACAAACATATGTAGGTGGGCAAGCCTAGCATGCATAAATTGGCTGTTAACTTCGTATGTATTGTTAAGGACCCGTTTGTCAATAGATTTTGTAACTTCTTTTTCAATGGCCATAGAATTTATCTTGTTTTGGGAGGATTAGTTTTCAAATCTCAAAATATGTTTGTTCCCGTTTTCAAGTAAGGACTAGATTTGTTTTGCTTGATTTGTATAAATTTACTTCAGATTTGTAAACTATAGCCAATATATTACATTCTAATTCTATATGTATTCGCTTTTAAAATTTAATACTATGCAATTTTTTCAATTGTAAATAAATTATGATTTGGCATAATGAGGGATACACATGCAAAATACATACACTAAATTAGTTATTTTTAATAGCATTATTAATACACTATATTTTACACTGTTTGTATACACCCTACCAAACGAACTCTTTTAAAAGTGTTTATAAACTCTTAATAGATAAAAATAGAAATTATAGTAAAACTTGCTAAATATTAAAAAAATATTATTTAAATAGAGTAAAACACATCAATCATATATATTGAACTTAGGTCTACTAGACGCAATGAGTTTTAGATAATCATTTGGTGATTGACTAATACAATGACAATATTGATAATTTGAAGTGGTTATTGATTACTTTATTTAGGGTGCTTTTTCAATTTAATATTTCTTTTTTTTTGTTTGTTTATATTAGTTTATTATAGTTTAGATATGTAATAATATTTGTATGACTATTAAAACTTACAATGAAATGAAAAAATATAAATTAAATTATTTCTGAATTTAAAAGGAACTGTTCTTTGTTTGGATAGAATTTAGAAGAAAAGAAAAAGAAGTGTCATTTATTATATAAATAAAAAATAAAATTTGCTCAAGAAGTAGGCCAGCATTGTCATCCATTCGCAATATTATGGGCTATATCCAGAGTGTGTTCCGATTCAACTTAAATTTCTCCATGTTTTCCTTCTATAAAGCCCAGAAAACTAAATAGGTAATGGTCATGAAAATTTACAAAACCCTAAATTCAGTCCTCACAACAAAGTAGGACAGAAGGAACACCGACCTCTGCATCCCGGCGATTTGCCAGTAAGTCAGGCGCCGACGGCTTTTTCTGGACAATAATTCCGTTTTCTTTATAATTCTTTTTCTTTTATTTTTATTGTTAATTTTAATTTTAATTTTAAAAAAGAAAAGGAAAGAAAGAGGTTAGAAGATGGAACAACCTAAACCTGTTCTTGTTTGATTTTGGTACGAGTATCTTCCGATTTGGCTTAGGTCTCTCCATGTTCTTTATATATATATATATATATATATATATATATATAATATTTATATGTATATTTAATATTTAATAGTTTGTGATTTCAGATTGAAAGATCTAGCTTTTTCACATTACTATTCCATCTCTCACATCATGAAGTTCGTAAACATGATGAACATGATGAGAAATCCAGGTAAGTATTTTATCATTCAATTATTCCACTGCAGTGTCCTTGACAAAGTTTAGGACTTTATGTTGAGAGGTTGAAGTATTTGTTGTTTGTCAAATTTGAATTATATGTTGGTCCAGTTGCATCTCCAATTTAGCCAAGTCATGGTAAGCTTTCGGCTTTGGTATTTCCTATATATAGTACAAGTGTCCAACTTTATGAACAAACATATGTACGTGGGCAAGCCTAGCATGCATAAATTGGTTGTTAACTTCGTATGTATTGTTAAGGACCCGTTTGTCAATAGATTTTGTAAGTTCTTTTTCAATGGCCAAAGAAATTATCTTGTTTTGTCCTGAGTCGGGGATCTATCGGAAACCACCTCTCTACCTCATCTGAGGTAGTGGTATGGAATGCGTACATTTTATCCTCCCAGACCAGGGGCGGATTTACTAAGGGCGGTGAGGGTGCCACGCCACCCGCAAGCTTCGACGGAAACTCTCTCTATATAGGTATATATATACAGAATATATCTATAAATAATAAATGTGCCACCCACAACATCAAAGTGCCTGTGGTGCCAGTGGCAAAGGGTCAAATTTTCACCCCCAAGGGCGCGGGTTCGAATCCCGTGGACAGCGGGTTTTTTTTAATTCTTTTTTCCAGTTCAATCAACTCACTTTCCAGCTGACAACAGTCATAAAAATTATTTTTGACTATTACAAGTCTTTGACTTTTCTTTATTTGTTTAAAATATAAAATTCAATTATTTAGTTTTGTTCTTTTTCTATCTTTATTGTCCATGAAGCGCATAAAAAATGAAGTACGAAATAGTATTGGTGATCAATATTTAAATAATTGTTTAGTATGTTACATAGAGCGTGATGTATTTGCAAATGTAAGTAATGATGCCATCGTTGACCGTTTTCAGAATATGAAAACTCGTCGAGGACAATTGTAATGAATGATGGATGTTATGATATTAGTAATATTATTGAAAGTTTAAGTTTTTTCCACTTCATGATCTTAGTCAAATGTGGGGTGTGAATTTGTAGTATATGTAATGCATAATTGTCATCTTATTACTGTTCTTTTTTGTTGATTGATTTGTCAATTGTCATATAGATCAAAATTCGAAAAGACGAATAATTTAGTTGATTTATCGATGAGTTTAATTGGCACCCGGAGAGTCCAAATCCTGGATCCGCCTCTGTCCCAGACCCCACTTTGTGGGAATACACTGGGTATGTTGTTGTTGATAGAAATATTCTTGTTTTGGGAGGATTAGTTTTCAAATCTCGAAATATGCTTGATCTCGTTTTCAAGAAAGGACTAGATTTGTTTTGCTTGATTTGTATTAGGTCTCTCGTCTCCCACATTGAATGATATTTGCTTGTAATGTAATCCTTGCCAATATATGAGGTCTCTCATATTCTACTATTGTTATTATTTATTTTTATGCATTGATGGATCTTCATAACTAATTGCCATAAGACGAATTGTAATAGTTATTTATTTTGCTATTAACAATTTTTATTAAAATAGTTGTGTTATGATTTTAAAATAATGTATTATCTTGTTCATTACAAAAATGAAAATTGTGTCAAACTTATCTGCATATAGGATTATGATATGTGATAATTATAATGAACGTCATCAATGAAGGTTAGGCATAATGAGATTAGCAAGTATGTTTGTTTGGTACAATTGAGTATTTTATTTTTATAGTTTTTAGAACTTGTAAGTCATATTTCATGTTTTTTTTTTAACATAGTACTCTGTGCACTTTACCTTCCCCAGACCCCACATTGTGGGAATACTTTGGGTTTATTCTTGTTGTTGTAGTGAAATATGTTTTGAAAGACTGACCAAACGCAATTTGAGACTTCAGTTCAAATTTCAATCAGATTTGATTTTTAAAACGCTAGCTTAATTATGCTTGCACATTTTGTTTCACAATAATTCTTGCTTATACTAACCTCTTCGTGTTGTGTCATGTCAGTTACCGATTATGTTAGTCAGTTTATAATTGATACTGTTAAAAAGCATTTGGCTTCTACCATGAGAAAAGGCGGCATCTTGCACCAAACCAAATTCAATCAATCCGTCGTGAAACTTGGTCAGGTAAATGAATTGTTCTTTATACTCTTGGTACTTGGAGTAACTGGTAAAGTTGCTGCCATGTGACCGGGGGGTCACGTGTTCAATCCTTGGAAACAACCCCTTGCAGAAATGTAAGGTGAGGCTGCGTACAATAGATCCTTGTGGTCGGGCCCTTCCCCGGACCCTGCACATAGCGGGAGCTTAGTGCACCGGGCTGCCTTTTTCTTAGACAAGTTTTAAAATAATTTCGATTTTAGAATGCAAAGGCTTCCCTTGGAGAAGCCAACTATTAACACTTGCTACTATTTCTTTATTCCAGAAATATTGCCATGAGCCTTTTAACGAGGAGAAAGCAATGGAGACAGGTGCCGAGGTTCTCGGTTGTTATACGGTACTTACAATTAATCTGTTGTTGATGTTGATTTACTTTGACAAGGGTAATAGTTATATTAATATCAAACACACTATTGATCAAGGTCAATATATATGTAGCTCCTATTCTAGTTGATGTATAAGCCTGAAATGAATTCAAAAAGTATGAAATTAATTCTCAGGAATTTGACCTACTCCTTGGAGGTCTTATAGAAAATCTAGGGTATGATCTGCAAGTATGTTTGTTTGGTACAATTGAGTATTTTATTTTTATAGTTTTTAGAACTTATAAGTGATATTTCATGTTTTTTTTTTTAAACATAGTACTGTACACTTTATCTTCCCCAGACCCCACATTATGGGAGTATACTCTTGTTGTAGTGAAATATGTTTTGAAAGACTCTGACCAAACGCAATTTGAGACTTCAGTTCAAATTTCAATCAGATTTGATTTCAATCAGTTTGTATCTCATTGTTTTATTTTTATTTTTTTATGACAAGGGAACCTGCATCCGTTACCTTATGGGTGCGCACAGGTTAAACTCTACTCCTGTGCAATAGCTAACAAATTACACAGGAGTGTTAAATTGCATGAAACAAGCCACGTGCGATAACTCACTAATGGATTTGCTATCCCATTGTCTTAGCGAACAACATTTACGAAATTATTTTTAGAGTTATTGCCGTGCTATTTATTTGTAATTTTTTTTTTTTGATTTAGGTGGGAGGAGTCTCAATCGCCATTGTAGGCTTTTCAATAAAAACCTATTTGGACATGCTAAAATATACTGACTCTTTGAATGACGAATATCAAAGTTCTTGTCAAAAAGTCGAACAATCAAGAAAGGAACTCAGGCAAATTTGCCAGCAGATGGGAGGTAAATCAAGAACTGTACCCTTTGTGTGTGCAAGTTGTCCTTTACAAAAGAGTTGTTAGAAGCACTTGAGACTCCTATTATTATTATTAGTTAGCGTAGAACATGATGAGAATGTTATCGTGTTGTATTGATCATCGTTCAAAAGAGCGAATACCCTTTAATTTTGATGGTATACATTTTATAATTGTTGCAGACAAGACAGATGGAGCCTAAGGCAATGGATGATGAAAAAGCCATGAACTATTGCAGTTAAGCTAAGGCTTGAAGATTGATGGAAAAATTCTAAGCTAGGGAAAAAGAGGGGATGGATAATACTTCTTGTTATATATTAACATCATTTCAATTTCCGGTTATTCTATTTATGCATAAGAACTAAGCCTAAGAGACCCAAGACATTAAGGCTAAAAGTTATCTGTTGATTATCTGTGATGTTAATAGTACTATTTTCTTCACTAAATTATTGGCTTTCTGTCTTTCACCAAGGGGTGGGCATGATATGGTATATACCAAATTACCATAAATTTTTTGATATCGTGGTTTTGGCATTATGGTATATAGTATATATTTTTTTAAAAAATTGGTATTTGGTATGGTATTCAGTATTTATAAATACCATATCGAAATACCGAATAACATACCGAAGTTTATAGTTTCATTAATAATTTTTATATATTATTAAAATAATGCAAATGTTTAGTATTAGCATATACCTAAATGTTTAGACGTTGGAACCTTACTACTCTATCTTGGTTGAAATTTCTTATTTATGTTATTAATTAACAAGAGGAGTTGTTTGTAATTTCTTTTTAATATATATTTTTATGTGTAAAGTATTAGTATAATTGAGACATTTTTTGAAAGTTGAGTTTTCTATTATACGAGTATCTATTTTTGAAGTAGAACAAACTATGTTTATCAATTTATCATACCGCAAAATATCGAAATCGAATTTCAAAATATCGATCCATACCGAATTAATTTGGTATGGTAATGATATACTATATTTTTAAAAATCGAATACTGAAATTGCCGTACTAAAATTTCAAATACCGTACCATACCATGCCCACCCCTACTTTCATCCCACTCCCCAAGTCTCCTCCTCTAGAACATTGCCACTTCTATTCTAAACAACTCGTTTAGGTTTTGTTGTTCCATTATGAGTATTGAGTTTTATACAGTAATATTTTACATTAAATGCTTACTGTCTGTAAATAAAATAAAATATAAACAATAGTAACTTTTAACTGTTCTTCATTTGCTCCCACCCACTAATTTACTAAAAACTCAGTTGCAAAAAAAAACATTGCATTCTTTTTAAGCTTCTAAAAGCATGCACCTAGAAACAGTAGACAAACCCTTCTATCTAGTTCATATCTAAAGACATATCAGCCTTCTTGGCAAGTGATTCACAATGTTTTAAACTGGTGGGTTGATGCTCGTGCTATGCACGGGCCAGTGACCTGTTAGTCATTAGTGTGATGAAATGTTGACGTCGGAAATTTCGAATTCTTTTAGTTCATTATAGATTTTTTCCAGAAGATGAAGTTCTTAAATTTATGAAAGAATTCATAATTAATTGACACAAAAAAGCTCTCCTCTCTCTTCATGCCTCATCCTTCCAGAGCGCAACCCTAACCAATGGCTCGAGCCGGTGGCCAGCCATCCACAGTGGCTGGTCAGGTCAGGCATCCCATGTCCCAATTCCCTCCTCTCAACCCTTCCAATGTGTAAAGATATGACACTTACGCCTAACTTAACCTCAAAAGATAGCTCATGAGGAAAGGATTGTCCAAGTCCATATAAGCAGACCGTCAATCCATTCCCAACAAATGTGGGACTTTCACCCACTTCAACAAAGTGAAAGAAGTTGGCCCTGTGGCTGTTCCTATCAAAACAGTGCATTTTGTAGATGGCGAACCTATTGTCAAGTGGACTGAAGCACAAGTAACAAGGATAATACCATTGAGAATTTACAATACGTAATAATTGGTAAATTGTCATATGGTTGGCCCGAACTTGACTTGAAGATGTTCACAAACAAATTCCGAAACAATGTGGTGTTAAAGGTGAGAGTCAAATAGGTCTCCTGCGAAATAGACATATCTGATGAGCTTTGTGCTTCTCGAGGATTTCATTAATATATTGGAGTATATCAGAAAGTACCTACTTTACCAAAGCTATTAGATGAGGCCATTGATTTATGATGCGAAATTCGAAGTAGAATGGAGCATTGGAGCTGCTTCTTTCCAATTTTTTTCCCTTCTGTTTGTTTTTTTGATTTCTTTGTTTCCTATTTTGCTTTTGACTTTGGCCTGACCCGGTCTTAGTTGGGTTTTTTGTACATATTTCTGCTAATTAATAAATCTACTTTTCAAGATTTATCAAACTACTCCCTACGTTTCAAAATAGTTGGCCTCTTTCTAAAAATATTTCAAGATAATATTATTATGTGTTTTCAATACTAATCCTATCATTAAATGACTAAACAAAGTATATATACTCAAATTTATATTTTCAAAGCATAATTAATAAGGCTCATTTGGTAAAATAAACCCCTATTAAATGTTTTCGGAAGTATCAAGTGAATAAGGTTCAACTATTTTGAAACGGAGGGAGTAAGTAGTAAGTATTTAATTACAATGCATAATTGATTTAATTAATAAGACTAATTTGATAAAATAAACCCCTAATAAATGTTTTCGAAAATGTCAAGTGAACAAGGTTCAACTATTTTGAAACGAAGTAGTAAGCATTTAATTACAATGCATAATTGATTTAATATTATTTTGGGTTGAGTGGACTTCTTCAGCAGAAAAAGGATCTTCATTCAAATCGGGTGAGGATGTTTTCCCTAGTTTTTAGGCTTATTTTGTGGGTGTAGATTGTTGGCAACTTATTTGGGCTAACTTTTAGGGTGTTTTACCCAACATTAAAAAGTTAATTAAACCTATACAAACTAGGTATTAATTATAAATCAATTTTCTTTAAATCATGGTAGGAACTAGGAACATATATCCCTTAAAAGGGTTGTTAATATTCTTCCCAAACATATCTGACGGATTTACTCACTAAAGAGAATATAATACATCTTTAAAAATATTAACCATTACATGCATAGAAGAAAAAAAACGCTATACACATAATTTGTAAGTAAAATTCATAGAGTGACGGGAGATTAGCTGAATCGGTGGCTAAAGTACATAAATCCATGAAGCGTTCTTACGTGGGACAAGCTTGGTGATTCAATATTTAATATTGCCTCCGTTTTTAATTGATTGACATGTTTTGACTTAGCACGAAGTTTAAAAAAATAAAGAAGAATTTTGAATCTTATGATCTTAAATTAAAAACATGTCAAATGCTTCAAAATGTCCTCTAATCATGTGGTTTTAAACATGATATATGGAAAGCTGAAATTAAAAAGTTGCTAAAAGAGGAAAAATTAATTCTTTTTGAAACTAAGAGAACAAGTCAAACAAATTGAAACTAATGTATGATTTTCATTTTGCGCGTCTTAGTTCCTATACATTTTGTAGGACGTTAAAACTAGATACTTGTTCGATCCAAAATAAATAAATTTCCGACATTTTTATTAATCGTTTCGACTAGCTCTAGTTTTATAAAAGTTTAAAAAGAAACAACGATAATATTAACAAATTATCTTTTAATTAATATCATTAATTAACTTTCTTCAAGAGGTATGACACACTAAAAATTCATTTATTTTAGACTACAGACCTACTATCTTGTTGTCTCTAGTACTAAAAGTAAACCTGTTTATCCTCTTTTTTTTCCCTTAAGCGTAGAAAAATAAAAAAAAATTAAGTAATATATGAATGTAAACAACAAAGAGCAAATATATATGCTTTGTTCCAATTTTTCGTTGGTCACATTTTTTGTTCATTCTTACCCTTGTTATTAGTGGATTATCTCGTATTTGACCTTGTCAGTAACAAAGCTCCTGTATGAAATGAATGCACTCCACATGTTCATATTTTTGAATAAAACATGTCCAATTTATCTTTTTAGACTATAATTTAAATCTATATCAGGATGTTCCTAACAACTCACGAGGTAATATTAGATCAAAAGTCAAATGAACGGCAAAGTTGTTCAATTTCACTTCCCAAAGTCAAAAAGAAAAGAAAGAGAGAAAGAATATGTTTTTCATAAAAAATATTTTTCGAGAAGATATTTTTTAGAAAAACAAGTAATTTCTTATTTATTTTCTTATGTTTGATATGCAAATAAAAAATATTGTTCTAAATTCATTTGTACAAAGCTAATTCAAAACTATAAGGAGTCATTTGGTGTGAGGCATAAGGTATAATAATTTTGGGATAAAATGCAAAATTATTTTATCCTGCATTTGATTGGAGATATTAAGTAGTCCCAGGATGATTTATCCCACCATTTATACCATATTGATGAAACTTATCCCGAAATAATTAATCTCACTATAACTTGTTCCCAACCAAACGACCCCTAAGAATGGTAGAGACAGAGTGATAGCTGCTGGGGTGGGGGAAGGGGTTAGGAGAGGGCAGGTGTGGGGGTTTGTGGTGGCTGGTTGAATGGCTGGAGGGTCAAAAAAGACACAATCACTTATTTTCTCTAAGGAAGTCATTTTCCTTATTTTCCTTAAGGAAATATATTCAAAAACTTTAACCAACCAAATATTATACAATAATAGGAAAATGTTTTCCTCCATAAGAACACACCCTCTTTGTTGAACTTTTTTTTTTCTCTTACCTGCCTTGTCTGCATTTCAAGAAAATATGCATTGAGGACTACAAAATAAAACTTATATTTCTCATCTCTAATGTTATTATTAATAGAATACCACATTGGTGCACTTGCGGGAAACTCCTTGCCGAGGGCCTGTGCACCCCCGGGATTAGTCGGGGCTCTAAGAGACTCGGACACCCGGTGCAAATCAAAAAAAAAAAAAAAAGAATACCACATTGGTGTAAATGGAATATTTGAAAACGAAGAGCACAAGTCAGTTAGTGCACCTACCATATCACGCCTTGTATCTTTTTTGCAGAAAAGGTTCTGCCTTTAAGTATCTTATTTGATGTAATCTAATCAGCAAAGATACCTTTGTTTAAAGCTTTGAAGCTGCAAAATATTATTCCTCCTACTTCTGCCAGTTATTCCAATCTTAACAACCTCGCCGTTTTCTGGTCAAACGGGGTATTCAACCAAACTAGGTACAACAACAAAGTGCAATCCCACAAAGTGGGGTTTGGGAAGGGTAGAGTATACGCATACCTTATCCCTACCTTGGAGGTAGAGGGATTGTTTCCGATAGACCCTCGGCTCAAGGAATTTCAACCAAACTAGTTAATCTCCACAAATAATGTAGCTACAAAAGGGGTATCCAACAAGAGTGATCATGTCACCCATGACATGTTTAGCTAAAAAAGAAGAGTACCTAAAAAAGGAAAAAGAAAAAAAGACTACTTTTTTATCCCAACAAAGTAGTCGTTGCAGAGATGTGCCAGAATGGGGATCAAACAAGTCGTCGCCTTCATGTTAAGCTAGAAAATAAGGGCAGAGAAAACCTAAATATCATTGAAAAGGGGAGGAAGTGTTCATCATTTTTCTCCTCCTACCTTATTTTGCAGATGCGTTTGCCTCCGTACTTGCACTTGTAGTTTCTTTCGGGCATTGGGATACATAAGGTTTCAGCTGAAAATGAAAGAAAAAAGAGTGGAATCATTCAATCACGAGGTTTAACAAACTTCACAGAAATTGAGTAAATAAAAGGCAACTAAATAAAAAGGTCACAAGTTTCAAAAACCTTTTCTACGATCTAGTGAAACAAATAGTAACTTTTTCCAACACTAGAAAGAGAGACTAGTTCCTTTTACCTAAGACTATAGCATATGTTTTTTTAATGGAATTCTGTATAATCAACAATAATTTCCACAGAAGCTGAGACGGGGATCACTATCTTGGAAAATTGTGGAAAGTGAACTCCCGCCAATATTGAATGTCAAGAGGAGAGAAAGCAGCAATATCACAGAACACAAGAAAGTGCATCTGATAATTGAAAATTAAGCTCATTTTGGGGTATGCTGAAAAGTGTCCATGCCGTAATCCATGGGCTAGAAAATTGCTAGGTCTAACCTACCTCAAGCACTGTCTGTTTCAAGATTTTAAAAAACTTGGGAAAAGATTAACGTGATGAGATTATCCAAAGAACGTAAAATATTCGATACTTTTTTCACAAAAACAAAGTGAATGAATGTAAAGACCAATCAGAAGAAGGTGGTGATCTAAGCAAGTGCTGGGCCCAACAGAACCACAAGTGAAAATGTATTTCCTAGAAGGGACTGACAGTTGTATAGAACTTCCTTTTGATTTATCAAAAGGAGTTCATTCATAATACACCAAGATAGTGTTATCTTTACAGAAAGTGCCTTGTACAAGGTATGGAAACTGGTAACCTCTAGCAGACCAACGTATTTAGCATCTATATCATTATCTACTACTCTTTTAAGGCTCTTAGCTCATCTAAGATATGGCATGGCAAAAGAATAAAAGCAGGAACGAGTGAAATAACACATCAATTACTTTGACAACCCGATTCCTAAATGACTCCAAATTTATATACTTTTCTTAATCATCTCGTGGCTAGAAATAAAGATGAAAGTGAGTAACTTCAGTCATTGTGTGAACAACAGAAATTCTAATTAGTAAATACATCTATATCATATCTAATCTGTAAGGCTCTTAGCTCATGTAAGATACGTCAGGGAAAAAAATTAAAGGTAGGAACAAATGAAATAACACATCTATTACATTGAAAACCAGATTAACAATAGACTACAATCTAGTTCCAAATTTATATTCTTCCCTTAATCATCTCATGCATAGAAATAAAGTTGAAAATGAGTGATTCGGTCACTGCATGAACAATGGAAATTATAATTAGTTCTTACACATGACGAACTTTTATATACTGGTCTGTATAATTTCACAAAGGCCTAATGTGAGGAAACAAGAAGATAACTTCTCCAAAAGGAAACAAAAAAAAGGAAAACAAGTCGAGTAATGAAAGAAATTCCAACACACAGGTCTGCATAACAGAAAGGATTTGTAACAAAAATAGATATTCTAGACATTTCTATCTCATTACCAAAAAAGAACAAGCTGCAAGAATTTGGTTATCACCCATCCAAAAGTTCGAGACTAAGAGACATAAGAACTCCTAGGCTGTTCCCACTCCTAAGAAGAATCACACTTTGTGGTATAGTCAGTAGAATGTAGCAGTACTCTCAAAAGTTGATAAAGTTCTTATCCTTCAGCATACACATGTCTACCTACCTTTTATCTTTCTTTCTAACACAAAATGAAAAGAATGAAAGGAGGTAAGTTAAGTTTTACATGACATCTTTTAGATTATGAGAGACAATAAAACTAGATTTTGAGCTTGATAGAAACATATGTTCAATATAGCAAGTATTTGGGAAAATTACTGATAGAACTTTTTCATTGGCAAAGGCTGATCCAGATCCAGGAGTAGGAGGTACAGTCAGTGTATTTGGAGTGTTAGCTGAGTTGGGAGCAAATACACTGGGTAAATACTTACCCACACCGAGTGTTTACACCAAACCAATAAAATGCAAGACATGAGTCTTTCACATACATATTTAACACTTAACCATGGTTAAGTGATATGTACTTCCCTTTAATTGTTAAGGGATAAGGTTAACTTTATTGGTTTGATATATACACCCAGCATGAGTAAATTTTTACCAATACACTGCACCCATTGCTCTCTTAAAGATTGGTGCTCTGCCCCTACCTGTGTGCTGCACTTTTAAGACCTATTAGAACTCTCAGGAGTAGTTTGGTAGAAGGTATTAGAGAAAATAATACATGTATTAGCTTTAGTGTTATTTAATCCCTTGTTTGACAGTGTTTTCAACCTATGTGTAACTAATATATGTATTAGTTATACACCCAATTCAGTACAATTTTTCTATTTTTTTGATAATTGTGGTGTCCGGGCCAGCTTTCCCGCACCTTTACTAATCAATACTATTCTTATACCTAGCAAACCATGGCATTAACAATACCGGATACTATTCCTATTTTAATACATCTTATTCAGTACTATTCCTATTCTAATACACCATATTCACTTAATACAACAAACCAAACAATCGATAAAAAATAATGTTAGCATAACTAATCCAAACATTACTAATACACCCTATCAGTGTTTTGAAAAGCGAGAGGCAGAAAAAAGCGACGAGGGCTCGCTTCTGTGAAAGCGAGAAGCGTGAAGCGAAGCGCACACTTTTTTCCATTAAAGCGCTATTTAGTACAAAATTTAAAAATATTAAATATGCATAAATAAATATTCAAGAACTCAATAAATAATATAATCTTTCAATTCGTAAATTAAAAAGACAATAGATAGCCATAACAAGCATCCAAGCAAACTGCTAAAACACATTTTATTCGTGTGTTAGTGCCTATTGCAATACCATACGCCCAAGCTGGACCTTTTTTATGCGCCATTGAACAAAGAAATATACTACAAGAGAAAACAAAATAATGAAAATATATACAGATAGACAGAAATCAGAACACATACAGCAAAAGAAAAATTAAAAAGAAGAAAAACAGAGCTGGAAAACAGAGAAGAAGAAGAAGAAGAAGAGAAAAAAAAAAACAGAGCTGCGAAGAACAGAGAAGAAAAAGAAAAATAGAGAAGAAGAAGAAGAGTTAAAAAAACAGAGTTGCGAACAGAGAAGAAGAAGAAGAGAAATAGAGAAGAAGAAATCGCATACCAGTCGCAGCAGCAGTTCGACAGTCGCAGCAGCAGCAGCTCCACAGTGGAAGAAGTCGCGTAAGGGTTTTAATTAGAATAAGCTGAATAAACCAATAAAACCCTAAAAAAAAGAAAACCGCTTAAATAGAGCTTAAGCGAGCTTTTCCTCGCCTTTTCTGCTTCGTCGCTTCTCGCTTCAGGTCCAGAAGCGCGCGCCTTTTTCTCACCCCATTGCTTCAGGTAAAAAAAGCGACCCTCTTTCACTTCGCTTCGCTTGGCGCTTAAAGCGAGCGCTTCAGCACTTTTCACAACACTGCACCCTATTTCGTACTATTCTTATACACCCTACCAAACGACCCTAGGGGTGGTTTGGTGGGTAACAAGCTATCTCGGGATTGTGGGGATTAAATAATGACGGGACTATTAAGTGATATACTTTTATTGATAGATGTTTGGTTCATTGGACTAAAGATGGGATATACGGGATAAAATATAAAACATGTGTTTGGTTTGAGCCTGCTAAAGTGGGATAAACTTTATTCTACTATTAATCTTGTCTTTCTTTAAAAAGAACTATGGGAGAACGGCTTGGGGAAAACAGTACAACCCATGTACTGGTTTAGTCAATATACATAAACGTTAAAAAAAAAAATTAAAAAAAAAAAAGGGCTTGGGGATAAAGGAAAATGAGTCATTTTGTTGTTTCATCCTGAGATTAGTAATACTAGGATTGTTATCCCACAATTTGATCATGATATAAAAATAATACCACAATTGTGGTATAAACAATCACGGGATTGCTAATCCCGAAATCAAAAATCTTATTAAACATAGGATAAAATAATTGCACATCGATCCCCACATTAATTATAATCCCAACTATCATAAGAAGGTGGTCTGACAGCCAATTACTAATTTAAGACAGCATTGGAACAAAATATAATGTTAATAGAATTCAGGACTTCTGAGGAAAGAGTTAGGAGGAATCGGACCTGTTGGACCCTGAAACCTTGAATAGGACTTTAGGTCCCTTATAAGAGAGAGAGGACTTGTGTATAACCCTATTCATGTTGGTTCTTGCAAGAACAAGACTTCACGCTATGCAATTGAGCAAGCACTGAACTTAAAGAAATAAGGGGAAAGAAAAACACATTGGACACATCTCTCTTTGGTGTGCTAGATTCTTTTTTTAATTAAGAACTACTTAACTACAGATAATGAAATCCAAAAGCAAGACGCCGTAAGAACATATGAACATGGAAGAAACTGCTGTCAAATAAGAGATTCTATCACTTAAGCCAGGGTGGGAATGGGATGAGGAGGAAAACGGTTTGTCTCCTCTCCTTCTATCTGCTTCATTCCCCATGCAGAAGAAAGAAGAAGAATCTTGGAAAGGCAGAAAGGATAAAGGGATCAAAAGGAATACAATACACTTGCTAAGTTCTAGCTGAACTGTATAACCTAAAACGCGCTAAGACTATAGGTGGAAACACAGGTAAATGAAGAATGAAAACACATGGTCCTCTTTTACTTTTAGCAAATTATTTATAGCAAACTTAATGAATATAAATGGGAACAATGAATGGTTATAACCTTAAGTTTGATTGCCCTCCATCAAGATGAAAGGCTTGAAGGTTAGCAACCAAAAGTACATTGATCAGAGAAAATATTGATTAGTCAATACTTCAGTCAACATTAAGTACCTTGAAGTCGGTCAAATCTGGAACTACGTAGTTAGGCAGCTTCTCTTGAACAATAACATAACCACCTGAAACAAGAAAAAACGATCCAATATGAGAAATAAACTGAAATGTGTGTGTTTCTATGTGAAGATAAATATTTATGTGATTTTCAGCTTCAGAAAATGATGGAACATTTAGCTTTCAAAGAGAAGGAATTCAGTAGTTCTACTTCTTTATCACGGGCACATTATGAATGTTGAGATGCAGACAAACGTGGACTGGACCACACGAATTAGATATTTAAAGGCCTTAGCTGGAGCCTAATAACTTGTCAGAACGCTGATACTTCAACAAAATAATCTTTTTTACACCAAGGAGACTGGATTTCCTGGTTTGAACAGTTATCTAAGTCCTAAGATTATGTTGAGAAAACAGTCATAGATACACTTCCAATAAGACTACTATTTCTCAACATGAACTTAGCAAGAGGAATTAGAGAAGAAAATGATACATTATATCTTCTCTATCAAAAACCAAAGTGTCTTAACTTTTTTTGTACAAATGGAATCTGTAACGAATCAAACAAAACAGCATGTAATCTCAAAATTCCTAACCTTCAGTGCCGTTCAGTTGGGGCTTGAAAGGGTTTAATCCCTAAACTGAATCCAGCACTATTTTATGTCATGTTTGGTTACTTAATTTTGTATTCCTCACAAATAATAGTTGCATAAGTTACACAGAGATCTAAGTACTATTTTATGCGGGATAGAATGTGGAATAAGCATGCAGATATTATTAATACATGGACTTAAAACACTTAAATTACAAAAATAACGCCTATATTAGTAAACAAAATTTTATTTTATTTTAAAAGTAAACACATATTTTAAATTATACATTGTATTTCTAATTTGTAATATGTCAAAGTAAACATTCGCCTAGAAATAATCCTTGCATTACAATCCATGCACATATAATCTCTGCATTACTAATCCCTAATTACTAGTTCTTGCATAACTTACCTCTAAACCAAACGACCCCTTAGTCTCATACATCTTCTAAGGTAACAAAGAAAGTCAGAAGTTTTGTTCATGCTTCCCCTACTCTCTTCCTTTTCTGGTTTGATGAATTCATGCCAAACATCAGATGATTTCTCAGATGTCACACATTACATAACATTCAGAAATTGGAGACGGGGAAAAATAAAAGAAATGAAACATAAATCGCAGTATAGGATAGACATCTGAGTAAGCAATCACATAGATAAATCACATCATAATCTTTACCCAAATGGATGAGGTGTGAAGGACTGACTACCATTACGAGCTTAACCATAGACAAGGAAAAATGATTTTTATATTGTAATGGCATAAAGATTTCACTTCCGAATAGAACAATGGTGTTGAATGGTGATGCAGTCCTGCAGTTTTAGCCTTTACCTACTGCAAGCATCTAATGTACAGCATATCTACAGGCTGTTGGGTACCAAATTAGGAATTGAAACATAGAGTTTCTGTAAAGCTATAGAAAATGTGTTCCAACCAGAGAGAAAAGACAAGAATAGTACTCCTAGTTCACAATATTTGAATGGAAATTTCAAACCTTTGCGAGTGTGGAAACCAGTAGGCTTGCAATTCTTTCCCTTGTAGAAGCCCCGAGGAACCCGTTTAGTAGTAAGAATATCAAGAGATGAAGTACGCTTTCTTCTGAAAGATCTCCCTAAACCTAATAACAGTCCCAGCGGCATTGTATAGTCTCCAATTAAAAGAATTGTGCCTAGAGACAACAAAATACAAAGAAAAAAGGATATTATATATTTGCATAAGATCAAAATTTAATCTTTGAAGTCATAATCAACTTTTACTTTTTAACCCATAATCACTGGTTTTCTAATAAATTAAAAAAAGACATTAAATATTTGCATATGATCAAGATTTAAATTTTGGATTCATTATCAACATTCACTTTTTAACCGATTATCACCGTTATGGCAATCCATTCCTCCAATTATCAACCCAATGTCCCGAGGCAACACCAGGGATTAGGAAGTCACGAGGAAATATGGAAACAAAGCAACTCCAGAGGCAGTGCCAGGAGTTCTAACAAGAGGATTCAAAAAAATGCTAAAAATGCTATAGCTAGAAGCTTCTCATTTGTTAAGGGTATAGATTTGATTTGCCCTACTTATACAATGTAATTTACGGATGAAGGGGATTTATTGAACCACCTTCCTTACCTTTAGCTCCGTAACTGGGCAAATCATTGGTGTTAAACACATAGCTAGGATAAACCCCTCTGTATCTCCTTAAACTATTCTCAGGCTTGTGACCAAGCCTTATTACATACTACTAATCTTTAAGAGTACCGAGGGTCTATCGGAAACAGCCTCTCTACCCCACAAAGTTAGGGGTAAGGTCTGCATACATCTTGCCCTTCCCAGACCTCACTTGTGGGATTACACTGGGTAATGGGTATGTTGTTATCATTTATGAGTAATATTTATACATTTGAAAATGAATTACAAATCTACAAGTTTACACAAGTCTAATCTGTTCTTTTGTACTTATTCTAATAGAATTATGCTTAAACATTCACTGTTGTTCAAACAGCCCTATGAGCACAGCAATATTTTGAACATTAAAATCCACATCTCTCTTTAATTTTTCTAAGGCAGATTCCTTACTTTCAGCTAAAAATACTTAAAACCTAAAACGACAGGTATACAATTTCAAATGCATCGTGAGAGAAAACCCAGATATTTCTATGCTCTATGCTTCTTTACTGTTAAACTCTGCTTTCGTAACAGTATAAGTATATATATATCAATAATAAACAATTAATAATAAGCTGTAGAGCATATAAATTAGAAATTTAAGCGAGAAAATTACCCAACTCAAGGCGTTGGAACAAGAAGATGTTTGCCCAGTTGGAAGAAACGAGAAGACGACAACTTCAAGGCGTTATCGGGCTTTAATAGTGTGGGCTATTTAGGGAAAAAGCCCATACCTGGAATTTGTAACAAACCATTTTTGGGCCGTAGATAGGCCCAAGGAAAATGTGCAACAAAAATAGTTCCGGCCTAGTCACATTCTTTTCTTACTTGGGCTGTTGAGCTAGCACAGAAGAATTGCTGTGGCCTGTGGGGGTCCGAACAAAACTGGATTCAACAAAGTTACAAACCAAAACCAAAACCAAATAAAATCGAAACTTTAATACATGAAAATAAATCGCATCAATTTTGATTAGATTTGATTTTGGTGTAATATTTTAAGTAAAACTTACATAAATCCCAACAAATTTACCCATAATTACTCCCTATCCCTACTCTTTGATAAATTACAAACAATCCCTTATTTTGCAATTTTTCGGATACATAATTAGCATCCGGATACATAACTTTAAAGTTGAGATACATAGTTTTGATTGCTGAGATACATCCATTCCTGAAACTATTTGGTTGAGATACATAATACATTAACTAGACCAAAGGGAGATACATAATTAAAATTATATATTCGAAAATTTATAGGTTTGTGGATGTATCCGGTTGTTTTTTTAGAAAAAAGGGATTTAGGTAATTAATAAAAAGGATATGGATTTTATGTCGTTGAGTAAAGATAAGTTGTGGTGTTATGTAATTTTTCCATATTTTAACGTATTAGTACCATGAGTACCTACTTAAATATAATATGGCTGTGAGAAAAGTTAGTTATTAATAAATATCTCACACGTGTGAAAAAATCAAATTTTACAATACTAAGCGACCATTAAAACATTATCGAATATTTGTCAAACCTTAATATTCACACGTATTCAACATGACTGTTATGTTATTTGAAATGTTACTTTAGGATGACGCCGATGTTGTGTAGGGTAAAATTCGGACCCAACAGATGGATGAGTCAGAAGATAACAAGTGGCAAGAGCAAAAGAGTAGATGTGAGAGGCCAGTAACATAGTACGAGCTCATCTAGCTTGAGAGACGCTACACCAAATATAAGAAACAAACCGGATGAAATATGTTTAGAAATAACACCAATTGCTACTTAATAACAATCATGAGGAATTAATAGGTTTCATGAGGGCATAAATTGTGAATCTAGTTGCTTAATAATGTGGCTATAAATAGTGTCTAACATTCTTGTTGAAGAGAATCTGAATTCTATTGATTCACAAGCATTACACTAGAAGTATTGTATACTCAAAATTCTTAAGCTTTAACAATCTAAGTATTCAAAATCATTTTTCTTGTGATCAATGCCTAAGATAATTCCACTTCTTAGCTTAGCTCTCATTGATCAATCATTCGTTTATTGTTTGTTTATTATTTTGCAAATTATTAGATGTGTTTGAATCATGCAGTTGGTCTACGTATTGTTCAAACTGAGCATTATTTAAATACTACATTTAAATGACGTGGTGGTGAAATGCAACCAACAAAATCAATTAAAATCCGTACGAAAAAAATACTGGAATAAAATTCTCTGACATACTTTTGAAAGGAGGAAAAAGTAGCTCAAGTATTTTCTTTTTGAAAATCTCAGTACCCATTGCAATAATTTTATTTTGAATTTGGTACATGTGAATATACAAGAAAACGTCAACATCTCTATTTCACAAATGAGTGTAAAATTTTCTTAATTTTAATATAACTTGTCCTTGTGTTTTTTTGCCCCCATGAAACACATGTTTCACGCTCAAATCAATTGAATTGTCAATTTGACCATAAGAAATTAAGAAATGAAAAAAAACATATCGTTTAAATAATTTTACTTTTATGTAGCAAATAAACGAACAACAAACAAGAGGTGTGCTAAAAGACTCCCATGACCAATGTTCTGGATGATCATTTAATATTTACTTTAGTGAACCAATGTCAGTAAGTTATTTTTATAATTAAAAAAAGATACCTAAATTTGCCTAAATATCATAGAAAGTCGCTAAAATAATATTTTATAAAAAAGAGTCACTCAATTTTACTTTACTAACATTAAAAAAAAAATGTCTTATTTGTTTTCTCGTACTGACTTTCTGAATTAGGCATAATTGAGGGAGGGTTTTTTATTACAAAATATAATAACACTTTCATGATATTTTAGGTAAAATTGACTGATTTTTTTAGTACAAAAAGAGTAATTTAGTGGCTTAATTTTGTTTAGTGAAGTAAAAAATAAGTGACCATTCACTAATTTAACCTCCAAAATGATGTTAGGGTCGTTTGATTTGTAAGCAACTATCATATAATGGTGTAGTTCCAAGGAGAAAATCGTCAAAAATGCAAAAGGTGAAAAATTGTCCAAAATATTAGTCAAAAAGAGAGATTCTGGCAAAATCTACTTTTTCCTATTTATATGAACTGGCTACACGGTAAACAATAAATAGTAGAAAATTGGTTCACAAAAGTGCAAAACGCAAATTGGGAATCAGAAAGGAAACTTCGAAAAGGAAAAAAAAACAAAAAAAAAAACAGAGTGGTAAAAAGAGAAAGAGAGTAAGAGACTGTAGAGTGCTTCTAAAAAAAGGAATAATCAGAAGGTTATATTATAAGATTTTGCTCTTTCTCCCCCAAAATACTTTACCATAGGGCAAGAAAGATAATTATAAATTGGCAAGTTCGATAAAACTTCCCCCTTTTTACTCCATTAGTAGACTACTAGTAGTCAACAAAGGCTTGAAGATATTTTTATTTTTTTAAAAATATCATCAGTTCAATTTAATCTTCTACTTTTTCAGAAATTTTAATTAGGTACAAGCTCAAGTTATGATTTTATTTTTTAAAAAGTTTTATTATTAAATTTGTTTTGAATACTTATTATGTTGTACATAAGTCAACTTAATTTGATGGCATAAGAAATTTCTAAGTCAACGATGTATGAAATTTAAACTCAAAAAAAAATTAACAAGGCAGCGCCACATTCCAATCTACACAAGCAGATCAATAGCTGTCTGCGCATACTGATTCTATCTTGGATTTTAGATTGTGATTAGACGAAAATAGTGGACGAAAAGGGAAGTAAAAGTGGAAAATTTGGCTGATATAATGAGTCAGTATTTTATTATTATCGCTAATATTGGACAAATATGTTCGCCAGATAATATTAGATTAAATTTAGGAAATATATACATAAAATATCTAGTTTTATGCATAGATAGTGAGTTTATGACGTTTAATTTTGGTTCCTTCATTTTCCCAATTCTTGCTCAAAGTAATAATTGTTTACTATAGCTTAATTTATGTATAATTTTCTATTCATATCACGTGAATTAGGCTTTTTGCAACTATCCGTTGCTTATCAGTGTGTCTCTCTCCTAAAATTAAAAAGAAGTCTTTTAATTTATTGCATGAACACGACTTACATAGATGAGAATAAATTTGATAGATTAGACAAAGTGTTGTAAATTAAAAGTCCAAGTTTCAACAACTTTAAGAGTACGTCCAGTTGTTATAGAAAAACAACTTAAAATACGATTATATTAACCGAATAATAATGATTTGGTTACGATAACGGCTAATGAATTCTTGACGTTCTTGTTACTAAAAGGTGTTGAGACTTCTAATTTTATTGAAGAGTGATGACATCCGATAAAAAGAATGATTTGTATCTAATTCCTTCATTTGAAAATGCCTTTTTAAAGTCGAGGGACTATTAAAAACAATTTCTCTACTTCACACAAGATAAAAGTAAAGTTTGTGTACATTCCATTTATAGGAACACCGGAAATGTTTTTTTTTCTTTTTTATTGTTGTTGTTGTAGTGATTTGTATCCAATTAATATAAATGTCCAATGAGTTAAAAGAATATTAATTTACACTTATTAGTGTCGAGGACAAGTCTGAAATTTCATTAGGTGCAAGGGGATCTATTCGAATATTTTTCACCAAATAAATATATTGTATGTATAAAGTTGATTTTTTTTTTGTTGGTGTATAATCTAGCAGATACTGAATTACCTTATCTTCTTCGTGTATTCACTTCTTTATGCTTAAATTATATATATAGTAAAATTTTATATTAGTACTAAATAATCTTTTGAGGAAGAGTGTTCAATTGATTATCACCCTTCTAGCTATCTCGTTACCCACTGATTAATATCATAGACGTGCAGAGTTAAGAGTACGATGTACGTGTTGATAAAAATCCAATAATTTTTGCATAGGACCTACGTATATATATAATAAGAAATTCACTAAATATTTATAAATATTTAATTGTGTGAACCCGATTGTTAACTTAAGATTATCATAAAAACTCATACACTTTCGATCATGAATCCGTCAATAACTACTATCACTACATATAAACTCCCTCCGTTCCCAATTGGATGTCACCTTTTTTTTAATTTTACGCCCATTAAGAAACTAGGTAATTTTACTGTTATATCCTCATTTACTTTTCTCTTGAATTAATAAAAAGTATTCGTTGGAAGTTTAAATCTAACATTAATACATATATTAAAATCTTGCCAAGTGAAACAATCTTTTCATATTCTTTTATTTGAAGACTAAATCACAAATAAAAGAAGTTCAATATTTGAAAAGACGAGTTTTTTAAAAATGAGCGTAAATATTATTGGAGCGGACATTTCAATATGATTGTGCCAAATTTTATTTGAATTAATATGCAATAGGTATTGTCAAGAACAAGTTAACCAAAACAAAAAAAAGGTACTGCCAAACAAAAAAGTAAAATTTCAGTTGAAGAGATACTCTTTCTTTATCTATCATAAGAAAAAAGATGCGGACTTAATAAAATTTTGGAAGTAATTTTTTTTAGCACAATGGCAGGAGTAATACAAAGTAATTAATAACATGAATTATACTCTTGCAATTTCTATGTTGATCAAATGTTTTGTTTTAAAATTATTTAATAACTTTCAAGGGTAAAATGGGAAGAATAGTGTCCAATATGCATTGATTTTGTGAAATACTCTCTCCGTTTAAAAAAGAATGACTTATTTTGATTTGGTACGGAGTTTAAGAAAATAAAGAAGATTTTTGAATCTTGTATCTTAAATTAAAGTTATGAAAAATGTACCAAAATGTCCTTTGATCTTGTAGTCTTAAACATGACATGTGGAAAATTAAAATTAAAGTATTGCTAAAAAAAAATTCTTTTTAAAATGGATTAAAAAAAAAAGTAGGTCATGCCTTTTTAAATAAAGGGAGTAACAAATATAAGGACGATATGTAAATAAAAACGGAGGAAGTAGTATATTTTTTGGCTTGATTTGAAAAAATTAACAACCCGTTTAGTCAATCTTGTAGCCAATGGCATTTGGATACCGTTAAAAAAAATATGAGGTGAATGGGAAGTGAACAGTTGAAGTGAAGCTAAAGTCGTGAGGGGTAGTGGGCCTATTGTTGAGTGACCACCGACCGCCGCTTTAGGTCTGTCTTTTTCCCACTGTAATTGGAACCCATGAAAGTGACTCCATCTCCATCTTGGCCTTTGGGCCATCTGATTTTTGGCTAACTAACTTTAAAGACAAACCACTCCCTTCTTTCTAGGCCCTTCTCCTTTTGGAAATTACTCTTTGGTATCCCATATCCTTTTCTTTCATCCACCTAATTACCCTTTAGATTAAGGATAAAATGGGACAAAGCACTTATCAATTATAAAAAATGGAATAAATCTTGCTTTCCATTTGAAATTTTGAATTTGATCTCGAATATGCATGTTCCCTTGGTGGACTCAAATTAAACGTTCAATTATGAAAAATAGAATAAAATTGTAATGGATGTGTGCGTATACTAGCAGAGATGTGATTAAAAATGAGGATATACGAGATAAAGTGGAGTGACTTTAGCGGAGGACAGGATGAGAAAGCGATGTTGAGATGATTCGGACTGCGGACATGTGATGAGGAGATGCATGGATACCCCACTACAGAGGTGTGAGAGGTTGATTATGAATGAATTAAGGTGAGGTAGAGGTAGACCAAAGAAGTATTGGTGAGAGGTGATTAGACAGGACATGATGCAATTGCAACTTACCGAGGACATAACCTTAGATAGGAAGGTGTAGAGGCACAACTTCGGATATAAGGATAGTAGGTTGGAGTGCATTATATTGTCTTGTTGTCCTTACTAGTAGTTATGAGACTACTCTTGTAGTTTCTTGTTCTTCGGTGTCTGTTACTATCTATTGTTTCATGCAGTTCGATTGTAGTGTTATTCTGTAATATTGTTCTACTACTATTGTTGTTTTTGTTACTATCTATTGTATATTGTACTTTCATTACTTCATCTTTTAGACTATTTTTATCTTAGTCGGGATCTATCGAAAATAACCTCTCTACCTCACCTCTGAGGTAAAGGTAAGGTTTGCTTATATACCTTCTCAAGACCTTACGTTCTGTGACTACATTGAATACATTGTTATAGAATAAAATTGCCCTCTTCATTAGTGGACTGACTCAGATTTGTCCCTTAAAGTAATAGACCTTCAACAACTTATAGTAGAGGAAATGTGATCTCTTGTCCTTCTTCAATTTGAATAGAAAAAATAGGTTTTTCAAATCTCTTATGTGTAAAATAAAAATATCTATTTTGAAAGGTCATAAATGATTTTTTTTTGAAAGGTTAGAAAATAATTTCTCCCTAAATGAATTTATTGTAGAAATATATTTTAAAGGTCAAATTATATTCAATTGCTCATCATATTTTTGTCCTTTTCCCATTAATTCTTTTACTCTTCTGAAATTAAACAGAACACAATTTTCTACATTGAGGGATAGAAAAGAGAAAAGGGAAGGAGGAAAGCAAAAATTAACTCACACCAATTATGTGAAGAAAGACCTTCACTGATACTTGATTGTAAATCTGGATTCTAAGAGAGAACTATTAGCATGTGGCATCTAAAAAATCCCAAGAGACTTTTTGAGTATTATTATTGCTCAGTTTAGTCTTCCTAACTCAATTTGTTAATTAATGTGGGAAAAAAAAACATCTACCTTTTCAAGGGGAAGACACTGATGTATAAGGCTTGTAGCTTTTCAACTTGACTGTATGTGTCATGGTGTACTTCTTACCCACCACATGGGGTTTGATAGGCACCCAACAGCCATGCACCAACCCCATTTTAAATACTTGTAATAATAAATTAATAAAAATTGTGTTTAAGTTACATATATATAAATCGCCCTGAGTATGAAACTTTTATATCATTAAATTATCTTTATCGGTCACAACGGATAATTCATCATATTTTTTAAATTACAAATTCCGCATTTTAAGAAGGCTTAAGCTCAAAAAAGTTACATGAATCATTAGATATCAAATTGTTAAGTAGTACTCTTTTTGTCCCAATTTATATAATACTTTTTTTTTTTTGAGTCCATTCCAAAAAAAAAAAAAATACTTTTTTTATATTTAGTGACATCTTAATTTTAAATTTTTCATAGTGAGATAATTTATAGTCATATTAATATTCATGATTTTGCTTTAAATTACAAGTTTCAAAAAGAAATTTCATTCTTAAAATATGTATCCAATCAAACGCCTTCACATATATTATTGGTCTTAGTTAGCCCAAAGATACTCTTACATATTATCCGCTTTGGTCCAAGTCCTCATAGTTTTCCCTGAAAAATCTAACATTATTAAGAAATCATACACATTATATGTAGCTTCCCAATTTTTTTCAACAACCCATGTAAGATTTTTGTTCGAACACCTAACATAAATTAATACCAAAAAAGTACTTATTTTCTTCTTTTGTTTTTCTTCGGGGTTAGTTGAACTTTTATTTCATTCATGGAATAAAAATATTGTACGCACCAATTATATACTCCTATACATTACACCCCTTGAGCTTTTTTGTGGTTTTTTTTCATTTTCTTTTTCAATCTTAACCCATGAATTCCATGGTAATTTTATGACAATATGCAATCACATCATTGTAGTCAATTTTTTCTACAATAGATGTGTAAATGAAACTTGGCGTGGAGTGAAGTCATTTTCTGGAAGATAGTGACTAAAGCAGAAGCACCATTGCTTATAATTTCAAGCTAAGTAAAAGTCACCATCTCACACATGGGTGCCCAAATGACTACGTAGCCTATGCAACCAAAAGTGACTACATGACATGATCATGCAAAACAAACTTTTCTAGTATTTTATAGACATATTGGCCCCCAACCCTACATATCGACCTGTATATTGACATAACATTTTGTTAATTTAAATCTTATCCTTTCCCTCTTTCGATAGCAATTACAATACACCACCAACGTAGATGAGTAGCTAGTTGCAAGAATCCAAACTATTGATTCTGTAAAATATTTGTGAAAGAAATAGACCGTTAGATCGCTCAACTTATGAATAAACTAGAATTTTACTGCCTCCGCGGCCAAAATCAAGGATTGCCCTGATTATGAAGATCTCATATTAGCGTTCCTCGTTATCAACATGTCTCCTTCATTACTGTATTTGCCTTACATACTTATTTTTTGATATATTTTGTTTGAGTTGAGGGTCTCGGAAATAAACTCTCTATCTTCACAAGATAGAGATAAGGTGCGTACACACCACGCTCCCCAGATCCACTTGTGGGATTACATATATTGGTGTTGTTCATCATTAGAGGCGGACATAATTTTCAAGCACTACGAGTTTTTAACCCAATACTTGTGATGTGGAGGATAAATTTACGTGTAAAAATTCATTAAAAGTACAATAAATTGTAGGTTTGAACCCATAATTTTTAAAATACAACGGATTTTATGTTAAAAACCTTAAAAATTGAACACATAGAGTTTAAATTCCGAATCCACCTCCGTCCTTGTAACAATTCTTTAGATAGGTAATAGGTGAAAGTCTTATGACCTCTCTTCTTTATTTTTACTTTTTTGATCTTTCTAAGTAAATAACATCTATAGACTTGTATCGTAATTAAATGCCTATGACTAATTAAGGTTGTAAAAACAGAAATAGCTTCTTGATGGAGCAAATACGTAGGCTACATGTTATTTAAAATTGAGGAAAATTACTAACTTATGTAGCTAATTTCTAATATGGTCACTAAAGTACCAATTATAAAGATTTGGTGCTTGATCAACAGAGAAAATATTGCAAGAATCCTCTGTTGTAAAACCATTTTGCTCCTCCATTCTTCCAACACCTTGTTGCTGATTATTATTATTATTGTAACCCCTCATTGATGATGATGTAGAATTACTTGCCCTTGGATGCTCCAATAACTGAGTGTATGTTGATGAAGACAATGATAAGTGATCCAAAGCATTATTGTAAGATGACACTTTAGGCATTAATTGCTGATAATTGAGTGTAGTAGTAGTGTTGTAATTTTCTTCATTCATCACTCCACTTGAATCACTATCTGATGATCCATCTTTTGAGTCCACAAAATCTGATGAGTTCTTCAACTTATTGAGAATTAATTCTTGTGGCCTTTGAAATGCAGGGGATATTGTTTCCTCTCCTAGCTTCTCTTTCAGTCCTTTTAGCTGCAGTTTTGAAACAACCCCATGACAATGTTAGCTAAAAAATACTACAAGTACAACTTACACTATTAAAAGAGCAACCCGCAGTGACGAAATCAGAATTTTCACTAAGAAAATTCAGAATATTTAAAAAGTAAACACACAAAGAAGCTAAGGGAAATCAAAATATACTACAATACATACATAATAAAATAATTTTAACCAAGTATATACAGTGTTATTTTCAACCAAACAAAGTTGCACCCATGTGGCTCCGCCCCTTGCAGCCCCGTGAAGCTGATTCCAAGATTTCCGTTTTAATTTTTACACTATTATTAGATAAAGAAATGTCGAAGATTTTTAATGGTTTATAATTACCTCAGTAATCAACCCTTCTTTTTCTTGTTCAACTTTGGTGTAATTATGTTGAAGAGTTTCATAATTGGCCTTGAGGACATTATAATCTCTTTCTAATTGCTTAGTCTTCCAACGGGCGCGGCGATTTTGGAACCAAATTGCTATTTGTCTTGGTTGAAGACCTAATTCTTGTGCAATTTTCACTTTTCTGTCAGGATCAAGTTTGTTATCAACTTCAAAAATTTTCTCCAGTGCTTGAACTTGATCCACTCTTAGCCTCCTTTTCTTCCCTGTTCCACATCCACTCTCTTCTATCCCATCTTCATCTTCCAATCCATCCAACATTGCCTGAAACTCATTGCTATATCCCATATTCTCTGTATCTTTCTCTGTAATGTAACACAAGAAAAGAAAGAAAAAGTGATCAGTCCTATTAGTAGTTCATTGGACTTAGAGTAGTGGCAGAGTCAAGAATTTTCAGTGAGGGGTTTTAAAATATAAAGAAGTGAACACACAAAAGAAGTCGAAGAGAATTAAACATCTACTATTTATACATAAAAAAAAATAATTTAACCTTACATATACAGTGTAATTTTGCATAGAAGGAGGTTCAAACGAACCCTTGCACTGATGTGGCTCTGTCCCAGACTTACAGGCGGAACCATAATTTTTAGTTTATAAAGTTTGAATCACAACCTTTTTTGCTTACTGAATTCTGGATAAAATATTTACACATATTAAATAAAATTCTTAAACAAATACTAAGTTTGAGCAATTACTGAATTCCATCAAATTTATAGCTTTAAGGCTGGCTCTGACCCGACCTTAAACAAGAAAAGAGGAAAAAAAAATAATTTAACTTATATATACCGACAGTGACAGTGTAATAATTACTACCTTCTGTTGGATAAAGCAATTTGCCAGAAGAATCTGAGAAACTGAACCTCTTCATGATAATAAGATTAGTTCTTCTCCTTAAACTCTTTGGTTTGCCCAAGAAAACAGAATTGGACACTGAAAGGATTTCAAGAATGCAAGAAGAAGCTAAGCCAATTGAAACAGGACTTAGAAAAATTATTACGTGAAAATTGAAATTCTTGAAAGGAATTATATCAAAACACCATAATATTTTTCAGTGTTATGGCCTGTTTAGACTAGCAAAATAATAAGCTAAAACAAGAAGAAAGATGTGGATATGAACAAAAGAGAGAAAAAGGAGTAACTCAATAGCAACAGAAGAAATACAAATAAGACACAACAAATTAAAGGGACTTGCTTTTCATCATTAACCAATCAACAATTCTATTAAATAAAAATAGGAAGAAGAAGAAGCTAAGAAAGAGAAAAGAGGGACTCTGTATAAGAGAGATATAAATGAGTTTATATGGGGGGGTTTTCTTGTCCAAAGTATGGACCAACAGTAAATTTATATATATTGCTTCCCAGCTATATATCTTCTTTTAATGATGTGAAATGACTTTTTATATTTTGACAATTACTACTACAATACTTTTTTCAACAATTATTTTTTTATATATTCTTTCTTTTGATTTTTATGTCTTTAATTTCTTCTGTGAATTTTGAATCCAATTGTCCAGTTGGCTCCAGAAAGTCCAACTGCATGCTAGTATTTTCAGATCTAGTGTTAGTGTATGCAAGACAATCAACAAATTGTTTTGCAACATACATAGTTTTGCTATTTTAATATTTCCATTTGCATGAGAACCTTAATTGGTGCATTTTTTTTGAGAAATTATCAATTGATTTTTTAGAATTTTGTCGAGTTGAAGGGTAGCCTTGGAGGAGCGGTAGAATTAGAATTCAGCAGCGCTTGCATTAGGGTAGATTGTCTACATCACACCACTTGATATACGGTCCTTCCTCAAACCTTACATGAACGGGAGATGCTTTCTACACTAGACTGTCCTCTTTTAGAAGTTTGTCAAATTGAAGGAGAGCCTCAGAGGAACGATAAGAGTTGTGTGTTACCAATAGAGTCATGAATTCGAGCCGTGGGAACAGTCATTAATGCTTGTATTAGAATAGACTGTCTACATAACACTCCTCAGACGTGTTCCTACTTCCGCATACCCTACATGAACAGAAGATATTTTCTACACTGGACTGTCGTCTTTTAGAATTTTGTCAAATTGTACTAGTAAGTAATTGTTTCATGATTTGAAAGTCCATCCAGTAACAATCTTTACAGTACTGGTGTACTTCAGTTGGTCATAAGACAAGGAATAAACTTCGTCAATTGAGCACAAGAATAGATAACTTACAAGTTTAATTTACTCATGACGTTATCATTTGTAGACTATCTGCACAAAAATTCAGTGATCTGCAATTTTGTGACAGTGTCCACATCTAACCACCTATCATCCAACCTAGATAAGCATATAGTGTACTAATTTAATCAGGGATTTTATACTCATGCATACTGAGAATTTATTATTTTTATACTATATATTAACGTATTTTCACACATTGTAAACCTATTTTATTATTCCAGATTATACTAGTCACGGTACTTGTTAGAAACTACTATTACTTAAATATTTATTCTTTAGACACCTATAGTGTAAATATTTTTTACATTATCATCAGCATATATACAAAAGTTAAACTTAAAAATTGTACATAGTAGTGGAGCCATCCAGTACACAGGCTCATGGGTCGTCCGTAGTCAGTTAGCAGGAAAATTATACTACGTATATATAGAAGTGGATTAAATCAACCTTTAAGATTTTTAATATTGAATCTACTGTATTTTTTAAAATATGAGCTTTTTTTAGGAACCCCTAGGGAAATCCACAATCGCTACTCTTCGGGTGTTCATTGAGTAAACTTATTTTTGTGCAATAGCTCGCAACCCATACAAGTGTAAACCGAACTAGGCAAGTCCGATACGACGAACTCAACTGAGAAGGCGTTGACAGGGGAAATTGATCTCTGGTTTCCCTTAGGAATACCACATGCATATGAATTTAATCCCTACCATTTGTTGTAATTTTACTAGATTTTTACATATAAATTTATAATGTTCCGCCTTAAAAGTACTAAATTTAGATAAATCCGTAATGTCGTAACACTGCATTCCCTCAATGTCTACAGGTCAAATATTACTTCCGTTCCAATTTATGTGACACCTTTTGAATTTCGAGATTCAAACAAGTCTATCTTTGACCGTAATTTTTTCATATATCTTTGAAATATTTTGAGTTGTCAATTATTGCGACTTGTAGTATTTTTTTACTTAATTTCCAAACATATAAATTTTATTTCAAAAATTTGAAGATTTCATACCCAAATTCATGATCAGACTAAAATTGTTTGACTCTCGAAAACCGAATATAAGGTTTACTATATACCTCAGGCTCACATATGTAATGGAATTATATTTTATAATATTATTACATTATATGCACACACAGTCACAGAGCCAGAGAGGTGGGGGTGGATGGCAGAAAACAAGTAAAGGTCCAGGCTGTAGGCATGGCAAAGGCAGGGATTGAATGGCTAGCTATGTAGAGTAGTATGTGAGAGCAGAATTAGCAACGTCGCCAACCTTTCTGCCAAAACAATTTCTTTCTGAATCATATTGCCAACGTAACCAACCTTCTCACGTGGTATGTTACATTGTTTCCAACTTGGGAGACCTGCAATTCATCACATGCATGGCTTCAATTTTTTGATTTTTATTATTTATCATCTTTTTGTTATTTTCCAACTTTGGAATTTTGATTTCAATGGCCATTTCGTTGTATACCACTTATTTATAGCAAATTATTATTGTTCGTCCCACTTTTCGCTATTTCGTTATGTTTGCGTGACCAATTGGTACAAAAAAATTACTAATTTCTTTCCATACATGACTTATTTCGTACACGTACCAGATTAAAAATCCATTCATTTCATTTAGTATGTTTTTTCAATAGCGATGAATTCAACAAGTTCAGCAGAACAGTGTTTCAGGATTTAACCTAATATTAATGATGTGCAGAACACAAGATATACCTAAAGAGTAAAATACATATATAAGAACTCACATCGTTTAAATTTTGAATCCGTCAGAGTTTTATGAAGAACTTATAAATTCACTTTAAGAAAATGATCAAAATGGTCTTTAATGTGTGGAGGTTGAACTATTTTAGTCCTTCATATGGGCTTCGCCCTGATTCTCATCCGAGGTTGAATAAAATTAATTAGATTAGTCTCGCTAATTAAATTCATTCTCGAATGATTCATCGATGGAATTAGGTCCAGGGGTATGAGAACTTATAGTGATTCCCGTTCATGGAAAAAGTAATCTCTTTAGTCCATCATATATTTATACCGCGTAATGAAATAGTCCTTAATATATGAAAAGAAAAAATGATCATTTCAGTCCTAAACCTTGAAAGTAACAATGGAAGTTCAAGAATCTGTTTAGTTCTACCTGCCATTCATGTGAGGGTGTATACTACTTCCAAGAATATGTTAAGTTTTAACCAGCGCGCAACTCACGTGAGGGAAGAAAAAACTACCCTTTCCGGCCTCTTGCCACCACCGTGTGCGCCTACAACAATAGAGTATACAATTTTCTTATTTTCCTTTCTTTTGAAAGGTAGACATAGAGAGAGAGGAAGAGAGAAAATTGTAAGAAAAAACTAACGTGCAATATTGAATATGCTATTGAATTAAGATAGTACGAAGATTTTAGGGTAGCCTAGCCTAACTAGGTTTTGGCATGGTCGTAAAGTGCAGAAGTTGCAAATGGGTCCAATAACACGACAGAGGAGGCACCTAACAATTGACCACTAGCTTAGATTGCTCTAAAAGCACCATTATATTCTTATGACCCCCACCCTAATTTGGAATGACTTCTACTGCTAGAACTTTCATTTTATTCAACTATCTAGTAATTAGATGTGGTTGTATACTTGTATATATCTTGACTTTCTTACTCCTCCTATTTATGCACGCTTAACTAATTGCACTTTGAGTTTAGCTTTTATTATCGGTGTAAATAATTTTCAAATATCTACTGGTAAACCTCCTTAAAATATGAAATTTGAAGTTCGGTAAACAAGTTATATCACCTGCTATAACATGTGAAAATGAGACCTAATAGTATAAAAAAAAGTTTACTTAGGGTGTGACTGGTATGAAGGAAAACATTTTTCATGAAAAACACGTGAGTTTCTTACTTATTTTCTAGTGTTTGAAAAGTAATTAGCAAAAAGATATTATACCAAAAATATTTATATGTAATCTAGTAAAAAAAAAAAGTTTAAACATTCTACATATCTTTAATTTAAAACTACAAGATTCAATTTTATTTTATTTTTTTTAACTTTAAACTCGTTTTCAAGCTATAACCTAACAAAGAAATTGATTAGGAGTACTACTTATATCAACGAAGCTTGCACGTACGTGTCAGTAACATTCTTATCATGACAAGTAGTTCAAACTTACTGATCATTTGATATTGATTACTGATTAGTCTTATCTACACTTAAAATTGTTGTGTAATGAAAAAAAAATGATAAAACAAATCAATTCAAGAAAATTGAGAGACAAACAAATCTTGGGATCTTTGAAAAGTCTGTATATATACTCCCTCCGTTCGGTTTTACTCATCACAAAATTCCTAATTTGATTTTCGCCTTTACTTATCATTTTTCACTAATTAAAACAAGACAACTTTTATTTTCCTATTTTACCCTTAGCATTAATTATTTTTTCTCCAAAATAATTTCAAGACACAATAGTAAACATCATTTAATAGGAGTACTATAGTAAAATAGCTACGTCATTAATTATTTTTTTTAATGGGTATGCAAATTAAATTGTGACAAATAAAAGTGAACGGAGGGAGTAGTAAACATTGTTTAATTTATTGCTCAATGAGCATGGCTTTGCGCCTTCTTTTATAAATAAAAAATTAAGTAACAATTAATATGATCGAATAGAAAACATTGACTATTTGGTACGCGCAATAATTTTCTTACTATTTCTAAATCTATCACTAATCATAAGATAATTATTGCTACATGCTTACGATTGATACATTTTCTTTCTTTTCGAAACTTACTAGTCCCTCCATTTCATTTTAGTTGGTCATCTTACTAAAAATAAATGTCTCATATTAATTGATCACTTACTAAATCAAGATAGAATTAATTAATTGTTTCTCATTTTATTCCTACAATTAATTACAATTCTAATGTTCATTCTTATGTCTAATGAATATCATTAATACGAATAAAGGATAAAATAGTAAAATTTATCACTTTATTTATAATTTTTTGATCACCATGTCAAAATAAAATGTGTTCAATTAAAATAGTACAGAGAGGGAGTATTGATTGAGAGCCTCTTCACTTATTGCTCCGAAAGGCGAAAGTACCCTTCATTTTAGAGCTCCCTCAACCTGTCCCCATCCAACGAGTAAAACCCAAAATAATAAAATGTGGAAGAAAAAAAAGGCATAAGATAAGTCTAGTTAATAAAGTCAAGGTTATATATGTCATCAGTGTAAGAGTTTTTTTTATACTATCTGATCATTTAAAGATTGTTTACAATTAAGCATCCTTAAAATGCAGAATTTATAATGTTAAAAATAAGACATGTTATCTGCTACAACCGATAAAGATGATCTGAAAATATAAAAAAAATTTACACTAACATGTATATATAACAAGAGTTTAAGTAATATGCATCATCGGTGTAAACAAATTTTACACAATCAAATCATCTTTAATCAATTATAATTTATATGTAGCAAGTAATATATAGATCTTATTTTCAAGATTTTAAATCTTTTACCTATAGATATAGGTTAAATGACTTGATGATGTCAAGAATAATTTGCACTGAAGAAACTCCTGAAATTTAATATGTAATATACGTGATTATATAATTTTAATTTGAAGAATATGAACTAGTTGAAACTGGTATTTTTCTCTAATGAAGCCAGAAATGCTCTTATTCAAGCAATATCTTCTTCGTCTTCTTCTTTTTTTTTTTTTTTTTTTTTTTTCATTTTCCATCTAACGGCTGATACTTATACTAGGAGTGTGACTAAATTCGAATTCGTGCAGATATATTCCACGTTAAAGGCTAAAGCGCAACCTAACAAGCCATATCATGTCTTACTGAAAGTTATCTAGCCATCACAATATAGATGTATAATATACTATACCATGGCATAAATAATATTTTTTTTTTTAAAAACTAATGAATTGAGACTGATTCAAAATTTTAAATCAAATGATACCGAATATAACTACTATAGTCTATACACACCAATTTTTAGCAGTGGCATGATCTTAGTATAACCAATTCTTTTTATAATCCTTTTTATAAATAGTTTCCGTCAAATTTAACTAGACAGATAAAAAGCATTCACTTTTGGCAAATTAAAGGACCAATATTTCTCCGGAATAAATTTAAAGGGCTGATTTGAACCTACCCTCAAATACAAGGGACCATTTTTGTTATTCGAACAAATCTTTCTTATAGCCATAGGACAGCCAAATATTAACTAATTCAAACATGTAGAAATAAGATTTTAGTTTCCAATATATAAGATTGATTTAGACAACACAATAATCATATATCATAGTCTTTGCCTAACTAAACTTTTTTAAAGCAATAGTAAAAAAAAATCAAAAATTGAAAGCTTAATTATACGAATTAAAGGGCAATGAGAAGATAGATAGTTAGATACAATGCATGAGCCATTTTTAGAAAAAGATAGAATTTTCACCAAATGTTCCCCATATGTTAACAGCATATAATTAATTATCTTAATTAAATGGGGAAGTAATTAATTAATATTCAATAATTGTGACCATAATGCATGATAGCAACCATTGTTGACTTTTATAATAGAAGCATGTTTGATGATATTTAATCAGACAGACATGAAGATATATGTGGTGAACCTTCATTTCATTCATATAAATGTCCAAAATATTAACAAAAGAAGAAAAATAAAAGGAAAATGAAAGTGTGAGAGGTTAATGTGTTTATATGAATAGTTTTCTTTTGATTAAAATAATTACTTAAATGAGGAAATATCACATTTAATAAAATGACAAAGACCATTCTCTGCCTAAATGTTTCATTCGGTAAGTAGGTCAATGGCAACGAAAAAAGAAAAATGAGAAATAATGTGTCGTTTAATATTAGGAGTTTGAAATAGGTGGGTAACATTGAGTATGGGCGGATTAAAATTAAAATTAATAGGCTAAATTAATAAATAGGTGCTGAAATCGACTTGGTCAAATTGAGTTACATAATGGGTCAAAGCTTAATTCGTCCAATTCTTACTACATTTAATTTCTTTATTTTTTTATTATAATTGTTCAAGTATTTGATAAAAAATTTTTTGTCTTTATTGGGTTTATAAAAATATGTTTTTAGATTATTTTTTTAAAAAAAATATTTTAAATATTAGCTCAACTTTAATTGAACGGATTAAGGTGAACTAAGTTAATAAATGAATGGATTACTTGAGCAGGTTATACATATCATGTTTTTACGAGCTAATTTCGTTACTCCTATTTAATAGTAGTATTATTATGGGAATATGCCAGATGAATATAACACGCATGACAAAGGGTGACCTAATAAGCACTGATCAAATAGAAAATTAAGGGTGTGCTTGGAAAGTCATCTGATAATTGAATTGGTGTAATTACTAAGATAGTAATTACCGGTCTAGTAATTACACAACTTAGTAATTAAGATGACCTGTTTGTTTGACATAATGTAATTACAAGTGTACTGTTGGTTACCCAGTGTAATTACATGGTTATATTAAAATTTTAAAATAAAAGTTAATTATCAAAAAATAAAAATTTATATTAGATAAATAAGGGCATTTATAAATAATATTAAATTAAATATTTAAGATATATTTATATATATATATATATATATATATATATATCTTTTGAAAATATATTAATTAATAAATATATGTTCTTAACTAATATTATAAAAAAATAATTATTTATATTGTTCAAATTATTATATTTTAATTAAATTAATCATAATAATTAAAAGTACATGATTTTTAAGAACATCATGAAATGCATGTTCGACAAAAAAAATTAATATTATAAATATAATGTCATAAAATTATTAAAACATCTGACAAAAAGATAATCTATCAATTCTAACTAAACAATGAATGACTTCCAATGTGAAATATCAAGTCATTACTAGTAAAACAAATAAATTGAAACTGAAAATATAGCATAAGTTCAAAATTCAAAACAAAAAAGTTAACATAATACTCTTATGTCAAATTTCAACATAACGTACATAAATATGATTAAAAGAAAAACGTATATCTATAACCTTATTCAACAATGAATTATACTTTAATTAAAAAATTAGAATACTAACAAAATTATGCAAAATGAAAAAAAAAAATAACATAAAATAAATAAAAAATAGATAACACCAACAATGGCATGGAATCACAAGAAGTAAAGATTGAAAAATGAGAAGGAAATGACATATAAATAATATAAAATAAAATAAAATTTTTATAAAAATATTAAAATAAAAAAGAAATAAAAGAAAGAAATTAAAAAGTATCTAGCTTGTAATTACCAGCAATTCACAGCCCCCCCACCCCCCACCCCCTGTGAATTGGAGAGTGTAATTAACACCTGTCAATTACACTCAATTACCTGTGTAATTACCACCTGTCAATTACACTCAATTACCTGTTGATCAAGTAATTACTTGGTCAATCAAACATATCAAACTGTGTAATTACACTAATTTCATTTTCCAGGATAACTTTCCAAACCAGCCCTAATAGATTTTTAGGCTGGCAAATTTCAAAAGAAGGGTGTATATGACATATTAAGACAGAAAAGTAATATATCATATAAGACATATATAATATAAATTCACCTGATATGTATAATTTTGAGCTCAACATATGACTTGGCCAAAAGAACAACTCAACGAGATTTATTGAACCAAAATGGACAATACGTACTATAGGCTTGGAGTAATCTTTTTTTTTTTTTTTTTTTTTTTTTTTTTAATTTGGTATAATACTTAATTAGTGAACCTCAAATAAATTTATATCTAGTTTGTTTTTCATGTTTGACATGTTCCTAACCGATATAGCTTTTACTCCCTCTGTTCGCTTTTACTCATCACTATTTTTGTAATTGAATTTTTATTTTTACTTGTCACTTTTTACGTATCAAGAAAAGATAAAAGAATTTTTTTTATTTTACACTTAGCATTAATTGCTTATTTTTCAAACCATTTTCAAGACATATTACTCTAAACATCAATTAATATGGTAAGATAGTCATATCAATAATTATTTTCTTAATGAGTATATCATGTCAAAAAGTAACAAGTAAAAGAGAATGGAGGGAGTAATTTGGCTAAATTTTAGCTTGTTAAAGCTAAAAATTAAACACACTTAAACTTCATGTTTTGTAAAATACCTATCATATTATTATTATTATTATTATTATTATTATTATTATTTTAAAAAAGAAGGTTCACGTTTTCTGTTATCTAATTTAGCATGCCATTAATTGCACCATATTAACAAACTGGTTGACTAAATGGGTGTTCAAACTGTGCTCTTAATTAATATTGAAAATATGATGATACTCCCATTCATTTTTATTTGTCACAATTCGCTTATCGAAATTCAAACTGTATGAACTTTGACCAACATTCTAATATGTATTTTTTCATTGTATTAATATTAGAAAGATTGCAACTTATCATATTTTTCATATAGTTTTGAACATCTCAATTTAAAATTTAAAATATTGAGTTTGTCTAATTCAATTTTGCTCCAAAGATTAGTTAAATTGACTTTCGTTAAGCGAACCGTAACAAGTAAAAGTGATTGGAGAGAGTAGTGTCAACTTGTAATTTAAACCGTATTTAAGGCTATCCTAGACCGCTAGATAGTAGACATGGAGTAGGGCAGATAGATTTAGTCTCAAATTTTAATCCTTTTGAAAAAAAAAAATGGGTGCAATTGGTCACAATTATTAATTAAATTTAACATTTAGGAATAAGACATACTTGCACGTAATATCTACCAAAAAAAAAAAATTGTTGACTAATGATGTAGAAAGAAAGGGATGTTTTGTCGTTCATATTGCTTTTTTAATTAGCACATAAACTGGCGTTTTCATAACATATGAAAATTTGGACGTGTCTAATAATCACGAGGCCACGAAAAATACTTTCAAAAATAATTTTTAGTGTTGCTTTGTTAGATTTTGGGTCGTGGGTGTGGATCGCCCATGTAAACTGTTCCGACCCGATATGTAATCCGATGTATTTTCATAAGAGATTAGATGGAATAACTTCCATTAATAGAAGTTACAACAATTCAAATGGTGTGGAGCAGTTTTCGAATGATAAACATCTTTCATCTTTAATTTTACGGTTGTGATTTCAAATTATAAAGGAACAAAAAAGGTGAAGAGCTTCGGAAGAGATTTCGAAAAAATATTTTTACCAAAAGAGAGAGATTATTTCCCTCACCTTGGGCATATGTCATTATTTTCTTTCACAATTATTTTAATAATTTTTTTCTTTACCATCTGTTGAGACACTAAAATTCTTGAGTGACTGTATTAAATTAATTAAAATGAATCAGATTCTAAGCTCCCATTTGATCATAAATTTTGAAAGTAACTTTTGAAAATAAGTAAATAAATATTTTTTTTTTGGCCATAAAATTTATCTACTTTTTGGAAGACTTTGAAAACTAAATCTTTAAATTTTAAAATCTGTTTCAGACCCTATTTTGACCCAAGATACAACCATGGGCCTATTTTAAAATTTGCCCCAATTTTTTGAACTTTATAGAAAAGTCCACAAACTTTTGTAGTTACTATTGTTATTATTATTTATTGAGAATCTACGATCAAACGTTAGCTTGGTGTAGATGCTTCGTACTAATAATACTTTTGTTGCTTAAACGCGGGATAGAGGAATGAGAAATGGTGGAGGGAATTACAAGGTGGAGAATCGAACTCTCGCCAACAAAATGTAAGTTTAGATAATCAGTCAACTGAACTACTTACATTTCAATGCACAAGTCTATAATGTCTCATACTTCATATGTTTTTGGATATTGGATCAACTTATCAATTTTGGAATGAAGAAATCTTCATTCCATACTGAACTCTTTTTTGTTCTCAAACAAGCAAAATGTACAAATAATGATAAGATTAGATGTGACATCATGATGTTACTCAAACTACGAGTAAGTATTATTTATGAATGGACAAATTTAAAAGAATTTTTTGGGTATATCCTCCTCTCCCTCTCTCTTTTTTTTTTTTTTTTTTGGTATGGGGGTGTATAACTCCTCATCTAGATCAACTTTCATTTTAAGTACTTTATACCAACACTTTTACACACTCCAATTCCAATTACAAGTGCACAAAGCAAACTTCATAGTAACATAGATTGTGATAGCCATAAAAGGTCATGGACATGTGAGCCAATAGTATCTTTTTTCTTTTTCTTTGCTTACTTTGAGTGCACTAAAGTAATTACTTGGCATCATGTCTAAAGTTCAATTCACAGAAGCTCATTCTAAAGAAATTTTTTTTATGGTTGGACACCACATTAAGCAAAAATTCTGAAGTTCACTTTTTTCTTTTCTTTCTTTACAACTAATCACAGCCATAACTTTTTTTTTGCTTTGGTTCTTTTGTTTTGTTGAGTGCGGTACAAAGCTCTAGGTCGAAAAGTCATGAGACAGAATATTTTCCTTGGACTTTGCCCAATCACTTGAACACTTCCTTATCATCTTTAGTCTGTAAATAAGCTTTCCAATTTCCTTTGGGATCCAGGGAAAGTGAAGGTTTCGGAATTTGAAGTTTATGGTTCTTATAATGATCTCAAATTAATATATAATAATAATTTGATCTATAGTGATATCAGACGCTCACTAATAAGTATTGCATCTTTAGAATTGTAACCCTCCAACTGCATATTAGCTACTAATACGTTTTTTGTTAAAGCAAGTTTGCCACCAACCGTAGTAGCACCATTTGCTAAAATTTGTCAAATGCATTTACCCAAAGGCACCTTGAGTTTTTATTGGAATGTTGATATATAACTAATGAAATGCTTAGAATATTTTCATTACCGACTAAAAGAATCTTGTCGGTATTGATATAAACTACTCTTCCCTCATGTTCGGCTATAGCAAGAGTCCCAGAATCTAGAGTTGCTTGTCATTCCAACAATGCATTTCTTGGAGCTATATTTCTTGTCGACATAAGTTAACCGTATTCACATAAATCCACAGGTTACACTGTAGATTCAACGAGACCAAAATAAATGAATAAAGAAAAGCCAAAGGAATTTTATGTGGAGGATTTAAGTCAAGTCTAACTTTTAATATCACTGAGGACAAGAAATTACCCAAGAATGACTTCATCTGTTACTGAATAGCTCTGCCAGTTCAAACTGATTTTCAGATATCATCAATTAAAATCTTCCATATAGCAAAATTTATACTTATAACAGGAACAATCCATTATGATAGCTAGCTAGGAAGGGACACCGAAGAAAATGGTCTTTATTAGTAGTATTTCCTTTGACAAAACAGAGCTCAATACAAAATTTTCTGGGACAATAAATAAACTCCATCTAGTGGAGAAAATTTTCTTTCAGCTAGGAAGAAAGACCCCTAGTTAACAAGAAAAACCGACACTTCGTGTCACTATTTACAAAATTTTCTTGAATGACTGTCCTCCAGTAGCAGCATGTTAGCACAAAAATACATGCTGCTCTTTTCGTCAATTCTGTATATCTATGTCCTTCAACTCCTATGTTAAAATGTTTATAATTCCTGTTTCACTTCTTGATTTTGTGTATCTTCTACTGTATCTTCTACTTTACTGGGGAGCGATGAAAATGGAGCACTGCAGGAGGAGATGTCGATCCCAGCAACCTCCATGGCATTGCAGACCCATTCAGGAACATCACCTTGGGGGAACTACAGGTCAAATTTAAGAAGTTACCACAATTTGCAGTAACAAATATTTGTACCAGCAATTTAATTAAGATACATGATGCATAATAGACAAGTAAACAAACAGGCAAGGGCAGCAGAAATTTTCAAGTGATTAACGCCTTGAAGACGTGGTCAACAAGTAATATCCTAATAAGATGCAATACTCAGTGAAGTCATTGTCTGAGTGGAATAATTCGTTACCATTTTCTGCAGAAACTGGCAAACAAATCTGCAAAGTTAAACAAACATGTCAAATGATCGGTCAAAAGAAGCAATATATAAGAGAGCGGAAAATGAGTGTGAAATTGTGATTCATCTTGACATGCAAGAAAAGTGATCATGCCAATAAATCTGATGATAATGAGGGTAAAAATCAATTCAGAGCCAGAGGTGAACATACTCAGGAAACCGTCCTTCAACAATTGACGAGTGCAAGTCTCGGCTAAGCTGCATAATTTGAATACCTCAAAAGTCATGGCTGAGCTAATAGACAAATCAAAATATCTTTAAAAACCTCAGTGTTTGGTACCTTCATCATATAGTGTAAGTTGTGATATGACAGAAGTTGAGATCCCATGGCATCTTTAGTGACAAGGCAATGAATGTAAGCCCTCGTATACGTTTTACAGACCATACAGTCACATGTGGGATCAATAGGACGCATATCATCTTCCATTGCCTTGTGTTTAAGTTTTAGAACTCCCTGCATCATGCCACAATAAGAGAAAAGCATTATTCCACTTCATAATGAATGGTGGATGGTATTTTCATCACAAATTATTTGAGTTTGGTTTTTAGTGCCAGAGTTTATGAAACATTACGAGGAAAATTAAAGAACAGACTTCAACAATTGAATGACAAAATCAGACGATAAATTAGAGGAAAAACAGTTTTTTTCTCAGAACTTAACAAATCATTGAACTACCAGTCTCCATGAACACTTACAAAGAAGGAAATTTTGAGCAGCTCAGCATGATATAAACTATTAGATTATAGACCCGCTACATGCTTATCGTCTCTCTCTCTCTCTCTCTCTCTCTCTCTCTTAGTATTTACAGATCAGACAAAATTTCCATATGGATCAAGAATACACAAAACATTGGTGTTGGGTTAGAACTTAGAATATTAGCAGTTATAGATTTCTTATCATGCAATCTGAGAATTAGTATTATATTGGTTTCAAAAGAATGCCACTGTGTGATCTCCAGAACCAATTAAGTGATGAATATACAGAGGTAGTGGGCTGCGAAAATTACCTCAGGTACTAGAGCCGTTCCAAAACGAGCGGTACGAGTAGGATAGACACAATCATACATGTCAGCACCTAAAGCACTGCACACCACAATGTCTAGTGGGTAACCCACCCCCTGGAGTACAGCAGCCGAGATATCAGAAGCCAGAAGTCATCAGATACAAAACTGGAGAATTTGAAAATAGACACATCAAATTAAATCAACCAAGGAACATCATAAGAGTGATATATACCATTACATATCGTGGCTTATGCTCAGGTAGTGCAGCAGTACACTGAGCCACGACACGCCAAAAGGAGTCCTTATCTTCACCGCCTGCAAGACCACCAATAGCATAGCTGTCACACAAGTAAACCCGGTCATTTCAGTCAGTTGATTGTTGAACCTCAATTCTTCTAGTTTGGTTTGCCTGGTAAGCTGTTTTTGAGTTTTTTAAGTTTTTTGAGAAGGGAGTTTTTTAAGTTAAAAGAGGAACAAGAATGTGTATATATACACTTTAAGGGTTCCACATACAAGGTGACGAACTTTTATGATAAAGTAGATATTCAGAACTACGAACATACCCAGGCAAATTACGTTCCACTAAACCTTTGACACATATATCCCTGATAGCAACAAACAAAAACAACAAAGTTCGTCAAATGAGATATAATTATGTAAACAATACAGCAATATCAGAAGCAATAAGGATGTCAAAATGTAAGTCACCTTAATACGGGATCTAAACCACCTTGCACTATGCCAAATAGATTCTGCTCATGTGGTCTCTTGTGAGCTGCCGATGACAAACAAAAGCATGAAAAACACAAAAATGAGAATCTGGTAGAAGTACATCAGCAATTTTAGCTAAGAAACTGTTAATTTAACACTAGAAAGGGAAATTCCCAAGCAGACTTTGAGAAACAGTTAACTTCAAAGAAAAACTTCCAACAATCCAAGTTTCACTTAGAACCTTACTCAACCATCTGTTAATAAAGTATTTACAGGACTTGGCCCTTGTTAAGTACTGCTAGTTGATAGCATAACATGACAAATGGGGCTTAATATCATAGAAATATTTTACATTCAATAATAATTTCAGCTAACTCTACCACCTAACTTATCGCATCTACCATTAAAATGAGCCAATTTCGTCCTTTCATAGTGTACCAAATTAACCAAAAGCTAACAGCTCAATTGTTTTCAAATTCCTCTCTTTCCTGGGCTTCCCATCCTCAGAATAACTCCCACCTTGCCAGCCAAAACATCAGAATACGAAGTAGAGAAAATACATACATTATAGCTGGTCGTAACCCAAATCATATAGAGATTATCTTTTGTCCACTGAATGTGATTATTGATAAAGTTCAGAAAGATAAATAACCACGCTGAAACGTTCAGCCTGCTCAATCATATTACCTGCTATGCACCTATCTATCCAACGAAGAGTTCGATACATAGCCTCTTCAATTCTTGGACCTGTGATAGTAGTTTTCACGACATCATCGAGAGCCATAATAATATCTGCACCAATTCTGTTCTGCGATGGGTTGGACAAGTCAGCAAGTTAAACAAGATCAGTTGTAAAGGGCATTTCAAGAAACATAAACTGATAAAATATCAGGCTGATGAAAAGATATGATTCGACCAATCAGCAGTATTATTGGGAGTAGATGATATAGAAGCAAAAGCTCAGATACAGCTTTTGTCAGCTCAGCAGAAGTTATGCAGCTAGAGTATACATTAGTAAATGCAGTACAACAAGTGGAAACAGCATCACATGATATAACTTGTCCAATTACAAAGGATGAACCCAAGTGCACTCCGTAAGCAAAGCCTATTAGACCAAAAAAAGAATAAGCAGGGAATACAGGACTAAAAATAATTGGCAGTTGGCACTCATGCCGGGGCAGTCACCGAAAGAATGTCATTCTCCATAACTATAAATGGTAATCCAGTCAGATCATGCCACAATGTTCCATACAATCGCAGGGGTTACAATATGGCCTTGAAAGATATTTTGGAGAAGTAAAGCTCTCCTGAAAGTGGCTTGGTTTGTTGCATGCCAGCTAAGAGGCATGTCTTACTCAACAAAAATAACAGATTAGGGGCTTTAGCTTGCGCAAGAGTTGCTACTGGTGTAACAAATCATGTGAGGCATCACACCCATTTTTCTGTTGCAGTTTCAGCTGGCAGATACGGGACTTGTTTTTGAATCTTTTTGATGTGCAGTGGGTTATGCCAAAGATAGTGAAAGAGATGTTGGAAAGCCGGCACAGGCATAGGCAAAAGAAGTGTTTGAACTTTCTGGAGCACAGCTCTGCATTCATTCTATGGAGCACATAGATGGAACAGAAACGTAAATTCTTTTAAAGGAAAATATGATTCTTTTCATAGAGTAAATTTGTGTCTAGCACATTTGGACTTAGTGGTGTAAAGGAGTCACTGTGAATTATATGGATTTTGTCATGGCTTATTGACTCCTTATTTTGTTAAAAAGGAGCAGCAGTCATCTGATCTTTTATACATCTTTGCACTTTCTTGGTGATATTAAGGAATAAAATCTTCAACTTATCATCCTTCTACGATTTACTACCTCTAGAGAATGTCAAATTTCGGCAAGATTTTCAAAATGATTTGACATATAATGTGTCCAAAGATTGCACCAGTTTATAGGTCCCGGTGCTTGCAAATACAGTTGAGAAACTTTGAGATGCAACATAAAGTTAAACATCTAACGATCAAAAGTTTAGTTAAACATCTGTAAACAAGAGGGTTTTCCTGGTCCCGAGCCGGACTTTGTAAAGTAGAAGCACACATGTCTCGACATAATTTTGTAACGACTAACCTACCATGTGTGTGAAGATTGAACCAGTTTCGAATTATTATACATTCTGCTTGCTTGGAGTATGACTTTGAGATACAAACATAGTATAGTACAAGATCTATAAATAACAGAACATCTACATCCCCTGAATGTACCTACTTGTATCTGTATTGACTCTTCAGGTGTAAGGAGCATTGGCTTTCCATCCACCGGTGACTGCAAAAAGGAAGCGACAAATTAAACCTCATGAAACATAAGAGATAAGGATATGAAACAAAAATGGGAAAGTAGTAAGAGAATACCTGAAATGTGACACCCTTCTCAGTGATATCAGCCAAATGCAACAAGGAGACCTACAACCAGAAAGGTTTTAAGCTCATTTGAAATCTACAGCTCTTCAAAATAACCAATTATTTCTTTGTCAAACAATACATCATATAGAAGCATTTCATGTGTGTTCATTGACACTAAACAACTGGATTTGCAAAGTTTAGAGACATGCATGAAATCCACAAGCATTATGGTGGAACAATAGGGCTCAAAGGTGGATAGCCTTCCTGATGAACATGTGTTTAGTACAATGTAAATAGATATGGTTATTGCTTTTCAAAAAACAAATCTTAAGTGAACATTTAGGAAGCAGAAGTGTGATAGACTACCATTTGAAAGCCCCCAGAATCAGTAAGTAGTGCCCTCGGCCAATTCATGAACTTATGAAGACCCCCTAACTCATCAATGAGCTCAGAGGTAGGACGTAGTGCCAAATGATATGTGTTTCCGAGGATTATTTGGCAACCAATATCCTCAAGCTGGTGGGTGGTCAAACCCTTTATAGTACCTGTGAATATAAAAAGTCCAAATAGGTGACACAGAGAAAAAATGCATATCATCAACAAATCCAATAATAGTTTCTATTTTTACAAGCAAGACTATCTAGTGCAGAATATAATATATAGAGTTTTAAGCCGCGGACAGAATTAACTGATACTTCTGAGTGAAACAAGAAAACAAAATATGATAATAGCGGCAATAGAAGACAAGAGACAGAAATTTACATCCATGGGTAAGGAGGAGCAATTTCACCATACTTTCAAAAGTAAAGTAAAAGAGTAGTACAATTTAACTTAAGACTAAGTGTAGAAAAATATTTTGTGTCATATGAAATTCATCCCCAAGTGCCAACTAGATCCAACTCTAAACACTGGAAAACGCTATTTTGGAAAACATTTTTCAGAAAATAAGTCATTTGTCGAAACATATTCTCATCATACCAAACACATCAGCCTTGTTTCCATCAAAATTATTGATTGATTATGTCAGCGGCGTAACATAGAGGAAGTCAAAATCTACCTCATTTATGTACGCATGCAGCAATCCCAAGTATGCATCTTCCAATACCAGTTAAGTGATATAGGTTTGGCTAGACACAGTTGCCAGACCATCTATGAGACAACATCACTGTCTTTTTCATCCAAATCAGACCTAAATCTTATACATTTGAGCTACTTATAACAAGAGGTATCAATAGACTGCTGGCTCTAATTGTTAAGGTTTGTCAAATATCTAAAGAACTTGAATATGGACTCGATACAATATAAGAAATTATTAAGGGAGAGAGAGAGAGAGAGCTTCTGGTCAATCAACTCCTAACATACTCTTACCTTGAGTGCCAACAGGCATGAAAAGAGGTGTCTGGCACTCATAATGAGGGAGTATAAGTTGAGCTGCACGAGCACGATTAAATCTTCCAAGTATCTGGAATCAGAAATATTTAGGCACAGTTCCTTAGTGGGATAACAAAAAAGCAAACTTTTTGTAAAAGATAGAAAACTTAGGGAGACTAGTTACATTGCTATGCTATATTAGCTGCAATTAAAAAGGAACAGCTGATGTCATCTGTAAAATTGCCATCAAGATTTCCCTAAATTAATTGGAAATGGTGAAAAAAATGGCCTTTCAGAACAAAGTTGCGTCACTCAAACCAGCATTCTTGCCCTCCTTCATTAACCGGGCTTATTACTGTGTCAAAAGTAAGCAATTTCAGATTTTTCAATCCTATTTTTCGATGCTACTATCTGTTGTTTTCGTTACTATCTATTGTCTCTTGTACTTCCATTACGTCTTTTTCTAGACTATTTTTGTCTTGAGCCGGGAGTCTATCGGGAATAGCCTCTCTACCTTACCTCTGAGGTAGAGGTAACCCAACTTTGTGGGACTAAACTGGACACATTGTTTTTATGAGTATCATCCATCCAAATTCTCATATCAAAAAATCTATTATACAACAATAGAAGCGGTAATAACGTTCTTGTGGTGATCCCCATTATCAAGCAACATCAACTTACTTCAATAGATTGATGTAACTTTTCTACCGTGTGTACATTCCCATAATGATGGTGTTTCTCCAAAATCCAACTTTGCTATTCAGCATCTTGCACTAGCCATATCTTAGAAGGTATTGTTAAAATCTACCTCTTGCAAGTGCTCTAAAGCGGTTCAAAGGAAAGAACTTTCATACACACTCATCACAGGCTTTGGACGAAAGTTGGCGTTCAATCCTTTATTGAAAATTAATACATCCAGGGAAACTAGCTACTTTCACAACAACTACATCCACGCCTCAATGCCAAACTATGTTGAGGTCAACTATATAAATCCTCAATATCCATTCTCTCCTTTTGTACCCTTTTCAACTCAATACTCAATGGTTCGCTATTTTAAGACATTACAGTTTACCAAAATACAAGAATCTAATTCCATAAGTGCAGAATACAGTTTCAAATAATAAATGCTGTTAACATCTTCTAGTAATTAGTTATGAGAACATCAAAAATCGAAGTAAAAATAGTCGAATAAGTTCTCACCTCGAAACGAAGTGCCATTAACGCCTCTACCTTCCACCGCGGTCAATAGCTCATAACTGAAACCGCAAAATCAATCAAAAAAAGAACTTCAGTTGAGCTCAGAAAAAAATAAAAAATACAAGTTATCTGATACTAGTGGGAGGTGACAGGTAGTTGTGGTGCGCAAAAGCTAGCCCTAACACCATGGTTATCAAAACAAAAACAAACAAAAAAACTCTTAACACACAAATTTTAATCAACATGTCACCAAAGCAAAAGTGCATTGTAGCTCATTAGGACTAACAAGCGAACCAGTCGTATAAAAACTTACATATTTTAATTTGGCTAATGTGTAATACATACAGTTAGTATATACAAATAATGGATGAACGATAAATATTTAGAACAAGCTTACATTAAACGGTGGATATACCGGCGGCGGCGGCAAGGAGAATAAGAATACGAGGGATGCCCTAAATTTAGTTACTATGAGGTACGTGGAAGGCGCGGCCAAAGTCAAATTTTTCTTTATATAGCACAACATTTAAATTCGTCTGACCAAAGTCGACACGAGCTGAAGTTTCTGCACGTTTCCTATTTGTCAATTTCTATGAAAAAACATGTGTGTCCATGCTGTCAAAACTTTCCTACTTTGAAAAATATTATTCACTCCGTTCACTTGTACTTATCACAGTTTTCTTTTTGAGAGATTAAGCGATATAAATTTTGATCAATATTTTAAGATGCATTTTTTCATCATATAAATATAAGAAAACTTAGGCAACTTATAGTATTTTTCGCATAGTTTTTGTATATTCAAATTTTAATTTTAAAATATTAAATTAGTCAATCTAATCTAATTTAATTTTGAAAATTTGACTCTCAAAAAGCGAATCATGACAACTATTTTAAAATAAATGGAGTGTTATTATCAAATACTATAACTTTTTTAAAATAGTTTCTATTTGATTAATTTATTTGAGAATTTTTTTTTTTATTGTTTAACTAGTATTTTTGAATGTCAAAATGTGAGAAAAGGACAAACATCTAAGACATATTATACAATTAAATTATTATAAATATTTATTATGAAAATCTTTAAATTTTACTGTTGAAATATTAATTTATGTACATCTTATTCTTTTCAGATCCTTCTCATGAAAATTCATTGAATATGTAGTTGATATATTTGATAAGTGATATGTTTGTTATTAAAAAGATAAATAAAAATAAAAAAGACTGTAGAGAAAAAGAAAGAAATAACTTGGAATTATAATTGATGGATTACATCCGAAAGAGGACAAAGAAAAGGAGAAGAGAAATACAAATAAACGGAAAAGTCAAAATATGGTAGATACCAAAAAGGAGAGAAATATATTAAAAGGATAGTTTGCTAAAATAAACTTGCGACAAGGATAATTTTGTATCAAACTAATTAATTTTCTACTTTTGTTTTTTCAAAAAACAAAAAAATTATAACCTTTCTTTACAACAAAGAAAATTGTTTCTCTTATTATGATGCTAGTTTTTATCGAGTTATAACTGGTACTTGGTGGCTTAATTTGACCGAGCTGAAGTTCTTGTCCTTTTCTATCGATTTGTAAGTGTTAAACATTAGGTAACTAATGCAATTCTTAAAGAATTTAAAATGTAATGTGATCATTCAGTGTCACTGAGCTGCGACATTCAGTTGTGCTCAAGTGTTCAATACTCGATATTTATCCCTAAATTACAATACTTAATCTATATATGCAATATAATTTTTTAGCAAAAGTATTCGACTGACGACCTTCACTATAATGTAGCTCCACCCCTGGCTAAGTTCCACGATAGGGAAATCCTTGAACTCCCTCTCGGATCTGCAAGTTCGTGGACCTTAGAGGCCCTGCAATGTCCCTTATGCTCGAAGTGACTATTATTTTCGAGACATAAACAGGTTCATTTTTTTAATCCACAATTCTTGTGTGGGTTTAAATGCGGCCCATAGCCATTCTAAGGGAACATATAATGCATCCCAAGTGACCCAAGTCCTTCATATGGGTTATTCTCGGGTATTTTAACACAGAGGACATGTGTTATTCTCAAAAATTATTTTTTGCGAATGTGCTTATACGTTCTTATCGCTATATTGAGATTAAATGCTTTTGAAACAACTTTTGTAGTCTGGCAACAGTAAGGATATCTCTCGCAGCTTTTCAAATGTGAATTTGCTGAAGCAGCAAGGTTCGTGGATAATGTCATACTCGAGGATTTTAACAGAAGATTAATGTGTACTCCATTTTCTAAGAGTGTTTTACATATTTTTCTTTTTGGAGTGTCCCATTATTTTGAGATTGTAATGACATCTGAAAGATAGGTTTAGTTAGTTTGTATTTTTTTGTATTTTACCCTTTGTAAGAGCTATAAGTATTTTTATAACTTCCTCGATGTATGACTTGTTTGAATTTGATCGAGTTATTCTCCTGGTCTTGTGTCTTAGGCCTATTATTCAAGAAAATTGTGAGATTGATGAGGATGTCACTCACTTAGTGTAGGGTGGATGAAATGGAGGCTCGCATCCAGAGTCTTGTAATAAGAAAATGTCTCCTAAACTTAAAGGTAAGTTCTATAGAGTGGTGGTTAGACTAGTTATGTTATATGGGGTGAAGTGTTGGTCAATTAAGAATTTTCACATTCAAAAGATGAAGATGACGGAGATGTTGTTGTTGCAATCGATGTGTGAGTTTACTGAGGCAGACATGATTAGAAATGTGGATATCCAAAATAAAGCGGGAGCAACTTCGACAAAAAATAAGATACAGAAAGCGCGATTGACGTGGTTCGGGCGTGTGATAAGGAGATGCACGGATGTCCAAGTACGAATGTATGAGAGATTGACTATGAATGATTTCATGAGAGATTGACTATGAATGATTTCACGAGAGTTAGATGTAGGTCAAAGAAAAAATGGGGAGATGTGATTAGAATGACATGACGTGGTTACAACTTATCGAGGATATGATCCTAGATAGGAAGGCGTGGAGAACACAAATTAGGATAGAGGTTAGGGGTACGAGTATTTTGTCTTGTTGTCCGCACTATTAGTTCCTTATTCGAGAAATTTTGTTGATACTTGTTGTTTCGGGGTAGATCGATTGTAGTAGCATTTTGTGGTAGTTTTGTTCTATTACTATTTATTGTTTTATAAATATCTATTGTATCTTATACTCCTATTACGATTGTTTTTTTTTTTCTTGTATCGGGGGTCTTATCTAAAATAACCTTTCTACTTCACCTCTGAGGTAGAGGTATAAGTTGTGTATACTCTACTATCCCTAGACTCCACTTTGTGGAAATACACTGGGTATATTGTTGTTGTATTCACTTGGTCCAATTTATTTTTGCTTTTATCAAAGTCTTTGAAATGTTTTGATCTATTTAAGCGCTTGCGCTTGTGTTTTTTAAGTAGTTGGCTTTTAGTATTGAATCCAATCCATTTTTGGGATGATTATTTTTCGAGTCAGTTGCTTTTAGACCTGAATAGATCCCTTGTAGCAAATATTTATTTGTGGACTTTTGTATGTCCGTATAGATTGAATGATTTATGACCATAATATGTCTCATTCAATCTTCTTTAGTCAATTTGCTAAAAGGAGGAAGTTTAGGAATTTCGACACTTTTGATTTCTCATTGTTAAGATCGAAAAAATGATTGACCGATTTAATAGTATAGGTTGGAATGCTCATACAAATTGCTTTTTTGAATTAGGAATCGAAATATTTGATTGCAATTTTTTAGCCAAGAAAGTTCATCCAAACTTTTTAATGGTACAAACCAGGAATGTTCGTTTGAATTTTTTTATTTTTTTGGGGGGCACATTTTGTTTTTAGGATCTTGAGTCCTTTTTATCAGAGTCCCTTGGAACTCCATAAACTTAAAACTTCCTTGCATGTAGCACTTTCATTCACAATCTTTTCGTTGGTACTTTTCGTTATGTATGATCGTCGTGTTCTCTATTTTGAATTCAAATTCTCAAACTATACGCTAATTGTACTTAGTCGATATAAGAATATAGATGAAATTTTATAAATGAAGGTCTTATTTCTTTGTTTGTGGATAGAGCTTGTACAATGACCTTTTCGATAGCTAGACGGATTTCCCTGATTTCTTCTAATGTGCTTTTCTATTTTTTTTTTCTTACACCCCCAAATTTTAAGCCCCCCGACAAATTTTAATAGTGAACTTTATGATTTTAGTTTCACTTTAAAATAATATTGAAGATTGTAAAAAAAGTAAAAAACATCTACTTTTTTATCATAAGTTAATATTTTAAAATTTTAAATTAAATAACTTAAACTTTATAATAGTAAATAAATTTTTACAACAAAATCTAAGATAATGTATTTTAGACAAATGACTAGCATCTTATTAACCAAAATTAATTATTACTTTATGAATAATAATATTACAAATATTATTATGAGAAGTTAAAGGCGTTGTGTCTTTAAAAATATTACACTAAAAATAAGTAATATAAAATAAAATAATTCTAATTTATGATTATTATTATGTACATGTGTATATATTTAATGTCTCTTATTGAAAATTGGCTTTAAGACATTAATTTTACTGAGACGTTATTGCGCCATATTATAGAGAAACGACAAGCATTCATATGTCTCTAACTTTGGTACATTATCATGTGTAGAATAATGATCAAACATGTAATCCAACATATGTTGCTTTGAAAGTGGTGTAACATTTCTTGTTCTTTTAATAACATCAATAACCGTAATAACTAGTGTAGTGTTTTATTGTTCTAGTAGCGGCACATGCTCAACAACCACCACAATGTCTCTGATTACGAAAGTCAAGAAGGACATTTTTGTCCATCCACTTAAATCAAATCATTTTGGATAAATCATCTTTGACGAATTGTGAATTTTCAAGCTCTGAAAAACGCAGGCTCCGAAAAGCACATTTCTTTCACTCCTTTTGTCATGACCACAAAAACAACGATTTGAGAGCGTTATAAGCTGAAAATATTTTAAAATTATTTTTATAACATTTCAATTACTTTCACATCTTCTCACAAAATTAGATGCTATTGATCACATTTTTCTGATGTTTTTCTTATATATTTTTTTAATTTACTTACTTTTTCTTTTGGTAACTAATTATCTTTCTCTTTCTCGTATACAAATCATACTTTTAAGAAAAAATATTGCAAAGTCAAATTAAACTCAAATCTGAATCTACAATCGAAAAAGATATGAATTTTTTTTTAATCAGATTGAAAATGATTAAAAAGTTCTGATTTAGGGGAGGTGAGGGTGGGGGCTAAACCACCATTAAATCGACATCAAATAATTATTAGATTGATATAAAATTGAGTTATAATAAGTATTTGTCTGTTTGATTTAACTAAGCTGAATCTTTTTAGTTTCTTCATTTATTTTTAAGTATAAAATAATTACGAGGTTAATGCAATTCTTAAAGAAAATTATATTATATTATGGTAATAATATTAAAATCATTCTCGCTTTGTTTTTTGAATCCGAATTGTATGCAAAACTTAATACAAATATCAAATTCAATTGATATTAACAATGAAACTCCAATAAAGAATTGAATAGATTGCTCGGGATATAGACTTTTTAGCTAACACTCAACAAAAAATAACTCAAGATTTTTTGTGACCATCTAATCAAGAGTCTTGTAAGTTGACGGTAAATAAGATACGAAAAGGAAATAATCGAATGCTAGCAAGATGTTGTAGATTTTACATGCTCAAGTTGACCCAATAACAAGCATCATCAACGAGTAGAGAACTAACATATATGAAAAAACACGTATAATAACAAATCCACAATATTTATCTGAAGACGATATTAAGGACATTTATGTTGATGATTAAAGATTTAATGAATGTATTTTTATTTTTAATTTATAATGATGTCATCAACGTAGAAAAAATTATGAATTTGATTTTAAGTTTGTTCTTATGTATTGTTTTAACATAATGAATTGATAAACATATAAAAATAACATTTTGATATTGTCATAGAGAGATAGTAAAAATTACAGCAAACAAAACAATAACATTACATAACATTCGAAGAAATCTAACCAATGATGTAACATTTTCAAAATAAAAACAAGAACAAGAGAACACAAATAAGTCTCAAACTATTAATAATTTTCTCTCTTATCGTTCATTTTTTCTCTCAAAACATCTCTCCCATTCCATGTAGAGTGTCCCTTAATAAGGACCTAAGTAAATTCCTTCTTCTTCAACTTCATTAAAATTGTTGAGTGAAATAGTTGTATCTCTTTCAATCAAGGGCCTTCTCTTTATCAAAAAATTATCTTTCCAAATGAAAGCCGTATCCACCGTTTGTCTAAAAAATTAACAAATAAAATTAAAATATTTGAGATTAACATAAGTTATCTAGTTTTTAGCTCTAAAAAAGTAACAAAAAATCTTTCTTTCGAAGCTGAACATCCCCAAAATAAACGATTCGAATTTTTAGCAGTCCTTGATGTCTTAAGCCTATGACGATCTCCGCATTAACAAGAATCAGGTTGTATAGAAAACATCAACATTTTGGACACGACTAATCTTTTAACAAAGTACGGAGGAAGGAAAAAAATTTGAAGTTCAACAAGATGAACTAGGGCAAAAATGGATTCTACTCTAAAGCAAAGGACCCATATAGCACACTAAATGAGTCGTTTTAACTGTTAACGATCGTTAACAATGGATTGTTTAAATAGAGGGTGTATTACTAAATTAGTATGCTATATCGATTTTGGTTCAACTTTAATTTTGTATTCTATTCATTCACTTTTTAAGTTTTTTTTTGTTATTTAGGTTCGAACTCTCTTAAATATAAAACAACCACCTTCACTTTTTCCTCTTTGATTTAATTATATTTATATATTGATTAAAATAAAAACTAGCATGCATATAAGTTTATATTTTAAAGTTTAACTTGTTGGCTAAAACGAGCCCAAAGACACTCTTACATGGTATGATATTATTCGTTTTGAATCAAGCTCGCACTTTTTTTCCCTAAAGGCATCACACCATTAAGAGATCCTACAAGCTTTCCGATCTATTCAACTAACAATGTGAGATTTTGGTTCTCACACCCATAATCTTTCATAAAAATTATTTAAACTTATTTCTCTATGTAATATATTACTTATTGCATAATATATTTCAAATTCTTAACACTCCAAAAAAAATAAATTAATGAAACACAAATTATTAATCAAATGCTAAAAAAAAATAAAATTCGAATGAATTGATCTAAAGCAAATAGTTTTTCAAAAATCACTTTTTAAAAGTTTTACCCTTTTTTTTTTTTTTTTTTTTTGGAAAATTACACGATTACGAAACGACCGGTGATGTAATAATAACAGGTGAAAAAAAAATACAACGGCGACTAAGTGAAAAAAAAAATACAACGGCGACTAACGGCGTGCCGGCAAACAAAGAAATTAATTCTGAAAGAGTTAGTGGGTCCCACTTTCGTGCTGTGAAGGTTCCCCCCTCTCTCTGCAATTACTCTTTTTAGATCGTCACACAATCCTCCTTTTTCTTTCCGATTCAGCTCAGTACTCTTCGCCGGCAGGATCCGACCCGAGTACAGTCAAGTTTCCTTGACCCGACCCTAGCTCCGATCGATCCGATTTCAGGTTAGTTACCAGTTACTTCGCTCACTGCTTTTAGTTCATAGTGAAATTGAAGAGTCAATTGTCGAAAATGTGTGATCGAGCACTGTTAATTGTTGTAATTATGATGTTGAAAATGTAGTTAATAGTGAAGTTGAAGATCAATTGGAGGGAGTAGGCAGTTGAAGAACTGAAAATGCAGCGAATACCGGCGACGATTGAGGAACAGTTGGTACTAAAAGCAATTAGAGAAGAATGTTCGTGGGAGAATTTACCGAAGCGGCTTCAATCCACGTTAAATTCCAAAGAAGATTGGCATAGAAGGTTTGTTTGTTTTTCACGTTTATGGTGGAGCCTACTACTTTTTGTCCAATTTTGTTGTTGGAAGCTGATGTTAATGATTCCGTTAGTTGAACTAATTAAGCATGTTTATGTTACTCGCTAGTTAAATGACACTTGGAGGATTCACTCTTATGTCTTGTATTGAAGTAAAGGATGAAAGATTATAAGTATATTTATGTTGAAGACATATAATTAAGTAAATACAAGTGTCGTATGTAATAATTTAAGCTTTTAGATGAGGTGGTCATACTTCAACGTAGTATTGGAGCAGAGTTTAGGGTTTTAAATCTCACCATCGTACTTTGTCAAAAATAAAAATAAATCACGTGCTTGGCCAATGAGAAAGAATAAGGCCGGATAGCACATGATTGCATGAGTTGAAGATCTAATTGAGTGAATAAAAGGCTGTCAACTCTAACCGATTAAGCTTTTGAATGAGGTGGCTACACTATTAAACAATTTCAATGAAAGAAAATATGTTCTGAGGGGGACTTTAGGATGATGCGATGCAGTCAACGTTCTAGCATGCTTGAAGTTCAACGTCACTAATCTATTTGAACTTTTGGAGGGTATATGGACTTCGGGTGAAACTTTTTGTATGATCATCTGCAATTAAGTATGAAGTCAACAAGTGTACATGAGGCTATCATTCTTAAACGAACTTGTTATGATGTGTAATGAGTTTTGATAACTGTGTTTACTATGACTGTCTAGGTTCATTTGAAAGTGGAATGCTAAATTGTGAGTGGTGAGATAGTTCATTTTCTTGACATAAATGTTTTGAGGTCTGATGATAGTTTTAGGAGGTCCACCAGCTATAACATTTCATGAACACACTATTTTGAACTTTAAGGTTGGAGTTTGATCCCAAGAATGTGCATTTTGTGATCATTAATCCATGTTTGTTTTATTTTATTGTGGTTTAACATCGTGGACTCAATATAAGTTGACTATTTGTACACTGGACCTTTTGCAACCATCTTCTTTTTTTCTGACTTGGACCGGCTATGCGACACTCATAGAAGTTAATTCATATAGAGAACCCCTAAATGGATCTGAATAGAGCGGGATATATAGAGGATTCATACGGCTGGCCCCAACTAGTTGGGATTGAGGATTAGTTTATCGATTAATTAATCGGATTTAGCATTGTGACAAGATAAGATGCAATACAAGCACCTAAGGGTGTGGCCTAGTGGTCAATGAAGTGGGTGAGAGCCATGAGGTCTCAGGTTCAAATCCTAGCGTAGACAAAAACACTAGGTGATATCTTCTCATCTATCCTAGCCTTGGTGGATAGAGTTACCTGATATCTGTTGCTGGTTGAGGTGGCAGGTATCCCATGGAATTAGTTTAGGTTCGTGAAAGCTGGCCCGGACACCACGCTTATCGAAAAAAAAAAAGAAGAAGACTAGATACAATACAACAATATCTTGTTTCAGGAAGCTTTGAATAAGGTTTAGGCGAGATAAAAGACACCACTCTAATATCTTGATTCATTAAGTTTTGAATCAGGTTTAGTATTTTTGTTTGTACGACAATCAATAAGAATGATCATTTTTCAATTAATTAGAATTTGTAATCCATAAACTGATTCAGGGCTAAATATAATACTTGTAAATGTTTCATCATAAATATTTCTTTGCTCACGGACCATCACCTGTTATTCTTGCATTTAGTAATTTACTTTGTTTCTATTCTACTGAATGGGGTTTATGCAGGATAATTGAACATTGCATAAAAAAGAGACTCATGTGGAATACTTGCTTTGCTCGGAAAGTGTGTAGAGAAGCTGAATACTATGAAGAAATGTTGCGGTATCTCCGAAGGAACTTGGCGGTGTGTATCACGTGGAAATTGTTTCTCATCCCTTGTACTATAAAGTTGTTGATTTTGATATTACTCAAAACAAAGTCCTGCTTAGAAAAATTAGTGACAATAAAAGAAGAAAAAAAGTTGTTTTTAACTAATATAATTTTTTTCCTTAAAACGTTCTTGGTCTGTTAAAAAAGAAGACAGTTTTTAGTTACCTATTCTGTTTAATAAGTGGACAGAGTTCCAACTAGAGAAGCTATGCACTTTTCAGTGTTTCAATCAGTTTATTACTTACATGACATGTTTTACATTTTGAAATCAGAATTCATGTGATATATCTTCAACTTAGATAATCATATGTTTTTCGTGACTCAAGAGTGTGCATAGCTCCATAAGTTCTTACTTAGTGAATATTAAAAATGTATATCGTTTTTAATCATGAATTATCTTTTCAATTTTGCAATGTATTGGTTTCACAGAAACAAATTGCAAGTCACTAGAAAGTCAATTGAAATCATAAAGTAAGCTTGTTTTTGTTCTGAGAGATGGTAATCAAAAGATTTAGTCAGAGACAATATTTAGCATATAAGAAAAGACTTGGGGCAACTATTTTATACAGTCTCTTTGCTTTTTTTTTTTTTTTTTTTCTTGTTTGTCTGTGTCGGGTGGATGAAATGGAGGCTCGCTTCCCGAATCTTGTGTGATAAAAAGGTGCCTCTTAAACTCAAATGCAAGTTCTACAGAGTGGTGGTTAGACCAGCTATGTTGTATGGGCCAGAGTGTTGGCCAGTCAAGAACTCTCACATCCAAAAGATGAAGGTGGCGGAGATGAGAATGCTACGATGGATGTGTGGGTTTACGAGGAAAGATAGGATTAGAAATGTGGTTATTCGTGAAAAGGTGGGAGTGGCTTCGGTGGAAGTCAAGATGCGGGAAGCGAGGTTGAGATGGTTCGGGCATGTGATGAGGAGGGACATGAATGCCCCAGTGCGGAGGTGTGAGAGGTTGCTAGGGATGGATTCAGGCGAGGTAGAGGTAGACCGAAGAAATATTGGAGGAAGGTGATCAGACATGACATGGAGCAACTTCAGCTTACCGAGGACATGACTCTAGATAGGAAGGTTTGGAGGATGCGTATTAGGGTAGAAGGATTGTAGGGAGGAATGCATTCTTGCTAGTAGTCAAAGTGCTAGTCTTTTTCGGGGTGTGTTATCGTTTGTCGTATTACTTGGTGCTAGTCTCGTTTATGTTATCATCTGGTGTGTTAATACCTGTTGTTTCGTGTTCCTTTACTATTTTTTCCTAGACTGTTTTTGTCTTGAGCCGGGGTTCTATCGGAAACAACCTCTCTATCTCACCCTGAGGTAGTGGTATGCACTGCGTACATTTACCCCCCTCAGATCCCACTTTGTGGGAATATACTGGGTTTTTTGTTGTTGTTGTTGTTGTTGTTGTTGTTGTTGTCGTCGTCTGTGTCGGCGTGGGTGGGTGGGTGGGAACTAAAAAGAATAGTGCGTATTGGAACTTTTGTGTATAGGTAGGATTCTTGCTTTTGGGCATTAGTACATGCTTACCTATGTAGACTTGTTCATCCTTTGATCTTGGTTCTTTATTCTTTTATTTGTTCTCTATTTTGTTTTTAATGCTTAATGTTTATGAAGCGTACAATTCTATATACAGAGTTGGTGCACTTTCTGCTAAATTAGTTCTTATTAACCTCCTGATATTAAAGATGACAGGTCATCAGTTAGAGAATTATTAGTAGAAGAGAAGAAATTAGAGTAAAAAGATGTCCAGCTGAAGATAATGAGAACTTTTAGTCAAATGCTGATTCTCTGTTTCCTTCAAGATTTGTGAAAGTTATACCTTGAATATGCACCTTAGGACTAATGCAGAATAGTTTAATGTCATTATGTTCTATTTGCAGCTTTTTCCATATCACCTAGCGGAGTATGTTTGCCGTGTCATGAGGGTGTCTCCTTTCAGATACTACTGCGACATGATTTTTGAAGTCATGAGAAATGGTATAGCCTCCTATAATGTTAGTTCAGAATTAACTATTGAGGGTTTATAGAATATTTGGATTATGTCCTGTATTCTCTTTGCTCAAGGTGATTGCACTTTTCAACAAAAAAAATTATATCTTCCCTCCGGGCATTTGTGCAAGTTTATATGTAGCTGAAACGCTTGCCCTGTTAATTACTTATATGAGGCTAATATTTCTGGAAGAGAACTCTTTGAATGGGCTTAATGATTCTATTGTGCTTTTGACACTGGATCGACTGCTGAACCAATATTTCAGCAGCATCACCCTCCCCTCCCCTCTGTCTGACTACTGCAGTATGAGCTACTTGTCAGGGATGCTCATAATTGAAGTCCATTGATGTGTTCCTCTAGTAAACATTTTGAGCAATCTTTGTCAATAAAAGATGGTTGTCCATCTCATTTTGACACCATTTGATTATTCATGGACTTTTAAGATATTAGTTCGACTTGTGCATTATATTTGTAGTAATGGATTACAATATTAAAGCAATGGTTAACAAGTCAGTTAGATGGAGAAAAATATCAGCTTAAACAACTGAATAGTTCAATATTTAGACTCTTGAAACGTTTGAAAGTTGTAAGATAATATTGTTTGTGGAATAAGTTAACATTTTTGGACATTTCAAAACAGATAGGATGTGATATAAATTGATACGGAGGGACTATTTACTCATCTTTAATTAGTTATTCTAGAAGTGTCATATGCACTATGTTTCCCTATATGGTTTCTTTATAAAAATTACTTAACATGTGCCGTTGAAGAATTATTTGCTGTCAAATGTTTACTTGTGGGATTTCACTGGGTATGTTGTTGTTGTTGTTGTTCTGTTAAATGTTTATACCAAGATTTCCTCACAGTTTTCTGCATTTGACTGTTTCTCAATGTCATAATTTCTATGAATTGCAAATGTTTACTATGAATTGCAAATGTTTACGTGTACTTCTTGCTCCGGACACTTAGATTCTCCACAGGAATTTTAGGTTCTTTGCAGTTAATACCTGTCTAATGGGATTTCTGAATCTCTGTTATGATGAATGCAGAGCAACCCTATGACAGCATCCCAAATTTTAGTGCTGCAGATGCCTTACGGCTTACTGGAATTGGAAGAAATGAATTTATTGACATCATGAACAAGTGCAGATCTAAGGTATTGTCAAATAAAAGTTATCAATGTTCGAATTTATTGCGACAGATTTTCATAGAGGTTATGATATTCCATGAAAGCAGGCTTTGTTAAACTTATAATATTCAAGGAGTAGAATAGAAAATTAGAGTACTGCTGGAAAGTTGTTCTTTCTGGGAGGGTTTTGTAGGATCTATATTGGGGTCAGAACTGTTTTATTGTGTTTAGAATTAGGGTTATTTTGTGATGTCTTACTTTGTCATGATATAAGGGTCTTTGCAGAACAGTTTTGACTCATTATTTTATGTATTATTTTACTAAAAAACTGCCATTTTGCACATTATAATGTTTCCATTGCTGCTTAATTTATCTCATTTTTTTGGAAAATAGAATCCATTGTTATTTCTCAATTTTCTTTTGCTGTTAATTTTCTCCACTACTTGCTGCACCAAGTCAACTACTATGCTTGCAATTTGCACTAGCAATTATATTATCCATGGTGCGGACTTTTTTGGCCAAGGGATCAGTTTCACTTGCTGTTGGAAAAGAAATTCTTTCCCATATTGTTGCACTGCTTCTGGATTTCCTACAAAGGTCTTCCCTTTGTCCTGATTTAAATGGCCTTACTAGCCTGGAGCGGAAATTTAATACAAGTGATTAGACTAGTGAAACCCTCCAATGTTGCCCTTTAACTGAATAAAGTTGATCATCTACGGTGGACCCACCAACATTAGAAAGTTACCAGCAGTAATCATTCTTGACTTCATTTCTGCTAATCCCATACACAAGTATGCGCACTTTCATAATCTCTTTGTGATGAATCAGAATCTTATTGACGCCACACCATGAATCCATGGTGATTTTAAACCTATGTATCGAGACACCTCTGGGCTTCAAGTGACAAAGGTTGAGGGATTTGTGAATTAGGTCACAGGTTCGAGCCTTGCGCCATGAAACAATGTTCTTTCTTTTATTACAAACTGTCCAAAAAAAGATAATGGTATAGTCTATTTCACTTTCATGAAACAATGTTCTTTCTTTTATTACAAACTGTCCAAAAAAAGACATAATGGTATAGTTCTCCCGGCGGCATTCCATCCCTTCCAGAAATTTTGCATATCTTCCTGCTTGTTAATGTCTCCTCTTTTGGGGGTAATTCAAAAGAGGAAAGTACCGACTACTGAGAGAATATAGTGCACGTTTTTTCTAGAAAGATAAATGAAGGGTGCTGGTTGAATACCTTAGTCCCTTTGCTCAAATTGGTCGGTGTTTAGGCTTTTCTTCTTGTTCGTCTAATTAATTTTTGTTATCTTGGATCTTGGCAGAAAATTATGTGGAAGCTTAACAAATCAATAGCGAAAGATCTATTGCCTACACAGCCGGTGGACTTAGTTATTGAGCCATGGTGGGGAATTTGTCTTGTCAACTTTACCCTAGAAGAATTCAAGGCAAGTTGTCATCTCATTCAATCACTCACATTTTTGAAGCTTCTTAACTTTTATTAGCGAAAAATTCAATTATTTGACTTGGTGAAAAACCTCACCGGAGGCAAAAATAACTGGGTGATTTCTTTCCATCAGCCTAAGCCTTGGTAGGCAGAGTTACCTAGTACTTGTGCTGAAAGGAGATAACAGGTATTCGGGGGAATGGGGGAATGGTTGAGGTGTACGCAAGTTGGCCCGCACTCCACCATCATAAAAAAGATTAAAAAAAAAGAAGGGCAGCCCGGTGCACTAAAGCTCCCGCTATGCGCAGGGTCCGGGGAAGGGCGACACCACAAGGGTGTATTGTATGCAGCCTTACCTTGTATTTTTGCCAGAGGCTGTTTCCAAGGCTTGAACCCGTGACCTCCTGGTCACATGATAACAACTTTACCAGTTACTCCAAGGCTCCCCTTCCATCATAAAAAAGATAAATTATTTGAATTTCCGACTTTGCGATTGACATATGAATTTTGTCCTCCTTTTCATAGAAACTGACTGAAGAAGAAACGGCAACAATCGATAAAATCTGCAAGGAAGAAGCAAACTCTTTCATTCTTTTCGATCCTGAAATTGTAAAGGGGCTTCATCGACGAGGACTAGTCTATTTTGATGTTCCTGTCTATCCTGATGACCGTTTTAAAGGTAATTCGAACATTTAGACACCATTTATGTTTCTTTGTAATATTTTGAAATAGATCCATCAATATTCACTTATCTTGGTTAATCTTTCTTCGTTTTACTTTTTTATACCATCATCTAGTAAATTACATGGGGTTAATGGATATTGCACCTCAATTTTACTTTCATTTGACCTCTTTCCGAATTCCAACAACCTGCAGAGTGCAGAATAAGAAGTTATCTTTTTGCTTGGATCTAGTTGGTCCTAGCCTCAAATCCCCTGCAAGCAAATATCTTATGTAGTCTATTTATATTTAGTATACGGTTAGGTCTGCTTAAACCTTCCAATTGTGACCAAACAAAAACTTGCGTCTAACTTCTGCATTTCTCTCCGACTCCAGGTTATTGGAGCTGCGAGTTTCCACTCTGGAGAAAATGTTTACTTAGGCTATTAAGCCCTTTTGACAATTATACTGAAACATATTTACCATATAAAAGAACCTTCGCTCGTGCGTAAGGTGATATTTTTTATTTCCCAAATAGAGCTTACTTATACTAAGAAGGGAAAAGAGTTTCAAAAATGGAGCCTTGTTCATCCCACAAATGCAATTATTGCTTAATTTATCATGGTGAAGATACTCATATAGATGTCTTCCATGACCTATTGACCGTAATTCAATTTTTACTATTAGATATTTGATGCTCTTCCTATAGGATAAGACATCATGTCTTACTGAATTAGAAATTGAGCTTTTTCTAGAGATTAAGTCAGGAACAATTAGTTCAATGAAGAGAGGAGACTCTTTTATACCTGTGGTTTAATTGTTCGTTAGTATATGATTGTTTATCAAATAAATTCTGCTTATGCTTGCACTTTTCTACTATCTTCCGAATCCTTTCATCTGAGATCTTAGATTGTTCATACACAAAACATTGCAGTTTCAAGGCTCGAAGGATTTGTTTCTAACCGAGAGCAGTCCTATGAAGATCCAATTGAGGAGTAAGGCACTTTCAATTAACTCAGGAATCTCATATAATATTTCATGTGGTATACACAGTGGTCTATATATAATATCACCTCTACTATCCAGGTTGCTGTATGCTGTTTTTGTGGTTTCAAGTGAGAATTCAACTGTTGCTGAATTGGCTGCAACATTACAGGCTGATCTTTCTCAACTTCAAGCAGCTGCGTCTTTTGCTTGCCGATTGGGATGGGCTGTCAAACTAATAGACCCAGCATCTATTCTGCAAGACCCTAATGTCCCAGGGTCACCTAAGAGCCTTCTGAGTGACGAGGAGGATGGTTCTCATGGCAGTTTGGGCTCTGCAAATGTGTCCGCTGATGGCAGTGCTTTTCAGCAAGTAGACATTCCATGGACAGAAAATAATAGCAGGAGTTCTGGTTATGCTCGGGTTGCTTTTCTTGTTGATGCTAATATAACTTCTTATCTTATGATGGGATCTGTATCACCAGGTTTCTCTTCTCTCAACTATATTTTCGTGTTCCATATTCTCACAACTTTGACAAACCCCATAAAATAAATAGGTCCTGGAATGATGATTCAATTCTATTCGTTATACCTAATGCATCATAAAAAGCAATTTTCAACTGGTGTTTGTAAATGAAGTGGAGTTTTTCTGATACATATACGATATACCTATTGAAGTTTCTGTTGTGGATGTTATGGCTGGTGTTATGTCTTCTGCTACGACTCATGTTTGTCGAAGTTCCTAATGAACTGCTACTGAGTTACTGCCAATGAACAATATAGTTATATGTGAAAGCCAGTTTTTTCTGCAAGTGCTAGGAGAAAGCTTGGTTTATTCTTGCGAAACATGACAGATCTTCCCAAAAAAGTTTGTCATGTAATTACGGAATTGCATCTTTCTGCCGCAGCTCAAGATTGTTTGTTCTTATGCAGCTCAACTTTCTTTCCCCTGATTAGGTTGTAATGACCTTATTGTTTGATATTTTCCCTACTGTATATTCTTGAAGTTGTGCAACTGTTTCCATATGCTAGATATGATTGTACACCAATTCTTTAACTTTGTTTCAATTTTTGATGCTATTGACATGTTTCATGGATGGATTTCAAATTCCTTGGTATTTATCCTGATGCATTTCTGTGTTTGTAGTATCATAGTATCATTTTTTTGCTCATCAGTATCTTCTGCAATGCATTTTGAACTCTCTAACTGCCTTGCAGGTCTAAAGTCTCATGCGGTGACTTTGTATGAAGCGGGAAAACTTGGTCATGCTAGTATTGCAGATCTTTGTAAAGATTTGGGCACACTCGAGGGGGCAAAATTTGAAGGTGAACTGCAAGAGTTTGCGAATCATGCGTTTAGTCTTCGGTGCGTACTGGAATGTCTAACATCAGGTGGGGTTCCAGCTGAAGAAATAGAAAAGACTGGCACTATGTCTACAAGAAGTGAGGATGCTAATTCAATGACAAAGGATATTTCATTTTCTGAAAAATCAGGAGATACCCCTAAAGATATATCTGAGCTAAATAATGAAGATTTGCTAAATTCTGAAACACCCAAAGTGCCTAAGGATGAAGAAACTCTATCAGGAAAAAAATCTGAAGAACCAAATCAAGCAGACTGGGAGTTAAAACAGGAGATCAGTTCCGAGACTGATGATAAAGTATCTGCTGACAACTTAGATGCTGATAAAGGGGTGAGGAAACAAATAAAATACCGCGTGGATATACTCCGCTGTGAAAGCTTGGCTGCTCTCTCACCGGCTACTTTAGATCGTCTGTTTCTGCGTGACTATGACATCGTTGTATCGATGGTTCCCCTCCCCCCTTCTTCAGTTTTGCCAGGACCAAAAGGTCCTGTTCATTTTGGACCTCCCTCTCATTCATCTATGACACCCTGGATGAAATTGGTTCTATATTCTGCTACAGCTTTTGGACCTCTATCAGTTGTTCTGATGAAAGGTCACTTGTTAAGAATGCTTCCTGCACCATTAGCTGGCTGTGAGAAAGCACTTCTGTGGTCATGGGATGGATCTTCTGTTGGAGGTTTGGGGGGGAAGTCTGAAGGGAATTTGGTAAAAGGAAGTATACTTTTACATTGTATAAACTCGCTACTCAAGCATTCTGCTGTCCTTGTGCTTCCCCTCAGCAGATATGATCTTGATGAGGCTGGAAAAGTTGTTACATTGGATATTCCCTTGCCCTTGAAGAACTCTGACGGTTCAACAGCTCAAGTAGGGGAGGAACTAGGACTATCCTCCAAAGAAACTTTCAATCTGAATTCACTATTAGCTTGTCTGTCTGACAAACTTAATTTCTGGACTATTGGTTTTATTCGCCTGTTAAGACTTTACAAAGATAGAGTCCAAGAAAATCTTGCTCCTGATGATGAGAAGTATGAATGGGTTCCACTAAGTGTAGAATTCGGTATTCCACTGTTTAGTCCAAAATTGTGCAATCATATATGTAGGAGATTAGTTTCCTCACAACTACTCCAAACAGATTTATTTGGAGAGCACCATGATGCAATGCAAGAGTTAAGAAAGAGACTGCGAGATGTTTGTGCCGAGTATCAGGCCACAGGTCCAACAGCGAAGTTCCTTTACCAGAAAGAGCAGCCAAAGGAATCATCCCGACATTTCCTGACCTATGCAAGTGGAAGGTGGAACCCCACTGTTGATCCTTCTTCTCCTATTTCTGGTGTCTCTAGTGAACACCACAGACTAAAACTTGCTCGTCGACAGCGATCTCGAACAGAAGTTCTGAGTTTTGATGGCAATATTCTGAGGTATTTTGAACGATCTCTCTCACATTCACAGATTGGTTATACTTTTCTTACTATATTTTTATATTTAGAATTCCTGACATTTTGCGCTTAAGCTTTGATATGTAATGTATAGTGGACTAATTTAGTGCTGTCCTCAAAGGGCATGTTACCAGTTTATGCATCTGTCTTGAGTCTAAGTAAGGGATTGTGAAGCTAGTTTTACACTTTTGCCTTGCATGTAGCACTGAGGCTCGTGGAAGGACAGTTGTAGCACAAATTTGGAAGGGAACCACAAAACCTTTCTTCTGTACAAAACCAAAGTGCAACTGGAAAGGCAAAAACAGTTGTATAAAATTGCTTACAAGACAAGAGGCTCTTATTTGGTGAAATATTTTAACCAACATAATAATGTGAATGAAATGAGATTTCTCTGAATAACCAGTTGACTATTGAAATAGGAAATGAATTATCTGAACAATTTTTTGTTTGCTTGCGTGCTGCGATGAGTGAAACTAGAACTAGGAGCAGAAGACATAGTTGCTGCTAGACGGACCTCTTATACCTTGAGTCCTTGACCAAAAGCCCCAGGAGAATGCCAAGGACTTATTTAACGTTGTTCCAGATTGCTGTCCCTTTTCCGTGTTTCAGTAATTTGATTTCATGAGTTTATGGGTGGAATTTTTTACTTAGCATGAGATCTGGAAAATCATTCGCTTGTAAAACTGATAACCACACTGATTTGCCCATCTGAGACATAAGATGTCAACTTACTGGTGGTCTCTTATTGTTCTACAAGCACTTTCCCGTGGATTTCATCTCATCAGGACAGAAAACTCTTAGGAAAAGGATGCCTGGGATGAATTTACTTCCCTGGTTTAGAGGGTAGGCATTGTGGAAATACAACTATGTTTCTTGCTGCTTGTCAGAAGGATGAAATAAAGAAGGGGTATTTAACTTAGAGTTCCTTGTTAAATTTATTTCTCTTGCTGACTGATGGAGAAACAGTCATTGATGATCGTTATCGAGTAATACGACCATCATTAGTGGTGTCTTGAGATGTAAAGTTGGTTGGTATAGAACACGTTTCTTTTGAAGCTTGCAGAGCCAGGGTATTGTGGAAATCTCGTTTTCCTGATATATATAAGATGCTAACTGCTACCTTTTGGGTTCAACATGCTTAGAGAGGGACAAGAAACTTGGGACGTATCTCATTCCAAAGTGACCTACGGTAGAAGGCTCCTGATGTTGCACTTCAAGCATGGAACATTTACTTGACCAGCTATAGAATAGATTACTGACATTCTCTGTCACAAATTGGTTCACGGTGGATGTCACTTAAAACAGAATAAATATGAAACGGTTAACTTGCTGCATTTGCACTTTCGTTGAGTTGAGACATGGTATGTACATAGTTCCCTAATCTTTGATGTCATGGCATATCCGAGTCTCTTTTCTTTCTTATCTTAGGTCTCTGAAAGCCTTCGATGTTTTTGGTCTCTAACCATGTGACACAATGGTATGCAATATAGTCTTTCCAGTTTGAATGCGAAGAAGAATTCAAACTTTTTAACCTGCTGCCGGAGTTTAATTTTCAAGGATGCCGAGCAGCGGAGGAAGTTAATTAGATGTCCTTTGTTGGACATCTACCTGATTGCATGTAAAATTATTTTGTTTTAACCTCGAGATTTGGCTTGTGTAGCTTGAACATTTATAAATGACTGCCAAATTTTTAGAATATTGAGTTAGTCTAACATCCCTCACTTAGGATCCTCTTCTCTGTTGATACTCATGGAAATCTACACTCTGCCAGATAGGCCTCTAAAGAATTTGGACAACTCGCTGCACAAAAGAGGATGGACAACAAAGGCTCTTTAGCAAAAACAGTAGTTAAACCAATCCATTGAGGATAATGTGCTGTTGTGAACCATTTTAGACGCTTATGTAACTTTGTTCCTGAAGCAAAGTAGAAAAGCATTGCTGGAAATTCCGAATGGCTCATATAGTTTCCCCTTTCTAAGCTTCTGTAATCATGCTTTTCAAATGAATTTGCAGATCATATGCTCTGACTCCTGTTTACGAGGCTGCCACCAGGCCAATTGAGGAATCTCCCTCAGTAACTACTGCTAAGGTTGAAAAAGATGATTCTGAGAATAAAGAAGAGATTTATCCTGGTGTAAACCTTCTATTTGACGGATCTGAGCTGCGCCCATTTGAGATAGGTGCTTGTTTGCAGGCTCGTCAACCTGTGTCTTTAATTGCAGAGGCCTCTACAACATCTACTAGTTTTTCCGTCAAATAGGGTTAACAAGGGATGTCTTCAATGTTTATGTAAGAAAGAAGTGCTCTAATGACCAATTTTTCGAGAGTATCATTGGCTACTGGATCGTGCTTTGCTGCTACTGGTTCGTTTGGTAGATTGTCTGTCCTTGCATTGACTTGATGACAACATGGTAAGGTATTGAGGTAACAAAGGAAATTTTGCGAATTTCTTCTGTTTTAACTATTGAATTACTAAAAAGTGAATCTCGATAGTCTCTAGGTACGAGCTACTTCTGAATCAAGTATTATAGGTCCAAAAACATGTAATCTCAATATCCTTGTTATATACCGAAGTCTATTTTTCACTCTATTTGAACTACAATATCTGTTTTGTTTCCTTGTTGAATCTTTTGATCTTCATTACCTACTAGAATTTGTGTCAGATGAGGCGCTTATCTGTTACTTCTTACTAAAACAGAGCGTGCTATCGTGCAACAGTCTGGTGCATATATTCATAGAAGGTGCTTAATAGGGACTTTTAAGTCAAATGAAACAAAAACGCTCGAAATCTTTTTGGAAAGCGAAGCTGCCAGTTACTTGTATTATATCTTAAAGCTACAAGTTGCTTTAAGTCATGTATTTTCTCAGTTTCCAACATATAAGCCTTCTGTGGTTTAGGATATGAGGCCAAATTCTGCATATTGCTAAGCTTAGCATTCCCCATTTTTCTTGTTTTCTTCTTTGCTCTCCTTTCTCTTTCCCTGATCTTGCCTTCTCTTACTTGCATAAGTTTTCATGAACTCTCAAGAATTTTCATAAACCTAAAAGTTTTTATCATGTATATAAACTTTAGTGACTGTTGCCTTTCTCCAAAAAAATGTCTAGAAACTTTAGTGTCATTGCTGGTGAGATTAGTGTGAAGCTGAAAGTTGCCTGCAGATGCTCACTTGTCACTCTAGGCTTTCTGAGCCAGTCTTACCAGAGCTGAGAACTTTCTTACCCAAAAACATTAAATATAAAAGAGATAACCTCCCTCATCATTATTGAGGTACCCCTTCTCAGAGGAGTTCAAACCCTGAGAAGTATTTATGCTCTTTTTGAGATGAATCTAGAGGTTATATGTTCCTTATTTGAATCACTTCTTCTTTCATGATTATGATTCATTGATTTGTTGAAAGTACATCTGTTAGTAATTCCATTGACTCTCTGCTAATGTCTCAAACTAGGATCTGACTTCTCGTTGTATCAATTGGATGGGGTTTACTGAATGGAGAGTCCATTTTTTCCTTGTAAGTAGCTTTTTTGATTCGGATGGAATACTATATAGCTTATGTACCTTATATGGCTGGTAGATGTTAAAAACGTAGGACCTTGTTTTCCTTAATTTTGAAATGGATCAACGAATAGGATATAGGTATCCTTGTGGATCAGTGTGCAAATGGTGGCCTTGCGGAATTTTTCCTGTTTAGAAGTTGTCTCTTGGCACTTATTTCCTCTTGTTTCACTTGCAGATGGTGTTTTCTATTTGCAAGAATTTGGCCGATGCATTCTGTTATTTTGTAGAAGAGAAGGCATGTGTGTTCATAGATGGACCTATGCTCACAAACTAGTCAGACAAAGAGCCTTGGCTCCAATATTGAACATAAGATATGAATGAAATGAAAGGTGAAAAAAATCAAACGTTTGTATTCTGTAATATGAAATTAAGGCTTTTGCATAACGATGAACTAAATGAAGATGTTGATGTGCCGCATTTATTTCCACATGTATCTACTGACTACTGCTATCTGAACATCTCGTCAGCTGAGCATTGATGTTTGAGGCTCCATTTTTATTCAAAGGAGCTTGGAGAACTAAGTTTTGAATATTTGATATGGTGTAATTTTAGAAAAGAAGTTGAACATTCAAAGATTGTCAAAACGAAGTTGTGATTGCATACTCTTTTGCTTTTTGCCTTTTGCCTTTTGGTTTGTTTTATGGAAAGCAATGTGTATATGGTTTTGGGAGAAATTATTGTGGATGAATTGTGGTATTTAGTTTTATGGGATGATCCATGGAAACAACCCATTGCAGAAATGTAAGTTGAGGCTTCGTACAATAAACCTTTGTGGTCTGGCTCTTTCCCGGACCCTGTGCATAGCGGGAACTTTTGGGCTGCCCTTTTTAGTTTTGTGGAAGACGAAACAGTAACATTCATTAATTTGCTGTACTTTTGTTTAAAGGTCAAACTTCTGCATTTTTACCCAATCAACTGACCATCATGTTTTTGAGGTTAATTTCATGTCTAACGTAGTTTTCTTATTTTTCCTGTAAAATGAAATCTATTCCCAAATCTTTCTGTAATAATAGCTGTACTGTCCTAAAAAGTTAAGTTGGCTCAATAATACATGGTATTCTTTTTCATGTCTAACATGGTATGTTTCCCATGCATGTACAACATCCTTTTATTGGATGATATCCTAACATGTGGACCTGTTTGGCCATAAAAAAAACTCACTTTTTTTCGGAAATTTATTTCACTTTAGTGAAAAAAGTGAAAGCAAGTGGTGTTTGACCATGAAATTTATTTCACTAAAGTGAAATTTTTTTCCGGAAAAGTGAAAACAAGTTTCACTTTTTTCACTCCTACTTCTCTCACAAAAAGTCAAAAAGAACTCTAATTTATTTTCATAACCAAACATAACTTCAACTCCAAAAAATTTAATTTTCATGGCCAAACGCCTACTTATAAAGCAAATATATTTGGAAATTTCTTTCCAGAGTGTCCATGCTGGAGGAAAGAAACACAAGCATACAATAGACAGAGATTAAGTGAACCAACCCATTTGTTCAGGTAGTCACAAAAGCCTCACAGTAACAAAGTAAAGTGAGATCAATTTGTTCAGATTGTTAAAGAAACAATGCCAACACATCTGAGTAATTGGATACGTAAACAACTATGTCTCAGTCTCAAATAAGTTGGTGTCGATAGTAATCAGATACGTAAAAATGGTTAAATTGCTGATGCTGAATGATCGGAGCTAGAGGCATATACATGATCTTGAATCAGGAAGTTCAAAATAAGTATATTTTTTACTAAATGCAAAAGAGTTTCTTCAGAGTTTTCAAGATATTTCATTACGAAGTTTTGTTACAACATCTATAATTGCTTTTGGTTTAGGTGCACAATCAGGCAAATATATATCTCTAAAAATTAGTTTATCAACTCTTTGAACAGTATTTTAAGAATCGGAACTGAACATCTCGCCAGTAATTGTATAAGTTCCCATAACAATAGCATGAATTTGGCATTTGCTCATATAATTTTACTAAAGAGAGGAGAGGGTGGGGGGCATTTATTGTTAATGTTCCTGGCTGTTAAAATTAGATTCGCTTGTCTAGAACTCTACTTTGATGACAAGGTAATAGCTTATCGTCCTAAATTTGCCTCGGACCAAAGAAAACGGGACCCACTAGCATAATGACATTTGTACTGTATGGTGGTTTTGTGTTGGAATGCATGTTAGGATCAATCACAGATCATCTGATTGCACATGCTTTGCTCATTCTTCTTGTCACTAAACAATGAAGGTGGGAACAAGCAAGATGCTAGTGGGGGTGTCAAGAATATTTATTAATGTAGGAGGAAATTATGTGTAAGTGCCTTATAAGAGAAGGTCCTTCACTATATAAATTTTTAAAGTGACACAACTTGTCACTTGATGCTGTAATTTGTTTATGTTGAAGCAATAAACTTAGGGATAGTTTGGTTGGTGATTCGGAGTTATGCAGATATTAATAAGGTCGAATTTACTTATTTACGTATTAGTTATTTCATTTTCTATTTGCATAAATAACATATAAATTGACTCCTAACTTATATATGTTTTAGTTATGCGGAATTATAAATGATGACAAAACACTATTTTGATGTGTTGAATTTTATACAAAGCAACTTAAAGCTATTCCATCCGTCCAAATTTATGTGGCACTGTTTGATTGGGCACACAATTTAAACATGAAAGAAGAATTTGTAATTTAGAACAAACCTTTGACATTTGTATGACTGTAAATCAATTTATTAAGGGTAAAATGAAAATTTTAAAGTTAAGTTATTTCTAATTATAAAAAAATGACATTCTTTTTCGGACAGACTAAAAAGAGAAAGTGTGTGCCACATAAATTCAAAAGGAGAGAATATAAAATACAAAATGATATTAATTATGCTAATTGTAATAGTAAATCATTTTCTGACCAGCAACCAAACAACCCCTTAAGGTAATTTAGAAGATGAATAATAAAATATTCACTTCTCCAAATTGACATTGTATTCCTACATTCAGTTTCTTCAAAAGAAAAAATTATCTCTGCACTTACATATCGATATCTTTATATTATTTTAGCATCAAATTAAAGATACTTTTTGACCATAATTAACGATCATTAGTGAACATTAAGAAAACCTGATATAGCTAGACTTGACTTAATGCTAAATTATACTAGTTGTGGTGTTGATAGATATTGGCAAATGAGGCCAACTATGTTTTGGCTGGACAATGTTGGAAAATTATACCCTTTTTCCATGCGTGATTATTGCCTGGTTTTTCATCTAAGTATTCCTTAAACATTAAGGACTCGTTTGGTTGGGATACAAGTTATTCCGGGTTATTTGTATCGGATTAGTTGTTTGTATCGGATTGTTATTCTACCCTCAATGTGGGTTAGAAATAACACTGCAATCCCAAAATAAGTTATGCTCAATTTTACATGGGATAAACTCATTCTAAAATTAATCCCAGAATTGGTTATCCCCTATCCAAGGATTAATATTTAATATACTATTCAAATGTGGGAGTTGTTGGATATTGCATTAATATTTTTTGTAGAATAATTAGTTGTCAAGTTATAGGAGGAGCTAGTCTAATATTTGTTCGATATATTCATTCAATATCAATACAAACGAAAACTACAACAAAGTGGAAGGCCAGTATAGAAGCTAGAAGTAGCTAGCCTTGATTTACTAGAATATTAGTTCTTAGTTACAGCAAGAGTATATTCTCTCCGTCCATTTTAACTATACAATATACACAACATATATCTTTGCGAAAACTAAAAGCTTCCCAAAACTTCATTTTCTCACTATTTTTATTAGACTCCCGATTAATTCGGATTTACAATTTCACACCACGTAAGACTATTTAAGGAGGAAACACTTCCTAACAAACTCTTTTCTATACTTTATAAGACAAACTTGAAACCCCTGAGTAAGGGTGAAGGAATCTTATCCATCTCACTACGACCCTCTTGGTGAACCTTTTATGTTAAGGTAAAGTCAAGCACAGGTCACACACAAGTTTGGTTACAGAAAAGTTAACGTACTTGACTACTTTTCGTTGATCTTCTTTTAAAGAGTGTTTTTTTTAAACATTTTTTCTTTCTTGTGTGTGTGAATAAATAGACATCTAGAACATGAGGGAATTGGGACATATTCAAACTTTCAAAGGTTGAAGTAGTACAAGTTACTTAGAAGCATTCATGAGTTGGTATACGGTCGGTTGTACATTTGACTTTGATGGACAATAATTAAGGTAACTTTTCCCCACACGTTAAGGTAATTAAGATTATATTGCCATGTGTCTCTATCAAGGTTATACTACTAAGATTTGTGGGCAAGGTTATGTAATTATGTCAGTAAATTAAGATTAATCAAATATCCTTTTAAGGCTCATGCCAAATGGCCAAGTTTAAATTGCGTTGTTGGATGCCCCAAGTAATTTCTCTTAGTGGCAATTTTATGCTTTCAAAATAAAAGTGTCTTTTACTAGCAAAAAGAAGTACCATTGGTGTCACGCACTAAAAATTAACTTTTCCTTCAAAAACTCCAAAGATGTGACCTAACAATTCATGAATTTAAATCTTAACAAGAATGAAAAAAATGTTTGATGTTTCTTTCAATCAACTAAGTTTTACTCATAAATTTTGAAAAATTTAGTTTTTTGAAGTAGTATTTGGACATGCATTTTAGTTTAAAAAATTGAAGTTTTGTGAGTAAAAGCCCCCAAAACAAATCAGTTTTTGAGAACTTAAAAATATTTGAATATATGATCAAATTTCATGGTCAATTACATTTTTGAAGATAAATCTTCAAAATCTATGTTCAAATGCTAGTTTAGTTAACAGAGTTGACAATATACCTATGTTGGTGGGACAACAAATATACTATAAAATAACAGAGATGTGCATAAACTGATCTGATAACACCTATATAAAAAACTTGTACTCCTACTATATACGCGCAAATTTCCTATGACTAGACAAATCCCCTAACGTTCATCTCATCCTATTCATCGCAATATTGTATAATGATGAAGCCAAAAATTCATCTAAGGAAATTCAAATATATACTAATTTCACATAGGAGTTGAACTTGTTACTTAAGATAATTTTTCAACTCCTTTATTGCTACATTAGAATCTTTTCTTACGATTAAAGAGATCCAAAAGTTCATGTTACCATGTATAACAAAAAGATACGTAATTTTTTTTTTCAATTTGTGCAGCCACTAAATTGGAAGTGTTCAAAGCAATGGCAAATTCTTTTCTTTCGATTGCTGATATTTTATCGAATCGTTACATTTTGCACCCTTATCGTATGTTATGTTTGTGATTTACATTTTATTCTATCTTTTTATGACTTGCACCCCAACCTCTTCATTTTTATACGAAACAATAATTTTTTTATTTTTTTTTTCATTTCACTAGAACAAAATCGGAAATACAAATAAGAAAAAGAACAACTGTCAAATGTCAATTAGAAAATAGAATTCAAACAAAAAGTCTTACTGTATTTACTTTTCATGCATGTCACGCAAATATGTGATGAGCTCATATCCAAGTTGCTCTGTTGAAATAAAATAGAAACATTCAGAACTTGGTCATAGATGACAGGTTAAAATATGACATCTAAGTTTAGAGGGAAACATGATTGAGATTCTCTCTTTTGTAATAGCCTAATTTAATACTATAGTTATTATTAAAAAGGAGCTGAGACCCACTTTCATATTGAAATAATTTCAAGTACTTCAAGGTTAATTGTACACACAGTCACACACTTCCTTTAATGACTGGAAACAAATAAAATGGGACAGCTGAGACCTGGGACTAGAGGTTCAGTTAGTAGAAAAGTGGACTAATATATATATATATATATTAATTACTAAATTTCTAGTCTAGTTATAGTAGTAGTAAAAACGAGTGTTTATCAATTCACAAAAATTACCTTTAATTTACTCTATTTTTACCTTTAATATGGGTTGTAGTGAGCTCTCTCAAGTTCATGAAATTATGTATTAGTGAATTTTAAATAGCGAAGGCTTGAAATAATTTTTAATTTTTTTTTTTTATCCTTTTCCAATGAAGAGCAATAACTTTCGTCCCTTCAGAACATTCAGTAAAATTGAAATGATACAACAAGGACCTGTAGGGTGTCCTCTATTCAAAATAGTAAATAACCTGGAAAACAGAAAAACAGAAAAATAAAAAATTTAATTAAAATATTCGAATCTATAAAATTCACTGTTTCTTTAAGGAATTTAATCCCCTCACTGTACACGAGGTTCTGGATTACTTGCTCTCTGGATAAAACAAATATACATGTGGATGGAGTAGCGACACCTCAGACACCAACTACTTCTTTGAACGCAAAGACGGTATAAATCACACAAAGACTCAATATCGTCTATTTGTTACAAATTAAATATGCAGAAATTTGATGCAAAAAAAATGAGCGAAAAATCCCTCTATATAACCAACAAAAGATAGTATGAACATGTGCTAGTGTGCTTTATCGGAATAGTCACAACCCATCGGAAAAGTTACAACTCATCGGAAAAGTCACAACTCATCGAAAGAGTCATAACCCATCGAAAAAGTCGCAACCTATCAAAAAGATGTTATTTAAATTTCATCCAATCTCTTGGTGTCTTTTAAGAGAAAACACTTCATTTCCCATTCACATCTTTTAAAACCAATATAATTATGGTGGAGTGGTAATTAAATACTCCTTCATAGTTCATTCTCAACCAGATTTCTGGGTTCGAGTCCCCCTCGATCCCCAGTACAGAGTCGCCTTTATCAGGGAACAGTTTACTATCAATATGAGACTTCCCAGCATGAATTTAGATTCAATCACACTCCAATACAAATATCAAACATCAATTTGGGAAACCAAAGAAATTGAAACAATACAAGGAAGGATCATGACACACACAAATCCAGAGATGGTCCAATTTGTTTATTTATTTATTTTTAAAAAAAAGAGCAACATTTTTTGTGGAAATGCGTAGGCTATTCACCCTCTCAAGCAAACAATATTTGTTGTGTATTGTGATCAATAACCACAAAACAAGAAACAAAAGAAACAGACTTTTTGGTTATTGGATGATGGATGATACGCGGTGTACATACGACGTTGTTGACCAAACATAGGAAACTTGGTGGAAGGAATCACATTAATTTCTCAATCAATTCCCATTGGAACTATTGTCTTAATCGTCGTTTTTGGAAGCACGTCTCTAATGTAGTATGTATGTGACGTGCAAACTACTCTTCCTCGGATTATTCCGAATAAGCAAGGACAACAGTCCATATAGGGTAGTTTGGTACGTAGACTAAATTATCTCGAGATTATAATTATGGATTTATAATTTTTGGACTAATTTAATTCATGTTGAATGTGATAAGGTGGGATATCCCAAGACTAAGTTTGGTAATAGATTTATACATATTTGGTTGATGGTATACCATCAATCAATATGGTATAAATTTAATATCAAACTTAATCATGAATCTTTCATTTTATCGTGAGTACCAAATAACCCCTATAGATCTTTCTTGTATGGTGTGAAACGGAAAAAAAAAAGGGAGAGAGAGAGAGAGAAAAGCACCTTCTTGTGTAACTTTGGCTTATCTTTTTCTTTTCTTGATCAAATAGGATTTATTTATTGATGAGTATAAAGTAGTTAAAACAGGAAGGTAACTATGGCTTATCACAATGTAAAGAAGCTAAGAAACACCACAAAGAGGGTTGGAATACGGATTGATATGAATCTAAGAGGATCAGTTATGGTCTGTAAATTCTTATTCACACGGGATATTTATACCAAATAATTGTTGGGTTCGAAATCAAGAGGGCGTCATGCGGAAGCTTATAGTTGCAAACCATGTAGACAATAAATCAGATGACAAATAAAAACATACTAAAATATATTATTGATAGGGTTTGGCCAATTGGCCTACATATGAAAACCTAATATTGAAAAAGCATAAAAATCTATTGGAGAAATCTCCCCCTAAACAAGACTCTTTGATTATTACATTGTGGATGCTATTGTGTTATGGTATGAGAAGAGGGGTCTTCTATTTATAGAGTTTCAAAACCTTTCCTCCCATAAAGAGGTTAACTAATTATGGAAGAGATCTTTTCCTACAAGGAAACCTTTTCCCTAAAGAAAACTCTTTTGAAGTAAAACACAATTATGGTAAAATTCAAGTAAACTAGGAAATTCAGGACAAATCCTAACAAATCTCCCCTTGGCCTGAATTTTCTGGCAAAATTGATCTTCATCTTCTTCTTCTTCTTCACATAATCTTCATATATCACTGCTGCTTACCATGATTAAAAAGTTGATATGGGTTAAAAATTGGAGCCCTATGCATTAAAAATAAAAGTATGGGTTAATATTATTGGAGCCCTGTGTTATAAGTGAACAGGGTTAAAACTGAAGCCTTGTGCATTGAAAGTTAGCACAGGTTAAAAGTGGAGCTCATGCTTTAAAAGTATATATGCATGAGTTGAAAGGAGCCCAAGCATAAAAGTTAGCGAGGGTTGAAAGTTGGAGCCCATGCGTTAAAGCAAGTATGGGTTGAAAATTGATTTTGGTTTTAAAGATGGATTAGCAGCAGGATTTTTGAAAATTTGTTTGAAACTTCTTCTCCACATGTAGTTTGACAAAAATCTTCATTATCATCAAATTGGTTGCAGCTTGATCATAACTTATCCTCAATCTGAACCATAGGGCCTTTGAACCGTAGGCTCTGATACCACTTGTTGGGTTCGAAATCGAGAGGGCGTCATGCGGAAGCTTATAGTTGCAAACCATGTAGACAATAAATCAGATGACAAATAAAAACATACTAAAATATATTATTGATAGGGTTTGGCCAATTGGCCTACATATGAAAACCTAATATTGAAAAAGCATAAAAATCTATTGGAGAAATCTCCCCCTAAACAAGACTCTTTGATTATTACATTGTGGATGCTATTGTGTTATGGTATGAGAAGAGGGGTCTTCTATTTATAGAGTTTCAAAACCTTTCCTCCCATAAAGAGGTTAACTAATTATGGAAGAGATCTTTTCCTACAAGGAAACCTTTTCCCTAAAGAAAACTCTTTTGAAGTAAAACACAATTATGGTAAAATTCAAGTAAACTAGGAAATTCAGGACAAATCCTAACAATAATAAGTATAATTTATTATAGTTAAGTGATTTCATGAGGTGATAATGCATGATAATTAGTTATGATTAAGTGCTAGAAGTTTATGCACAAATACATGTATCTACTGATTTTGTGCAAATAACACGTGCAGTAAGTTTTCCTTATTATAGGTTTGTGCCGACCATATATATATTCACTAATCATTTTACTGTAACTCGATCACTATTATAAAACAAAGCTATATACATATATATATATAACCATAAACTCAATTGATATTATAACATTAACTTGATATCAGTATAGAAAATTATTGCAGTAGTTTGGTCGTAGAGAAGAAGAAAAATACACACAAATAATGTTTAGACTCAGAAATTAATTTCAAGAAAATGAAATCAAAATAAAAATGAAAAGGAATTTGAAATTATAAAAGGAGTCTGAGATGGGAAAGAAGCTATGTGTGGGTAGGTGCACAAATTTTAGTACTACTGCTTACAACTTTGTACTTTAATTTTCTTTTGCTTTACTCCTATGCCTATCCTATAAATAACAGCTGTCTCCCCTAGCCTGTCTTGTTTTCTCAAAAGGTTCCGTCTCCGATGTGGACTGACACAAAAAATGATTTAAAGATATTTTTACGTTTATTTTTATTTATTCATATTTGTTTGATAGAAATAATAAATAAAAAGATAATTTTATCATATCATTATTATTAATTATAAATCATATAAATATTGATAAATATATACGAGTAATATTTAATAATAAGAATAAAATAAAATTACACAATTATTTTTAATATCAGGGGAGTAATTTCATAGGGAACAACATCATGTAAATAGATGTTAAATACAAATTACAATTATTAATAGTTGTAAACGATGGATATAATCATTTTTATTGATGGAATTTTGTAAATAATTGAACTTTTTTTAATAGTAGAAAAAAATGTCATATCAGTTCGTTTACATTTTTTTATTTTTTTTTAGCTTCTTCACCATCTGAGTTGTGATCCTTGTGAGCTATTCTTCATGAGTGCTTCCTGTTCCAACGAATTCTCTTCCTTTTTCTTCACTGCTCACTTATTTTTTATATAATAATATAGTATTTGATTCTGTGCCAATTTATACGTATCTCAATTGATTTCACATGTATATACTACTTTTCACTAACATAAATATTAAGTATGTTGTCTATCAAGATCACTTGAATAAACAAAAATAAATCAAGCAGCGATTCTATAAGATTCAAATCTAAAATCATATAATCTCTATTTATTTTATTGATTATTAGACCCCAATTTAGAATACAGTTTCCCGCTCATAATATAGATTTCTGAGAAAAGCTTTTGTCAAGCTCTCACTTAGCTACTGAGATCATCTTCGAATTCTAAAATGCTTGATTAGCTTTTATGTAAAGTTTATGCTAATAATTACTAACCTTTAATCAGCAAACACTACTCCCTTCGTCCATGTTATTTGATGGTTTTGTCTTTGACACATTTCTTAAGAAAATATTTATACCTCAAAATTTTAAAAAATAAATTTATTTAAATAATTTTATCTATCCACTATACTTAAAATAAATAAATAAAAGATATCAAATAATATAAACCGAAGGGAGTAATCGCCCTTGCACATGAATTTATGATTTGTAATTTTACCGTTAGACCTGTAATTATGCAAAACAAATTTATAGACCATCAAAGAATATGGTCCAACAAATAAGCTTTAATTAGAGGTCTTCATTTTTAATTCTTAGCGTTAAAAAAATTCATAATAAGGAGTGTTTTCAATAAATAGTCCTATACAGCGCAATTTTAATAATTGGGCTTTAATATAACTATTGAACACTAAAAAAAAATTATACTAAAGTACAATTTAACATGTTATATTTGGTATTATTAGCAGTAATTACAACAGGATAAATATAAAGAAATACCAGTAGTAATTTTTAAGTAATTTTTTTTTTTATTATTTAAAGTTGTTTACACTGTTGACTATTATTAGTATCCCACCGTTGTATGGTCCCACCAACCAGGTGGCCAACACAAAAATAAAGTTTTTAATTCCACCTTAGAACGTGTCAATCATAACGGTAACCATTATTGTTTCTAATAATTTAATGAATCAAACGGTCCATTGAAATCTCACCAGTTTCTCAAATCCTCATCCGTTCGATCATCCCACTATACACGTGTACGTCCCTGATTCCTCAACACGGAAGTAAAAGACGTAAATAGACGTATTCAACTTTCAATTTTCCTTTTACTATAATTTTGTTCCCATTTCCCCCCTATATATACTCCTTTTCCTGTGGCAAAGTTCTTCGTCTCTACCACAACTTCTTATTCTTCTGCACCTATACATACAGATACTTACACTTTCTCTCTCTAGAAAAACTTGTTACTCCAGCACTTACAAACAGTTACCATTTTAGAGAGAGAAATGGCTTACTCTAGTATGATCGTCGTGGTGTTTGTCATCGCTTTGGTTGCTGGATCTGCTTTTGCTCAGGCACCGGGAGCATCTCCAGCAGCTTCACCAAAGGCATCTCCAGTTCCTCCCGTAGCAACACCTCCGACTACAGTTGTTGCACCACCAGTATCTGAACCCGCAGTATCTCCTTCTGCTGGTTCTCCACCAGCTCCACCAAGTGTTGAAACTCCAGCAGGTGCTCCTTCTGCCGGCGGTGCTCCTTCTCCGTCCATCGGTGCTACTCCTGCCGGTTCTCCCACTGAATCTCCTAACGCTGCTTCGTTGAACAGAGTTACTGTTGCTGGATCTGTTGTCGTAGCAATCTTTGCTGCATCTTTGGTGCTTTAGATCTGAGGAGAAATATTTGCGTTTGGATTTGTTGGAGAGATGTTTATGATTTTTTAGGGTTTTGTTTCTTTTTTTTAGTTCATCTTTTACTCGTTGATGTTTATTCGTTTTGCTTACTTTTACTCGTGGGAGACTGAGTACATGCTATTGATTTGATTTTTACTATGGTTATTGTTTATTATTATCACCATTGTTATTACTATTACTATTATGGATTCTTTGTTTATTTATGGTACACTTTGATTTTTTACTTGTTTGTATTTTCCAATTTAGGTTTTCATATCCATAAATAATTCATATTCTTAGGAGTTACCTTATTAACAAGAGTTAAAAAATTTACCACTAGTTGGAAAGCAGTAGGAAATTCAGCCACGCTGCGTAGCTCGGACTCTTTAAAAATATGATAAGTTCATATTAAATTCTCAACGTAGGGAAGTTGGGGAAGGGGAAGACGTGTAGAAGGAAGGTGCTATTGAGTTGGTAAAAAAGAATAGGTGTGGGTATTGGGAATCACATGGTTGGACAGCTGTTTTAAAGAACTACTTTAGGTTACAGTAAGCCATGTGCTTCTAAAGGCCGATAAAGTCGGAATCACGTTATTATACCTAGGAGTAAACCTTAGTTTTTTTATTGATTTATTGTTTTGTTTCTGCCAATATGCCAGACCGTGTACTATGGCGGATGAGACATATGGGTAGGAAACTGGTCCATTCCAGACTTCACATGAATTGCATCTTGTTAATTGTTCGTAAATTGATATATATATATATATATATTTTCTTTTTAACCAAAACTAAATTTCTCCTGTATTACCGCATTAGCATCACCGAACTACTTTTAAATGTATTTTAGCATCGTGTACGTTTCAATTTGGAAAAAACTACCTTCTCCTAAGAAAGTAAGAAACCACCTTCAATAAAGAAATAGAAAATCTTGCTAAACTATGAACTATTTTGTTCGAAAATGGTGTTTCATCGATCATATTGTGAGATAATACTTCAAATAAAGTATAATTAACGTCAGTATTAAATGGCAATAAACAGCAAATGCCATGTATATTTTGTACATGTATTATGTGTTAATTCTCTAACGTACCAAGTGATCCAGTGGAAGGGTAATTACTGCCACCCTCTTAAGTTTAGTTGCAATTTGAGCCGTGAGAATATCAAATACTTAGGATGTGAAAGGAAAATATTTTCTTAAAAGGTAACTTTTTTACTTATTTTTCTGGCATTTAATAGATAAGTACCAGAAAGTATCAAATATCATAACAAACTTCTCCTCTTTATTTGATTGGTAGCTTGAATATCATAACCATAAAATTTTTGTTCAATACGTAATCAATCTCTTAAATTCGCCAGAATATTTCATTTAGACATCAAACTAATAATCTTGTTTCAATTGAACACCTCAGTTCCTAACAAAGTGTTTCAATCGGACACTTTCGATTCATATTTGGAAGAAAAAAAATTGCGCACGTTTTCATTCGTCTATTAGATAGTTAATTGACCATAACATGTCGTCTCTTTTAATTATATGCATCAACCTCAAGTAGCAAATGCATGGTATTTTACGGCTTACTTAGGTTGGTATGTATAATTAAAGAAAATGACATATTTTATGTGATTTAATTTAACTACCTAACAAACGAATGACAACACACGCAAAAAAATTTCAAAATTTTAAATTGAAAGTGTCTAACTGAAACACTTTCTTAGTTTGAGTGTCTAGATGGAAAAATTTTCTATGATGCGATAATGCTTTATTTGATTGGCCTAAACATGTTTGAATACATGAAATGCTTCAATGGGCCTTCCACTTTGACTAGAGACACAATCTTTGGACTTGGATTTACTTGGCAATGTTTCGTCTCTTTGATAAATGTCTTGAAGCCTTGGACTTGGGCATAGAACTATGAAGAGGACTTATTTTGTGTGTGGCTCCGGAAATAATCCAACCCATCCCAAATGAGTTGGATTTTGATTTGATAGATCATGTAATCAGTTTTAAATGAGGCTCAAAATTTGGAAAGCATCCATCTAATGCAAGATAATGTACACCAATTCGTCTGTTAACTTTGAGTCCCGTCCAACATATATATAGATCATTTTTGCTAGTGATGTAAGGTAATAAATGGTTGGATACGAACCTGAACTTAGCTGATATTAGGTACAAGTTAAATAATTTAAATGAAGTGGATATAAATAAAGCGGAGGCAACTAAATAGAGTGTACATGATCGTTGCGAGAAATGGTCTTTTAGCCCTTTACAGTTTTTTTTTTTAGTTTTATGTCATTTTTATAAGAGATTTTCATTTTCACATAAAAGATATGAAGAAACTCATTTTCTTATATTCAATTTGTAAAAGATCAAAAAATCTCATTTCCTCGTGAATTTTTTTTTTTTTATTCAGAAATATGATGAACTCATTTCCCAAAAAAGTCATTAAATATTGTCGGGCGTAATGCGCAAGAGTCCAATAATAGTCTATGGGCTAGCCTCTTCATTGCAAAATTAGGCTTGCCCAACCAACCAAGAACAATGTCGTGTAACATGTTCGTTATAATATTGTCAATTTACATGTGCTTTACATGTATTATTTCATGTGCTTTAACATGTAAGATATAATATTACTCTTAACATTGGTAATTTTCGATGTCGATTTGCATCAAAATTCATTGAATAGGTACATAGTTATCTACTTTCCCTAACGTATATGGTTTAAACTTGGGACATAAGATGTTTGATCAAAGTTGGAGGAGAAAAATGATTTTCACTCAGTAGATACGCCATACCATTTATGCACTTATAAAAGATTGTCATTAAAAGAAAAATTAAAAAAAATTAAGTCACACTGTTTCAATTTACCAATTGATGTCAACTCAAGATTAGAGGTGGCAAAATCAAACCCAACTCGATCCAACGCGTTCAAGTTTGGGTTGGTTATTGACCCGCCCATTTATTAGTTCAACCCATGTCAAGCCAACCCGTTTCAACCTGTTAAAATTTGGGTTGATATGTAACCCGAATTTATTTTTGAGAAATCTTGTTAAAATATTTGAAAAAGACTTTTTTTTTATTTGATATGTTATATATAATCATAACCAAGAAAAAAAATAATTTTATTCGGTACTAAAAATTTATAGAAAAACAACTAAAGCAATTAAAACTTAGTAAGAATTGTGCGGGTTGGGTTATAACCCGTTACCTAACTCGTTTTGACCCAACTTATTTTGACTTGTTTTAACCCACCCAAATTTGATCCAACCAGACTAATTGCTACCCCTACTCAAAACGACATTATGTTAAAATTCTTCAAGCTTTGACTAAAGTTAACTATATAAAAATTACTCCTAAATCATTAGATATAATGGTGAAATTAAAGCGGACCACTACCGAATGCTAGGTAGTCAAAAAAAGTGGTAATCATCATAAACATAATCATGTTCATGGACCAAAGTATTTACCAAATGAGTCATCATGACATGCCAAGATATTGCAACTCAAACGGTCTGATATTAATTTGGCATAAAATTTAAATAAGTGAAGAATAATTTTTAAATTTTGTAATTTTAAATTAGAGATACGTAGAATATATTTCAAATATTCTTTAATCATGTAATTTTAACATGTCATGTGAAAAGTTAAAATTAAGAAATTCCTAAAAGAAACATTCTTTTAAAAATAAAATTAAGACAAAATAAACTAAAACGGTACATTTATCAACACAACCACTTACCAAAAAGCAAAATACATAGAAAAAGCAGTAAAAAGAAAATCAAGAAAGCAAGAGGGGGTAAAAATGGTCACAACGTGGGAGGTGGGTGTTCTAGGCACTGCCTCTATCCTGGCCAAGCTTATTAAATAACAAAATAGTAACTAAACATTCCAACAACTCCACAAATTAACAAAGGCATAAATGGTGACAAAGTTACTGATGCAGATGGATGTCTCGTTGTAGTAGTACTAGTAGTATCAGGTTTCGGAGTTGTTGGAGTGGTGGTGTCTGGTGCTGGTGTGGTGGCACCACCACGGCTGGTGGGGGCTGCCACAGTGACGGAGAGTTTCATGCCGCCGCTGCAATGGCCCATTGCGCTACAAATGAAGTAATGAGTACCGGGGATCTTCAGAGGGATAGTGGTGGCGCCGCTACTGTCCGATGATATGGAATTACCAGTACTGCATGAAGCGTAGTCACTTGAACTTACTTCATCCACTGTGTGACCACCAGGATAGTTGAAAACTGCAAAAAAAAATAAAAAAAATTGATACTTAAAAGTATTTACTATTTACGAATTTAATTTCTATATACATGTAAAAGCATATTACCAGACCACTTGAATGATAATTACAAATAATTGTTTATTACTAATTACTGTATTATCTCAGTTCTACTTTTACTTGACACTTAGCTTGTCCATTACGCTAAAAATGAATGTCTATTTTGTATAAAAATTTAAGAGTTCATAATTCACTTAGTTCCTAACTTATTCTTATTATATTCAAAGGTTGATTTAGTAAAATGGTCATTCTATTTATTGCTCATTAAGAAGTGCGATCAAGTAAAAGTGCTATTCTTAGTGTTTTCATATGTAAAGAGTTTCTTGAATTGCTAAGTGATGTTTTTGTTTTTAAAAAAAAGGTGTATACATGGAGGAGAAAACTTACCAAGTGAATCACCAACACTAAAAGTTTTTCCAGTTGCCCAAGTGCCATAATCTACACTAAGTCCCCACCCAGATGAGTCTCCAACAGTATGAACTGTGGCCAAACTTGGAACAACACAACACATGAACAAAAAAATCCCAGCCAAAAATTTTCCCATCTTGCTTTGTGTATTCTTGTTTCTAATGGAGAGTTGGTAATTTTCTAAATTGTGAGGTTTAATTTTTGAGTGAAGAAGCCTTTGGTTGGATTTCCTTATATAATAGAACGCACTGAAAAAGGAAATGGAGTAGGTCACTTAATATTTTTGTAATGGGGTGCATATATAGTTGTAAAGGAGATGTCACATTATTTAAATTTGACACACAGCATATACCTAATGCCTAAGAAAAAGTGGTCACTTTTAGTCTTTGTTTTCTAACCTTGAAGAATTAGGTTGGTGAAATCAATCATGTTGTTAAGATATTCTTGTTTGCCTGATGAAAAACATGAGGGTTCAAACATTACATGATGTGAAATGCGTAGAGAACAAGTCATAAAGAATCATATATATGTTTGACCATTTTCACTAATTTGTTAGTTTTACATTACTTTGCACTCCAATTCCTACCCCCTACATGTTATGGCAGCCCCCGACTTAGTATCTTTACGCTATTACTATTGTGATATGAACGATTCAGAGAGAAATTGATCTGCAGATCTAGCTAGCAAGGCCAATGAAGATAAAATTTACCACGGCCTGACATACCCTAAAGTCCTAAGGCCTAAAAATAAAAAAGAGTTACTATCAAGAAGAGAAAATAAATGTACGAGTGATCGAAATGTTCTCTTTATTTACTAATTCGCATATTTGGCTAAACTTTCAAAATTTATTTATTTAATTTTATTTTTTGAGTAGTACTTTTTGAGAGTAGGAAGATCACTTTTCGAACAACTTCATGGAATTGGATATATAAAAGTATATAAGAACTCTCTTTATGTTAGGAGTAATGATAGATATAAAGAGATTCTGGATAATATATTTTAGATTGGTCTCATAATTAGCTTAGAATAAAGTGACACTATATATAGTCTATATAAAATTCTAAAGAATTTTGGAGAAGTACCAAAGACATGTAAAGGTCCTCAAACCCCAAATCAGGAGTGGAGAGTTATCGAGATCATTTGAATTTAATACTTTTAACACAAAGTATCTATATAAAAAAAATAAAAATTATAATTATAATAAATAGTAAATACAAACTTAAAACATTAAATACATAATATATTCAACGCTAAAAACTTTAAATGTTAAACTCACTCTGTTTTGGGTTTGAGTGATCGTCTTTCTGGTATAAACTTACAAAATATTCACCTAACAATTCATCAAAATGGTGTAAAGGTAAGTAGTGGGTCCCATCACATGCCTACCTCAATAAAAGTGTCATCATTTTTTTTTCTCTTCCTTTTATACTTTTTTTTTTTTTTTTTTGGAAAAAATAATTTTCAATCCTCCTATGATTTTAGAAATTTGCATATTTTTTTGCATACGTATTAACTTTAAATAGTACGAAAATAGTCTAATACAATTCTGAGAACGTTAATCTCACTAATCGGGGAATGTCCAGTGTGTATTTGATCTACACTTATTTTTCGTACTAACAAGAAAGGAAAAGAAAATTCACTGACTGTAATTCGAGAATTTAGCTAGTGTTTGGCCATGGATTTTTAAATATTTTTGGCAAGTTATTTTTGGGTGATGTTTTGGATAAAGTTTCACCATGTGTTTGATTATAGTTTTTGAAAAAAACATTTGACTTTTTAAAAAAATATGATTTATATCCATAAGTTCTAAAAACTATTAAAGTTATCCATAACTTTGTATTATCATTCTATAATGAACATGTTCCATGACAAATATTACATTCATAAATTATAAGCTTCAACCTAGTTATAAACAATTTCACACAGCAGTGTATGAGCTACCGAAGTTTTATCAACTCATAAAGGAGCATCCAATTTTTCTATTTTACATTACTTTTAACAAGTGTTATGCAACAATACTATTACATAATTAAGTAAAATAATAAGGTTTAGTAATAGAATTGGTTGACAAATTGATATTAGTTGAGATTAATAAACGGTGGGGTATTTTTATAACATATAAAAGTTGGGGGTAGTGTTTAAATTTTTAAAAGTTCCCAAATAATAGAATTTGGCCCAAAAACTAGTTTTTTTTTTCTAGTTTATGAGAATTTGGATTATTTGTCAAACATATTTGTCAAATAATAACATATTGTATGGACAAATATTTTTTGCCAAATTTTCCCCCAAAAACTACTTGGGATATCTATGGCCAAACGGGTCCTTATTAACTCGTGAACAATTCAAATTATATCTATGAATACCACGAAGCCAAATGTACAACGTTACCTAGAAATACCACGAAAACTATGATAGTAGCTCTCATAAAATGCCCCGCGATTGAGACAATCTAACAGCAGTTTAGATGTCAAATTCCCATATTGTTATAATTGGAATCATTTTCAAACTTTAAATTCAAATTTTAATCATTTTCTTCTCGTGAGGTCTTGTCTTTATTTCTCCTTCAATTCGACTTCCTCTAGAAACAATTAGTACTATTTTTCATTTGAATCACTCATCAATCATACCAAATTATTTGTGATTGAGCCTTCGTATTGAGCATTACATTGCTATAAACGGGCGCTTGAACATTGATTGATTGATACTTGGAAAAAGTAAAAAAAACAAAAACAGAACTAGCTAGCATTTGAAGTTTAGTTGAAAAAGCTTATTTGGAAGTTGAAAGTTTTGTGAATGAAAATTTAAGAGAACTCTTAAAACTTGTCTTTATTTTAGATTTCACATTTTAAATTTGAAGTTGAAATAATAGTTCAAATTAATTTAGAAAAAACAGCTATTTGATCATTAAGAAACTTTACGAGAATTAGAAAAATAATTTTGTTGGAGTCGTTAGGCCCTAGAGGGTCGGGCCAACTGCTCCTTTAGCTGCCATAGTTCCAACTTGATCATTTGCCAGTGAAGTAATAAAATCGGATGGAGCAACGAGGATTGTGTTGGAATGAATATGATCAATTCATCCTTAACCAAAGATTTCGAGTTTGAGTCCTAAATATGAAAAAATCCTGTTAGGGAACACTACCCCATTGAATGGGCCTCAGGCAGCGAAAAGGGGCGGAGCTCCCAAGCTCCCAAGGAGTTCATCCGAACTTCCTCGGTGAAAAACTACACTATTTTTACATGGTTAAAATTATTCTTACATATATATAATAGATGTTAAATCCCCTTTGGCCTCTTCGTGTGTTTACTTTTTATATTTCAAACCCCTTAGTGAAAATTCTAGCTTCGTCACTGAGCGCGAATCCGAATGAGTTGGGGTCCCAATACGTACATGGGACACCAAGCGGTAACCAAAATGAAAAAAGATTAAAGTACTGTACGAAAAAAAAATTGAAAAAGAAATCCAAATTTTCTCGTTTTAGCTAAGATCAGAAATATTATCAAAAAAAAGAAGAGTTCTTTGACATGGGATTCGAAGGTTTGGTTATAGAAATGGCATCCACTATCCAGTCAAATGTTACATCTCACCTGAAATTTTGGTAGCACTTCAGCATCACTCTAATTTAGTGGAGTTTCCTCTTTTTACTTTTTGATTAACTTCTTTAAATCTTAACCTCTTTAACTTTTGGCAAAAAAAAAAAAAAAAAAAAAGCTACTTCCATGCGGATTCATGATTTGAAGTCTATGGGTATGTATAACAACCTCAACAACTGCATTCACAGTCGCATATTCACAAATATTTACAAGATTTGGGCAAAAACTACTGAATGCACATGAACCCTTATGTTTCACTGTGTATCCATCTATGTAAAACTTAAAAGGTGCCCTACACTCCGAAACCTACTCTTAACTAAAGAATGCTTATAATGGCAGAAACCATAGAGTAAACAAAGCTTATTCAAGATGGGTTGAACAGGCCAAATAAGATTAGAAATGTTGCACCAAACAGCTTGATGTAGGTGATTTCTACAGAAATGTATTGTTCATACAATCAAGTGTGCACTTGTGAACTTACCCTTTAAAACAAAAAATTACACAGTAACAACTTTTCATCTCTTAAAGCAACAAACTCATAAAAGGATTAATCATAAAGTTTAATACATGGACAAATAAAAGTTTTTAAACCAAAACTATGAACTTTCATTTCTCTATTGGAGCCATTGGTCAGAAGAGAGTGATACTGCAGCGAAGAAGGGAAAGATCGAAAAAGGAAACGAAACAATTCAGTGACTGCATTTTACGTAGAGAGGAGGGGAAGCAGGATTGAAGGAAACTATAACAGGACAGATTAAAGGGGAAAAAGGGGTATTTGAAAAAGAAAAGGAATGGAATTGGTAGTTGCAAAGCACGAGGAGAACTGGAATCAGCAGGCTGCCATAGCCTTTCTACATACTTCTCATTTTAAAATCCACGCCAATCAAACAGGAGGATTGAATTTGGAGCAGGACGAATAGTTTTGGAATGTAATTCTAGAGACTATATTATAGTTCACGAGTTATACTTGATGAAATTCCAAACCCCATAAAGCCTTTGACATGAAGCACCACGATCTGATGCTAGAGCTACATCAGGATTTAGGTTTCATCCAGTTAGCAATATTTGGGGTATAAAACAACCTAGGAAAGGGTGCTCTTTCTGATGTTAAAGCAAAAGGTCAGCATGTTATCCACTGATATTCCATCTTAGAGTTCCACGCATGAAATTTGATCTACTATATCAAAGGAGAAGAGCAAATTGGTTCTACAGATCATCACCCCACATAATTTTGTTGGAGCAACACAGTGAAAGATGGAAGATTTGAGAGGCTCCCTAGTCTTCCAACTTAGTGGAAGTTTTGAATTCGCCTTCCCCCAACTATAATGATAAAAAGTTAAAAGGTGGTAGAGAAATGACAACTTCCTAACTGTTAGTCTCATAATAATTAAATATTTATCATCTGATATGAAGTACTGTACTACGGTTTTGATGAATGGTGAATTGTGAAGGTTGAAGGGAGTAAAGTAGCATATTCTATAAATTAGATTTTTTGCTTCTAAGGAGTCAAAGGGCTAAAAGGTATTGTCCATGTTAGGGGCTAAACAGAAGATGCTTGAGCCCATGATAATGTACATCACATTTCCAAGAACTATTGAACCTTACGATTTCATGAAGACTTCAAGAAATGTGTGGAAGGCACCAAAAAAAGAGTATGAGCCCTACTTTTCGAAGTTGGATAGTCGGAACATATATTATGCATTGGATTATACTTAGTATCATCAAAGAAAACCTCCATTCGTACTCTCGGAGGGCATTATTAATATAGAACAACATCCAGTTCAAAAGTTATCTACTGTTATAAGAGTTGTGGCACTTAATTTGGGTAAAGAAGACACTTCACTTATTAATTGGTAGCCCAGGATCTAGCCCAACTTAATCCAGCTAACTTTCCCTACTTGTCTAACATGGTAGATCACATTTTGCTAACTCCCCAAGATAACAGAATTCTGACGATCTCGTTATCTTTTCATTTTGATTATGGAGAAAGAGAGAATAATAAAGAAACTGTTGTTTCTATTAAAACGGACCCAAGTGTGAGCATAGCTGGAGGTGCAGAAGGTTTTACTCATGTCCCTATGAGTTAGTACAAATCACGGTGACACAGTACCAACAAGTATGGTGTGACGTGTGAAGAGTTCCACATCGGTGGTTAATGGACGGGTAGTCTCCTTACATGATCTTGGGCAATCCTTCCTTTATGAGCTCGCTTTTGGGATTGAGTAGGCCCAATATCCATTCTTTACATGGTATCAAAGCAAGACCCATCTCACCCGATGTTGGGAGCCCATATTAAATTATCCATGCTCCAAATTCCAACATCTCCTTATATGGTCTTGGGCAACCCTCCCTCATCTTTTGGGGTTGAGCTACGCCCAAGGTTCATTCTTTACATGGTGTTGAGAGTTTTTTTCAAGTACAGTAGGCACTTACTTTAGATGCTGGAGCCCTTCCAGATTATTCAAAACAAACAGGATACTCTCAGTTGGGCAGCAAGACAGAATTTCTCCGTAAGCAACTGCTATAGTTTACTAATGAAGCAACCTGATCAATGGGATGATAACTGGCCTTGGAATACTAAGGCACCTGTCAAGGCAAGCATGGTTTGGGTTGGGTTGCCTCTTGGGAGGCCTGCCTAACACATAACAAATTGCAGAAAAGAGGATTTCTATTGTGCAATAGATGTTATTTATGTGAGAATGATCAAGAAAGAGTAGATCACCTCCTCCTACTCTGCAAACTAACTAGATAGTGCTAAGATTTTGTTCCTAAATATCTGCGGAATCTATTGGGTAATGCCACCGAAGGTAAGAGATTTGATGGAGTGCTGGCAACATCAGAGAACTCCTAGAGCATTGAGGCAGATCTGGAGGACCATCCCTCTATGTATATTCTGGACCATTTGGCTAGAGAGGAACAAGACATGTTTTGAAAGTAGGACCAATCATATCTCCAGAATCAAGGATAAATGCCTCCAAAATTTATATTTCTGGAGTAAAATTGTATGATGAATAATATTAGCCAATATATGGGTTTTCTAGACTTACTTGGAAGAAGCGTGTAACTGATTGCATGGCGATTCCCTGCAGGTCTTTGGTATGTTTTTAGTACCATCATGGTAACTTAATAATAAACTTCTTTCTTATCCCCCGTCCCAAAAATAAAAAAGGATGTGATTATGTTTTAAGTGATCACTTAATTGTTGATTCAAGACATACGTGCTAACTAGTAAGAACTTAAATCAGACAAAAGGAATTGTCAAGATAAAAAATAGATGACAAAGCAAGTGATAATGCAAATAAGTGGAAAATGAAGTGTAATAGAGAGAACAATGCACCTTACACACTTATGAGTTGTTAAATTAGTACGAGGAAATAGGACAAACGCAGCCTAGAGCTTGAACAGAGACAAAGTATTTCTATGGTATTGGGATGTTACTTACGGATAGATAACCAAATGGGTTCACCTAAGTAGGGTAAATGCAAGAAGGCCAGTGGATAATTAATCTGGAAAAACTACGACTCGAAACTTAATACTTGTTCAAAGCATTAAGGAGATGAGTGTATATGCTAGAAAAATAAACAAAAGGAAGACAATAAAATGCTAAGCATTCAATTATCGTATAGAATATGCCTACTGTTAGTGATTCTCTTCGAATGAGAATTTGGAGGAGATGCCACCATCAGACTGTATTCAATTTCCATAGTGAACATTTCTCTAGAAACTTATACCTGATTAAACATTTTACTTCACCTTTAAACAAAACGAAGAGATAGAAAGCAGAAAGTAATCCGGATAATAGAGGAAGCCAACAAAACAGGAAACATACATGAAGCTATATAAAAATTTCTGACACAATTTTTGAAGATATCTTCCTGGTTTCTACTATACAAACAAAGAGTCATGGAAGCTCACTTCCTCATAGGAATAACTTTCATATTTAAGCAGCACCATCTCATTCTGCCGCAGAGATCAATTCAGATGGTAGTTCTTGGGACTGGATAGTCTTTTTAGTCTCTTTTCTCAGAAATCTTTTACTCTTTGCCACCCTTATAGCTCTCCCCATAAATTCCTATGGATAAAGATATACTTAAATCAGGTTTTTGATATTAACCAGATCCAATGGTTCAAGTCCATGAAAAAAAAAAAGTAAATAACTACAGGAATCGCTATGAACATTCAACAAATGGAAACTGAAATTCATCAGAACAGCAGCCAAACCCAAAATTACCTTTCCATCACAGGAGGATAGCGCTGCGTCAGCTTCCCCCTCTGTGTTAAATGAAACAAATCCATATCCTGCAGATCGTCTGGGATTATCATTGAATATGACTTCAGCAGAAACAACATTCATCCCATTAGCCTTGAAGAATTCCAGCAGGTCTTTAGACCTTGCTTCGAAATGCAAATTAGCCACAAAGAGATTGTGTACAGGCAGCGGCTTGGATGGCGGTGGGGAAGAAGGTTTCTTAGTCTTTGGCTTAGCCCATGCAAGTCTCAAAGGTCTACCCTCAAGTTCCTGTCAAGTGTTAACAACCAATAATGTAACCCAAATTCAGCTCAAAAAAGTTAAATAGTGACAGAAGTTTCCAAGAAGAGCTAACATTCGAAATCCTTACATACGCTTCAAGATTTTCAAGAACTGCCTTAGCTTCCTCATGTGAACCCATTGTGACAAAGACTAAACCCCTGCTTCTTGTCTTGTTATACATTGCAACCTTGAGAAGAAACAACAGACAACAAACCCATCTTAGAAAAACTTCAAGTACAAGATATTTTCAGGCAAGTTTGGTACAGCGAAAAGTATTTTCCACCTGAAACTATTTTCCATTATTTGGTTATAAGAGAACTTCCTTGAAAAAAATTCTTCATCAAAAGGAAAAATAGACTTCCTTAGCTCATGTTTAGAAGTCAGTTTCCTCTCCAAATATCACAATTCTTAATTCATAACACTAATTTCTACCAACACGTAGACAATGCTTCCAACCTTTAATACTAAAAAACATCACCAAAACTCTATCATCATACCTTACACTGCTCCTAGCATCATTATCATGTCACCATCTTTACACTCAACCAAGTATTACCTTATATCACCTACTTTCCAGTATTTGAGTTACAGAGAAAATTTCTCCATCAAAAAGTAGAATTCTTTCACCTATGGAAGTAAGTCAGTTTCCTTTCCAAAATTCTTAATCCATAACACAAACTCCAACCAACTTTTCAATACTACTAAAAGATCATAGCTAGTCTCTCTGCCCCTCAAAGGCAGGGCTAAGGTCTATGTGCATTCTACCCTATCTGGACCCGAGACTCCACTTGTGGAACTACACTGAGCATGTTGTTGTTGTTGTACTAAGGGTTCATTTAGTTATGCAAGGTTTAGTTATTCCACCTTCTATCTTGCATACAATAATGCATAGATTCCCTCATAACTTATACCTAAACGCGTATAGTAATGTGTGGGTTTCTAAATAGCAAACCAAACATCGTATTAATTTTATAAATGAATAACTTAGCTCCTAACCAGCTACTAAACATGGTATTACTTATACACGATTTAATACATGCATAACTAACTCACCTCCAATCGAGCTACCATACTCGTAAAAAATCAAAGCTAAAAACTTTATAGTGATACCCTATCCTGCACCCTTGTTAGTATTATTATTGGATGCAACCTACTTTTATACTCAACCAAACACTATAAACTGTTTTCACCTGAATATCTAGAACAGTTCCATATTTCTGAAAGAGAGGGCGAAGTTGATCATCAGTATAATTCCAAGGAGTATTCTGAGCAAGAATTCTTGTCTTGGAACTTTCATCTTCTGATTCTCCTTCTTCTATGTGTTTCTGAGTTGCTCTAGTTTGAGTGGATGAAGAGCAATGGGATATGTAAAGGCAGGGTCTTTGGGGTTTGATGGGGTTTATTAATGGGGAAATAGTAGAATGCTGGTGAAAAGGGGGAAACAAAGTGGTTGATGATGAACAAGGATATAGAGATGGAGAACAAAGTAGGCGAAGTAACGCCATTGAGCTAAATGCCCAATTCAAAGGCAGCTGCACTTGGGAACTGGGAAACCACGGGATAAGGGTCGCTCGTCGTGGAGGAATTTTCACGTAGCTGTTTGTTTCAATTTTTATCATTACTACTATCCCCTTTTATGTATCACACTTTTTTTTTTAATCAATTTTAAAAAAAAATAACTTATTTTTATATTTGATAATAATTTAATTTTAAAATATTCACTTTACTTTTAATGAAATAATTTATAACCACACAAATATCTATGACTCATTTTAGACCACAAGTTTCAAAAGTCATCCTTTCTTTCTTAAATTCCGTACCAAATCAAAATACATCACATAAATTGGGACGGAGAGAGTAATAGATAGGGAGAGAAATATTATTATAGGGCAAAAAAGAAAAATATTAAATAAATAAATAAAAGTAATTTAATCAATTAACTTTTAGTTAATACTTTTCTCATGGATGTGCAACTTAAAAAAGTGATAAGTAAATAGGAATGAAATGAGTAGTAACTATTACTCCATCCATTCGCTTTTACTTGTCACATATTTCTTAATTGGATTTCTATTTTTACTTGTCATTTTTGATATATCAAGAAAAAATAATCTTTTTTTTCTATTTTATCTTTATCATTAATTATTTATTCTCCAAACTAATTTCAAGACATAATAGTGTATCAATTAATAGGAATATTATGGTAAAATAGTCATGTTAATAATCATTTTCTTAACGGGTATGCCTAATCAAAATGTGACAAGTAGAAGCAAACAGAGAGAATATCTACAGTATTTTTTACAGGCAAAATATATGGACTAACTCTTAAATTTGTCAATAATCTCATTTAAACACTCAAGCTGATGTGCATCGGTCAGTTTGGTTTGGTATTGTGTATTATTGATTCGATTTATCAATTTTTGATTTGTAAACATGCTAAACAGATAATCAAACCAATAAGATATTCGTTATCGGTTTTTGATTAATGGTTTTTAGTCCTTAACGGTTCGGTTTTTGGTTTAACCAATAAGAAAATGCTTCTCTATATTTTTTTTTTGTTTTCTCTTATTTTCATCAATTCATATATACCTTCACGCATAAAAGCTTACACAAATTACAAGCAAATCAAATTCAAATACATACTAAAACTAACTTGTTTTCTTTTTGGTTAAGTAGCAAGCTTGAATGCATTAGTAACAATAGTGATTTCTCAAAAAAGAAAAACAAGGTCGGTCTGTAGTTTACGCTGATGGATAGAACCTCATCAAGCAAACGACTTTAGAAAAAAAACAACAACCATAAAATGTAAAAAATAATAGGGTATGTATTAAAATCTAAAGTCACTATTATATAACAAGGGATAAAAATATAATTTTTGTATAATCTTATGGGTTATCGGTTTAACCATTAACTAAAACCTTAAAACTGAAAAATAAACTGATAGCCCAATAAAAAAAATTTCAAAATCATTTGAAAATTGTTAACCCAATATCGATAAACCAATAACATTTTTATCGGTTCAGTTTATCGGTTAAACCGATTTTTTCTGCTTAAATTTTGAAAAAGTTTTTGAGTATAGTCTCAAGTGTCCATTACGCAATAAATTAATCACATAACATATAAAATCAATACTTAAGGCTGCAAATAACAGTCCATCCATAGAAATAGAAGAGCCAAATCTATATTTATGGCTGTGATGATATTTTCTTCAAAGAGACGAGCTCGTGACCGATTTTCTATAAACAAAAACCAAAAATTCAACAACAATGTGCCAACTATAATTTTACTAGTGGAGTTTGTGGAAGGTGGTGTGTACGCACTGGTATCAGTAAGAACCCTTGCATCAGTCACTAGATTCATCCATATAAAGCATAAAGCAGCAACAAAAATTCCCTACTTTGCAATATAACACAAGCAAAATATATCATCCATAATGCACTCACAAGGACTAAATTGGTAGCAGACTAACAGTAATTTCCTTACATCAACGAAAAACAACCAATTTCTTAAAGGCTATCAGGGAAGATGTATGTTACTTTTTACAGTTACCGAGAATTGTAACAGCTTTTTAAAATGCAAGAAAAGCCTAAAATGATTAAAAGAAATTACAGCTGGTCAGAGAGTGGGGAAGCTTCTCCTGCTACTTCTTGCATGATCGATATTCAGGTGAGTTTTCTCGTAAAGGTGATAAAGGCTGTCTCAATGAATCACCCTCGCTGAAATCAAGTTTTCCCTCCACTGGACTGCTTATCTTGGGGCTTGATTTCCTTTTGTTGCCCTGTGAGCACTGGTCAAAGGTTAACCAAAATTTTAGCTATGAGCGCAACATAGAGAGGAAACAAAAGATCAGGCTAAAAGAAATTCTTATAAGCTCACCTTGCCAGAAGAAGGTTTTCCACCAGAACCAGGTGTGTGTTTCTCTTTCTGGTACAGCCTTATCAGTCTTTTATTCGCCTCCTCCAAAACATTGTTTCGTTCAAACAATACGTTCACCTAAAATCAGAAAATTACCCATTTCTTCTTAGTCTACTAGGCTGACAGGAGATCAAACGTTTTCTCTCTTTAAATCTACTCACCTCATCTTCAGCTTTGTGGAGGTTTACCCTCAAATGTTCCTTGTCTTTCTGCAGAGTATTGACTTCAGCAACCAGAGCAATAACCTTTTGTGTCGATGGCCTCACTCTATCAAAGAAAAAGGCACTCAGATGAATATTAAACAAATTGCAAAATTTTAGACATTTGGGCAAACGAAAGTTGAACTCACCGCTTCCACTTTGTCAACAACCTTTGACAAACTTCTATTCCACTATTTGCCTCCAGAAATGCATGTGCTGTTGATGCTGCATCATCTCTATCAATCATAGTTTCCAGCAAATTGTCAAGCAGATTCTGTTCCACCGAAGCATCATCTGTGGCTGTGTCATCCTTCAAGCATAAGCAAAGTAACCTAATAATTAGCCTCCAGAAGAAAGATTTTACTTCTAGCAATCTAGAGATATGTCAAATAGTAGGATCTATAACTAACTAATTGACACACTACATTGACCATGTTATTTTCCAAGCAGCCAATTAGCTAGGTTCCAAAGTAATCAGCAGGCTAATTACATATCCTCAGAAGAAGGATCTAATTATATGAATGACCGTTTACATGAAAAAGCACAACTGAATCCTGGGAAAGAGAAAGGAAGCTATTCACGAAGCAATTAACAGGCCTTTTACTGATATCAAGGGGATATAAAATTAGACCAATAAGCTCTCGCATTCTCATAACCGCAGAATTCTGGACAGGAGTTTCATTACCTTAATATTACATTACTAGTTGAATATCCGACATTGGATCTAGGTGTTAGATTCATAAATCACATGAAACTAGGATCTGAAACATAGAAAGGCCATTGAGTCAAAATAAATATCATTTGTTTAGTTAAGTATCTATATTTTATAAGGATTTATCTATTATGTTATTTAGTTTGTTCTACAATAGTACATCATATAATAACACAAACAAAAACAAACAGAAGAAGACCAATAAGGAGCAGTAGGAAAGTGTAATGGAAGAGGGGCCTAATAGACCAAACCTAGCGTATCAGACATTAGAAGTAGAAGGGAAGCCCAATCCTGTTACAGGAAATGAAAAATATATATTACTCCATATTGGAACCTGGACAGCGATAACAATTCCACTGGCACGCAGATGTTGTGTCATGTCAATACCGGTCAACAACAACATGGGAGAATTCACATAACATTGATCTTATGCCTAAAATCCTAAAATTAAGACATTAACACAACAGAAGGTTTGAGAGACCTTGGCCTAATGAACGCTACCATTGAAGAACTTCAACCACTTTAGAACTCATGGTTAAAGAATGAGACAATCAACAAAGTCAAGCCCCCTCATATTATACACATACAACAGCTCCATGCCGCTTGGGTCGAAAACTTTCCCACGTCAAAACCAATTTCAAAAATCATAATGCGAAAAACAGGAATAGAGCAGCAACAGCAAAATTCATTTGCTTCCCAGTATCATAGAAGACATGTGTATCCCAAAACGGAGTCCTTATGTCAAAACCCCCCAAAAGTGTGACATTGGTAGGCATTAGAGACCTCGGGCCTAATCTACGCTGCTACCAGAGACACTTTTTTGACTTCATAACTCATACTTCAAGAATAAGGCAAATGGAGACATATTAGTACAAAGAATGACCTCAAATCTAAATGTACGTTACCATCAAAGACACGTTAATTACATGATAACTCATTCGAATAAGGCGAGCAGCAACAGCAAAATTCATTTGCTTCCCAGTATCATAGAAGACATGCGTATCCCAAAACGGAGTCCTTATGTCAAAACCCCCCAAAAGTGTGACATTGGTAGGCATTAGAGACCTCGGGCCTAATCTACGCTGCTACCAGAGACACTTTTTTGACTTCATAACTCATACTTCAAGAATAAGGCAAATGGAGACATATTAGTACAAAGAATGACCTCAAATCTAAATGTACGTTACCATCAAAGACACGTTAATTACATGATAACTCATTCGAATAAGGCGATAAACAAAGTATGTAGGACGTAAGAGCCCTCTAGCTTAATGTATGCTACCACCTGAGTTATTTAACCAAACCATGGTTGAAAAATTGGGGAATCAACAAAGTAGTGAGCCTCATAATATCTAGATGCAGCAGCTCTATGGAGATTTTTGGGTCGGAAACCTCTTCCATGTCAGATTAGATATCAAAACCCTAATGATTATCAAATGCTACATACTGCCTCGAGAAGAGGCATGTTAATTGTTAAGTGAATTTTTTGATGAATCCAACTACTTTATGGAGGTGTAACATATATACTTAATACAAGAGAACAATACCTCACATCAATCTAGCCAAAGCCAATCCATTTATGCATTCAGCAACATTGAATCGTTTGAAAATACACTGGGATGCAAATTTAGAAACTTTCCTAACAACATATTTGAAGTACCTTTTGCAAGTAAAGTTGAGAGCATCCACTAATTGGTAAGGTTTATCAGAAAATATATGAGAAAACTTGCTCCTTGGAAGAAGCAATATAATGGCTATAAGATGACAAGACCTATTAATTGTGTGCTCACGACATACCTATGTACAATATGGTATTACATCTCATCCCAACATACACCCACTAAAAAACAAGATAATTTTTTTTAAAAAAAAAACTGAGAGATAGAAATATTAAAAGAAGGATAATGCAATGCATAAGATGAAATGATCAACCATGGACGAAGTATGGAAAGCCAGATGGTAGAGACACTCCACTTTTGACGACAAAGCCAGGGGTTTGAAGCACCAAGGAGCAAAGTTGAACTGCTACATAGGGTGTTTGGTAGATGGAGTTAACCTTTTTAAACCAGATAGCCAGCTGATATAACTACCAAAACATACATTGGATTAGAGGTGAAGAGCCTGAGGGTTTAAAAACATAGGACACGTGTGTCCACTAGTTCAACTTTACGATAGTTTAAGTTCCTACTCGTGCACACCCAAGGTTGAGGTTGCATAGATGCCAGTTAAGGCCAAGTTAAAGGTCACATTTTATGTATTATGCCAAAAATAAAACCTTCCAATCCTAAAAATGAACAAAACCCTAAGTTATACTACGCGGAAAAAGAAAACACCAGAACAACATTAAAATAAGGAATAAAGAACGTAATTAAAATAAAAATTATGTAAATACCGAAATTCCCAATTATCACAGCTCAGAAAAATCTCTGAGGAATTTAACCCTAAACACATAGAGTGAATTGAAGTCCAATTTTGGTTGTATGTATTTAAGACCACCGTGGTGTCGTCAATGAAGTGAATTGCATTCAAGCATATAACAAAATAGTCTTTCCCTAGTCTTCACTAAATAATCTGAAAATTGATTGTAGAAAAACTTTTTTGTCACAGCTCCTGACAAATACAAAATGTATGACTTGTTAATTTCAGTTTTAGAAGGAAAAAGTTACCAAAACTGTAAATCAAGAAGGTTAAGGATACTTTTTTTCCTAATAACTTGACCTACTCTCTTCCTTAGTCCATCCAAAAAAGCTTGACCTCTTTCCTTAAACAAACTTCTCCCTTAACAATTTAAACGAATATAAAGTAATACTTTCTCCAACTCAATATATATAACACTCTTTCACTTAAGAAACCTTTCTCAAACAATTATTTCTACCAATCTAAATATGATAAGTTCTTCCAACTTTCTTCCTGTCAAAACCTTGCATGTGAGAGGTCAATCCTATCATCTAATGTGTATCTAATGAAATACAATCAACAAACCACAAAATAACAAATGTATAGAACATAATTAGACAATCACATTATAATAATTACATTACTTTGATGCAGCATATTAAGAGTAACATAATTACCAATAGAGAATGTGATTAGAAACATTCTGTCAAATTCTCAAATGCTTTCACTTTATCCTGACGGCACTGTTGTTATATTATCAACAGACAATATATTTAAATTATTAAGGTACTTCTTCTCAAAATGTGTCAAGACAAGCTTCTCAGACTGGACATTGTAATGTAGGATCCCTAATGTTTCTTCACAACTTCTGTTCATACTTAGTTGGTTCCAAATTTTATGCAATAAATCATTTTGTTTCCATGTTGATCAAGTCAAAAGTACTTTGAATCTAAACTTAAACAACATTTGGAAACCTATGTTAATACATTCAAAACAATAGCATATTTTAAAATTAAAAGAAAGTCGCCTATGTTGGCCTGGTAAATGACCTATAAAAGATTCATCAATGAACAACACATAACATCAAATAAAACAGAAAGTTAAACATGGAACGGAACCAAGAGAAAAGGGGAATTACATACCACTTGGGTCTCATATTGACACTTGTAGAAATGCAATTCTTCAGATAACTTCCGAACCTCTTCTTCTAAGTCACGAACACGAATCTCAGCTTCTTTTGCCCTCTCATCTGCCTCATTCCCAAAATCCATTAACGCCTCACGGTCATGATCATACAAAGAACACTCTTTCTCCCACCTCTTACACTGTGCCAACAAATTCGAACACTCCACCGCCAATCTCTGATTTTCCTCCACAAACTTCTTCAGCGCTGACGCATTCATACTTGACTCAGCCTAAGAAGTAACAATATTAACAATTAGAGGTCTTGGTAGGATGTATTAGAGAAAATAATACATGTATTACCTGTGGTATAATTTAATCCTTTGTTTGGTAGGATTTGCAACCTTTGTATAGCTAATACATGTATTATAGGGTGCATAACTTAACAAACCATGGTATTAGCAATAGAAGGGTAATTACTACTAACTCCGTTTCATTTTACTTGGCCCCTATAATAAAAAGAGATGTTTCAATTTACTTGTCCATTTTAGCAAATCAAGATAGTCTTATTACCTTTTCCCCATAATGCCCTTAGTATTAAATAACTACATAAAGTAGTAATAGCCAAATTTAGAGTTTCAAAGCATCATTAATAAGGTTAGTTTAATAAAAAAACCACCTCTAATTAATATTTTATCAAGGGATATGTCAAGTCAATAGGGGCCAAGTAATACTATGAAACAGAGGGAGTACACAGATAATGATGAGTAAAGATAGAAATGTCCTTAATACACTAAGGGGTCATTTGGTTGTGAAATAAGTTATCCCGGGATTGGCTATCCCAACCTCAAGGTAGGATAAAAATAACACTACAATCCCGGGATAACTATTCGTGGGATAAGTTATCCATGCATTTTATCCAACCCATCCTAAAATCAATCCCGGGTTTAGTCCTTTATCCCTTGTACCAAACGAGCCCTAAATCCAACACTATGTTCAGTACTATCCGTATACACTCTACCAAATAAAATGAAATAAAATCTTAATATGCATATAAAAGAACATCAGTATTTATAACAAACATATATTATTTTTCTCAAATTAAATCAAAAAGGAGAGTATAAGGTAAAAGTAAAAACCCTAGTGCGCTCAATTGTTTCATCTTTCTCTTTCAATTTGGCATGTAGAGCAAGATACTGATTCCGAATACGAATAAGCGATTCTTCCGATGCTTTAAGCTTCAATTGAAGCGTTTGCGTCGAAACAGGGAGACCAAGAGAATACTCGATCGATTCACGAATGTAATCTTCCGTCTCTTGCGAAAGATCCATCAAAAAAACCCTAAAAAATCACCAAATTTCAATTCAATTTTCCGGCGATCGGAAAAAGGAAAATAGATTTTCCGATGATTAACGTTATCGGAATTTGATCGGAGAATTTTTAGCGATAGTGAGAGCGGAAGAGCAGTTGCGGTCTGAAAATGTGAGGGGTTTTGGGGTATGAATTATGTATATATATTTTTTAATTTTTTATTATTGTTTGGTATTTTGAATTGGGAAGTGGAAGATCTAGCCGTTACAGATATGTTTGTGTGTATTTAAATATTGGGCTCAAGGGGATGATGTATGCAAAGGTGCTCTGGCTATTAGTTAAATTTTGTTCCTATTTTTTAAAATTGTTAAATATAATAGGCATTTGGCCATGAAAATAAAAAAGGAGTTGAAGTTGGAGTTGTGTTTGACCATGAATATAAATTGAAATTATTTTTAAAAAATTTGTGAGTAAATTAGAGTGAAAAATGGAAAGTTGAATTCCAGATGAATATGTAAACATAAAGAATGAACAAAAATCAGAGTTTATATAAAGATGTTCATATAAAAATATGCCCTATTTTATATAAAGATATTCCTTTCATATCAGGATATTCAATAGTTGAGCAAAAAGAAAATTGAATATGTAAACATAAAAGGATGAACAAAAATCCAAACTCTGATTCTTATTTCTCTCAATTTCATTCCTTCGTGAGGAACCAATTCATTCCACTAGGTATGTGCAGTAAATGAGATTATTTTTATATAAAAATAGGGTAAAATTTGAAAATAAATAAAGGTCAAAAAGTGAAGGTTTTTTTTTTTTTGCCGTGGTTTCCGGGTACTTTGCACCCGACTAGCTGTACCCACCAGGTCCCGCTGTTTCAGGGCGGTCTCCCGGTTAGTTCCACGGGGCCCTGGAGATACGGCCGGTTTGTAATGCCCCCAGTGGCCCTGCGGGGGCTCGAACTGGCGACCAAGAGGACTTTGTCCTCCAGCCTTTACCAGCTGAGCTAACCCTCAGGGTTTCAAAAAGTGAAGTGAAAAGAAGTTTTGAGGTGTTTTCTAAATTTCAAACACAAATTGATGATTAAACATTGATTTTCAAATAAAATTTTTAAAAAATGATGCTCAAACGAGTCCAAATTTTTGGGCCGATGCATAGGGTGGGCATTTGGTCACTTCGATTGAACTTTCAATTGGAAAAAAATCACAAAAAATTCATTAGCGTCCTATTTTTTGATCGTCTCATTTAACTAGCACTCATCTTGCATTTTATTTTGTACAAATACATAATTTTAGATAACTTCAGATAAAACTATCATAATCTTATGCTCTTCCTCCTTCTCCTTCTTCTCATTTTCACTGAAATTCTAAACAATTTTTATGTACATTCCTATCATATACATGAAAAAATATTATTATTTAAAAAACAAAGCTAAATGATTTGTTAGATTAGTTGTTGATTTGACAATTGATGATTAAAGTTTGCTCTTTATTACATAGACCTTAGGTTTCAAATTTGAATTTATTCGCAATAGATTCAGGTGTTGATTCTACTACGTTGCATGCATATATCTACTGTAGTATAGCTGCATCTTTTGTCCCTTTCTTCTCTGGGAGAAAGTTCATTAAAAGTAAGGTCTCGCATTCTACATATTCTGCTTTTCTTGTTTTTCTCCATCATTGTTGTAATAGTCGTGCAACTGTCGTGCAGGTGGATGAACATGTACCGTTTTTCTGTTTGCTCTACAAGGCGGCTCTTGTTCATGAATCATCTCCCACAACAGTGACATATGATCTTGAGTTTGTTTTGGAGCTTAAGATTTACTTAAGGTCGTTGAATATCTCAATAAAATTAGTGGCCTAAATAAATATCTTATTTACGTACTTGTTGTTTTTACTATAGTATTCTTAAATGGCATGAAGTTTTTTTTTTAAATTAACCTCACATAGTAATATTATTATTTATACAGTCAAGGGTTAATTATAGTCAATAAGATATTAGCCATGTGTTTGCAATATATTGTATCGGATATTGCTGTAAAAAAATTATTTATTAATATGAAGATTTGAGTTGTTTAATTTAAAGTTCTAAGATATTTCTGGTTAAATGTAGATATATATATAAATTGTACGTTTTTTTTACAACTTTCAATATTATTTTAAGTAAAACTAAAATCATAAACTTTATCATTAAAAGTTTTTGAGGCCTTTGAGAGCCTAAAGCAAACGTTTTTTTAGTCTTACCCTTGAGCCACCCCTGATACCACCCCCCACATTATAAATTTTTATCCATTCACCAACTGTTAATCCGATAACTCAATACCAATAAGACAATAAGCTATTTTGCGATTGACTTGCCGATTACAGATTGATTTTGAACAACCATACAAAACTTTTTTTTAATTTCATATCCAAGAAATTGCAGTTTTAATCATTCTTCTTCTCCTCCTTCTTCTTCTTCTTTCAAAAATGAATATCCAAATAAAATATACATATCAAATTACCGAAATAATTTTGTATTCCCACCATAATCATCAAAATAAAAATATTCATATAAGATATGAAACTATTATCAAAGTAAAACCTAGCAAGAGAAGCACTACAGCCTGAGAATTAACTTTCCAAAGTGGACGAGTCAAGAGGTTTTTTTTTTTAAGAAAATGAAAAGAACGAAATTATTTTAGAGAGTTTAATCTAAAAAGTAAAAATGAGTGTTAAAAGATGCGTAATGAAATTTTAGGATTATATAGCTTGTTAATAAAATGAGGTTAAAATTATATTTCAAATCCAATACTCCAAAGCTAAGCCATTAAAATTTCTGACAATTATACCATGTCATTTTTCCTTATTAATAGCCACTATTTTATCAATCTTCGTCTCTCTCGTCTCAAAAGACTTGAAAGAAAAACCAACTCTTCTTAACTTCTCGGGCTTCTGAAGATTCGGATTCGAGTCCTCTTAATTGAATCGTCTTTTTTAGAGAGAGCTTTACACACAGTATGAGAATTTTTGGCAGGAATTTGTATTTAGGTGGCCTCGATATAGATATCAAGACACTAAATAAAAAATATCTAGATAGCTTGACATGTGAAACTGAAAGAAAATGTGATCAGATGTCGAATTTATCGTTAAAATTTTCTCTTAATAGTATTCCATCTATTAATTTATTTTTTCTAATTTTGATTTGACACAAAGTTTAAGAAATTTAAAAGAATTTTAAATATTGGGTGTTAAGCTAAGGATATATTGAATGTACCAAACTGTTTTTTAATCTCGTGATATTAAATATGTCATCATGTGAAAAGTTTAAATTAAAGAGTTGTCAAATAAAAAAAAAACTCTATTTTAAGTAGACAAAAACAAAAATACGTAGCACAAACAAATTAAAACGAAAGGAATAGTAATTATTAGGTAGGCATGAATTATGTTGAATACTTATCTGTCACTTTGCACTTCATAGTTCATACCTAACCCTTATATAAACAACTAAAAAATGCATAGCTTAACACCTTCAACACGGAACTACAAAAAAAACCTACATTTGTAATTTGTTGTCCTGTTGGTTATTTGTTTCTTTTTTTCTTTTTGAGAAAGCTAAAAGCTAAGGTAGAAGTAATAACAAAGTACTAGACCAAAAAAATTATAACATCCTTTGGTATATGAGATAAAAATAATAATTTTAAAATCAAATTTAAAATTAATTTTATCTCATATTTAGTTTAAAATATTAGCTAATTTCAAAATTATTTTATTCCATTATGTGTAGTACTAAAATGATAATATTACTATCTCATATAAAAGATGACATAAATTAATCTCATAAAAATCTCAAATTTATGAAATCTTGCTTATCCCATCAAACAATATAAAGTATAGCAAGTTGCTCGTAAAACAACAACAATTTGATATATTTATTAATTTGTTCAATAAATAAATAATTCCCGCGTGAAGCATGCATACAGTTGTTCAGGATAATATAATTATTAACTACACATCTGAAAAGCAAATGCAGCACCATGTGTCCATGTGCATGTGGAATATAATAAGGTCATATAAATAACATATAATATTATATATTGAATGCCAATATTTTACAAGTGGAATCAAACTTATCTAAGGAAAAAGAAAACACAAATAGTACATATATCTTAAGTGGAAGAACAACAATGACCCCCATTTTTTGGGAAATGACAAATCTATTGAGTCTTTTTACCATCATTTGATGAATTTGGTACCTTCACAGTCAATTGATTACTGATGAATGCCTCCAACTTTTCATCCACTTCTTCAACCTACATATAATCATCAATCATTCCAAACAAGAATATATAAGCACTTTAATTTGCCAGAATATGTGTATGAAAATCATATTCACTACAAAGAATTAGTCGGGTCTCCAATGCGAGTACCGGACACCGGATGGGAAACCAAAAGAAAATCATATTCACTACAATTATAATCTAACCAATATGCATGGGTTGTGGTGCAGTGGTGGAACTGCTCCATCCTTAACCAGAGGTCTCGTGTTCGAGCCTTGGGAATAGAGAAAACCCTTTTGGGAGCGCCACCCCCAGAATGGGCCCTGCAGTTCGCGATCCGGATTAGTCGGGGGCTCCAATGCGGGTACCGGACACCGGGTGGGAAACCAAAAAAAAAATAAAAAATCATATTCACTACAATTATAATCTAATAATTGAGTAATTAAACAATCAGAAACGATTAATAAACTTAAAAATTTTGTGAATATGTACAGCAAAAGGATTAAAAAAATGGACATTTCGAATCATTGAAGGTTAATATACACGATTAAAATTAAAATTTAGAATAATAGAGGGACCAAAATGCAATTCACCCGTTCAAGATCTGGTCTAGACTTCTAATACATGATATTACATAATTAAATATTTAGACGGATTAGATATTTTTTTCGATACAAATTTTGGAAAAGTTTCTGCACGTATTCTTAAACACACATCATATAAATAAATTAATCTTGTAATATATGTTATTTCTTTCAAGTATAAGAATCAGACTCAATTATAATAAGTCTGCAATTTTACGACTTATTGAATTGTTAAGTAGATGAAAAATTAAAATTAATGGAAAAAGTCAAAATTAACCTTGTCCATTACGTCTTGAACTAATTGAGCATCCTTTTCAGTTTCTTCAGCCAGATGTTCAATGGACTCCACTATGCCTCTAAGCTTTCCACCTTCCGGCAGCGTCGCAGCAAATTGCTCCGCCGCCTTGTCCACATCGTCCGCCACTTTTTCCACTGCTTCCGCCACCTTCTCCACCGTCTCCGCCGCAAATGAAACTTGCTCTATGGAACGTTGATCCCCCCAAAAAAGAGGTTAAAAAGAGAAATAAGAAAGAAAATTAAAGAGTAACAAATTAAGCAGAAGATATATAGACTTACTTGTTACGGTTAATAATCTTGCTGTAATAAAAGGTACTGTTGCACCTAATCCCACAGCCCAACTAATCCTGCAGATAACATGTCAAAATTTGTGGGATAATAATTAAGAAAAATGCATGACAAATTAATGGTACATACATGAAATTAAAGCACAATAGTTAAAATAAATTTACGTGCATTATAATTCCTTACTTACCAAGAATTTTCACCAGTTGGCAAAAAGGGAATAACACCTGAAAGCAGATCTCCTGTTTCAGCAGTTGCATGGACAACTAAATCCCTACAAGATTAAAAGATAGTTAAAATATCTACAAGAAAATCACCCATAGAAAGAGTTGTTACGGAAAACAATTTCTTTCCCCTCCACATTTTTTTGATGCACTTTGAGTGAACACATACATAGTTTCTTACTCCCTCTGTCCCAATTTTTGTGACATATTTTGCTTCCCGAGATTCAAATAAGGTAAGTTTGATCGTGAATTTGGATATAAAATCTTCAATCTTTTTGAAATAAAATTTATATATTTGAAAACCACGTAAAAAGTACTATAAGTCACAATAATTGACTATTCAAAATATTGAAACATATACTTATGAAAAAGTTAAGAATTTCGGGAAGCAAAATATGCCACATAAATTGGGACGGAGAAAGTATCAGTTTTTTGTTGAGACGAAATAAAAAGAAAAGTGAATCAAATGAATATACTATATAGGAACAAAGGGAAAGTAAGATAAATTAATATTACCTTGGTTTTTTGTTAGTTTTTTGTAGAACAGTAGATCTGTGGGAGCTGGTTGTGAGAATACTACCATTGTTGTTTATAGTGGCTAAAGGATTGAACATATGAGATCTGGTGCTGCATGGATTAGGATTTGTTGACATATAACAAACTGATGGGATCATAATTAGTGAATTCGCCATAGCTGGCACTATAAGTTCAAATGAGTTGAGTTTATGGAAGATTTCTATTCTTTATAGATCTACAAGAAAGAAAGAAAGAAATGGAGTGGCTAAAATGAAAAGTCAACGTTTGGAGGTAGATGGATACATTAACTAGGCACATTAAAGTATAGAATTTTGGAGTAATAGTAATTGTGCTTACCTTTAAATAATTTATTTCTCTCTCGAATATAAAAAGATCCTTTACTAGTACATTATTGATCTACAAAGATCAATAGTGGGAATACTATTGAATATTGACACTCCTTGGGTAGGGGAAAAAGAAAAAAAATACTACTATACTATATTTTTTACGTAGTCAATGCTTCGAGAAGCGATTTGAATGATATTCTATGTGTTTCATTTTATTTACCCTTATATTAAAAATAAAATTTTCTTTTTATTTATCCATTTTATCAAATCAAAAGAAATTTATTACTCCTATTTCGTTTCAATACTATTCTTATCATTATATAACTAAGTAAAATTTAAATTTTTAATTAATAAAAATTGAGCCAAATAGAATGAAACAGAGGTAGTAATTCAGTAATTGCAGTGATTACTCTACTATTATGAGGAGTATAATACTTTTAAGACCTAACACGTTTAAATCGATGGTCATAGACTCCAAAAACAAAAAACAAAAAAAAAAGAGAAGAGAGAGATGGCCATAGACTCACCAATTACTTTTAAGACCTAACTACTTTTCCAATTTGCACTTCATACAAATAATAGTCGCATATAAGTCAAAAAGATAAAAACGAAAAAATAAAAAGATGCATCTGAATGTATGTCCTCCCTTTTTTGGGCAATTCAATATATTTGCTAGACCTACTATGAAGGTGCATGCATTATATTTAGATAGAAATGTAAAGGACTTGATATGACTCACATTATGCAAATAAGATAGAATTAACAAATAATTAAACTTTTTCTGCTAGTAAAATTTTTTTTTAAAAAAACTTTCTCCTTTCATCTTAGTAATTGTATTTTCTTTTAATTCTTAAGACGTTCAACAAGGTCATATATATGGTAGATATTTTCTTTGACTTTCTGAATACCTTCCTCAACCTTGCGAAGCTTTTTCTAGACATCATGCAATAAAAGTAGAGGAATTAAGATCAATTGATCATTTACAAAATGAATAAAAGAAAAATAAAATTATAAAAAACCCATAAATTCAATTCTCCCATAAAATAGGGAATATTCATTAATTGCTCCTGGACTCATTTTTTCACATGTATCAAATATCATAATACTGAAATTACGATATCAACAATTTCAATTTCAATATGATAATTCGATATCTACCTTCCCTGCCGGAATATGCACGCCCCTACTTTTCATTGTCTCTAGCACTTCTACACCCGTGATACTAGGAAGAGTGACCAAAATAATAATACTTGCTGGCGAAGAAGGTGGTGGCATTCCATTTCATTATAAAAGTTGCAGCACAAAATAGCAGTAGAATATTAGCTGTCCATGTGTTTATCTTATTTTTGGTCATTTCTTCACCTACCAAGTTTCTGTAAAAGCTAGTACTTAATAAAGATAGGTTTTACTTTTGTTTTTGTATCATATTTCTAATTTAAAAAAATTATCATTGGCATCTTTTGCTTTCAAACATTAGTGGTCACTGGTCAATCATGTAAACTTCCACTAGCATTTTCTTCTTCAACACGTGAATCGCATAATACTCCAATCAAAATATCTTAATAATTGGCACAAAGAAATTATTGGTGAAATTTGCATTAATCATTAGAATGAGATGTTTATCTAATGCAGAAATTAGCAAATTAAATCCACAAACAAAGGCATGCAGTAATTAGATGAGATTAGTTGATATATACTCTTCAGATCTTGTCATTAATATTTGGCAACCAAGATGTGGACATTTGATGCAAATTGCACATGAGCAAATACATGATAATGTCTCCCACTTCATTTCTCAACAATGAAATGATTGCAACACAAAGAGAGGTATCTCAATGCCCAGGGAGGAAATTGCTCAATTTGTTTATAAAGGGATTTTTATCTAGAGATATAAAATTAGGAGTAAAATTATCCGTTTAAGAAGAATAATTTTTTTTTCCAAAAAGTAATACGTAATTACTTTTTTTAATACAAAATACATATAGTATGGTAAAAATATATAATTGGCATATAAAAGACAAAGTTAATTCCTCAAATTGTCACTCAACTTGTAGAAGTATCCCATAAAAGTAACTTTTGAATTTTCTTGGACAATATTGTCACTCAACTTGTAGAAACATCTCACTAAAGTAACTTTCGAATTTTTTTGGACAATATTGTCACTGAACTATACAGATATTTCCAACAAGGTGAAAACTAACGGAAAAGTTAAAATTTTAATGGAAGTTTATTGATATATATATTAAATTTTATTTTTAGATCAAATACCCATTAATTATATAAAATTTACTTAACTCATTTCAAATGTGTCTTTAGTTAAATGAATTATATTCATGTAACTAGTGCAAAATGGAGGTGCAATCTAAAACAATATTTTCATAAAAATCATACTATCTTCCCTTTTTTTTCCGGACATATATATTAATCTCAAGTTTGCAATTAAAAAGATTTGGTATTTAAGAAGTTCCTCTTAACAAAAAATAAAGATTAGCTAAAAAAATAATATCGAAGATGCATAATTACTATTCATCTTTGCACATCTGTACAATAAATTTTATAATTAGATTGGATTTTAAACAAAAAAAGAAAACTAAAATGATAAATGTATAAACTTTCGTTAAAAGTAAAAGATACATGTATCACTTTTTAACGAAAGATTGCACCATCATTTTACTCTAATTACATAAATATAATTTATTTTATCAAAGACACATTTGAAATGGATTAAATAAATTTTATATAATTAATGGGTATTTGGCCTAAAAATATATCTTAAAATACATATGAATAAACTTTCGTTAAAAATTTAAATTTTCCGTTGAGTAAATGCTCCAAATTGTCACTCAACTTTTATAAATATCCCACTAAATCACTTGTGATTTTTGTTGAACAATATTATTATTGAGCTTTACAAATTGTTCCAAACTAACTAAAAGTCACAAAAAAAGTTTAAAACTTAACAGAGGAATTTTTTCCTTTTCCTTTTTTATTTACAATTCATATTTTTTTAGACAGTGATAGACTAGTAGCATAGCAGTACTAATAAGGATAATGCTCCCTTAAGTTTTGATTTAATAATATTAACTAATAATATGTTTGTTTTTTTTCTTCTTATTTTAACTTCCTTACAATAACTATTTATCATTTATTATGATAAGTATTCTTTTGAAAACTTTTCTTGTTTTTATCAAAAAAAAACATTTTTTGAAAGAAAATTTATGGGCACTTTAAAAAAGTTCTTCAAAGTTTAGACCATAGTGAAAGTTAGGTGATCTTTTTTATTATAAGAATTAATTTGATAAGTTTCTACACGTTGATTGTAAGTTTGATAATCATCTATGTAATTGACTGTTATGTAGAATATTTTTTTAAAAAAATTATTTTTGGTGGGTTCAAGACATGAGTTATGGATTAATGTGTATTGGATGAAATATGGAGCATTAAAAAAAAAAAATTAACAAAAAGGAAAAAGGCTCCTCTGTTAAGTTTTAAACTTTTTTGTGACTTTTAGCTAGTTTGAAACAATTTGCAGAGTACAATGACAATATTGTCCAAGAAATATCATAAGTGTCTTTAGTGGGATATTTGTAATTGTTGAGTGAGAATTTGAGGAATTTACTACTCCTTTTCTGTTAGTTTTTTCCTTGTCGGAAATATATGCATAGTTCGATGACCATATTGACCAAAAAAACACAAGAGTTACTTTAGTGAAATGTTTCTACAAATTGGGTGACAATATTATCCAAGAAAATTCAATAGTTACTTTAATAGGATATTTCTACAAGTTGAGTGACAATTTGAGGAATTAACTCATAAAAGATATACAATTATGTTGTTGTATCATGAATGTATTTTGAATGTCGTTTATATTTATTTTATATGTCGTGCGTATGTCACTGTATGTCTACTGATACATTAGAAATATAAACAATATACTGACACCCATCATATACAAAATGCATACAACTTATTGTACATTATTCATCCTCTTTGAATTTAACTATGAAATTCCAACCAAAACAACTCTAATCTTCACCAAACTACCTCAAAATTGTGTTATAAACTCTAAAGGATATTCTCAATCGTTTACAACAGTACTCCGTCAAAGTGAATAACAATTTCGCAAAATTCAATTTTTGCATTTAAAGCTTCGAAACCTTTTAATGACAGTCAATGAAGATTTACTTATAATGGAGTTTGTAGCTTTGGGTGTGTTTGGTGTGTGTGGGAGAGAAAGAGCACGGGCGGACCCACGTGGTTATAAGTAGGTCAAATGAACTCACTTCGTCCGAAAAAATTACTGTTTATATAAGAAAAAATATTGTGAACTTTGAATATAACAATATTTGAATCCACAATGATTTTAGTGCTGCTTTGGAGCAGCGGTCAAGGGGGTTCACTATGCAGGGAGTACGCAAGTTCAACTCCCAGTTACAACATTTTTTCGTGTTCTTATTTTACTACTGTTGGTTTTAGTCAATTGACTAATCATGTTACCGAAAAAATTAAAAAGAATTGGCCAACCATATATGTTATTTAGCAAATTTATTATTTATTTATTTTTTCCTATCACCTTGTACATTTTGTTTTCTTACTCAAATTCAACAAAAATCTAAAATCTACTTTACTAAAAAAACGTTTAACTTTTTATTAATTGAACTTTGATAGTCTCTTTCATAGTTTTTTTTTAAACATGCAACTATTTTTCGTTGAAATTATATATTTTTTGTTAATTTACTTTAATTTATTTAAAATAGATGTAAGTAGGTTCTTTGTAAGTTTTTATTTTTTTCCCTCAACAACAACAATATACCAGTGTAATCCCACAATATGGGGTATAGGGAAGGTAGAGTGTACCCAGACCTTACCTCAACCATTGAGGTAGAGAGACTGTTTCCAATAGACTTTCGACTCAAGACAACAACAGTCCAAAAAAAGAAGTAATGGAAGTAAAAGAAACAACAGACAGTGATAAGAAACAACAGATAGTAGATTACAATACTACAAGAAGATAATACTATAATCAAACTATACAAAACAACAGATAGTATCAGAAATCGAAGAATAAGAAACTACCAAAGTAATACTACGACTGCTATTATGGACTACTACAATCTTTTTCTCAACTTTGTTAATAAAAGAAGTACTAAGAGTTTTATTTTTTAAAAAAGAGATTTTTTTTAGGTTACATTATTAACAAACAAAAAAATTAAACAAATAATAGATCAATGGGCAAATGTTTATTGTTCTCGATGCTACTTACATTATTCACTATATCTATCCATATTTACTGATTGAACCCACTTGAGTAAAATCATGGGTACGCCACTGAGAGAGAGAGGGGGTTGGGGGGTGGGGAGGGGTGAGTGGGGGTGGGGATGGGGATGGGAAAGATTAGAGCCTAAAATAAGAAAGATTAGATTCTAATCCCTTACTTTTCTTATCATTTTGTTATAATTTGTAAAGTATTATTATATTTTATAATTAAATGTAAGTACCTTAAATAGTTGAATTAAACCTTAAAAATAGCTTATCCATATTAAATTTTCTCTATAGATAGACGAAACCATTAAGGAATAACTACTACAAAAACCAAGCGAAGATGTCATTTTAACTAATTAAAAGTTAAAAATTTAATATTACAAGGACTAAAATCTGAATTTATTAATAACAAAAGAACAAAGTGTTATAAAACTAATTATATAGAATGACCTATATTTAAATACTAGGAGTTGGTTATTTCTTTGATTTGATATCAACATCAACTAATGTAGATTTATTAACATCCTCTTTAACGGAATCAACCAACGACTTCACTGGGATCTCCTCCGCTTTAAGCTCCACGTCTTTTACCTGAATTTAGACAAAATATATTAGCTGTATTTGATATAATAATAACACTAATTTTGATATTAGTTTATTTTGAAAAGAATAATTTTTTATTATTATTTGAAAATTATTTAATTTTTATTTTTAAATTTTTTCATGGTATACTTTTATTTTCAAAAAAGAAAAATCATGGAAGACGTATGATCACATATTTCAAAAAGTTTTAAAGAAAATCTCATGTCCAATCAAATTATGCTACGGAAATATGAAAGGATGAAGTATCACATGTTCTTCCTCTTGGGCAGGATTAACTGTATTTGATAGAGAGTATTATAAAGTAAGTAGGATTAGAAAAGGGAATTTTGAAAAAGAAAACATATTTTCTTGGTTATTTTCATATATCTTGCTGGACAAGGAGGAAAAGAATGCTAGTCTTATATAGTAAAGAACTAGGAAAATTAGATTGTAGCATAATAAACTAATGAACAAGTCAAACTTAATGAACAATTTGTATTTAATTTGCTTATAGTGAAGATAAGGCTAACCAAATTATGAACTTTATATTAAAGCAATTGTGTGGTCAGACAGCGATAGTTGTACAAGTTTGATTCTTAATCTTGGATAGAAAGGAACATTTAAGAAAAAATTAAAAATAATATAAGTCACAAGGTTGGTTATCTATTGCGTTTTAAAGGTCAACAAACATTAACTTTAAATTATGACTAGGTCAAGAACAAATTGCTACTATCCAGAAACTTTTTCTCCCATTTAACGAAAGTCATTTTTTAATTAAGTAAATTAATGCATGACCAAAACAATACTAAGTTAATAGCCACTAGCTAGATTTATATAGAATTCCATTTTTTTTACAACATTAATTAAACAAGTATTCAAACTTGCACTCTAGAAGCAATGTGGGATTAATTAATGATCAAGTGTGCCAGATTAACTAAGATTATTATTAAGAGAATTAATCAAACCTTATCTTTCAAATCTTCAGCTGCATGAGCAACTTTGGTTGTTTTCTCTGATAAATCTTTGAGGTGCTCTTTTGGCAAATCAACAACTTCTTCAACCAACTCTACGTCCTCACCCTGCATCTATATTTAATAAAATAATACGAGTTTAATTTTATTAGTTTGCATCGTTAGTAAAGAAACTTTCATAATACTTTTCAAATAAATTTGACGAATTTAAGTTTTGTACATAGATAATTGAAAGATTTTATTGTTGCAAATTAACTTAATATAGCAATTATCAATCTTTATCATTTTATTTTTTCAGGTTATTATATCAGACTTGATATGAAGAGTTATATATTTTTATAAGTAAACTTTATCTGATGGTGTAACGAGTATATACACATTATCTCTACACAGAACTTAAACTCAAATTTAATATGGTACAATGTGAAAAATCGAGTAATGGCTTGATATAACAGGTCAAAATGTATTGGTAGTGTAAAAAGTTATTGTTATACTATTATTTAAATCGCTAACACATAAATTAACTTTAAAAAGACAGAAAATCTTCTTGGTTATTTGATTATTTCGTTTGGACAAGGAGAAGAGAATGTTAATCTTGGGCAATAAGGAACAAGAAGAATTAGTCTAATAATCTTATGTTCAAGTCATAGTCAATGAACAATAGAGGAGAGATTAGAGGACAATTATCTTTGTATCGAAGATTAGGCTAACCAAATTATGAACTTTATATTAAAGCAACTGGTTGGTCAGACTTCGATAGTTGTATAAGTTTTACAATTGGCTGCGGGAAGAGAGATTAGAGGATAATTATCTTTATATCTAATTCATGGCTCAATTTATTAATTAAGGATAGTAACATTTTTGTCCATTAATTGATAAATTCTGATATTAATCCTTATAATATCTATAACTCGGCACATTTAACATTCAATTAATTAAAAATTATGCTTTAACATAATATATGAGTTATTAAGTGGTAAAAGAATTTACATATATGATATACTTGTGAATATTCACAAGTAAATGATCAAACTTCAGAATTCAATTAATTGAAGGTTTAATGCATTCAGTCAGATATCATAGAGATTAAAATCAGAATTTATCAATAATTGAGAAGCTAAAAGTGATATTAACCTTATTCACTATTTTCATGTAAATTTTCAAAGTTACGCGGAGTAATTTTCTTTTTGAAATGTATAAGTCAATTATTGCCAAACCTAAAGAATTGAATTTTAATTAGAACAAAAATTCAAACCTAGCCAGTGGTTAGGGGTATTACCCCCTTCGGCGGAAAATTATACTATTTATATATGGTTAAAATTATATTTTATGTACATATAGTTGATGTTGAACCCCCTTCTGCTAGTTCATGTGCTTACTTATTTCGATTTTGAACCCCCTTATTAAAAATTCTGGCTCCGCCACTGCCTAGCTACAACCCAAAAGTAAAACATTAGAATAACTAATAAAGTTATAAGGGCTTGCTATCTAGGAAGGCAGGTGTTTTAGACTTTAGTTAATTAAATTAATTTTTTTTGGAGCAATTAATTAAATTAAGAAAGTGGAGTAGTTATTAGAAAAACCTGATCAATGAAATCTCCAGCAGCATGAGCAGCTTTGGCTGTATCTTCTGAGAAATGTTCAATAGTTTTGAGAGCATGTTTGAGTTGGCTTTCTGGTAAAGCATCTCCAATGTGTTCAGTCACTTCGTCTATTTTCTCAGCCACTTTCTCCACCCCATCTACTACATCTTCTACTATTTCTATTACATCTTCCACTTTATCTGTTCACGAACAGATATAATATAATTAAGCAAATAAAAGTATGGTATAATCATTTAAGTTTAATTTTTAGATGAGTTGTATACGATATATGTACAATATTGCACGAAATCAGAGAATGCAGAGCTCGATCCTAGCTAGAATTAAACCTTACGTTCCCCAAGAAGTAAAAATATATCCACATATTTTTGGGCCACGAAAGATAACCAAGCACACACGTACTCGAGGAGGTGTGTCGTGACATAATGTAATTAAGTAATTAAGGTGTTTTTTTTGATAACTTAAATTTTTAAATGCGATAATCAATGATTCAATATTAGTAATAAACTTTGGTTAGGAATATTCTTACTTTTGAGTTGCAATAATGAGCCCCATTTGAAGCGGAAAAATGGTAAAGCTATTGATAGCAAGATTCCTATAACCCAGCCACTACTGCAGACAAAAAAAAAGGTGATTATTAAAAGCCATTAGGTTAATTTGAGAAGTTGAATTATGCTTTTTATTTTTTATTTTATTTTATAAGAGATCAGATCAGATCTGATAAATGTGAAACTTACAAAGGATTTGAAGAGGGTGGAGAAGGCAATGAACCATTGCTGTAGACGACAAATTTCCTATAGGAAAAAGAAGTTAAGAAGAAAATTAAATGAGGACATAAAGTTCATTTCATCAAACATAGAAAGAAAAATGACAGTCCGATGCACAAATACAGAGTCTGGGAAAGGATAGCATGTTAAGGGGTGTGATGTAAAATTGTCAACAATAGGTCACACAGAGACAACTTTACCGTTACTCCAAGCAGAGAAAGAAAGAAAGAGTTAAAAAAAAAAAAGGGAAAATGTGTACCTCTTAATTGTAGCACCATTTAGACGTCCTTTTCTGGAGCTGAGAATTGACAAGCCTCCAAAGCATTTGATATTCTGTTCTTTCATCAAGCTAAAACTACTGGTGTATAATAAAAACGGACTATTGGACTTGTAATGGGACCTGCAGGCATTGTTCATACCTGTACAACTTTGCAAAATAGTAATGGATTTTGTCATCGATATATAATTATACAGACCAAGAGATTATCAGTGGGAGATGAGATGAATATTTTGCTAATCAGAAGTTTTTTCTTTTGCGTTTACACGGAGAGGAAAACTTGATATATATAGGATACTTGAGAGTCGTTGAGATTCAAGTCAATTGGCAAAATAGTTGCCTATTTAATATATAGTACTAGTAGTAATCTAGATATTAAATTAATAGACTATTAGTTGTAACGCTTTATTTTTGTTCTACTCATGTGGACGAAAGAACAAATCAACACGCAAGGATATTAAATAATTGAATTAATTAATATAGAGGTATAGGCATTAGGGGAATTAGGAGGAGAAAAAGAAAAGTAAATTAACCAACCAATTGCAAGTTGTTTCTAATTAAATAAATATTCATGTTTGGTGCAAATTGGAGTGGTGGCTAGATTTAACTTAATTCAATGTACATTAATTCATCACGAAGGTACTTTGAAAGTTCTAAACCCATAAAACAAGGCAATAAACGTCAAAGGGAAATGCATAAATAGACATTGACTTGAAAAAAGAACTTTTAAAGTATTGTTTACGATAATTTAACACATGGCTTTATAATATACACATACTTTAGTATAAAAGTCGCACTTTTTTATTTGGTTAGAAATTACAAAGTTATGTAAAGTCGTAGCAGGTTTACCAGTTCAAATTTCCCTTGCGTCACTAAAGAATTAACCTGTGCTCAGTACCTAGATAGCACAAAATTATTTCCAAAAAAAATTGTTGAAAAGTTTGATAAAAATAATTTAGCACTTTTTTTTTTTACTTAAAAGAAAAGAAGGGATCAAACTTAAAACCACTTTGTCCCCTATAGTTTAAAATAAGGGTGTTAAGAGTTGAAATTTTAGCTAATGCTCTTTTTTTTTTCTTTTCTTTTTCTGATCTTACCAAAAGTCAATGGCCAAAAGTTGCATTTTCTTAATCGTTGGGAGTGTGGGCGTAGTTCATGGTACATTTCGCTAGAAGTAAGTGTATATGATACTAACACATACAAATGGTCCTAATAAAACATATTAATTCTTTCTAAAAGCATAATATATTTCATTCAATCCACAACAAATGAAACAGACTAATCCAAAATTTTAGAGTACGCACCAACACAAGAGAAAAAGTAGCACCCAATTTGGATTCAATAACTAGTGACATTTTGATAATAAGAGGTTTGAAAACCTTTGAGATCGAGCAAGTTGTCAACTTGTGCTTCATTAGTGTTGTACTTTTTAACGGGTAAACTACATAAATGTCCCCCATAGTGGGTGACTTTGCTTTTTTGTTCTCCATAACAAAAGTCCTGCAAAACTATCCCTCCTTCTTTTTTATGTATTGAACAAATACCTATTTGCCCCTCTATACCTCAAATATTTTTAAACAACTCTCTCATGCTTATTTATTTTTCAACTTCTATTCTCTTTTTTTCCTCTTTTTTTAATTTTACTTTGATTTTTATTTTTTCTTCTCTCTTTTTTTTTTTTTTTTTTTTTAGTTTTTCTAAACCTTTACTTTTTTTTTCTTTTCTCCTCTCAACTTCTATTTTTTTTCTCTTTTTTATTTTTCTTTCATTTTTATTTTTTCTTTTCTCTTTTTCTTTTTCTTTTTTTAAATTTTTTTTTCTCAGCCTTTATTTATTTATTTATTTTTGTCATTTTTTTTTCTTTATTTTGTCTTTTTTCTCAACTTTTTTTTTTCTTTTTCTCCACTCAACTTCAATTTTTTTCTTTTTTTTTCTTTTGTATTTTCTTTGAATTTTATTTTTTATTTTTAAAAAAAATATTTTTTCTTTTTCCTCAACTTTTATCATTTTTTTTTCTTTTCTTCGATTCCTTCCAAAAAAATAAGTTACGCCCCATGGGCAAGAGTTGATACTACCACATTGCTTCTTAATTTATGTGATGTTCCACATTGCTTCTTAATTTATGTGATGTTCCACATTGCTTCTTAATTTATGTGATGTTTTATTACTCTTGCCTTAGAGGCAAGATTTAACCCAAGGACTTTCAAACAACAAGTTATGCCTCATGGGCAAGAGTTGACACTACCCCATTATGTTTTGACTTATAAATGCTCTATAACTCTTGCCTTAGAGGCAAGACTTAGTCCAATGACTTTCAAAACAACAAATTATGCCCCATGGGCAAGAGTTGGCATTACCACATTGTGTCTTGATTTATGAGATGCTCTATAACTCTTGCCCTAGAGGCAAGACTTAGACCAAGGACTTTCAAACAATAAGTTACGCCCCATGGGCAAGAGTTGACACTACCATATTGTGTTTTTATTTATGAGATATTCTATAACTCTTGCCTTAGAGGCAAAACGTAGCCCAAGAACTTTCAAACAACAAGTTATGCCCCATGGGCAAGAGTTGACACTACCACATTATGTTTTGACTTATGAAATGCTCTATAACTCTTGCCTTAGAGGCAAGACTTAGTCCAATGACTTTCAAAACAACAAATTATGCCCCATGGGCAAGAGTTGGTATTACCACATTGTGTCTTGATTTATGAGATGCTCTATAACTCTTGCCCTAGAGGCAAGACTTAGACCAAGGGCTTTCAAACAATAAGTTACGCCCCATGGGCAAGAGTTGACACTACCATATTGTGTTTTTATTTATGAGATGTTCTATAACTCTTGCCTTAGAGGCAAGACTTAGCCCAAGGACTTTTAAACAACAAGTTATGCCCCATGGGCAAGAATTGACACTACCACATTATGTTTTGACTTATGAAATGCTCTATAACTCTTGCCTTAGAGGCAAGACTTAGTCCAATGACTTTCAAAACAATAAATTATGCCCCATGGGCAAGAGTTGGCATTACCACATTGTGTCTTGATTTATGAGATGCTCTATAACTCTTGCCCTAGAGGCAAGACTTAGACCAAGGGCTTTCAAACAATAAGTTACGCCCCATAGGCAAGAGTTGACACTACCATATTGTGTTTTTATTTATGAAATGTTCTATAACTCTTTCCTTAGAGGCAAGACTTATCCCAAAGAACTTCCAAACGGCAAGTCATGTCCTTAAGTTTACTTTGATGTCAAAGAAAGAAGATCATTTTTGTGGATTATCTAACTCTCTGTTCATTAGCAAAATATAATAGAAGCTGAGAAAAAAAAAAGAGAAGGAAAAAAATAAAGATTGAGAAAAAAAAAGAAAAAAAAAGAGAAGAATCAAATAAAGGTTAAGAAAAAAAGAAAATAAGAGAAAAAAAAAAAGCTGAGAAAAAAAAATGAGAAGAAAAAATAAAATAAAATATAAATAAAGTTTGAGAAAAATGAAAAAAAATGAGAAAAGAAAAAAACAAAAAATAAAAAAAAATAAAGGTTGAGACAATGAATTAAAAAAAAGAGAAATAAAAAATAAATAATGTTTTAGAAATAAAAGAAAAAAAAGGTTGAGACAAATGAATTAAAAAAATAAAAAATAAAAAAAATCAAGTAACAGTAAAAAACGAGAAAAAAATAAAGAAGAAAAAAAAAGTTGAGAGACAAATGAGCATGGAAAGAGTAAAAACATTTGAGGAGAAGAGGGGTAAAAATGTACTTGTTGTATACATAAAAAGAAAGGAAGGCTAGTCTTTAAAGACTTTTCTTATGGAGGGTAAAAATACAAAGTCACCCACTATGGGGGACATCCCATGTAATTTCCTGCTTTTTAACAATATATATAATCCATATACCGTTGGGAGATTTACAAAACTGGTCATATTGTAAATGACTGATCTTGAACTTTTGACCTCGTTTGCGTCGTTGCAAAACTTCACGTTCAACAAATTTTAACCTTTATCTTGAAAATTTGCATCGAAGTAAAAAATTTAAAACCACTCATTCACATGGTCATTGAGCGTAATTGCCTTGTATATATCGTTGACTTGGAGTCACATTGGGCCACACACCAAGGCTACATGATTAAATAGTGCATATCTTTGCTGATTGTCCAAAGATTGAACAGGTAACCATAATCTACATATCCATATATTTGTCCAAAGATTCCTCCCATTGCAAACCTAGCAACAAAATCTCTACCATATTCACAACTTCTTCCAAATAAAGACTAACTTTAAGTTAGACATCGTGGGAGGGGAGCATAATTTTACAACTAGCTACTGACAATGTTAATGTTTATGACAAAGGGATTTCATATATACAAATAGTCGGTCGAATTCACTACTCATGTTTTCTAGTAGATATACATACATTATATACTAATTATACAAGGGTTATACAAACATATATTCTTCAATGTATGTAAAAAGCAGGTCAGCTTGTTTTGGAGTTTGAGTATTTCACAAAAGAAGAAAAGAAAGATCTTTGAGAAAGTTATAACAATTGGTCATGCAGCATCCGGTTCCCCACTTCATTTTTCAGAGACAAAACCTATTCCTTTTTCTTCTTCTTTTGAGGGTAGAGTTGTGAAAAATCCTAGTGCTTGAGCAACCTTTACTGAACTAGTTGATTTGAGACTTGGACGAGCAAGTGATAGATTGAAAAAAAAAATTAAAAATAGGTAAGCCTTCTGAACTGTTTCAATCCATGCCCTGTGTCTCAAGAATATTTGGCTTTGAAAACATACAAACTCAAAATTAAACAAAATAAGAAGAAGGAATAGTAGAGAGAAATTGATTGGACAAAACAAAATTAGTATACATAGATTATATACTGATTATATATAGTTTAAGAATTTGAGTGGCCGACCATGTAGATTAATTCTTTAATATATGTAAAAAGCTAGTCAGCTTGATCTGGGGTTTCAGACCATTAATAAAAAAAAAATAAAAAAATTGAGTCGCCAGTTGCTGGCGCAATTATGTATTTCAGACAAAATAATGAAAAGCAAGCAAAGGAGAGACATGAAATTAAAGAAAGAATATATTTCAGAAAAATTACAAGTATTATTTTGATTATGTCATATATTGGGTTCTAAGTGTATTGTGAATGAAAAATAGAGGAAAAGTGAAAGAATTAAAAAATTCACTTTAAGAAAGCTAAGTTCTCCCACATTGATGGGAGAAAGAAACTTCTTAGTGTTTATATTGGAACACTCCCCTTCATGTGGATAGTGAGGCAAAAACAAGACAAGCCTCAACCCGTCATCGTTGCTCCGCTCGGAGCCTCAGATTTGGATTTGGATTTGTCAAATGATCGAGAGATTATCTTTTTGGACAAAATTCATTTGAAACTTGAAATATAGTGATATGTTAATACAAAAATCCAATAAAAAATGATTCTTCTCCATTTGTGGACGCACATGGCATGTACGGACGCATGTCACAACGCACCTCGAAGGGACGCGACACACTGTTTTACGTGAAAAAGGGCGACCTGCGCGCGCAGGTCGTCACCTGCGGATGCAGGTGACCTTCGCAGATGGCGGGACAGTTTCTGGAATTAGTCAAATGACGACCTGCGGCCGCATGTCGCCACCTGTGGGCACAGGTGGGGGTCCGCAGGTCAAGTGATGTTTCAGAAAAATTGTCTCTTTTTATGAACTATTGTTTCTTTTAGGAAGCAACTCTTTATGGCTATAAATACCTGATTTTTCCTTAGGTATTGACACGAAATTTTGAAAGAAAAAACACTATCTTCTTCTTGAAAAAATTCAAGTGTGATCAAGAAATCATTGAGTGCGTTCAAAATTCGGTAGAATTTGAGGTACCACTATTCTACTGAAGTGAATCATTTTATCCTGAGAGGAAAGATTCCATAACCTCGGGTACTTGAGGGGAATAAATTCCTTAAGGACACACCGTGAATTCGGTGGACTTGATTCTAAAGTTTCTGTCTCATCTTCTTTCTTACGGTTTTGCTATTTTCCAGAAAATAGTAGAAACTTCATTTTAATAGTTAATTATTATTGAACTTGTGTTTGAAGTTGTTGAACTTCTTTATTGTTCTTGAACTTAAAGTTGAAGTTCTTGTTGATTAAAATACAGATATTTGTACCCGAAAACAACATCATAATGATCATATGATGACATATAATAATCAGAATAAGTCAAGTCAAATGGTGCTCCCACACAAGAAAGAAAAGAAATAGGAGTAACATAAAATAGGAGTAACATATTTTATGTTTATATGTTTGAGTAAAAGTTTCGATGTTTATATGTTTGAGATAAATTCTATTCCTTTGTGTAAAAATGTGATAGAATTTAGCGTTTGAGTCATATTATGAAAGAAGTTTGTTCTCTAAAACTAATAGAAAGTCACTATGTTGGTAGCTTGTTGATCTCTGAATGACATAAATTCCAGCCAACATTCTTCTCATATTTCCCGCGCACAGCGGGAGCTTTAGCGCATCGAGATGTCTCTTTTTTTTTTTTTTTTTTTTTTTAAAATCTCTTCTCATCTTGTGGAAAATGTTATCCCATCCATGTCCTGTTTTGAAAATTCTGAGTGGTTGTAAGCAATGAAATAGAAAGACCAAAACAGGACTACTGTATTAGACCATGGAAAGATGAGTGGCCAAACCACATAAACTTAAACCTGAATGGCTTTTGCAAACCATAATTTAAGTAGTGTATATCTAAAGTTTTAGACATAAAACTCTGAGCTTTGCTTGCACAAATAATATATGTGAAACTTAAGATAAAACTTATAACTTCATAAGCGAATTTTTGCAACTTCGATCGCGTATGTCTGATGCATCTATACTTGTTACAAAAAGTTATAAATTTTGGCTATGCCTAATATATAGATCCCAAAATCGGCTATATGATCAGTTCCCTTAGAAACTCCCCAACTCATCTTGCCTTATTACAAATATATTGACCCGAAAAAACTTGGGAGGGTGAATTATGACACCTTCATCGACTTGGTTAATTTTTACTTAGCTAAATTTGACCTAATTAACCCATTCAATACTGCTAAACTTTTAACAAATCCAAAGTTCAGTTCCCATTTTCAAAAAAATCAAGCGAGAAACTATCAAGAACATAGTATATAATAATGTCCTTTGTGTCTCAAGGATATTGGCTTTATCAAAAACATAAAATTAAACAAAATAAGGAGGAGGAAAAATAGAGAGAAATTGATTGGAGAAAACAAAATTAGTACTAGTACTGATTGATGAGATTCAACAACCAATCTCCACGATTAGGAAGTTGACAGATACCCACTACCCTGAATTCCAATATCAAATGTAATTATTTGTTTGGCAAAAGAATCTAAATTGTTTTTCTAATTATGGTACCATCTTGATGTTGATTTATCACCTATGACGCCAAAATTGTGTTTCATATGTACCACTCAACATTTTGACTTATCACTGTACACTTCACTTGATTAATGTAATGATTCTTTTATACTAGTATCAATTGTAATGAATTTATTATCCTAGGCTACATGCCTTTTATTCTAGGTTATTTTATTCTAGGTTATCAATTAATGCCACATTTATCTGCAATCACCTTAAAGTGACTTGATTGCGTAAATATTTTTAATACTACTATCATCATATAAAACTTGAACTCTTATACCATACTTGAACCATTGTATGTAGATACAAAGGAATAATTAACTAAAAGCTCTCATAGAAAATGCTGATTAACTTTTACTTTTCTAGAAAATTGACTAGCTATAAAGTCACACTTCCGTAGTATAAAAACAAGCAGAGTACAATATAACGGTGTATATGATTAGTAAATACTCTATGCTAATACTAATTAAGTCCTAGGTCAAATAATCTCGTGGAATTTAGCTTAAAGTACTAATTTATCACTGTATCTATCATATTCTTTGACAAATAATTAAATAGTTATTATTTAATTCACTCTATTTTTGCTTCAAACCAATGTTCCTCAACTATTGATGGAAAATATAAAATATTCCAAGGAGGCCATCAACCTCACATATTCAATTAAAATGAAAATGAAAGCCCTCGAAAAGTCTTTATTCAAACATTGGAAAATAATTACAGGCTTATCATCCTCCACCTTATTGACAACTTCACATGAAAATAAAAACAAGAATCTCAATGACTAATCACCTAAATCATCTTAACTTCATTATTGTTTTTCTAAGATGAAGAAACCTCATTAAGGCATCAAGACACAATTTCTTTTTACTTATCAAATGGCCATGAACACCAGAAAGTTATTTCTAATTACAAATCAATCAGCAGATTGTGTGTATGTTTGTGATGCAACATGTCCTTATGCTTGTTATCCATATGTAGACTTGGACTATTACATACCTCCTCCACCACCACCACCACCACCATCGCCGCGGCCACAATTAAGTAGCAAACATCATCAGAACATTACACCTTTTGTAATAATATCTGTTGCCTTGTTTGCTAGCTTGTTCCTTCTTGTCAGCTACTATTTGATCATTGTCAAGAATTGCTTGAATTTTAGCAGGAGAAGAACCCCACCACCACAAGATGAAGAATTTTTCGATGAAAATCGAGCTCCTTTTATTGATCATCCCATTTGGTATATCAACACTATAGGTCTTCAGCCATCTGTTATTGATAAGATTACTATTTTCAAGTACAAAAGAGGGGATGGTATAGTTGAAGGAACAAATTGTTCTGTTTGTTTGAATGAATTTCAAGATGATGAGTCTCTTAGATTACTCCCAAATTGTAAACATGCCTTTCATATTCGTTGTATAGATACATGGCTTAGATCACACACAAATTGCCCCTTGTGTCGTTCTAGCATTATAGCAACAGTGGTTTCAAGCGACGCGAATCCAGGTACTAATTTGAGTACCAATGAAGAAAGGGTGCTGGAAAATGATGAACAGAGAGAAGAGAATAGTAACAATGAGGTCATGGATACCGAGTTTCACGATAATCAAGAAGAGTTCTTGCAGATTGAGAGCATGGGAGCGTCAAGAAAAGAAGTAAATAGCAAGAGGGGTTGTGTAGATGGGGAAGTACAAGCAATGAGGAGGTCAGTTTCAGTGGATTCTTCAATTAGTTCAATTAAAGGGCTTGATAATTTGTGTATGTTGTCAAGAATGAGTGAAGGAGGAGAAGCTGTTGGTGAAAATTCAAGTTCAATTCTGCATAAAGAAGAACCTGTTTTTATGAAGAGATCATTTTCTTATGGGAACAGGTCCTTCTTCTCAAGACATAATCGTAGTAGAAGTTCAGTGCTTCCATTGTGAAACACCTCTTTAAAAATGTCATCAGCTGCGTATCAAATCCTTCAAAAGTAGTGTCTTTTTTGGTGGAACCGACAGTTATATGACAACTTTTTTGGAGAGTCCGAGCAACTTAGGAGCATACTGTGGAAGTTGAAGATCCTAAACTGTGAACAACACGGTTAGGTTCTAAAGAGGGCCATTATGAACCGAGAGGAAGATTGAGGATTTTGGCAAACAGATTGGGGGTTGTATGCTAGTTTTAAGATTGGATTCTAATTGGTTAGCATTCATATGAAAAAATTTGTATTCACTAGTTATATTACCGAAACAAAAGTTCTATGAATAAATGACAGACATTCATTTTAATTCTCCTTTCTCTTTTTTCACCCAAGATCATTTTAATCAGAATAATGTCGTATATCTGGAAAGACATTTCTGAGCAACAAAAGATGAGCAAATTTGGATGCATAATGAAATTTGGAGCATATTCCTACTCTCAGAACCATGGAGATGTTTTCGTTGGTACTTCTGACTGTTGGAGGGACATTGCACTGTGAGATAATTCTTCAGAGTCTGCTTGCTTATAGCTTTGATTAGAAGATTAACTCTTTCAGAGAATGCTTGCTTGATTCATCTAGTGAAGCTGCCCTATATTCCCCAAAAGTGAGATCTGGGAAGGGTAAAGTGTACGCAGTCCATACCACTACCTCAGAGGTGAGGTAGAGAAGTTGTTTCCGAAAGACTCCCGGCTCAAGACAAAAACAAGAAACAAACTTATTTGTTACTATTAAAAAAAATAAAATCAAACTGACATTGCAAGACTGCTCTTTAGTCTAATCCTCCATAATCTCTTTTTTGGGGGATAATATCCTCCAATGAATTAAAATACAAGAACAGGTGTCCAAGCATGAGTTTCAGGTCACTGGGCATCACTTTCATGAACATGTATCCCATAAACATCCAAAGCCATAAAACCCCCCATAAACCCCTGCAACATTTGCTAGTGATAGGACAAACTTATAATCTAAGACAGGAATAGGCCACCAAAAGCAACTGATACACATTTCTTTCCAGGGGCCAAGTGCCAATATCTCCTGGAAGATATGCTCTCAGTAGTCTTCACTCATACTTTCTGGTTTCCGCTTTGCTTGCATTGCAAGACGAGCATCTCTCTCTCGCTCAAATTCTCGGTAATCAGCACGCTCTAAGAAACCAACCCTGTCTAGATACTGATTGGAACTCTTCTTGTAAGCATCCAACTCGTCTTCCATGCCTTTATTTTCTCCCTTGAACCCCTTCCAGTCTTTCTTTGTCTTATCAAGTACGCTGAGCTTCTGCTTCTTTTTTATTTGTTCAAGGATCATATCAACAGCAGAAGGAGGTGCTGCAGGGCCTTTGCCTTTATCAGATGCTTCCGCTGAATTGGCATCAACATATTTCTTTATTTCAACTTCTTCACCAGCAAAATCTCGTACTTCAGTAATCTGTAAAAGTGGAATAGGTATAAACTAAAAAGGCTGTGCAAAGGGAAAAGGGGCAACAACAAATCTGAGAAGCATATGCACATCTTGAGTGAGATATTATTAAATCTACAAGTTTCCATCAAGTGGTTCAGACGGATAATTGTTTGTAACCATTCCCAAAATTTTCTCAACCTCCTACTTCTCTAATGGCGTCTTCTGTTGTATCAATGATAACTATCAAATGTACGGGTTTAACAATACCAAGACCACTAAAGTGACAACAACTGTCAAGCATTTATCACTCTTTGCGAAAAGAAAAAGAGGTTTGTAAGCTAAAATTTGAGCTCTTCACCAGGTTGTCATTTCAAGTATAATGAAAGTGAATCAGAATTCATTTAGAGCTAGAAGAGCTCTATACACCTGCGTTCTATGAGTATATCACCATAGCTGGAACAAAGACTTCACCTACAAAATGAAAAGCTAGTGTTCCATAGAAGTATCATGGAGCAAGTAGGGATGGCAATAGGGAGGGGAAAGCCTTGCCCTATTAAGATTTTGACCCGCCCCACCCTGCCCCGTTTAGCATTTTTCCAATATTTGCCCTGCCCTGCCCCGCCCCGTTTATGTTATTTTTCAAATAGTGAGGAAAACAACAATGGACGCTAAACCACCCCCCCCACCCCCCCACCCCTTTTCAGATACAAACAACATCCAACAGCAAAGAAAACAAAATGGGTATTCAAAAATTATCACTCAAATCATACAGAAAATGGTAAAGATAGGATTTTTATTGCACAAAACACAACTAAACTTGAGCATAGATAGAGAAATAGAGAAGCAGAAGAAAGGAAATTTTCTTCCAAAAAGTGCAAAAAAATCCAAAAAATAGGAGAAATCAGAAAAAGAAAGAGTACATTACCAGTTGTTGGAAACAAATCTTGCCAAGAAGAGAAAGGATTTCAATGGAGTTGTTGGTGTTGAAGAGGTGAAGAGCTGAAGTCAGAAGTGTTGATGGACCAGCAGTGTGGGATTAGGGAATTGGGGAAAAAGGAAAAATAACACGCGGGTATGCCTTTTTTAACCCGATCCCTGCCCTGCCCTATAACCCATTAAAAAAATTAAACATAATATTTGCCCTCCCCTGCCCCGTCCCGCTCCGCCCATAAAGAGCTTGACCCGCCCTGCCCCAATTGCCATCCCTACGAGCAAGCAAGATAGACTTACCACTTTACCCCGGCCTGCAGAGGCAGCAGCTGTGGCAGCCTCCTTTACCGCAGAGAGAGCAGCAGCAGCAATCTTCTTTGCCTCCTCGCTAGTCTCATTTTGAGTAGTCCTAAGGCACGTCTCTGGTGTACTACTTCCAGGCTCTGATGACTTCTTTTGGGACAATCCCAGTACGGTCATCCAACTCTGCTGAGATTGTTACACCACAAGTCTGAGTAACAATGAGAGCATATCTCATACAATTTGTAAAGTAGAGGTCTTATACTCACAGAAGGCGATTTTGACGAGCTTTTTGAGGAAGTTTTATTTGATGCTGAAGAAGGCTTGTTTATTATGGAGTACAGGGTCTTCGTAGACACTCCTTTATTCATTTGCTGCCAAACAACATCCATCCGAGCTTTCCTTTCTGGAAACAGAAGCATACAGGTCAAAACATTGTTCTTGTGATCTTGGTCTCTTGAAAAAATCATAATGAAGATAATTGGAGGACAATATCATGAACAGACAGAAGCATTGACGTCTCCTACCAATTTCTTCGGGCTGCATCTGCGTGTCAGGAACGCATGCAGCATCTTGTTTGGGCATCGTTTGGAACCCATCGACATTCTCTAAATTATCTGAATCATGAAGAAGAAACAAATTTTCTCCAGATGTGAGCAGTACAGAATGAGAGAGCTAGACGTAGGCTTAATCTGTGACTTCAATAACTCAAAACAAGTATAGCATCAAGAGATTAAATGGAATGCAAGCAGAGGAGACAGACATGAACTGACGCTCGAGAAATTACGAAAATTCTAAAGATGAAATGACAAAGGTCATTCTCTGTTAGAAAATAATTGATAAAATTGATGAGAGGGAGAGGACAGGTACATCAAATAAAAGAACTCAACTTTGAACAAGCTGCGCCTCTGCAGTCAATTCAGCCATAAGAACAACAAATTACCTGTTTCAATGAATTCATAAACCATAAGAACAACATCAAATTACCTTCTAGGATAAAATTGAACAGTAAGGGGTGGGGGTGGACATTTTATCTACCATGACTCATATGGGTTGAGTGACGGATAATAAGGGTACCCATATTATCCATAGCGGTAGTTAAAGCCGAGTTAACAATGATACACAAGAACATCATGTAGTACAAGGCAATATGCCCATCACCGGTCAACGAATAAGACAAGCAAGAAATGATATTGCACTACTCCGTTCATGGAAAAAAGACCAGTTTATTTTATAAGAACCATAAATTACTAGGGCATAACACTTTAGCCGAACATCCTGAAGCATTTAAAGCCTGCTTCACACAAGGGAGAACCTTGCTGTGATTTCTAACTTCACCTTTTTAACATTTCCCACACGTATCAATCGGTCCAAAGACACTAACAAGAGCACCAAACTTTAAAAAATTGCAATCTTTTCATGGCATTTCATAAATTTAGCATTCTAGACACCAATTTTACATTACACTAATCACGCGAACAACTGTTTCAACAAAGTTTAAATAACTTATTTTCCAGCAGATAACACATGAAAAAACCAGCAGACTGAGACTACAACATCCACCCAAAAATTTTAAAAACCAACATTCCAGCAGAATGTACAGAAAAAAACAACAACATAAATTCAATTTTCTCAAGCACAATAAACATTTGCTTTGTCAACCTCAATACAAAGATCAGAACTTTTTTGATAAACCCTAGACATATATTAAAGCTATATAAAAAAACAATTGAAGCTAAGATAAGCTGAAATTAAACAAAATTAATGGGAAAAAGTGAAAATTCATTGAAGAAATCTTACGTGATTAAGGCGAAAGAGGCCTCGAAGCAGTCGGGTAATAGCAAGGAGAAAGAGGTTTAACTCGCCGAGTTCCGGTCCATTTTTTTATTTATATAAAGCACGAAAGGTATCGAACCGAACCGGGATTTCACGTGGCTAAACCGGTTAAATTTTGGAAATTTGGGCTGTAGTACAACTAGGTCCAATAAGTGGCATAACATAGCCCAATATCTTAGGCAGAGTCTAGCCCAATATCAGTTGTGTATCTGATATAAAAGCCCACATAATTGGGCCTGGGGGATTCGAAAGAGCGAAGACAATGTGCAAAGAGTTGGAAGTTTAGGATCTTTACATAAATAACCGTGCCGATTTCCTGATTATTTCTCTAACTGGTATACATTGATTATACATATTATACATGGATTATACATATATTATACATCTGCAGGCTATTTTTAGTTTAATTAGTTGGGTGAATGACTATCTCGGTTAATTCTCCAAAAAAAATTTCATCAATTTAGTTGCTTTGGATTTAACTTCAGATACGAGATTATAGTTGGGCTTGTCAAAATCAATTTTCATACAATTTGGAATATTCTTTGCACGAGCAAATTCTAGACATTTTTGTCAAATATTTGGCATGACAATTGTTATGTCTCTGAAGTTTGGATTATCAAGTCTAGCTTCGAACCTGATTCATATAACTCTCCTTAAGTTCCACTATTTTTTTTCCCTTCTTATAGCATGTTAGACCACAACATATGGATTGACCCTTTTTCCTGTTATGGAACCATGCCCACTTGGTATTGTTGATATGCGCTAATCACCAGACTACTCTAGAATAGGTTAATCGTAGGAGACAAGAACAAGTGAATCTAGTTGAAAAGTATTCCTTACTCATCCTCCTAGGAGAAGAGAGTTAACACGGATCATTAAATAATCCTACTCCAGGTATTTTCAAATTGAGATTTTTGTATTGCTTGGCAAAATACGAAGATGACTTGTGGCTGGAAGTGAAAGGCCAACCACAATTGAATATAGCTGGCCTGGTTTTCCGTGAAATCTATACCCATAACAAAATGAATAAGTAGTGTACTATTGTTTATGGGATGCGAAGAAGATTGAAACAGTAATTTGTTTTAAAAAAAATTCAAATTATTTAACTTTTACCCAAACATCAGACAAAAATGTCTGAAGTATAAGTCAAACTGTCAAAGTTGTAAGCAATGACCAAGTATAAAGTACTATAAAGAGAAAAATACAGGAAGTTGGCAGGTGATGGCCTTTATTGACATCACAGAAATCTCAAAAAGGGGAAAAACAAACACATCAACAAATATATAGATTTAAAATTAGATTAAAGAATAAGAGATCTTAATTCTGAATCTGGCAAGTTGTGCACATCATGACACTTTTTGATGTTTCTTTTTAAATAACTCAAATCAAGAAGTAATTAAAAATTTTAGAGAATAATTAGGAACCTAACTCTTATCTCATCCAAGGATATACATAATATAAATATATTATATGTTTGTCAATTAGTTAATGGACTCATATGTATGGGAATATCTCCAGTCAGTTGGGTATATATTGATAATGTCATGGCTACTGCATGGATTAATTATTGGGGAAGTTATTTATATCTCTCGGCTAACTAGTTTATCAATATAATTGTAGTATACATAATATATATACAATTAGTGTGTGTGTTATTTATAGGTATATATATTATATGTATTTTTAGTATAAAATATACACTTTATACATATTTTATAGATTAGATGAATGAATGATTCAGACCCGTAATTATCATTACATTCTCTTTCTCTTGTTTGTTACTCAAGTAGTGCGTATCCCCAAATCTTTGCAAATAAGCTAATTAGTACTCTCGGAGTTTATGTAAGTTGTTTCGAATTAATTGACACAACTTGGTCACGAATCTTTGACTCTAATTGGAATTAGAATTTGTTAATTGGTAATATTCACCTTCATTATTCTTCATTCCTCAAACCCACCCACCCGACAAAAAAAAAAAAAAAAAGAACTTGATTGAAACAATATATTTTCTGGCACCACGATATTTCAATGGTTCAAATTGCCAGTACGTAACTAAAATTCACAAATTAATTACACTCATATGTTTGGGAAGGTGAGTGCCTTTTATTCCTAGTCAGCACATTTTTTAAGTCATATTCCTTCTGTTTCAACATATATGTTTTAGTTTGCTTCTTCTTTTTTCTAATTTAAAAATATCACTTTTATGTTTAGTGATTTTTTAATTTACTGTATCGGTTACATTTCTTTTGAGTCGAGGGTCCATCGAAAACAACCTCTTTACGCCGCTAAGATAGAGCTAAGGTTTACATAAACATCACCATTTTCAAATCACACTTGTAGGATTACACTGAATATGTTGTTCTTGATTTTTAATTTCAACGTCTCACATGACATATTTAAGAAAACAAGATTTAAAGGACATTTTGATACATTACACATATGTTTAATTTAATTCTACAAGCTTTAAAATGCTAGTATCCAATCAAATTAAGTCACATAAAATGAAACAGTATCACTACAAAGCTTTTACGGAATTGGTTAATTGTCATTGGATCCAATGTCACTATACGATTTAGGGACATTTACAAATAGTGCTAAAATTTAATTGTCACTTTGACTCTAAAAAACATAATTTAGCGATAATTAAGCTATTATCGTTAACTAATTGCCGTTAATTTATTTATTTTTAAATGATAGAAGGATCCTTAACATTTTCTTGAGTGGAATGATTAGTTTTTCTTTCTTTCTTCAATTTAGTAATTGCACGAACTCATGGATATTACCTGAACGTGATGACATTTTTGCATAGTTATAGTAGTATGTGTTGTGGGGGAAGCACGAGAAAGAATCTACTTAGCTAGCTGGTCCCTCTATCTCTCTTATTGTGCAGTGTTCAATCAATTACCTATAATTTGTTTGATAGGCTGCATGCTCTCCTCTTCCTGACGTCCAATTTTTTCTCTTCTTAAGTTGTGTGTACTTTTCACTTTCAATGCCGTACTAGGATCGAATTTTCTAAAAATACATTATTTTAAAATCTGATATGCACTCGTAAGCATTTTTAAAGAGCCCAGCAACATGGAAAGGGACAACAAAAAAGGCAGAATTGGTCTTTGTGTTCTTTGAACTTAGAGGCTTAATTGAAACAATAAAACAAATCTACCTTGAGGTTTCAAAATCCAATTTTGCCTTTGTTTCTTGGGAAAAAAAACGTACTACTACGATTGCAGTGTTATTCACATCAAATCCTAGTGAAAGTCAATTTGTTACGCTAAGCATAAAATAATTGAATAAATGATTGGAGCAGAAACGTAGAAAATAGTAAAAAAAAATGTCTTTTTTAAGTGTGTGTGGATTTGAGTTAGTTCCAACACTCATAACACGATATCAGAGTCAGACCTCTAATGTTGGGACTCCAGATATATTGTTCACTCATTCAGTGCCGGACAATGTTTGGGCGTGCTGGAGGAGGTGATGAATGGAATCCCACAATGGAAATGAATGGGTTCCTTATAAGGTTCTTAGTATGACTTGGATAATCCACTCTTGAATTAGGCTCAAGGTCCAATTTTTTATATGGTATCAAAGTAAGACCAATTTCAATTTCATATCCAATATTGGATCTCCATATTTAATCGTTCACGTAGCAGATGTCCACCTTGAACGTGAGGGGAGTGCGAAGAGTCCAACATCGATCCTTTAAGATGAGTGGTTTCTTTAGTATGAGACTATGAGTTGGACAATCTGTACTATCAAAGTTAACTTTTGGAGTTGAATTAGCCCCAAGAATGCATATGACTGTGCGTACTTGAACAATTTGAAGAATGCAGGAATATTAGGTTATTTGAGAGAGTATTTGTGCATAATTAGGTAATTTGAAAATTTTCTAAGTATTATCTAAAACTTTCTCAAGATAATTCATCGATCCAGGGACTTCTCATAATTTATAATCAGTTTTTTCTCAGTTTTAGTAATTTGATAATTCATCCACTTGCAATTTGAAAGGTTCAAAATTTCAGACAAGTGTTGAATACCAAGTAGATATTGAAATATTCAGAGTAGGTCAAGAAATTAAAAGTGTACTTTCTTTCTCCTGCAAAGTTACAAAAGCATGCAGGAACAGCAATACAGCCTTGGTTCAAAGGATGGTATCTATATCTAAAAGGAAAAGGAAAACATAAAAACATTAATTGTGTGTCAGCTATTTAGCAAATAATTACTTGCACCACTAAAGGATTTGGTGCAGTGTATGAGACTGTTTTTTCCTTAATCAGAAGTCTGAAATTTGAGCTCTGGCTTGAAAAAAAATCTTGGTACGAATTAGCGCTTTCTCCAAATGGGTCATTTCCTATGCGAATCCGAATTAGTTGGATTCTAATGCTGTACCAGCTACCAGATGGGAAACCAAAAAAATAAATTACATGCAATAGATTATTACAATAAAGGAAAGGAAAATAGTTAAACTTTTTACCTTTTTCACTAACAACTACATTTGAAAGCTCAATTTGCGTATATTTAAACCACAAATGATACTTCTAGTTAGCAATTAATTGAACCTCCTCTTATTTCTTTCCACTCCCCCTCCTAATAGGTCAAGTTTAATATTTTTAATTGAAAAAATAAAAAAGACGAGCAAAATTATTGTCAACCGTACCGGTCAATTTCAAGATTTGAATAGTAACTTTATACTTCAAAAAGCGTTAGAAAGTTGGTATTGTATTCAGAAGAAAAACAGAAAAGAGAGAAATAAAATACACTATATTATGGGGGAGGTTGAAACTTTCGAGAAATGAATGAATAAGAAACTGAATTTCTACTTTCTTCCTGGTAAAAGCTGAGAGCTAGGAAGGTGCAAACTGCAGAGAAAAAAATTATTAAAAAAGTATATAGAACGTTAGTTACTTTTTACAGAGTTCTCACTTTTTGTATGTACCCCCTAAAGCTATGGCACAATCCTGTACGTGCTACAAAAATCAAAGTGTTGTTTATTTGTTTGATCCTTGTTACTCTATTCTTTTCATGTTTAATTATTTTATTATGTTTAATTTGCACACTCCTCCAAGCACCAAGAATTGTTTTTTTAGAGGAAATAAGTCAAACACAGGCACCAATTTGTTGATTACGGAAAGTTATGTACAAGAGGAGTTTAACTGGTTCTTAGATTTTACAAGTACCGTTTGATCTAAGCGGAGTTTGAACATGAGAATTGTGAAATTTGAAAAAAAAAAAAATTGAAAATGATATTTGAAAATTGGAGTTGTGTTTGAATATGTATATCAAATGGATTTATTTTTGAATTCTTGAAAGTGATTTGGAGTGAAAATTGTAAAACAATTTTTGGAGTTTTTCAAATTCTGAAAAATTCTAAAAATTGTAGCAATTCTATGTCCAAACAATTTTTGAAAAATGAGAAATATTTATGGGCAAACAGACACTAGTTAGTTTTAGTAGAGTACGTGTGATTCTTAACATTTTCGAATAGTAGAGAATTTTAGGTAATTGTAAGTACCAGATTTGTTTAGCTAGAAAATTCTTAACTTGATTTGCCTCTCTAACAATTTTTACTAACGTCACTATTTCGTTTTCTTTAATATATTCAAAACTTAGAATTGCCAAGGTATATATTTGCATGGTTTAATTAGAAATCGCAACGGGGAGGCACAAGTGCTATGGTTATATTAGAGATGCATGGTTCAACCTCGTTTGCACATTTATTTTGAGTTTGATAATTTTTGCAAAAACATTTCTAACATATTTATTATTATGAGAATCAATTCTACTATTTTTTGTTCTAGGACTTTAACGCTTACAAAAAAATTCGGCACTTGATATAGCCTTTTCCTTGAGCAAGACGCTGAATACGTATAATAGTCTAGTACTTCAAAAACTAAGTACTTGGACCCCTCCTTTGCTAGGCAATCAACAACACTACTATGCTCCCTGCATATGTGAGTTAGTGTTGGAGCTCCCAGCATATGTGAGTTAGTGTTGGAGCTCCCAGCACCTGCATCAAAGACTTGCATTCAAAGACAATGTTATTATAAGGAATATGATCATGTTTTAGCATGTGGATTGCCTCCACAGAGTCAGTGTTAATGTCTAGAGGTGTATAGTTATTATCAACTGCAATTCTTAGACCCTCTAGGATTGCAATGAGTTCTGCTTGGTTGGCAGTTACCATGGTGCATGCTGTGGTGAAGCCCATCTGCTACACACCAAGGTGGTTCCTAAAGACTCCTCCCACTCCTCTTATGCCAGGCTGCTTTTTAACTGCACCATCAATGTTTAGTTTATAAGTTCCAAGGTCTGGAGGTTCCCATTTCAGCTAGATTGTAGTAGTAATTCTATTTTTACTATTATCCTTTCCAGTTAGGAAGTAGTATTCCACAACTTGATGGAAGGTGGATTCCACAGGTATTGGATTGTTTTTGTTGTTGAACAAATTGTCATTCATTGTAAGCCAGATGTTCCATAGGCTGAAAGAAATGACAGTGTCCCAACCAATCCAGTTGTTGTATCTCTTACCTTATAGGGAGTTCCAAGTGTTAAGCCAATTATCCCAAGTCATAGATTTGGAGCTGAAACTATGGATAGATATGCTTTTGTCAGCCAGAGTTCTCCAGAGGTTGGAAGCTTTTTAGCATGAGAAGAATATATAGTTGATATCTTCATTATGCAGGCTGCATTGGTGGCATAGGGGAGAGATGTCGAGGCCAATATTATGCAAGTGCTTCCCAGTGGGGAGTCTATGGTGATGGAAAAGCCATATAAAGGTCTTGATTTTATTAGGCATTTTCAGTTTCCAAATCCATTGGAACTTCTTAGTCTCAATTGCTTCAGTACAACTTTTAGTATTGTGCAAGTATTTGTAGGCAATGTTGTAAGAGAAAACACCATTTTGAATATTGTCCCATAAGGCTTTATCTTTAAAACGACTGTTAGTGGGAATGAAGCAACACTGGATATTAAGCTTGAGGTCAGCAGGTATAGGAAAGGAGAATTGGTCAATGTCCCAAGAGCCATTCCTATAATAATGGTTCACAGTGAGCAACTTTTCCCCTTTATTCAAGGGGTCATGGAGTTGTTGTCTTAAAGATGTCATGTTGGGGATCCACTTATCTTCAAAGAATTTAGCTCTAGTTCCCTTATGAAGAGTCCACCTCATATTGTTAGTGCATATATCTCATCCCTCCCTAATGGACTTTCATGTTCTGGAAGTAATTTGCTTCTTTGGTTGCCTCCTGTACACCTTGCAGTACTTGTTTAGGAGGATTCTAGCCTAGATGGTATGTGCACTATGGTACATTCTCCATGCTAGGCTAGCATGCATGGCTTTCTTTTTCAGCTCGCTCTTTTGGAGGCCCAATCCTCCATTTGCTTTATGGTTGGTAAGAGTGTCCTACCCAATTAAGTGGAGCTTTTTTTTTCCAGCAGTAGTGTCCCCAGATGAAGTTTCTCTAAATTTTATCAATGACACTGGTAATTTTTGGGGAAGTATTATGTATTGCATTACATGGGAAGGGATGCTCCCAAAGGGTTGCTTTAGCTAAGATGGTTCTTCCAGCCATGTTAAGCAATTTTGTCTTTCAGCTTGCTAATTTAGCTTGCATGGTGTCAAGGATAAACTGGAAGTCACTATTGGTAGGTTTAGAATGGAAATTGGAAAGCCCAAGTACTTACCAAAGTTATGGTAGGCCTTAATATTTAGCATGGATGAGCAAATGTCTCTAGTGTCACTGGTACAAATGTCTTTAGTTTTTAGTTTTTGATCAACCACAAATTTTGAAAGTTCCTCCAGCATATACAGTGGTGCATGTAGCAACAGAAATTTTAGGAACTACTTTTCCTAGGAAAGTCGTGGTCTGTAATAATAACTTAACTGGGCATCATGTAGCCCAATCTACCGACAGGGCAACCCCTGAACCTCTTGTTCCATTTTCTTAAATTATAATATCAGCTGCTTCACCAAAAAAACAAAAAAAGTCTAATAATTCAAGATCGAGATAATGTTGGTCATGTCTTGCCCCGTTTGTCATCCCTGGCTTTGATTACTTTTATAATAAAGTGAGTTAGTTCCTCATGCTTATGTCTTGATCATCACAATAATATTCTCATGTATCACCATATTCCCTCATTTAAAGGGAGAGTTAATTTCCTAAATTGTCACTAAACTTGTGCAAACATTCTATTAAATTCACTTTTGTTTCTTTTAGGATAATATTGTTATTGAACTATGTATATCTTTTCAAAATAAGGTGAAACTAAGAAATAGTTAAAGACATGTTTGGCAAGCCACAAGAGAATTGAAATTGGATGTAGTTACACAATTTGACATGACATGCAATATAAATTAACAAGGCAATACTACTAAAGCAAACAAATTGAAACATAAATTCAAAAATAAAAAATAAAAAAACACAACACTCTTTTTATATTTTTTCTTTTCGAAATTTTTAATTTTTTTTTTTACTTTTTTTAATTTTATATCATTTATCTTTCATATCTTTTCTTCTCATTTTCCAACCTTTACTTCTTATTCTTATGATTCAATATAATTGCTCTTATTTTGTATTTTCTTTTTTTAGCACAAAACTGCATTATTATTCTAGTGTTTGAATTAATGTAAAATTTCATTATGGAATGAGATTATGGACTTATGTTTCTTTTCTTTTGAATTATACTTTTACTTAGCTTATGGTGAAACTTATTTTATTTTATGTTGGAATTTGAATACTATTACGTTTTATTTTAATGTTGAATTTATGTTCCAATTTATTTGCTTTAGTAGTATTGACTTGTTATTTCATATTGCATATCATGCCAAACTATGTAATTACATTCAATTCCAATTCTTTTGTGGCCTTCCAAACATGCCTTTAACTATTTCTTAGTTTCACCTTATTTTGAAAAAAATGTACATATTTCAACGACAATATTGTCCTAAGAAAAACATAAGTTACTTTAGTGGAATGTTTGCACAAGTTTAATGACAATTTAGGAAATTAACGTCCTCCTAATTACCTTTGTACAAATGGGAAACATATATAGGTTTTGGGGCTTTGCATGTGATGAAAAGAAGAACGTTTATATTCAACTTTTGTCAAATCTAGGTGCTTCTTTCTCGTGAACTATCAAATGCAGGGTTCAAATTAAACTTCATTTCCCCTTTTCAATCATTTTTTAATTTGACTAATGACTTGAAGATTCTGTTATTTTTTTTGAGTATGGGCTGTCTCCTTTGGTACCTTCCTAACATTCTTTTAACTAATACTATATAGTACAGTAAAATTATATAATTACGTACAGTTAAAACAATAATTAAAGTTTGTAATGATATGCTTACCCTAAGAAAAGGCTAGAGCTTAGGCTAAGCTGCTGTCACCACATCGATGTCTTTCTATTTACTTTTGTATGTTCCACGAATCAGCTAGCGTTCATTGTCAAGAAGTAATCATTGATGAATGGAATGGAATATATGTCACACGTACGTCGGTGAATCGAAGAGAGGAAAATTGTTCAAATCTTATAAAAGAGTTCATGATTCCATTTATTTACCAATGTGGCCGGACATTCCACTCCATTCATCAACCCCTCGCATCCGAAATCCAGACATTTTTTATTTAGACTACTACTATCTTGTCTGGTGCATGCACATTCATGGATCTATTAGGGGTATCCCCTTCTTGCAACTATTCGGTTTCCTTGGGGCCTGCCTCTAATAACGTGTCAAATTAGGTCTTGGACATAACTCACGCTCCAAAAGTTAGCTGAAAGGGAGGAGGATTGCCTAAACCTTATTAAGAATCCAGATTCCATTCATTCACTTAAGCAGAACACTCCATTCCATTCATCAATTACGAATACATTAGTCCTTTAATTCAAGACATTATGATAAGTGAGGGTAATTACCCTGTGATTCAAAATTAAGAAGTGACACTAGTTATATTGCACCTTCTATGGAAGATTATGCTAGCTAGCTGTTACTTTTAATTAAGGTTAGACATGATCTTTGCCTGGAGAAATTCATAGACTTAAACTTTAAATATTAAATAGATGGAAGTATTATAAAAGGGCTTTAGAATTTTCTGTTAAGTTTAATGTTTCAATTAATTTTGAAATAAATTCCTCCGTTAAAACTTTTTGATGATATCTAAAGTACGTGAATGTGAATTGTAACATTCATTCTTCATTTAGTTCATTACGTTATAGGTTCTTGAAAGCTGAAACTTTATTTGTTAAAAAAGTTCATGAGCCTATAATAAATATTATTTATTAAAAGTTTTCTCTTTCAAAACCTTTGTCCTATAAATAGAGATTTCTTTTGGTTTGAAAAGACAAGCACTTGAAAAACACTTTCCCTTGAAAACACTTATGATACATTGATCAAATGGTGAAATCACCAATTCAAGAATAGAAGAGCAACATTCTTGAATGTTACTTGTTTTGTGGCTTAGTTGAATCCCGAAGATAGAGTTGTTATTTATTCTTCCGTTTGCTCGTGGAAAAGACTCCAACTATCTTCAAGAAACGTCTTAGCGTGCCTCTAAGCCAAGCAAGTTTTATTTTGAATATCTTGTACAATTATCATTATTGTTCTAGCAATTTGAAGATAGTTGTCTCTATGGCTTCCACATCAATATCGAATAGTATTCCATCTTTATCTAATCCTAATTTTGAAATATTTGATGGCAAAGACTTTCCTAGATGGCGTGGAAAGATGGAATTCTTTTTAAGACGATTGAAGTTGGCATATGTTCTTGAAGAACCTTGTCCTAATACTCCTGGTTCTGAGGTAGCATCTGACGAGGCTACTTTGATTAAAGAACAAATTGTCAAGTGGCAATATGATGATTATTTGTGCAAGAATTATATTCTTGGAGGAATGTCCAACAAATATTATGATCAATATTACGTTAAATGCAAATTTGCTAAGGAGATCTGGGACACTTTTCAAGCTATTTATTTAGCAGAAGAGGTGAGTTCTAAGAAATTTCTTATTTCAAACTATATGGAGTTCAAAATGATTGATGACAAGTCAATCACTAAACAAGTACAAGAATTCCAACTTATAGCTAATAAAATTGTTATATCTGGAATTGCTCTTGATGAAAACTTCCATGTTGGTGCTATTGTATCAAAATTTCCTCCATCTTGGAAAGAGTACCGAAGCAAACTCTTACACAAAAAGGAAGACTTGACTCTTGAACAATTGTTGCAACACTTGCAAATTGAACAAGAGACACGATATCGTGACAATAATATTTTGAAGGAATCTATCATGAAAGCTCATATGGTTGAAGAAAAATCAACCAAGAAGGAACCTGAAAATAAGAATTTTTCAAAGGCAAAGAAGACTACGAATTTCAAGCGTAATGGTGCCAATTTTAAACCTGGTGAATGCTATCATTGTCACAAAATTGGTCACTATGCGCGTGATTGTAGAATTCTTAAAGCCGAAAAGAAGAAAGAAAAATCAAATAAAAATAAAAAAGATGATCTTGTGGCAATGGTCACAGAAGCATTTATAGCGGAAGATCAAGTGGAATGGTGGATAGATACCGGTGCAACTTGTCACATATCAGGTAATCGAAATTCTTTCAAAACCTATGAATTAGTGGGGGACGGTAAAATTTTATATATGGGAAACTCATCCTCTGCTAAGATTGTGGGAAAAGGAATTGTTGAACTGAAATTTACTTTCGGAAAGATAGTTACATTGATGGACGTATTGCATGTTCCTGATATTCGAAAGAACTTGGTATCAGGTACGCTTCTTTCGAAGCATGGTTTTAAAATGGTTTTTAAGGCAGACAAGGTTATTTTATCTAAAAATGACATGTTTGTTGGAAAAGGCTATGTTGCAAATGGAATGTTTAAACTCAATATTGAAAATGAAAATATTTCTGCTTATCTTGTGGAGTCTCTGGACTTATGGCATGAACGTCTTGGTCATGTGAATTTTAGATCCATTCAACTTATGCTGAATAATGAATTAATAAAAGACTGTGGAAAGAATCATACCCCTAAGTGTCTTACTTGTAGTAAATGTAAGATTACAAAGAAACCCTTTAAGACAGTTGAAAGGACATCCATGCTTTTGAAATTAATCCACACTGATATTTGTAAGATGGATTATTTGTCACGTCATGGAAAGAGGTATTTTATTACTTTCATTGATGACTACTCAAGATATACATATGTTTTTCCATTAAAAACAAAAGATGAAGCATTTGAGACTTTCAAAACATATAAAGCAGAAGTTGAAAATAAATTGAGTTTGAAGATTAAATCAATTAGATCTGATAGAGGTGGAGAGTACTTAAAATTAGATTTTATTGATTTTTGTGAAAAGGAAGGCATTGAAAAACAATTGACCATGTCCTATACACCACAACAAAATGGTGTAGCAAAAAGAAAAATAGGACTTTCATAGAAATGGTTAATTCTATGTTTTATGGATCTGGTATATCTGGATATCTGTGGACTGAAGCTTTATTTTCAGCATGTCATATTTTGAATAGAATTACTTCCAAGAATCATGATGCATCTCCATATGAACTTTGGAATAATTGAAAGCCAAATATAAATTATTTTAAAGTATTGGGTTGTTTTGCTCATGTCAGATTACCAGATCAATATTTGACTAAGATTGGATATAGAGGAATAGATTGTGTGTTTATTGGTTATTCACAAACTAGTAAGGCTTATAGATTTTTAAATCTTGAGACCCCAAGCCCTCACACAATTATTGAATCTTTACATGCTAATTTTTTTGAGCATATATTTCCCAAGAAAAAAGATTCTTTAGAAGAAGATGCAAGTTAAAAAGATTCTTTAGAAGAAGATGCAAGTTCTCCTATATCTCCTCTTAAAAGGAAGGTAGTTGAACCCTTGGAAGGAAGTCAACCAAGGCGTAGTTCAAGATCAGTCAAACCAAAGGATTTTGGACCTGATTTTCAAGCTTATTTGGTTGAAAGAGATCCTGAAAATTATGCTGAAGCTATGTCTTCACATGATGCACCTTTTTGGAGAGAAGCTATAGATGATAAAATGCATTCTATTCTATCAAATAATACATGGGTTTTATCAGATCTTCCCCCTGGATGTAAACCAATTGGTGGCAGATGGATTTTTAGAAAGAAAATGAAATCAGATGGTACTTTAGATAAGTACAAAGCTCGCTTGGTAAAGGTTTTACTCAATTGAAAGATATTGATTATTTTGATACTTTTGCTCTTGTAGCTCGGATGACCTCTATTCGTCTCTTGATTGCTTTAGCAGCAATTCATGGTCTTGTGATTCATCATATGGATGTGAAGATTGCATTTCTGAATGGAGATCTAGATGAAGAAGTTTACATGAAACAACCAGAAGGATTTGTCATTCCTGGTCAAGAACGTAAAGTTTGTAAGCTTCTTAAATCTCTGTATGGATTAAAACAAGCTCCAAAGCAATGGCATGAGAAATTTAGAAATGTTATGATTTCTAATGGCTACTTAATCAATGATGGAGATATCTACATATTTAGTAAATTCCAAGAAAATTCTGGTGTTCTAATATGTCTTTATGTAGATGATATGTTGATCTTTGGAACTAATATTGAAAGAGTCAAGGAAACAAAATGCTTTCTTGCTTCTCAGTTTGAAATGAAAGATCTTGGAGAAGCTGATGTGATTTTGGGCATCAAAATTGTAAGATCAACAAATGGTTTGACTCTTACTCAATCAAGTTATATTGAGAAGATTCTGAAGAGGTTTGGTCATTTTGACGACAGGCCTGCTCCTACACCATTTGATCCTAGCATCAAACTAGTACGAAACTCTGGTGATATTCTGGATCAATTGACATATTCCCAAATTGTTGGGAGTCTTATGTATGTCATCCATTGTACCAGGCCAGATATTGGTTATGCAGTAGGAACTTTGAGCAAGTTTACTGGTAGCCCTGGAGTTGAACATTGGAATGCTTTAATTCGTGTTTTAAGGTATCTTAAGGGTACAATTAATGTTGGCCTACATTATTCTACCTTTCCAGCAGTTCTTGAAGGCTATAGTGATGCTACTTGGAATTCTGATCCAAATGACTCTAAATCTATTACTGCTTGGATTTTCACTCTGGCTGGAGCAGCAACATCTTGGAAATCAAAGAAGCAGACATGTATTACTCATTCAACCATGGAGTCAAAATTTATCGCTATGTCTTCTGCTGGAGAAGAAGTTGATTGGCTGCGGAGTATGCTGATAGATATTCCATTATGGGGTAAGCCAGTACCACCTTTGACTATCTATTGTGATAACAGAGTTGCTATATTTCGGGCTTCAAGTGATTGTTACAATGGCAAGTCAATACAAGTTCGTCTCAAACACAATCATGTAAGAAGATTATTGGAGGATGGCATAATATCGCTTCAATATGTGAAGTCCAGACTCAATTTAGCAGATCCTTTGTCTAAAGGGTTAGGCAAGGAATTAGTGGTACAAACTTGTAATGGGATGGGAATAAAGCCTATTTTAAATTAATTGTACTTTATGGTAACCCTACCTAATGATGTAATCTTGGGTTCAAAGGGAAAAACAAGTAAAGTTACAATTGTGAAACACATCAATAAAATTTCCTTTTTCCCTAAAGAGTGAGTAGATGTGCATAAATCTATAAGACCGATCTCGATTGGAGTAAATAATAACACTCTTGATAGATTTGACAGTATTCCTACTAAAGAGGAGGATTAGATTATATTCTCTTAATAAGTCTATACACCAATTTCGATTGGAGTGTGTAGGAACACTCTTGATAGATTTATCAATACTTTGCTGTAAAGGAGGATGAGATTAATTTCTCTTAATGAAATTCATAGACTATTTGGTCGGAGTATGCAAAGTTACTCTTGATGAATTCACCGCACTAAGTGCGAAGTGGAGGCCGCTTCAGTAAGATTTTAACAGGGAAATCTTAAAGCATTTAGCTAAAAGGATTCAGGACACATGGCCGTAAGGTGTAAAGGATTTTGATTTCCACCGAAACATAGTAATATGCGTGGAGTATTTTTCTACTTCATTCAATGAACCGCTTAGTTCAAGATTCGTTCACTAAGTAGTCAATGATTTAGAAAGTCTTCACTAGCTGATGGTGCAAGTCCAAAAGACACCATTATTGATGCATGTTGCTAGATTAATGTCTCAAATGATTTTTTATTTTTTTAAAGATAAAATTTCTTGAAACAAGTGGGGGATTGTTAAGTTTAATGTTTCAATTAATTTTGAAATAAATTCCTCCGTTAAAACTTTTTGATGATATCTAAAGTACGTGAATGTGAATTGTAACATTCATTCTTTATTTAGTTCATTACGTTATAGGTTCTTGAAAGCTGAAACTTTATTTGTTAAAAAAGTTCATGAACGTATAATAAATATTATTTATTAAAAGTTTTCTCTTTCAAAACCTTTGTCCTATAAATAGAGATTTCTTTTTGTTTGAAAAGACAAGCACTTGAAAAACACTTTCCCTTGAAAACACTTGTGAGACATTGATCAAATGGTGAAATCACCAATTCAAGAATAGAAGAGCAACATTCTTGAATGTTACTTGTTTTGTGGCTTAGTTGAATCCCGAAGATAGAGTTGTTATTTATTCTTTCGTTTGCTCGTGGAACAGACTCCAACTATCTTCAAGAAACGTCTTAGCGTGCCTCTAAGCCAAGCAAGTTTTATTTTGAATATCTTGTATAATTATCATTATTGTTCTAGCATTTTCTACTGTAGCATCTCTTGTAGTACTATAGTATTATTTTTTGAAGTTTGTGGAAGGAGTTATATACACACAACTCTACCTGTAATGTATATTAAAAGTAGTAACTATTAAGTAAATATATAGTAGAACTAATTTGAGAAACCCTTTTATGTGGTCTATATGAAATTCAAAGAGACTCTTGTCATCTCGCAAAAGTATATATACATATAGTTTATATTTTGCAGCCGGGGACATCTTCTTTAATGGTTCCTTAAACATCTTACAATAAGTGCAGCGAAGGGCGTGCCATCTTCTAATAACGATTACTTCAACGTCTTACAATTTATTCTCATCACGAACCTTTAGTTAAGGACATAGATTTGAAACTTTAGAAAGGCGAAGCATGAGTGGATTTCAACTTCTTTTTTTAATGACGATCAAGAGGAAGATGAAATTTCATAATACTAGTACATTCTTTTGTCAAAATTGTAGATCAAGTATTTATTCTCCTCCTTCAACTTCTGATGCACAATTTGGTCAAGAAAACCTAATTCACAGAAAAAGTGAATTTTAACTTTTTAGCTGATAGACCAATTATTATATGTACTCTGATCTAGACGAGGTCATTATAAGAAAATACTTTTAAAAATGGGAAACTATATAAGTTGCACCTCAATTTTGTTCGAATAATTCGGCTTCACCTAATAAGAGCTAGAAAATTAAAGTACTTTAATTTAAAGCGAAATTGACGCTAGCTCTAATTTTTTTTTAGATGTATGCATTTGTTAATTAGTTTGATTGTCTTGGTTGTTAGATGCAGACAAACAATAGAATTGAAATTCATCTTCAATTGTCATGGAGGAACTTTCCCCTTTTTTTTTTGTCAGTCTTAAAAATGGAATGGAGAGGAACTAATGTTGCCCTTAAAAAGGCAAGTGAAAAAACGTTTAAATTTTGGAGAAAATTTTGTACCGAGTTACATAGACTTAATAAACACGTAACAACACTTCTAGTAACTTACAACAACATACTCAGGTCTTAGTATAGTAGCACAAGTGGAGTCTGATAAGTACGAAGAACATATTCATATCTTTGTGAGGTTGAGAGGTTGTTTTCAATAGACCCTCAACTTTTCAAAATATGATTTGAAAGAAATGCAAGAGTAAAAAGTTACGATGAAAATACTGAAGAAAGAAAACTACAAAATGTTAGAGATAATTAAGAAGTACCTTTTCATCATATTAATACGAGAAAGATTGCAACTAATATTATTTTTCGTACAGTTTTCGAACATCTAAATTTTAAATTTAGAATATTAAATTAATCTAGTTAAATTTAGTTCTTAAAATTAGTCAAGTTGACTTTTATTAAACGAAACGTGACAAGTAAAAAGTGAACGGACGGGGTAATAACTTATATTTTTTAAAAAAATCATACCTAACATACTGTAAGTGACAAAAGTTAATGATCGAGCTGGAAAATTTCACAGTTTGGCCGTCCATTTTTAATTACGTACGATGTCATGTGTAATAGCATATTGGGGGGTTATGATTTACTCTATTTAATAATTTTGTAATTGAACTAGTGAAAAATTTAATTTTGAACTTCATTATTTCGAGTTGGTTGTCTTTTGCAATGGGAACACTAGGATCAGGAAGAATATTATTGTCGAATACTCCCTCCGTTTCAAAATAGTTGACCCTTATTGACTTGACACTTCTCTTAAAAAAAAATTATTAAGGGTTTATTTTACCAAATTAGTCTTATTAATTATGCTTTAAAAATATAAATTTGAGTATATATACTTTGTGTAATCATTTAATGATAGGGGTAGTATTGGAAGATCATAATAAAATTCTCTTGATTTCATAAAAGGGACAACTAAGGATTCGTTTGGCCATGAAAACCAAAAACGTATTCACTTTATTTGATTTTTTTAAAGTTGAAAATAGAGTTGGAGTTGTGTTTGGCCATAGTATTTTCAAAAATATTTTAGACTTTGGATATACTTTTTTATAAAGTGATAGGAAAAATTGAGTCCAAAAAAAGTGAAAATACCTCGAGAGATGTTTTTCAAAAAATCAAAAATTGTGAAAATGTATTTCGAAATATTGTGAATAATATTTATGGACAAAAGCCTATTAAATTGAAATAAATATTTTTAGAAAGAAAGTCAATTATTTTGAAATGGAGGGAGTATATAATATCACAGACAATCTTGACTAGCAACATATTCTCATTTCTCTTTTGGAGAATAATAAATACAAAAATTTGCTCCCGTTCAAAGAATAAGTATTACAAAAATTTGCCCCACTCCAAAGAATATTAGTAGTATTTTTTTTTGTAATTTATGGATTTCTTAGACTACGGTCCATAAATTAATAGACCACTGTCTAAATTTTTGTAGATGGTAGACGAAGGTCTAATATTTGTCTTGAGTCATGGCTATACGTATACAGTTTTTAAAAATATGGACGAAATTTTAGTATTAGCCTAAAAAAGAATATTTGTGTAAATCAACCTAATTAATTCGACAACATTTAATTCAACCATATACTCGGGAACTTTGTTTTGGCAAAACCAAAAATATACTACTACGTACTAAGTAAATGAAATTAATTTTTATTGTCTAATTCATACCTAAAACACTGCAGATTTACTAATTAAGAACAATTACAAAGTACTCATAATTAAAGCTGTCAAAAGCTAGGCTTAGTTATAGATGGGCATTATTAATTTTTGCTAGAGCCATAGTAGCACGTTAGGATGTTGTACAAGAACTTGGATTAACCCAGATAAGAAAAAACAAAAATAGAAACAAAATGCAAATAGTGAGAACATTTTTGGAAAATATTAAACCCCGTAGAATAAAACCAAGTTTTTTATTGTTTTTTTTTTCTTTTCAAATCATCAGGTTGAAGCAGCTTCCTCTTGGATTTTACCCAACAATTGATTAACAGAATCAGCAACTTCATCTGCAGTAGTTAGTTGGCACCCTTCCTCTAGCTGATCCATATTATATTCCAATTTCATGCACGCAAAATTCATATAATTAGAGATATAATTAAAAATCATAGAACCGAAAATTTAATACTAATAGAAAAGGAACTAAATTTCTGGACTTAATTGGAAAGGAATTAACTTAAATACACTGAAAGTACTACTCCTTCGCCAAAAAAAAAAAACTTTTTAAATTTGTGGTCTAAAATACTATTTGAGACCATTAGTATAAAAAATATAAAGTTAAATTGTTAATCATGGAAAAGTGATAATTTTTTTAGATGAACTAAAGAGAAAAATATGACATATAGATTGGGACAGTAAAAAAAATAAGCTTTTTCTACATCTTTCTTTGTTTCATTTATTGCCAAAAAGCCTTTCTATATGCATTCTACTTTGTTTGAAACTATCTATTTCCTTGTTATTCTGTGATACATTCTCATATTTCTTTAATAAGAAATTTTATGGACACATCACAAATGATATGACATAGTTAATACTATAAATTTTAAAAATCTTTTTCATTCTATTAAATTTTGCACCTGGTCAAACTTTGAAATAAAGTGAAACAGGAGTAGTACTACATAATATAGGCGTTTGGTCATGAAAATTAAAAAAATTTGAGTTGAAATTGAAGTTAGAGTTGGAGTTATGTTTGATTATGAAAAAAATTAAAAAAAAATTTGACTTTTTGTGAGAAAAGTAAGAGTGAAAACAAATAAAACTTGTTTTCACTTTTCCGAAAAAAAAATTCACTTTAGTGAAATAAATTTTATGGCCAATCACCACAAAATTTTACTTTTTCACTAAAGTAAAATAAATTTTCAGAAGAAAGTGAATTTTTTTATGGCCAAACGGGTTGTATATTAGGTTGTAGCTGCTAGTAATTATATTATTATGCGCATTAACATGTACGATATTTATCTTTTAAGTGACCTCATAATGTAGTGCGTATTGAAGTTGATTGACCAAATGAGGAAATAGTGTACTAACCTTGAGACTGACGGAGTAAAGAACCATATGGTCAACAGTGGTGACATTGAGATGTAGTACAGTGAGCCATAGACACTGAAGCCCAGCTACTATTTTCAAGAGCTGTTTTGGTCTTCTCTTTGTTAGTATCTTGAGATTGGCATGGCTCTCCGCCATGCTCACTTCAATGTCCGCCAACGCAGACATTTTCTCAGTGGCCAGAGAAGAGTCACATCCGGCAACAGCATCTGCTGCCGGAGAAGTACTGTTGGAATGAGTTGTGTACTGTGGAAAGGCGAAGTAATCAGCAAATAGTGGAGTTGATAATGAGCTATGATGATCAGAATGTTGTTGTTGTTCTTCTTGTGGTGGTTGTTGTTTTTGAGAATGGCTTCTCTTTTGAGCTTGTAGGGTGTGAAGATGGTGTTCTAGCTCCTTCACAAAGTTTATGGCTCCTCCAATTATTGATGCTTGGTCTCCCTGAAATTAATATATTCATTTAATTTCATAATATTTCAATAAAAAATTTAAAGGAATGATATCTATAAGAAAAAGAAAACACATAACATGATGTGTTGGGGCAGGGCCAGCCGCGAGGTGGACTCAAGAGGTTCATTCCAATCCAAATTGCATTGAACTTCTACCAGAAGCAGAGAAAACAGACTATTGATATTTGTTTGATTCTAAATATCTGTACAATTTTTTTAGAAAAATTGAACATATCCTTGCTAGGCCTAGGCTTCACAGAAATATATGAGTATATTTTTGTTCAAATCCTGCATCCGCTACCGATCATATGAATTACTCCTACATAAAGGGTTTCAATAAACATTTTCATCGTTATAAAGAAGTACTACTAGCAAGTAATAAATGCAGAATATCACGGCATGGACTTCTCCAAAAAATTAAAATCTCGACCAGCTTCCCTTTGTATAGAAACTTTCTAAAATTTACTACTAGTTCAATTAATTCAGTTCTCTTTAGGGCAAAAGACAATTAAATTACGAAGAAGCGTGACAATCCTTTTCATGTTTTTGCCAATTTTTACAATTACAAAAAGTTCATCAACTTTATGAAAAAAGTAAAACTAAAATTAAAAATATATTCATAAAAAAGCAAAAGAGGACGAATATACCCTTTGAACATAGGAAGGTGGCATTAAAGATCGAATAACAGCAAGGTACTCATTCATCTGTTTACGTCGATTACGTTCAACAGCAATGTGTGTCATTCTTTGGTTCTCCAATTCCTCCTTGTTTTTACAACTTCTCGTTCGTCGTCTTTTACGGCGGCCGGAAGCAGCTGCGGCGGCCACGGAGGCCGCCGCAGGAGTTTCCATTATGGCCGCCGGAGACGCTTCCATAAACAGATGATGATCTTCTAGTGAAGAGTTTGGATCCCAATTGTTGTACTCTCGTGCATTGTTGTTGTACATCAATGATGATGAAGATTCCTCCCTATTAATATTAGTATCCAATAAGCTTGTAAATGACATTTCTCCTTCTCCTCCTTGTAATAAATCCAACTCATAATTATAATTAAAATTACCCAAATTATTATAGTACTCTTTGCAACCGTACCCAAATGATTCTCGATTGTAAATCACTGTCTCTAATGCCATCTTTTTTCTTTTTTTTTGGAAAAAAAAAAAATTGATCCCAAATACCCTCTTTCTCTTTAATTTATTTTCATCACATTTATGATATATGTGTGGACAAGAAAAGTGGTTTGGAAGGCCAAGAAAGAAAAAAGAGGACCAACAAAAGGAGAGGAAGAAGAGAAATAATGTTTCTTCCAAAGAAACTAAACTTTATATTGGAAGTTTTAAGCAAAAGCACAAGCACTAGAATTTACAAAGGACCAAACAAATATAACTTTTTTATGATCTCTTTTTCTTGAAGAAGAGCTTGTTATATATAAGAGAAGGGGGGGAAAAAAAGAGCACTGAATTTAACCTAACAAAGTGTACACAGAATTATACCACACGTGACACTTAAGCAAGCTTGCCGGACCACACCACGATTATAAGAAAACTAAGTTGGAGAAATTAAGAGAGAAGATGGGGGTGGGGTGTTGGGGGGATTTAGGGGTGGGGTGGGCGTGGGGGGGGGGGAGTGAATAGCTTAGCTCCTGAATATGTGTACTGAGAAACTCTGATGACTAAAAATGGTCCCCTATATAGATTCACCAAGATGCTGAACATATGTTGGGACCCAACAGAGGCCAAAGACAAATGACATTTAATAGTGGTCGTAAAATAATTAAACCATGTACATATATATGGTCAGCAATTTTGTTGTAATAGTACTCACTTACAATATGGTATTGATTCCTTGTTATTAAGGGTATCGTATAAATGAACCATTTAGCAAATTAATACTCCACACGAACAGAACTTGAGTTCTAGTTATAATAGGTTCGACATAACTCCAGTAATTTTGGTTAAAATTCTATTTTTGTTATTAGAGAATTATCAAAAATTCAATAAGTCGTATTTTTTAGAATCATGCACTCATAAGTTTTAAATTCTGAATTTGCCTCAACTAATCAATTGATCAACAACACATTCAGTATAGTCAATGTACGTAGACTTTACCCTATCTCTAAGGTAGAGATCCTTAGAGACTATTTCCGACAGACCCTCGACTCGAGAAAAATAATTCAAAGCAATCCAAAAAAAAATAATAAAAGTAATAGAAATAACAGATAGTAACAAAATAGTATTATAACAAAAAAATATGAGAGTCGAAGTGCAAGAAAGAACGTATAGTAGCAGAAATCCATGAACAAAAAAAAACTACGAAAGTAATACTACGACTACTACTATGAACGAACAACAGGACAATACACTCCTACGTACTAACCTTCTGCCGAACTAATTCATAATTATCCAAAAAAAAATTAAAACAAACATCATGTACTAGATAAAATATACCTAATGCTGCTTTTTATGATAACTTTGAACTGTAACAAATAATATGGTAGGTAGAGAGGTATCAATTAGGTGTTTAAGAAAAAAACTTAAGTTATCTACTATTCATATTGTATATGGTCACTGATTATGTTAATACCTTTTCATCTTTTTTTATTTTTTTAAATTTTTCATCCACTGTTCTCTATCAACTTTAAGTCCCTGATAATTTGGATTCCCGCTGCATAAGGTACATTAAAGGGAGGAAGAGCTCCTATCATGATTTTTACCTTTCTCATGTTGCTCGAACATGAGACGTCTAACTAAGTTTTTACCTTATTAAACATTATTAAGAATATAATTTGTGAAGTACAAAAGTGCATATAGCAAAGTATTTCAGAAGTAATTACTCTTTACCTGTTGAATTACTCAAAAACTGAATGTGATTAGTGGTGTGTTTAGGAAACAATGACAATATATGTACAAACAAAGGCATTAAGTGAAGTGCATTGTCAACTATGTACAATCAAACTGAAATTAAAATTGGGGCCAGTGATATCGTCATTAAAGATCCTAAAACTTACACCCAAGTGGGTGCATTCTGTATAATATATGCACAATTTTTTTGCCTAAATACTGCATACCCTTTGTTTCATTTGGTCATAGTTGGACCCTGTCCACATAACCAATGAAAAAGAAAAAAAGAAAGAATCTATTGCTGACAAAAAGTTGATGTTAGCTCAGAGATTCTAGCAAGATCTGGAAAAAAGTGCTCTCTGCCTCTACCTTGCTTGTGTTTGAGTGTCTATAGTCTATAGTAACAGAGAGAGGGAAAAAAAAACTAATTTAAGTTATATACAGTAAATATTTGTTTGGTTTTCCGCCCTGTGTTCGATAGATGGTAGACGTGCATAGAAGAGGAATTAAAATTTTGAATTCATGAGTTTAGGTTGTAGAAAATACAAAATTATTGAGTTTTTGATAAAATTATTTATATAGTGAAATATTTTAATGCTAGTAAAGTATGAGCCATAGCTATATAGAGTTTTACCGAACCTACATGAGGGGTGCTAACTCTTCCTCTGGTCAATACATTGAGGCTCCAATCAATCTGAATTGAAGTCATGTAAGACTCATTTAAGAGGAAAATACTTCATGACAAGGGTTTTTTATTCTCACGGCTTGAGGCTATAAATTCTAATTATGTGTTGAGGGATTCTGTCCATTATAATTACAATTTAATTAATTCCAACACGTTTTCACTCTATTTTTAAGTTATCGTATCAAACTTGATATGAAAATATATCTGTTGTTCTAGGTGAATTTTTCTGATAAACATTAATGCACGGAATTAAATCTCAAAAATACACAATAAAAAATATTTTATCCAATTCAAAATAAGTATCATGTAACTCATTTCACGTCCATTAAAAAGTTACAAGTAAATAGTATGAGGTGGCTCAGGTTGGTTTTTGGAATATATATCAGTTGAAGCAGAGGAATCCATGTGACTAATCAACAGAAACAGAGTATACGATGATGCTCTTTTTCCTTCTTACTTTCCCAAGACTCCTGTCTTCTCTTCTTTCTTCTATCAATAAAATTAATTAATTAATTAATTAACTTAATAAAACATTCTTTATGTTTAATTTTAGTACTTGATTAAATTAAACTCTCTTGTCTAAACAAGACATTCTCTTTAGGATTTCATGTTTTCCTCCTCTTCCTCGATTGCCCTTTTCAATGGAATATTAATTTGGCTCATTTGCTCTATGAGTTTACGTTAATTAATTGTTGTTTCATTCCTTTCACATCTTTTAATTATATTTAAATAAGGGACACAATTGAAGGATAAAACCAAAACTCCCAACTGGCATATACTTCGAATGTATCATTAAATACGATTTTTAGTTGTTTAGGGTTGATGAGGTGATTAGCAAGCGTGATTAGAGAATAATGCAACTTGACTTAGGTGTTGATTTATTTTTAATGCAATAAGTATGATTCCCTTTATCTCTCAAGATAGACCGTGGCGAAGCAAGAAATTTCCTTAAGGATGTTCAAAATTTAATATATACGTGAAAAAGTAATTTTGATCTATATACTTCATATAATTTTCTATATACTCACTATGTCCCATTTATGTGGCACAGTTGAAATTTCGAGAACCAACCAAGTTTTTCTTTGACCAGAATTTCATTATATGTCTTTAAATATATTAACTTGTTAATTATTGTGATTTAACATAATTTTCAAATATATAAATTTTATTTCAAAACACTTAAGATATTTATGTCAGAAATCACGATCAAAGTTTTGAAGTTTGTATCTCAAAATTTCAACATTGTCACATAAGTTAAGTTGGGACAGAGTGAGTATATCGTCTAATTTTTTGACGAAGGGTGTTCAACTTACCATCCTACGTTGCATTTAGCTACGCCAATGGTAAGGGATAAAGTCCGCTTACATATTACATTCCACAAACTTCACTTGTGAATTTACGCCGAATATGTTATATTATTGTTGATGTGAGTATGATTCCCTTCTATGACGAAAATACACGTATAGATACACAGCTTTGAGAAAGTCATAGGGATTCTTTTCTGGAAAATTACTCCTCCTAGCTCGTAGCAGGTTCATGTCCTTTTCCTATATTAATTATTACGAAATCGTACTTTGTAATTTGTGGTCTGCATCACTGTCCTTTTTGGAACAATTGCATCTTTTTTGTGTAATCAGTTTTGCCTTGTCACAAGTGCTAGTCCTATTTTTAAAAATATAAATAAAAAATAAAATTGTAAGTAACAAATTTCTGGCAAGGCTTAAAAATAGAAGAGAAGTAGAAAGTGAAGGAAAAAGAGAGAGAAATAGAAATTGCTTCTGATATAATGAAGGGGACTGGACATGAGTAAGAGAGATTTGCAGCCTAATGGCTTGAAATAGCAATTACTGTATGTAGTAGGCTAAACATTAGTGATCAGGCTGTTTAGAATAACAGAAAATATTTTTTGAAAAGTCGTACTTAATATTTGGTTGTCTATATATTTTGCAAGAAAACCATTTATCATGAGAAAGCACGTTAAAATTAACTAAGTAGGCGTTCGAACATGCGATTTCATGTCTGTGATGTAAAATTAGTGTTTGGTCATGCGATTTCATGTCATGATTTCATATCATGACATGAAATCCCAAATTCTCCAAAAACTATGATTTGAGAACATCAAATCATGATTTGGGATTTTTCAAATACAAAAGTTAATCCACAAGTTTATATTTTATAAAAAAATACCTCACTATTTATATCTAACAACCATTTATTTATATGTAAATAAATTTTATAATTCATATTATTAATTTTTAAATCATTTATATCTCATATAACTATTACTCTCACCAACATAAAATTTATTATTACTTCAAATCAATTCCTACTTTACCATTAAAAAATTATTCATTAAAAAATATAATTTTTCATAGTGAATTAAAGGGATAAGACTCTTATCAGCTATCACTATGACATTAAATTGAAAAGTCAATTTTCTTGACAATAGTAGTATGCAGTTGCTATTTTACCATTACTCACATCTACTGATTGTTGAGTAATTAATTTTTTGTGAGAATACCAAAGGAGTAATGAAAAATTCACTAACAAACGACTCAAAGTAACAATATTAGTTCGTCTTCTCGGTTATCTGATTGAGAAATGCAAGTTCAACGTGAGGAGATTGTCCGTACTATGTAGGAGGATTATATTAAAGAGTAGTATACCACAACTCATGTTCAATTTCACATTTTTATTGAACTAAAGTTTAATTAATAAATGGTGTATTTTTTTTATAATAGCTTTGTGATAGTACATTATACTTTGTTATGAACTTTTGCTTATTTGGTAAGATTGTATAAAGAATTGGGGCAATTTTGATAGTTTTCACAACTTATGAGGTTTTTATGTTCATGAGAAAATATACAACATTAAAAGTCCAAATTGCATGTACAAACAAAACGTTAACTTCATATCATAATTTTATCTTACATGGCCAAACGAGGCCTAAATTTGATCAATTATGTGTTCATAGAGACTTGTCTTTTACTCTTTTAATCTCAATTTATATGCCAAGCTGTCTTCATAGTTCATCCCTAAAAGAATCTCATCTTTCTAGAAACAACTTAATCTTAAAATTTCTTTTTTGAAATGAATTATAGTCGCACGCAGATGTCTAATGTTTTTTTTTAGATTACAAATTTCAAAAATCTTTCATTCGTTCTTAAACTTTGTGCCAAATCAAACGATACCACATAAATTAGAAAGGAGTGAGTCCCAAACTTTTTGAAAATCAATCCAATTATCATCAAGTTGGTGCACTATTTGGTCATTATTTTGTTGTTTTTTGACACACCGTCTTTGAATGCAATTAACACCCTTTAATTTAAGTTTAAATTGTAAACTTTAAAATCTTAATCTACAATCTTAAATTTTATATCCCGTCAAACTAACAAATAAATGAAACATACGTTGAAATATGAGAAAATAAAACGACTCTTAAACGACTCCAAGAGCCCTAAGCCCCCGCCATGGATTGAGAGATAATATCCTTTTATCCTAAATTAAGCATCTAATTACTAATTATATTTAGATTTGGGACATTTTATGGATAGAGTTACAATATACTAAAATATTAATTAATATTTAGGTTCTGTCAACCATTACGAACACTACTAACCCTAGATTATTTTTCCTGTCTAAGCTATACATATGTCTTTAATTTTAATAATATTAAAAATCTTAATTGTACCTAGCATGTCCTTGTTATGATTACAACTCATAATCTAATAAAGCACCAAAAGTGACCTTACTTTAAGAAGCGATTGTTTAACCCTAATAGCATGTGTTGTTAGCGCAAAGCGCGGTCAAAGCTAATTAAAACTAATTAAATCCTGCATGGTCATGTGGGCACGTACGTATAATATATGAATTAATATCTGCAATGCATGTGTTTAAGCTAATTAATAGTACTATATTAGCAAGAATATATAGATATATATATATATATATTTCCTATGTACTAGCTAATTACTAGATGAAGAAATCCTCAAGTTAGGAGCCTCAAATTCTGGGAAGCTGCTTGTTTGCTCTTTTGTTGTCTTCTGGATGAAGCATATTCTTTGTTAATTACAAGTAATAATTAATCAATTTTAATCACTTTAATTGTGTCATGGAAATATAAATCAGCTTTCTTGATCTTTGAGTTCAACTAGGGGTTTTTGCTAAAAGTTAACGTGCAAATAGTATAAATCAGAATTAGATCTAGAATTTGAATTTATGAGTTCTGATTCTAGAAAATAATAACATACTGAATTCTAGATAAATTATTTATATCTATGAAATGTATTTCTTAATTACATAAATACAAGTTTTAATCAGAATTTTAACTCCACCTCTGAGCGTAAGCTCAATGTAAGCCAACTAGAAAGGAAAAAAATCGTCTAGTGCATTCTACTTCAATTCTATTGAGAATTGTCAAACGAGAGGAAAAAGAAACATATTTGCTTCTGTATTTATGTTAATCAGTTAGGATTATGGATTAATTAACTTTTGGCATGTTGAAAGGTACTTTCTAAATGATTGGAATTGTTTGCAGTCTAAAAATTTACTGAAAACGTCGGTGATTAATAAATGATATTTTACAAGTATTAGAAAAAGGAATTCATATAATATCTTTTTCTTTTATATAGTCTGTAACATGAATGCTAACTTATTAATAGTTGTTAATAATGTTCAATCGGAAATAATTATTTTGGTGAAATACCGAATGTTTTGGTGCATGTTGGACACGAATATTATTTAATGGATGAATGGGATTCAAATTAGTGTTTGGGAGTATTAAGAAAAAATTTCCAGCATGTATGTGACGAGTATATAACTATATATACATGAGTTGAAGTATGAGTTATGAGATTGAAATAGATCGAGTTCGTAAAATTAGCCCATCAAAATATAATCTGTTAAGAGTAAGAAAGAATTTCCATCATATAAGTGACGAGTATATAACTATATATACATGAGTTGAAGTATCAGTTGAGTTATGAGATTGAAATAGAGTTCGTAAAATTAGCCCATCAGAATATAATTCGTTCAAAGTTCATTTAATTCATTTCATACCATTAAAAAATGTGTTGATATGTAATTTAAATTGACTCATAAGAAATCTTGACAAAGTATTTTGAATCTTTTATAAGAAAATGTAGTATGTTATATATTGGCATAAGAAAGAAAAATAAATAGTTTTATTAGGTACTATAAAACTTATAAAAGATCAAATAAAACAGTTATAAAGTTAATAAGAATTGAGGAATATATTTAGCTATGATCCTCATTTTAACTTATTTTAGCTCAAGTAACTTTAGAAAAAATCAATATCTGCTCATTTATTTACTCAATCCATTTTACCCCGCCTAACTTCACCCCCAATCCATTCATTTCACACCTTTGATTGAAATATATGAGTTATATACCTCGCTATTTTCTTAAAATACAAGTTATACAAGTTGAATTATGAGATTGAAATATGAGCTATGTACAAATTGATCAGTTTTGTCCATAAGAATGATTGTGAGCTAGCGTTTGAATAGATTCGCTAGTTGGATCGCTACATTATCATATTCCTGTTGGGCTTAATTAGTACAAAATATTTTTAATATGTGATATGATATTGTTCATTTGGTATCAATCTCGCTATTTATTAAAATGCCTCACACTCACAATAATTTTGGAGCACATTATCACGATCCACGAGTCAATTTATAAGATTTATATGTCTCACTTACAAGGCCGAGCATTTATTGTCTTCTGATCTTAGAGCTAGCATTTTTTTTCTAGTGCATGTACGTTCGTTTCCAAGCTATCTTTGGCATGATGAAGGTAGAAATGGAGCCCCAAGCCCCCAACCATCATTCGTCATCTCGTACTCCTCTCATCGAACAATTGTTTTAATACCAGTTATTGGGCTAAATTAATTCAAAAATACTCAAAACATGGAACAATATAGTATCATTTGGGAGAAGCAACTTTATATATGTCTGAAATATCAGTGATTTTCCTGAAAAGACCTCACACTATATTATGCCTAAACTTTATATATAACTTCCCAAATTCTTTCAATTACCGACGTGAAACTTTATTCATACATACGTACAACCATTCTAAAAGGAGAATATATACCAATTGGCATAATTGTGCCTTTTGTATAAGAACTTGAGATTTATATAGCAAATCATTTGAAAACAATACACTCTATACGAACTGCATCCATCATTAATGTTGATTATTCATTGAAAGCAAATATTCTCTAGAGAGGAAAATTAAGACAATGATGTGACGAATGTGATTAATAAAGTGAAGTCACACTGCCGGCTCAAGGGGGAAGCAACTAAAAGCCATTGCTTTAGGACCCCCAAAGTAAAGGCCCCATATTTTCCTTACTATTAATATTATATAGTATTCCCTCCGTTCGATTTTACTGGTCACAAATTTTCTAATTTGATTTTCGTTGTTACTTGTCATTTTTCACTAATCAAGACAAGACAATTTTTATTTTCCTATTTTATCTTTAATATTAATTATTTTTTCTCCAAATTAATTTCAAGACACAATAATAAATATCATTTAATAGGGGTACTATGGTAAAATAGCTACGTCATTAATTGTTTTTCTTAATGGGTGTGCAAGTCAAATTGTGACAAGTAAAAGCGAACGGGGGAGTATATATATTATAGAATCAGCATCATTATTATTTTTAAAAACTAGATTTATGCTTGTCTTTTGGGAATTTTATAAAGTTTATCTAGAAATAAATAGATGTTATTTAGATAAATAATTCCTCCATCTCATTTATGTGTCGTTTTTTGCTTTTCGGAAATCAATTTGGCTACTTTTTTAAGCTGAAGAAGATTAGATTAATATAATATTTTAAAATTTAGATGTTCACAAACTATATAAAAAGTGCTATATATTAAATTTTTTCTCATGTCAATATAAAGAAAAAATATATTCAAAATATGAGTCAAAATTTATATAGTTTGACTCTCAATATCAATTAATTCTCTTCATTTAATGACTTTATTTTTGCAGTACTAAGTAGATGTTAATTTTTTTTTCATACATTTGGAATAATTGTTATAAGTTTATTTTGAATTGAATTAAAATTGAATTAATGACTTGATCCACTCTCTATAAGAAGTAATCTAACTCTAAAAATTGAATTCATGACTTGATCCACTCTCTATAAGAAGTAATCTAACTCTAAAAATATTAGAAAAGACTTTGTTTGTCTTTCTATTATAAATATCGTCACTTTTTTCTTGCATATTGCGTGTTTGTTACGAAATTTTAGTAATTTGGATATTCCAATTTATGTGGCATTTTTCAATTATTAATAAATGTAAGGGCCTCTTCTTAAAATTGGCTTTAGGCCACAAGTACCGTTGAGCCGCCCCTGTGAAGACTAGACAAAGACACACAACTATGCAAGACGTCATTAAATAGGTTACTGAGCTGGGAGAATAAACCTAGATTAATTAGATTAGATTAATAAACTAATCCGTTTGAGTTTTTCTTTGAGAGAAAGTCATAGAAATGTCCAATGGATCCAAGCATTATAGATTTTTGAATATGTATTCTTATCCCAAAGTTTGAAATTAGATGTTGAACAAAAGGACTATTCTTTATAAGAATATTAATTTCCAAATTCTCAGGTATTTGTCGTTATATAAATAGGATGAAAAGGCTATAAAATAATGCGTCTAAACTAAGAAACAAATTATTATCCTCTTTCATTGAATCTGGAAATCAATTCCCTGATCATTGATCGTCTATTAATAAACATTTTTGTTCCTTCCTTTAGAAAAATATTTTAAAATGAAAATAAGGAGAAACAGACAGAATTGTCGGGTGTGTTTGGTATGAAGGAAAATGTTTTCATGGAAAACAAGTTGGTTTCTTACTTATTTTCTCATGTTTGGTTGGTGAGTGGAAAATATTTTTCGAAAAATATTTTCTAGTGTTTGGTTGGTGAATGAAAAATATTTTCTAGAAAATATCTTTTAGTGTTTGGCTAGAGAGTGAAAATAATTTATAGGAAAATAGTTTCTGACCCGGGAATCAACTTCGACGTCCGAACAGGGACCCAACCCCGACCCCAACTCTCAACTCGAGAATCGACCCCGACTCTGGACCCGGGACCAAACTCCAACACCCTACTCCCGACTCGAGCACCGACCCCGACACCTGATCCTGACCCTCGAACCGAGACTCGATCTTGACACCCGATTTGGGACCCGAGCCCGACATCGGATCCCAACTCTCAAACCAGGACCCGACCACGACACCCAACCCCAACTACCGACCGACACCCCGAATCGGGACCTGACCTCGGCACCCAATCTGGGACCCGACCCCGACACCCAACTAGGACCCAACTTTGAAACCCAATTCGAGAGTTGACCCCGACACTTGACTCCCGACCCAGGACCCGACCCTGACTCTCAACCCGAGACCCGATCTCGACTGAGGTCCAGACCTCGACTCCCGACCCGAGATCGAAACTTGACCCTGAATCTAGACTCGGGACCTGACCCTAGCACCCGACCTGAGACCAACTACCACATCGAGACTGAAACTTGACCCCGAACTCGACCTGGGACACGACCCCAGCACCCAATTCGAGACTTAACCGAGACTCCTGATCCAAGACCCGACCCTAACTCCCGACCCGTGACTCGTGACCCGACCTCAACACTTGACTCGGGACCTGACCAACCCCGAAACCTGATCTGGGACCCGACATTGAGACCTGACCCCGACACCTGACCCTGACTCCCGACCCCGACACTCAACCCGAGACCAACCCTCGATTCCTGACCTGACCCCGACTCCTGACCCAGGACCCAACCCCGACTCCCGACCCGGCAACCCACCCACGACCCAACCTTAACTCTCGTCCTGAGACGCGACCCCGACTCCCGAGTCTAGAATCGGGAGTCAGGGTAGGGAGTAAGATCCCGTGTTAGTGTCGGAAATCGGTAACCGAGACTTGGGTTAGGGTGGAAAGTTGAGGTGTGAGGTTGAAAGAGAGTTTTGGAAAATGTTTTTGCTACTTTTTGAAGGGAAGTCATTTTCCTTCAATTTGAGGAAAATAAGTTGATTTGGAAAACATTTTCCAAAACATTTAAGTCAACCAAACATGAGAAAATTAGAAAACATTTAAGTCAACCAAATATGGGAAAATTGGAAAACATTTTCCAGAAAATGATTTCCTTCATACCAAACACACTCGTAATCTTGCACGTTTAAGAACATGAAAAAGAACATGTCGACTAAATTCTTCATTTGGTGTTACCAAGAATAGTCTTTGGAAATTTTTTCAGATATTATTTATATTAAAGCTAAGATCGATAATAATGTTAGCAAATATAATCAGATAGTTTTCAGATAAAATCTGAGTATATATTAAAGGTTGATAATGATGATGAAATATTGATTAGACTAGTTACGAAGTTAAGAGATGAATAATTTTAGAAGAAAACGACTTTACTCAGAGAGTGAAGGAATTCATTCTTTTTTCTCCTTCGATAGAAAATATTTTCCCTCGATCAATAGTTTCTGGCAGTCAAACGCCACAAAATAAGCCAGATTTAAACATTTTTCGAGAAATATTATTTGTCATCATTATTGGTTAAAACGTTTTACTAAAATCAATTATTAACAAAATAGAACTATATGAAAGGGAATTTGTAGAATGCAACACATTATTGTACCCAATCGAGTCACAACATTTTTTTCAAAAGAGAGGTTAGTTGTCGTTGGAAAATAATTAGACAGATGAAATAGTAATTCAAAAAGGTTGATTAATGACTATTAGTTCAACGACAAAATAAAGTGAAAATATATGTTGGAAAATGTGAACTTATAGATTATAACAAGAACAAAAAAAAATCCTAATCACATCATTAATTCGAAAGTCGAAGATTTATTTAAAAAATGCAAGGTTATGATTTTCAAAATGTATTTTCAGCTTTACAAAATAACATTACCACAAATTAGAGTAATTTTGAACCTAGTTTACCTAGCACAACCTTTTGATGGAAAATTTGTTCCAGCAAAAAAACCCTACATTTATTTATTTATTTATTTTGTGCTTTGTAAATTTGTGAAGCGGAAATACATGTAAATTTGTAAATTTGACTACATAATCATGTTCTTTTACCATATCAGCCGTACTCTCATTTAATTGATGAAAACGACATCTTGTGAATTCTTCTCCTAACTAGAGGATCAACTCGATATCTTCATATATACTCTAAAAAAATTCCTTCTTAAGATTATCAAATTTAGACATCAAAATATATACACATTTTGAGGGATTGTTGGGTGCATATTCATCGGGGGATTAATTTGGGCATAGTACAAGTTAACACATTTATAAGAAATTGGATCAATTTGAACTAGATAGACTATATCGAAATCTTCCATAGAAAAACTAAAACAAAAGCAAATAGTAAATGGAGAAACAAAACAAATATAAGAATGATTTTGAGTTGGTGATTGGATTATTAAAACTCTTTGTTTAGTTCAAATTGATCTATCCATCTTGATGCAAACAAACTTTGAACCGTTAGGATTCAACTCATGCATTGATTCAATCGTCATCTCAGCTTTAGGAAAACACTTCATTATGGACACCTCTATTCCTAGTTGAAAGAAATGCATAGTAAACTGTATCAAGAAGAAGAAGATGACGACAACAACAACAACACTGCATCGTATCCCCTTAAATTTGTTGATAAATTTTTTTTTTAAACACTCGAACATAGCACATTTTAATTGAACATTTGAACACATAATAAAATATTTCTATCAGACACTTTTGATTAAAAATTTTAAAACGTCTTTTTCAATAAATATTATTGTCGACATAATGGATGTACGTGTGGGAATAGAAAAGACGGGGAACTTGTCGGATTCATTTGGATGGGCTTTGTAGGGTCCGACAATACATGTCAGTTAGTGGGCCATTACTGTTCCTCCTTCGGCCCACTAAAACCGCGGCGGATCAGCCTACTTTTTTTATGTGTGAAAGCACCTGAAAAACCATGGGCTCCTCTTTCTATTTTTGCATTTGGGCTTTTGTTGTCTTGTTTGTGTGCACAATAGTTGCCAAAACAGCTAACGTCCTTTTCTTTTACTTTTTCTAATTGTATTACTCTGTCTGCTTCAATTTATTTGTTCGATTTTGACTTGGCTTCTTTAATTTAGTGGTATTAAATATATCATGTAGAAAGTTGAAATCAAAGAGTTGTTAGAAAAAGTAAAGGGCCATTTTTTAGCTGAAATGGACTAAAAAATAAGGTAAGGAAACAAATTGAAACGGAAGGAGTATAAAGATGAGACAGCCATCAATTTTCTTTACTGTATTGTTGTTATTTGTAGGGCTAGCAATGATTTTGACCTGTAGTTTAATCTGTATTTTGCGCTGGCTGATTTGAGCGGACCTCCTTTTTTGGGGTGGGGCGGGGGTGGGGTGGGGTGGGGTGGGGGGTTGGGATTTTAACATTTTTGTAGTTGTTATTTGTATACATTCAGTATATTATGTATAAAAGAATATATAATCAGTGTAGAATATCTCCGTGTTAAATTTGTAAGTTAGAAGTTTGAGTCACATAAGTAAAAAAAAAAAAAAAAGTTTCTGAAACTTAACACTTAGTATTAGTGCATCAATGAACTACAGAGTTTAAAAGTAAATTCAGCATCATCTACGATCCAATTTGGGAAATACTTCTCCCAAGTGATCTCTTTCAACAAAGAAATAGAAAATCTAGCTAAACCATGAGCTATTGTATTCAAACATCTAGGAATATAGATAAAATCGACGTGATCCAATATGCTTGAGAGCTTCCACTTGGAATGAAGTGGTAGAGGTTTTTACAATTGAAAATTTAAGTTTGGTTTTTACATTAATAGTTAAAAACGACTTAAATAATTTTGGAGACGAATAAATAATTTTTAAAGATGAAAAACAAATTTGGTTGGAGAGAAAAATAGGAATTAAGTTTTGGACAAAAATAACATTTTGGTGCCAACTTTTTAATTAAAAATACGAAAAGGGGAAAACAAAGACAAGGTTTGCCTCGTCTTATCTTTTGTTTTGGATTGTACTTTTAAATAATTTAGAATCCAAACTGCAACGTGTCTATCTACTAGTCAATTCATTTACTAAATCAAATATTTTTTCTTGTCTGTCTTTCTGATGAACTACTCTAATAACAATAACATACCATGTGAAATCTCACGGGTTTAGGGAGGGTAGAGTATACGCAGATCTTACTCTTATCTCTTGGAGATAGAGAGATTATTTTCGAAGGACCCTCAGCTCAAGTGTATGAACTACTCTAACTACTATGTTAGTATTCTCACACATTATTACTTCACTTAATAGGTTTAAGTTCTCTCAATACCAACAAGTTATTGTGTCTCTTTATCCTTAATTAGAGGTCTCGTTTCAAGTCTTGGATATAAATTTAGTGACATATATGCATTATTCAGGTGCAGGTAAAAGGCCACAACCAAAGCCAAGCTGTGAAGACCACAATAACTAATTTGGGCTTGCAGATTTGTTGGATTTAAGGTAAAGAATTGTTAATGGGCTTATAACTAAAACAATGTGTTATTGTGAATATTGTTTCTAAATCCACTATATTATGAAATAGATTTAGTTTGGGGGAGCGGAAACGAATTATTTATTTGTTGTCAAATTTATCAAAGAGGAGGACACAACAATACATTATCATTCTTTTAAGGGGAAAGTACATAAACTAGCAAATTTAAGTCCATAATTAAGCTAAATAGCAATACTTTAATAAAATTATCCGAAATAGCAAAAGTAGCATTATTTTCAATGGGCCAAGCCACAACTGCAGCACTTACACGTAACTTCTCCCCTTTTCATGGCTTCACTTTAATCCCCTTCTTTTTTTGAGTTTACCTCTTTTTACTTCTCCAATTTTTCTTCTATTTTAAGATTTGAAATTCTACAATATTTCTCACATTATTTTTCTTCCACTCTTCATTCGATTTCATCTAATTTTTTCAATTTCAATTATGTTTCGGCCAGCTCTGAACATCATCGGAGTTGTCATCAGAGGATATCACTGTTGGTTTGACGAAAAGGTTATTGATGGTTCGTGGTTGTTGTGGTTGTTCGTCCGAGTTCATGGGTTTGCTATCCGTCAAAGTCGAAAGCGTTTTCAGTGGAGTTGAAGCTCGTTAGTGGGCTGGATTTCATCAAAAAAAAATGGGATTTATTTGATTGAAGCTCGAAGCTTCAACATTAATGGCGGTTCTCAAGAAAAGAGGATGATAAAGAAATGGGTACTTCATACTTGTGGTAGTGGAGGTCATCGGAAAAAATGGGGGAAGGGAAAGGTTGGAGGTTGTTTAGTGGTGATTGTATATGTATTTTTGAACCAGCAAAATACATATTCCAATTTTGAATATGTATTTTTAAGTGAGTGTACAGGTTTGTATAGTATTTTTTGCAGATACAGGTGCAAATACATATGTAACTGCATGTGTATTTATAAGTGAGTGTACATGTTTGTATAGTTGGGCATACATATGTGTTTTTCTCAAATACAACTGCAAATATATATATGTAACTGCATACGTATTTTGTTTGCAAATAAGTACATATGTATATAGTTGCAAATACATATGTAACTGCATATAATTTTAAGTGAGTTTACAGGTTTATATAGTTAGGCATATATAAGTATATTTGTCAAATCCAGTTGCAACTATCTATAGGCAAATAAGTACATCTGTATATGTATTTTTGCATATGCAGTACATCTGTATATGTATATTTGAATATATGTATTTTGCAAATATATGTACGCGTGATTGTAGTGGTTAGAATATTCAGTTCCTTATTTACCTCAATAGAGTGGAGAAAAAAGCGTGTTGCTCAGATTTTTGTATATGTATTTTGTCGGTAAAAAAGTCCTTAAATACAAAATACAAGTTGCTATTTCCGATAATTAGCAAGTTGTTGCTATGAAACGCTTAATTAAAGGCTCAAATTTACTATTTTTGAACTTTTCCCTTCTTTTAAGGCTATAGATGAAGATCGGAATAATATTAGCTGGATGCCCCGAAGCAAACAAGACCACTATCAAACATATTTAGAGGGAAACAAATTAATGTGTAGACTTCTGGGGAATGAAGACCGCAACACAAAGAAGATTTGATAATCTAGGAGGATAAGATGAACTTTTTTTCTTTTAGCAGATTTGAGTCATGTGGCTTACGAAAGATTTTGAGAATTTTGTTAGTCAATTTCAATGTCACAGACAATATACTCCATTATATTAGTTTTAATTGTTTTCTGATACATTTTTCTTTTGATTGTATCCTAAGAGGAATGATGTATTTTTTTTTTCAAAAAAAAATTAATTTCAAACTATATATTTGTCTTTTAATGTGATTATTTAAGCCACACAAATATCTACGACTTGTTTTAAATCACAAATTAAAAAAATAATTTTATATTTCTTAAATTTTGTGCTCAATCAAAATACATCATTTCACACTCTTACAATGCTGATAATTTAAAAAGGTCTTCCCATATTTTACTTTAAATCCCCAGCTAGCTCAAAATATTTCAAACAAGATCACAATCTTCCTCACTTGCAAATTTACAACATCATAATATTCGAAGTACAACTAGAATATCAAATAATTAGTACTTAACAATCATTTAATTTCCACTTATTCATCATATAAACGGATACGGTTAACACTAATTAACTTGTTGAAAGCTAGCAAGCGAATTCGATCATTATGGGTGTGTTCGGTGTGAGAAAAATATTTTTTATGAAAAATGCTTTTCTAAAAAACAAGTGCATTTCCTACTTATATTTTTATGTTTGGTTTGGTGAGTGGAAAACATTTTTCGAAAAATATTTTTTAGTGTTCTGTTGGTAAGTGGAAAATATTTTTTGAAAAATATTTAATTTCTAGTGTTCGATTGGTGAACAAAAAATATTTTCCTAAAAATATTTTCTAAAGTGATTAAAAAATATCTTTTAGAAAAATAGTTTTCTATGCTCCTCCACGGCCCACTACTAGATAATTCTCATGCTTTCCTATGTGGTAAGACAATTTACTTTTCTACGTAACTAGTTGCAAGTACATTTTAACCTACATAAACTAACTCGATAAGGCTTGTTTGAGTGAGCATCAGCTAAAAAAATAAGAACTTAAGTAATATAATAACCCACAACAAATAGGAGAAACTAGATTGAGTGGTTAATAATGTTTTCAATTTTTACGCTAATTACTTGAATTTTAGATTTTGGGTCAACAAAAAACAAAGCCTAATTTACAAAGAGATCGTGAGTATATGTGTCTAGTTAGTCACCTACTCAAAGTCCAAATCTCTTGCTTACACCATAGATACAAGGAAGACAAAAGAAAAAGTTGCTCATATTGAAAGGAAAGTTTGATTCATCAAAGAATAAATGATTCTGACGTGAATATTGATTTAGATATTCAGGCTGGTAAATGTTGAAGTACTAACTACTAATGTATGAAGAATAGCACCAAATGGAGAATGTCATAAACCATAAAGACATAAACTTTAACAACCAATCTAAAGCAATCATTCAATTTACAAAATCACAAGCTAACAATAGAAGCAAAGAATTCAAATTTTATCTTTAACTCGCACAATAATTATTGTGAAAGAAAGCCATCTTTCATCAACTAAATAAGGGAAAAGAGTCAAATTTACCCCTTTACTTTGAAAAATTGGCTAAATATACCCTTTGTCATATTTTTGGTCAAATTTATCCCTACTGTCATACTTTGAGGTCAAATTTACCCTCGTTGTTAAGAAATTTTTTACTTGTACATTTTCTTTAACAAAAATTCATTCAATGTTAAATGCCCCATTTTTAAAAATAAAACACACCCTAATCTAACCCGTCCCACAAAAGACACAAACAAATATACCGCTCCCTCAGTTCTGTTGGTCGAATTTTTCCAACGAACAAATATACTTCTCTTTCAACGTGCAGCGCTAGTATGTTGTTTACAATTGAACAAAAAGTAAAATGGAATGGGATAACGCAGAAGCATGAAACTAGAGAAAATGTCTAGTACAAATGTTTGATAAATTTGCGATGGCCTAATCTCGTTGGGAAAATCTGACCAACAGAACTGAGGGAGGGGTATATTTGTTTGTGTCTTTTTTGTGGGTCGGGTCGGGTGGACGAGTTGGATTGGGGTGTGTTTTATTTTTAAAAAATGAGGCATTTAACGTTGATTTGGGCTTTTCTGTTAAAGGAATGGTACAGGTGAAAAGCTTCCAAACATTGAGGATAAATTTAGCCCTAAAATATTGTGTAGAGTATATTTAATCAATTTTTTTTGAGTAGAGTAGTAAATTTGACCCTTTTCCCATCAAACAAAATTAGAAATAGCAATAAAATATCAAAAATCAAGTTGGAACCTTAAAGTTTCAAAATAGAAGTGTGAGAATAATAATTGCTTCAAAACCTATCTAGCTATACCCTTCCAACTCATTTGTGCATTTTATTGTTGTCGCTTGAATCGTTTCAACCACACCTTACAGAGATTTTAATTTTTTTGCCAAAAATATCTTAGCTAAAGTATTATTTTACACCAAATAATCAAAAGTATCACCTAAGAACTCTTACTCATAACCTTCAATTGTCATAATTTTTTCGTACAACTTTATCACATTTACGCAACTATCAGTCATCTTACTGATTGCTATTGCCACATCTCCAAGTTTTGTTGATATATCACCGATCACATCTTTTACATATATAATCAGAAGATCGATTTTTTTTACGACTTGACTTGACTTAAAAAGTTTTACTCACATCTTGCATATTTTTTTCTGAACAATCCTTCAATATCATCATTATTATCTTTCTCCGAACTGCAATCTAAAAATATATCATCAAACAACTTACTTAGAACAATTATCCCTAGCTCGTTCATTTTCATATACAAGAGACATTTCTTGAAACATATCAATATTTTTTTTGATGAACTTACCACGATTAGAATGTGCCTACAATACATGACTAAAAAATGATAGGTCAGGAACAATGTAGAAAATGTAATGTGTAAAAAGAGGACACTTGGTGAACATAAAATTCATAAGTTAAACTATGAAATAATGAATATAGTATTCAATACTCATAGGTTAAGTAGGAAATGCTTCTACCTTAGCTCTAAGTTGAATTCTGATTTAAGCTCGAAGATAGCCGAAATAATAATGTCCAACATCAAGCTAAGAAAATACAATTTTTTGATATGAAGAAATCACATAATACTGAAGATGAAATCGTAGCAGGTAATGAAAAGTAGCTTCTGCTGACATATAAAAGTAATGAACTGAGCAGAATTTTTGGGAGGCTTGCTGTGATGGTCAATAAAAAGGCAAATAAAAAAGAATGTTCTACTTTTTGGCAATTTTAATTATGAAGTGAAGTTATTTTTTGCAAGTGACAGTTATTATCTACAAACTAAGAAAATAATTGAGAGAAGAGTAACACAAAATAAAATTTATCCTTATTCTGTTGTACTGTTTATGATTTCATTGTCAGTTAGATAAGAATGGCCACCTGGTAGACCCTCTTTACCAGACCCTCTTCAAATATTATTAATAGTCTAATATAGAAATAATTGCAAAAAGAATGAAATGAAAGAATGGACAACTTAAAGATGCAGGAATTAAGTACAGTTCTCAATCATCCCTCGTTTGAATTTTTTTTTTAATTAAAAAAAAAATATGTGTAGCTCAAGGAATATCATATTTCTATTAAAAGTATTTTTAAATAAATATGTCCATTATCTAATTTTTGTGCTCTAACTTCTGTAAATAAATAGATCATTTTGACACATTTCAAGAAACTATAGTTGAAACTTCTTAATTTTTTTCATTAATCAATATAAGTTGCTTATCTGAATATGAATAACATAGACTTTGGGACTGACTGTAATCATCTTTTAAGTTGTCATTCCTTTTAAGATCACTTTCGTTTAGGAGAGTTTAAATTGTATTTCAAAGCTTTTAGTGTCTTAAGATGATTCTGCATATGCTTAGGTGAACAGTCCATTCCTACTTGTTTGTTAATTTTCAACTTCATATACATTCTCTTAATATCTTCTGAACACATACAAGACCAATGGAATGGGAGTACGAAATATTGCTTCAGTTCATTAAATTTTACTTGAGAAACTTTTGCAATAGAAATAAGTAAACTTATAAATACTTCATTATCATGCCCTCATGGCTACCTTCTTAAGTTGCGCTTCTTTGACTGTGGACTGTCTGTGCTTTTCTTTATAAAATGATTCATCGATGAATTTCATGAAAGTCTTAAAAAGAAATATCTGACGACTGGTAATGGTACTAATTTTTTTTTTCAATTTTTCACTCTTATAATAAATGTATCGATTTTATTATTAGTGATGTATTGACCCATTTTAAGTTTTAAGCAAGTGGTTCAAACCTAAAGAAGCATCTCGTATGAGGTAGATAATTCGTGACATACTTGAAAAAAAAATAAAAAAATTCAAGTGACAAATAGTGTTTCTTGGTCACCTATCATCATCAACATCTATTTATAAATGATAGATGAGCAAGAAACATTATTTGTCACTTGAGTTATTTTTTTTCCCTCAAATATGTTATGGATTATCCGCTTCATACGAGATGTTTCTTCAGATTTGAATCACTTGCTTCCAAATTGAAAATGAGTCAATACATTACTAACTAAAAAAATTGATGCATTCATTATAAGAGCAAAAAATTGAAAAAGCAATTAATATCATTGTCAATCGTCAAATCCTTCTTTTTAAGCCTTCATAAAAATCAGCAATGAATCATTCCATAAAGAAAAGCACAGAGAGTCTACAATCATACTCATTTCTTTTTTGTGGTACGTGTCAGAGAAGACTTAAGGAGGTAGCCATGAAGGCATGATAAAGAAGTATTTACAAATTTACTTATTTCTATTGCAGAAAGTTTTCAAGTAGAATTTGATGAACTAAACCAATATTTTATACGTCCCTTCACTTGGTCTTGTATGTGTTCAGAGATGTTAAGAGAGTTTGTATATAAAAATGAAGATTAACGAAGAATTAGAAACTACTAAACTATGGCATCATCTTCATTGTTGTTATTCACATTCATCTGTTGCAACTCAACTTCAGAACTTTTACTTATAAACAGAGATAAACATTAACGAAAGCTGAATACGAAAAAAACACTGAAATTGAAATATTGATCACCTTGGAACTAATTAAAAAAATTTAAGTTGATACTCCTATTAGGTCACATTCTATCTTTCTTTGTATTAATTGAAAATGCAGCTCATACTATTCTGTATTTCATAGGGCAAACTACAACTTGTTGTAATGTGCAGTCAACTTCTTATTACTATACATCGATGTAAATAGAATATAGGATCTGGGAATTTAGTTGTTTGGTTATATTTATCAGAAGCTTCACTGATTTTTAAGAGTATACGAGAACATACGCTATGTCATATCTTATATCAAGTGCAACTGATAAACCAAAACAGTTATTGAACCTATAGGAGATGATGTTGCTCAGTGCTCAATACAAGAAGGCCAGTTTTAGCACTGATGGGTATATCGAACTTTAAAATCTTAAGTTAACATCAGTTATTTAAAGTTTGGGAGCGATTAAATTTTATAATTCAGAGGATGTAAGCAACCCAAATACAAAAATTTATCAAGAGAAATAAAAACGAGTGCAGTCCTAACAATAAAAAAATTTCAATTTATAAAGATAATTTAATTCAAAATAGCGCAAAGTCAAGTATTCCACCAAAAACACTAATAGTTGAGTCATGAAAACATTGACGAAATTAGCAGCAAAAATATAGTAGAACTGTGATTATTAAAGCAATAAAGAAATTATTCCCAAATTAAGAGAACAAATCGACTGAAAATCACATAAAGAGCAATTATTCTGCCAGAAATTCAAAGAAGTGAGATGCAATATTTAGAGAAATTAGCAATGAAAAATTGTAGAACTATGAATATTGAAGCAGTTAAAAATAGTGACTATAGAGGATACCTTCGGTTCCTTACAGAAATAACTACCCAGAGAACACCGATGAAAAACCCTAAAACTCTTGGAGAGAAACAAAGATGGAGGGACAAGAAATAAATCTGAGTGTTGGGAGGGTAAGGGGTAGTGAAATTCGCGTCTTCAACACGTGTGTTATTCAATTTGAAAAATGACTTTCGTTGATCCATTAAGGAAGTCATTTTCTGTCAATTTAAGAAAAATAAATTGATTTAGAAAATATTTTTTTCATAATTTTAGTGTGAGCGAACAAGAGAAAATAAGAAAATATTTTTTAAAAAATATTTTCCTTCACACCGAACACACCCTATATGTTAATTTCTTTATTTAATACAAAGCTTAAATAGGTATGGTTTAAATGGTTAATCAGTTACTTAACAATGATTAGATTTAGACGTCATTATTCATCATAAGAACATACCATTATTAGAATTCAATGGTAATATATGTTAACTTACAGAAGACAAAGGACTTGAAGTAATCTATGTTAACATCAATAGAGTTAACTGTCCGATGTGAAAGCTAAAAAGGATAAGACTTGCTTAATAGGCAAGCTTAAATTCAATGATTTGGTGAAATAATTCCTTAATTTAGTAAAGGGTAGATAATCTCGTACTCAAAGGCTTTGATTGGAAAACCAAAACATGGTAAAAGCATTATGCGATGATGTTACAAGTCATGTTATTGGACCACCAATGGATATGACCGGATGAGTAAGATATCTCCGCTCTTAATCAGGAGTCTAAGGTTCAAGTTTTGGGTCAGGAGAAGTTCCTGGCATTCCTCCGTATATATACCCTACATGGTATGATATGTGGATTAGTTGGGGATAAAAATGTACTTACACCATATGATGATTAAATCAGCAATTGGTTCTTGGGATATTTAGGTAAGATAAAGCCTACTTCAATTTCACGATAAAGTCATGAAGCATCAAACGAGGATTGTAAAAATCTAAAAATGGAGAGAGATTGACATACTTGTTGTCAAGCTTATCAAAGAGCAGGACATACAGTCTTCATTCTCTTAGGAGTATTACTGAAGACCGTACTATTTGTTGGCGATCAATAGAGCTACCATTACTCATATTTAGAGGGAGACGAACCAGTGTGCAAATTTTAACAAATGAAGGACACAAGTATGTGCAAGATATGATAATCTGGGAAGTATCGAGCAAAGAAATGGAGTTCTTTCTTCAAAGATTTTAAGTAGTCCCTCCATTTAAAAAAGAATAACCTATTTTGACTTGATATAAAGTTTAAGAAAATAAAGAAGACTTGTGAATCTTGTGTTCTTAAATAAAGTTATGTCAAATGTACAAAAATGCTCTTTAACCCTGTGATCTTAAATGTGTCACATGAAAAGTTGAAAGTAAAGTATTGCCAAAAAAAAAGAACGATCATTCTTTTTAAAACAGACTAAAAAAGAAAGTAAGTCATTCTTAAGTCATTCTTTTTTTAAACGAACAGTAATTTATTTAATTAGTTTTTTCCGTTGTACCCATAGAAATGCCAATTATTATCCATTTCTTTTGTCAATCACAGCTGAAAACATAGCTAGCGTAGCTGCCAAGAACAGTTACTTTCAAATATTGTTACTTTGACCAGTGGAAGTTTTCTTGCAAAATTCTGTACCAACAGTTTTAAATCTACAAAAAAATATGCTACTAATAATTAATCTTAAATCTAAATATTATGGCATTTAAATCTTACAAAAATTTGCTGGCTCTATACATCCTCTGTCGTTTTTTTTCATTAAAATTCTTGTCGAAGCAATTGTTAAAATCTAGAAATTACTTGTCGATCCTAAAGAAGGGAAATAGACCAGTCACTAGTAAAGTTCTATATATAACTTTGTTCTAATCATCTAATTTGTAACTTGTGTTTTGGTTCTTGTAAGTATAGTATATGGCTGAAGGCGTTTTCCCATCTAATTAACATTGAATTACAATACCTAATCTTATCTTAACAAGGTTTGTTGAATTGTTCTTTAAATAAATTGTGGGGAAATATAAATACGTCATTTAGATCGTGGACTAAGTTATTCCAAATTTGATGGAGAGGTGAGATAAAATAACACCAAATTTGATCAGATAAGGTGACATATTTGAGGATTAAGTCTAGATTTAAATTTGTAGAATTAGGCCTTTGCCTAACTCACATCCCAAATTCCAGCTCAAAGGGAGGAGGATTGTCCAATCTTATGAAAAAGCTCAAAGAGAGGATTGTTCAAGCCTTATGAAGAGATCACTCATCTCATTAACCACTAATGTGAGACTTTTTCTCTTCTTTAACAAAATTTATACTTTGTTTGAATCCAAACAAAATATAAATTCAATGTCAAACTTAATCCTGGAATATTCCGTTTTATCCCATCAACCAAACGACCCTTAATTTCTATGGGAAAATGATTGAGTGCCCCCCCCCCCCCCCCCGTTTAATACTTGATCAGAATAAACAAATTGAAAAATCATTTAAATCTCTGAGTCGTTTAATGATTAGTTCTACCTAATTAGTAGGAAACATGAGTGCCACGAACCAATTATTCTTTGTTTCTTTTCCTTCATTGTCAACATCCAACTAAGATTAAATCACAATGCACATCGAGACCACAAATGCATAACTCTTCTATTGATAGGATAAAATCTGTAGGAGTTTATTACACCCTTTATCAGTGACTAAATTAACATACGAATGAAGCTAAAGAAAATATTTAAGGGTCGTTTGGGAACTAGTAAAGAAGCAATGTATTCATGTATTGATTTTTGTATAAGTTATACAACTTTTGATAGCTAGTTAGGAAATAAATTACTCATGTATAGAATTAAGATCACGTTTGGTTTTGCATTTGGAAACAAGCATAACTAATGCATGCATAAATTATGAGGAAATTTGTGTATTATCTTATGTGAAAGTAGAAGATAGAATAACTAATACTCGCATAACGGATACACACATAATTAATACTCGCATAACGAATACACGCATAACTAATACATACATAATTAGTACTTGCATAATTTTAACCAGCTATCAAAAATGTCTCATACTATATATACATAAAAAATAGTTTTATTGTTATACATATATACAATTTAATATTTTTAATGAACTTTTAATAACTCAGTTGATTGACTATCTGAACTTTCACCTCGTTGATAAAGTTTCGTTTCCATAAAAAAAAAAATCATGAAAAAGGCTCCCACGACCAACTCACTCAACTCAGTCAAACCAAGTCATTATCTCCATCTCCCTTAGAACAAACGAAACCTCCTAGCCCCACGTCCTTAACTAAAATGCCTCTCCTTATATATTCTTCATTCCACGTCCGGCACTCAACTAACATATCATCAATATTCTCCTCTGATTAGCTAGCTCATTATTAAGTATTACCAATATCAAATGACCATTACTTGTCGATCATTCATCTGAACTTTTTTTTTTTTTTTATAATTTCATTATACTTAGATGAAGAAAAAATTCGAGCTCAGCCACGGGTCCTGCCAAATTTTCCTCTGTTTGTGTTTCGTCGCAGTACATGCCACAGCACAAACAGACACACTGTCATCACAACCACCACCACCACCATTTTCATTTGACACAAAAATAAAAATCAATCCGCCTACAGCTATCATTCTAGTTATACTTATAAGTGTTTTCTTCGCAATGGGCATTGTTTCCGTCTACGTTCGTCAATGTGCCGAGCGCCGCTTCGCCAACGACTTCGAATTCCGAGACGAAGATTCTAGGCGACGTGGCGCTCGAGCGCGTGGACTAGACATAGCCGTAATTACGTCTTTCCCTATGTTCCTTTACTCTGATGTTAAGGATCTCAAAATTGGAAGATGTTGCTTAGAATGTGCTATTTGCTTGAATGAATTCGAAGATGTTGAATCTCTTCGACTTCTTCCAAAGTGCTCTCACGTTTTTCATCCACATTGCATTGACACTTGGTTACTTTCTCACGTCACTTGCCCCGTTTGTCGTGCCAATTTAACCCCTCAACCTGGCGTGGATCACTTACCGAATTTCAGGTCAGGTGGATCACCTGACTCGGAATTCGGTAATTCGGTCCATGAGGTAAATGACTCAGTCATAGATATCAACAGCATTGCTTCACCTGAAGTGATAAATATAGTACAAACACCTGCACACAATCGTCCACCAAGGGCAAATTCGAAACGACAGAAAATTACGGGGAAATTTCCTAGGTCTCACTCGACCGGACACTCACCGGTTCAACCGGGTGAAGATTGCGAGCGGTTTACGTTAAGGTTACCAGAGGAGGTTCGTAACAAATTGATTAATTCAGGTTCGTGTCGAGCACAAAACAACTCGTTGTTTCCGGGGGAAAGAAGTATGACAAAAGGGTATAGAAGTAGTAGTGTGGGAACCGGTTCAGCACGGATTAATCATGAAAATTATGAGCGATTTAATGAGGAAGGCCGGGTGGACCGGTGGGGGTTCACACCGGTTCCACCTTTCTTTTCGAGGGGCGGTTCGACCCGGTCGTCTAAGGATGGTAACGGAACCGGAGATGATATAACGGCGGTTCCCAAGAATTTGTTTAAGTCCGTTAAGTTGCCGTTTGATCGCATGTTCGAAAAAGATAGTAGTGGTGAACGATCGTTTAATAAACTTAGGTCAGGTAGTCCAAGTAATTAACATACTTATATGATATTCTTTTTAAATCTTAATTTTGATACACTAATTTTGTACATACTCAAATTCGGAATTTTTTTTTATGATATTATATTGTTATAATTTCAGTTTATAACAGAAGAAAAGAATGGAAATGAAGATATTTAATTGTTGTGGATTTGTGATCAGCAGCAGTGTCAGTTTATTTCATCTGTTTTAGGGTCAATTTTCTTGCTTGATGCATAAAGGCCAGTGAATTATTACTACGTACCACCTTCTAATCATGCTAAGGAATTGGTTATATTTCTTTTCATAGCCTTGTTCATCAAATTGATTGTGATTTATGATGATACTTTAGCAACAAGCAAAGTGTCTATCACATCAAGTCTGCAAGAACTTTATATACTCCCTCCGTCCCATTTTATATGACATCCTTTCCTTTTTGATTTGAAATGTCCTTGGTTAGAACTAATGCAATACGCCGCTATGGATGATGCACAAGCTACCAAGTTCATGAATGAAACAAAATGCAACTCCCTAATTAAAATAAGAATAGTTATGCAACTCTTTCATAAAGTGAAAGTTAATGTATAAAACTCTTTATAAATAAAGTGGAGTTGCACATAATTCTACAATAAAAAGAACGACTTGATGTCATTCTTGACAGTTAAGTTGAGATTTCTTTATATTGGAGTGTAGTTATTATAGAGAAATAAATTACAAGACTTCATACGTGATCTTGTAAAAATCATTGAAGTAATTAGCAATGATAACATATAATTGATCCTAGATAAGGTACTTTTATAATTTTGTTTAAATCTGCAAGTTTTGCCTTTCATCCTTAATTACTATGTCCCTTCAAATAAAGTCATTTAGACTTCATTAGTTACTTTTTACTATCTTCCTGAATTCCTCCCTATATTTCAACGTTAAATTTGATGGACAAAAGCTTTTTGGTTGAGTTTTGCTTGGTTGTTCGAACTAGAGAGTTTGTTTCAGCTGTGTTATTGGGCCTTGTAAGTTGTATATGTACATGGGTTTTGAGTTGGACTTAATTACTTTTTGGGTTAGTTTACTTCGAGCTTTGTTTGAGAGAGAAGTCTAAGAAACTTTTCTTCAACGAATCTCTCGGGTGTTTTATTTGGATACGGTTATTTAATATGTATTCAGCTAAGTAAACAACTTCAGATCTATGATGTTTGAAGTTTCATATAAATGACGTTCAGTAAAAAATGCCTAAAAATTCAACTGTGAAAACTGTAATTATATGAGTATGAACTTCAACCATATGAATATTCTAGACCCGTATGTATAAAATTGTTTCGAAGTGAATAAATTTGTACTAAGTTTTATGCATTAGTAATATGGCTTAAGGTTTATATTCTTTTTGATGAAGTTTCTTTTACATTTACACCACCAACAACAACAGAGGTCAACTTAACTTTTCGAAAGACTAATTCGTTACGCACTTTCCATCACGTTTCTTCCAATTTCAATCAAAGTCGTAGAATCTGAATGAAACTTATTATATATGAAAAGTCTCCTAGTTTCTCAACGGAAAACAGTGGACCTTGTCAGTTGTCATATGGGGCCAATTTTATGAATTTACGTTTCAATTATTATTCCAAAAATATTGAGGTCAAGACGCTAATAAGAGGTACAAAAACAAAGTTCCAAAACCAAACATAAAGTCAATGCCTGTATTTCTGACCTTTTCCTTGTCTACAATTTCTAGTCCACATGCTCATATCCATTTGTCAATTTGTCGTTTCGCATAAATTGAATACAACCACATTTAACTGGAATAAAGGGTAGGTACGTATAGAAAACTTGTAGTGTAGACTAATAATTAAGTGACACTTGAGAAAAACTTATTACAACTAGTTTTAATTTAAATTTTCTAATGTTCTCTTCATGAAATAAAATTTTCTTGATCCAATTTAACGTGGAGGAGCTTAAATCAAGAGATCTCGTTCTGCATTCTCATCGAGGTATCATGTTTTGTGATCAAGCTATGCGTTGGAATTATCCTTACTAATTAACTCGTTAGAGGGTGTATCAATCAACACTGATAGTGTCGAAGATATATTTGAAGAACAAGATCTCTTGTCCTTCTACAATTTGAATAGAAAAATATGATTTTTTTTCAGATATCTTATGCGTAAAAATTAAAATCTCTGGTAAAAAAAAACCACACAAAACTATAAAAAAAATTGTCAGAAGCTAGAAAATTATTTCTCCCAATTATGTCGTGTACTATTAATTCCCAAAAAATCTTCCCACTTATATGTGTTCAAATGATATTTTTTTAACAAAAATGTGTTTATATATATATATATATATATATATATACACTCAGATGAACAACATCGCTTAAAAATAATTTTAGTAGGAAGTAAATCCTCAGATAAACATAATCTTAGATCTAAATCCACTTCCAAATTATATTCTGAAAATATATAAGTATATTGACATCACTTACATAAAATCAAGTGTCAGCCACTAATTATAAATATCTTCCTAATAATTCATTCACTAAAAAAGAAATTTTTAAAAAATCTTATATTTTATACACTTTGCTGGTCGGACTTCTTTATTTGTCCTTTGAACCGTTCATCATATCATAATTAATGATTTAAATAAAGAAAGTCATATGTCACTTTCTAACTTTATATTAATTCAAATTTCAAACACGGCTATATACATAATTTTGAAACTTCAAATTGAAGCAACTCACAACGTTTCAAGAATCTGTTATATATACACGCTTTATACACTCTTTTTTCATCTTCTTAATTCCCTTCTCTTTCTTTTCTACAAATTTTTTTTTCTCTTTCTAAAAAGCCCCAAGAAAGGGGCCAAAAACCTCAAAAACTATGAGCAGAAAAAGAAAACTCAGGGACATTATCGGTATTTTGAAAGACAAAGCTTCTCTTATCAAAGCCAATTTATCAACAAAACGTAGCGTTTCATCAATCCAAGTTACCGTTATACGCGCCACCACACACGCCTCTGCATCTCCGCCACGAGACCACCGCATTGCCGCCATCATCTCCGCCGGGGACCACTCTCTCCCCGCCATATACGCGTGCATCGACGCGATCATGGACCGCCTTCATAGTACTAACAATCCGTACGTTGCCCTAAAATGTCTTTTCATTTTTCATAACATTATGGCTAAAGGTTCATTATTGTACAAAGATCATGCATCATTTTTCCCTTCTTCTGGTGGCCATAATTCGCTAAATCTTTCGGGATTTTACGATAAATCTGACATCGAAACGCGACAACTTTCATCATGGGTACGATGGTACGCTAATGTCCTTGAACGTAACATGATAACGTCTAGGACATTAGGCTCCTACATTTCTCCTTCGTCAAGATTATCGATAAACTTCGATAAAATTACGAGTCATAAAGAAAATAATATTGGTCTTTCTAATTCCGTAACGGAATTAGAATCATTGGTGCGCATGGTGGAAGGAATTTGCGACGCACCAGAATCGCAATATTGTCAAAAAATTGACCTAGTACATGAAATTATGATATTAGTCGCGGAAGATTATCGATCAACTCAGTACCATATAATGATACGACTCGTTGAGTTAGCGGGCCATGTTTCAAGATTGAGTTACCTTGATTTGTCTGAGTTGATTTTGTGTTTGACAAGGCTTGAGGGATGTAGAAAAAAGTTGAATGAATTGTTCATAAGAAGAAAGAATGATTTATTTTGGGAAATGGTAAGTCAAAAGAAAATGGAGATGGAGAAGGTGAAATATGAAAGGGAAAGACAAAGTTTTTTACTATGGAATGTTGATGAAAATTCTGCAGAGTTAACTTGGTCATCATCACAAAGTTTTGGAAAAACTCAACAACTTTTGGTTGCTGCTGTATAGTCAATGGGTACAGGTGATTTTTTGGGCTTTAGCTTTTGTCTAGAGGCCTGGGCTGGGCTGAGCTGAAGTCACTGTGGGCCAGAAGCCTAATTTTGACCGTTTGCAATTGGAAGCCTATTTGCATTTTTCTGTGTTTGAATTTTGAAAAAGTTTTGAATATGGTTTTCATATGTGAAAAGGCTCATTTTGTGTATAGAATATAATTGGAGTCCTGTTGTTGAAACTGATGATGAATGTGGTTTGTACCAACTTTGTAAATGCTCCAGCAAGAACTCATTGTGAATACAAATAAGTAATCCAACTATGTTTATTTGATGGCAAAATTAATACAGATGTGCCTGTGTTTTCTAGCTTTTTGTTTGCTATGTTTATTTGATGGCAAAATTAATATAGATGTGCCTGTGTCTTCTAGCTTTTTGGTTGCAAATGTAAGAATGTACATGAAATTTCACAATATGATAGATTTCAATAGTTTGCTACAGAAATAGTTTGTTTCAAGATGGTGATTTCAATAGTTTGCTACAAGAATAGTTTGATTTTTAATTTCAGCGGACTGCACACTTTTGTACAGGCCAATCAACATCATCTTTTTTTTTTCCTTATTAATGATCTCGCTTATTTACTGATAAAAATAATGTAAACATTAAAGATCATTCATCACCTTAACCATCTTCTAGGAAGGGTGTTAAGGAAAAGTGAGCCTCTCACATCAACCAATACTAGTTACATGCCTTGCAAAACTGAATCTAAATACAAAGTATTTTTTGAATGAATTCCCTACTCCTATATGCTTCTTTGAAGTGTTTAACATCGATATTCTTTGTACAGTTTCTTCTTTAATGTTTCGAACTATCTCTGGACCTTGTATATGCATTCCTTTGTAAATTTTTCAGTTCCTAGCTCTCCACGTGTGATATATCATAACCCCCTAGATTGCTGCCACCTCTTGTTGGAACTTCTTCCAATGCTTCCTTTGTATTGCCATTAGTACTTCCTTCATATGCCCCCTCTGGATTTGAGTATTAGTCCACAACATCAATTCAGTTGTGCTATAAGTAGTCCAAGAACAATCAGAGAACAAATTACACATGAGAACTAGTCTCTAGTGTCTGAGCCTCACATAGACAATATTATGGATCATCAACTTGCATCTTCATTTAAAGTAGTCTTTCCTTGGTGAGCAATCTGTCGAGAACTGCCAACCACGCTATGAATCTATGTCTTGGCTGAGCTGCAGAAGTCCATCTAACCACAATGAGTCCTTATCCATAATCAGTTGGCAAAGTAATTTACCTACTGATGCCACATTCTTTCACATGTTATTTCACTAATTAAAATAATATGTTTAATAATTTTTTTGATAGAATTTCAGTAACTGAGTGTTCAGAGTAGGTATTAATTAAGTAATTCCCTATTAGATATGATTTGAGATAATTTCAATCAGCCATGGGAAATAAGTACACATTTCCCTATTTTTTTTTAAAAAAAAACAATAAATACACCCATCAATCTCAAGAGGATCGGTGTATAACCTATAGGAGATAGCTATAGCCTCTAGTTGGGAAACTACTAAAAGTGAAGCTGCACATGAATGCATAGAGAAGGCCCCTCGCATGATTTTTTGACATTAACTCGCTTGCTAGAAAGAATACGGGCTTAAAATTAATAGAATTAATGTTTCTTTGTCACCCTATAGATTATCAAATTTGATTCAAAATGAGGCTATTTACTATTTAGAAATTAGAAAAGGGTGACGCTTGATTTTGGTGACGTCAATTCACTTGCTAGAAAGAATACGGACATAAAATCGATAGAATTAATGTTTATTCGTCACCCTCTAGAGTAGTGAACTTGATTCAAAATATGACTTTTTAGAATAAGCTCCGTTCGACTTTTTTGCATCAATTCATTTGCTAGAAAAAATACGGGCATAAAATCAATAGAATTAGTGTCTCTTTATCACCCTTTAGAGTACCGAACTTGATTCAAAATATGACTTTTTAAAAAAGGTCTCACTTTTTTTTGACATCAATTCACTTGCTAGAAAGAATATTAATGTTCTTCGTCAGCCTCTATTAGAGTACCAAATTACTTAATTCAAAATGTGGCTTTCTGAAAAAGACCTTGCTTGATTATTATTTTTTGACAAAATTCACTTGCTAGAAAGAATACAGTCTTAAAATCAATAGAATTAATGTTTTTTCATCACCCTCTAGAGTACCGAACTTGATTCAAAATGTTGCTTTTGGAAAAGACCACACTTGATGTTTTTGACATTAATTTACTTGCTAGAAAGAATACGATCTTGAACAATAAAATTAATGTTTATTCGTCACCCTCTACAGTTTCGAACTAGATCCAAAATATGGGCTTTAAATCAATATAATTAATGTTTCTTCGTCACCCTCTAGAATGTCGAACTTGATTCATAATGTGGCTTAATGACCGTGAAAAATTATATATCCTCGGGGACTAGATGTAATGAGTTAAACATCTGCAGGTTCAGATGTTATATATTAGTCTTACTTTATATCAAATAAACCAATTAGAATAATGTTCATGTTCATTACCATAAAAAATAATGGCACGAAATATTTTAAGGGCATTTGCTGTTGAGTACTACACTAATGACACAAATTACACTCATTGTGGGCCTCATTGATAGCAACAATTTGGGGGCTGAGTACTGTAAAATTCTTGTTAATTCCAAACTTACACCCACTCCACTCATATTAAAACTATTCAACATGCAATCTTATATTATTTCAAAAAATTCAAATTACGGTGTGATTGTTTTCTTTTAAGATTAAGATATTCAAATTTGGATACATTTGATCTTTAAGATATTGCCTCTAAATTTAAAAAATAGTATATGTCTTCTCAGTAATACATATGTATAATTTTTACTGTGACTTTGGTATTGCTTTAGTAGTCCAATTTTCCTATTTATTAGAAAGGGATAAAAGAGACGATAAATTGGAATTTTCTCAACTGTTTGGGGAAACCAAATCACAAACACTGACTTACTACTCACACTAATCTTGATTTATCAAATACTATTCATTGAACAAAATCCCCTAGCACAAAAACATCATGCTTGTTTCTTAGAGAATAAATATCAAACAAACAAACCCAAAAAAAAAGAAAATCATCTACGATTGACTAACTGGAGGTGGCTCGGACCACTTCTCAACATGCATTCTAGCTTTTTTTGCCTGCCAAAAAACACACACAACTATATTAATTCTTATTAGTAAATAATCTACAATTTTATTAGGGGAGAAAATGGAAAAACATATTCCAGAATTTGTATTTTCGTTGAAAAAGAACTTCGTATTATTAATTAGTACTTTAGAAGTACCTCTTTTTCCCAATCACAACGATACGTTATAAAAGCCAATATTATCGTCTGCAAAGCTGTACCACCAAAAATCATCCCTGCCCACATACCCTGCAATTTTCATTTATAACCACAAACGAAGTCTTGAGCAAATAATTTCTCGTGCTATCATGGTATCAGAGCAATCAGTAGACTCATCAACCAAGTCGTGGACCACCATGATCAACGATTTAAAAAGTAGTATAAAACATTACAATCAGATCACTTATTAGATAATTACTCATACATTTTTGTACTAATAAACATTAATTTAATAATTTGTAACTATATTATAAAAATGGTAATTAGTAATTGCTACGAAAGATAGAGACAAACATACCTCAAGACCAGTGTGGAAAACCATACCCATAAGAATTCCAAGAGGGACTCCAACAAGGTAATAACTACCTAGATTAATATAAGCCACTTTTGATTGCCATCCTGATCCAACTGCAACCCCTGTAACAAACAAGGCATCGTTCTATTAATTTTTTTCCTTTACGGATCGTCAATACATATAACTTAAACTCTTATATATTATACTTGAAACAAAAAAATAGTAATGTAATTACCAGATAAAACAGGCTGAACACTGTTTAGAAGAATGGTAAAGGCAAGAAGGTAAGAGATCTTCTTTACAGCTTTTAGGACATCAAAGCTTGATGAGAATATTAGAGCAAATTTATCTTGATATATCATTATTAGCACACAAAATATTAGCCCAATCATGGTGGATTGTATCACTGATACAATTGTTGCGAATTTTGCCGCCTTTCCTCTTCCGGCACCAAGCTCATTCGCCACTCTCACTCTGAAAAAAATAGTTTAGCGACTTTAGTATAATAAAATGAAAGTTGAGTGATCATTCAGGAAATTAATTTTGTAAGTACAGCTCAAGCAAGAAGAAATGTTTTCTACTAATTAGCGCAAAATAATTCATTGTTTTCATCATGATTTCTTTATTTACCTTTTAAATCTACTTTGATATGTTTTACCTATGCGGGGAGTCTATCGAAAACTATCTCTCTACCTTCACAAGGTAAGAATAAGGTTTGTGTATACACCACCCTCCCCATACATCATTTGTGAGACTACACTGCGTATGTTGTTGTTGATAGCAAAACAGTTACCACTTAATTAACCAATTCGACTTCCCAAAGAAAATTTATGTTTCAGCTTTTAGGTATTCACTCTTTAAGAAGTTTGTAACGAGTCAATTCTATAAGTTGCATTCAAATAATCAATGCGGAACCAATCACTCATCATAATTAGCTAAGGTCCATCAAAGTACGTAGTACAAATAGATGATAACTGCATGAGTGTGACGGATAGAGAAAAATTATACTTTCTCAGTTTCTCTTAGTCTGAATTTTGGGAGATTTGATTCTATAGCCTTTACAAATTTGTTTTTAGTTATATGTTCTTTTTACGAGAGATCTTCATTTTTACATATAAAAGATTTTGAAAAGATTATTTTCTTCTATTCATTTTGTCAGTGGTCATAACAGATCATTTCCTCTTGTACGTATACCGTTGCATTTACATCCGACTTTGTCTTGCTATACACATAATTAAGTAATTTAAGTCTGAAAGGAGTAGTAGGTAGACTTCTAAAAGTAAGCTTTGATTTATTTTAGCCTATGAAATTTAAGCAGGCAAAAAGAAACCTTCAAAATTATACACCTAATATACTCGTCTGTACCTTACGGCTTACAGGCTCAATAGTATATATATTTACCCTGTGTGAAAAAAATATATATATTCCTAGTGGAATAAATTAAACCATATGGTAAGTACAACAGATGAAGAGAATAAAAAGACTATTTCCTCCTCCATTTTGGTTTATATATACAGTAAAACCTTTTTAAATTAATATTATCGGGGTTATAAAATATTATTATTTTGTAGAGATATTATTTAATTGATAAATTAATATTTATTAATTTAAAGAGAATTTTAGAGATTCAATGAAGGTTAATTTTGATTAGATCAAAATCATTGTATCTTACTAATTTATGTATCATATTTATTGAATTAATGTAAAAAAATAAAATCATTATACATAAAATACATTGTATCGACACTGCAAAATTCGGTTGAGGGATGAAGCATCAAGGAATTTAAATAAACCCACTTGTGAAAACGACATTCATGAACTTGATGTCATGATTAAGGGAAAATGGTCTGAAATATACCCAAACTTTGGGAAAATTTGCTGTTACACGCCCAAACTTTGCGGGGGTCCTATGACCCCCCTGTTCTATTTATTAGTGTATTTTTGTGACGTTTATTTGCTTAGCTGGACCACTTTTTTAGTCACGCGCTCAGCGCGTGTGTATTCACATTTGGTGTCAGCTGTGCAAATAAACATCGCAAAAATACACTAATAAATAGTACAGGGGGGTCATAGGACCCCCGCAAAGTTTGGGCGTGTAACAGCAAATTTCCCTAAAGTTTGGGTATATTTCGTACTCTTTACCCCATGATTAATGATCTCGGTTACCACAATAAAATGGATGTCAATAGCTTGTTGGATTATCCGGGTAAAAATGATACATCTTCAGAGGTCCAGAGCTTAGAAGAAATTGTAGCTACCATTGGAGAAAACAATGTTGATGATGAAGTTGAAGACAATACAATATATTTGGAACCATTTACGCGTAAGGAAACACTTATCATGTCTAGAACTCTTCACAATTTTTTGGTGCAGTTCGAGAAGACAACAACGAAACTTTTGGATGCAACAAGAAAAGTTAGAGACGAGCTTCAACTAGATTTAAATTTTAATTAAAAAACAAAAAACACTATAATCGTATTTCACTAAATTGTCTTAAATATTTTTGTAATTTTAAGAAATTATTAATTTATAATATTAATGGGATCATATATTTATATAGGGATCTTTCGAAAATATATTATCTTATTATCTTATTGAAATCGATAATTTTTTCCGCTGGCCTAAGTTGGAATTAGAGAAAAATATTATCTTAGAGAATTTATTAATTTATCAAGTATCAGCTTAAAAAGGTTTTACTGTAAGTAGAATTAAAATATGAGGACATGAATCACTTCAAATTTTATGTCAATTCTTACGATTTGTCTCAATGGGACCTTCGATAAAATTGAAACGATACAAAACAGCTAGCAGGACCTCGAAATAAATTATCAAGGTTCAAAAGCAAACCAAACGAGGCAAAGCTTACCAATCATACACTCTTTTTTCCTATGTCCGGTGGAGCAATTCCCAGACACTTCCAAAGTAAAATAATCACTCCTATAACTTATTGCGCTCGATCTACATCCTACCAAACTCGATTAAGACTTAGTCTAGTCGACATTATCCCTTTGTTCATTATATTCCACAAATTAATCAAACCAAATGATAAAAAGAGACGGCAACTTTAATTTCTTAATTATTGTTTTCTGCATCACAACACCTAGTAACTTCTTTCGGCGGAGACGAACTTGTCTCCTCTCCATTACCTTTTTTCTCTATTTTCTCAAATACACATTTAAATGAGTGACACATATCTAATATAATTTTTAAAGGTTAAAATTAGATTAATTTAACTAGTATCTTAATTATTATTAAAATATTAAATTTAAAAAACACTCTTTAATTTTGGTATGGAATATTAATCTCTCCACATATTTTAATAATCATTAATTTCAACTTGTAATTATCCGTAAACTTTCCTACCCCTTTCATTCCCAAATCCTATAAATAAGAAAATAATCCGTGATCATAAATTATAGAAAATTGATTTAAAAATAAGCCTGAAAAGTTGAATGAAAGAACATATTAGGGGAGTGAATCATAGTTCTAAATTCTAATTTTCAATCAACAATTGGAGGACAAACTAGAGTTGAAATTATATGTGATACAGTGATAGTATTTGTTTAATTCTCTTTCATTTAATTTAGTTAAGATGGTAAATATATGAACGAAAAAAAAATAAAATAAGAAGAGTACGTGACAATAAATCTTTAAGTTGATGCTATTAAATTTTAATTAAGATTTTGAATATATGAACGAGCTTTGAATTTATTGAATTTTTCAATGTAAAATTTACAAATGAAAAAAATGGGTGCCAAAATATGTGGGGAGATTAATATTGCATGCCAAAATTAAAGAATGCTTTTCAAATTTTAATAGTTTAATCATAGTTAAGATGCTAGTTAAATTGGTCTAATCTTGACCTTTAAAAATTATATTAGACAAGTGTCACTTATCTAAATGTGCACTTGAGAAAATAGAGAGAAAATGTAATGAAGAGGAGCCAAAACTACAAGATATGATGTTAGGTTTCTCACCTTCAATAGAAAATTAAAGTACCTTTTCAGGGCCGAAAGAATTTCTTATTGCCTTTTAAAAAAAAAATATTGTGGTATTCAGATTAATTTATGTATATTTTGATTAATTTTATGAAATATTTGTTATATTCAATCATCATAGTATTAGGTAATTTTATCCATTGAAATTTAATCAAATGAAAGAAAATCACTTAAATTGTTTAACCTTACAAATTAAATTTGAATCCGAAACTCGTAATGCACTTGCGATTTCTTATCATATTTTTTTTCCATTTTCAAGCTCAAACTTGATTGATTAAGGTTAGAGTGATTTTATCCATCCTCCCAATCGAGCCACTAGTTAAAGTAATGATGAGCCTCCCGACACGCCACAACTCTTGGTGATAACTCTTTCTCCATTTTAAAATAGTTGTCACGTATTATTTGACTTTCAAAAAAAAAAATTATGACAAGTAAAAAGGAACGAAACAAGTACTACTTATAACTAACAGAATATTATCAATGGAACGTAAACACGATCCTTTCCCTATTTTTACTGTATTCTAAATTCTTGTAATCTCTTATAAATTTATGAGTTTAAGTTTTGTGCACTATTAGTGTACAAAATATTCTACACTATCAGGTTATAACAAGTAAATATTCTTGCAAAGTTTTGACAAAGTTGAATGTTGATGCAGATTTGTCCACCTCCCCCCCAAGATCAACAATTTCAAGCATGGAGAAATTATTTCATGCAATTTTAATAGCACTTGAGGTGTGAAGAATTTGAAGCATGAATACTTCTTGCAAGTTTAATGTCATTTGAGCATGAACAATTATTTCATTAATTCTGATGATTTTGTTGAGAGAGAAATATGGAAAAGTTAAATTTTGATTTAGGTTATAAAAGAAAATAGTTACTAATTTTGTTAGACTAGAATTAGGATTCTACTTTTAATATTATTTCCTAAATTTTAATTATATAAATTTAGTGATAATTATTTAATTTACATAATAATATAGAATATTTTGTACACTAACAATGCACAAAATTTAAACTCTAAATTTATTTTGTTTACTTCTACTAGTCTGCCCAAAGATAATAGAACACTTACAATGAGAACAAGACCATATATATAAATATAAAAGAAAAGAAAAATACTCATTCATTACCCGGTGGCAGCGAAGAAAGCAAGTGGAATCATCATCTCCCAACCATTAATATTCATGCTGCAATAGATTCAGTACCCAAAAAATACAATAAGAAATTAAAAAAGAAAATAAAGAAAAAGATACTAGGGCCCGTTTGGCCATGGAAATTTTTGAAGTCGCGATCAAAATGAGTCATGATATGGTTAAAGTGACCAAAATAAGCCACTAGTTTATTTTGTTATCAAAATAAGCTAAACGCTATAAATTATAGCGTTTTATGAAAAAAAACTTAACGGTACCATTAACTTCGTCCGTTTGAAAAAACAGTTGTAAAACACTATTTTAAATGACATTTTGCAAAAAATAAAACAATATAATTTATAGCGTTTTACTAAAACGACGTCGTTTTAATAAAACGCTACAAATTATAGCGTTTTGTTTGTAAAAGTTTTAAAAAACGCTGCTAAACAAATAGAATGAGTTTCAGCAAGCAATGTTGCATCATAGCCATAGGGATCTGTGTAAATAGATATTCTATATCTTTCTAGACATATACTAGGGGCTTCCATATACTATACAGGCGTGGCTCTATCCTTTCGGGAAAAAGGCAACCGCCTTAGGCTCCCGAATCTAAGGGGCCTCATTTCTTTTAGTAATAATAGATTGTAGATTTTTCTCAAAAAATATTAAATGTTATTTGTAGAAAAAATAAATTTTTTATATAAAAAAAAAAGAATTATTATAAGAAGTTCGATGTATCTAGAGTTCTACACCTCAAAAAAGATAAAAATACATTGATTATATTATTAGTTAAAAAAGAATTACTGTATTAGAAGAACTCGATTATATAATTTTAGATATAGACTTTATAAAAAAAATTATAAAAAAATTAAGGCATCCATTTGAATTTGGTCTTAGGCCACGAATATACTTGAGCCACTCTTGATACTATATGTTTTTTTTAATAAATTTTTTTCTCAGATACCCAAGATTAAAGCAAGAAAGGGGAAAAATGCCCAACTGCCTAAGCTGTTGTTATGTTTTTTCTCAACTTAATGGAAACACCTAGTATTTACATAAATGAGAGAAAATAACATGAGCAAAGGTTATATTTGGCTTTTTGTTTATTTTTATTTAGTAAAGGGAAGCAATCAAGAAGATTGGGGTTGGGGGTTGGGGTTGGGGCGTAGGGGCGAGGGGCCAAGTTGAATCTAGTGGGAAATAAAGAACCAATAGGGAAGGAGAGTGGTCAGAGATAAAATTATTGTGCCCCATCTCGCTATAAATTATACCGTTTTTTAAAACTTTTACAAACAAAACGCTATAAATTATAGCATTTTATTTTTTGCAAAACATCATTTAAAATAGCATTTTATAACTGTTTTTTTCAAACGGACGAAGTTAACGGTACCGTTAAGTTTTTTTCATAAAACGCTATAATTTATAGCGTTTAGCTTATTTTGGTAACAAAATAAACTAATGGCTTATTTTGGTCACTTTAACCATATCATGACTCATTTTGGTCGCCACTTCAAAAATTTTCCACTTTTTGGAGAAAAAATTTCACTTTATGTCAAATCCAACTCCAAGTTGATGTTTGGCCATGAGAATTCCAAATACAACTTGGAGTTGGAGTTGAAAAAATAAAAAATAAGAAAAAGTTATTTTCACTTTTTTTCAACTTCCTTCTCTCACAAAAATTTAAAAACAACCTCAATTATATTCATGGACAAACACAATTCCAACTCCAACTTCAACTCTAACTTCAACTCCAACTTTAATTCCAACTTCAAAAATTTTAATTTTCATGACCAAACGCCCACTAAGAACCAAAGAAGGAGATTCAAAGAAAGCATTATTGCACGTGAAACTCGAATTAGATTGTGAAGTGTAGCTACTTTTTGTACGCTCAATAAATTACGTAGGGAAAACAAATCATTAGTGTGGGGCGAATTCAAGATTTAGTGATAACTATGAGTTTAATTTTGAAAGGTTCAAGCATTGAATTCATTACTCCTCCAATTTATTTTTATTTGTTTATATTTGATTTGTCACACCTCTTAAGTAATAATAAATAAAAGAATAATTTTATTATATCGCCCCTATTAATTATAAGTCACCTAAATATTAAGTAATAAATGATATTTAATAACAAAGGTAAAATAGACATAAAATAATAAATAATCTCTTGATTTTAAAAACTGGACAAGTAGTTAGACAACTATTTTTAGTATACGTATATTTTAGAGTTATGAGTTCATATTTATTATATTTATTTCAATTTTAGCTAGTGATTGTTATACATAAATTTATGTTTTGTAATAAAAGTATTGAATTTAGATGAACCCGATAACATTAAGCGGCATAATTTCACATGAGAGACGATGAATGGCTTACCAGATGGACAACGCATCAAGAGCCAGTGTTGCATTCTCCAAATATCCAGTCATCAGCATTAATATCCTATAGTACCAGTTCTCCAAGCTACAAAAAGTTCAAAACCAAATATAGTAAATAATAGAGTAATAATAAACCAATGATAAGATTAACTAGATATAGTAAAGAGAATTGTAGCCTACATCACCTAGGAATAAGATTTAAATACATTAAACAAAATTCCTTCAATCAAGTAAAACATTTAAATAGATAAATTGAGATCATATTTCAACAATTACTAACTATCAAAGATATCTTTCTAAAGAAGCGTGTAAAAATATTGTTGTTAAAGAGAGATAATATGATTAGAACATTACTTACCTATATTCAATGTACTCACTAAGCATATATATCTGATCTAACTTATCATGATTAAATAATTTAACACAGTAAAAGATACATATCAATTAATTCTATATATATTCCGTATCATATATCATATACTATGATATAAACATGAATGCAGAGTACCTTTCAAGGACAGAATAGATACAACCAATGAATTTTTGATCAAAATAAGCCATTTTTTAAATCAATTCACCAAAGTAATATGTTTTTTGAAAACTTTACAAAATTAGTATAAACGTTGTTGGCAGTAACGTATTAGGTAGGAATCGTTACTGACAGTAATATTTTTGGCTTAAAACGTTACCAATGGTAACGAGACTCTGCAACTCTGCCATCTGATGTGGCAGAGTTGCAGAGTCTCGTTACCATTGGTAACGTTTTAAGCCAAAAACGTTACTGTCAGTGACGATTCCTATTTTAACGCCATCTACTGTTTATTGTGATCCGTTAATTTTTTAAAACCTAAAACGTTACTGCCAACAACGTTTATACTAGTTTTGTAAAGTTTTTAAAAAATATATTACTCTGGTGAATTGATTTTAAAAATAGCTTATTTTGGTCAAAACTTCAGAACCAATTGAATGAGGAGAAGGTAATTTTAAAAATAGAAATTAGCGATAGACAAATTCTACGCAAAATTGATGTTAATCTAGCTATGTTATGAATTATCAGAAAATTCGTTATTATCAGAAAATTCGTTAGCTACGAGCTATTTAGCAGAAATCTGCAAAGAGGGGATTACTAAAACTATGTTTACCAAAGCATGACCCCAGCAGCAGCAGAAAGTCTAAAAAATTCCCCGAGTCCCGAAAATGCTTGTGTCGAAAACCCACTCCACGTTTCTGGACATCCACCACAAGCAGCATACGTAAACAATCCAATAAACAACAACCACCACGATATGTCCAATGCTACAGCAGCCCCTACAATCCCAAAATTCAATTTATACACAAACAACCAACTGATCACGGTGTGAATCGCCAACACCGCCAATGAAACCCACGCGATAACCTCGGTCTTCAGCTGGCTCTGAAGGAACCTTTGTATAGGAAACTGAAATGCAAAGCTGAAATGTAGCGGGATAAACCATAACGCTACTACCCCTGATAGCTCTGCAACGTCGTCTGGTTGGCCTAACGCTTTTAAAATTGGGGTAGCGAATGTGTACATTGGCAGTAGAACGAAACAACAGAGGATCAGAACGATCCAGGATCTTTGCATGTATATTCCTAACATATGAAGCTTTTTTGCTCCATAGGCTTGTCCGCATAAGGTTTCTAATGCACTCGCCATCCCTAACTACATTTTCATGTCCAAAAATCATACGAAGAAAGTCAGTAATATCGACGAAGAAGATTTAATTGAATCGATAAGGAAAAATAATGTGAAATTTGAAAGAAATTGAAGTGGTATTGCCACTGATACTAATTTATCAGTAAGAGTCAGGAATTCAATGCAAAAATGTGATACATGAAATTTGGGCTTGGAACCCAAAACAACTTTTGAATCAGTTTTTCTCGTGTTACATCATGAGAATTAACAATCTTTTAATACTCCCTCTGTTTCAATTTGTTTATTCTATTTTGACTTAACACAGAGTTTAAGAAAGTGGTTTTACATTAAAGATATGTCAAATGTACCAAAATGTCCTTTAATCTTGTGGTCTTAAACATGCGATGTGAAAAGTTGAAATTAAAGAGTTACTAAAAAACATGAAAGAATTATTTTATTTAAACAGACTAAAAAGGAAAGTAGACCAAACAAATTGAAACGAATGGAATACCATTTTATCCTATTTTGCTTGATGGAGTATAATTTTTGGACGAAAAAGATTCAATTAATCGTCCCTATTTTTTGATATGCAAATAAGGAAAAATAATAACGTGAGAATCGAAAGAAGTTGAGCGATACATACAATGAGACCAAAATTGAGGCCAACAATGACGGTATTAGAAATGGAGATAGCAGCAAGTTCAACTTCACCAAGGTGACCAGCAAAACCTTGAGTAATAACATTCATGGTATAAGTGGCTATACGACTGAAGATGGATGGACCAACGATGTGCCATAGTTTTTTGGTTTCGATCCATACTCTTGTTTTTAGATCCTTATTATCATCGTCATCCGGCAACCAGTTAGCAGAGGTCGCCTCTGCTAATAATGGTTGCCGATTTTCGTCGATAAGGCTGCCCATTTTTAGAGCACGAGAAAAGAGTTAGGTGTTACCGAAAAAACAAGGCGTGGAGGAATTTTATAGATGAATGAGAAGGGAAATAATACAAAGTGTCACTAGTTACGTAAATTTAAAGCCAGCTATGTGCCTACGTCAAGTTGTCAATCTGAAGTGTTAGTTGTTGTTTGCTTGGATTACTTCAATTGTTATTTTATCACCAGATTTTGTTTTTAATAGAAGTAATCAAATCAAACTGCTCTTGGGGTGTGTGTGGTAGGAAGGTAAATGTTTTTCTAAAAATAAATAATTTTTTCTTTTGTTTTTTGTGCTTGATGAGTAAAGAGAAATATTATCTCAAAAAAATTATATATGATCTAGATAAAAGTTGGCAATTTGTGGGCTACTTGGGAGTGTGAGTGGGGTCAGGTATGTGTTGAATATGGAAGGAAACAATCAATGTGGACTTATGAAAATTTGTTTTCTCCTTTTGAATTTTGTTGAGTTCTTCAAGGAAAATTAAAGTATTATCATAATCTTTTTAATTTGATAATTTTGTCCTGATTTTATTAATATATTTGAATAAACTTTTCTCTTGAAAAAAATACAAATATTACCGTAATTTCTTTTTATTTGACTATTCTTTGTCATTGAAAATTTTTTTAGACATTCATAAATTAAAGATCTCATTTCCACAATAATAACAGAAAAGTATCTACAGTGTAGATTGTTGTCATTTAGAGAGTCTTAATTAGACGAAGATAGTGTTAAAATAAGTAGATCAATTCATTAAACTCATATATATATATATGATTTATTTTGACATGTAAAATTTTATTTACCAAATAGGAATATGTGCACATAATCAAATAAAGAACTACTCTACCAGCAGCACATGTGCTAAACAGACCCCCAGCTTCTAGTGCCTCAGTAAGGTCAACTACTAGCCCCATCGACTATCCAACTAGCTAGTATCTTTAGGAGGGAAACAAACTCAATCTAGACAAGTATCTTATTAGTTTTGGGATAGAGTAAGGGGCGGAGCTACAGTGTTATAGGAGTTCGGATGAACCCTGTAATTTTTATGTGGATTTTATAATTGTTTTAAAAAAATCGAGAAGATAAATATATAGTATTGTGTGCAAACCTACATAAAAAGAAAAGAGGAAAGTATATTTATGGCTCATAAGAGCAAACTATTTATAATTAAATGTCTCTTACATAAAATGTCCACCTAACTGATTACATAAAACGTCCCCTTCTCATGTAGCTTTAATTATTTATCTCTCTTTTAATTCTTTCCTTTTTATTTCTCTACTTTTTTTCTTTTTTTTCTTCTCATTTATTTTTTCCTTTTTTATGCTTCTTTGTTTATTAATTTTTTCGTAAAATTATTTTATTCTTTTTTTTCTTTTCACACCATAATCTAATCCACACTCAATTTTTATTTTATATAGTCCTTTTCTTCTTCTTTTTCCTTTTTCCTTTTTCTTTTATTGGTTCCTTTTTATTTTTGCATTTTTTATTTTTTATTTTATCTTTGTATTTTAATTTCTTTATTTCTTGTTCTTTTTCTTCTTTTTTTTTTTTTTTCATTTATTTCTTTATTCTTTATTTTTCACCACAAGCTAATTTCATATTTTCGGTTATTTTTTTATTTTTATTTCTTTTCTTTTTTTGTAATTTTATTTGATTCTCTTTTCTTTTTTATTTTTATTTTTTTCATTTGCTTCAGTCCATAATGATACTATCACATTATATCTATATATTGTCATGGTATCATTGATGTTTGCTTCAATCCTCAGTGGGACCTCCATGATACCATCATAGTATATCTATATCCCGTCATGGTATCATTGATGTCTGCTTTAATTCTTCAGTCAGACCTCCATGATACCATGAAAGTATATATATACTGACATGGTATCATTGAGTTTGCTTCAGTCCTCCATGATACCATCACAGTATATCTATATATTTTCATGGTATAATTGATGTCCGTTTCAAGCCTTCAGTGAGACCTCCATGATACCATCACAGTATATCTGTCATGGTATCATTGAATTTGCTTCAATCCATAATGATACCATTACAGTATATTTATATTCTGTCATGGTATCATTGATGTTTGCTTTAATCCTTCAGTGATACCACCATGATACCATTACAATATATCTATATACTATCGTGGTATCATTGATATTTGCTTCAATTCTTCAGTCAGACTTTCATGATACCATTACATTATATATATACTCACATGGTATTATTGAAATTTGTTTCAGTTCGTAATTATACCATCACAGTACATCTATATATTGTCATGGTATCATTGATGTATCCTTCAATCCTTAGTGAGACCTCCATGATACCATCACAGTAGATCTATATACCGTAATGGTATCATCGATGTCTGATTTAATCCTTTAATCAGACCTTCATGATATAAGCACAATATATATATACTAACATAGTACCATTGGGGTTTGCTTCAATCCATGATGATACCATCACAATATATCTATCTACTGTCATAGTGCCATTGATGTTTGCTTCAATCCTTCACTGAGACCTCCATGATACCATTACAATATATATATATATATATACTGTCATAGTATCACTAATGTCTGCTTCAATCTTTCCGTGAGACCTCCATGATACTATCACAGTATACCTATACACTAACATGGTATCATTGGGGTTTGCTTCAGGTTGTAATGATACCATCACAATATTGATATGTTGTCATGGTATCATTGATATCTGCTTCAATCTTTCAGTAAGACCTCCATGATACCATCACAATATATCTATATACTGTCATGATATCATTGATATATGCTTCAAGCCTTCAATGAGACCTCCATGATATCATCACAATATATCTATATACTATCATGATATCATTGATGTTTGTTTCAATCCTTCAGTCAGACCTTTATGATACCATCATAGTGTATATATATTGACATGATATCCTGGATTTGCTTCAATCCGTAATGATACCATTATAATATATTTATATACTGTCATGATATCATTGATGCCTGCTTCAATCCTTCAGTGAAACCTCAATGATACCATTATAGTATATCTATATACTATCATAGTATCATTGATGTATGCCTCAATCCTTCAGTCAGACCTTCATGACACCATTACAATATATATAAACTCACACGGTATCATTAGAATTTACTTCAGTCTGTAATGATATCATCACAGTATATCTATATACTGTTATGGTATCATTGTAGTTTACTTCAATCCGTAATGATACCATCACGTTATATCTATATACTGTCATGGTATCATTGATGTCTGCTTCAATCTTTCAGTGTCACCTTCATGATACCATCACAGTATACCTGTGCACTAATATTTTATCATTGGGGTTTGCTTCAGGTTGTAATGATACCATCACAATATCGATATGTTGTCATGCTATCATTGATATCTGTTTTAATCCTTCAGTGAGACCTCCATGATATCATCACAGTATATTTATCTATTGTCATGGTATCATTGGAGTTTGCTTCAATCCGTAATAATATTATCATAATATATATCTATATACTAGCATAGTAATATGGAGGACTAATTCAGACCTTGAATAAGACACTTTTCAGTCCTCTATGATACCAATACATAGATATAATATAGTGGTGTCATGGAGGACTATTTCGGTCCTTTAGTGAGACACTCCTCAGTCATTCTTAATTATTTATGATTTGTTTATTAATTTTTTTATATTTTTAATAGTCTAAAAATAGTTAAATAATATCTTTATTTTTTTATTTATTTATCTTTAAAAAGAAATTGTTAAGAAGGAGAAGACAATTTAATAAAAAATAAAAGATAAAACAAAAAAAGAGAGCCATCAAGAGAAAATAAAAAAGAAATAATTTAGTAGATTTAGTATTTTTTTTATTCATTTCTTATTACATTATTTAATTATAAAATTATACTTTTCATTAATATGAATTATAATAATAACTAGTGACTTGAGTATTATTTTAATTTAATTCTTTAACATTTTTATATTATTATTAATTTTAAAATAGCTAGCTAATATTTGGTTATCTTTCAAAAGATAAAAAAGGCAAGAAGGAAATGGACAAAAAAAATTAGAAAACAAAAGTTAATTGGATAAGGGCAAACACTTTACCATCTGAAAAGAAAGAGAGAAAAAGAAGGGGATAAGTGGCCCACTACGACATTAATTCACCGGAAATGAGGTGTCAAAGCAAGTGGGGTACGAATGTTAATTTATTTAAGCCGATAGGACATAATTAGAGTTAATATGGAAAGAGGTATTTGAGTGTAAATATAGGGACGACTCAACGATACTTGTGGCCTAAATCCAGTTAAGAAGAGGCCCTTATATTTATTAATAAGTGAAAAATGTCACATAAATTAAGAAGAGGCCCTTATATTTATTAATAAGTGAAAAATGTCACATAAATTGAAACATCCAAATTGCTAAAATTTCGTAACAAACATGCAATATGCGAAAAAAAAGTGACGATATTTATAATAGAAAGACAAACAAAGTCATTTCTAATATTTTTAGAGTTAGATTACTTCTTATAGAGAGTGGATCAAGTCATTAATTCAATTCAAAATAAACTTATAACTATTATTCCAAATGTATGACAAAATTTTAACATCTACTTAGTACTACAAAAATAAAGTCATTAAATGAAGAGAATTAATTGATATTGAGGGTCAAACTATATAAATTTTGACTCATATTTTGAATATATTTTTTCTTTATATTGACATGAGAAAAAATTTAATATATAGTATTTTTTATATAGTTTGTGAACGTTTAGATTTTAAAATATTATATTAATATAATCTTCTTCAACATTAAAAATTAGTCAAATTGATTTCCGAAAAGCAAAAAACGACACATAAATGAAATGGAGGAATTATTTATCTAAATAACATCTTTTTGTTTCTAGATAAACTTTATAAATTTTCCAAAAGACAAGCATAAATCTAGTTTTTAAAAATAATAATGGTGTTAATTCTATAATATATACTATATAATATTAATAGTAAGGAAAATATGGGGCCTTTGATTTGGGGGTCCTAAAGCAATGGCTTTAGTTGCTTTCTCCTTGAATCGGTAGTGTGTAAATGTTGTAATTTTTTGATCTATTTAATGTATTTTTTTTCCCCAAAAGAAAGCAGTGATATGTGCGCGGCCTGCAGAGTCCTTGGTCCCTATGTTTGTGGGTTTGAAATCGACTGACAATATTAAGCTTTTTTCATCTTCTGTTCATGTGGCAACATTAAAAAAAAATTTCACCTTTTATGTAGATTTTTGCTATTTTCTTTTTTAAAAGAGCAGAATCAAAGACCACTGGCAACATCACGTTTTTTCACCTTTAAGGCCCGTTTGATCAAGGGAGATAAAGTTATCATATGAAATCATAATTTGAAATTATAAAATGAATTTAAAATTTTATTTGAACATGCAATTTGGATTATTTTATGCTGTATATTTTTTCATGAACATAAAAACCTCATAAGTTGTGAAAACTATCAAAATTGCCTCAATTTTTTAATACTATCTTACCAAATAAACAAAACTTTATAACAAAGTATAATGCACTATCACAAAGCTATTATAAAAAAAATTACAATATTTATTAATTAAACTTTAGTTCAATAAAAAAGTAAAATTGAACATGAGTTGTAGTGTACTACTCTTTAATATAGTCCTCCCACATAGTACGGACAATATAGTCCTCCCACATAGTACGGACAATCTCCTCACGTTGAGCTTGCATTTCTCGATAAGATAACCGAGAAGACGAACCAACATTGTTACTTTGAGTCGTTTGTTGGTCAATATCATTAATAACTATATCTTCATGTTCAGGTACCGTGAATATTTCATCACTCTTTCGATATTCTCACAAAAAATTATGTAACACTGCACAAGTTATGACAATTGTCATTTGTGTGTCAATATTATAATGGTTCATGCCTTGTTTCAATATTCGGAATCTATTTTTTCAAGCTCCAAAAGTCCGTTTAATTCCTTTAATTCACTATGAAAAATTATATTTTTTAATGAATGAATTTGGGAAAATTATATTTTTTAATGAACGAATTTTTTAATGGTAAAGTAGGAGTTGATTTGAAATAATAATAAATTTTATACTGGTGAGAGTAATAGTTATATGATATATAAGTGATTTAAAGAGCAATAATATGAATTATAAAATTTATTTACATATAAATAAATGGTTGTCAGATATAAATGGTGGGATATTTTTTTTATAAAATATAAACTTATGGGTTAACTTTTATATTTGAAAAATGTCAAATCATTGATTTAAAGTTCCCAAATCATGTTTTTTTGGAGAATTTAGGATTTTATGTCATGATATTATATCATGAAATGAAATCGCATGACCAAACACTGATTTCATATCACAGACATGAAATCGCATGTCCAAACGCTTTCTTAATGTAGATTTTTTCTATTTTTTTCTTTTTTACAAAAAACAGAAAACTGATGATTGATAAAAGTTGAAAAAATAGCATAAACTCAAAAATAACATTTGGCTATTGATTTCTTCGCGCTCAAAAAAGCTTTAAACCCAAAATTTGATTTTCAAAAAAATTAGGATTCTAACTTTTATTGTTGATTTTATTGCCGTCTCCCAGTCTTAAAATTTAGAATCCACAAATCTCAAATTCTGACTCCACCTCTATTAGAACTAGTCCTATAGTAGATTTCCTGGATAATCAATAAGAGAAAATCTTCAGCTCTGACTTACTCCTAAATATCCTCAAATTTCTTTTTTGCCAAATATAGTAGAGAGCAGTATTTGAAAACGTAAAATTTTGCATCTCTATACTTGCCACCACCAAACTTAATTGGCCAGTTTACCTCAGCTTGCCAAATTATTTTCTAAAAAATGTTGTCTAACTTTTTCATGTTTAGTTGGTCGGAATTTTTAAAAAACTTTTTCTTTTGAAAAACAAGTTCATTAAGAATGAAGAAATACTACTTCCTTAATGTAAGTAGGAAAAACAAGTTCCACAAATGTCATTTCGTATTGATAGTCACTTTCCATGTTTACCCCACCCTCATAGCTCTTATCCACACCACACCACACGTTCCTACCTGCCCCCCCACCTCCTATAGTGTTTGCTTAGATTATATATAAATATTTTTGAAATAATATTTCTACTTACCTACCAAACACAAGAAAATAAATTAAAAAAACACTTATTATCAATTTTTTCTTTCCTATCAAACACACCCTTAGTTAGACTAATCTATTTATGTGATTAAGAAGGGTTTGGTGTAATGCCTTTAAAGAGATTTAGGTCCCGGACTTTTGGGGGGCCTCAAATTACTTAACTTTTGTAAAAAATGAAAAATAATATACTGCAAAGCAAAAATAACTTTTAGATTTTGATTTTGATATTGTAGGCACGACTTGTGATCGAGACTCCGGCCCTAAATTAAAGGATTCGACGAAAAAGTAGACCCAAAATTTGTGAAGAGATGTGACAAAGTAAGTATTATTTTTTATTTTACTTCTTTCTCAAAAAAAAAAAAAATGTGGAAGATTTTTCACTTCCTTTATTGATTTTTACGATACTCGTCCTACTCCTTTTATTATCAAAATACATACGGCACCTTTATTCACTTTTGTTATTCCTCCAACATATTTTCTTCTTGCAATTCTAATAATAAGCAAGAATAAAAGTGTATTGGGGAAAAGTTATTGATCAACATTTTTTGGAATATCAAGCATGGACAAAACAATGTGGGTTTTGTAGATACAGACACACAGCATATTCAGCTGCATTTAATTTTGACAAGTACTTGATTACGCACCAGGTTTTTTTTTTTTAACGATTTATGAAAATTATTTCTAAAACTTTAAAATGTCTGTCATTATTATATGAAAATACAATAAAAAATAAGTTAACATGTTTGAATTTTAAAAAAAAAAGTAAGTATAAAAATGTAAACGATTTAAAAGTAAAAATGTAGTATATACTCCATCAGTTTAAAAATAAGTGGTGTTTTTACTTTTTCATTTTTTTTAAAAAACAAAATCGAGCAAACGTTAGTTTTTTTTTCTCTTTTTAAACTTATTTATTTATATGGAGTTGAAGAGCTACTTTTTTTTAAAAAAAAAAGGCATTTGATTAGGGGGTAACTAATCAAAAATATAAACACACTTATTATTATTGTAAATAATTTTCTTAAGGATTGTGTCAAGTTATAGAATAGGGCAAGTAGCAAAATTGAAAATAACTGCTTCTCAAGCAATGGGATGCCAACTTTGATTATATTAATGACTGGATAACGAGATATACGGCAAATATAATGTAAAAGGACAATTGCATTAAATCACAAATATATGGATCAAAATATATCTTGCAATTAAAACTACACAGTGAAACAGACATAAGAGACTACATGTATCACTTGGTATAAACTTCACATATATATGGTTTGTTTTAGGCCATGCAGCCTATATACTCAAAGAATGAGTGTCTAAATGAACTAGGGCCTCTAGTTATTTAATACTCCCTCCGTTTAAAAAAGAATGACCTAGTTTAACTTGACACGGAGTTTAAGAAAATAAAGAAGACTTTTGAATCTTGTGGTCCTAAATTAAAGTTATGGCAAATGTATCAAAATGCCCTTGAATCTTGTGGTCTTAAACATATCACGTGGAAAGCTGAAATTAAAGTATTGCCAAAAAAGAATAGGGGTCATTCTTTTTTAAACGGATTAAAAAGAAAAATTCTTTTTGAAACGGAGGGAGTAACTATCTCACTAATGTGAAACCCCACTGGGACATTGGCCACACAAGTGAAACTGTCAGTATGACACTTTGGGGTCGTTTGGTAGGGTGTATAAGAATAATGCAAAATATGATGTATTAGTAATGCTTGTGTTAGCTATGCTTGCATTAGTTATACTTGCATTTTTCTTATGCAGTGTTTGGTTTGGTGTATTAAAAATAACATGAATTTCATAATTTCAAAAAAAAAAAAAAATTATTTACCAAAATATCCTCCATAAATATGGTGGGAAGGATGTGGAAAAGATTTTGACGGATAATTGTGTCTTTAACCATGCTAATGCATGCATTAGATCTATTGCATTACTAATACCATGAATATTGAGGTATTAGTAATGCATCCCCCAATACACAATAGAGTGTATAACTAATACAAGCATTGGTTATGCATAGCCTAAAAAAATATACCAAACAAGGTACACAAGTCTAATGCATGCATTGTTTTTATTAATACACTCTACCAAACGACCCCTTTCAGAATTAGATAACATGTGATTGGACTTTTATATATATATATAGCTTAAGGTGGTTAAGCTAATTAATTAGGTAGTTAGGTTTTTAAAGCAGTGGAGGTGTACACACACACGTCTATAAATAAACAGCTTAATCTAGATGATGTAACAGATTTTTCTAGATAATTTCAGATTATGGAACAGTGTTCCTAGCTTTCTCCTTAAGTTGCTTGTCTTCTCTCTCCTCAAAAGCTCAGATTCTCACCATTACGGATGTTATCACCTTCCCCCCTGCTCTCCTAAAATCAACAACAACAACAGCCTACACAGTGAAATCCCACAAGTGCAGTCTGGAGAGGATAGAGTGTACGCAAACCTCACCAGCATGGAGGTAGAGAGGCTTTTTTGGCTTTGCTCTCCTAAAGCCAAGAGACCAAAAAAGTATAGGATCAAAAAATAAGCAGCAAAACTCTTTCAGAAAATTTATATAGTAGTACATAGAATTCCATAGGTATAACTCCAAAGAGATAACCTTGTCTTTGGCAGGCATAAGCTAGCCACTTTCCATTACCAAATGAATAATCAAAACAAAAGTATCAACTGCTAACCATTTGTCTCATTCATAATTATACCATAAGTTGTACATAAATACAAAAAATTGAATTCTGAAATCTCTGAACATATTAAATTATGAAGAACTGGTGCTAATCCTCTGATCTTTTGATTCATTTGCACCACATCCTCCATGCAAGAAAGAACAAAAGAAATGAATCGCATTAGTATCGTCAAGATTGCTGCAGAGTCCACATGATGAAATCTCATCAGCTTCTGTCTCTGCGATCACAGCTCCCAACGCCAAGCACATGAGCAATTTGAGAGAGTCCTCTGTTTTTCTAGACTTACTCGATGTGAATCTGGATTAGTATGATAAGATATTATACCGAAACAGAAATGTTACATCAACAAATAAATAGCTAACTTCCAACATAAGCATAAAAGCAGTATGATACAGCAAATTTTCAGCATGCCTGTCACAGTGAGACCCTTTGTTTATGAGCCTTAAAGGATCAAGAGCATTAGCGTTGACCTAACTCTTGAATTTCAACTTATCATGCAGTAACTAGTGCTGGCAAATAGACTGGTTGAGTTAAATTTGGACGGGTTGAAAATAGGTTGCAAAAAATGGGTGGTTATTTGGGTACCCATATTCACCAGAAAATCTCCATTTCCCATATTTCGCGCAATGACATACCGTTTCAAACATTGAGACTAAAGATCCCAACAGCTTCAGAACCCTCTTTTTTCATGTGAGATACACTATATTCACCACAACTGTACAAATAAAACGACCCAAGAAGAATTATCCATTTTTTCTTTCTTTGTGTAAAGTTCACACCTTTCTTCAAAAAATAATCACCCATCTAACAAAAAAGATTAACATATAATCTCTAGGCTAGCTCCAATGGTCAAATTCTAAACTCTAATGCGAGATTCCAGAAATCTTAAAAGAGGAAAATACAAGAATGAACACTAGAGCTAAACAGTAAACCCCAACTGAAATTATGATTGAAATTTTAAAGGTACCACAATCAAAAATGTGGATATAGATACTTATATGGACACGTTTCAAACGATCATCCACATGCAATATCACTCATCACTTGTAAAAGAAAATAACAAATTCAACTTTTTAAAAAGAATCCTCTATTCTATTTAACAAATTTTGATTCAAAAAAAATGAATAGCATTAAACATTTTGTTGGGAAAGGCAAGGGCACTAACAATAGTGCACGACAGGGTAGCAGCGGAAGAATACCCAAGTCTAAACTTTCCCTTTCAACTTGAACCAAGAGAAGACAAACAAATCCAAGCACAATGATAATAAGGCAGCAAATATATCAACCAAAACAGATAAGCAAGGATAAAATAAACCAATCACACGAGACACCAGATTTACGTGGAAAACCCTTTAGTGTGAAGAGTAAAAAACCACGGGACCAAAAACCTCCACTATAATCACCAAGAGTTACAATAATGTTCTCCAAAATGGCCACCAAATAAATGCCAAACAATGAGCAACACTACATAAAGCACAACACCAAAAACTAGAGAATTAAAGAAGCAAAAACCCGAAAACGCAGCTACTGTTCACGGATGCAAAACTGGAGCTGCGGGGCACCAAATCCAACTCTGTTAGTTCCTAATCAAAGATTGAGATGAGAGGAACAAGCTGTCCAAAAATCAGCTCAATCGGATAAGAAACGAAGCGGGAATCGCAATTTGAAGTTGGCAATTTAGTGCTGAAATTGGGTGCGAAAATCTGCACTTTCTCTCTATGTGTGGCTGCTGATTTCTCTCTTTTGTGATTGAAAATAAGACCTAAAAAGGTCTATATATATGCCCCATAGAATTGGGCCTATGAGCAAAGTGGGTTGGTCCAAATTTGGGTTTTTATTTATCCACATAGGAAGGGAAAAAGACCCATAACCCAACAATTCTCCCCCTCACAACTATGTGGAGGAGATCGCCATCCCGGCGATCATGCAACAATCTTCAAACTTCCCTCTTGGTAAAGCTTTAGTCATCATGTCAGAACCATTATCATCTGTATGAATCTTCTCAAGTTCAAGCAACTTAGAATCCAACACATCTCGAATCCAATGATATCTAACGTCAATGTGTTTAGACCGACCATGAAATGTAGAATTCTTACCAAGATGTATAGCACTTTGACTGTCGCAATAAATCACATACCTCTCTTGAGCACAACCAAGTTCCCCCAAGAACCTCTTCATCCAGAGCAACTCTTTACAAGCTTCAACGGCAGCAATAAGCTCAGCTTCTGTAGTAGATAGAGCAACACATTTTTGCAACCTAGATTGCCAAGACACAGCTCCCCCTGCAAAAGTAACCAAATACCCTGAAGTAGACTTGCGAGTATCAACATCACCAGCCATGTCTGAATCAGTATAACCACAAAGAATAGGCTTTCCTGTACCAAAACACAAACTCAGACTAGAAGTGCCACAAAGATATCTCATAATCCACTTCACAACATTCCAATGCTCTCTTCCCGGATTAGGAAGAAAACGGCTAACAATACCAACAGCATGAGCAATATCTGGTCTTGTACAAACCATTGCATACATCAAACTACCAACGGCTGAAGCATAAGGAACTTTCTTCATGTCTTCCTTCTCTTCACCACTAGAAGGACACTGCTTCGTGCTCAATTTGAAGTGCATAGCTAAAGGTGTACTGACAACCTTAGCCTTGTCCATGTTGAACCTGCGAAGTACTTTCTGAATGTACTTCTCTTGTGATAACCACAACTTCTTGGCCTTTCTGTCACGGACAATCTGCATACCAAGAATCTGCCTTGCTGGTCCTAAGTCTTTCATAGAAAAAGACTTACTCAACTCTTGCTTCAACTTCTGAATCCTGCAAGCCTTATGACCAACAACAAGCATGTCATCAACATAAAGCAACACAATAATAAAGTCACCATGAGAGAATTTTTGCACAAAAACACAATGGTCTGAAGAAGTCTTTTTGAAGCCTTGCTGACTCATAAAAGAACCAAACTTCCTGTACCACTGCCTAGGAGCTTGTTTCAAACCATACAAGCTCTTCTTCAATTTGCAAACATAATTCTCTTTTCCCTTGACTTCAAAACCTTCCGGTTGCTCCATATAAATTTCTTCATCTAAGTCACCATGGAGAAAAGCAGTTTTAACATCCATTTGCTCAACCTCTAAATCTAGACTTGCAGCCAAGCCTAAAACCACACGAATGGATGACATCTTCACAACTGGAGAGAATATCTCATCAAAATCAACTCCCTTTTTCTGGTTAAAACCCTTCACAACTAATCTAGCTTTGTACCGTGGAACTGGATTACCATCTTCATGTTTCACCCGAAAAACCCACTTATTTTTCAAAGCTTTTCTGTCTTTAGGTAGCTTAACCAAATCAAAGGTATGATTATCATGCAAAGATTTAATTTCATCTTCCATAGCATCAAACCACCTTTCTTTTTCTTCACTTTCCATGGCCTCATCAAGACTCTCAGGTTCTCCCCCGTCAGTCAAGAGTACATACTCATTGGGAGAATAACGAGATGAAGGTATTCTCTCTCTAGTAGATCGTCTGAGAGAACTCTCTGGATTATCAATAACATTTGGTTGCTGATCAACCACATCAACTTGTACTGGAGCATCAACATCATCATTCTGAACATGATCACCATCTTCATTATTAACTTGATTTTCATCATTATGAAGATTTTCTTCATGTGCAATAGTCAAAGGAACTGGATCAACATCAACTAGGCTCTCACTACTCTGAGAAACAACTTTCTCAGCTTTGTCAAAATCTTCAATTGTTTGGTCTTCAAAGAACACAACATCACGGCTTCTAACAAGTTTCTTCTCAACTGGATCATAGAAACGATAGCCAAATTCATCCTGACCATAACCAATGAAGATACACTGCCTAGTTTTAACATCCAACTTTGACCTTTCATCCTTAGGAACATGCACAAAGGCTTTACACCCAAAGACTCTAAGATGATCATAAGAAACATTCTTACCGGACCAAACTCTGTCAGGGACATCACCATTCAAAGCAAAGGTAGGAGATAAATTGATAACATAAGCAGCAGTATTAAGTGCTTCTGCCCAAAAAGAATCTGGCAGCTTAGCATCTGAAAGCATACATCTAACTCTCTCAACTAGAGTTCTATTCATCCTCTCTGCTAAACCATTTAACTGAGGAGTCTTTGGAGGAGTTTTCTGATGCCGAATACCTTGCTCTCTGCAATATCTATCAAAAGGATCAATATATTCACCACCATTATCTGAGCGGATGCATTTCAATTTCTTCCCTGTCTGTCTCTCAACCAAGGCTTGAAAACCCTTGAACACATCAAGTACTTGATCCTTGGACTTCAAAGAAAATACCCAGAGCTTGCGAGAATGATCATCAATAAAAGTCACAAAGTAAAGTGCACCACCATGAGACCTTACCTTAAAAGGACCACACAAATCAGAATGTACCAACTCCAGCAAATCAAGCTTTCTTGAAGGCGGATGACTCTGAAAAGAAACTCTTTTTTGTTTACCGGCTAAGCAATGAACGCATCTCTTCAACTTTGCTTGTTTCACTCCAGAAAGCAAATTTTTCTTAGTCAAACTGTCAATCCCCCTCTCACTCATATGACTCAGCCTTCTATGCCATAACTCTGATGAAGTATCATTCTCCACCAAGTTTACTGAGCCTCTAGAAGTGGAGCCCTGAAATACATACAAGTTAGACAACTTGTCACCACGAGCCACAACCATTGAACCTCTAGTAAGCTTCCACTGGCCAGCACCAAGGGTGTTAATATAACCCTCATCATCAAGGTTCCCTACAGAAATCAAATTCAGGCGAACATCTGGAGCATGCTTGACATTATTGAGAACAAGTTTGAAACCATTATTACTTTCCAAACAAACTGTGCCAATGCCAAATACTTCAACCTCATCATTATTGCCCATTTTCAACATCCCAAAATTACCAGGAGTATAAGAAGAAAATAATTCCTTCTTGGGCGTGATATGAGAAGTAGCACCAGAATCCACAAACCAGCTAGACTCATCACGAACAAGATTAATGGCATTTTCACCACAAGCAACAAGAAGATCATCATTAGTAACAACAGCAACACGATTCTCATTATCGCCTTCTTTCTTTTGTCGTCTCATATCTCTTTTATGCTTGTAACAATATTTCATGATATGCCCATTCTTGTGGCAATAGTCACATGTGATATTCTTGTATTTGGACTTGGATTTGCTTCTACTTGTACCTCTGTCATTCGGACCTCTGGACTTGCTTCTCCCCCTATCTTCAGTAACCAAAACATCGGAGTGTGAAGCTGAAGAAGATGAGGCCTGAGATCTTCTTCTCATCTCTTCATTTAAGACACCACTCTTAGCATATTCCATAGTTACAACACCACTGGGAGCAGAATTAGTCAAAGAAACTCGAAGAGTTTCCCAAGAGTCTGGCAGAGTATTAAGAAGCCAAAGTCCCTGAATTTCTTCATCGAACTTTACACCCATTCCGGATAACTGGTCAAGGACACCCTGAAAATCATTAATATGATCAGAAATAGGACTGCACTCTTTGTACCTGATATTCATCAACTGTTTCAACAGGAACAACTTGTTATTACCAGTCTTCGAAGCATACAGTGTCTCGAGCTTGTCCCATAAACTTCTGGCATGTGTCTCATTTACAATATGATTTCTAACATTATCTTCAACCCATTGTCTAATATAGCCACAAACCTGCAAGTGCTCAAATTCCCAATCCTCATCTGTCATGGACTGAGGTTTATTAGAAGCAAAGACAGGCAAATGCATTTTCTTGACAAATAGGAGATCTTTCATCTTGCCTTTCCAAGTATGATAATTACTACCATTCAAACACACCATTTTGCTCATATTTGCCTCCATCATTCAAATCGACAATCAACAACAACCTACGCTCTGATACCACTTTGTTGGGAAAGGCAAGGGCACTAACAATAGTGCACGACAGGGTAGCAGCGGAAGAATACCCAAGTCTAAACTTTCCCTTTCAACTTGAACCAAGAGAAGACAAACAAATCCAAGCACAATGATAATAAGGCAGCAAATATATCAACCAAAACAGATAAGCAAGGATAAAATAAACCAATCACACGAGACACCAGATTTACGTGGAAAACCCTTTAGTGTGAAGAGTAAAAAACCACGGGACCAAAAACCTCCACTATAATCACCAAGAGTTACAATAATGTTCTCCAAAATGGCCACCAAATAAATGCCAAACAATGAGCAACACTACATAAAACACAACACCAAAAACTAGAGAATTAAAGAAGCAAAAACCCGAAAACGCAGCTACTGTTCACGGATGCAAAACTGGAGCTGCGGGGCACCAAATCCAACTCTGTCAGTTCCTAATCAAAGATTGAGATGAGAGGAACAAGCTGTCCAAAAATCAGCTCAATCGGATAAGAAACGAAGCGGGAATCGCAATTTGAAGTTGGCAATTTAGTGCTGAAATTGGGTGCGAAAATCTGCACTTTCTCTCTATGTGTGGCTGCTGATTTCTCTCTTTTGTGATTGAAAATAAGACCTAAAAAGGTCTATATATATGCCCCATAGAATTGGGCCTATGAGCAAAGTGGGTTGGTCCAAATTTGGGTTTTTATTTATCCACATAGGAAGGAAAAAAGACCCATAACCCAACACATTTTGCAGTTGTTTTCAGGTGATGGATGGCAAAAGCTTTGGAAACAGCCTTCTTTAAAAGAGAAAGGATAATAACAACAACATTTCCAGTGTAATCTCACAAGTGGGGTCTGGAAGGGTAGGATGTACTCACACCCTACCCCTACCTTTGTGGGATAGAAAGCTTGTTTCCAATAGACCCCCGGCTTAAAAGGTGAAAAGAGATTACACTTGTGATTATTTCCCCAATTTTAGCTTGCAATATGCAAACCCGTATTTACCCATTTTAAGCCTACTTTTCACGTGTAAAAATATTAGCTCAGACCATATTTTAATATCACTCACCCAACCCATTTAAATTCGGGCCAGTCCTTCAAAACCAGATCGCGATTGCCGGCACTAGTCATACCTAAGCTGAATGTGTCCATTAGAAAAAAGTTGAACTTCCTATAGGAAATTAAGGTGAGTGAGAATGACCCTTAGCTACAGAGACATATTGAAGGCAGAACGATCTAGTTTGATATTTTACCTCTTTATACGGTCCATTGACATCTGATGGTCATAATCGCTAAAATCAAGGTTTGAACTATTGTCCCCGTGATCATACCATACCATAACCCCTGCAAATTTACTTGATTAATGTCATCTCCAGTATACATTTGAGTATATTAGATTGTAGTCGTTTTCACCACAATATTATAAAGGGAAAGAGATTCTAAATATCATGTTTTACTGTTATCACATACCGGTAATCCAAAGTTCAGTGACCATCCAAAAAAGATACCGAGGGGCACTCCTACTAAATAGTAGCTGCCTAAGTTGACATATGCCACATGTGCCTGCCAACCGGATCCAACTGCTACGCCTGAAAACATTGTAGCAGATGAGTATTTAACTTCAATACATGGCTTTTCATATGAATGTCAGTATTTAGTGGTTTGACATGGATTTAACTTCTATACTTTAGACACTGAACATGTTAAGTAAAGTTACATTATTAGGGGTTGTTTGGTATGGGGGATGCGATAGACAAAGTTTTCCCATGGATTGGGATACCTCATGGAATTAGTTATCCCACTATATATATGGGATAACTTATCCCATCATTGTAAAACAAATGGTGGGATATATAATCGCGGGACTAATTAATACCCTAACCAAACGTAGGATAAAATAATCCTGCATTTTATTCCGTGACTATTATCCCTTATCCCTTATTAGAAACGACCCCTTAGAGTATATAACCTGGTTTAGCAGATAATTACTTTTTAGGTTACTAAATTCCTCTCTTTATGGACAGTTATCTTTGGTACATGATCAGAGGCAGAGAGGCAAATCCAGGATTTAAATTTTGTGGGTTCAACATTTAAGGTTCTTAAGACCTACTAGCTGTTGCAATTTAAGGTTCTTAAGACCTACTAGTTATAGCAAATTTATACTCTGAGTCGAAAGTACTTGGTTCAAATGAACCGGTGCAATAAAGCTGAATACGCCTTTGTACATGATACCGTTGAAAACAATATATAAAAGTTGAACTCCTGAAATTTCTCACCGGAAAGAACTGGTTGAACACAATTACAGAGGATTGTGGTTGCCAACAAGAATGCAAATCCACCCACCATTTTGATGACAGGAGTGCTTGAGGTGAAGATCATAGAAAGCTTATCAGGAAAGACCATAACAAGTGACCAAAACAAAATTCCCAATGCTAAAGTATTCAACAATGCAACTTTTGTGGCAAACTTTGCACGGTTTCCATTTCCAGCTCCAAGCTCATTTGCAACGCGTACCCTGTGTTTATAAAATTTTTTGGTCATCAGATGAAACAATCCTACAGCACTATAGCCGGTGAAACTTCAATGATATAAAACAAAAATAAGATATGCTCTTTTATGTTATTAATAATTCATGTACCAGAATACTTAAGAGAAAAGATAAATGTACATAAGCTAAATGTTATTGCTACCATTTCTGAATGTTGGCAAGCTAAAGAGAAACACCCCTAAGACAGTAGAAATTGACTCAAAACAATTTGATGAACATACCCTGTCGCTGCCAAAAATCCTAGTGGAATCATGGATTCCCATCCGATGATAGTAATACTGGGGAAGAAACAACATCAATTACTTGCAATATCCAGCAGAAAAGGCATTTATTTACATAAGCTAAGTATACGATTAAAGATCAAACCAGATAGAGAGTGCATCGACTGCCACCTCAGTATTGTTCATGTGCCCAGACACTATAACGAGCACTCTAAAATAAATATTCTCCAACCTGACATATCAAACATTTCTATGCCATAAAAGAATATTAATTTATATATGAAATGTAATGTTCTTGATATCAAAGATCAACAAGGAATAAGGAAGCATACAGTAGCATCACCCCAGAAGCCACAGCGAGCTTAAGAAAATCCCAAAGACCAACAACCGCTTGCATAGAGAAACCAGTCCAAGAATGAGGGCACCCACCAAAAACAATGTAAGCAAAAAAACCCAACACAGAAATCCACCAAGAGAAATCAAGAATGACAACAGTCCCAACAATTCCAAATCCCAATTTATAAAGAAAAATCCAACACAAAACCACATGAAGAGCAAGTGTTCCACCAGAAACCCAAGCAATTACCGCTGTTTTTAACTGGCACTGCAGGAACCTTAACAACGTAAATTGAAAAGGAAAACTCAAGTGCATAGGGATCAGCCAAATTGCAACCTTTCTAGTCAATTTAGCCACTGCTTCTGGCTGCCCCAGAAGCTCCAATATAGGCCCAGCAAACACAAAAAGAGGCAACAGTACTAGAGAGCTGAGGAACAATACGATCAAAGAACGTTGCAAGTATACACCCAACAAGGGGTATTGCTTTGCCCCATAAGCCTGTCCACACAGTGTCTCCAATGCACTTGCCATTCCCAGCTGACAAATCAGCAACACTAGTTACACTACCACATCAACCAAATCTCAACCAAAAAATTCACATAAAGTAGACGATAGTTTCCTCTATATCAGACTTATTGATCTAAATTCAACTTCTTACCGCATTATTTATTTCTTATTTAAATTTCTCATTTTACAAAATTGAATCATTTCACAAACTTCCCATTATCCAAGTTCTATACAGTGACAATGTGGAAAAAGTATCTATGCAATCTGACCACAATAACAACATACCTAGTGTAATCCTACAAAGCGGGGTCTGGGGAAGGTAGAGTGTGCGCAGACCTTGCCACTACTGTTAGGATCGAAAACCCGGGTATTACCGAATTTAGACAAACAATGTTATAATGACAATAACAACTTGATAATAACGGTAATTAAAGAAAATAAAGCAGGCACAAATTTAACGTGGTTTAGTCAGTGTGACCTACGTCTATAAGCAGAGAGGAGCAATTTCATTATAGCAACAAGAGTACAATAGAGAGAACAAAATTAGAGTAAATACTCTAATCACCCAAAAATATCTCAAAAGAATAACCTCACAAGATCAATCCAAAAGAAGGGTTCACACAAGTGTTTTCCAACACCCACTCTCTTACAAAATACTCTAAAAGAAAGACAAAGAAAGAAAGTGATGAAATGAGTTCAAGTGCTTCAAGGTGTATCTTCAACTGAAGAGAAGCACTTCTATTTATAGCAAGAAAATTCTTGGTCTCCAAGCTTGTGATGTCATGGATGATGTCATGCAAAAATGTTTCCAACCGCATATCTAAACTTGGTCCCCAAGTTTAGTTATCCACCAAGTATTCTTACATATAGGCTTGTGCCTATATGAGTAGGCCCCACTTGGAAAACAATCAAAATAAAGGGCATATTACAAATCTCCACCTTGGCCTAATATTGAGTGATATAATTGCTCCACCCTCTCTGCAAAAGCTTATATAGGCTAATCATTCTTCATAAATGGAAATCAAATTCAAGCTCTGCTTGAACTTGTCAACTGAAGGAGGCTTCGTAAACATGTCAGCAGGATTGTCTCTGGTGTTGATCTTCTGAACAGAGGATTTTCCATCAACAATGGTTTCTCGAATGAAATGATACTTGATATCAATGTATTTTGTCCTCTCATGATACATTTGATCTTTAGTCAAGAGAATGACACTTTGACTATCAGAGAAAATGGTAATACCACCTTGGTGTAAATTGAGTTCAGCAAATAGACACTTCAACCATAAGGCTTCTTTGATCGCCTTGGTCACTGCCATATATTCTGCTTCGGTAGTAGATAAAACTACTACATGTTGTAATGTAGCTTTCTAGCTGATAGCACAATCATCAATACAAAATACGTAGCCTATCAATGATCTTCATTTGTCAAGATCACCTACATAATTTGAGTCTACAAAACCAACCAAAGTGTTAGTAATTCTTCCAAACTCCAAACATGTGTTTGAAGTACCTTGCAAGTATCTGAGAATCCATTTCACAACCTGCCAACGAGTTTTACCAGGATAAGCCATATATCGACTTACAACACTTACGCTTGTGAAATGTCTTGACGTGTACACATCATTGCATACATAATACTGCCAACTGCATTGGAATATGGTACCTGTGACATATACCTCTCTTCTTCCTCTGACTGCGGTGATTGAGCAACTGATAGCTTAAAATGAGCAACAATAAGAGTACTTACTAGTTTAGCATCTTTCATGTCAAACCTCTCCAAGACCTTCTTCTGGATTAGGAATAGTGTGTTGACTCCTTGATCTCTTTTGATCTCCACACCAAGGATTTTCTTAGCTGCTCCCAAATCTTTCATTTCAAATTCACTTTTTAGCTGACTTTTCAAATTGTGAATTTCTGTCAAATCCTTAGCAGCAACGAGCATGTCATCAACATATAATAATAAGTAAACAAATGAACCATCATTTAACTTCCAAAAGTAAATACAACTATCATACATGTTCCTCAAATAACCATGACTCAACATAAAGGAATCAAACCTCTTGTACCATTGTCTTGGAGACTATTTAATTCATACAAGAATTTCTTCAACAAGCAAACATGATCTTCTTCTCCTTCAATTTCAAATCCTTAAGATTGATGCACGTATATTTGTTCCTCAAGTTCTCCATGTAAAAAAGTTGTCTTAACATCAAGATGTTCTAATTCCAAATCATATATGGCAACTAAGGCAAACAAGACACGAATAGAGCTATATTTAACAACAGGTGAAAAAATATAATTAAAATCAACTCCTTATACATGACTATAGCTCTTTGCAACTAATCGTGTCTTATACCTTGCACTTTCAACCCCTGGAATTCCATCCTTTTTGTTGAAGATCCATTTGCAACCAACGATTCTCCTTCCTAATGACGACTTCACAAAAGACCAAGTACCATTCTTGTGGAGAGATTCAATTTCTTCATTCGTTACAATCAGCCACTTGGCTAAATCAACACCAGAAACTGCTTTTGAATAATTTGATGGTTCTCCAATTTCTTTAGTTTCCTGTGCAACTGAAAAAGCAAATGCAATATAATCTCCATACCTTCCTGGTTTTTGAATTTGTCTCCTTAGTCAGTGTGTGGCTATAGAATACTCATTTGGTTCAACTTCAGAAGTTATAACTTCTGGAGATTCATCTTCTGGAGTTTCAATTGTATTTTGTTCCGCAGTTGATGAGCTTGGCTCAGAAGGAATGCCAAGCTAAACCTCCACCTACTCATGTATACCCTGCTCTTTATTCTTATTACAAGAACTATAAGAATCTTTGATTGGATGTAACATAGAGGATTCATCAAAGGTTATACCTCTGCTAATTATATCTCTGTATAAAAGGTGGTAAGCAGAAAGGATATATCTCCGCTAATCAAACTTCTAGTTTATTCTATGAAATGTAAGCAGAAAGTTATTTAAGTTTTTGAGTACTTAGAACTCAAGAGATCGCAGGTTCTCTCTTAACGAACCAGCACCATAGGTTGAAAAAAGAAAACCTCTTTCCAGACTCCAAATTTTAACTCTGATTTTGTCTTACAATGTCCCATAACTAGATCGGTAACAGAGGATCGTAACAATAAAATGTATCATGAGAGGACAAAACTGATATCAAGTATCATTTTATTTGAGAAACCATTGTTGATAGAAAAGACTGTGTTCACTGTTCAGAAGATCAACTCTAGAGACAATTTTTGCTGACATGTTTTCGAAGCCTCTTCCAGTTGGTAAGTTCAAACTCTGCTTGAACTTGATTTTCGTTTATGAAGAATGATTAGCCCATATGGGCTTTTGCGGAGAGGGTGGAGCAAATTTACTATATTATTCAAAATTAGGCTAAGGTGGAGATTTGTAATATGACGTTTTTTTTATTGTTTTCCAAATGGGGCCTACTCATATAGGCACAAGCCTTTTTGCAAGAATACTTGGTGGATAAATGAACTTGGGGACCAAGTTTAAATATATGGTTGGAAACATTTTTGCATAACATCATCCATGACATCACAAGCTTGGAGACCAAGAATTTTCTTGCAAAGTTTTTCTCTTCAATTGAAGATACATCTTGAAGCACTTGAATTCATTTCATTGCTTTCTTCCTTTGTCTTGCTTTTAGAGTATTTTGTAAGAGAGAGTGTGTTAGAAAACACTAATGTGAATTCTTCTTTTGGAGTGATCTTATGAGGTTATTCTCTTGAGATATTTTTGGGTAATTTGAGTATTTACTCTAATTTTGTACTCACTTGTACTCTTGTAGATATAGTAAAATTGCTTCTCTCTGTTTGTGGATGTAGGTCACACTGACCGAACCACGTTAAATTTGTACCTTCTTTATTTTCTTTAATTACCATTATTATCAACTTGTTATTGTCTTTGTTATTGTCATTAGAATATTGTTTGGCTAAATTCGACTACTTTAGACATCTTTTGTTATTGTTTATTATTGTCATTTCTTATACTTATTTTTCTCGACTACTTTAGACTTTTTTTTTTCCTAACGTCTGTCGGAAACGGCATCTCTACCTCTATACTTTGCAGAACTCACTTTGTGTGACTATATTTGATATATTATTGTTGTTGTTCAATATTAAGAAGTCTGACTCTCGAAATCTGGTATCATAACACATAAATTGGGACAAAAGGAATAAACTTTTAAACTTTATAAAAAAAAGTAAGACTGACATACCAAGAAGCCGAAGGTAATGGAGATGAAGAAGGTGGTGGCAATAGAAATGGCGGCAAGGTCACGATTACCCAAGTGACCAGCAAAGGATTGAGTGATAACAGTAAGAGAAAACATAGCTAATCTGCTGAAAATGGAAGGTCCAGCAATTTCCCATATCTTTCTTGATTCTTGAAATGTTTGTTTCACCAAATTTTCTGCTTTTAATTCTTCTTCTTTTTCCTCCAAGATTGTGTCACAGTCTGTGTGTAAAAGGGGCTCATTTGCTGTTGTTGAATTCATTCTTCGGTTCAGTGACAACATCACTACGATATTGTTGGAACAAAAGTGCTGTAGATGTGATGTTGAGAAATACACAAATAGTTGACCGGACAAAATATAGTACACAAATAATTCATTCTTCTGGGTACATTGTTGTTGTTGTATAAATTACTCCCCTCCGTCTATTAATAGTTGTCCACTATTACATTATACACAATTTAAGAACAGTAAATGATACGGGTTAAGTAAGGATAAAATGAATAGAAATAAATAAATTATTCATTAATTTTTTAAATTAAATAAATATTATTAAATATCTAGTTTTAATATAAGTAAAAATGGATGGAGAGGAGTACCAGCTAGATTGGGAAAGTAATTATAATAATAAACAGAATATGGGGAAAAAGTATGAACATACTCCTCAATAATTAATCATTTTGGTTAACTAAAGATAGAAAAATGTTCATATTTACCCCCTAAACTATGAGAAACGATTAGAATTTATTTTTTATAAAGAGAAATTGAAATTAATCGTTCATCAAAATAATAGTAATCAAATATATATATTTTTTATATATTGATGTATGATATATATAAAATATATATTTTATATACAAAATAGAAGTATATACTTTTGGTATATTTAGCATACGAATGTAATTGTTTTCATCCCACCTACAAAAAATGTAATTTGGCTTTTTATAAATAGTTGGGTATGTTGTTGTTGTTGTATAAATAATTGGAGTCAACTCCACCCTTGTCGTTATAAAAAGCGGTCAGCGCTTATTGACTAATAATAGATTATTGAAGACTAATTGTCACCACTAATGCATAATTCACGAGTATATATAGATCATTTCACATAGTTCAAATCAAATTCAGACGTCGAGAAGAATTGAGGTTTTAAGAAGGATATAGGGTCAAATTTTCCTCAAAGTAAAATGGTATAAATATGTCATCTGGGGTTGAAGTTAAATGTACCCTTGTCGTTATTCAAATGAGCTAGATTCCATATACTTTTTTTTTTTTTTTTTTTTTACAATTTATGAAGTTGGAGTTTTATTTGGTTATACTTTTTGGAATAATATTCATGCTTTAGTGTACTTACATACAACTTCAAAAGTGAAACATGAGTTGAAAAACGGTTATAAGCTGTTTTTTCAAATTTGAAGTACAACTTCAAATTGAATTTAAAATTTTCATGATATTAATTTTCGACTAAAATAAATAATTATTCTAAAAACTTTGTATAATTTTTGTGGCCAAATAAGTCCTAATTTGTGGCTTAGCTGAAAAATTTTACAAAATCAAAGGATACAAGACTCTTTAGTTATTTTTGATAGGCAAAATGAACTTCTGAACCTTGTACTTGTCCGAGTTTGAAAAATGGACACCTCTACTTAGCCTTTTGTCAATAGAACCCCTCAACCCATCAAAACACAAGATTTTAAACCCCTTGCCATGTGTGTAGCTCACTCGTCCTAAAATAAATGACATGTCAGATCCACATCACATAAATGTCATGTCATAATTATCTTCATTAATTAATTTTTAAAATTATTAATCAACAATATTAAATAAAAAGTAAAATAATATATTAAAAATTTATTTTTTAAAATAAAATTCATATTTCTCACCTTCCTCCACCTCCCCAAACCCACAACCATTGGCACCACCATCCCCACAACCACCACTTTTCCACCCACATCCTTCCACCACCATCAAACTTGCTCACGCCATTTTTCTTTTCTTTTTTCTTCCACACAACAATTAGAACAACAACCAATACTCCATCCATTAACAATACCAAAAAACACCCACCTTCAATTTCATCTTCCCCGTTCCACATCAACACCGTCGGCCACTGCCGGCCGGTGAACTAATGTCGCCCCTCACCCTCTCATCCTCCTTCTTCCTCTACCAAAAACACCATGAACAATCTCCATTAATCCTCCAAATCACCAACTCAGTCACCTTCACCATTAACGCTTTCCTCCGTCGAAAAACCACCATCAACGGGTGAACTAGCTCCATCCAAATCAACAAACCCGCCATCGACCCCTGACTAGTGAAACACCACAAGCATCCGCCTCACAGATTTTATTAAAATAATAATTCATTTATCGATTCGAAGTCTAGTACTCTGATTTAGCAAAAAGAATCAAAACAATGAGTTTCTTATTTGGGTTCGTCGTCGAGGTTCTCCCTTTTTTCAATGTTCTTTTTCAGATATTAATTGAAGTTTTTTGGTGGTGAAAAATAGAGGGGTGGGGTAAAGGAATGAGGGTGGGTGGAGCAAAAAAGAACAGAATGTTACATTTCTCTCTTTTTAAAAAAATTATTTTTAATTAAATTTTTTTGTGTGTACGCATATGCGTGAAATCACGCATTTATTCCAACTCCCCCATTAAGTTGTCACCTAAGCTTGGTCAACGGTCAGAAGGGTTTAAAATCTTGTATTTTGATGGGTTGAGGGGTTCAGATGACAAAGGGCTAAGTAGAGGTGTCCACTTTACAACTCGGACAAGTATAAGGGTCCAGTAGACCATTTTGCCTTTTTGATACCACAATAAAAATTTTCTTTTAAATTAAGAGTATACAATAACTTATGTATACATAAAAAGAAGGGATAATTTCAAATATGTACAAAAAAATAATTAGCTTACAAAAAATATAGCCAATGTTTTTTTACAAAAAAAATGGCCAAAAAATGTACTAGCCACCAAAAAAAATTACAAAAAAATAGTCGCATGTATATATAGTGTATATGTAATGTATCGTTACTGTATAAAAGTGATGTAATGCATTGTCGTTGTATCAATGGTATATAAATGTATATAGATATTGTATAAATGGTGTATAAACGTGTATCGATATTACATAAATAGTTATACAATGTATATGTCATGTATAATATTGTATAAATGGTATATAAATGTGTATTGATATTTTTTTTTTTAATAAACAAGTACAAATCAGATTAATCTCAAATGGGAACCTTAAGCAACCTCACCGAATCTATGTATTCTCTGCTCATCACAAAAATAAGAATCTGTAGTACCCACTTAAAAATATTCAACAAATAATTTTGAAATTTCCATTTTTTTTTCATTCAATATCATTGTTGGTGTTCGACAGATCAAAGACTCAAAGTTTATTCAATATTAAGTTGATTGTGAACAATTTATAGGTTCAGAATCACCAATTTTCAAACACAAAATAGCATCCGAAATTGAAATCGATTCTTTGTTTTTTATTCGAAGCTTGCATCAATAGCGGAGCAGATGTTCTTCAAGTTCCTAATTCTATTAGCCCTTCAAAGAATCAGTAATCCGCAATTTATTTCAACCAATGAACAAGAATCAAACATCATGAACTCTCATTTTTTATCAACAAAGGAAAACCCAGATTGTAGCTTCAATTCTATAAGCTCAAACCGAAGTGGAAAAACTCCAGATTTAGCTTGACCCAGCCAATGACAACAATATACTGACAAATCCATTCGATTTTTGAGGTCTAATCGACAAGATCCAGACGATTTTAGCAATACCCAGATAGGAAGATCATATGCACTTCGGGCGCAAAAACAAAGGTCGAACGACCATTTCTGGTAAATATTTTATCCAAATGGCTAATTTTGATAATTTTAACAAAGATGGGTCAATTTCATTGCAAAAAAAATGACCGAGCGGTCATATAGCATAATTATTCCTATTCTTTTCTTCTTTTAAGAAATTTTACTGAGAGAGAGGCGAAGTGCACATATACTCACTTTTGGGAATATTTTAGGATTATACGACTGAATTTGAAAATTTATGTATGAAGTGCATGTAACAATTACCTTAAATCTTGGGCATCTGCGTCTGAATATGTTTTGCTAAAAAGGGTTTTCTTGCTCTTCGAATTTCAACAATTCAACACATAAATCTAACTTCAAATAAACTAAGATTTGAAACATAAGTCCCATATATCATAAAGAACGGATTTCAATTATTAATTTATCAAAACAACAAAAGGAAAGTACTATGGGGTCAAGACTAGAGTGAGAACGGTAAGGGTTACTTGGAACACTTTCTAATCATAATGGAGTTGCACCGTGGAGCAACCCTTAATTAGTCAATTTCTATTTTGCCTTAGTGATGAATGTAAAAGTCAAGAGGGGGAGGGTGTGAATTTACCTCGTTAAAAAGTTAAGCCAAGTTAACCGAGTACAAGACTTAGTCAACTGACTTCCTACAAAAACCAACTAGTAGAGAAGACAGAATAACTAAACTTAAAGTAAATATGTTATACTGGTTAGGAACACCGGTGTGGTGCCTACTTTCAGTTTTCTTGGGTTAGAAGGATTCCCTTAAGATCTTCATTGGATGTTTAAGTACAGATCTTGTAGCGTTGTAGTTTCCTCTTGAACTCTACTTAGTTCTTATAAACATACAACCTCTACTTGTATAACTCCTTTTTTTCTCTCTCTTTCTTTTGCTCTCACAAGCAATCAAACTATTATAGTAAATATAAGAATAAAGATAAAATATAAGAGCTCGGGTAAAGTTGTACATTTTAGCATATGCCCGGGTATTTATTTAAATAGGGAGAACTCCTAATGAACCGTTGGGGAGACTTCAATGTTAATTGTGCTGTTGGAGAGTAATTGAGGATTCCATGATTTTGGAAATTGGAATTTCCATTCTTCCAATTCTGATTTCGCTCTTATTTAGGATAACCCAAGGGATGTAATCAATCTTGAAATTTATGAAGTATTCGAGATTGAATTGTAGACGTCCATATTAGATACGTCTGTATATTCTTCTTTCCTTCTTCATCTTGATCTTCTGATTTTGGTATTCTTCTTTTCCTTTTACTGTTATGTTTGAATCTTTTTCAGGATATACTCTTTCCTTATTGATTTCTTGATTTATGGTAGTCCTTTAATGCTTCGGCTTCCTTCCTTCAATAATGGTACGACTTTCCTTAATTATTGTTAACTTGTTGCTTTCCTTGTATCCTCCTTTGTTGACTCCACGCTTAACTTCTTTTTGATGCACCTGAAATTTTGTCATTGTTAAAATATATTAGTGCTATCAGAATGAATTAATGTGACATATTCAGGGGGATATGTCGTGGTATATGTTATTCAAAGGTGACATAGTATTAATCAATGAGATGCATAGTAGAGTTAACGATAAACTGAAAGTTTGGAGATGGGCTCTAGAATCTAAGGGTTTCAGATTAAGCCAAACTAAGGCAGAATATCTGAAGTGCAAGTTTAGTGAAGAAGTGCATGATATCGAGGTGGAAATCAAGATCAATTCATAAGGCACACCTAAGAGGAGTGGTTTCAAGTGTCTGGATCTATAATTCAAGAAAATACAGAGATTGGCGATAATGTCACTCATCATGTTGGAGCAGGGATAGGTGAAATGAAGGCTCGCGTATGGGGTATTTGTTGGGTTCTAAGTGTATTGTGAATGAAAAATGGAGAAAAGAAAAATTGAAGGGAAAGTGAAATGTGTAGTTCAATTTTAAGATGTAAAGTTCTCCCACATTGGTGTGAGAAAAAAATATTTTTATGCATATATTGAGATGCATTCCTTCATGTGGATAGTGAGCCAAGAACAATACAAGCCTCGCGCCATCGTCGTCGTCGTTCGCTTAGCTCGACTTCGGCTTCGGCTTCGAATTTGGATTTGGATTTGACAAATGATCGATTGAGAGATTATCTTTTTGGACAAAGTTTATTTAAAGCTTGAAAAATAGTGATATGTTAATCCAAAAAGCCGATAAGAAATGATTCTTCTCCATTTGCAGACGCATGTCACAACGCACCTCGGAGGGACGCGACCCTTCGAGGCAAACGACACACTGTTTTGGAACAGAATCGTGAACTGCGCTCGTAACTGGCAACCTGCGGGCGCAGGTGCCAGTGCAGATGCCGCACAGGCCAAAGCGGCCAACACTGGTTTCGACAAAATAGCCACCTGCGGGAGAGGGTAGTCACGTCGTTCCAGAAAAATTGCTTCTGTTCATGAACCTTTGCTTCTCTTCTGAAGCACACCTTTTGGCTATAAATACCTGACTTATTTATCAGGTATTGGCACGAAATTTGTGAAAGAAAAAAATACTATCTTCTTCTTGAAAAACTCAAGTGTGATCAACAAATCATTGAATGCGTTCGAAGTTCGGTAGAATTTGAGGTACTACTATTCTACTGAAGAAAATCATTTTATCCTGGGAGGAAAGATTCCATAACCTCGGGTACTTGAGGGGAATAAATTCCTTATATACACACCGTGAATTCGGTGGACTTGATTCTAAATTTTCTGTTTCATCTTCTTTCTTACGGTTTTGCTATTTTTCAGAAAATAGTAAAAACTTCATTTTGATAGTTCATTATTGTTGAACTTCTTTATTGTTCTTGAACTTAAAGTTGAAGTTCTTGTTGATTAAATACAGATATTTGTACCCGGAAACAACAGTATTTTGTGATAAAAATATGTCATCAAGGCTTATTGGTAAATTCTATAGAGTGGTGATTAGACCTGCATTGTTGTATGGGGTAGAGTGTTGGCCCGTTAAGAACACACACATTTAGAAGATAAAGGTAGCAAAAATGAGGATACTTAGATTGTGGGCATATCAGAAGAGACAGGATTCAGAACGAAGTTAGGCAGAACAAGATGAGAGTGTCCTTTGTGGCAAATAAAATGAAGGAATTGAGACTGAGGTGGTTCGACAATGTGAGATGGAGGTGTGTGGAGGCACCAATAAGAAGGTATGGGATTTTAGCTATAACAGGTTTTAGCTTGAGTAGAAGTAGGCTAAAGAAGAATTGAGGAGAGGTAATTAGATAAGTTATGATACATATTCAACTTACCGAGGACATGATCCTAGATAGGAAGGTATAGAGATCGATAATTAGGGTAGAAGGATAGTAGATAGCGGGATATGGTAGTGCTTTTATATGGGAGAGGAAGTGAGCTAGTCTTTCTTCTCATCTTCTCATTATTATTAATTTTACCTAGTATTCATATAGTATCTTATACATCCATTTTACTATTATTTGTTGTTTTGTTTATCTTGTTATTCTGCTCTCTTTTTTCCCTCTCTACCTTGCTTTGTTTACGGTTCTTTTGAGTCGAGAGTTTTTCAGAAATAACATTTCTATCCTACAAAGATAGGGATGCGGTTTGTGTACATTTTATCCTATCCAGATTTCACCTATGAAATTATCGTGGATATTTGTTGTGGGTGGAACGGGGAAGACAAAGTGAAGTGGAACATTAAGAATCGAACCACACATATTATGTCAAAGATTCCCAATAATATCACCAGACAATAAGCATTGGTGGTAAGTGTGTCAATTCATCGTCTTTTTAGTTACTATTTTTAACTTTGATGTCAATGTACTTCTCACTATGACAATATACTTATTTTGACATTTTTTCCGTCAATTATTTGCTGATATTACAGGGAGATTTCTTCAAGGAAAAGTCACAACAATTCTACTCTTCTTTTGTATATTATCAATGTTTATGTATCGAAAAACAAAAGGAAATATTTTACTATGTTTTTTTTTTTGGGGGTACTATCGGCTTCATCAATTGTCCTAACAAGAGAAACCTATATTATACATATTCTCGTGAATAACGTTGACGCATAAAGAGATGTATTGGTGCTTTTGTGGAAGTATTATTCGGTTTCTTTACTTCACATTATTAGTGGAATTTTATCTTCACATTGACTGAATTTAAGTGGGAAACACATTTATATATATAGTTGGATTTGCCAAAACAAGAAATGACTTTGATCTTTCTTGTCCAAATACTGGCCATTATATGTAATTATATATGGTCCATCTCCTCGAATGTTCTGTGTTTTAATTATTTGGAAATGGAAAGTGAAACGCACAATTCATTTTAGGAAAATAAAATAAAATATTTCAATTCATTTAGAATATTCCTCGTAATTATTGTGTACAAATTATTCAATTCCGTCTTCATAGATTCCTCTTTTCTTCTGTACTAGATATCATCTAAATAATTACTTGAAAATGCATTTTTAAGAAATTATTTTGAATAAATAAAAGTTGTTTCTTAATTTATTTTCATCACTTAGTTGACATCTTTTAATTATCTCTCTAGCTCTTTCACTTGTAGTAAAAATCAATTTTCTAGAACTATCATTTAAGTATCTTGGCATCCTCCTCTCTACAAAGAAGTTGACTATTATGCAATGGGCTCCTGTTATTGATAAGATAGTGTCAAGAATCTCTTCTTAGACTGCAAAGAAACTATCATATGTTGGGAGGGTGCAACTCATTCAGTCAGTATTGTTTGGTGTACAAGCTTACTGGTCTCAGATTTTTCACATCCCTTCAAAGGTATTGCAGGTTATTGATGCTTATTGTAGAAGTTACCTGTGGAGTGGCACAAATACTATTACTCATAGAGTTCTGGTGGCATGGGAAAAGTAGTGTACACCTATTTCAGTGGGAGGGCTGAATATCATCAACATCACAAGGTGGAACAAAGCTGCATTGGCCAAAACATGTTGGGATTTAGCTCATAAAAGTGATAAAACTGTGGATTATATGGATTCATAGTTTCTATCTTAAAACTGATTTGGTTGATCTAAATCTTGTGCCCAAACAAGCCTCATGAGAAGTGAGGAAAATTATTGAAGCAAGGAGATGTCTTGAGCAGACACAATTGCTGGCAGTGCAAAACAAAGTCATTATCAGACTTATATACCTCAGGTTACTGGGAGATGGAGACACAGTGCAATGGAAGAATATGATACTATCTAATCATTAAGTTTACATTGTGCGTGGTTGCAGCTGCAGGATAGATTTCTGACCACTGATGGACTGAGTAAATGGGGAATGGAAGTGGATCTTCACTGCAAATTATGCACTGGACACCTGGAGTCAAGAGATCATCTATTTATGCATTGTGACTACACTAAACAGCTATGGCAAAGGCTCCTTCAGTGGATGAATAGAGGACAGTTGGATGCTACTAACTGGGAGGTTCATAGTGCATGAGTGATCAAAAGTCTAAGGGTAAATCAAAGTCTGATGCTCATATTTTCAAGATGGTGTACACTGAATTTGTTCATGTAGTTTGGATAGAGAGGAACAGGGGAACCTTTGAGAACAAGAGTAGGCATTGGCAGTAGCTAGCAAAGCTGCAATTAGTACTAAACTACAGGATATGCCCTTTTAAGTTGTTTTCTTTATGTTTCCTATTTGGTTTTTGAGTTTTATTCTAGGATAGTAGACCTGTGGTAGGACTACTAGGGATTTGTAATTTTTGTCACTTGCTAATTAATGAAAAATTTAGCTACCAAAAAAAAAATCAATCGAGGAAAAATAAACAAAATACGAATAGTCTAAACAATCAGAATAAAATAAACCAATTACCTTGATCAACTTGTAGATAAATTAGTCAAAAAGAGTTCAAATCAACCCTTACCTTTGCTATAATTAAAGCACAAAAGAAATATGTTTAAAAATTAAAATATTCACACAAAGTAATTTTTTAAAGATAATTCTTCTGAGTATCATGTACCAAAGCATTCCAAAAGGAACCCATAATTTTGAAAATAAGTATCTTGTTCTAGCTGAAGAAGCTTTTAGTTTTCTACACAATCAAAAGTTGCACCACAAACGTGGACGAATTGTTAGTTAAACTTTATCTAAATCTCGTAGAAAAGAAATTCTTTCATTGATCTTTCGAGAATGCGTAAAGTCACACAATGAATACGCAATTTGAAATTTCATGATCAAACACTAATTTTAAATAAGACAAAAAATAACTAGTAACCCTTTTTTTTTTCTTTCAAAAAAAGTGAAGCTGAAGACGGATCGACGGTTCGAGCAGCTTGCCTGCCAAGTCGATAGGCAAAGGCTTAAGGATGAACCAGTACGTAATTAGGATAGCACTTCGGGAAAGTGAGAACCGGGTGACATTCTAACAAATGGAATTAAATGTATTGATAAAAGAATCTAAACAAACACAACTACAATTTCACAAATTCTAAAAAAATAGTGAAAAAAGTATTTGGAATCTATGGCTAAACACATTGAATCGAACCACACATATTATGTAAATATTTTCCAATAGTATCCCTAGACACTAAGCATTGGTGATTATAAGTCTGTCGCTTCATGGCCTTTTCGTTACTATTTTAACTTTAATACCGATGTATTAATTCTTACTATAACACTATAGTTATTTGACATTTTTTTCCGTATAGGAAGATCTCATTAGTTCTACTCTTCTTTTGCATATTGTCAGAGTTTATGTATCAAAAAACAAAAGGAAATATTTTTTTTTTTTTTTTTTGGTACTAGCGGCTTCATCAATTGTTTAACAAGAAAAATTAACCTATACTATACATATCCTCGTGAATAACGTTTGACGCATAAAGAGAGGCATTATATAGGTGCTTATGTGGAAATATTATTTGGTCTTTACTTTACAATATTAGTGGAATTTTATCTTCCAATTAACTGAATTTAAGTGGGAAACATATTTATATATAGTTGGCGATTTGCAAAGATAAGAAATGCATGTCTTTGAAATCATTATCAGTGGAGATTATTTATATATGGTTTATCTCCTCGAACCTTCCTTGTTTTGATCAAATTATTTGTAGTAGCGTATTAGGAAAAGTATGATGATAATATTTTTCTTAACCTCCGCGGAAATTGCAATTGCTATCTTTTGGGTATGCACTGGGTAAATCTGTTCTTGTGTAATAGCTTACAGATCACATAGGAGATGTAAATCGCTACTACAAACTCGACTGTAAAGACGTTTGCAGGGGAATCAATCTCTGACTTCCCTAATAGATACCAAATATTATATCGACTTAGTCATCTTTACGGTGAAATATTATAATATTGATAAATACTTTTTGGACATACTCTTATCAGTATGTATTGGACATCTTTTTGTCAGATAAAAGATGTATCTGAAAACATTATTGTAGGAGAACTCTTCCTAATTCATGAGAGATGTTGACATATCTTTTAAATAAAATAAAAATTCAGAGAAGAAAAAAGGATTCACAAAGAATCTTTGACATTGTTCTATCAATTGTTGATAAAATTACCAACAAAGTGATCTGTCCAATTCACTTTATGGGGAAAAAAATAGTTCAATTCATTTAGAATATTCCTCATGGTATGCAAATAATCGTCAAAATCCCATTACTTAATTTCATCTTCATAGATTATTTTTCCTGTACTTGAAAATGCATCATTTTGAATAATATAAGTTGAATCATAGTTAATTTTCAATATTTAGTTGATTATCATTTGAATCTTTCTTTAGCTCTTCACATGGAGGAAAAAATAAACTAATTAGTCAAATAATCAGGAAAAAGTAAACCAATTGCCTTGATCAACTAGTTAATATGTCAAAAAGAATTAAAGTCAACCCCTACCAGCACCATAATTAAAAGAAATCATAGTAAAACACTAATACGCGTTTTTAATCATGTTTAAAATATTCAAACAAACTAATAATATTTAAAAAATAATTTTTCCACGTACCTTACGTGCACCAAAACATTAATAAACAATAATAATAATAATAAAAAATACTAGTAAAGTAGAACAGAAAGGATGCTCGAGATTGTGAGAGGTACATGAAAAGCAAAGTGGAAGTGGGAACACAATTTAAATCCATATTTGTATAAGCAAAACACTTAACAACCAAACATGTGTGTAACCTGTTAGGCAATACTATAATTGTATAGATATCACAAAATATACTCCTTCTTAGAATAAGACTTAATTAGAGATTATATATTTATTATAATATATTCTCCTTCCTAGAACAGAACTTGAATCCTATAGTTGTATAGCTATAAATATTTTCCTATTGTATTATTGAAAGATATTGAAACAGTATTCGGAATATTACGTATCTCTAACATGGTATCAAGCCAGGCCCACCCAATTTATTGTTTTCAATTCCGATGTTGGGCACCCCCATCTTATATTGTCCACGCTCCAGATGTCTAGTCCTGGGTGTGAGGGGGTGTTGGAATCCCACATCTGTGGGTTAAAGGGTCCTTGGTCTCCTTATATGATCTTGGGAAATCCTCCCCTCATGAGCTAGCTTTTGGAGTTGAGTGAGGCCAAAGGTCCATTTCTTTAACATTGGAAGTAAGTGGGTGTTTTCCATTAAACTTAAGGCAGATGGTACAATAGATCGCTACAAAGCTCGGTTGGTTGCTCAAGGGTACAAACAGGAGTATGTGGTGGATTATGAGGAGACTTTTGCACTCGTTGCTAAGATGACAACCGTGTGAACATTATTGGTTGTGGCTTCAATTAAAGGCTGAACCTTACATCAAATGGATGTAAAAAAATGTATTTCTTCACGGAGACCTGCAAGAAGTTGTGTTTATGAAACCACCACCTGGGTGTGTTCTGCCGAAACCAAATGCAGTTTGTCGTCTTCGAAAATCTCTCTACAGCTTAACACAGGCTCTTCGAGCTTGGTTTGATAAATTTCGATCCACAATTCAAACTGCAGGCTTCTCTCAGAGTTCTTCAGATCATTCCTTATTTCTTCATACTTCCTCGGTAGGTATCATAATACTTCTCATTTATGTTGACGATATCATTATCACAGGAAATGATGCAGAGATCATTACTAAGTTGAAAGAATTCTTGCATACCTCATTTAAAATGAAGGACTTGGGACGACTGTCATACTTTCTTGGACTTGAGGTCCTATACTTGCCTACTGGGATCATGCTTACACAACAAAAGTATGCTAGTGATCTTGTTTCAATAGCTGGTCTTACTGATGAAAAGATTGTATACACCTCAATGGAAATTAATACAAAGTACAAGGAGGCTACCGGAGAACCATTCAGTGATGCAACATTGTATCGGCAGCTAGTGGGATCATTAGTTTATCCCACTATGACAAGGCCAGACATCTCATATGCAGTAAGTCAGTTTATGGCTAATCCCTATCGTATACATCACACTGCATTACTTTGTGTCATTCAATATGTTCGTGGTTCTATGAGTAGAGGTGTTCGATCTCTTCCGTTTAGATTCTCCTATGCTTTTAGAAGGTTATACTGATGCAGATTGGGTTGGTTGTCCAAATTCTCGTCGCTCTGTTACTGGTTGTTACATGTTTCTTGGCACATCCTTGATATATTGAAAATGTAAGAAACAATCTCATACGTCTAAATCATCTACAAAGACTGAGTATCGGGCTATGTCGGTAGCAAGTATGGAAGTTGTTTGACTACAACGCTTATTATCTGAACTTGGTGTTGCTTTTACAACTCCTACAATGTTACATGTTGATAACACTAGTGCGATTAAAATAACCACAAACCCAGTGCATCATGAAAACACAAAGCATATGGAGGTGGATTGCCATTATATTTGAGAATTGGTCGTCGATCGTCTCATCACTCTGCAACACATTTCTTCTGATGATCAACTTGTTGATTTTTTTACAAAGGCGATGACACGCGCAAGGCATCACTATCTTATGTCCAAATTGCTACTGTGCTACCACCAGTATCAATTTGAGGGGGGATGTTATAATTGTATAGATATCACAAAATATACTCCTTCTTAGAATTGAACTTAATTAAAGATTGTATATTTATTACAATATATTCTCCTTCCTAGAATAGAACTTGAATCCTACAATTGTATAGCTATAAGTATTTTTCCTATTATATTATTGAAAGATATTGAAATAGTATTCTGAATATTACGTATCTCTAACATAACCAACGTCTAATGGTAGGAGAAAATAAATTACAGAACCTAACAAAAATAAAAATAAAAGAAGCAAATCAATTAAAGATGAACCCCTAAATTTGGGAATATGAATCCCAAATTTATAAGAAATATTTCTCTGAGTAATCTTTAAGAATGCATGGTACTGTTCACATGATGGAATAAGCAAGATTTTATGCAAGTGATATCGGCTTATTGCAATAAAATTGAGCTAGTACATTAATTTGGATTTAAGGCTGTGAGCTTCTAACAAGGTTTAGCTTCAATCCTAAACTAATTAATTTTGTTTTAAATTACTCTCTCGTTTCATTTTATATGAAAGTGTTTGAGTACGGAATGTTAGAGCGCAATTTCTTAATTTATTGATTCAGGAAAAAAAATGTGATGGATGCACTAATTAAGACTTCTCCTCGGTTTGATTCTCATTAATGAAAATGTCTCAGACGGTAAAATTGGGAAAGAAAAGATGAATCAAAATGGTGAATTCCAAACCAAACAGACCATAAGCTACAAAAAACAAATATTGTGGCTTATTTGTGAAGTTGCAGTGGTGCATAATTTGATGAGTTTCTTTGTGTTTTTTAAGGGATAATGACAGTACAACGTTTATGGGTGATCAAAGTTAATAGTCAACAAATTAAATGTATATGTTTTGTATATTTACTTATAATATAGTAATATACATATACCATACATAATCACTGACTACCAAAATCAACCGAGCTCGATTGGTACTTTATTTAATTTCTTACTTTTTGGTGCAAAGAAGATTAACCGAGCTTGGTCGGTCTTATTAAAAAAAATTGAGATCAAACTGATCGAGTCAGTTGGCTTTGCGGTCGGTTTTTGCCATGTTTTTTCATAGTCAACGTTAACTTTTAAGTCCATTCTATTAGTTGAACCAAAGGTGCTCTACTTTAGCAAACTCAAGGAACTAAAGACCTTCAAGGTGATATTTGAAAGGACCAAAATAGATCTACTGATCTTATACATAAGGAACAATTTTGACTAAAAACTCTATATATTTTATAAATTTCGTCCATAGTGATAAATAAATTTGGCCAAACCGTAAATATTACTCCCTCCATTTCAAAAAGAATGACCTGCTTTTCTTTTTAATCCATTTCAAAAATAATGACTCTTTTTCTTTTTTGGCAATACTTTAATTTCAACTTTTCATGTGACATGTTTAAAACCACAAGATTCAAGGACATTTTAGTATATTGATCATAGCTTTAATTTAGGACCACAAGATTCAAAAGTCTTCTTTATTTTCTTAAACTCCGTGCGAAGTCAAACTAAGTCATTCTTTTTTAAACGGAGGGAGTAATAAATTTCCCAATTTTTTATCCTCAATGAACGTTCTCTTTTATAACTGATTTGTACTTTCTTCTTTTTTTCTTTTTTCAAAAAATATTTGCTAACACCATGACGAATATAACACTGATGTACACACACCCATTTCTTATTTTATCCCAAAAATCAGGAGGAACCAGAAAAAAATCTGAGAGCAAATTATATAAAAACATAGGAATCTACAAAACTACCACAAAGCAAAAAAGAGATTTAAAATGGAAAAAAAAACAACAAAAAACCATCCGTATTGAGACACATCAGGGTAGTCGATATTCTTTGGATATGAAATATATTTGTCTGGAAAAGAAGATTTTTTGTTTAACACTTTGATCTTTAGTTCTTTTTGTTTTATGCCATATCCCTTTTTCTTTATTTTTGTTTTTCTATTTTACGTTCATGGAATATTTAGAAAAAGAGCAGTTTTATTATTTTACTAAAAGAAAAAGTAAAAAAGGTAGGGTGAAAATCATTAGAAAATTTGATTGGCCGGGGTTAACATGCAAATAAAGTAGAAGGATTATTGTTTGCAAGTTGTTAAACAACTAATTGTGAAATTCGCTTCCTCCATGTAATGGGGACCTTAGAGTTTAGAACAAAATTCTCTGATTAGAAAATTACTTTTAAATATTCCTAGCATTAGTTTAAGTAAAGCTGATTTGACTTGAGAAGTAAATTTATGGTGTATGTATTGGATTTTGATATGTAGGAAAATGTGTTCCTAGAAATTAGGGGCGTCAATGGCTTCTTAAAAAATGATTAAATCAACCGAATCAAATTGTATTGAATCGTATTGAACCAATTTTTAGGCTTCTTTTAATAAATTTATAAGTTTTCTTATAAATTTATAATCGTACCGAATAATTAGGTTTCTTTTTAGTTTTATAAAAATACTCCGAAAAGATATATATCGAACCGTACCAAACAAATTTATATATGAAAAATATATTTTATAGTTCAAGTTTAAAAATAATGAAATATTAAAACTTTTATCTTGGCCTGGGTAATGGAAACGATAACAAGCCAACAGATAATTAACATCTAAAGTCCCAACTCCAAAACATATTATGCTATTCACATTGAAGCTCAATTAGTTTTAGCATATCAAGTAGTAACTTGTAATTAAGCTACAAGATATTTCAATGGTCTTGAATAACAAACTATAAGGTATCTAGATATTTTTTCTCTCGCATGATTTAAATTTTTCTTATTGAATATTTAATCTTAATAGACTCAATTCTTGAGTCTCGTCTTATTTGTTAAACTTGTTTCCTAGTTTTATTAGAAAAAATATTTCCCTGATTTTTTAAAATCTTGTTTTTCCAAAAAATAATATTCTTCAAAATATTATAACCAATCAAAACATATGTTTTCATCCATAGACTGCATATGGCTCGTTCGTGATAACTCAAAAACACCTGACAGTTTGATACCGTGTGAAATATGAACAATATATATTTTTTATCTTCGGTTGATTTCTTAATAATTAGGCGGAAACCATTCTGATAGGAAGTGTTTCTTTTTTTATTGGGTTATATACGATACAAATTAAATTTAAATTAGGAATACTTATCAATATATACAATTCAGCCAACTGATTTACAAAATATGTGCAAGATTAATGGTTGAAGTATACAGAGCATATACACTGATTATGTATATTACAATATGTATAGTATACATATATATTTGGTATCATCATACAACCTATAAGTTTGTGTAGATATTTTGTAATTTAGATTACTCAAAGACATTGAGCTGTAATTTTCCCTTGAAAGTTATTGAGCCGGTAGGTGTTAGATATCGCATTTTAAAGAAAACCATTTGTTTTAATATATTATAATAACAAAAGAGACAATCATACGTTCATAAAAAGTTTAAAAGTGCTTTCTTATATATTTTTAGGCTAGTTGGTTTACTACTGTAATTGTCTGTCAATCACACTTACATGTTAAGATTTTTTTTTTTTAAAAAAAAGGGATAAAGAAAGGAAACACTTCAAACGTCCTTTATACATATTCGATTAGTACTCTCACTTTTAATATGGTATTTGAAGAACGATAGAGATCATCAAATTTTAGAAATTCTCAATTTCACGTGTGAAAGTTCCTCACTTTAGCATTTTAATTTTTGTTCTCACATATGTTTTTTTATTCTATACCCTATAAAGAAAAATATTAGGATCCAACCGTATGCAGTTATGCTTATCAACTACTATTAACAGTATCATATCAAGACGGCTAGTTGTTCCTTTTCCCTCGACTTTACTCTCGCCGTCTAGTAATACTTATTTATTATTAATTTGATATATATCTTAAAAATAATAAATAATAAGAATAATTTTATTATATTATTTATTTAAATATAATAAATTTAATACTTTAAAAATATATATTAAATAATAAATAGTATTTAATATTAAAAATAAAATTAACATAAATAAATTATTCTTTATTTTTTCAAGTTAGACAAATATACTTGGATATCTATTTTAATAAAGGACAAGTAAAAAATAACAGACTCACTTTAGCATTTTAATTTTTGTCCTCATATATGACTTTTTATTCTATACCCTATAAAGAAAAATATTAGGATCCAACCTTCTGCTTATCAACTACTATCAATAGTATCATATCAAGACGGCTAGTAGTTCTTTTTCCCTTAGACTTCACACTCTCCGTCCAATAATACTTATCCATTATTAATTTAGTATATATTTTAAAAATAATAAATAATAAATAATAAAAATAATTTTATCATATCACCCATTTAAATATAATAAATTTAATACTTTAAAAATATATATTAAATAATGAATAGTATTTAATACTAAGGATAAAATTAACACAAATGGATAAATTATTATTTATTTTTTCAAACTGAATAAGTATAATTGGACATCTACTTTAGTAAAGAACAAGTAAAGAAGAACGGAGGGAGTAGTTTATTTTATTTGGTACTTGAGGCGATGGATTGCCTACTGAAATGCCATATTTACCGGCAGCCAAACATGGAGATGAATCCTCTAGCAAGTTATGGGAAGACTTGGGATTTACATGGCCGAAACAATACTTTCTCCGTTTCAATTTGTTTGTCTGATTTTAATTTGATATAGGATTTAAAAATATAAAGAGTATTTTCGAATGTTGTAGTCATAAACTAAAGATATATAGAATGTATCAAAATGTCCTTCAACCTTATAGACTCAAACATACTGTGTGAAAAGCTAGAATTAAAGAATTGTCAAAAAAAATTTTAAAAAAACAAAAATATTCTTATTAAAACGTCCTAAAATAAATTAAATAATTTTACCATGTATTTTTTTCTGTGTTTCTCATGTGTCATATCTGATTTTTACCCTATATAATTTATGAAAATAAAATAAAATTATGCTTTTGTACTTTTTGATTCTTCCGGACAAAAGTAGGGTAATAAGTTATGTTCATATTCGCTAGTCAAAGAAGAGTTTAAAAAATCATGCATACACCATGAACTACCAATTTTTTATATCGTAAAAGGGTAAAGAATGCTGGTACAATAATATGTTTGGTAAGAAACATTATTTGATAAGACAGGACCCACCAATAAGAGAAAGTGGCATTACCCATAAATTAATGAAACAAACAAAAATCGTATACTCTAACTGTTAATTAAAGGCACTTATAAAACATAAATTATGGAATGTAACTTCCATATACTTGCACGGTGAAGACTCTCCACTAGTAGGAGTAACCTTGTATTTTATATTTTAAGTTACTAGTTTAACTTATTATGAATATACTAAATACAATTATATATTTTAAATGACTTAGATAATATTATCTTAAAGATAAAATATAACTAAAGGTTACTGGATATTGTCACACTTGGGATCTGATTTATGACGGAAGCAATTGAGTCATCTTTGTCACAGTGTTGTGAATTGAGCATGAAACCTCATAATGTTCAACTTATAACATTGAATACTAGACCACACCCTTCGGTATTACTTCAATAATAACAATTTGACTTCAAACATCTTATTTTAAGTCATAACTTCAAAAATTTTCCCTTTTATCCGACACTAGTGTACTGTCAAATACCTTCGGGAATGGAGAGGGTAGTATACTACTATATGAAATCCATGATAAAAAAAATGAAGCAAAAGAAAAAATAAGCGTGATTTAGTGAGGAATTTTTTTTTTCCAGAAAATATTTTTTTATTTTCTCGTTTCCAGTTATTAAAACTTTAGAAAAAAAAAAAATCAAACTTCTTGAAAAAGGAAAATAACTTTCTTGATAAAAGTAGAAAAAATAAGTGATATTATTTTCTCCCACCCTCCTACCCAGTTACCCCACACTACCTCACCACCCTCGCCTCGGCCCAGCCCCACCACAATACTCATCACCCTATTCTAGTGCATCTTCATAATTTTGTGTTTGATATGTACCATTACTTTTAGAATACTCCATCCGTTTAAAAAAAAAAAGATTTATTTTTCTTTTTAATTCATTTAGAAAAGAATGATTTCTTTTCCTTTTTAGCAGTATTTTAATTTTAATTTTCCACGTGACATGTTTGAGATCATAAGATTAATGGACATTTTGGTATATTTTACATAACTTTAATTTAGGATCACAAGATTCAAAAGTCTTCTATATTTTCTTAAATTCTGTGCAAAGTCAAATTAGGTCATTCTTTTTGAAACGGAGAGAGTAATTTTTTTCACTTGCACACCAAACACAAAAAAATAAACAAGAAGCCACTTATTTTTCTAAAAATATTTTCTTAAAAAATAGTTTCCTTAACACTAAGTCAATACATGTATGTCATGTATATTCGAATTTAGAGTTTATGTTATTTAATCATGATTAATTAATATGTATTTTATTTCATTTAATTACTTAACTATAATAAATTACATTAATTTGATGTATACATATGCGGGTAAGTTTTTGCCCTCTTAAACTGTTGTTGAAGCAGCATTAACGTGGGTTGAGGAATATTTTAGAACTGTTATAAATAGTCAATCATCGACATCCCCAATTATACATCTAAGGGGTCGTTTGGTAGAGTGTATTAAAAAGAATAATGCATGCATTAGTCTTTTGTATTATTAGTACCTTGTTTGGTGCATATTTTTAGCCTATGTATAACTAATGCTTGTATTAGTTATACACTCTATTGTGTATTGAGGTGTGTATTACTAATACCTCAAAATCAATAGTATTAGTAATGCAATGGATTCTAATGCATGCATTAGCATGATTAAAAACATAATTATCCCTCAAAGTCTTTTCCACATCCTTTCCACTGTATATATGGAGAGTATTTTTGTAAAAAAATACTAGTTTTTTTTTAGAAATTATGCAGTTCATGTTATTTCTAATACATCAAACCAAATACTGCATAAGAAAAATGCAAGTATAACTAATGCAAGCATAACTAACACAAACATCACTAATACAAGCATTACTAATACACTATATTTTGCATTATTCTTATACACTCTACCAAACGACCCCTAAGTTTTCTAACATAAGTCATAAAGCAAAAGAAACAGAAGCTCCCAAAAAACAAAACAAAAAAAAAACAATACATCAAAAATGAAAAACCTTATCCTCCTAATTCTCAACATAATCATGTTCTCCATAGGCAATTGCGGTGGCCCTTTAATCTCTCGTCTCTACTTCATTCATGGTGGCAAAAGAATTTGGATACCCAGCATGTTACAAACTGTTGGTTGTCCAATTATCCTCATTCCATTAGTCTTAGCCTATTTCCAACGAAGGAAACTTCAAGGACCTGAGGCTAAAATCGTCTTTATCCAACGACAAGAACTCATCGCATCTGCAGGCGTTGGAATTATCGCTGGACTAGACGGATATTTAAATTCATGGGGACCAGCTAAGTTACCTGTTTCCACTTCCACGTTAATTAACGCAACGCAGTTAGCGTTTACTGCATTATTTGCTGTACTAATTGTTAAGCAGAAGTTAACAGCGTATTCAACGAATTCGGTTGTGTTGTTGATTGCTGGGGCTGCAACGTTAGCTCTACGAGCTAACGGTGATCGGCCCAAAGGCGAATCGTCGAAGGATTATATGTTGGGATTTGTTATGACGTTTGTTGGTGCGGTGTTTTATGGGTTGATGTTGCCGTTAATTGAGTTGATTTATATGAAGGCGAAACAAGCTGTTACTTATACTACTGTATTGGAGATTCAAATGGTTATTGGTATTTCTGCTACTGTTTTTTGTACTGTTGGAATGATTATTAACAAGGATTTTCAGGTATGAATTCTTTTATTTACTGAATTTAAAGTATCCAATTTCAGATAAACACGATTTTAATTTCTTATCTGATTTTGAAACTTGTAAGGTTAAAATCCATTTTTCAACTGTCACTCACTTACTCTGGAGCCTGGCATATTTTTAGCTGTGATCTTCCATAAGTGGGATAAGATGAAATAATTCATGATTAGTTTGAGATTAATTTATTCTCAATTTAATTAGGAGATATTTTATCTTATTTTGTTCGACTTGAAGTTTTAGGTAATAAATTAGTTGCTGGACTATAATTTTAAAATAATTTAATACACGTTACAAGCGACCCTCTACTGTGAGATCCAATGAGAGAAGAGTCGGTGGCTTGTCCCATTCGCTATAATAAATTGATCAATCACAATCCACCACCTGTCTTGCCCTTTTAGAATATTACACGTTGGGTCCTTCGCCAACCAAATTATATCGTTGAAGAATGCAGGTTTCAATTTTTTTAATAAAAAAAACATTTATTTGTTTATTTATTTCCCCTTTTAAAAAATAAATACTATTCTCTTGTCTACTATTTTCTACTTGAATTTTCACTGTATTTTCGTTTCTTTCTATTTTTTTTATTTACTAGAGATAGTCTCTCTAGCTTCACATGATAGAGGCAAGAAGATATACAAATCACTCTCTTGAGACCTCAATTATGAAATTATATTAAGAATATTATTGTTATTTCTATTTTAAAAAGAATGAAAATGTTTTGAATACGAAATCAATTTCTTAAATTTTGGTCTTAATTTGGACAAAAAATTAAGTCTATTACTAGTACAGAGTAATAAATAGTTCAGCCCATGTTCTGTCTTGTCAGCTTCCCATTTTCTATCTGTCTATATATAGATTATTTCTTTTTCTTTTTTGTCTGTACATTAAATAAGGATAGAATCTCCTACCATAGTTTATCAAGTTGATGTCGTATACAGCGCCTTTTACGAGGCAGCAACATAAAAAATTAATCCCATTTTTCATTTTACTTGGTCTTTTTTCTAGATATGTTTGTTTTAAATTAATTATCCATTTTCATAAATTAAGAGTGTTTTATTGATTTTTTCCCCATATTAACTTCAGTATTAAAGAACTAAAGAAAATAATAATAATTAGATTTAGAGTTTCAAAACATCATTAATAGGTTAATTTTATAAAATACACTTCTAATTAATGTTTTCTTAATTGATGTGCCAAGTCAAAAGAGACCAAGTAAAATGGAACGGAGAGAATACGTATTCTCCATCCAAAATGTTTACATATTATGTTTTTCGAGAGATTATATTTTTGAGCTAATTTAAATGAAATTAATTTAACATTTTAAAATTAAGAATTAAATATTTTAAAATTATGTGAAAAATATTATAAGCTCCAATTTCTTTTTGTTTATATGAAGAAAAAATACATATTAAAATCTTGTTCAAATTTTATGTAATTTAACCCTTTAAAAGTAAATATAACAAATACTTTAGGTGCTTAGTAATTCGCTGCATGTGTGAGGAATAAAAAGTTATATCCTCGTTAGAAAAGAAAAGAGAGTTTTATTTACCTCTCCTCTAGTAGTTACCAAAAAAAAAATGTTATTTCTCGGGTCATTATATATTTCTCACTAATTTTGTGTAGAAAACAAAATCTTCCTCTTAAACGAGAAAGCTATTTTTGATAAAGTTAATATTTTTACCATTATTGTTTACTCTTTTTAATTGTCTTAAACTTGTTGCTTTCCCTCACATATCAATTATTTGTCCTCATACGCAACAATTTGAGAAAATGATATCAACCTACCGCCAAACATCTAAAATTGAATTTGTTTACATCACATTGAAGATAACTTCTAATACCGTCGTTCTTATCTTCTTTAGGAAACTAATTAAAATGGAATGAAATTAGAGTTGCTAAATTTTATTTCAGATAGTAACCATTCTCTCATGTAGTTTCACTTGCGTATAGAGGTGGATTTAGAATTTCAATAATATGTATGTACTATTAAAAAAGAGAGAAAAAATTGTCTTTTAGTTGGTAAGTTGATCCTTATTTCATTAGATAAATAACTTGATATTCTACCACATGCATCATTTAGCTATTTTTAGCATGGATATCGGCCTTAATTTAAAAAAAAATATATACATAAGATACTTTTATCAAAGTGATAATAAATTCAAGCGCACAATAAAATAATAAATCCGTCCCTTTGAGCATACACTCAGTATGCAATGGAGATGGACGCATCTATTTTCTCTGGGTTTTTCTTTGTAAGAGCATCTAATTTCTACGCTTGTTATAACTTATACATCAACATCGAATGCAAAAAAATCCTCTTTTTGCCAGTAAAGTTGAAAAATATCCTTGAAAGTTATAAATAAATAATTTTTTTAAAAAAGGCAAGAACATATAGTAGAAAACTATTCGTACATTTAGATACGTGCACTAATTAAGAAAAAGCTATAAAAATGAGAAGGAATAAATTCATTTATAGTGTATAGACTGACTAGTCAAACATAATATGTAAGAGAACAAATTCATTTGGTTTGTGCTTTCTATTATGACAAAAGGAAATAACGATTTTTTCCTCTCTGTTCTATTCCACATATATATATGCATAAAGTTAATTTATTCATCTTGGATAAGAAGAATCATTAATAATACTAGTCAAAATATTCACAGCTGATTTTGACAGGCCATTCCAAGGGAAGCAAGTACATATCAAATTGGAGAAACTAAGTACTATATGGTACTTGTATGGTGTGCAATTATTTGGCAATTCGCGCTATTGGGATTAGTCGGGGTAATCTTTTATTCATCGTCCTTGCTCTCTGGAATTATAGGCGCGTTTTTACTTCCTGTTACCGAAGTATTAGCTGTAATTTTATTCCACGAAAAATTTCAAGCTGAAAAGGGAGTTGCTATTTTCCTAGCACTATGGGGATTTGTTTCATATTTTTATGGTGAATATGAGCAAGGCAAGAAGGAGAAGAAGATGGAGTTGAAGAAAACTGAGAGTCAAATGTCTCAACAATTAGATATGGGCCAAATGTCACATGTTGTGTAGCTAAGTTATGGCCAAATAATGCATGTACCATCTATTTTCTTGCATTGTATGAAATTAATTATTAGGTGCAAAAGAAACATGCTACTACATTCATATGAGAGATGCAAAAATCTGTTCTCAAAAGATGTGGAATTTATTGGTTACCCACAACTACTCAATACACAAACCGGTTTAATACTTTATTAGTTTTAATTTGTTTGTCTTACGTAATTTAGTAGCTTACATAATTTATTTTCCAGAAAAGGGCCTAATATATTCTTCAAGTATTGGAAATAGTCCTAAAATACTCTCCTTTCACCTTTTTGGCTCTAAAATACCCTTCACATCCAGCTTTAGGCTCTAAAATACCATTCACATCTACTTATAGACTCTATTTTACCCTTTCACTTAACAAAAACTTTAAGAATAATAATTAACAATTTTCATTTAATACGTGACAGTTTCTTATTGGTTGAAATTTTAATTAATTAAAAATTTAATAATCCCCAAATCCAACCCGAATCCTATTTAAAATTATCTGACCCAACAATCTAAATCCAACCCAGCGACGTCCTCTTCCACCCGGTGTCGATGTTTGCAAAGATGGATGGATATAAAGATGTTTCACTACTTCAATCTCATTATTGCACTAAGTTAACAATATATGTTTTGTTGAGTCAAATGTTGCACTACTTCAATTTCATTATTTCAACCAATCCAAAGGAGTTTATTCACAAATTTTCCATCTAATCCATAATTCCAAATCAAGTACACAAGAAATCCACCTAGCAATATTTTTTTTACCACAGACACAAAATACAAAGTTTGGGATTCTATTTCAAGAAAATCAACACTACAGAAGCAAGTGAATGTTACGGATTATAAGGATTTTCCCCATTTAGATATTAGGATTCGGATCGCTGGATTAGATTTGGGTGGGTCGAGTAATTTTATGTGAGATCCGGATTGAGTTGGGAGATTATTAAGTTTTTAATTAATTAAAATTTCAACCAATAAAAACTGCCACATAGTAAATGAAAAATGCTAATTATTATTTTTAAAGTTTCTGTTAAGTGAAAGGGCAAAATAGAGCTTATAGGTAGATGTGAAGGATATTTTAGAGCCTAAAGGTGGATGCGAAAGGTATTTTAGAGCTTAAAGGTGGATGCGAAGGGTATTTTAGAGCCTAAAGGTGAAAGAGAGTATTTTAGGACCATTTCCAATATATAATCCCTTTGTTTTCACCTGAAATACACCTTCAATTACTGTTTTACTATCATATTGAAAATTTATGACCAACCTAATTATATATCAATAATGAAGTTCAGTAGTTAAAGTAGTGAGCAATAATTTATGGTTAAATTGGCACAAAATTTTGCACAATTTCAAAGTGAAAGATATTGGCTGGCATATGGGGTGGGGCTGGGCATAGTTTAGCAAAATCGAATCCAATTTTTTTCCATTTTAGGATATTGGATTTCAATTTAATTTTAAAAAATTCTCAAATTTGAATTTGGAACCTTGAATTTTTTTTTCATATCTGAAAATCCCAAATTGTTATATGGTTATATATTTATCCTTATTCAGCAGAGATAAGTTCATGTGCCCACTATTAAGTTCAATATATATTAGGCTAATACAAATTGAAATGCACTTGTGATGATGATATTTTCGATTGTCATTTGAAAAGTTTGTGACATTGAATCCTTAAAGATGCATATTAACTGCCCTATGCCCACCCAGCCACCCTAATTGACTTATTGAACGGTATCTACCGGTCCACTAGAGTAATAGCGAAATGGCATTCCAACACATCAATATGGATTATGATGTAACGACTCGAATTGCTCCACACTTAATCAAAGATTTTAGATTCAAGACTCTGAGAAGGAAGACATTCAAGCGCTTTCGGACCATTTCTTTATTGTCAAAAATTAGTTGACTTGTGAGTCCTTATCTAGTTGAATGAGTTAGGCTTGGCCTCCTATGATTCGAACCAACTTGCAGAAAATTTTACCAAAACTTCAATTACGAGTTAATTATTGAATCGTCATTTAAGTAATAGAAATTACTTGGTAAGTAATTTTATGCATATTTTATTACAAGAAAGCTATTACACTACATATGCCCGTATAATAATCCAAAACGGAAAAATGCAATACTATGAGAACTTACCTCCATATATGATATACATGTAACCCAATCATGTAATAACCTGCTTATATTATGCATATAAGTAGTTCAATTTTTAGCTATTCCATTTGTTTTTTGAAAAACAAAGCAAATTAAACGACAGGTCACGTCAAAAACAGAGAATTAAAATGCACCATATACCTATATATCTACCCATTTGTCTTTCTCACTATTATCAAACGTTTCAGGAAATTATTAAAGTTAACTATGAGATACGTATCTTCTTTAGGCATTAGTCAATTTAAAATTTTCTAATCCTCAACTTTACCTACTATTGCCAATCTCTGACTGTAGTTTGACCATCAAATTAGTGGAAAATCGAAGATTTTAAATCTTTCTAAACAAGATTTGATATATTAAATTGTTCACGTGTTGGGCAATTATCTTCCCCGAGAAAAATAATTGAGTTACTTGAGATTTGAGAATTACTCAAAGTTTTTCCGTCATACATCTTTTAGGGTGTGTTTGGTATGGAGGGATTTTTTTTCAATTTTTCTATGTTTGGTTGGTCAAAATATTTGAAAAACGTTTTCTTTAGGAAATAAGTTCCTTAAGAATGAGGAAAATTACTTCTTGATAGAAATAGGGAAACACACTTCATAAGTAAAATTCTAAGTTAATTGTCTCATCCCCACCCACGCAAGTATAAAATAATATTTTTTGCTTACTTACCAAATACGAAAAAATAAATAAGAAATCCCTACTTGTTTTTCAAAAAACCATTTTCTAAAAAAACATTTTACGTTAAAAGTATTTTCCTGGGTACCAAACACACCCGAATACTTCAAATATATCAATCGAAAGATTCGAAACCAAAACACTTACTCAATGTGCAAATTCTTGATAGATCGTTGTCTCCCACTGGGATAATCAGATCTAACTAATATAATTTGATAGGGTCATTGTATGTTTATGTACACACATTTACTTATAGATACAATGTGGGTTCATTCATGAGTCACAATCTTTGAGCATCTGACATTGTTTAAGGTCAACCCAATTATTATTAGTAGGTTGTCAAAAGTCAAATAATTGAACAACACTCAAAAGTATAATCGTAGTACCAATCAGAAAACAACTGCTAGCTTCTGTTTGGCCACACGAAAAGTATAACCAGTTACTTGTAAGAAAACATATAATGTATTCATGTATATTATAGCTTCTCCATATGTAAATTTGGAACTTGAAATTAGTATATACTGCTGGATGATGAACGGACACAAACTACCCCGTACTTGCACATAAAGAAGTTTTAATTCTAGACAAAAATAAAGATCACAAAATATGCATGCCGGGTTCATATGTATGTTGTACAATTACTTCCTCTTGTGTTATCGGGTTCAAACATAATAAGTGGTAGAAGGCCACATAGAACTAGCAAACAGAAGAACGCCCTTGACAAGAGTATACAATAGTAGTGAAGTATTTTCCCCGGTTAACCCTAGGTTAGCGATAAAGGTATATGTGACGATCTCCACTGTCTTGTCAAGCACATAAAGTTGTTTGTGGTGCTTGCTAGTATCCGAAAAATTATGGAGAAGAAGCATGGGTTCTACTGAGATGTAATTTGGTAAAATAGTGTGAATGTGATGAGATCAAAGCTCTCAAATCCGTACAGTTCCTTCGACATCTAACAAGGCTATCTATCAGAAGTCTACTAATGAGACAATCAGGCAAGCATCGAAAAGTTTCAGCTAGTTCCTCATCACCTCTACATATTTTATCAAATAGTGAAACCAACACTTTTGTCAAGCATTCATCAAGTCATGCCATGATGAATTGATGCTATTTTAATTGTAACAATAATTACATGAGGCCCATCATGGTCTATTCTACAAAAAGAAAAATAAGGTGAATGATCTATCTGCTTGTGAAGAAAACAAAGGAGGCAAAATGACAAATTCTGCTTATGGCAGTACAGTCGAGTAACAAAAAATTTAGAGAACAAGCAGCCAAAGCCAGAAGTCGTGTTATTGTAGCATATGATTATATTTGGACGCGGAGTCAAAATTTGAAATTTATGGGTTTGAAATTTTAGTTTTTTTAAAGTAACTCGTTCTAAAGGGTAATAATTTGTACAAACTTAATAAATTTCTTAAAATAAATATAGAGTTTCGATCAAAGTTACTGAAGTCGATCACCCATAAACTATATTCTAACTCCGCCTCCTAATGATACCAAAACGACCCTGCCTGTGCAGTGACGACGTCCTCAATCATTCACTTATCCTCACAATTATTTATTGTTCTACTTGGATATATCACTCCCTCTGTATACTTCGTTATAGACAAAGCTCAAGAAAATTGAAAATGGACATTCAAAGCAGCAGCAGATGGAGAAAACTTATACTTGGACTCAATTGTATCACTCTTGGCATAGGCTACTGTGGTGGCCCTTTAATCTCACGTCTCTATTTCCTCCATGGTGGCCAAAGAATTTGGCTTTCAAGTTGGCTAGCATGCATTGGATGGCCAATTATTTTCATTGTTCTCATCATTGCCTATTTTTTCCGCCTTAAAACCCAGGGCTCTGATACCAGCTTTTTCTTCGTGACTCGTCAAGAGTTCACATCATCGGCCGCGCTAGGTATTCTTGTTGGCCTAGCCGGTTATCTTTACGCATGGGGCCCCGCGAAACTCCCCGTTTCGACTTCAACCGTTATTTATGCGGCACAACTCGGATTCACCGTGGTATTTGCTTTTCTTATAGTGAAGCAGAAATTGACGGCATATTCGACGAATGCGGTTGTTTTATTGATGGTTGGAGCGGGAACTTTAGCGCTTCGGGCTGACAGTGATAGACCATCAGGAGAGTCAACTAAACAGTATGTTTTGGGATTTGTGATGACTCTCTTGGCTGCGGCGTCAACAGGGCTTGCTCTGCCTTTACTGGAGTTGATTTACATGAAGGCTAAAAAAAGAGTAACTTACACTATGGTTTTGGAGATTCAGATGATACTTAACATTTTTGGTTCTGCTTTTTGCACTGTTGGAATGATTTTTAACAAGGATTTCCAGGTACATACATGGCTCTTAATTTCTTGTTATCCATTTTCATGGATGTTAATTAGTAGAGGTTTGTTATCTCAATAAGGTCTAGCCCCCTTGCTTGTACTTATTCCAATTGAAGATATTTTGTTTTTATTTTAATAAATTATTGCTAGACACTATTGTCTATGATAAAAATTCGCAAACTATAAAAAACATCGGTTTTTCTTCTCTTTTACTATAATTCCTAGCAGATATCAAGGGTGTGTTTCGTATGAAGGAAAATACTTTTGAAAAATGTTTTCAATTTCTTATGTTTGATTGGTTAAAATATTTTAGGGTAAGAAAAAACCAACTGTAGAGTATTAGCCACTTGATAGCATCATACAAATAAATTTCAGACAATCAGTGTCCTTATCGATGCAGTACACTGCAGTAGGTAGCATTATATATGTCTAAAAACATTTGTTTATTGTAGTAATTATAATCATTTCTACATTATGTTTAGCAATTTATTAAAGGCATGTGTCTCTTGTTTGTCAGCTCATATAACAATAGACAGAAGTACGAAATTATATTCAATTCTCTACTTTCTTTGTTTTGTTAATGAAAGGTAAACCACACTAATAACTAGTAGGAATCATAATTAAATACAGGGATCGATAGTTCGATACGCTGGACCAAATTAGTAATTCTGATAAAAGTAGTTCAGAATTTGTCTGTCATAAAAATATCAATAACAAATAAAGGAGGAATTTCCAAGTGAATTATGTCACCGAAAAGTGTGCCCATGCTTTTGCTTTTTTTTTTTCTTCTAATAGGTCCGCTACCTTATTATGCTCCTAAAGCTATGACTAAACATAAGGTCCTCAACTTGATGCATCAATGACCTACATTCACATAAAATTGCATTATTACTTTTAAATTGCCTTTTTACGTAAGTTGATTACCTCCACCAATTATCGAGTTATACAGTAAATCAATCCACAAGAGAAAATAAAAGCTTCATTTCATCCATCGATGATTAATTTGCAGGCGATTTCGAGGGAGGCAAGCCAATTTGAGCTAGGAGAAGTAAAATATTATTTGGTGCTAGTATGGAGTGCCATTATTTGGCAATTTTCAACACTAGGAATTGCTGGAGTAGTCCAATATGGTTCATCATTGCTCTGTGGAATTTTAATTGCTTTGTTACTTCCACTCACAGAACTATTAGGTGTACTTTTATATCATGAAACATTTCAAGTTACAAAAGGGCTTGCTATATTCCTCTCTCTTTGGGGATTTGTTTCATATTTTTATGGTGAAATGAAACAAAGCCAGAAGAAGAAAGAGGAGGATACAATTCCCCAAACAGAAATGGTTCAAACCTTACCTGCTTGATCTTATTGGTAAAACGTGTATTTTTCTTTTGTATAATGTCATGAATAATTCTACTTTGATGTCCTATGATAGTAGTTGTGCAGTATAAGGTCTGTTTAGCATAAAATAAAAAAATATTGTTATGAAATAAAAACGAGATCTTTATATAAATAGTCGGTCAGATTCATTGTTTATTTTTAGTCGATATTGTTATACACGTACGATACAATCAAACTTTTCTCTAGTGGCAACGTTTGTCAAAAAAAATCATGGCTGCTATAGAGAGATGTTATACATAGTGACATTAGTTGTATAAATGAAAATATGAAAAATTATTTCATTGTACTTTTTATTTTATAAACGAAAACAAAATACTTGTTAAATTTAAAATCTCAATTGATTTTCATATTTCATTATTGAAAGGACGAATACATTACCAAAAAAATTCATAACTAGTTATATCGTACCAACAAAGAATTAAAATCTAAGGAACATATGCATTTAAAATTAATGTAAAATTTAAATATTTCAAGCTTGATGTGATAATTCTATATTTGTAGGTTGTTTTGTAAATTCTAATCTCTCAGCGATTGAATTGACGAAGATTTTTGTCCAAACTTTTAGCAAAAGGATATTCAATCGCTTTCCCTTGAAGGTTGTTTATTAACCAAGAATTTATTTAGTCACCTGCCTAGCTAGTTTAATAATTTTATGTATCAAAAAATATATATTTATAAACCAATTTAACCAAAATAATAGTGGAACAAGGAGGTTCCAAAGATTTTCCTATTTTTTATTTTTTTTTTACCTTGTGATTGTAGGCTAATCTCTACCCCCGATTGATTTCTCATGAGATTAAGGAAACTTTAAGCATTAAAGTTATGTTGTTCTAAGGTACAACGGTTGAAGAATGCCATCTCAAGCGCCACAATGAAACGAATCCAACCATACAAAGAACCCTAAATTTTCATGGCCAGATCTCGTTGAAATTGAATTTGAATGTTGTGTCACCTATGCTGGATTTCGGCGATGGTGGCAGAATTGGGTTAATGACATGATACAGATTGTATTTGTTGATACAAATGACAAATTGGTATTTCTATAACAACTAAATCAAGTCTCTCTCATTCTTGTATTTTGTATTCGTTGAACCATTCAAATAGAAATGATACATTTGCATTTGTATATGATATAATTATACGATTCTATAAAATACAAATTGTATTCATTGATACAAATTGAACCATTCAAATACAAATGATACATATTGATACATTTGTATTTGTATATATGATACATTTGTATTTGTATCAAACGTAACGATACAATTTTACCGCCTGTAATTAATTTACTGTATTTATATTTTATATCAAATACAATCAGTTGCATACAATTAATACATCGGCTGAATTTAACAGACAGTTTAATCGAATACAGTCAGTTGAATTTACTATATTTATATTTTATTTCTAATACAGTCAGTTGCATACAATTAATACATCAGCTATGGATGGTAATTTTTAAAAGTGTGGCTAGTGAGCCCCATATTTACTGAAACCGTGGTTATTTTCTGAAAGTTGCCATTGCGTGAATGGCTATTTAAGTTAATTCTTCAATAAAAGAAAGAAGAAAAAATAAGCAACGAACGAGAGCTATTCATTGAGCTGTGAAGCCAGACCTACACATAGGGCCAACAATTAAACACACATTGCTGCCCCCACTTAGGTTACAAGCTCACATAACCGAGCTCGGCAAAAGGCGCTCATTCTCAATCACCTATATTTAGGAAAGTTCTTGCTTACGTTGCCGATGTGGGACAAGTGAGAAATATATTTATTTCACAATGTACCTTTAAAGCTTTAATTGTGAAAAGTAAAGTTGATACGCCACCTGCAAACCCTCCTAATCAACAAGGTGGAAATATTCCACCCTCACCACCAACATTGCCACCGCCACTATTTCCTCCGCCTCCTTCATCAAGTTCAAATCTTGGATCAGCCTCTGCTCCTCCTCCTGGTAGTCCTGTCAGCAACCAAACGCAAACACCAATACCTTCTCCACCAGGTCCTCCACCACTACCACAAACCCCGAATTCACCACCAAACACTTCCAAAAGTCCCATTCCACCTCCACAAACTCCAAGTTCACCACCAAGCACTTCCAAAAGTCCTATTTCACCTCCACAAACTCCGAGCTCACCACCAAACAATTCCAAGATTCCACCTTCACCAACTTCTTCACCATCTTCTAAGCCACCAAAAAAATCACAATCACCAAAGTTAGCACCTTCATCACCGCCTTCAGAAGGTGGTAAAGTCCCTTCACCCTCTCCACCAACCCCTTACTCGAAACAAAGTCCACCTCCTTCAGCATTAACACCACTTCCCACACCGACTTTTCCATCAAGTACCTTTCCTCCTCCGCCATCAAGTAATAGCATTGATGTTGCCCCGCCATCAGGGGGAGGCGGAAAACACACAACAATTATCGCTGTAGGTGTATCAATCGGGGGTCTCTTCTTCCTAGCATTTGCTATTGCTCTCTTTTGCTTATATAAGAAGAAAAAGAAGCGTGTCATGGTTCCAGCTGTAGTGATATATATATCTAAATAATGCCGATTCTTAAAGCTAAAATTTCTGTACCATTTGATTGTTATCTGCATCTTGTACGCCTTTTCTTCTATATATGTTATTGTTGTTAATTTAAATTTCACATGCTTATTCTATAAACTAATTTAATGTGGCAGAGAAGAAGAAAACAGAAGTTTTGTTGTATTTGAGATTAGATTATCTTGGTTCATTTAGAAACGGTGTTTGGCATTTTGCAAACTTTGTTAGGAATTTATTAAGATCATCGAAGTCTTCTGTAAATGATTAAAGATTTCATGTTTAATTGGCTTATTTCAACCTTCCATTACTTCTACAAATTTCCTTGTGTTCCATTGCTGCTCCATGTCTCCTTATGCTAGTAAACTTGCGAAAACCTTGTTAAATATAAGATTTTTTTTGATTCGTGAATATTAGTTTAAGTATGTGACTATCCCATCTAAAAAATTATTAGAGAGAACAAAGATTCTTTTTTCATTGGTCATGCACGTGGAAGTTTTTCTCAATAAATGAGTGCCGCGAGATTCAATCTCAGGGCCTCTACCTACACTAATACCATGTTTAAGTGTCTGACCATCTCATTTAAAAGTTTAATCTATGAGAGAGCACACTTTTGTTATTTCATTGTATTCTCAACAAAAAAGAGCCAAAATTTGGATTTTGGAAAGTCCATTTGCCAAAATTACTTCAAAATTACGGACAGATAATTTCAACCTAAGAGTATTTGACACTACATTCTTCTGAAGAAGAGAAATTCACAATTTTTTTTTCTTTGGTCTTGCAACCATCAAGGATGTACCACAGAAGCACAATTTTAGGAGGCAGAAATAAACTAAACTATGCAGTGAGGGAAAATAAGATTTTAACGGCTCCAGCCAAAGCTCATCTCATACATGTTTAGAATCAAATAGCTCACATTATGCTCGGTTCCAACAAATGAATGAACGAAGGTTGAAGGGGGGGAAACGGGAAAGAAGATCAACTAGAGAGAAAAAGGTAGTCTACTTCACTTTAACCATTAATAAAAGCAAATAGAAAACTCTCATTGTCGTCCAACTTCAGCTTTTTTCTTTTGCCAGAGTCTAGCAAGAGCACTGTCAGCGTCTCCCTGCAAAAGTGAGTGACACTTACAAGTCAATTGCTGTAGCACACGAACCATGAATGTCAAAAGGAAACAAGATAAATCACCATAGAAAGATCACAAGATAATAATTCCAGCAAAGAAATCATATATGCCCGAATTGTAGCTCTAAAAATATAAGTGAGAGAATCATCTCTTTCTGAACAAATTTTTTACAAGGGATAATAAAGCTAGCTGAACGACAGCAAAGAGCTAATACTGCTATTAAAGTATACCAAAATACTTAAATACATGTAAAAACACTCAATTTTCTGTCACGCAGAAAGAATGGGAAAAGAAAAACAGTCATTTGTATTGGTATGACAGGTACTGATACCTCAGGCTAGTGAGCCAACTTTTTCTAATTTTGTTTGTTTTTATTCACTAATTAATTGAAGAACATGTATTAATGTATATACACTTCTTAATACCTTTGAAACAACTCCGACACCTCTTCTTTCTGCAACTAAAGCATGAGAATAATGACCAGTGTCAAAATTTGATATGCAATACTTTGTGATAATCTAATACTTAAATATTCTGAACACTTTTTAACAATCTCCTGAATATTTATACAAAATATAAGAGAATTGCACACAATGATAAGGACCACAGGGGGATTGCGAGGGGGGGAGGGGACGTGAAAGAATAAGTACAAGAAAATAAGATCTAAATAAGTAATCCCTAACATGTTAGTAAATAACGAGAAGCAAAATAAACCTAATACGTGTGAATATCATTTGGTTTGGTTTGGCAAACCAAGCACGTAAAGATTTTTAAGTCCCCAACTATTTTACAATTTACGCCACTGACAAAATTTAGAAAAAGATAATGTGATTCTTATTTTGAATTTACTTTTCTGTTCAGTTTGTTCATGCCTACATATATAGATGTTTGAATTATTTATATATTAAGTTTTTAATGCGCGAAGCGCAAGTGAATTCACTAGTTTATTATAGTAACACCGATCAATAGAACTGATAATTTTCAAAATCGAAGCAAACCAACCAATACGCAGCCTATATGGAACAATGATCGGTGTTGAAAGCATATAGTAGAACAAATTCCTTTCGTCCGAGGAAAAGAAAGTGCATACAAGATTTCTTCTCATGCCTAAGATTAAACCGGTACATAAGCTGGTGGGATGGAAAAGTCGAGGACTCGAGGTACACAAAAAATTGCCCCAGGCACCACCATCATTTATCATGAAAAAAGTAGAGGGCATACAATAAAAACATCAAAAAGAAAGCATAAAGTCAGTACAAGGAAACACAAGTTTAGTGCCAAGTAAATAGCAACTGAAGAAATGGATCATGAAGCAGATCAAATGATTAAAACATAAGCTCATATTGTTTTGCCATCTCCAAAAGTTTTCGAAAATCAAGTTAATGCACTAAAGATAGTAACAAGCATGTTCCATTTGTCTGATAATGAAATTCAAACATAAAATAGAATAGCCACTAACACCAACAAAGAACTGCTGGTAAAACAAAATTAAATAGAAAACTCTCATTTTTCGAGAATGGTAACAGCAATCAGAAAACTCTCATTGTTGTCCAACTTCAGCTTTTTTCTTCTGCCAGAGCCTATCAAGAGCACTATCGGCGTCTCCCTGCAAAGAGTGTTTTCAAGTCATTTATAGTAGCAGACAAGTGATGAATGTCGACAGCAAACTATATAAACCACCACAACAAGATCCTAAGGTAATATTCAGCAAAGAAGAAACATATAATCATATGACCAAATCATAGCTCTAAAAATATAGGTGAACGAAGCATCTCTCATTCTGTAAAAAAGGTAGCTAGCTGAATGCCAGCCACCAATATAAGAGCAAAGAGCTAATACTGCTTCAAATATACCAAACCTAGTTATCAGAGGCAGGCGACGGTAAAAGGAGGTAACAGACGGGTTAGGCTATCCAGCAGCTCTAGGAGTTCCCGTTCTCGCATCCTTTGAGAAAGTCTCTAGGTGTGGAATCATAGAGTGCTCAACTTTCAGTTTCAGATTCGCAGAAAGAAGAATGGGACAAGACAACAGCCAAAGATGTACTGCCAGGATATTGTGCAAGATTAATTGGCATGATAGGTACTCACACCTCAGGCTAGTGCGCCATGTAAACAGCAACCATTTTGCCCCCACATACAAAATATGTTGAGCATTTTTAAAGCCCACCAGGCACTATCAATAGTTCACTCTTAGAAACAAGTAATTCGAAAGACACAGAAAACGAACTGTTGGCATGACTCAGAACAATCCGAAGGTAAAATTCCTTTAACATGATATTCAGAAGTAACAAAGAAGTTACCTGGGCACGAATAAATCCACAGAGAGCATAAGTTGTGAACTGGCCAGTGTATCGGCCACTCTCATCCAAATGCCCAACGTTGAGCTGGACAGATGCATGATCCTTGGAAGTGATCAGCCTGTTAGTGGCAGAGCTGCATGCAAATAGTACGTCAATCATCTAGGACAACCTAATATACATCATCATTAAGTAGATGAAGAGGGGCAGCCGAATCTAGTCCAAAGTGATAGCAAGTAAGAAAAACATACCACTTCCTAGGGATGTAAAGGTCCATGTTCTGTCCCTCATCGTTCTGCATCTTGACAAAGGCTTTACACAAATAGACTCTAGAAGTTGAAAGCACCTGGATTTAAAAGGAAAGCAAGTTAAAGTGCAAGTCACTCTCTTCATTAATGTGTAGCAAGCCTACACTAGTGCAGCCATAAAGGTAAGACTAATTACACTTCGACCATCCAGGTTCACATGATACAAATTTGAATCAAATGAAATATTAAGAGATTTCAAAAGTTTGAGTCACTTGGAGACTATGAGATCAACAGAAGTACTAGTTGTAGAAGTGCGAATACAAAATTGGCTTGATGACAAAAAGATAACCTCATTTACCAAAATAATTGAAACATGTAAGATTACATGATCATATATTGAAATGGAAGCAGGAATTCTGTTATTTATATTCATAAACAAAATTTCAAATTAGTCACTTATCAAAAAAAAGTTCAAATTGTGCCTAATTGCCTATTCAGGACGATGAGAATCGAGAGCAAAAACATAATGTATCGCATTATCTTTTGATACCGGACAGAAATGCTGCAACATTGAAGTTAAAACCACGCTCACATCATTCTGTAAATGCAAAGCATACTACTACAATACAATCAAAAAGGTGAAGCCCAAAAAAGGATACAAAATAGTCACACATGTACATTGAGATACATGCATATTTATGGTGCTAAGTAAATTAAGCACACAAGAAACACAAATTTAAACTCTAGCACAAAGTTTGATTACATGAGTTCGATTTACACTACAAATTTGGCATGATGTATTATAGCAAGGGAATACAGGAGATTGTACCTGGAAGACAGACAGAGACGGCGCCAAAGAATGTGCTTGGAAAGGAGAACGGCGCTGCTACTAAAAAGGTTTATAGGAGAAACCCTAAATCAGCGCGGATTGACTTAAATAACCCTACTTGTTTTGGGCAATTACAAAAAGGAGAAATGACACTCCATATCAGTTATCACAAAGAAATTCCACTAAAATGATCATTTTTAAAGTAATGTTATGAGTTAGCCACTCTCTTATTTTAATTTCACCAACTGACCATTTTTAAAAATTGTATAGAATGTATATAGAAACTGTATAGTTGTTATATAGAATACGTATCTGTGTAAGATATATATAGAAATTGTATAATTATTGTATAGAATATGTTGGTATATAAAATATATGTATAGAACAATGAATGTGGTATAAGAATTGTATCAATATGGTATAGAGTTTGTATCAATATAGTATAAGGATTGTATCAATATGGTTATAGGGACTGTATAGATATGGTATAAGGATTGTATCAATATAGTATAGTGATTGTATATGCATAGATTTTTCTGTATAAGCTATAAGAATGTGGTATAGGGACGGTTTAATTATGGTATAGTAACTGTCTATGCATAGATTTTCTGTATAAACAACATCAATATGGTATACGAACTGTATAGAATGTGTACAGAAACTGTATTGTTGTTGCATAAAATACGTATCTAAATAATAATTGTAGCTAAAGGTTGTATAAAATGTGTATAGAAACTGCATAATTATTGTATAGAATATATTTTTTTTGTATATGATGTGTATATGAATTGTACCATTGTTATAAAAAATATTTATATGTATAGAATGTGCATAGAAACTATATCATTGTTGTATAAAAATATCTATATCATTATTTTATTATATTGTATATATGTAGATATGTATTGTATTGTTCCAATATAATACAATTAATAGAATAAATTTTTTAAAAAAATAAAAGAGCTGCAAAAAAAGAGCATAAAAAAGAAGTGAAAAAAATAAAAGAGCAACGATTTTTTTTTATATAACAAAATGAAGCAACAAAATTTTAATAAAAATGGAGCAGAAAAAAAAAATAACCAGCAAAATTAAAAAAGAAAATAAAATGAACCAGCAAAATTTTTTTTAAAAAAAAGTGGAACAATGATTTTTATTTTTTTTTTTAAAAAAAGGAAAATAGGAGAAGTGACTAGCGTGCAAAATGGCTATAAAATGAAATTTTTAATCCAATGATCATTCAATGTCATTATTTATGGCCGAAGTGATATATATGTCCTTCCCCTTACAAAAACTGATTCTTTAGACCCATCCTACCCACGCCAATGTGTAAATTGTAACCTCCTAACACTTTGCTCAGAGGTTGTTACGTATTGTTTTATAAATATTGTATTGTATTATTTTTAAGAAGTTTTGACCAAAATAAGTTATTATTTAAATCAATTCATCGAAACAATACTTTTTTAAAAAAAACTTTACAAAACTAATATAAACGTACTTGGCAGTAACGTATTAGACTATATTTATTTTTAAAAAATCAATGGACCTAAAAGTATTGGCTAACGACATTAAAGGAGGAATCACTACTGACAGTAACGTTTTTGACTTAAAATATTACTGTCAGTAATGAGACTCTGTAACTCTGTCACCTCAACATGTTTGTACGGAATCTGTCGTTAAAGTCATTATTATGAATCACATTTTAAGGTTAAAACGTTACTCTGGGTAATGATTTCGGAGAGGAAATTACAATTTAGGTGTGTGAATTTTATTTTCAAATTGACTGACTAAAAATGTTAAGATCCAAATTTGTCATGCAGCACAATGTACTCGTCTAAAATGTGCTTTTCTAAATAGAGTAAATTTGATAAAAATATCTAAAGTTATTTGACTATAATTAGACGTTAGAAAAAATTTATGTGTAATGACTATCTCTCTTCCGGAGAGGAAATTACTTGTTGGATCATACTCAAGAATAGGCTTTACAATAAAATATAAATAACAATCAAAACAAACATTGTATTTAAACTAACAACAGATGCAGTGAAATCGGTAACAACCATCCAAACAACCTGTAAATGAATGTAGTTGACAAGTCGGATTTCAATATCAATTTCATCATCAATTAACTAAATTATTTTGCAGTAGATAGATTCTCGAATAGAGTTCCTCTCTGAAGTTTGTGGAAATTGAGATACTCCAAGGATCTTGACAGGTGCCATGAAACGTGGATGCCAAAGTATATAAAATAATTTTTTGGCTGTGAAGAATTTAATGTAAGGTTGACGAAACTAGAAAAAAAGTATCAAAAAACAACAAAACTAACGTAAAACATGGCTCCATCTCTGACCTTAAACCTTAATCTGCTCGCCCATCAACTAAATTATTCACTGAGCATACATATATAACTTATAACTTATCGAGTACATGATTTTAGATAAGAGATTGTGGAGGTAATGAATTAGGTAGAAGGTTAATAAATAGTTGAGCATAATCTCTCTCGCTTATCCTTCCATAATAGTAATCATAATATTATGTACTCTTGTAGATTCTTGTTCTTTTGATTTCTGTTACTATATACTGTCCCTTGTAATTTGTTTATCTTATTATTTTGTTATAGTTAATGCTCCTTTTCAGTATGCTTTGTCATATCTGTATAGTATTTTGTCTTGGTTTTTCACTCCTGTTATTTTTTCGAGTTAAGAGGCTATTAGAAACAGTTTCTCTATTTTCCTAGGCAGGCATAAGACCTGCATACACACTATCCTCTCCAAATCCCACTTGTCTTGGTTTTTCACTCCTGTTATTTTCTTGAGTTGAGAGGCTATCAGAAACAGTCTCTCTACTTCCCGGATACATTGTTGTTGTAGTAGTAGTTTACATCTGGAACTTGGAAACTGTGTTTTTATTGCATCCTGTGCTTGTCACTAGACAGGGAATCGCTCATTACTACCTATGTTTAATGTCAGGTCGTTATAATATAGATTAACTTCCTATCTTGACACATGATTTGCTCCTAAAAACCAGAGAAATAGTCTTTTGCTGCTTCTCTTTGCCAGTTAAGCAGATTCAATATCGAGCAAAACTCAAAGAAAATGGAACATCATCTCAAATCATGCACTCGAAACAAGAACAAAATGTTAACCATAAAATTCATCAGTATCTTCTTTTTCACCTTGTTTCTAGTTGTCATCCTTTTCCATATCCAGTATTCATCCCCTTTTGATTTCTCCTTATCAGCAAGGTCCCGAAGACGGGTTTTTCTTTCCCAAGAGACTTACTCCAGTGTCATCGAAACCATGACTGCAAAACTCAAAGATTCTGTCACTTTCCTTCCCCTCCGAGACCTTAGATTTAGAGAAACAGCCACAACAGGACACACGTGGTTTATGAGCTCTTTGAACGACACACACGAGGAAAATGAAGCAGCACACTTGTATTTCCCTTCCAAGGCGTCCAAAGGACGCCTTCTTTGCTTTAAGGGACGGAATACAAAGGATGGAACGAGGAATTCATATGCTTTGGCATGGCGAGAAAGTCTTCCTGACTCTGCTGTTCTATTAGAAGGCCTAACATTTGTATCGGACACATACTTCGACCACACAAATCTGTGGCATGGATTATGTGCAGTGGCTCCTTTTGTAAGATGGTCAATGAAAAATGAGTGTTTGAAGCCAACAAGATGGGTGCTATTCCACTGGGGAGAACTGAGATTAAGAATGGGATCATGGATTCAACAACTCATGCAAACGAATTTCGGTGAAGTTAAGGTGGAAGGATTTGATAAAGGAGATGTACCTTACTGTTTTGAGAAAGCCATTGTGATGAGGCATGAGATAAGTAAAATGGGGCAGGAAAATAAGCTGAAGATGTTCGACCTTTTGCGTTGCAAGGCTAGGAGTTACTGTGGCACTAATCCTGCAGGCAAAGGTAGAGAGATGAATGAAAGAGGAGTTCCAATTATAAGACTTACACTGTTAATGAGAAGAGGTTCGCGTGCATTCAAGAATGCAACTGTTGTGACTGATATATTTGCAAAGGAATGTGCAAGAGTCGAAGGCTGCATTCTGCACGTAGTCCAGTCAGAAGATCTATCTTTCTGTGACCAGGTACACTTTTTTTCCCTTTCTTCCATCAGTACTCAGTAGATTGACGTTATCCTGCTTGCAGTACTATTCAGGCTAGCATTGAAATAACACTAATGTCCTTTATCAGGTGAAAGTGCTGACCAACACTGACATTGTTGCATCTCCGGTTGGAGCACAGTTAACAAATATGCTCTTCATGGACCGCGAGAGCAGTGTGATGGAATTCTACCCAAAAGGATGGTTAGAGTATGCTGGCTCAGGTCAATATGCCTACCACTGGATGGCGAATCAATCAGGGATGAAACATCAGGGTGCATGGTGGGATCCAATAGGCAAGGAGTGTCCATCCCCACAGGATCAATGGCAGTGCTTTTCTTTTCATAAAGATGGAATGGTTGGACACAACGAGACCTATTTTGCAGAATGGGCTCGAAGAGTCATTGATCAGGTTAGGCTAATTAAACTGGAGCAAGCCTCTGCAGATCAAGCAAACAAGCAACAACACGATTCAAAAGCATGTGTATGCTAGCCTTGTTGAAGTATTGAATAGCACCATTAGTGGTAGAGTTTATAAGAGTTAAAATCAAATGTATAAACTGTTTTGCCAGACATCATCATTTGCAAAACAGGATCCTGTTTGAAGAAATGAAATATTCAGCATCCTCCGGCACAGAATAATCACTTTCTTCTTAGATTAGCACCCAATAATCATTGTCAGATAGCAAGTATTACAAAGAAAAAGGATAAACTAATAGCAACCCTCAGGTATTCTACAGATTACGAAACTTTACATCAGACTAATCAATAAAATGAGCAAGAGCATGAGAATCTCAGATAGACCAACCAGTAAACATGTTTATAAACATTGCCACACTAACTCTAGGAAAGCTTACTGGCTCCACCGGCTTGAAGCAATCTAAAGTTGCAGCTGTTTGCTATAAAGTATAACTCTTAGTCGTAGACATACATCATTCGAATTTTAAAATCAGTTGAATATATACAGTTAGTTGACAAATATCCCTGCACATTTTACCCTCAAGAACAGAGGAAAGGAAAAAAGAAAAATACAATCAGGTTTAGGCTTATGATGGTTTCCACCAAAAAGAAAAGGTTGTGTTGATGGTCAGTTGATGGAGTCATGGAGATCTAGCAAGGACACATCTTTCAAAGCACTAGAGAACACATATGAAAGGCATAGAGCAATGAAGGCATTCAGGCAAGTCGATATGGTAGTACCTACGAAAAGGCAAAAGAAGGCTACGAGACCACTGAATTCCCAACAATTACACAGGGAAAGAGTGAAAGAAAAAAGAGGGGCACAAAGGGCTCTAAATGCAAGTTAGCAATTGGAAACTTTTTCCTCATATATAAGATTAAATATAATTCTTTCCCTTTTGTCCCAAGTTCTTGGCTCATGTTAGATTGCTATTCAGCGTTAGGAAAATAAACACCAAAAAAGCTCTAACATACCAAATCTTATTTGTTAAGGTATATGAATTATATAGAAAAAGAAACTAAAAAGGGCTAAAAGAATGTCAAACATACTCAGATAAAAGGAGAACAAATTCATGACATACCAGTTGGTTAATCGAATCATTCTAAAACCTTGCTTCTGACTCGATTTCTTGTGCTACCTGCAACATCAACTACTTATAAGTACTAGCAAAAAGGTAAATAGGAATAAGGAACCTGAAACCCTGACAAAGATTGTATGACAAGCAGGGCCAACAAATGAGAGATTGGAGAAGATGCACTATAAGGAACATATAGCTAGATACCAGAAAGAAGGAGAGTAGAAGGTAGATGAATGAAAGTCATTGCTCTATGCCAAATATGTAGGAGAATAGAAGGTAGATGAATGACAATCATTGCTCTATGCCAAATATGTGATGACAATCAGATGGTTAGATTTTCTCACTTTCTTCTTCAACGTTGGGACTTGGGAGTATAACAGCTAGGCGCACATTGGATCCAACTTGAAATGGAGACAGAGAAGGATCAAGGCACTAGACATGTCTTTTGGTACCATTTGCAGCTCTTCAATATTAGCATGGAGCCACTAGATACCGCAGGGAGATGAAGAAGACTAGGCTCGCAATGGACTATGACAAATGGAAAGTTGTATTACATTAACCTCGCTGAGGCCAAATAAAGAAATCAGTAATTTTTTAAACCAAGTTGAGTTAGACCACAAAAGGTGTGATTTAGGCTTAAGATTATTGGTCTCATTGTACGGAGCAACATGCAGGCTATAGGAATGATAACTTCTGACTGAGCCAGTCGTGGATGACATGAAACTTGTCTACCAATTTTCAGATTTCACAAGGAAGGATTTACAACCTAGCTAGATATAAGAGGTGATGTCTCTTTAGCATCCACCTCAAAGACGCGATAAAAATGTCTCAGATGAAAAGGTAGACATAACTAATAGATGAAGGACTCATCACTCATGAGCTTCAAAGCTGTTTAAAATTTATCATGGAAAAACAACGTTGCTTCAAGAGTGGGATCCATAAGTTAGTACATGGTATCAAGAAATAAGTTAGTATGTGCTCCATGTCCAGTCAATCTGTTTAATCCAACAATTGATTCCATAGAAACCAACAAGTGAAGAAAATACTTAACCCAAGCTTTTAAGCTCCTACGGAATGTGTTTTTATGCAAATTGTACGTCAGGGAGAACCAGTATATCTTGACGGTTGAGCATTGTTTACGACGCACTTTCCTACCAGTGAAAATGTACCAGTATATCACTCATGGGAGCTTAGTGATAGGATCACACCCCTTCTTTGAGCTCGTATAAATTAGAAATTCCTCTTGCTAAGTTAATATTTTTGTTTAGGTGACGGAATCCACTCTAAAAATTGAGTCTTCTTTAAGTTCAATATAAAGTACTGGCTTTGTAAGTGTTCAATATGTGATTGATTGAAGAGATTAAAAGGTAAAATTATCTCCCAATCTCACTTTTAACTCTAGAAAAGCTGTAGTATAGGTTAACCATCCGTTTTCCTACAAATTATGTCCTTCAAGGCACATAAAACTCATTTTCAACAATATGCTCAGTGTGATCCTACAGGTGGGTCTAGAGAGGGTGAGGTGTATGCAGACCATATCCCTACCTTGTGTGAGGTACACATAGCGCTCAGCAACATTGCATTATGAAATCAACACATTATAACAAAGTTGATGAACAAGCTTCCTTTTCTAACTCTTTTTGACGTGATGAACAATTTGGTTTGATTTCTAAATGAATGTGGTTTACAAGTGAATGATCACTACCAACTTTGCATTCATCATTAACTTTATCATTTGCAGCAGACAAATTCTCAGTGCTACGTAATAACCAAGTTTAATGTAAACTAACAAAATTAAACTTCCTTTTCTAGATACACACACTCAAGAAAAGCTCCCTTGTTATGTTCCTCTTCGCAGAGTTGCAACAAATCACTACGTCTGATGTGTAGCAGTTACTTTTTTAACACTAAAAGCCGTACGTCTGATGTGTAGCAGTTAATTTTTTAACAGTAAAGCCGTTTTGTTGAGTTCAAATAGGAAAACATGGTCAATGAGAGCCATATGGCCGACTCTAACTTGTTTCAGACTGAAGCGTAGTTATTATGCTAACATTTATATCCGTTTTCCTCTTGAGAAATGAACCCACCGGCGCAAATGGATTTCCTCACTGAAACTTCTGGAATACTGCAAGGATCTTGATAAGGGCCATGGAAGGTGGATCCCCAAGTATAGAATGCTATTATTAGTTGTGAACAATTTAATGCAAGTTTGACAAAACTATAATCAAGTACTTAAAAAACAATAAAACTAACGCAAAACATGCTCCATCTCTGACCTTGGACACTTCCTTCAACTAAAATATTCACGCGAGTATACACCTGTAGTGTGGAGATTGCTTTTCCAAATCTTGTATTCTGTGCTTATCACTTGATTAGAAAATCCTAACATGGTTACTACTAGTTTTACGTCACCTAATTATTTAAATAGATTAACTTCCAATCTCGAGACTAGATTTGCCACAGAAATAGCATTTTGGTGCTTCTCCTAGCTAGATAAGAAGATTCATCTCTAGCATAACTGATGGAAATGGAAGATCATCTCAAGTCATGCACTCAAAGCAAGAGCAAATGTTTCTCCGCAAAATTCATCGGCGTTTTTGCTTCCTCGTTGTTCCTGGTTATCATTCTTTTCCATATCCAGTATTCATCCCCTTTTGAGTTCTCTTTATCAACAAGGTCCCAAAGATGGGGTTTTCTTTCCCAAGAAAATTACTCCGGTGTCATCGAGACCATGACTGCAGAACTCAAAACGTCTGTTACTTTCCTCCCCCTCGTGGATCTTAGATTTAGAGAAACAGCCACAACTGGCCACACATGGTTTATGAGTTCTTTGAATGACACACTTCAGGAAAATGAAACAGAACACTTGTATTTCCCTTCCGAGGCATCCGAAGGACGCCTTCTTTGCTTTAAAGGCCGGGATATTAGCGATGGCACAAAGAATTCATATGCTTTGGCATGGCGAGGAAGTCTTCCAGACAATGCTATTCTATTGGAAGGTCTAACATTTGTATCAGACACATACTACAACCACGAAAATCTGTGGCATGGAATATGTGCAACAATTCCTCTTGTAAGATGGTCAATGAAAAATGAGTGTGTGAAGCCAGCAAGATGGGTGCTATTCCACTGGGGAGAACTGAGATTAAGAATGGGATCTTGGCTTCAACAACTTATGCAACTGAATTTCGGTGAAGTCAAGGTGGAAGGATTTGATAGAGGAGATGTACCTTACTGTTTTGAGAAAGCCATTGTCATGAGGCATGATCTAGGCCAAATAACGCAGGAAAACAAGCTGAAGGTGTCCGACCTTCTGCGCTGTAAAGCAAGGAGTTACTGTGGCCTTAATCCTGCAGGCAAAGGTAGAGAGATGAACGAAAGAGGATTTCCAATTATAAGACTTACACTGTTAATGAGAAGAGGTCCACGCTCGTTCAAGAATGCAACGGCTGTCACTAATATATTTGCAAAGGAATGTTCCCAAGTTGAAGGTTGCATTCTGCAGGTAGTTCAGTCGGAAGATCTATCCTTCTGCGACCAGGTACATATTTTCCCTTCTTTCTATCAGTATTCAGTAATTACCCCAGAAAATTTCAATGGAGCAATAGTAGTTTACAGAATGAAATATACAAATAAAGCTTACCAAGAAACTTCCATCAGCAAGATTCACATTACACTAAATGCAGTTTCAGTAGTATCCAGGTAAACACTGAAATAACGCCAATGTCCTTTATCAGGTGAAAGTGCTGACCAACACTGACATTGTTGCGTCTCCACACGGAGCACAATTAACAAATATGCTCTTCATGGACCGCGGGAGCAGTGTAATGGAATTCTTCCCAAAAGGATGGTTAGAGAATGCTGGTCCAGGCCAATATGCTCACCACTGGATGGCAGATCAATCAGGGATGAAACATCAAGGTGCATGGTGGGATCCAATAGGTGTGGAGTGTCCATTGCCACAAGATCATCTGCAGTGCTTTCTTTTTCATAAAGATGGCATGGTTGGACTTAACGAAACCTATTTTGCAGAATGGGCAAGCAGAGTCATCGATCAAGTTAGGCTACACAAGGTGGAGCGAGCCTCTGTAGATCAAGCAAAGCAACAGCATGATTCAAAAGCATGTGCCTGCTAGCTTACTATTAAAGCATTGAAAAGCACAACTAAGGGTAGATTTTATAAGAGTTATGATCATTTGTATACACTGTTTTGCCAGACATCATCTGCAAAACAGGCTTTACTGTTTTAACGAAAGAACTATACAATATACTCATTGCACCATAATCGCATTTTTCTCAGATAAGCACCCAATGGTCATTGTCATATAGCAAGTATTATAAAGAAAAAAAAAATGGATAAACTAATAGCAACCCATAGTGCTTCTACAGATAGAAACTTTACATAAGACTAATATTTGGAGTTTCTACAGTTGCATCCTTGCCTCCCAAATCACTAAAAATCTGCCTCTACTTAGCATTTGTTTGATGGCTTGAATAGATTGCTTCTTCATCAGAACTTGTGTCAGGGAAATAGCAAAACAGCATAGAAAGATAGGTTGCCCTTATCTCCGTGAAAACTTGGCCAACCAATATATCACAAAGAAGCATAATAGTGCAAAAAGAACCACATGCATCACATGGTTTGATCCTTCCGAGATGATACTCCTGTTCAACCGTCTCATGTTGTTCTTTACTCCTGCTTGAGCTTTGATCAGTGTCATTTGCTGTGATAAAGGGGAAGTGTAAATTATTTAAGAAAATGAGAAAGCCATACAACTCACAAGTAAGCATGATTCCATAATCAATAAAATAAGCATACATCATGAGAATCCCAGACAGACAGACCAACCAAGATGTTTATAAAATAAAGCCAAGCTAACTCTAAGAAGTTTAGAACTTCTAAGTTCTAACGGCTTGGAGCAAATTTTAGTTTGCTAGAAGGAACAGCTCCTAGAAATACATCATTCAGATTTAGAAAATCAATTGAATACAACAGTTTATTGTCCAATACCCGCAAGAACAAAGGGAAAAAAAAAGGAAAAATACAATCAAGTTTGGGCTTATCATAGTCAGATGATGGAAGATCTACAAGGAAATATTTTCAGAACTTGAGATAGCATAGAGCAACGAAGGCATTCAGGTAAGCTGGCATGGTACTACCTAAGGAAAGGCAAAGGAAGGTTACAAGTACACTGTCATTTCTAAGAGATTTATAGTAATCACAATTGCGATTCGCAGATTATAGAGGGTGAAAGAGAGAGAGAGAGTCGTGAAGGCTATAAATAAAGGTTAGCAATGGAAAACTTTTTCCTCATTTATAAAATCAAATATGATTTGTTTTCCCCTTTCTTCTAATTAAGTTGCTGACTCGTGCTAGATTGGTATCCAGTAATAAGAAAATAAATACCAAAAAAGCTTTAATATACAAAAATTTAATTGTTAAGGCAATTGAAATATATAGAGACATGACTAAGATGTCTTAAGAATGTCAAACATACTCGGAAAAAGGGAGAACAATTTCATGGCATACCAGTTGGTTGATAAAATCATTCTGAGACTTTGCTTCCAACTCAATGTCTTGTGCTACCTGCAACATGATATATTTATAAGTATTAGGCAAAAGGGTAAGTAGGTATAGAAATCTAAAACCATGACAAATATGATATACTCCCTCCATCTCAATTTATGCTACACTCTTTCCTTCGTAGTTAGTCTAAAAAGAATGACACCTTACTATATTCAGTAACAGTTTCACTTTAACTCCCATTTTACGCTTACTGATAGGGATGGCAAATGGGGTGGGGTGGGGCGGGTGAAGGGCAAACCCGCCTAAACCTGCAAAGACTTCGCGCCGCCCCGCATAATTTGCTATTTTTTTTTAAAACGGACAGAATGCTAATTGTTGATATTCAACACCCCTATAAAAAGCTCCAAACTTCAGCATATAAACTTTGAGAAATCTGAAACTTACCCTTTTCATTCCCCCCCCCCCCCCCCCCCCCCCACACACACACACGGTACTGTCAAATAAAGCTTTTGTTGACAAAGTGTTGTTCTTACTTCACCATACCAAGAATGCAATACTAAACAAGGCTAAATGCCTAGATGAACAATTTTTTTCTTGACTTCAGAATAAAACCAACAAACACCATGGATAAATAGAACAATGCAACAAATGCAGTACCAATTTCAAGCAGAAAATACAGTAACCTGTAAGAAATATTTCAAGCACTAGAATATCCCTTCTTATGTGAATAAGAAATATTGTTGCTTTTAGTTCATCACATCAAGAATAATGTTCCACAAACAGTACCAACAAACAATGTAGATGGATAAAAAAAAATTTAGCTTTTGTTTGGTTTAAACCTACATAGACCCGCAACCCGCCCCACCCGCATCAATTTTTAAAATAATTATTTCAACCTGCCTCGTACCTGCACCCGCCCCGCATAGCCTTAAACCCGCATCCGCCCCACATATCCCAAAACCCGGCCCGTCCCATTGCCATCCCTACTTACTGAGAAGATTTATAGCCACACAAATATTTATGCCCCACAAGTTTCAAAAATCTTCCCTTCATTTTTAAAATCCGTGCCCATTCAAATACCATCACATAAATTGGAAAGGAGGGAGTAATAAGTAGGGCCAACAAATGAGAGATCAGAAAAGATGCATCTAATATATGGTGGAAATGTAAAAGTCAACGAGTGATTTAACTTTCTTATCCAGTACGATTTGATCAATTAAAGGTAACACAGTAAATATCAATTTCCATTCCCACTCTCCATCAATTGTTTAGTCAGTTAAAAAGGAACCCCAGCGTACCACCGACATTTAGATCATTCCACAAAGGAAGTGTACTGATACTAAGATATCTTTGTTTTGCTAAATCTCATCTTCTATATAATATTCAAGATTCCATTTCAGAACATCAATACGAAAGACAATTTCAGAAGTATTGCTTCCTTAACTAGCTATTCTGTTTGTGATATATAAAAGAATCAAAAGAATGCACTAAAATCAGTCTTTAATATAATGAGGAAAAACAACTAAAAACAAAATTTAAATATTAGATTCATCAGAAGTGTTCAAGTGTCTTATACAATCTAGTTATTTAGCAATTTATAATGGAGCTTATAGTAGTAAAAATCTTCTAAAACTGATACATGACATAAGTTAGAACACTGACTATAATATTGTAAGAAAACCAGTAGTATAAAACTTGCAAGAGGCACGTAAACACGCTTCTTGAAGATAGTTGAAATCTCTTTCCGGGAAGAACGAATAATTACAACACTATCTACATGATTCAAGTGAGCCGAACGAAGTATCATTAAAGAAAATATGCACATCCATTATATATTTTTCAGGAAATAAAATTTGATTTTTAGGCTCAAGAATTGCAATTTTACTTATTTAACCCTTTGAAGGTTGAACCTAAGATAATATCATCGCTCATCGGGTAGTATCCATTCATCATCATCATACCCAGTGTATTCCCACCAGGTGGGGTCTGGGGGGGGGGGGGGGGGGGGGGGGGTAGAGTATCTATTGGGTGCAATTAATTTACAATAGGCTTTATTATCATTCTTTTACAAATTTCAACCACCAAATCTTTGTCTAATCCTTTAGACAGGATTAGCTTAAAATTTTTTATAGGTAATGTACAAAGGATCTACTAGTTAGGCCAAGACTGCACATATTGAACAGATGTTATGCTATCCTCCAGTAATCTTCTTATGCAATTGTATTTGAGACGAACTTGTCTCGCTTTACCATTATAACAATCACTTGAAGCCTAAAATAAAGCAGATTTATTATCAAGTCCAAAGACATCATCATTGATGCATATTACTAGATCAACTGTCTCTGATTTTCATATTTTGAAACTAGTGGGAGATTGCTAGATGATGTTTCAAAAACGTAGAATTATATTAAATAGATTTAATCCTTTTGGATTTCTAAAGTAGTTCATGAATTTGAGAAATTTATTTCAAATTCATTCTTAATGTCTTAAATTCATTTGATATCTCATATTCATGAACTTCATCTAATGATGTTTTAGAAATTTCAAGAACTCTTATCATGTAATTACGGCTGGTCTCTTTGAAAATCCTAAGTAAATTTTTTAAAATTGAAAAACATCTAAGGGAGGCATTGATCAAAACATAAAACCCTAGAATCAAGAATAGAATATCAACATTCTTGAAACTCGTATGGTTGGATCCCGGAGATAGCGGTGCCACTATATTTGACTTCAACTATCCGTTTGCTCATGGAAGATACTTCAAATATCTTAAAGAAGCGTGTTTACGTGCCTCTAAACCTAGCAAGTTTTATATTGGTTTTCTAATACTATATATTATTTTTTATAACAGTGTTGTCCGCGCCAGCTTGGCACACCTTGACTAATTCCACGGGATACCTGCCACCTCCCAACAACAACAACAGGTACCAGGTAACTCTGTCCACCTAGTGGTATTTGTCCCTAGTGGGATTTGAACTTGAACCTGGGACCTTACGATTCTTAACCACTTCATGATTTTCTAATAAATATTATTGTCAATGTTCTAACAGATTACACATCACCAAATTTGAAATGTATATAAATCATAAAGACGCCACCAATCATGCAACAACTATTCTCCAACAAAATCAAAATTGAAAAACAATACAAGCTAGTAATAGGAAAACATACATTTCTGAGCTGTTTTACTTGCTTGCGAAGACCTGTGATCTCATCATCTAAGTCTCCATGCATCGGATCAATCCGCAACTGTATTTCATCTGAATTACCTACTTGCCTCGTACTCAATCCATCTCTGATCAATCAAACACATAAAACATCTTAATTTCACAAAAAATAAACCCAAAAAAACTCAAATAAAAAGGTATATATTTGCTAATTTTCTACAAATTAGATCATACTTTTTGTAATTTTTGTTACATACCTGGATCTGTAGGAAGCAGCACCGTAGAAATCGCCGCCTCTATGAGAGCTAGAAGCCATTGAAAGAAAAAAAAATAGAAGGAATTCAAAACCCTAGATTTAAGAAAATTTTGAAATTATGGTAAAAGGATTGAGAATTTGGTAGAATTTTTTGAAATACAAAAGAGTAGAATTTTCTGTTAGTTAAAGGAAAATTGCAGTGAGTCACAGGCTGTTACCTTCTTTTTCATTTGGTGTAAGATGACGTTGAGAGTGCATGTATACCGTTCGATTGCAGAATCTAACGGTCAATAATTTGCCAGGTAATAGGAGTTATATTGAAAGTTGGCAGGTGCTTATTGGGTTGATTTGTATGATCAACCAATGATTTGATGCCACGTAGGATAAAGTTATGTGTCAATTTGGATTGACCGTTGACTTCTTAAATTTTAGAAATAATTTTGGTAGAATGGCTCGGGAACACTTATATTTGTTTCAATTTGTATCTTGGTACTTTAAAAAAAAAAAAAAAAAACATCTGTTTCAATTTCAATTTATTTGACATATTTTAACTTGACTATGGAGTAAAAAAAAAACATAATATCTGTTTCAATTTATTTGACATATTTTAACTTGACTATGGAGTTTAAGAAAGTAAAGAGGATTTTTGAATGTTGTGATCTTAAATTGAAGATATATTAAATGTACCAAAATATCTTTTAATCTTGTGTTCTTAAACATGTTATGTAGAAAGTTGAAATTAAAGAGTTATTAAAAAGGAAATATGTCATTCTATTTAAATGAACTAAAAAAAAAAAAATATGTCAAATAAATTAAAATGAAAGAATTAAATATCTTCCTCTCGAAAACTTGTCCAAGCAAACTATTAATTTATCTCTCTTTATAGGGCTCTCGAGAAAATATTTTAATATTAAAGTTTATTGCTTTAACAGATATTAATTGACAAGAAAGTGATCAATTATTCTTGGTGTAACTTATGAAATCATTAAGGGGCCGTTTGGTAGAGTATATAAGATAATACTAAATAAAGTATATTAATAATGTGATGTATTAGGAATGCAAGGATTAGCAATGTTGGGGTAAGTTATACTGAAATTAGTTATGCTGAGCTATTTCCTATCCGTTGTTTGATTTGGTGTAACAAGATTATTGTTCTATATTTATCCATGCCTATTCATGTGTTAATAACCCATATATTACTAATTTCATGTTCTGTATTTATGCCCTATAAGACTAAATATGTTGTTGTATTAGTTATATGAAGCTAAAAATCCTGCCAAACAAAGCATTAAATAATATCATGACTAATACATGTATTAAATTTTCTAGGCAAAATAACCTATTAGATCCTTGTACTTGTATATTTTTGTAATTTGGACCCTCCTACTCACTCATTTGCAGTTGAACCCTCGAGCCTAATGAATCACAATATTTTAAACTCCTCTGACGGTTGACCAAGTCTAGGTGGAAACGTAATAGGTGTGTTAGAACAAATGTGTAATTTCAGGCATGTAGGGAGCGTACATATAAAAATTTAAATTAAATTATTATTTTTTTAAAAAAAGAAAGCATTTCTTTCTTCTTTTCTCCACCCACCCTCGTTCCTTTACCCCACCCCGCCCCTCCATTTTTCACCATAAAAAAACTTCAATTAATGTCTAGAAAAGAAGATCGAAAGAAGCTAAGGGGGTGGTGAATTTTGATGAAAAAGAGAGAAAGGAGTGGGAGAGAGAACGAGGAATATTGTCGTTGTGATGAGAAACGAAGGGTGGAGGGCCATTTGGTTATGTTTATAGGAGCTTTAAGCTTTTTTTACGGTGGGTGGACTGTGGTTATTGGAGAACTTCGTCGGAGATGGAGCTCGCCGTTAATGGACGAAAATAAAGCACGATGGTGCTATTTTTGATTGTGTTGGTTGCACATTAGTTTGTGTTTTTGTGCACGATGGTTCTCCTTTTGAAATACAAAATCAGTGAGGTGGAGAAAGGTGAGAGAAATATGAATTGGTGGTTGTGAGGATGGCGGTGCCGGTGGTTGTGGGTTGGGGAAGGTGGAGATGGTGGTTGTGGGGATGGTGGTGTTGATGGTTGTGGTTTGGGGAGGTGGAAGAAGGTGAGAGAAATATGAATTTTATTTTAAAAAATAAATTTCTAACTTATTATTTAGCTTTTTATTTAACATTATTGATTAATAATTTTAAAAAATAATTAATAAAGATAATTATGATATGACATTAATTTATGTTAGATGGGTCTAACATATTATTTATTTAAGGGCGAATGAGCTACACACATGGTAGGAGGGGTTTAAAAATCTTTTTTGGATCGAGTTTAAGGGTTAAGTTGACAAAAGGATAAGTAGGTGAGTCTAGAATACAAACGCATATAAGTACAGGGGTCTATTAGACTATTCTATCAATTTTCCACTACATGCTATCGACCCCTAAGACATGTTATTCCCACTAACTCCTATTAATTGCTCCACTACTCCTCAATTGAATATTCGTTTTCGAGATATTTAATTTATTTGGAGAAAAATAAATCCTACACCTATTTTCTCCCTTGTAATAGAAGAAAAATATGAGAAGTGGATGAAAAGTTAGTGTAGTAAATGAGAAAGTTGAGACAAAAAAAAATACTTAAAGTCTCTAACTTATTCAATATTGACTGTACTAAAGAGAGCAATTTTATGTTGAAGGACTCCTCAACTAATTTGGAATTAATTGAATTATACGACGTTGTTAGACAGTTGTATCATAGAAGGACAAGTCAAAAGTTATACTGCTGAATCGATGTAGATTATACCATAATAGGCTTAAATCTCTTTAAAAAGAGCAAAATACATGTATCTAACCTGAATAATTATTTTGTTCATTTTTTATGTATTTTATTTTTCAATTGTAATTTACTACCATTTATGATATATTCAACAATAGGATTGTAATCGACTAATTTGGTGTAGCTAACTTTTTTCAACTAGTCTAGTTAATAATGTTAACAAACTACTATTTCAACATTCCTCAAGCACTTCTAATTCATTGAATTTTTGGACACTATTTTTATTTTGAATCTAGAAGGAATTGAAATAGATATGGCAAGAAAATTAATAGCATATGCCAACCCTACAACAATAGGTTACACGTTATCAACAGAAAGACACCAAAATAATGCGGGTATTAATTATGCATGTATTAACTATTTCACATTTTATCTTGCATAAGATAATACATCAATTTTCTCATAATTTATACATATATTAATTATGCGAATTTTGAAATTATAACCTAAATGTTATATTAATTTTATACATGAATAACTTAATTAATTACTAACTAGCTATCAAATATTATATATATAACTTCACATAAATTAATATATAGATAAACTAACTCTTTATTAGCTACCAAACGACGGATATAACTCTATAAATATAGATCATTTATTCGTTTGATTATTTTATTGGAAGCTATGCTTTCCAGAAGAATAATTAATACTTAAGGAGCAAACAACGTAACACTAAAAATATGCAAATGGTGTATGTGTTATATAAGTTGTGTTTAAAAGGTGTCAGCGGAGTTAATATATCTTAGGAATAAAGATAACGCCTTGCTTTATTTTCTTTTTTTAATGTAAAATTGAATATTAACCAAATGTTAAAAGAACAATGGTACTAGGGTAGGTTAACTATCTCCCAAAAAATAATACTAATATAATTTTCTTTTCCAAAAATATTTTTCAAGTTCTCATGTTTGGTTGACTTAAATATTTTGTCAAATATTTTTCAAATAGACTTATTTTTCTCAAATTTAAGAAAAATATTTTTAAAAGCTCTCTTTCAACCTCATCACCCGACCCCAATATGAAAACATACTCCTGACACCAAAACGAATTAAAATTTGAAACCCAGAATTCGACCCAAATTCGACTCCCAATTGGGACAGGGTCGAGTCTTGAGATGTTATTGGAGTCAAAAGTCAAGATCGAAAATCGGGTCAAGAGTCGGAATCCAAATTGGGGTCGGGTTCGAGAGTCAGGTCCCAGGTCAGGAGTCTGGTCTCAGATTGGGGTCGGGTTCAGGTGTTGATGTCGAAAGTCAAGAGTTGGGTCTCAGATTGGGGTTGGGGTCGGGAGTCACGGTCTCGGGTTCATTGTCATAGTATTATTTGTCGAGATCATATCTAAATGCTCTTGGTAAAATATTTTGTTCTTACTAACCAAACACTAGAAAATAATAAAAACACGTACTACCACTTATTTTCCAAGAAAAATATTTTCTAACATACCCCAAATCTTTTTCTTTCATACCAAACACACCCCATATATATATATATATATATAAAACAAAAGTAGAAACAACAGAAGTAGCCAAGTGGCATGCTATTGAGAAGTCATGTGGCAGTTTTAGGACAAAGGTAAATAGTATTGTAATAAAAAATTTGAATTAAAGGATATTAAATATTTGAATTTGAAAATACATTATCCTTTTTTATTTATTTATTTAGCTTAAAAATAGAAACTCATGGTTGAAGAGTTCTACATAGACTTTTACTCTTTCATAAACTTATTTTTAAGAAAATTTAATGTTATAAAACATATCTGAATATAATATTATTTAAATATTAAATGAAAGATAAAAATATTATTATTATAATAATAATAATAATAATAATAATAATAATAATAATAATAATAATAATAATAATAATAATAGTAGTAGTAGTAGTCGACGACTAGTAGTAGTAGTACTATGTACTATATGTAGTAGTAGTAACAATAATTTCTCATTGTAATTTTAATAAATTAATAACATAAAAGATAACATTATTTTAAAATTTGAATTCATCTTATCCAATTTAATCAATTAAAAATAAGTTATTTGAATTAATCTTTATGTCATGACCCGAAATCCCATTCGGGCCGGACTGGCACCCGAGGCCGATAAGGCCCGAGAGAACCCATCTTTACTCATGCCCAATCATATGCATACCATAAGTTTCATCACCACCTCGTAGAGACATAAAAATGCTAAGTGCGAATATCATGGAACCTTATACATACATTAAAGAAACTTGGCTGTTGGGGCCATCAAGTCAAAAAGACATACATCTCTTTCTTTCACAATCATACACATACCCATATATGTCTACAAAAGCCTCTAGTCGAAATACATAACTATGACAACTTAGAGTCGGGACAACACCCCGCTCTATACTCGTATACAATACCAAAATAAATGTACATAGCAACTCAGGAAGCCCCGAACCAACTGGAGCTCACCAAAAGTCTGCAAAAGATCCGCAACCTACAGTGGAGGTCTACTAGTACCTCCACCTGCAGCAAGTAAGGTAAATTCCCCAATAGGGGTCAGTACGAAGAATGTACTGAGTATGTAATGCCATATGAAACTGTCACAGATACGTCAATAGAATCCAAATGGAATAGGATAGTCAATATGAATAACCCATCGATCTGCGTATGTGGAACCATGTAACTTACATAAATTATTCCTTCGCTTTATAGTTTATTCCTCATCGCTTTTATCATATCGTACCCGGGCCCAGACTGATCAGTGGGTCTTAACATAACATAACGTTATGTTGGGATCGGCTCGAGCTAGGACTTTGCCTCTAGAGCTACCACCAATAAATCAATATACATTGGGATCGGCTCGAGCTAGGTGATTACCTCTAGAGCTGCCCTTTGTCAGGATCGGTCCGAGCTAGGCTTATGCCTCTAGGACTGCCCCCTGATCCAACAATCTCGGGATCAGCTTGAGCTAGGCTTTTGCCCCCAAAGCTACCACCCATACTTGATCATTAACCACATATATGCATTACTTCATTCTTTATATTCGAGATTGAAACCTTTACTTGCGAGAGATTGATTCATCCACTTATGAGAGATTAATACAATCAGTTATGAGAGGTTAATGTATATAGACAAAGCCACAACATTATTGGGACTTTTGGAACATGTCCATAGTTATGAAACTCATGAACAACAATGACTAAAGAATGAGGAGTATGTGACACAAGAATGAATAGATTCTCCTTACGTCGTTACTTTCCTTGAAACAGTTTCCTTTAGTAGTGACAACATTATTGGAACTTAGAACCATGGTCATAATTATGTGATCCATGAATGACAATAGACCAAGAGTAACGTATATATGTTTAACAATAGATGATAACCTGAAATGAGATGCCTTAGGACATGTCGGAAATGAGTAAGTACCATAACGAAGTGAATACTATATGTCGCAGAAGGATACGGAAAGAGTAACCTTACATACCTTGTATTCTCAATACGACTATACAATCTTAGATGTGCACACAATAGTTCCGCTCCTTCTTTATGTGTCACTCTACAAAGCAAATACATAACGGAGTTTACATTAACCACCAACTACCTTACAAATACACATAACGATAATGAGTTTCATGTTTGCCTTTAAATATGCCATTTCCCCCTTGACAAGACCTTTGATGAAATTATCATACCAATAATCCCCCAATATTCCATACATTGACCAATACATGATAATCCATAACATTTCACCACAAAACTTCTCCTTTAGACTTTCTCATCCACACCACATCACAAATAATCCATCAAGTCACCTTCATACACCTCATAGCACATATCGGTCAAAATCCCATAATTTACACTTATATAAAAATAACAAGTTTAATAACAAAATCACACCATACATGTTCATATTTTATCCATACCATGCTCTTTCATCAAGACATCAAGTCTCTTTTCAAGTTCAAATCACAAAGATGGCACATCTTTTACCAAAAGCAAAAATACACTATTCACCACCTTGCCAACATAACCATCATGATATACACACCATCTTAAGCATATAACATATTAATCCATAAGAGTAGACACTTACCAAGGCTTGCAAAGTGATGATCTTTACCAAAGAGTCCAAAGAAAATAGTTGCTTTAGGGTTTGGAAACTAGAGAAAGGTTTGGAAAATATCTCAAAAGGCATGAGAGTTATAATGAATTAAAATCTGATTTTGGCCTTTATATAGCCTCTTCATTCATGCTTAGCCACTCCTTGGCATTTAATGCAATGGTCCCTTGGTCAAGTGGAAGAATGGGTCAATTTGCCCTTTTGGGGCTTTTCATTTTTGCTTTTTTTGGGCCTCAAATTGGGCCCAATAGCACACCTCAACTTAGCACACCAATTTTCATGTATAATACATCATCTATCTCATGTTTAAATAATTTCATAACATCACGACAATATTCCCTTACGAAATCCTCATTCGTAATCTCAATCGCAAAAATAGAAATTCTAGTCGCTCGTGGCTTTATTGAACATTTTTGGTAATCACTTGTGTTTCATGATTTGATCATGTAGGAGTATGTAGAAGTGTATTGAAGTATTTGAAGCTTTAACACTGCTAAAATAACTCCAAGGAACCAAAAGAAACCATGGAAGAATCGACGTGACATTGCGTTGCAAAACGACTGCGGAAAGACCAAACTACTTGTGCCTTGCGCCACTGCTGCAAAGCAAGGCAGTGGCGCGAAAATAAATTGTCCTCTGAATCAGGGGCTTGCGCCACACCCCCTGAAACAGGGAGTGGCGCAAGATTTACTACCTTGCTCAATTTTTCGGCCATTTCTTCAATACTTGCATATCATCTATTATCCCATCAAAGCACCTCCAAATACTTACTTATTGCTCTCAACACTAAGTAAACATGACTCCAAGGTGTCAAATAGGGTCTAAAATGTATGGGGTATTACACATAATTGCTCCACGAAAATCACAAAACACCTTCTACGAAGGTCTAATCACATGTACGAGGCCAAATTTTAATTTTCTCATCATTAACATTACCAAACACATACTTATAGCTCTTGACACCTAAGTAAACGTTGTTCAACGTCGTCATGTATGGTTGAGAAGGTACGGGGTGTTACACTTTAGTATGTATATTTGATTTTGTAGTAGTAATATATTATATTTGAATACATAGTCTACTGTTGCTGCAACATTTGATTAGAGGTGTAGAGAGGGTCAGAGTAGGCGTGGAGGAGAGGGATATTAACAATCTATTTAATATCTTTAAATTTTGAATAATATAAGAAAGAAAAATATGAAATCTAAAACCCTTTTTACAATTACATGATTGTTTTTTCATATAAATTTGATTAAAGGAGGAGAAATTGGGGTGGGGGAACCGTTAGGGGGGGGGGTTAGAATTTTTTTTAATTTATTTTTTAAAGAAAATTGAGGGTGGGGAAGATGATGGTGGAGGTGGGGGTAGGGGGAAATTTAAACTAATTTTGAGAATATAATAAACGTAATTAGATAATATATATATATATATATATATATATATATATATATATATATATATATATATATATATATTTATAAATTTTAGATGAAAGAAATGAGGAGACAATAGAATAAAAATTAAAATTGTTCTTGACAATCTGAAATCTATAATTTGTAGCTCTAAATAACATAATAAAGAAAAACATGAAATGTAAAAATTTTTTTTTTTTACAAGATTGTTTTCACTGATATAAATTTGTTTAAAGGGGGAGGGGGAGGGGGGGGGGGGGGAGAGATATTAACAATCTACTTAATATTTTTAAATTGTGAATATTATAATAAAGAAAACGAAGAAACCTAAAATCTTTTTTTATAATTACGTGATTATTTTTTCATATAAATTTGATTAGAGGTGGAGGAATTGGGGTGGGGGAGGAGTGGGTTGGGGGTTGAGTAGATTTTTTTTTTTTTTAAAAGAAAATTGAGGGTGTAGAGTATGCTTACAAAAACACTGCCAATCCCTTTGAACAAAATTCCTGCAAGCTTGGATCAGTTATGCTTAAGGGTGATTAGAGGAAATCAAATGAATCATGTGGGGGTGCAGATGGAGATGGAGATGGGGTAGGAGTGGGGGAAGAGTAGAATTTTTTTCTTTTTATATTTCACTGAGAAATAATATGATAGTTGAACTTTTTTTAAAGTAATATGATTTAACATGCTTGATCGAGATATTCTAATATAAAATAATTAGTTTTAATATTTTTAATATTATCCGCACATCAGAGGTAGGTGACGTGGCTGGGTGTTAGCTAAGGTGTGACAGCAAGTACATACCAATGTTGACAGTCAAAATGAAATGTGCAGCATGTTGAAAGTCAAAAACGTCAGGCTTTCGCTCCCCTATCCTATTTATTACTCTACTTAATTGGTGTAATATTCTAGAAATCTATTTTCATTAAATTAATAATAGAACAATTAAAATAAACCAACTATTATAAATATTAAAATACTTTAAAAACATGTAATTAGGTCAAAAAGTGAATATTTTTTTTAGTGAGATGTCTTTTTCATTCATTTTTTTTTCATCATAAGTATGTTGCCTCTTCTTTCGATCGTAACTTTTTGTTTATTTTATCATAACGTTGATTTTTTTTTAAAAAACGTTATTAAATAATACTATACATGAAATTAGCAAAATTTGGAATAGAGAAGGGCCAGAAAAGAAAAAAGAAAGAAGAAGAAGAAGATTAATTCATGAAGTGCAACAATTATAATATGTTGCACTGATAAACTACCTCCACTAATAATTACGTTTAAGTTTGAGGTTCAAGAAAAGAAAAATAGTTTCTTACACGTAGTAGGCGTTTGACTATAAATATTATTTATAATATTTCGGAATACGTTTTCATCTTTTTCCAGAATAATTGTTTGGCCATGAAAATAAAAAACGTATTCCGAAATACGTTTTCACAATTTTCGATTTTTAAGAGGTGTTTTCATATATTTTTTTTCACTCAATTTTTTCTATCAATTTATAAAAAAACACATCCAAAGTCTAAAATATTTTTGAAAATACTATGGCCAAACACAACTTCAACTCTATTTTCAACTTTAAAAATATCAAATAAAGTGAATACGTTTTTAATTTGCATGACCAAACGGATTCACAATGACATGCCTAGTGGGGTTAAGATTAGCTCATTCATAAGCTTCATGACTTCCACAATTGAGATAGGAAGTTCAAATTCGTCCGTAATGTAACATTCCCTTCTCATTTCCCCAACTAACCTCTTACTATAATTTTTTTAAAATTAAAATAAAATCTGTTGTGTAATTTACATGATCTTCAGAAAATCATGCTTAATACTATATAATTCTTATTATTTATTGTTTCTATCAAAATAAATTATCATGTTGGTATATACATCGAGATCAAATATTAAATATCAAGTAAACCTCTACTATTTTTCTAAGAGCACATCTTTTCAAGGATCAAAGGGAAGAAAAAGTTTTTGATTAAATATTTATTTTTAAATTCTTTTAATCCATCAGAATGAGACAATCTACTGTTTTGTTTGTCTCAAATTATCTATTGTGATTTCTAAAAATAATTGTCACAAATTATTTGCTATTTAAACGTTCAACACAAAATTAATTATTTTTTATTTTATCCGTAGTAGTAATTGTTCTTTAAGATTACAAACTTCTCAATAGAACAAATACTCCCTCCGCTTCACTTTACTTGGCTTTCTTTCTAAATATGTTTGTTTCAAATTAGTTGTCCATTTTCACAATTAAGAGTGTTTTATTACTTTTTTCCCATATTACCCTCACTATTAAATAACTAAAGAAAATAATCATAGTTAGATTTAGAGTTTCAAAACATAATTAATAGGGTTAATTTTGTAAAATACACTTCTAATTAATGTTTTCTTAATGGGTGTACCAAGTCAAAATAGGCCAAGTATTTTGAAAAGGAGGGAGTATTTAATTAATAAAGCTTTCTTAAGGAACGTAAAAAGAGAAATACGATAGATAATTTGAGATGAAAAGTATATATTTTCTTTTTAAAATCTAAGTAAAATTCAATAAAAGTAAGCAATGCTCGCGGAGAGAATCTTAGTAGTTCCGTTTATTGGCTACCTAAACTTCACCGTAAGAGTTCGATTTCCTCGCCTTTTGACTCCCCTCCTTTTTTTTTTTTTAAAGAAAAATAAAAAATAAAAAATTGGGGATAGGGAAAGGGAGAATTAGGGAGGGGATCACAATGTAAAAAATTAAATTCTAAACTCATGTAGTTAATCAACTGCGCTACTAAGATTTTCCAATTTCTCCGGGCCCCATGTTTTTTTACCGTCCACGCAATATCCCACGAGCTCCAAATCCCGTGGACAACTCACACTACGCGTTCCCCCCCAACCCACGCCTACTAATTAAAATTTCAGCCACAACACCCTTTTGTCCCCCCTCTATATATTCCTCTTATACTTACGCAACTTTCGCTAAATTCAAAAAACAAAGTCTTTTTAGTTTCTGTAAAAAACAATATACACATTTGTTGCTACCATGGGAAGTGAAGGTGATTGCAACACCAATCTGAGGAAACCAAGATTTCTTTGTCTTCATGGATTTAGAACCAGTGGAGCAATTTTGAAGAAACAAATATTTGATAAATGGCCAACTCAAGTGGTGGATAAATTGGATCTTGTTTTTGTTGATGCACCTTTCCCATGTCAAGGAAAATCTGAAGTTGAAGGCATTTTTGACCCTCCTTATTACGAGTGGTTCCAATTTAATAAGGTTCGCTTCTTTTTTTCATGCCCTTTATATTATTATTAAGTTGTAGTTGATCGGATCAAATAGCCCTTTAGCTACCAAATTTGGCACACCCAATTTCATTTCGATCGAAACGTGGAGTTAATTGTTGTTGTTTCTTAGTACAGGAATTTACGGAGTATGAAAATTTTGATAAATGTCTTGAATACATAGAAGAATGTATGATCAAGCATGGACCTTTCGATGGTCTCCTTGGTTTCTCCCAGGTATGTCTTTAATTTTTTATTTTTTTTTATCTTATTCGTTGTTGGATGTTTGGATATAAATTTATTCAATGTTATTGCGTTTATTTTGGAAGAATTTGATTTTTGGTTTTATTTGAGAAAAAAGTTTCTTCTTTTTTTAACGTCAAAAACATGTTTTCTTTGAAAACAATTGTTTTTTCAAAGCAAGAAGCATACTTTACAGTATTTCCAGTCAAAGGTTGAATAAAAATTTTCATTTGAGGTTGAATAGAACATGTCTTACTTTTCATTTCTTCTTGCTTTTATTAACAAATTGACTCTTTTAAGTACTTTTCTCTTCTCATTTTTAACATTCCAAATTTGTGATAACATGTACTCTATTTGTAGAAGATTTGCACAATCTGATTTGAGTATATCTGTCTTTTGATACACAGGGGGCAATTCTTTCTGGAGCATTGTCTGGGTTGCAAGATAAGGTAAACATTAGTCAACAAAAATTCTTTTCCTATCGCATTGATTTCTTCTTTCGTTAGCTCTTATCAGTGATCAAAATGTCACAATCCGAATCGTAATATTATAATTATTAGTGTTCAATTTAACTTTCCCAACTTCTGATGGTTATTGATGATTAGTGATTACATTACACGGTGTGATATTTGCAGGGAGTGGCACTTACTAAGGTGCCAAAAATAAAATATCTGATGATAATTGGAGGTGCTAAATTTCAAAATAAATCAGTGGCCGAAAATGCTTATTCATCAGCAATTACATGCCCCTCCGTACACTTCTTAGGTACTTTCTTTCCCTACAAATTATCAAACACGTTGTATGTTGGTCCTTGGCTGTTTTAAAGTACACGTAGTATATGATTTTTTTACATATTTCAAAACGTTGTGTGCAAATTGAACAACTCAGGTTTTTTTTTGTTTCTTTAAAATTTGTTTTACAAACTAGGACAAGTCAACTATAGATTCTGGTCAATTAGGGGCGACTCAAATAAATTGATTTGTTAAGAAAATTTATGGAACGATTTAAATGAAGCATTTGTAAAAAGCACGTCGAGAAACACAATACGTAGATCCAACTAATTAGCTTAATTAGATCAATTAATACGTCAATTTTCGTTCTTTGGTTTCATCACATTCGTGTCGATGTTATTGTTAGAGGATCTGAAAGGATATGCCTTGGTATAAAGGAATTGTTATACAATAAGCAACCATTTGACCATGAAAATTATTTACTTTTTTTATATAGAATAATTTTCTATTTTGTTTTAAAAATCAGTGTCTGATTAAATTCGACTTAGAGTTGGATTTCAAATTTTAAAAAGTTTTTTAAACTTATTTTTTCGACTCAATCTTCATAATTTTCAAATGAAGTAAAAAAATATTTGAAATCTATAGCTCAACACCTGTTAAATTCCAGTAACAGAGTTAAAATTTGGAATCAACCTTAGCTCTATAAACTAATATATAACAAGAAAGAAGAGCCGCCTTAACTGAATGCAGTTATGTGGTTTTTCAATTGACTTATTAAGCTCGCATTAGGTAGAAAAATCCAAACTTATGACTCAATATGTGTTTTTTTAAGGGGGGGAAGGGGGAGGGGGGGCTTCAACATGTTATTATCGCCAGCAACACGTAGAAATTTCGATTCTTCGAATCAGTACACTTCAAAAGAACTTTTAAAGCTTTCTTTTTATATATTCTAATTAGGGAAAAGGGCCTAAAATGTCCTTCACCTATTGAAAATGGTACAAAAATGCCCTCCATCCATCTTTAAGCTCTATAATGCCCTTCACATCCATCTTTGGGCTCCAAAATGCCCTCCACATCCATCTTTGGGCTCAAAAATGCCCTTCATATCCACCTTTAGGCTCCAAAATGCTCTTTATTTAATATCCCCAATATTAAATTAAAAAAAAAGTTTCATTAATGACGTGTCAACTTTCCATTGTCCCCATTTAATTAATTAAAAAAATTAAAAGCCCCACCCAAAAACTAATAGACTCAAACTTATATTTAATAGGCTAATTAACTTTACACCTTAAGCTCATTTTTTAAAAGAAAGTCATGAATCCAAACTTATTATTCAAAAACAAACAAACATGAGATTTACCTATATATTTATTTATTTATTTATTTATTAACTTTAATCACTTGATTAAATTAAGCTTATAAATTTTTTAAAGACATTTCCTTCATAATTCCAAAAAATTATAGCCACCATAGGAATAGGTTAATAACATATTATAATTTGAAAAATGATGAAATACTTTTTTTCTACTTGTAGGGAAAAAATAAGAGAGGAAAATACTATTATTTTCTTAAAAATAAAAAATTTCGAACCAAACCGATACTAGCCAAATTGATGGATATGAATTATATTTGATTTTAATAATTAAAAAATTACTTAATTGATTTGATTTTAGTTTTAACCAAGAAAGGACCTAAACCAAACTATGAACACCCCTAATAAAAAATATTGCATGTGAGTTTTAATATTGATTAATTTAAATAATTATATATTATAGTGCATTGCTAAATTAGCAAACTTAATCATTGTTGCTAAATATTTTACTTATTTTTTATAATTTCTTTTCATATATTGAACTATATAATACTTGACAATTATCTTTTAAGAATTTTTTTTTTTTTTTGAAAAAAGTTAACTCTGTTCTATTCTATTAAATGTAATACTTATATCTTTATAACTGAATAATGGAAAGTTGACATCTTATTAATGAAACTTTTTTTAAAAATTTAATATTGGGGATGTTAGATAAAGGGCATTTTTGAGCCCAAATGTGGATGTGGAGGGCATTTTGGAGCCCAAAGGTGGATGTGAAGGGCATTATAGAGCTTATAGGTGGATGGAGGGTATTTTTGCACCATTTTCAATAGGTTAAGGACATTTTAAGCCCTTTTCCGTTCTAATTAATATGTTTGTTGTAGCAGGTTATATAGAAAAAAACAATATATGCATAACTAAATCCTGCATATATAAAACCTGAATTACTTTAATCAGCAACAAAACGACCCCATAGCTGCAGAGTTTTAATCCCATAAAATCTCTCCCCTCTTTTATCTTCTTTGTCCCCACTAATTATGGACAACTCTTAACTTTTTCTTTTTTTCTTTTTGGTACATTGAAAAATAAAGAAAGGTTTTAAAATTATATTCATGGAATTGTAAAATTAAAATACGTTATTTACGGGCTATAAATGGATATTATAGGTGAGCAAGACTACCTAAAGAAGTATGGGATGGAGCTCTTGGAATCATGTGTTGATCCAGTGGTGATTCATCATCCTAAGGGCCACACTATACCAAGATTTGGTAATCCTCTTTAACATTTTTAATTTAATTTAAACTTCATTTAATGTTACTAAATTATCTTCAGTATTGTTTATTAATTCTTCGTCTTCTTCTTTTTTTTTTCAGATGAGAAAGGATTAGAGAGCATGCTTAGTTTCATTGAGAAGGTGCAGGCAGAGATTAATAAGTGAACAAGTTTTGATGACCTTTTCTTTTTGTGGTAGTTCTGCGTTTGGAAAATACTTTTCCCACTTTTTAAATTTTTTAAAATAAAATTGCTTCGTCTTTTACACTACAGGGAACAAATACTAACCTTATTAGAAAGGTTACAGAACTATGGCAATGCTATTGTATTTACGGCATTATGCCATTCGATTATTTTACATCCTTGATTTATTTCTCTTGGTTAAAGAGAATCCTTGTTCATTTTCCATTACTTGCTTAAATTCAAGTTGCAAATATTGGCAATAAATGTCTTGTTGAGATCAGGCAAGACTAGGATAGGAGCCTGAGTCAGTGCTTCCTTCAAGTGTGCAAAAGCAATATTAACTGTAGTTGTCCACTTGAAACTATCTTTCTTCGTTAAATCAATTAAGGACTTACAGATTACTCAAAAACCCTGAGGTCTAGTAGATACACCTGTTGCTATAAAATGACCAAGGTATTCAATCTTTTGTAACCCAAAGAAACATTTACTTTTCTAGACAAAGAGTTGATGCTCCTTCATCTCTACAGAAATAAACCTCAAATGCTCAACATGGTCTTACGTGCATCTTGTGCGCTGTATGTGCATTTTGTGTGCGTCACTTGCATCTCATGCGCCGCACGCGCATCTTGTGTGTTACGTGCGTTTTGTGCGTGCGCGTGCATCTTGTACGTCGCACGTGCATCTTGTACGTCGCACGTGCATCTTGTGCGTCACACGTGCATTTTGTGCATCGCACGTGCATTCAGTGTCAATTAGTAAAAAAATTAAATTCACAAAGATATTATTGTTAAACATTTGTATGTTTTTGCTTGTTGGTTGTTCCTACAGACGAATGTTGAATTCTGTCATCTGGAATGAGAAGAACAGTACAAAAGATAGAGAAAAGAAAAAAGGAAATAAAAGAAGTGCTATAAAAAAAAAATTAAGAAGCAAATGAAGTTTATTTACTGTATACTTATGTTTATAGGAGATCTTAAGTAATGTAGGACTGTCGATGGTCTTCATTTGTCACTGTTTATAAAATTCTTGACCGTGAAATTGGATGCAATCTTCGGATCACTATTGACTGTTTCCCAAGTCATGCATCTCTTTGTATTTGTATCGGGTCCTTTATTTTTGTATTCCATATAATATGGCTGAACTCGGGACCTTCCTTTAAATTTTATCCGCCCTCTTGAATTTATCAACAGATCTATGTAACTCTACATAATCACAGTACGTGAAAAATCTCCCCACAGCTGGCCTACGTACATAGTTAAATTGTCCGCATCTGGAGTTACAAATTTCAACGTGCAATTTTGCAACACGAGTCTTGTTGCTTTCTTTTTGTCATTTCTCTATTGCGTCGTGATAGTGATGTATTGGCCATCCAGTGGCTCATGTGCATCGATTAAGCAATTTTGGAAACCACAACTGCATCTCCACAATATGAAGTCGATGGTGTCCAAAATTTTGAAAGACAGTTCTGAGAAATGTTTTGGACATCCAGTGGCTCACGTCCTCTACAGTTCTTGACAATAGTTTTCTGAGAAATTTTTGAAAGACAGAATTCATCAGCCCTTGAAATGTGGCTGAGACATTTGATTGGCCAAATTGCATCACTAAATAAATATTCAAAATGTCCAAAATGAGTCATAAAAACATTCTTAGGAACATCTTCTATTGTCATCCACAGTTGATGGTAATCAGACCTTAATAAGTCTATTTTGCAAAAAAAAATCTGATCCCCTTAGTTAACTTTGATGTGTCAATTGAATGCTTCATACTACAAATCAAATACATATCTTTCCGAATACACATTGCGCTTTCAGAAATTTTCTTGAAATTGCTATAGCACAAAAATTTAAAATTGCATCCTGGATTACCTCATGAAGTGAGCAATCAACGAAAATGGAAGCATGGGATATTTTGATCCTTGCAAGGCGAGCTGATAGCGAGGCTAAAATTCACAAGGAGTAATGAATTATTCTTATTGACCTTTGTCTGATAGAATACATGTCATCATACCCAGATACAGTTTAAGCTACGCGAAAAGTTTATGAAGTTTGAACAATCTTCTTTTCGAACTTCATATTTTTTTACTTGTCAAATCAATTCATGTGACTAGAATATAAGATAATAGCTCCACACGAGACAGAGCTAGAGGGCCGCAAGACAAAGATGTAAAGATTCATAATTTAAAGTTTACAGATATTTATTGCTATTTCACTATATAATAGAAGAGTGAATATTTGAGGAGCTTAGGGTCAGTTAGGGTATTTTTGGAATTTAACTATGTAGGGCCACATAATAAGTTAAATTAAAGTAATTTATAATCCATTACATGTCTTTGATAATTTGGTAGGCCCACATAATAAGATAAAATAATCTATTAGATGTCTTTGATAATTCTAAAAATATGAGTAGCAAGCTTTGAGGGTTTTTTTCTTCAAAAAGTATCAATTATGGGTCGTTTGGTAGAGTATATAAGAATAGTGTAAAATATGGTGTACTAGTAATGCTTGTGTTAGTTATGCTTGTTTTTTTCTTATGCAGTGTTTGGTTTGATCTATTAAAAATAACATGAACTGCATAATTTCTTAAAATAAATTACTTTTTACAAAAATATCCTCCATAAATATGCAGGGGCGGCTCAACAAATTTGGTGGCCTAAAGCCAAACTTTCATGTGAGGCCTTTAATTATTTTTTTCCTAAATAACAGAGAAAACTTATCCCCTCTCCCCTCTCCCCTCGCCCTTATGTATATATATTATGGAGATTTGTTGCTTACTTAGATGAAGTAATTAAAACCTAAAAGTGAAATCTTCTAGTAAGAATGAAAAACGAGAAAATATAACTTGCCTCATCTATTTCAAATGTCAAATGTAAATGATCCAAAAAGATCTATATTCACAGAACGAAAGAATCTAAATTAATGAGTTATACATATTACCTAAGAAAAAATAAAAAAATTCAGTGGTACTATCATCATAATTTCAAAAGTCTTCTTTCTTATTATACTTGCTTCATACCAAAAATACTTGTCATGTTCATATACCTTGAAATTTACAATTCACGGTGTTTTTGTATAGTTTATTAATATCTACCATTTAATTTTAGTATATTGAATTAATCTAATCCAATTTAGCTCCAAAAATTAATCAAATTGACTTTCAAAAGGTGAAATGTACCCATTATTTTGAATGAAGTAAGTAAATATTTTGTAATTTCTATACTATCTATTTTAAAAAATAAATAAATAACATATACACATACTATTATTAGAAAACGGGACCCCCAAAATTTGGGGGCCTAAAACAAAGGCTTGGGAGGCTTTACCCTCCAGCCGGCCCCGTAAATATGATGGAAAGGATGTAGAAAATATTTTGAGGGACAATTGTAACTTTAACTATACTAATGCATGCATTAGAATCCATTGCATTACTAATACCAAGGATTTTCATGCATTAATAATACACTTCCTAATACACAATAGAGTGTATAACTAATGCAAGTATTAATAATACATAGGATGAAAAAGTGTACCAAACAAGGTATTAGTAATACACAAAGCTAATGCATGCATTATTTTTTTTAATACACTCTACCAAACGACCCCTATATGTCATGTTAAATACTCTATTTCTTTCAATTTTTGTCAGAATTTGACATAAAATAAAGTTTAAAAAAAATTAAAAAGACTTTTAAATCGTATGGTCTTAATTAAAAATATATAGAATATATCAAATGCCCTTTAATTGGTCCTAAACATACCACCTAAAAATTTAAAATTAAAAGTTACCCAAAAGAAAAAAAAATCCTTTTTAAAACTAACTAATAAGAAAGTAATATAAATAAATTAAAACGAAGGAGTAGTACATAATAGGTTAGAAGCTTTTTGATACCTTCTTTATTTTACTGATTTGCCTTTAAAATTTTATATATAAGCTCTCAGAAGAATGACAACTTATAATATTTTTCGTATACTTTTTTAATAACTAAATTTTATTTGAAAAGTATTGAATTTATCTAATTCAATTTAGTACCGAAGCTTAGTTAAATTGATTTTATGTGACATATAAAAGTGAACAGAAGGAGTATATAATAACAAAGTATAGTAAAGATAACATTTGTGATCAAATAAATTAAATGTGTTTACAAATGATGAAATAAATTACTCAGATCTTTATCCTAATGTTTGATATTTTAAGATAGGTATTAGATTATTTAAAAAGTATTAACAATAATTAAAAGACATTTTCAATAATTTATATATTTAGAAATTTACATAATAAGTACTATAAATCACAATAATTAATGAATTAAAATATTTTTAAAAAGTACAGTTATATATATAAAAATTATCATTGACTATCAATATTTTATCAATGCCACATAAATTGAAACAGAAAGAATAACTTATATTGGGACCGTACTTGCACAGGCTAATGTATCTAGTAAGTTAATATACAATAATAATTGGATTTTCAATCACATATTTATAGATCGACATCTCATGAATTTCTTAATAAAAATACAGGGATACACAGAAGCTAGTGAATTTCCGTGAATTCATAAACTATGCTCTAGATCTGCTACTAGCGTAAGGGACTTATTTGAATTCGTTGGCGAAAAATTAGCTACACTAAAATGATGTAATAACGGATACGCGAAAGACAAAGAAACAATAAAAACAACGATAAACAAAAGATAAAGGATAGGAATTGGTAGACACCCAAATTGAAATCAAGGCAACTAATAGTATATTAAAGTAAAGACCTCCTTGAATATTCAAGATAAACACCTAACCTATGAAAGCAAGACACAAACATAAGATCTAATAGAAAATCATGGCAATACTAAAACCAAGACCTCCTATTAAGAATCCAAACAAACAGCTATACTATAGAGATATCCTCAAGAGGAATGATTTCCTCACGCAAGCAATCCCATCAAACATTTAATATCAACAAAAGCCTTAGCCTCAACTCTCTCAAGAGTTCCACTCATCAATTCAACATATCAAAACAGTCTAAGTCTAAAAATGATCTAATCTCTATTATTTATAGCCTACACTAATAATTATAAAAATACTTTTAATGAAATAAGGGTCTTATAAGCATGAGGTTGCATGTCAAGAATAACTACTTTGCGTCCATAACCTCTTTTTTCCTTTGTACTTCCACTTTAGCATATTCTCGAACTTCAATTCTTCATTCCATGATATTGATGAAATTCAGCTTGCATCACTACATATAAGATCAAAAGTTTTTCTTTATGCATATATATAGTTCTCTTGACGTCATGTCATTTTATTTTTTATTTTTTGTGTTTTGAACCCTCATAATAAAAATTTTGATATCATCATTGACCGTACCCTCACTTTAGGTGGGGTATAAAGGTATTCAGATAAGTATATCATCTAATAGTCTGTTAGGTCAGACTTCTAAAATCACCTTATTTTGAAAAGTGTTTTTCAAAAAAGTACTTTTGGTAAAAAACAGTTTGTGTTGGGATGTCAAAAATTAGGCTTGTGCTTTTGTTTGTATAGCCAATTTTCAAGTTGATGCCAACATTTTTTCCAAGAAAGCGTTTGTTATTCTTTTTCTTAAAACAAAAGAACAACATATCAGCTAAATAATTTTAGGAAATTGAATTTAGATGAAGTTTGGATTGAAATCTTATAATGTGTTTGACCATAAATTTTAGAAATATACTTCACTTTCTTTTTGAAAAATGACATCTATCCATAAGTTTCAAAAACTATAAAAGTTTGAAATAAAACTTTCATTTTTATAATCAATTATATGATATATTATTCTAAAATTATAACACGATATTTTAATAAAAATTACCGATAACATAATTATCAGCTACTATAATTCGTCAATTACAATTAGTTATAAATATCTTGAATCCATTAGTGAAAAAGATGGCGTAAATATTAACAACACTAGTAACAATTGAATGGAGTCATAATTAAATGGACTTGTGTTGATATAAAATATTAAAATTTAGAGAAAGCTTTATAAATTTTTCAAAGAAATCAATAATTATATTTTCGTCCAAATATCACAAAATGCTCACTCATAGAGTATTAATTAGAAGGGTAGAAATTATGGCAGAGGATGTGAGTTTCCCTGAGTTTCAAAAAAAAGAAAGAAAATTACATTATATCACTACTTAATTTACTCTAACTACTTAAAATTTCAATCCTTTTAAATAATTACATAAATTTTCAGATTTTACTTAAAAGCTTGGATACATTATAGAAGAATGTGATGCATCGGTATAAAATTAAGTGATGTATTCGAAAGAATGTGATGTATCCATGTAGAATTAAGTGATGTATCCGAAAGAATATGATGTATCCGTGTAGAATTAAGTGATGTATCCTAAAGAATGTGATGTATCAATATAAAATTAAGTGATGTATCAGAAAGAATGTGACGTATTCATGTAGAATGTGATGTATCTGTGTAAAATTAAGTTATGTATTCAGAAGAATGTGATGTATTCGTATTAAATTAAGTGATGTATCTAAAAGAATGTGATGTATCTGTGTGAACTAAATTATGAATTTTTAATAATATTGAAAAGAGTTGGGATAGAGGGTAATTAGCTTAAAAAAGGTTGGAATTTACAAAAACAAAAATTTTGCACTTTTTGAAATTCTGGAATTTAATTTTTTTTTTCTTTCAAAATCTCTCAAATACTAGACAATTCTATGGCCAAACATATATTTGCCAATAATTTTCCCATAAAGTACCTCCAAAATCTTAGGCCTAAAAGGTCCTTGCTTCTTCACATGAATATCCATCAGCAGACATCACATGTCCCGATGGCAAGTGAAGGTACCAATCAGAAGAAATTACCAAGATTTCTTTGTCTTCATGGATTTCGAACCAGTGGAGCAATTTTGAAGAAACAAATATTTGATAAATGGCCAACTCAAGTGGTGGATAAATTAGATCTTGTTTTTGTTGATGCACCTTTTCCTTGTCGAGGCAAATCTGATGTTGAAGGCATTTTTGACCCTCCTTATTATGAATGGTACCAATTCAATAAGGTTGCTAGACTAATTTAGTTCTTACCAACTTAATTCGAGTGTAAAGAAAAGTGATTTTAATTTTATAATTGTCGTTGTTTTTCAATGCAGGATTTGAAAGAATATCAGAATTTTGATGTCTGTCTTGCATACATAGAAGAGTGCATGATTAAGCATGGACCTTTCGATGGTCTTCTTGGTTTCTCCCAGGTATGTTTTTACTAACCTTTTTTCGGGGGTTTATTTTGGAAAATTTTGATATTGATTTTGTTCGAGGGAAAAATCAATTTTTAAGAAGTTACCTTATGGTACTAATTTTTCTCTTTTCTGCGTTCTTCTTGATTCTGAATGACTTTGACAGTTGACTCTTTTAAGTACTTTTCTATTTTTTCTTTTTTAATACTGATTTCAAATTTGTGATACATGTATCTTTATAGAAAATTTGCACAATCTGATTCTGAGTATCTCTGCCTTTTGGTAAACTTCAGGGAGCAATTCTTTCTGGAGGATTGCCTGGGTTGCAGGATAAGGTAAACACTAGGCATTAGAAATGTTTCCCCATATAGTTGATGTCTTCTTTTGTGTGTAAAAATGAAAATTTTGATCGTCTCGCGAGACCGTTAGGCGTTAGTGATCAATATGTCACGATTTGGATCATAATGTATTATTATTTTTGGTGTTCAATTAAACTTGTCCAGCTTCTGATGGTTATTTTGGTGTGATTATTGGCAGGGAGCAGGACTAACAAAGGTGCCAAAAGTAAAGTATCTGATAATAATTGGAGGTGCTAAATTGCAGGATAAATCAGTGGCTGAAAAAGCTTATTCATCAGCAATTACATGCCCCTCCGTTCACTTCTTAGGTACTTTCTCTCCATACAAATTATCAAACACTTTGTACGTCTTAGCTTAAGTACACTAAACACCTTGTGCTGTGACTTAGTTATGAATAACTTCCTTAAATTTTAAAATCAAATAATTACATCTTCTGTAATATGAAAATACTACACTTACACCCCTAAGATGTATATTCATAGCTACATATATTAAAATGTAATTATTAAAAGACAAACTAAAACTATAAATAAGACGCTTTTACGGTGTTACTTTTATGAAATTTTAAGAAGTAAAATAAAAATTCAACAAAATTTTTTCTTCACGCCTTTGATTAAAAATGGTTACAAATTATTTAATAAGATATACCAAGTATTAGTAATACGCTTTGCGTCCAAGGGTGTGACCTAGTGGACAATCAAATGAGTTGAACATTATTTGGTATCAGGTTCAAATTCTAGCAGAGAAAAAATACCAGAGTAAGTGATTTTTTTGTCATTTAATTTGCCCTCTAGCCTTGATGACCAGAGTTATCTGATACCTGTTGTGGTGGAAGGTGCATGGCAAATACCTTAATGGACAGAGTTATTTGATATATGTTGCGGTGGGAGATGACAGGCACCTGTGGAATTAGTCGAAGACATTTACTCGTGCTTTTCCCATCAAAGTCCATCCCCTCTGTTATCATCTCTTTCCCTCTTATTTATGGACCACTCACCACTCTCACTTTTGTTTGGTACATGCATTAAAAAACAAATTAAAAAGATTTTAAATTTGTAAAATTGTAATCATGGACCACTCACACACCAATACAATTTAAAGAAAAAAAAAACGTTTTTTTTTCCTGATTGATTATGGATATTATAGGTGAGCAAGACTTCCTAAAGAAGTATGGGATGGAGCTCTTGGAATCATATGTTGATCCAGTGGTGATTCATCATCCTAAGGGCCACACTATACCAAGATTTGGTAATCCTCTTTAACATTTTCATTATTCAACTTCATAAAATGTATACTCTATGTAGCCCTTGTTGTTTAACAACAATGACAGATACCATCCTCTCTTTTTTTTCAGATGAGAAAGGATTAGAGAGCATGCTTAGTTTCATTGAGAAGGTGCAAGCAGAGATTAACAAGTGATCAAGTTTGATGAAATTATGTTTTTTTTTAAAATAAAATCGCTTCATATAATTAGTTTTTTTACGCTAGGGAAGAAAAATTCTAGGCCTTATTAGAACAAGTTACAGAACTATACATGGCCATACTATTTATTGTATTTACGGCAGTATATGCCATTCGAATTCGATTATTTATATCGTTGATTTGTTTCTCTTAGTTAAAGAGAATCCTTGTTCATTTTCCATTACTTGCTTAAATTCAATGTGCAAATATTGGCAATACATCTCTTTGACATGTAACATATTGAAATAGATGGTCATATCTCATTGTTAGGTCATTTCATTGGATTTGAAAGATCAATTCAAAAGTGTCAATGTAGAAAAAGGAAAAATCAACAAAGTTATATCCTGTACGTATTAGTGTTGATATGGAAATACTTGGCATTGGCAAGTAACCTCGATCTTTCCCTTGATCTCCCAACTATATCATTTGCTATGAGTCTTTATGAGCTTTTAACAAATATACTTAAGGGATGAATAGCTAGATGAAAATGATGAAATCTTATTTACGACTTAACTTGAAAGTAAAGGAAAAATGTTAGGTAAGAAAGAATTTTGCCTACTAGATAATACTAGTATATAACATGTTGAGGAGAAATCTTTAGCAAAATTGGGCATTCCAATTTGTAGTTTTTTTGATAATGATAATTTTGAGCCAGTTTACACCTTGATTATTTCGTTCAATTTGTATTTGTACGTAAAAAAATATGACTAATGTTTCAAAATTACTATATTTTGATTTTATAATTCGTTTTTGATTTTATAATTCGTCTAAAATTTTGAAGGATATAAGGAATTTTTAATTACTAATAATGCGATACTCTTCTATTTAAATTGAATAATATTCACCTTTCTTTTGGACTATTATTTAATACTCCAAAATTAAAAGTTTTTGAGTAATTTGTAAGGAATGATGCTGAGGAACAGAACTCTAGCTGGTCAATATTTTCAATCCAAATATTGAGAGTAGCAATTTATACAGTTGCTTAAAGTTAATAGGGCTCAATTGGCACTTTTCATATTATATAAGTACTCTTTTGCAATTAAATCAAAAGCCCCAAATTAGAATTTAAAAAAAACAACATAAGCAACCATCCGTGTTCATTTTGGGTCACTGTTTATTGTATGAGGAGTAATGGGTTCAATGCCGCTGGGTGTGGCACTATGGGCTCAAGGTACTTTCTAATTTCCTTTATTCAAGCTTTTATTATGTTTTTTTTTTGTGGTGCGTAAAGATAAAGTTACTATCATGTGATCAGAAGTCACAACTCTCATGTGTATGAGCCGTGGAAACAACCTCTTGCATAGTGAAGCTGGTATAATAGACCCTTGTGGTCCGGGAGGAGTAGCTTTGTTTTGTTAAGAGGACTCACAGTTTTCTGTATAGATCATGTAGCACAAGTTTTTGGCCTTGTTCAAATTTGATTGAGTTGTGAAGAGGAATGTTGTAATTGACCTCATTTTAGTTGACCTTAAAGCTAATACCTGATAGGTATTTGTAATGAGAACTAAGGTTACACAGTGATTTACTGGTATGTACTGTAGGTAAAATGGCATGAGGTAGACTTAAAATCACAGGGAAGGAAGTTAAGTAAATGAACCTCCAATTTGTTGAAATCCATATGAAATTTGTGAGGAGCGGAACACAACAGAAGCAAATAATCCATATAGGCAATATGAACTGGTTAGATTAAGATAGTTGTTAGTCACAGGTTGTTATTAGATCGTGAATTTGATAAGAGTTTTTTAAGTTTGTTTAGAGATTGTGACAGTGTAGGGATAGGTGCAAGATTTAGAGAATCTCTAGTTTGTCCTAAAATACAAATTGAATGGTAGAATGAAACGTCCCAAATCCAAAGGAATAGATATAGAGAATTCATATGGCGTACCTTAGCTAGTTTGGAATCGAGGCGTTATTATTGTTGTTGTTGTTTTTGTTACCTTTTTGAGCCGTCAATGTAGGTCCCAGAGGAAGGATCTTCTGAAATTCCTCGTTATTTTTTAGACCTATTGTATGCTGAATCCCTGTAACATAACTCTTAAGTTTCTAACTCTTCCCATGGAGAATTACTGCATATTTGCAGACCTATGCGCAATCGGCTTCTGCAACACATGCACAATGCTTCTTCTGTTTTAACTGAAAATAATCTTGCCAACCTGAAATCTTTTTCGAATCTCTATCACTAATTCAATAACGGTCCCCTACCTCACCCCATCCCCTGCATGTCCATTAGCTATTTTTACATTGGTTATTACTTGGTTTAAGGAAGATTTTGAGCTTATCATCAGTATGCCTCTTAAAGAGCCCTCTAGCCAAGAGGCTAAGGCCAGATTCAAACTATTTCAAGTCCTTCGATAAAGCTCATTTTGGTGTAATTTGCCACTTCACAGTGTGTTAACGTGATGAAATGGTCATTACTTAATTTTTAGCAACAACAGCTGATATTTTCTTTCATACTCCTCAATTTCACTTACAGTCCTTGAAATAGTCAAATAGCACTTTTCAGCTTTAGAAGAAAAATATAAAAAGAAAGCTTTTGTAGGAAACAACTGATTCTTGTGTCTCTTATGCTTTTTAGTGGATATGTGAATGTAGACCCTGGTAGATTCTAGTGCCATTGAATTGTGAGCTCAACACTGTGCAACAATAAGCTTACTAATCATATGAGACCATATTAAATGCTTCTAATGGAGATGAAGATTGAGGAATCTGATATCACTCCTTAAATATTCTCAGTTAAGCAGTAAGATACAATCTACTTTCTCTGTGATGGATCAGATGTTATCTAGCTTCTTGATACTTGTTGCAATGTCTTCTATCACTAGTTCCCAATTCGTCACACAATAAAACTAATTTATGCTTTTGCTTAGCTGCAAGACTATGACATTTTGAATTATAGTTCATACTGTCTAGTAGGTCTCCATGCAAGCTTGGAATTTCAAAGCTAGTAGTTGTTGAGGTGTTGTTGTTTTTTAAATAACAACAAGATAATAGTTGTAGCAAATGTAGTGGGAAATCTCCAGGAAGAGAAGTGGTACACAAAAAGTATAGAACTTGTAAAAACACGGTTATGTATGAAAGACATGCTAATATCTATACTAACTGGAACCTATAGGTGTATCAAAACAAAGGAACAAAAGCCAAACCCTTATATATAAACATTTTTTGAAGGGGGACAAAGCTTAATTGGACAAATGAGTAGTTTAGTCAATGCAACACAGAATTGCTTGCCAAATCATTATACCCTAGGGTTGGAGCTACTTACGAATTGGCAGTCTACAAAGTGTGCATGTTTCTTGCATATCCATGTTCTCGTTTTGCACAAATGATTCTAATATCCCAGTTTCAATTTCAACATTTTCTGCTGCATTAAATTCCTACAAACAAGGCTTACATCAGTTATTTTTTATATGACAGTGAATACTGCATGCACAACCTGCAATCTGATCTATTGGCTCAACTGTTTTATACTATTATTCTAGGGCATTTGCTCTTTGTCCTTAGTTTTCCCATATGATGCATGTTATTCTGAACCCTCAGTAGGAAAGATTTTGGCTCATATTGTGCTTGACAAGCAATTTTTGTGTCTATATTTGCCCATTTTGTTCAAAGATTGTTCAACAACGCTGTGCCAAACCTAAACTGTCTGATATCCAGTGGCAGCAATGGGATTGGGCTGGTTATCTAGGCTTGTTTGTTTAGGAAAAACTCTTCCATACCTATAATTTCACTTCCTAAAGTATCCATTGCTTACCTAGATTGCATAAATCAACCGAGTTTAGACTGTTGGTTCTACGAAGGCCACCTGGCTCTAGAACGCTTCCCACTATGTTTCTGGTTCATAGATCTAAGTTTGTTGATCTCATGAACATAAATGTTTCATTTTACTCGTCGTTTGATAAAAACTACACCAAAGTGTGGCTATATATGTACTCCTGTTTCCTAAATTTATATTAGTAGAACACGCTTTTTCCATATGCAATTTATCTTCTTAGTCCTTCGTTCATGCATGCTCTAGTTTCTCCTCTTGTGGTCTCTTACAGCATTATGACATCTTGCTTGGTCAAGTATTAGTGCAGATATAGAACATCTGAGACCTTATTGTTTCATTTCTATTATATTATTTTGAGAAATGGACTAAAGCATTCATGCTTTCTCAGCAGGAGGAAAAAAAGAGATCTGCCAGCTTCTCTTTGGTCCGGTTAGCACATTAACCTTTTAATGCAGCTGTTACTTCAAAAGTGCCCTTCAGGAGTCTCCGCACAAACAAAAATTCGTGATTTTAAAACATACAAGTCAAGCACATAACAAGTATGTTCAGTTGTCTATCTTTTAAATGATTACTCGTATTACACAAATCCAGTTAGAAAGGGAGCAGAAAATAATTTTGAACTACTAGATCAGGTTGACCTGGTACAATTTGTAGGTGTTGATAAGAGAATTTTCATAAGGACAACTCGCACCTTTTTCTCCTCAAGCTACTGCTTAATTTCAAACCCCTGGATTATTGCACTTGGTTTATCTTTAATTTGTTTACAAGGAGACAAACTGGCCTTTTTGGTAATTTAATCAACCAATCTTTAAGAATCCCATAGGTTCCAGAATCTTCCAACCCTTTCTTCTTTTGCCCATCCATCATATCCTTCATAATCCTTTATCAGACCTTACAATCCAGTATACACTCCTAAACCCTGCTCCCTACTTCTAGCAACCTTGCCGTTTATCTTGTACACTGCAGTTCTTCCACGCATTACCCCTGGTTCAGAAGTAGGGCTGCACATGTGCAGTATGAGGAAGAATTGCATGCAAAGGTTGAGGATAATTGAAGATGGGTTGCAAGGTGCAGAGGAAGGTGTTAGAGGCACTTAGTGGTCATTTGAATGCCACTTACACATTGGCACCTCCATATTGTTACTATGGTGCATCAACAATACCCACACTCTGATAATTTACCACACTTGCCATGATGTTGTTAAAAATGTCTTTCCTGACAGATATTAATTTGAGTTAGTTTTTATTTTCCAATTCAATTTTAGGTAATTGCTGAAGCGGGATTCATATATCTTTAAGATTAGAGATAGGATACTTTGTACGCCATTCTCTAATCTAGCAAAATCAACTATAGTAATAATCCCAAGATCATAATATCATCGTATATTAATACTTTATAATCCACATATTTTCTTCTCGTCGTATGAGATGAACCCAAAACAACAACAACAACATACCCAGTATATTCCCACAAAGTTGGGTTTAGGGAGGGTAAGTGTACGCAGTCCATACCACTACCTCAGAGGTGAGATAGAGAGGCTGTTTTCGATAGACCCCCGGCTCAAGACAGAAACAAGTTATAAAAGAAATAATAAATGAACAAGAAACAATAGGTATTAACACACCAAATAATAACATAAACAAGACTATCACCAAGTAATACGACAAACGATAACATACTTCGAAACAAGACTATCCCTATGACTACCAGCACAGATAACAAAACAAAGTTCTCCTACCTACTCCATTCTACTAACCTTCTACCCTAATTCGCCTCCTCCACTCCTTCCTATTTAGGGTCATATCCTATGTAATATGAAGCTGCTCCATGTCATGTCGAATCACCTCCCTCCAATATTTCTTCTGTCTACCTCTACCTCGCCTGAAACCATCCTTAGTCAACCTCTCACACCTCTGCACTGGGGCATCCATGCACCTCCTCACCACATGCCCGAACCATTTCAACCTCACTTCCCGCATCTTGACTTCCACCGAAGCCACTCCCACCTTATCATGAATAGCCCTATTTCTAATCCTATCTTTGCTGGTAAACCCACACATCCATCGTAGCATCCTCATCTCCGCCACCTTTATCTTTTGGATGTGGAAGTTCTTAACTGGCCAACACTCCGCCCCATATAACAAAGTTGGTCTAACCACCGCTCTGTAGAACTTGCCTTTGAGTTTAGGAGGCACCTTCTTATCACACAAGATTCCGGAAGCGAGCCTCCGTTTCATCCACGGTACCTCAATACCGTGAGTGACATCCTTGTCAATCTCTCCATTCCCTTGGATCATAGACCCAAAATACTTGAAACTATCTCTCTTTTGAATGGCCTGAGTATCAAGCTTTACAACTACATCAGCTTCATGTGTCACCTCGCTGAACTTGTACTCCAAATATTCCGTCTTAGACCTACTCAAACGAAACCCTTTGGACTCAAGGGTTTGCCTCCAAACCTCCAATTAGAGTGAAAATGTAAAGCCCCAGAGTTTTTTTCTAAGTATTACTTTTTCGTTCAGGCTCTAAGATGAGCACAAGGGTATTTGAAAGGGTTATAAAGGTGTGTAACACTTAAATCTTATGCTTAACAGTTTTGCGAACCTTTATAATAAGGAGGAGGAAACTTGGAACAAGTTGGAAATGTTTAAGGAAAGAAAACTCTTAATAACTATTTTGGGAGTTCCGAGATTTCTGAGAGAGGTTAGTAGCCCTTGGTGATTTACGAAACCTTAAAACTACTCCTGCAAGAGTGGGAATTATCAACAATAAGAGAACCTGGTAAGGCTTAAGTCTATCAGTGCATCGTTGGTTTGGGCACTTTAAGAAAGATAGAGATTATAAGTGTAAATGCATGTTAAGAATCTTGATCTGTGCTGCACCACAGTGATAGGGCCACGGCGATTAGGCGGGGATTGTCCTTGACTATGCAAATAAGAAGAATGAATGTCAGTCTGTGGGTCCTCCCTAGAAAGAAGAAAGTATTTATAGAAGTTAGAAAGAGTGACTTTTTTAACGGAGCACAAGTTGTTTGCAACTTTGCATTAACTGTTTATAAAGAAGTTTATGATTTTTAAGTAAGTCATGCATATCATATTTTCTTCTATGTCTCATTCCAGTTTTAGTTGGAAGATTGCTTTACACACTGAGTACTGCTGTGGTGTACTGACATCCTATTATTTTGTATGGGACCTACATTGGCTTCTATCAGTGTAAATGCAAGTTGCATAGACAAGCAGGCGATGAGTTAGAATCTCCTCCTTCTAGCTGAGTTGGTGAGCTCCGTTTAGACCATGGAGTTTAAGAGCTTTTTATTATCATTCTTTATTTACGCATTTATTTTCAATTGAGGATTAGCCGGACATTTATATCCTGATCAATCCACGTACTTTTTAAGAGGCTTCATAGATAATTTAGAGTCATAAGTTAATTCAGAGTATTCATATCGATTTTAATATGTTTGATTTTTTTTTTCGAAGTTGAAACATGCGAAATGTTTTCAGTCTAAAATCTTTGATTGCCTGATAAGGTAAGTTGTAAGATTAGAAAGGTACACTCGGTCAAGTTAAGGCACTGGGTGCCAGTCGTGGCTCGGTAAGGGATCGGGTTGTGACAGGAAAAATTGGCTAGGTTTTAGGCAAGATGAGATTCAAATCTGTTGAGTGTGTCGCCAAGATTGTTGACAAATGTACCAGAACAGAGGTGCAAATAGGGGAAGAAGGGTTTAGGGTTAGTTCCTTCCTTGCTCTTAGTTTGCTTTAAAAGCACCATTTTTGCGAGTAACTAAGCACAGATCTGGAATTTCATGGAGTGGGAGTGCGGGACAAACATATTCATAAATAGACTTGGTAAAAAGTTTAAGATATATGATAATATAATATCCAGTCTCATGTAATGGGCTGATATGTGTATAAAATATAACCATAAAGGAATCATACGAGGTATCAGTATTTCATTGCAGCTAATCCGATGTATTATTTAGAAAATATACAGTCAAAGTGGGCAAGTTTGACTATATTTGTAAGTTGAGGAGTTTTATGGGGACAAGGATAAAATATGAAGTGAAAAAAATTAATAGGGCATGCATAAAACATCTAAAGAGATGAGGATGACAATTTCCCTCTGCAAAACAATGTAAATCCACCACTTGTGAAAACAATTCAGTAAAGAATAGACATTGTGGATTGTTCTTTTTCTTTCTTGTTCTGAAGTAACTTTTTCACTTTCAAGTTATTTAGATCTGCATCAGGTAAAAGGTGTTTCAGCCATAGTGTCTAATTTTATTTATTTATAACATCTACTGCTGGTTTTATTCCGTTCTTTCTTTCTTTAAAAGCCTCATGAAATTTGGATTAGTTGCATTAGTTCAGAATCCCCACAAATTGAAAATCTCAGCCTTGTCAAAGATTTGGTTTTTATGTTCCTCCTCACTGGGTGTCTAGGTAACCACCGTATGCCTTTCGTCGTTTGAACCTCGCCCTTAACTTTAAGGCTATGCCATCCTAAGCACGAAATGAAACCTGTGATTTCACTTTTAATGAGGAAAGTGCCAGGCATGGAAGACCTTTTTTAAGAGAGAAAGTTCCTTGCCGAGAGCAATCCTGGCTCTCTCAACCCAAGACAAGAGGTCAAGAGGCAGAGTCCATATAGTTACCACCTAAAGTGCTGAATGAGTGCCTATCGTTATAAATTCTACACATTTCATATAGTGTCATTTTCTTGAGGAGACTACCAAATTGCAAGTGGGAGAATGAATCAATTAATTTCCTGACTAGTATTGTCGGCAATCGGCATTTGCAAATGAATATGTAGTGTAGACTGTCCTTTTCTTTCATGACTTGACTCTACTATTTGTAAAGACAAATGTACATTATGGTGATTGATAAAGTTGTGTTGCTTTTCAAAATCTGCTTTGTGCATATTGCGCGTGCGTAGACATAATTACGTGCGCACCTTCTCCTAAATCACAAATGACTGCACATTTGTGAATGTATGTCAACTGTTGACTGAAATGAATGTTCCTCAAGTAGTGCATGCCCACAGAATATAATGTAAGATGGATGAGGATGCTAAGATATACGTGTTCATACAATGTTGGACAAGATTAAAAGTGATCACATTGGCGGGAAGGTTCAAGTAGTACACATTGAGGTTAAAATAAGAGGTCATTTGAGATGATTTGGTCATGTCCTGTGTCGATCTCCATAGGCAGTGGTCAGTATGTGTGAAATCATTGCGAGCAAAGGTGTTAAAAAGGACGAGGTAGGCCTAAAATCACTTAGAATGAAGTTTTCTCGAAAGACCTACAATTTCTTAGGATCCATGCAGATTTAGTGAAAAATAGGACACAATGGAAGAAAAAGATCTATATAGGCAATACCTATTAGCTTAGAATATGTTTTAATCATATTAACACTTTAACTTTATGTCCTATGCTTTTGTAGGAGTTGGTTAGCCTAACGAAGATTTATATGTTAGTAGAATATAATGAACTTCTATTACTTTTTATTTATTCATTATTGTTTTGTATAATATTGGCCTAAGATGACTTTATATGGAGTAGCATGGTCCGTGAGGATTCATAAAGCTGGCCCCAACTTGTTTGGGATTGAGGAGTTATTGTATTTATTTTGTCTATTTTTAATTTGAGATCATCCTCAAGTTTTATCTGCATCTCCATGTTATAGGTGAAATCTCTTGTACAACAAAAAAGAACAAGAATATAGATGCTAAATTCAACAGAGTGGCATCTTGATCTATGATGTCTGATGCATTTGAGGCGGGAGTTGCAGGCAACCTTTCCTCGGGTTTCATTGTATCTCATCATCTTGTATGTGGGAGACACCAGGTATTTCACTGGAGAGGAGACGATCTTGAATTCCTAGGGTAAATATTTTGTTCTATTCACTTCATTAGTTAGATAAGTCTTATTTTTTCCTTTTCGACTTGAAGGAGTTATGCAAGTCTTTGAATATGCAGAGTTTGTTAAGAAACTATTCAAATGCTTCATGACAATTACTCCTTGTAAATATTCTGGTTATGTAGGATAATTTGGAGTCTCCAGCATCGGACTGTCGTCATTAACTCTTAACTCTGGATGTTTAGTTCAAACCATCCTGGAGATAGTTATCAGGCAATCATGTTCTTGTAGACTAAACCGAAAAGCAAATTATTGATTTGCATAACATTGCTTGGTCATGGTTAAGGGATTAAAACATGATGAATTTTTTGGTATTCTTCCCATGTGGATGATGTAGACTTGTTATTATGTTTTCTTGTGTAGTACTTAAATCATTTTTCTCCTTTGGTTGGTTTGAGTGGGAGATATGACATATTTGTTCCTGGTCTAAGTAAGTTTCTAGTGATGTGCACTAATTAAAGTTTGACTTGATGATTAGACATTTTTTAGTCAAGAATATGGTACACATAGAAAAAGCTTGAAAGCAAAGCCTTGAATGTATTTGATCAAGATTCTGGCTATGCTTAACATCATTTCAACTAGGTAGAACCTAGCCTAAGAATTTGGGAGTGTTTCTTTTATGGATTCTTTGTTGATTAGTATTGTATATTTGTACAATATATCACATTTACATGAAACTTAAAAAGAGTGCAAGGCTGAATTGGGACCACCATGAAAATACTTTAGGGAATTTCTTTCCAAAGCTTTTTTGACCACTTGAACCTCAAAACTCTGATTCTTTTTCCTTTCTCTGAAAGGCCATTTTGATGGAGGTGACCGCACCACTTTTTCTCAGGAGGATAGGTTTTCATTTTATTATTTTTTTTTTTAATAACCGTGGTGTCCGGGTCAACTTTCGCGAACCTCAATTAAATCCGCGAGATACCTGTCACTTCCCATCAGTAACAAATATGAAGTAACTCTGTCCCCCAAGGCTAGGGCAGATGGGAAGAATCACCTAGTATTTTTAGTCTCTGCAGGAATTCAAACCTGAGACCTCAAGATTTCAGCTCCCTTCATTGACCACTAGGCTACACCCTTGGATGCGAAGATAGGTTTTCAATTCCATTCTTGACCAAAATAAAAAGGGTTTTATTTTCATTGAAAAAAAATATTTAAAGATATCTAAAGATTTTTCAGGGTATTTTTGTGGATTAGAATTGGAACTGAAAGCCACTGCACCATACATTTATCCATCAGTGAATGACAAGTACTAAAGGGAAGATTGAGAGGAGGGAAGAGTTTTCTTTTTCTTTCTTTTTGAGTTCTAAAGTTGAAATGATTAGAAGATTCCTTCCTTTTTCTCAGTCCCAATCAATCCATCATTTTTGCTCAAAGCTTTATATCATCAATGAGTTTTAGAGGCTATGCTTTGTGTTTATCATTTCAGTGGTGGGTAAAGCTATTGGATTATTAAACTTTTTCATCTTTTCTTTATAGGAAAGTGAAGAGAAAAAAGAATTTGGAGTGATTTCTTGGAGACCATCACTAGCATTGACCAACGTTATCTCTACATCACTGAATCTTGAACCATTCATAAGAGTAGTGAATAAGGTGAATGATATTGACAACCTCGAAAAAGATTGAAACAAACATTAAAAGTACGAACATTTATTACACGTCACCAACTAAGGAGAAAATTTAAAGTCCGTATGTACGAGGAATACCAAAGGCTAATCCAGAATCTAGAGTTTAGGGCAGCCCGGTGTACTAAATTTTTCTCTATGTGCGAGATTTGGGGAAGGGTCGAACCATGAGGGTCAATTGTATGCCTTATCTATGAGTGCAAATTTAGCGTAATCTTATTTTAGGTATATATTTTCTTATATAAATATAGTTCAAGTTGAAGTTAAACTACAAAACTCACCCTAGATTCGTGGTTAAGGGAACCCACCCCTTGTGATAACGCTCAGCCGAACCCTCGTTAAAAAGTAAAGCGATCGTCACAACGATTACCCAAGTATTTCGGGTTGAGTTTAATGATGCAATTATATGAGGTAGTTAAGATCATACATCATGGTCTCTCGATATAGAGATATATTTTTACTTAATTAATTAACTCATATCCCTAATCATTAAGCATGCTTTAATTCTTATTTAGGAAAATCCCTGGAATGAGATAAACTATTTCTAGCGTTTTCTATTGGTTCGACGCTTAACTCCTTTGACACAATCAAGAGCGTACACTCTCTCGATTATAAGATAGGGTAAAATAATATAAATATACACCTTAAGTCCTTAATTTATCATATTTACATAAATTTTCATCCTTACAAAGTAATTACAAAATTTCATCTATCAGTTATGTATCTCAATGGAAAGTATCAGGAACAAATTATGTATCGCTATGTAGATCAGTGTGAGTTTTGTTTAAAAGATACATACGCTATGTATCTTTGAATGATTACAATGTGGGTAATTATTTATCTCAACGGAATGTATCGGGAATAAATTATGTATCTCGACAGTCCAAAAAATGAGATTTTCTGTAAATATGTAAAATGTCGGGATTTTCTATAATTAGACATCAAATTGTCGGGATTTATGTTGTTTATTCCTATAAAATAAGCACATATTCAATTAGAATTAATAAAAAGGGATAATTTCAAATATGTACAATAGCCAAAAAGTTAAAATACTCGCGTTTTAGCCACGGGTTAAATGGTATAAAAACCGTGGCTAAATGGCCATTTTTTTTTCTTTTTTGGTAACTAACAATTTTATTAATCACCAAGGGAAATTCATATATAACCTCTTGAATGTTGTATATGTAATGTCTATGTAATGTATATATATTGTATAAATAGTTATGTAGTGTATATGTAATGTATCGATATTGTATAAATAGTTACGTAGTGTATATATAATGTATCGATATTGTATAAATGATGTATAAACATGTATCGATATTGTATAAATGGTGTATGAATATGTATATATGATGTATAAATAGTTATGCAATGTATTGATATTGTATAAATAGTTATTTAGTGTATATGTAATGTATCAATATTATATAAATGGTGTATAAATATGTATATATGATGTATAACTATATATCACATACATGACCTATTTGACTTCAACACTAGTGCTTGTGAGGATGATAGATTGCAGTTTAAACTAGTGGAATGCAGTTTTTGATTTTCTTTAAGAAATGATGAACACATTACATGCAGAGACAATCCAAATAAAAGATAGCGTATGTGAACAAAAATTCAAGACTACTCGAATGAAAGAAGTGTATATCAAATGTTGAACAATCTAGAAGAGAAATAATTGTGATCGTCTAAACAAACAACTTATTGCCTCAATCTAGAAACAGTGTAAGAGAGAAGAAACTGTAATTTGTGCTGACATGGATTGGAAGTTCATTATATGTAGTTATGCATGGATGAAGAGAAAAGGAAATAAAACGGTAGTAAGTAGTTTACATTTGGGAATTATTTCAAGACCTTATTTTGTTTCCATGTGCTAGGATATCTGAGGTATTTCTTTGGAATGCCAAAATGTTCAGTTTGTATTAAGTCTTCTAAAAGATCCCTTTCCATGTGTGCTCTATTTGTCCCAAAATAATCTCTATGTTGCTTCTTCCCCCAACTATAACCTATGTCGAATTCTAACCCCCACCCCTGCCGCGCACCCCCAAACAACTAATCACGCAGATGCAACCCACATAAACAAAATCAGAATTTTTTAGTGAAGTCTTTCAATCTTAACTAACTCAAAATCTCCTCTAAACAGTTCCAAATTTTAGATATGTGATCCTCTCGATACTTCGAGTCTTTTCATATATTATTCACTCAAAATAGTTCACATTTACGACATGTCAAATTTTAAAATCGAACTTTAAAACTTTAATGGCCGATTAATCATGAAAGAAGAAGGAAGGAAGACTGAAAGTAGCAAAGAAAAAAGGAAGAAGAAGAAGAAAGAGGAGGAGGAGGAGGAGAAGGAAGGAAGAAGAAGGAAGAAAGGTCATTAATGGTCGAAGTAGAAGGAAGAAGAAGAAGCGGTATAGCCAAATGACCATTTCAGATAATTTTAATGAAGACTTGGGCTACTTTTCTAGTAAATCAAACGATCGAATGGTCATTTGGTGTAGTTATCCCTTTAGACAAATTAAGAAATTAAACGAAATACATAAATTTCACCAAACCCTAGATAGGTGCTTAGCTGCTCAGGCTAAGGTTAACACAAACAAATAAACAAGAAAAACTCATCATATTAATCACGAAATAGAAAGAAAAAGAAAAAAAAAGTTAAGAAATCGAACACAAGTTTGAATTCTCCGGACTTGTGTTTCTATTCTCTTAAGTGTTGTCTAGAGTTCTTATTTTGAGCTTGATTTCGCCATTTTATCTCTTTTTCATCATTTTTAATCTCGACCACGTCTGTTGACCCACAAACATGACACATGACAAATTCCATGTATATTTGAGCATAAATACATATAAAAGACCTACAAAAACATAAGTAAATGACGTTGAATAAGTGGTAAAATCACCATTTATCACCCTGCCCCACCGAAAAAAAACAAATTGCAACCCTTGACTAGATAAATTCATGATTCCTCTCGCACAGATGTCATCAAGACGGAGCATATAGAAATTGGCCCAAATTTTTTTAAGGTATAGTTAGTACTTGAGAATATGGCTAGACCAGAATAAAATACTTGATTGGACTTTCAAAGAGTTAGCTAAGCAGTCATGAATCAAAATAATACTATCAACTAGCTCTTTTTTCTTTGAACATTAGTGGCACTTTTCTTTATGGACTGATTCTACGACTATACATCACATGGTACCATTTTGTGTCAATTCAATTGATTTAACTTGGTACTATCTATCAGCTAATTTCTAGGTTTTATTTGACACTACTACTCTCAAAGTTTCTTACGTTACTTTAAAAGAATGGTAGACTTTCCTCTCAAAAGTATTGCTGTATTGACTTTCCTCTCAAAAGTATTGCTGTCAAAATGAAATACACATACAAAATAGAAAAGGGAAATTTGTGAAGAGTCCCATATTAATGGTTTAAGAGATGAGTGGTCTCTTTAGTATGGTCTGGGTAGTCCTTCATTAATGAGCTAGTTTTTGAAGTTGAATTAGGTTTAAGTCCTATTTCTTTACATCGTATCAAAATATGACTCATCCCAATAGTTGTTTACCAATGATGACCCTCAGACTACATTGTTCATGCACCAGATGTCTAGTTCTGAGCGTGGTCGATGGTTTTGAGGGGTTGAGTCCAAGATATATTTTTGTAGTTGAGTTAGGTTTTTAGGACCGAAATAATCAGGTGTCATGCGGAAGCTAGCAAAGCAAATCTCGAAAGACGCCAAATAAGAAGACATAAGAGAAATAAATCAAAAGAGACACAATAATTTAACGTGGTTCGGTCAATCGATCTACGTCCACAAAAGGAGATGAGCAATCCACTATATAAAAGAGAGTACAAAATGTCAAGAGAGACAACCTCACACAATTCACTCAGAATAAAAAGAAGTTCACACAAGTGGAAGCATGACACTTGTGTCTCACAAATTCTCCCCCCAAACAATACTCACAAACCCCTAGGACTACATTGTGGATGCTACCAAGCTAGAAGAAAGGAACCTCTATTTATAGAATCTATAACTTTTTCCAACAAGAATAAGGATTAGCCAATTATGGAGAATTCATGTTTTCTTTTTCCTAAAAGGAAAATCCAATTATGGTAAGAAAATCAGGGCAAATACCAACATTAGGAACAAGATATATTTTTATGTATCCCATGCCTAGTGGGTTGACTAATTGAATAAAGGATGAAACCTACTATTCGACATAGTAAAACAAAGTTCTTATCAATGCTTTGAAACACGACATGCCACTGGTCGAATCTGTGTCGATGGAAAGTAATAGATATCTCTTGAAATTAGTTGAGATGTATACAAGCTTACAAATTACGAGATTCTTGCAACAATCTCTCACATATCAAGAGGTCATTACTTACATAATACTGATCATTTTTAATCCTATCAACTACTCCTTGGAACCCTCCCCCCACCCCCACCCACCCCGGGGTATGCTCGTTCAGAAGCTTATCGACGATCATGAATAAGATTTTACAACTTTTAAGAAGTTTTATTTACCTTTTACTTCACAATTACAACTTACGTGTCTTGAAGTCCAAAAAGAAAAATGCAAATGGGAATTACACATTGAACTTTCAAGTTTGACCACTTTTTCCGAATTCCTTCAGCTTGGAAGTGGCTATAGTTTAAGTGCAGATATTACCTTAACAATGTCAGAATCACACTCACAAGTGAAAATAGTAGCCAAACTGTAAAAAGTATTATAAGTTAGGTCATGCATGCCTTCTAGAGCAATTAACTTTGTTGACATAATTGACCACTTTCTTTGTACAACTAATCATTTTAAGACACCAAGGATTCATGTATTGGGACGTAAACATGTTCTCTTCAAATAGCAGGAAATCATTAGGGCAAACTAAATAAAATAAATAAAAGTAGATAGATAAAAACATACAAAGAAACAAAAACAAAAAACACACACAATATTAATGCTTACCTTATGAGTTGGCCTTTTGTCTTCTTGAGTCTTTCTTTTTTATCATGTGATGTTTGTTAACATCTTGGTTAGAGCCTTTTGCTTGTCAAACCTACTCATGTGACTAGAATATGAGAGAATAACCCCACACAAATAATATAGGTGAATCTAAAATTTTGAGTTTATAATTTTTGGATCCTAAAAGTTGTAAACTTTTACTTATTTGTATATATTGAATTTTTAAACATAAATTACAGGATCTGGACCAAAGTTATTGAGTTCTGTCGAAATCAATAGACAGGCTTGTAGCTTTGTATCACACACAGGGCAGAGCTAGAGCCTAGAGGAGTGCAAAGGATTCATCCAAATTTTATTCGACAAAAAATTTCACTGTATATACAAAGTCAAAATTATTTTATGCATTACATATAGTAGATTGAATTTTCTTGGCTTCAACATATAATCCGAATGTCGTACTACTGAAAATTCCGACTCCATCAATGGCCCCACCCCTTACTTCAGATGGGGTGGATAGGTATTCAAATAGGTATATCACTTAAGTCAAAAATTAGGCTTGTGCGTTTGTTTGTATAGCCAATTTTCAAGTTGATGCCAACATTTTCCAAGAAAGTCATGTTTGTTATATTTCTTTTTCTAAAAACAAAAGAACAACATCTTACTCATTCACATGATCCATCACCAAACATCACACGCAAGTATGACAAGAAATGTAAGGAAATATAATTCATTAAGAATTCATGTCTTCTATAGTGGACAAAGGAATTTTTTATTTTTAGAAAAAAGGGGAAAGAGAAAAAAAGAAAATTTGATATTGCAGACACAAACTTTTTTGAAAAAATGAATTGCCCATCAAATGTGATCTGATTATTTTTTATATCTGTGTGATCCGATCAGAAGGCAGGCCGAACTAACAAGTACAAAGTTTCAGTGTCTCCAAAATATTTTAATCTACCTAAATATTATGGGTCATTTGCACCATAGCCCTTATTTTGTGTTGGTTTTTAAAACTACGTCTCTCGTAACAAATAAATTTTTCATGAGAATTAAGTTTATACTTTCGTATCATAATATCTCACAAGTTATGTCCAGATATAACTTCAGTTTCTAAAAAACTTATGTCCCGCTAAAAATAAGTTTGATTGCTAAAGAGAAAAAAGAAAACACTTAATTCATAATAAGGTTTTTTTCATACATAATGTGCGAACCCGAGACCTATCTTGTTAAGGGGAAAGAAAACTCAAACTTTCAGTATTACGTAATTGAGCGGCATCTAACATTTTTTTGTGTTTATCCACATGTGCCGTATCCAATCAATCAATTATGCATTGATGAATAAATAGTTAGATTGATTATATGCATCATTTATATCTTTACCTTTTCACTTCATTTCACTATTCAAATAACAAAATTATTTATTTTGGACTCCATACGAGTATAAATATTAACAAGCCGTTTGTCCATATAATTTTTTGAAGATGAGTTTTTCAAATCAAAAACCAGCTTTTCAAGTGAAAATTCTTTTCCATTCCATAAGGGCTTGTTCAGTATAAGAGAATAAGGGATAACTAATTCTGAGATTAATTTTAGAATGAACTTATTTCATGTTTGATTGAGATAAAATGTATGAGAACTCATCTCGGGATTAATTGTATCGAAATTGTAGTGTTATTTTTATCTCACCTACCTTGAGGGTGGATAACTAATCCCTAAATAGTTAATTCCGGAACAATTTATTTCCCAACCAAACGACTCTTAAGTACATGTGCAAACACTTAATCTACTTTTTTAATATATAAGTTTATGTTCACAGACCTACTAAGAAAGTTCCTTACCTCTTTAATTTATTGTTGAACCCAAACAAGTTAATCAAGAATTATCGATGTTGAAATAGTGGTCAAGAAAAGTTTAAAAAAATGGGATAAGATATTTTAATTTTAAGAAAGGGAAAACAAACAGAAGAACACACGTATGCATACAAATAGAAAAAGGAAAGTGGAGGAGCACGAAGAGAGGAAAGGGGATATACTTTAGTGGTTGACCTCGTGCTTAGTTCAGCCATTAATGTGCTTATACAGACAAATCTTGTGCATCAATACCCTTAATTAATCCCTCTTTTGGATTCACCCACTTTACAAAATTCTAACCCCACCCACCCCCCTCAATCCATTATTCTATGTTACTCCCTCCGTTCTCAAATAAGTGATTCTTATATACTTCCTCAGTTTCAAAAAGAATGACCTAGTTTGACTTGACACGGAGTTTAAGAATATAAAAAAGATTTTTGAATCATGTGGTCATAAATTAAAGTTGTGTCAAATGTATCAAAATGCCCTTTAATCTTATGGTCTTAAATATGCCACGTAAAAAGTTGGAATTAAAGTATTGCCAAAAAAAAAAGGCTCATTCTTTTTTAAACAGACTAAAAAGAAAAATAGGTCATTCTTTTTGAAACGGGGGGAGTAATATAAATAGGACATGACATATTTGTAGTTTGTCGAGTATATGACTTTAGATAGAAAGATATAGAGGTTAAAGATTAGGGTTGAGGTTAATAGGCAGTCGAGTATTGTCTAGTTTCCCTTATTTTTCTTCTACTATCTTATTCTTCAATTAGTATTACATGTTTGTTTCCTTTGCTTCGATTATCACATTATTTGTTGTTGTTGTTTTGATCATTATTTTCAACAAGGCTATTTCACTATTTTATTTTCATACCTAATTTGATATTTTTTCCTTGTTCCGAGAATCTCTCGAAGACAGTCTCTCTCTAACTTCACAAGGTAGGATTAAGGTTGCGTAAAACTATCTTTTCTGGACCCCACTTGTGGTAAAACATAGATATGTTATTATTGTTTATAATTATTACTTACCATGTCCATCTTATTTGTTCATGTTTGACTTGACATATTTCTTAAAAAATAACAAATAAAAGTATAATTTTATTATATCACTTCTATTGTTTATCAGTCATCTAAATGTTGAAAAATAAATAGTATTCAATAATCAATAGCAAAAGTTAAATAGATATAAAATAGTAAATTAACTACTCCCTCCGTCCCATTTTATGTGTCGCCTTTTGACCGGGCACGGAGTTTAAGAAATAAATGATGACTTTATAAAGTTTACAAAATTGCCCCTATTAAAGTCACTTTAATGTTTTTCTTTTAGTTGTCTTTTATTATTAAGTGGGATCCAGTGAGGATAAAATGGGGATGATGTTATTAAATTGTTGTCAAATAAGAAAAGATGACATTCTTTTTGGGATGGACCAAAAAGAAAATAGCGGTACATAAAATGGGACGAAGGGAGTATTAGTTCTTCAAACTGAACAAGTAAAAATGAACAATTATTAATATATTGGACATGTAAAAATAAACCAATGGAGTACAACTAAATAGTTAGAATATTTTCATGTAATTTGACATAAGAAGGAATAGTACAATTGAAAGAAAGCGTAGGCGCTGACGAGATCATTGGACATAGTGTTTTCATTTGTGATTGTGAGTGTGATGCTCAGAACTCACAACTAGTACTACTCAATTAATTAAGTAATTAAAGATGATTACTCAATTTAATACCCTTTTATGCATAAGAAAAAATGGAAAGGGTGCATTTATGTATTCCACCTCCCATACCGTACACGTGGCCCACCAAAACTCAATGATCAGTCTAGTTGGGGTCCACTTTTCAGATGATTTGGGCCATTCTAACCAAATTTTGCTAAAGGAGTTCAACTTTGTAGCTTAAGCACTTTGATGTATGTGTCTACCTAATTTGCTCAGTCAGTGTCTACTGAACCTCTCATTCATTGCTATCTATATTTTTGATCCCTATTAACTTTTATTTTACTTGCATCAAAGTCAGTACTCTATTTTGTATAGCTAAAAGAATCACTCAATTCTTATCAACGGTCAATAAATTGTGTTGAGAATTTGAGGTCTCTTGTTCAAATTCCAGCAGAGGTAAAAAACAGTAGATGTTTGTCCGAGCTTTGATGAACAGAGTTATCTGATATCTGTTGTTGGTGGGAAGTGGCAGGTTTTTCATGGATCTAGTCAAGGTGCGTGAAAATTGACCCAGACACCACGATTATCAAAAAAAGAAAAACACTCAATTCTGCCTTAAATACCAAATCATAGAGAATGTCTCTATTATTATTTTTTCCAATACTTTTTGTGATACTTAGTAAAATCAACTAATACAAAAGATTTATCTAATGACTTCGTGTGATATTCAGGTAAACTGAATTGACTTTTGTGTTGCAAGAAAAATTATCTAATGACATTCTGTGGTACTAAGGGAAAGTTGAGTGAATTTTTTCTTACCAGAAAATATTTTAGTGGCTTCTTGTGACACTCAGGCAAAGTTGAGTGACCATTGATAATATTTATACTATATATATTAAGTTGTCCATATTCATTAATTATGTCAGATGTGTCCATCAGAAGTGGTCTTCAAACGCATAGGATGGCCAAGATTGAAAGATGCTTGAGCCTGTCCTTATTGTTAGGTCACTTTCCATGTATTTTTCTTACACTGTTGTGTCACTTTTTTTCCTACCAAGGCAAGTGAGCTTTTTTTTTTTTTTTTTTTTTGTGTGTGTGTGTGTGTGTTTGAAAGTGAAAAGCAAACCATTCTAAAAACACAGAACAAAGATCACCCCCTAATGAACTCATGATGGACAAGTAAATAGTCCTTTTTTATATATATATAATCGTGGTGTCTGGCCAGCATACACACACTTCGATTAATTTCATGAGATACATGTCACTTCTCAATAGCAACAGATATTAGGTAACTCTGTCCATCAAGAATAGAACAGATGTGAAGAAATCACCTAGAATTTTTGTCTCTACTAGTAATTGAACCTGAGACTTCATGGGACTCAACCCACGTCATTGACCACTAGGCCACACCCTTAGGTGTGGTTAATAGTCTTTTACTTCATCAAAGGATGGATAGTCAATTTGCACATAAGCTATTACTACTCATTTATCATATCTTTGCTTGGTGAAAGATCAACAATGAAGCAAGTAGACTTGAGGTATATGAACTTGAGGAGTCAAGTTAGAATGAGAGGCAAGTAGGAAAAGCAAAAATGGGGGTGAGGTCCACTTATCCTACAAATGTTTAGACAAAGAGAAAATGGAAGTCTCACTTCCTATCACTTATTCAATTTGCATACTCAGATCCCACTTTGTTAAATAGGGTTTTGCTTTTTTACCATATGCCAAAGAAAATATCAGCAGGGAAGACTGATTTATCCTCATTATTACATATCACTCTCATCCAGAAGAACAAACACACACACAGTGCACTCTTTGGGATGGGAATGACTTTGAGTTAGTTTTGCCTTTACTTGAAACTCAAATAAAGGGGTTGTGACAAATCATCAACCAAATTCGTTAGTGATTGGTCCCACTTTGAACCGTACTCAATACAGATCAAGAATGCTGCAGCTACAAAAGCAGCATATGAACAGTAAACAGATAACACACAGCAGGCTCCTCTAGATTGCTGTCAAGACTCTTATCCAAAAGAATCAGATTGTGTTCAATGAATTATCATAAAGGTACATCAGCAGAAAACAAGGGTGTGCTGTACTATCCTTTCCACTACTACAAAGGCTCCTCCAGAGTGAACAGATGAGACATAGGGAGGAGGGGAAATAAGGGCCATTCATCAGCTGGAAAGGTTAGAGAGGATAAGACTCATTCATGGATCCCACAAAGAGAGGAGTGGGGGAGGGGTAGAGTGTGAAGGAGAGGGAGAGAGGGACCTGCATTTTGTACTTGTACAAGGCTTTCCACACATCATTTATGGGTCTCACTATCAAGCTGATCATTCCACATAAAGAAAAGGCAAGACAAACACACACTAGCATCTGGTCCATGCATATTTGGCATTTATTACCCATCTCACATTTCTTCTAACAATAACAATAATAAATTCAACAGTCAGGTGCTAGGGAAACAACACATCCTGGAAAGAACAAATATTTCTAGAAAGCGAGATGGAGAGATCCAACTGCGGTATCCTTCTGAGCATTAGGCTATCACCAACTAAAAAAAGCTTCAACTCTAAACTAACAATGAAACAAAAAATAAGAAGGGCCACCAATTGTATGAAAAGATACTACTTGACGATCCAGTATCCCCAACAGAGCATGCAGGTATATTCCATGTGTTGATTCTGAATAGCCCAGTTCTCCCAAAAGCCTTTTAGAAATCTCATTGAGCAGCAATTTGATCCGCCACCATGCAATTTGGAACGTCTACCCTTACTGTGGCCTTAACAACCACTCCATTTGCTAATTGAAGGCTCCATGAATATGAAGAAAAAGAAAGTGAAAAGAAAAGATTACTGATACAACATTTGTCTTCTCGATTGCTTTGCTGGAAAAAACAATCTCTGTACTGAACCATATACAATGACATCCATGGAGACCAGTATTGAATACAGTATAGATTGCTCACTGCCTTTGCAAATGGTGCACCATCCGTTTTCTCAAGAAGTAAACTTGCACCTTCATATGGGTCACAACAAATTTCCGCAGAGCATCTCTTCCCAGAAAATAGTTAATCATTTCTCTAAGGTCCCCATCAATTACTGCAGAAAATTCCTATCTTCTAAAAAGGTCGGTCACAGTATTTGCACAAATGATGGTGCATCAGCCCTCGGTCCATCAAGAGACCGGTACATGTACAATGTATTGACATGCTCACGAGTCACACTCCCTCCCTCATCTTCACCACTAATCACTTCCACTACTAGACGGGGCAATTGGCGAGCAATCTCCTGACAACCTTGTAGAGTTACTCTACAAGATGACAGCCAAAGGAACCTCATGTTGTAATAGTGGTGCAAACCAGAACGCAACGACAAATCTCCAAATGGGCAATCCCTGATCTCTAATTTCTGCAACTTAAGGCATCCCTCGAGCACATACTTCAGAGCCAAGTCACTGTCTCCAGCAAAAGCAACTGATAAGGTTCGCACTAGTTTTCCGTATTGTCCAAAGTAACTGAAAGCCTTATCAGTCAGTAAACCAGATACAGAAAGTCTGGTAAGCTTCTTACAGTTCTTGACGATAGCCCCAAAACCTTCATCCATTGGTTCATTAGTAACATGGTCAGGCAAGTGTCGACCCATAATGCATAGTCGGAATACAACAAGGTCTGGACAGTTCTTTGACATAGCTATAACAGCTGCATTAGTCATTCGTTGGCAGAAATATAAGATGGACCTAAGTTTCCTGCAACCCTCAGAAATTGCAAGGAGACCTACATCTGAAACCGGGGCTTCTGCATCTTCCCGAGCTTCGATAGGGAAAACTCGAATCTCCCGCAGATCCTTACATGTTGCAGCAGCTGCCTCAAGTCCTTCATCACATACAGAATCAAATACCTGAAAGATCAAAATTGAGCTTAAAACAATGATACAATAGAGTACAATTTTCTTTAAAAGAACATTCAGCAAATTTTAACCACATACCCACAATACTTGGAGCTTATGGCAGCGGCTGATGACAGATTTGAATTGTTCAGTATTAATGTTGGCACCATAGCTGAAATTAAGAGAGGTCAGATTGCAACAAACTGAATAGATTGCAGGCAGATACTCTGGAGCAATTTCCCTGAAACCAGAGAGACAGGCAAGGGATTTGCAGGCAGCGAATGCTGAAGCATAATCAGGATCTGGTTCATCAGTCAGCATTGCGTTGCCAAATGAGCCTGTTCCCAGACTGGTCAGCTGTGGAGCTCGAATCATCAACCGATACAGCTGCGTAATAGAAACAAACCGATTCAACCTTAGTCTCTTCAAACTAGTTGACCTGATTACTAGCTTCTCCAATGCCTCAAAGTCAATAGGACATTCAACACAATCAAAGGCCAAAGACTCCAAACACGTCTTGTTCTCAGGGAAGTACGAAATCCAGTCCACTTCATCGTCCGATATCTCAGACTCAATCAGATCAAGAACTCTAATTTGCCTGCAGCAAAAACCTTCTATTATGCACAATAAAAATCACACTACTAAACCATCTTCCACAGCTGCAAAAACTCCCAAATCCAATACAACAAGTCACTACATCCAAACTAAAATATCACAACATCAATGCTAGTGTCCTCGAGAAATATCATTAAGATTGAAATGCATAAATTAAACAACAACAACATACCCAATATAATCCCACTTTGTAGGGTCGGGGGAGGGTAGAGTGTACACAGACCTTACCTCTCTACCTCAGAGGTAAAGAAGCTTTTTCCAATAGACCCTCAGCTCAAGGGAAATGACAGAAACTAAACAGTTAACGAATAACTAATCACATAATTAATTCAAACACCAGCACAAATGAAGCACACAACTTCTAATAACATAATCATATCTTCACTAGCTAAGCTATAAATTTCCCCTTACACAAAAAGAATTCAGCTCATAGAATTAAAAAATCTGAACTTTACCAAACGAGCTTACACATAAACAGATCTATATACTAACCTGCAATCACGGGCTAGAATAGCAAGTCCACTAGTCCCAAAACCTTCGCAACAAACAAGAACAAGCTCTTTGAAACTAGGGAAACAACGGGCCAACAAAGCTAGATCATCATCAGAGATAGACATACGTTTGAGGTACAATTTCTCAAGCCCGCGATACGAATCAGCCATAACAGAAGCCCAAGGAGTAAAGTGTGCACCCCAATCAGGTGGAAGTAAACTGAAGTCAGCAAAACGTGGTTTCCCTTTTATAGCAACAGAGGTCACCCTTTTGAAACGGGCCGTGACACGGGCCGGAGAGACAGCATAACAATTACCAATAAACACTTCGGATCTGGTTAGGGCTTCGGCCCGATACCAAGATTTGCTCACAAGTGATGCAGCGTTACGGTCACGACGATCTGTTAGGAAACAAAGAACGTTTTCTAGCACATTTTCAAGAACTTGATCTGGGTGTGGTGAAAAGTGAAAAATCCCTCCTCCTCCTCCTCCGCCACCACCGCCGCCGCCGCTAACGCCGCCGGAGACTGCGGCGTTGAAGCAACAGTTTCTTGCTTTAGCGGTGGCGCCGCCGGTGAGATCTGAAGGACAAGGACGCTCCTCATCTTCAGACATCTCACTACCACTCATGTGGGGGTGGGGGGTTTTGGGGGTGTTAGATTTATGAGAAAATGTTTCTCTGAAATCTGAATGAATAATTTATTTATATATACACATACACACAAAAATAATACCCCTTGAAATAATAAACTATTTTTCCTTTCAGATCCAGGAAGAGTTTAGCAAGATGAAAAAACAAGAGGTGTTACTATTTTATTTATTTTTTGGTTAGTGTCTTAGTGATGCTAACCAAGATTTTTAGCTTGATTCTTGGGGTTGAGACACCTAGGGGGGGGGGGGGGAGAAGAATGAATACTGAATTAGAGAGAATCAATGAAGTAGTAGTACTATGTATGTGACTATGTAAGGGTGGTGGGGGTGGGTGGGTAGGTGTGGGGGGTGGGTAGAGGTAGCATTGGGATTCTCCAATGGCTTCTTTCTTTCTTTGTAGAAAAATGGTAAGCCTGCAAAATCCAATGGCTCTCCACACATTTGCTTCTTCATTATTTGAGGGGGATTTTCTTTAAGCCTAGCTTTTGTCTTTTTTCTTTTGCCATTTCTTTTGGACCCTTTGGTGTTTGTAGTTTTTTAGAAAAATAATTTTTGAAAAAAAACTATTTTAGGAAAAAATTGCATTTTTTTTGTAATGATTTTTTGAAGAATATTCTGAACTTTTTCGTAAAAGGTTATTGTCGTTTAGATTTGATTTTTGTATAGTTTCCTTAAAATTTATTTTTTAAATAATTATGTGTTTGATTTTTTATTTTTCTATTATGAGAATTTGAAAATGAAAAACTTTTAGTGTTAGGTATTTTATTTTGAATATTTCATGTTGCATTTATTTTTTCAAAAAAATGTAAAAAATTTCCAAGCATACGTCTTAATCATATGTTGTGTACATGTTAGGGGTTAATGCCAAAACTTGTTTGGTGAGAGGAACCCCTTGTCTTTTGGCTATTTGCCTTTATGGCCACTATGGTTTTGTTATATCCAAATTTGAAGTTGTAGTTTCTGGTGAGTGAATTGAAATTCAAAATGTAAAACAGACAATACTCGATAAAAAGAAATTTGTACATTCGCAAATTATTCTACCTCTAAATAGCACACCCTTCATTTTAATTTATGTAAAATTATTTGATTGGAGATCGAGATTAAGAAAGAAATGACTATTTTTGAAGCTTATTGTCTTAAATATATTATGAAAGTTGTGTGGTTATAAGACTTCTGAAGTTTATGTTCTTAGATATCTTATAACATTTATAAGGCTATAAAAACTTCTTGTCAAAGACAAGAAGAAAATTAAAGTAAATTGTTTTGAAATTTAGAGATAAAACAGTTTTTTACCAAACTAAGAAGGAAATAAGTCTGTATATTAAAATGGAGGGAGTAATATAACAGTTATTGTTTTGATAATTGGATTTGACTCCCATGAAATTTACTCTGAACAAGCAACGAATTGGAAAATAATTTGAAGAAAAATAACTTGTTTGAAATGATTTTTGAAGAATATTATTTACTTTTTGTAAAAATTTATTTGACGTTAGAATTTGATTTGATTTTAGTTTTCTATTTGAGAAAATTATGTGTTTCTAGCTTCGTTAAGTCACTGCTTGTTCAGACTAAGGAGTTCCCTACTTTAGTTGAATTGCCACTCGACGTTAGAGGCTTATTGAACATGAATAGGTGGAAAATACTTGTTTTTCGGATTTCTAACAAGAAGAACAAAAACATCATCTTTAATCCTTCTTGATCTCATGTTCAGCTTGAAAACTAGTGAACATAGTAGGTTTAACATTGTAGAGGATCCCTTTTGTATAGATTGGATACCTCGTGCCAAGGTGCAAAATGCTTTTGTGAACCAACGTTGCATTTATATTATCCATTTAATTGAATTAGACTCTCACTGAAAGCACCAACGTAACAACCCGAATTTCTTAACTCAACAATCAATAAACAAAAGGAACGAAACTAATAACTTTGTTTAATATGGAAAGGAGCTATTACAATATGGAGAACATGAATAATAACAAAAAGGGGATGAAAGGACTAGAGGAAATTGGGGATGAGAAGAGTCTTTGTCTAAGCATAATTACAATTTGCATAAACTTTCCAAAACCACAAATACAACATTTTTATCTCTACTCAACCTGAATCACAAGTAAATCTATTGTTGGGTTGTCTAATTCTTAGGCCTCTTTGTGGTTTAGCCTTGGGCCCAATAGCTTGGCTAACCTCTGGATTTTCCGTGTTCATAACAGAATAGATTAGTACTATCCTCCCTCAATGCTATTGTAATATTGTTGAAGATGAATAAAACGTGATACTTCTGATTAAAAAAAAACTATAATATTAGGTAGTTTAGTTTGAGCATCTCATGTTTTCTTTAGTCAAAGGGGGAGAAAAACATGTAAATATAAGTTTAATTTTTGGAATACTACAAAATTTATTTACAAATGAAAGGACGTGAGCTTTAGTTTTTGCAAAAAACAATGTCAAGAAATGTATATGAACTAAGGATTTCACACCATCCAATGAAAATCGAGAGTTTTGGAATAAGATAATGAGTTGCCCCTAAGAGGTTTTTTTTTCCTCTCTTTCTTTCTTTTCTTTTCTTTGTAGAAGACAAACTAACTAAAAATAGGGATGGGTTAGATTTGTGATTCCTGTGTCGTTGATTTGGGCTTTTGGATAGAATTTATGGGAATAGAAAAATTCATATTTGGAGTATCGCTTTTAGAAATAGATCAGACTCTAAAACAGATACATCGGATGAAAAACTAAAAGAGAAAAAAACTAAAAATAATTTTACCAACATGAGTTGTAATGGAATGGTTCGGGATAAGGGTGTGCATCGGTTGGTTCAGTTCAATTTTATGTAATATCCGTTCGGTTTATCGATTTTTGATTTATAAACACGCTAAATCGATAATCAAACCATAAGATATTCATTATCGATTTTCAGTTAATCGATTTTTGGTCTTTATCGTTCGATTTTCGATTTAACCGATAAGAAAATATTTTCCTAATTTTTTTTACTTTCTCTTATTTCATTTGTTCTACACTATCTTCATGCATAAAGTCTACACAAATTATAAGCACTAAGACAACAACTATAAAATTCAAAAGACAATAAGATATGTATCTAAATCTAAAGCGACTATTATTTAATTTTGAATAAAAATATAATTTTAATATAATCTTATCGGGTTATCGGTTTAACCATTAACTAGAAACTTAAAATCGAAAACCGAACCGATAGCCCAATAAAAAAATTTACTAAACCGTTTAAAAATCGGTAACCCAGTGACCCGATATTAATAAATCAATAACATTTTTATCGATTTGATTTATCAGTTGAACTGATTTTTGCACACCCCTAGATCGGGATCTATCCATCGTTAATCATAGATCTCAGATTTGAGCCTTGAGAATGAAAAAAATTCTATCCAAAAATGAACCATGTAATATGCAAATTCGAATTTTTTCAAATTTCAATACGAATATCAGACACTTGGTGAAAAACTAAAAACAATTTTTGCTTACATGCTATGGACAGATGTTATATATGGGTAGGATTGCAAAATTATTAAGTTAAATGGCTCATTTGTAAATAACTTAAAATCATGGATTGTTTAATGCAATTTTCACTTCCTTCCAAGAAATATACACAAGGAAACAAGAAAGGGAAAAAAAACAAGGATTGAATTTGAAGGCTACGCTATCCAAATGCAAGTGGATTACACCCATCCACTTATGTTGAGAAACTGTCACCTTTCTATGAAATAATTCATAATTAATACTATTTCATAGAAACACCCATCCTGTTCTTAACCCTTATGAAATAATTAATATTTTGTGTCATTTTATTTTGAATAATATTTATTTATCGATAAAATCATTTGGAATAAAATAAGTAATAAAAATTCAGTAAAAATCAGCATACGAAACTGAATGTAATGATAAAACTATCTGACTAACAATAAATAAATTCATATATGAAAATTTTCATATTCTTGAAAAATTAAAATAGGACTATCAGAAACCAGTTGAAACTATTAAAAATTATTATAGTCGATGATAATTTTAGTTTTATTTTTCAGAGCTTTAGTAATTTTTGCAGTGAATATCTGGTTTTGTTACTTTGACTTAACTCAAAGTTATTTTTGTACTAATCAATAATTGAATTATGATTATAGGTCTATTTGGAAAGCCAGCTCGTATTTATATCCAAACTCAATTATGAGTTGCCCTCTGTCAAGCTCTATCCTGCCCGCAGTAGTCATACTCAAGTACCCTCGTAGGGAAATCCACTTCTGAGATGGAGAGAATCTCGGGATGCATATGCTCTTTTCAGGGTTGAAGGAAGAAGTAAGTGGCTTTCCAATCAGACCTATGAGTCTGAAAATAAATTCATATTTAAATTATATTTCATGTTTCTTAAGAAAAGTACATTCAAACAACTAAATATTATTTACAAAAACTATAACGTAACCAAACACAACTTCAACTTCAAAACAAATAAAGTGAAAAAATATGTCATAATATGCAGTAGCTTGTATATAGTATCTAATCTATGACACTATGTGACTATCTATGTCACGATCCAAACCCGTCTTGAGTGGCACCCACACTACTCACCCGGTGGGAGAACCATCTACCCCAAATACCAACTCATAATCAACACTTAAAGAAATAATTAGAACTAACTCATCAATAAATATCCAAGTCTAACAGAAACTGAAAGTACAACTCATTGTGGAACATTGTACTTAACAAAATAAAACCATACCTAGGAATCGAAAGTCGTCCTTACCAAAATATCTAAGATTGTCAAGAAAGGGATGCAACCCCAAAACAGAAAGAAAGTGCATAATGTCCAAAACAAAGGACTATGTCATAAAGGAAAGATCTCATGGTAGTCCAAATATGCCGCTCACCCTAAAATCTGAAGTCAACCACTGGAATCACAAATGATGTCTCGTAGGAGCCGCTGGAATATGCGCTGCACTCACAAAAGTAAGAGCATGTGTAGTATCAGCACACAAGAAAATAACAGTGTACTGTTAGGGTCATTTGGCCAACCCAAGATGAGAATATGAACACTTAACTAAAATATAGTACAATAAGTTAATCCATGCTCAACTAACATACACTTAGCACATAAAAAGTCAAATAACAGTTTAGGACTAAAAACCAACAAGTCAACAAAATATCACCAAGTCACGTTTAGTCAAGCCAAGTCAAGACATGTCAGACAAGTAAACAATTACCAAGCATATAAATATATTTTCCGGTTCACTCATAGAACTGTCAAACTCAACTGACCCTTGTACATATACGCTATGGGTAATACATCCACCCTCTAGCCATGACCTACAGGGGACAATTTTCGTCCATGTACTAATACCCCAGACACAAGTGTCTGCCAACCTTGTTTCACCAATAACTCGTGAGAACGTCCCAAATGTCGAAACAGTCCACATTTAGAAATAAGGTAGGTCAAAATCATACAACAATGCAAAATCCTTGCATTGACCACACTAAGGGGTCGTTTGGTAGAGTGTATAAGAATGATGCTGAATAGTGTGTATTAGTAATGCTTGTATTAGATATGCTTGCATTAGTTATGCTGACATTATTTTTTATACACTGTTTGGTTTGATGTATTAAAAATAATATATCTTAGTACAATTTTTATAAAAAAATGCTTGTTTACAAAAATACCCTCTACACTTTTTATTTATACACTTTCTTTGCAACAAAATTCTTTTACAATTAACTGGGAACCTGATTTATCTAACTGCACAGAATTGTATGACTTTTCATCGTCATACGATAACTTCAGTGGAGAAAAAGATTGGAGAAGATGATCCTTGTTTTTCCATGGTAAAGTATAGAGTAGAGTGAGCCAAAGTACAAGAAAAGTGAGGGAAAGTACCGTGGAAAAGGAGTGGAAATATCTAAAGAAATTTGAGGGGTAATTTTGTCATTAACTAAGCTAATGCATGTGTTGAAATCCTTGGTATTACTAATACATAAAAAATTATGGTATTACCAATACATGCCTCAATACATAATATAGTGTATACAAAATGGTACCAAACAAGGTATTAACAGTACACAAAATTAACGAAAAAGGGCCTAAAATGGCCTTCAATTATGTGAAATGGTACAAGAATGCCCTTCCCGTCTACCTATTGGGCCTGTTTTACCCTTTTATTTAACAGCTGAATATTAACCCTACCTCATTAATGACATGGCATAATCCTATTGGTCACTTAATATTTAATTGACCAATTAAATTGATTACCCTCTAAAACCCAACCCAACCTAATAACCCGCTACAAATAACCCGCCCCACCTAAAAGCTCCAAACCTTCTATTAATCAAAAAAAAAAAAAAAAAACCTCATTCATCGATCGAGAATCTCATCTCCTCTCTTCTCCTCCCCCGCCTTCTCAAATTTTTTTTGCCAATATCAGTATCTCATTCTTCTTGCTGATATTGGCAAAAAAATTTTGAGAAGGCGGTGGAGGAGAAGAGAGAAGATGAGATTCTTGATCGATGAATGAGTTTTTTTTTTTTTTTGATTAATAGAAGGTTTGGGGCTTTTAGGTGGGGCGGGTTATTAGGTTGGGTCGGGTTTTAGAGGGTAATCAATTTAATTGGTCAATTAAATATTAAGTGACCAATAGGATTATGCCATGTCATTAATGAGGTAGGGTCAATATTCAGTTGTTAAATAAAAGGGTAAAACAGGCCCAATAGGTAGACGGGAAGGGCATTTCAGGCCCAATAGGTAGATGAAGGGCATTTTTGTACCATTTCACATAGTTGAAGGGCATTTTAGGCCCTTTTCCGCAAAATTAATACTTGCATTACTTTTGCCAATACACTCTACCAAACGACCCCTAAACAACATGCACTAGCAAGCCACACTACAAAGTAGTTAACATGCATATATATCACAAATTGGATTAAACTACAATACCATCACCTACCTTGAACCAAGCTTGCACAACTCCTCTAAGTCGGAGCTTTGCTCTTCCGTGCAATTTCTGCTTGCTCTTGGTCTAGAACACGCATATAAACACATAATTAATGAAATGACCTACCATGTTGGGAATTATAACTCACACCCAACCCCTAAGGCCAAGTTCATGATCATTCCCTTCCCGTTCTAGGGCTTTTCTACCGTAATTCACCTAAAACTACCAATTTCATGGGTAAATTAGTGAATTAACGGAATACAAAGGTAAAATAACCGTTAATAATCAAAACCCATTAACTTAATACTTAATTTTTCTCCTTGCACCAGAAAACAACCAAAATCAGCCTTAAAATCCTCCCAAAACTCCGCAATTTAGCAATTTTAAGGCATAATTATCAATTACTAGTTAACGTGGATGAATTCCTTACCTTAACTAAGCCGAATGATGAAAAACTAGTGAAAATCGCCCTTCCTTTACCCCAAAATGAGTTTTAGAAAAATAAACTGTTTTGAAAAAATAATTAATTAAATCTGCAACTTTCGCCGCTATAGCGGCATACATACGTCACTATAGCGACACCTGCCATTATAGCGAGCGTTGACCACGTTTAACCATCGTTATAGCAGGAATTTCTCCTTTATAACGGCGTGCCTGCCGTTATAGCGGCATCGACGTGACAGAATGTCCAGTTTCTCCCAAAAATATCAATTTTTATAAGACACCTTAAACTCGGGACATTCCAAACAATGTCATTTACGCTAAGATCAATTTCCAGAGTTCTACTTACCCAGTTTCGATTCCGCAAAATCCCACGGGTTCCTTATAGCTAACTAGAAATCAAAACAAACACCACCAAACCTGCCCAAATCAATTTTGGATTTCCCTAGACCATACCTCTCTTCGATTTCGTTTGAAACTAGCCTAACCTGAAATTTGTAACTTCAAATCCGGAAAGTATTTTAACATGAGACTTTTAACGAAAAGTTTATACATAACAACGAAAATGGTCGTTACAATCTATTTTGAGACATTACTCTAACAGAGCAAATTTGACTGGATCCTTCAGGTAAATTAGTCAATTTGGGAGATTTTGCTAGATTTTGAGGGATATAAATCATATTATAAAAAGTAGATTCAAATTTTAAAAATTCTTAGTAAAAAGTATGATCAAATATCAAATTTAAAAATTTCAAATAAAGTAAACAATATTTAATTTTTCATGATCAAACGTCCACTTAAATTGAGAGAAAGGAGCATTTCAAATTGTGTCAGCACGCGCCATTTTAATGGTGTGGGGAAAAAAAATATTTTGACTGCAATCGATTCGTTTATGATCTGCCATAATCTTTTCTTATCTATATATTGTATGGTCGCTTCCTTTCACATTAGGTTAGACAGAAGAATAATAATACTTGTTACTGTACTATTTAAAAGAGGAGAGCAGAAACAGTAAGGTGAGAAAAAAAGAAAGGGTGGAATGTTAACTGAATGTGACCTCTTTTAATTTGGTTTCAAACTATATTTGTACAGGATTCAAATGAATTTGAATTCGTGTAGTGCAGGATTCATTCTAGAGGTGCGACGCTCTCAACAAGATTTTTTTTTATTCTTAAAAGCTCAAATTCGAAACTTCGGATTAAGAGTTGAGAGATCTCAATCATCCCACCACAATTTATGTTGGTAACTGAATGTGATCTTTCCCCGCTAGCATGCTATAATACTAGCATTTTCTTTATGTGCCTTTTTTGATGATCAACTGTTTAATTTATTTATTTTTCACTATGATTTTTAATTTAGAGATACCTAGTGCTATGAACTCTTCCCTCTTTGTTTACCTTTACAAACATTTGTTTCAGAATTTAAGTAAGAGGTTCTGGGCATCATAACATGCTTAATTCAGTCGCTGAAACATAAGTTTTACTTCTTTACGAGTTAATGATAAAATAAAACACACTTAAATTATTCTACCTGAACTTTGTATCAGCTATGTGAGTTTCCTAATGAACTATCCTCAACTATTTAGACACACCTAAACTATTAATTGTTCACTTTTTTAGCCTGAAATTTAAAGTGTGAAACTCAAACATTTAATAGTTTAAGTATGTTTTGCTAAAATAGTTGGTATTAGTTCTGGTATGAAACTCAGACACCTAATAGTTTATGTATGAAACTTAGAAAACCAAAATAATTTAGGTGTTTTTCACCCTTCACTCTTTTTTAACCTACTCGTGAAAAAGGACTGTTCCAATAGACAAGACGAGCAGAAAAAAAGAACTTCCTAAATCCTATTATCGAGGGGAAAAAAAGTCTTAATTATTAATCATACGCTTGAACGATGATATCTACAAGCTAGAAGGAATAATTATCGTAAAGGTAAACAAGTTTTCGGCTCAAGCCAAATGATATTGACTTAAAGGTAAATAAACTCTTTAATTTAGAGAAGGAATCCATATTCCAAAAACTAATTTTCTTTAATATTATTCAACGATTCGATGATGTTAGTGAGAACCATGGTAGTTCAATTCGAAAAGAAAGATAATTCAGTCATCCACGAGTAGAAATCTAAAAAGAGAAACTTATGCATTCTTCTTTCTTATTGTGGTTTCATTTTATGCAACAAGCCAAGTTAGCTAGAGTAAGATGATTTTTTCACCCCCAACACTTGTAAGTATTCTTGGTAGCTAGTCAAAGGCCAAATTTATCAAAGCATACTACTTTCTTGTGATTTAGTAAGAACTTTAGGGAAAAAAGTAATTGCTCTTGTTGGAATTAGAGGAATGTTATATTATATGGTAAAGATTTCTCATATCTGGACAATGCTAAAAACAAAGTCTTTTTATTTCGGGATTCTATTAAATGAATCAGAATAATAACCCAATAAAACATGATTAAATGTTCAAGAGACAGGTAAAGCAATTGAAGAACTTAAATCTAACATCTTTACCAATAGAGTCATGACCATATCACAAGTCAATTAAAATCTTTAGAATTCAAAATATATATATACATTTATGACAGTCTTTCTACTAATTTCGAAGTTGATAAGAATCTCATCACAAGTATATCAAAGCAGACAATAAACACTTCATCAAACACATAAAGTACAAATTATACTATAAGCTTGTCCATTTAATTTACCTACTAAAAGAATTTCACAATAAGAAATTCTTCGAACTCATGTAAAACATCAATTGTCTCAAAAATCAAAACATGCTTTAGTTTTCTTGAAACATGGTAGATGGAAAACATGGTTATGAGTGTAATAAAATATTTTGATGCTTGACGTCGCTTTGCCCATGTTGGACACACGGTTAGGGTTTTTGTCATGATTTTGTTATCAAATTTGAGTTTTAATTTTCTATTGAAGGAAAGTCAAAGTATTATCATAATTGCTTTTACTTTTTCTAAAAGGAAAATACAATTCTCTTCCATATTTGGCTAACCTCTTTCTTGGAGGAAAAGTTTGGTACTTTTATAAATTGAGGATCCTTCTTCTTATTCCATTACACAGTAGTATCACAATGTAGTCCTTTAAGAGTCTTGTTTATGGAAAGATTTTTTTCCAATAGGTTTTATGATTTTTCAATATTAGTTTTCAATATGCAGGTCACTTGACCAAACATATCAATAATATGTTTTTTTTATAGTTTTATATGTCGTCTAAATTATCGCCTTGATGATATGCACCTATTAGCTTCCGCATGACGCGCTCTCGATTTCAAACCCAACACATATATGGAATAGTTCAACTATTAAAATTCAGAGGTGAATCTATGACAGTCAATTTTCATCCACCTGTATTCCGGTGGGATATGATAGGAATCCCTCCACCGTTAACCAGAAATTTCAGGTTTGAGCTCCTGGAAATGAAAAAGATCATGTTTGGGAGCGTCGTCCCTAAAAATGAGCCCTACAATGTGTGAATCCTAATTTTAGTTGGATTCCAATGTGAGTACCGTACAAAAGATAAATGAAACCAGAAAAAAGACATGTCAATTTCCAAAACCATGGTATTCATCTTCTTTCTATCATATTTGGTAGAAGGTATTAGAGTCCAGAGAAAATAATGCATGTATTAGTTTTGGTATCACTATTTCATATTTGGTACACTTTTTCAACTTATGTATAACTAACGCAAGTATTAATTATTATACACCCGATTTGGTATTATCCTATATATAACTAATACATAGTAAACCATGATATTAGAATACCAAGATTATTAATACTTACATTAGCATGATTAAAGACGTAATTACCCCTAAAAATGTACAAAGCTAAAGAATGTGAAGAGTATTTTTATAAATATTTTTTAAAAAAAATTATACAGTACATGTTATTTTTAATACACCAAACCAAATAATAAATAATTACAAAAAAATATCAAAATTACTAATTCCAACGTTACGATACACCTTATTCATGATAAACACTATTTTATATACGCTGCCAAACTAACCTTAAAAATCTCAAGAACTTTCCAATTGGAATTCTGCCCCAATACATTAAAGTAATTATTATGGTACCATGATTTCTACGGAACTCTTCAATTAAGAATGGGTCACTTCAAATATCTTTGAATGCCTTATTCATGTATAATAAGATACTCTATGATTTGAATTTTATAATAATTACAAATTAATTTATTTTGATAATGAGTTTACAATAAAATAATTATACACTTTTAATGAAGCTTCTAACACATATACATGATTGATAAAAAAATTACTGGATTCTCAAAAATCCGTATCTAAAGTATTGGATCCGCCCAACTTAACTGGGGATCTGGATACTAAACTATACCGTATAGTATTATTATTTATTAATGGTCTAACTCAGAGTTAGTGAAACTCAAATGATGAATTTAAGCTGTGCAAAATACAAGTCATTTAATAAACAAAAAGCAACAGTAAATTAAATTCCTAGTCATTTCATAAACATATATATCGTAAGTACCATCTTTTAGAATACATATCAAATTATATCAAATAATACTACAATAAATTTATCTTATCCAGTGTAATAAAACAAAACTTCATGTGAGCCTTCTTTTTTAGAAACTTTTTGTCTTAATTTTTCTTCTTTAGATTAAATCCGAATGAAAAAAGTTTTTTTTTCTAGATCAATATTTACGTGGGGTCATTTAAGAATCAAACACTGGCTGCTAAATTTTCGATGTGTGCAAAAAAAATTCCCAAAAGTTTGGTAAGAAATGAAACTTGTAATAATATGATTATTTCATTAATCATGGTATATCTTATCAGCACATAAAGAAATAATTTGCAAGAATTTAGAAGAAGATAGAGTATGTATGTTGCGGCTTCTTCTTCTACTAATTATATTATTAAAAAGGAACAATTGGCAAGGTTATCATTGATCCCACTTCACTTACAAGCATGTAATTCCTTGACATGATTGTGTTTTCTATTTTACTGCTTCTTGAAAATCATTCAAATTAAGCTCAAATTTAGTATATACCAAGAGAGTTTAAATTCTATAAATCAGCATTACTAAGAAAATATAAAATTTTTGACGGACGTTTCATCAAAATGTCATTAAAATTATGAGATTTTTAACAAAAACACTCCTACTGAGCCAATTTCCGACAACTCCGTCGAGAATTTACGTTTTTTAGTGGTGTGATTATATTATGAAAGAATTTTAAATTATCAGTTAATCTAAAATGTAACTATAAGTAACGGTACATAAAAAGTGAGATCGATAAGCTGTAAAATGAGGCAGGTTACAAGTTAATATATGTTAAAATACAAGGATATATAGTATTAAAATTATGTAAAATAAACTATTAATATATATGAGTTAAAGTATTAATTAGTGATTTATTCTTTTATGTGGGGTTCCATTTATAATCAAAATAATTCAATTGTGATATCATGTTAAAAGTTGAAGAATATTAAGCAACTGTTATGGGTAAAGTTGTATACTAAATTAAGAAAAAAGAAATGACATGAGGAGTAAGAAAAAAAATTAACCTCTACTAGGAAGAGTATAGTCTCTCCATATTAATGATAAATAAACTTTATGGATGAGATTAAAGATTTGTCAACTCTACTTTTAATTGAAGACAGAAAGAAAAGTAGTACTGTAAAAACAAGATAAAGAAATGGTCCTGATTCTCTTGTCATCATTTCCTAATATAATTAGCCACTTAGCATTATGAGCATACTAATTATAAGCTTATAAGAAAATACAGTACCCTAATATCCTGTCTCAGTCATGCGCAAATTGCGATTAATGACTTCAAATCTTAATTAATTAAGCATTGTTTTGATGGTTGTTTGGCCATGAATATTATTTTACTTTTTTCTTGGAGTTGAACTTTAGAAATTATGTTTGACTGTAAAATTTAAGAAAATTTTGACATTCAAAGTATCAAAAAGTTGTTTTCAGTTTAATTCACTTACAAAAATTCAAAAACAACTTCAATTTATATTCATATTCAAACACAACTCAAATATCCAGATACCATTTCTTACTTTGAAAACAAAAACAATTTTGTTTCTTTCAAATTAATTTTGGGAGATAAAGGCAAAAAATACCGATAAACTATTCGAAATAGGTTAATGTTATCGTTCGTTCCATTTTCGGCACAAATATGCCTCGTTGTGAGTTAACTGGCTCGGTAATGCCTTCGAATTAATCAAGTAGCTGAAAAATATCCTTCCAAGAGACAATTTTACTCTTATTCTCTCATTCTTTTTGGAGGGGGAAAATAACTATTTCTTCTCACCCATTTTATATGATACTTTTTGCTTATAATTTGACTAAACTTTTAAGCTAAATTAATTAGATCAACTCAATACTCTCGATGGCTTACGATTAGTGAATTTTTTTTCTTTTATGTTCTTTTTTATTTTTCACTACCATACAATAAAAAGTTGGAGAAAAAGAAAGAGAGAATAAGGTGATCAGAAATTATCAGCATGGGTTGTGGTGTAGTGGTGGGACTACTCCACCCTTAACCAGAGGTCTCGGGTTCGAGCCCTGAGTATGGAAAAAATCCTGTTGGGAGCGTCATCCCCCAGAATGGGCCCTGCTGTGCGTGATCCGGATTAGTTGGAGCTCCAATGCGGGCAGAGGCGGATCCAGGATTTGAAGGTTACGGGTGCCATACCGTTTTAAACAGAGATGTATTGATCAAATTAATCAAATATTTAACCCATTTTCGACCTTGTTAATAGCAACTTGGGACGATTTGATTCGGTTATTCATCTTTTTGGTTTATAAAAATAAATGGAGGGAGTAAAAAAAAGGAAAGAATTATGAAAACTTAGTTAAGAAAAGAATTAACATCCAAAAATATAAGTTATATTATAAAAACACCCAATATAATTACAAGTTTTTATATCCTAAAAACACTCAATAATGGAATAATTATTTATATTTATAAATACTTCACACCCTATGTAACAGAATAAACATGAAGAGGCCCGAAAATTTTTAAATATATAATTTCAATAAAAAAGACGAAGTCTTATGTAGTTATGTCAGTATTAGGTCACACAATCTAAAAAGACCAAAGAAATCAAACAACATTTCGATATAATTTTTATGTCATCCTTTATTATAAAATGTATTTTATTTTGTTTATAAAATTTTCAATCAGAATTAAATTATTGTAGCTTGAACTATTATTTTCATATGCATCCAAATAATTTAGATAATAGAATAAACAGTAAGAGAAACTCACTATCGAGCTTCTGAATGTTTGATGAAAAGAGGGGAGAAAAATGTCAGCAAAACTCAAACTAAAAACTTTTACAACTTGATATTAGATGAATGTGTTTTGTTAAATATAAATAGTACTGTGCACAGGCACATTGTCCTCCCCATGGCCTGTTGGAAGAGCTTGTCAACCCTTATTCAAGGGGCCTGGGTTCGAATCCGGAGAGAGATTTTTTTTGGGAAAAGAAAAGAAAATGCATGCATCATTAAAAAAAACAAATAAATGCGCTATATTGGATTCGAACCCGTGACTAAGAGGCACCAAACTTAACCCTTTTCCAGTGGCACCAGCCGCATTATTGCTATAGGGGGTGCCAAGTTAATCCTTTATATAAATGTTGTACACATACATATATATATATATATGGAGTTTCAACCGAGGTTTGCGGGTGCCATGGCACCCTCAACTCAATACATAGATCCGCCCCTGAATGCGGGTACCGAACACCGAATGAAAAATTAAAAAAAAAAAAAAAAGTGATCAGAAATTAAAGCATAAAAAGTGGGAAAAGTTGAAGACAAAAGAAAGCATTGATTTAACTGGTGCTTTAGGTGTTTAGTGTAACCTTTTTTAGGCTATCTGGCTAGTTAAAAAGAAGGAGCTATATATACATTACTACTACCAGAAGACAATGAGAAGACAGTTTTTAGGCAGGTGAATGAAGTTTTAAAAAGTGGAGAATGCTTTGAATATAAATTTACTTGCACTTTCTAAAAATTCCACACCAACTAAAGAAACAAAATTAGTTCTATACATCAATAGTGAAAAAGAATATTTGCATAATTGAGTGATGTATTAAATGATTATAAATCAATCACTTAACAAACATTAACAAATCGTTTGGTTCAACATACGGTTATCTTCAGAATTATAATCAGAATAGATAATCTCATATTTAATATTTTATGGATAATTCCGTGATTTTGGTACATGATTTTAGCCAATATTATGCTCAAATACTGAATAAATTTAATCTCAAATTTTTTATTGGGATAACCCCCTAATTTTTGTAACCAAACGACTCCTAAATTAATATTCTGATAAATATAATAAATGACATGCTATCACATATTAAATTTCACGAATAGCGGAAATGAGGGATGTTGAGACGAATACATGAGCATATTAGGGGAGATCAGGTTAGGAATGTAAATATTCAAGACAAGGTGAGAGTGACCTCTGTGATGGAGGCGGAACTGAGATGGTTCGGACATGTGAAGTCCTAATGAGGAAGTTCGAGCAGTTGGCTATAACGGGTATAAGGAGAGGAGCTAGATCTAGGCCGGAGAAGTGTTGGAGAAAAGTGATTATACAGGAAATGACACACTTGCAACTTAACGAGGACATGCTCCTAAACAAGATCAGGATATGGAGGTCGAAGATTAGGGTAAAAGATTAGTAGATAATTATTTATAGGTATTCTTGTTGTCACTCACACACTATCTTGTTCTTCAATTTTATTATTACTTGTGTTTCTTTTGTTTATGTTATTGCATTATGTATTGTATCTGCTTTTTCATACTTGATATTTTATACTTTACTTGAACCGAAGATCAATTAGAAACATCTTCTCTACTTTTACAAGACAGGGATAAGCTGCGTACACATCACCTTCCCTAAACAATATTTATGAGATTACAGTGGAAACAACATAAATCCGGACAAGTTGGGTGCCTAATTACAGAAAATCTCGACATTTTGCATTTTTACAGAAAATCCCCCTTTTTGGGCTGTCGAGATACATAATTTATTTTTGATACATTCGGTTGAGATACATAACTACCCACACTATAATCATTCAAAGATACATAATGTCTGTATTTTTTAAACAAAACTCACACTGATATACATAGCGATACATAATCCGTTCCCGATACATTCCATTGAGATACATAAATGATAGTTGGGATATTTATAGTTACTTTGTAAGGATGGAGATTTGTGTAAATATGATAAATTAAGATGTATATTTATATTATTTTTTCTAGTTTTACCCCCAGACAAAATGCAAGTAGTCCACCAGAAAATCCAAAAAAAGAACTCCATTATTGTCCATGGACAAACCTTTGTATTGGGCCAACAACAAAACATAAAAAATGGTCTGGGCTATCCAGCAATTAGCCAGCTTGCAAATCACAATACTTGGAAGTTGCTTTTATTTGGGAATTTGGGAATTCCCATGAAATCAGATAATTCATATTTCCACTTCAGTAATTTTTGAAGAAATAATTATAGTGGTGTCAATTCACACAACCACTATAAGAGTGAAAAAATAAAATAAAATAAATTAACACAACCACCATATGGTTTATGAAAATGTGGAACTAAAATTTTTTAATTACTTTCGTTTGCTGTGTGGCTTCAAAATTTTCCAACTCCTTTCTTAGTTCTCAATTTAAAATCAAGAAAGCGAAACATATACTTCCTCCGTCCCATTTTATGTGACCTAATTTAACTGGGCACGGAATTTCAAAAATAAGGTTTGACTTAATGATGTTTACCATATTGTCCTTTGCAGTTAAAAATGTATTTGTATTAATTTTATTTAAAAAATAAAATGTAATGCATTCACTTTTTAATTAAGTGGGATTAATCAGGGTAAAAGAGTAATTGTGCCTTTAAAAAATTGTCAAATACAGAAATGTGACATTCTTTTTGGGACAGATCAAAAAGAAAAGTAGGTCACATAAATGGAACAGAGGGAGTAAATAAATTGGAGTCTATTACAATAAATTTTCAATTAAATGTTCTATTTTTATGGAAAACATACTATAATAATGCCTGATATGAAATTGGAAAAATTATGAATTATCGATTTCTTCCCACATATTATTCTTTATAGTGGTACTTTGAAAAAATAACATAATACAACGAGATTATGCAACTTTATAGCATATATACACTTATATATGCATCTAAAAATACTAACCGCCACTGTCCACACATATATTCAGCTTCTACTTTAAAATACATACATATTTATACAGTTGACCGCAGATACATACACATACAAATATTGAATGGAATTCGTGCGATTTTCAATTAGAATGAGGTATTATGGGCATGCTAATTCATGTATGCTGCTATGTTTTGAAATTGAACGTTGCTATGTTTTGAAATATAGCAATTTTTCATATTATATATATATATTTATTTGGTACTAATAGAGCTACTATTTGCTAAATTTTCTGGAGGAAATTCTGCTATATAAATTTGAATTGAAAGAAGAGATGAATCTCTGAAAAGAAGTCCATTCTGCCCAAAATTTTCATGGGCCGAACAACATTGTAATAAAACTTGCAAATTGTTGCTTAAGCCCATAAGTTTGGATTCAGACAGCTTTATGGGATCCTAACTTCTGGGCTTAACCAATAATTTGCAAGTTTTATTTGTAGGATAGTCGAAATTTACAAAGTATTTAAAGTTTAATCGTTTCAAAATCATTTTCATATATGAGGGTGTGAAGTTGAAATTGTGAATATCGCAAAGCCTAACTTCAGACGCAATGGTATAAAGTTCAAACTATACTCAATTCGATGTTAGGCTCTTCTATTTTATGAAGAAGAAGAAATAAAATAAATCAAAACTTCCTTTGCATTATGCACATTCTAACTGACCAACTGGTTTATCCAACATGGCTGAAGTATACACTATATATAGCTTTCATTGTATATGCTGTGTATAAGTAGGTATATTATATGAATAGTATATGCATATTATATGAATAATATGTGTACATTTTGTGTAAAATATACACTACCTATACATTATGTACATATTACGCAAACTAGATGGCCCAAAAGCATTGGGCTGTAATTTTTCCAAATTCAAAAGCATAAAAAATTATTACAATTACATGTATCCGCTACAATATGAATTTTCTCTATTGTACATAATGCATAGATAATTCAGAAACGCATCAAACAATCTATTAGGTAAACCATATAAGTATGAAGAAGGAGCAGCATCAACGCAAGTCTAAAGTTTATTAACACTGGCTAAATTTTAAATAATTCTTGAAAATTGATTATGTTTTGAATGGATGCTTCACAAACAACTACTATATGCTAATGCTGTATAGAATAAAATTTTAGGATCTGACATTTTTAGCCAGTCGAATGAAAATTCACTCGTCCTACCATGATATTTTGTTTAAATTTTAAATAGTGTGTTTAAAAATAGATATGTTTTAAAAGGTGTGCCATCACAAACGGCTAGCTGGTAACATTCTTATGCCAGCATTGTACAAAATAAAATTTTGGGATCTTAACATTTTTAGCTAGTCGACTAAAAATGATTTTACACTCCTATTTATAACTGGTTGTAGTAATCGCCAGTGTATAGTTAGTGTTCAACGTATGTAAAATAATGTATAATCACTGTACTATTTATACACAAATTATTAGGTGAATATACACCGTATATTGGCTAAAATTTATATAAAATAATAATGATAAGGTTATTTTTTAATTGTGAGCTTTGTTAGGCTATCGTGTACGTAGTTTAAACAATCCAAATTTTTTTTTAGCACTATCACATGGACGGGAAATAGCTTTTTACAGGGATAACCACTTCCCTACAGAGGTATTCTATAATTACTGAAATGCATCATAATTTACGTATGGAGATCCCAATATGTCGTCAGCATATTAGGTCTCTTTTAATGTAATTGAGTAGAGAAATATGATAGGGGTAAATATATAGTCCATTCATATATTGAATTCAAAAGGCTATCATATCATATATGTGAAGGCAAGTGAAGTCAGATTTTTTACTAATTAAATTCAAAATATAAATAAGTAAATAAATAAAAAAATATTTAAAGAGATTCAACATTTCTTATGCAGCCAAACCTCTCTATAACAGCATCGTTAGTCCTATTTGAATCTTTTTTGTCTGCTATGATAAATATTGAGTATTATAGAAAGTATATATAATATAACATAACATAACATGAAAAAAATGAAAAATCGTTAAAAGAAAAACTTGACCATTATGATGAAATGTAATAGTGGATTAGAGAGGCATGACTATATATGGATAAAAAATAATTAGAACCTTATATATATATAGTGTAATTTTACAATAAAGAGATTATATACAGATGAACCTCTTGTGCCTCTGACTCTGCCCATGTGTCGATGGGGCAAAAATAGCAATAAATGGGTGAATCCATGAGGTGGACCCTTGCAATCTTAGGCAGATGTTCTGTGAACTGAATTGTCCTATGAGGAGTTGGTTTGAAAATGAGTTGATGCAATAAGTATACACTGTGTGTATGCAATATATATGGACCCATTATTTTGCTAGGTGGTTAGTGTTTTGGTCCCAGGTTGACAAGCAATTAGCTAGCCACATATATATTGTACGTTGTACTATGACAGCACCCCAGGGAGCTTGCTCCCATATGCACATATGTTGGGAATCTACCAGAATTAGTGTTAAAGGTAACGTGTAGTTTAAAATCGAATCGTATATCGATAAACCGATAACTTTTACCCCCAAGAATATAATTCATTTATTGATATTGGAGTTATCGGACCAACGTTGTTTGGATATGGTTTAGACTTATATATATGACTACTGAGTTATTTGTTTGGGCTATGGGTGTCTAACTTGTTTAATTTCTTTCAACGATTTAACTGATAACCGACATTATATAGGGACTCATCGAATGATCATTATAAAGAGGGCAACGACGTGACATAGCTAGCAAATCTTTTAATTTTAGACTAAAAGGAGAAGTTAAATATAGCATTCAATATTTTTACATTACACGTATTAGAGCGGTAAGGGTTTCAAATTTAGTCTCAATAAATGTGATTCATCCAACACTATTTGATGATTAAACAAAAAGCACAAAAAGTCAAGTCTTGAATTGTACTAGCAAGACTAGTTGTTGAAAATTTATGTTGATATATATACTAGTTATGAATAAGCTACAATACAAGATGAGGTCTCATGGTCTATGTTATTGACGGACTATATTATGTTAATTGACTAAATCAGTGAGTGTCAACAAAAAATTTGAACTTCAGTGAATGATGGTTTTAGGATAAACAAATAAGATTAAATACGTACACTGCAAATTTTGTCAGAACTCCATAGTTGCTCGATATACAATTTCATCCGGAAAGAACCCTTTTTTTTTTAACTAAATGCTGGTGATACACTACTCGGACTCTTATAATGATCACTTTTTATTTTCACTTGTAAAAAATTCGAACTCCAATAAATTATGCGAAGCTTTTCAGTATTTAGGCAGAAGTATTTTGTCTAAATATTTTTTTCAACATAAAAGCTGACTAAATATAGATGAGTAATCAGATGATGACCAACTTTTTTATTAGCACTGTAAAAGGTACTTACTTAGTTGCCCATTTCTCTTTTTAATTAAGTGGAAAAATATCCCACCATTAATACTCCTTTAGCCATTTTTCGATTTTACCCCTTAATTTATAGAAAAACATATGCTCTCCCAAATTTTTAATTTTAAAGTTTGAATCAATATATAATTTCTTTTTAAAAAATAATTTGTAAGATCATCGATCACCAGTAAGCAGAATATTATCAACATAAACTACAATAATAAAAATATTATAATTTGTCTGTTTAAAGAATAGTCATTAAAGGAGGGAGTGTATCCTTTGTAATTGAGGGTTGTATAGTGAACTTATATTGTGGGAAAGCTTGCTTCAACTCATATATATTTATTTTTTAAACTTAGCTTGCACATACGGTTTGGATTAATTAGGGCTAAGGATTTCTACATGAATTTTTATATATACTTCTTCCCGTAGAGGATCATTAAAAGAAGCATTATTTTCCTCTCCAACATAATTTCCTTTTCTCCTCTTATTCTCTGAATTTTCTATAATAAAAGGTAGTTTTTCTGTTTTAATTTCTGTAGCAAAATTTGGATGTGCACAAGGTTTAAAATGAAATGGAAGATTTTTGAGACTTGTTATCATACTAATAAATATGTGTTATGATATTTGTGTGACGATAAAAAATTCTCATGAATAGGTAATGAGAAATTTAAGTTAAATTATTTTCAAATTTTAGAATTATTCAAATTCTCATGAATAGGTAATGTAGCAAATAATTTAGAAAGGTTTATTACTTTTCTGTTGTCATAGTAGACATAGAATGCATAATAAATAAACGCGTCCTTTAACTTGGCACCAGCTGACACTTATGCACTTCAACTTTGAGTGTGTACAAGTAGCCAATTAAACTTACACAAAATTGAACAAGTAGATACACTCATCTTACGAGTGACATCCTATATGGCGTCCCAATTAAGCGAATTGCCACATAGGACGCGTGTGTCTACTTATTTAACTTTATACAAGTTTAAGTGTCTACTTATGCATACCAAAAGTTGGAGGACAAAGATATCAGTTGAGATCAAGTTAAAGAGCCCGTTTACGTATTATACCGACATGAAAGGAGTACTAAATAAATGTAGCATGCAGCATATACATGTTAATGGAGCAACGAAGACAAGAAGAATACAAGATGGATTAGCTGTGTTGGGGGAAAATAAAGGTGGGGTGGGATGGGGGAGGCTGGCAAGAAAAGAGGGATGAAAATGGAGATAAAAAGAGTCAGAAGTTCTCAGGTCTGCTTTTTATGTGTAGTCACCATCCTTGTTCCCTTTTACTCCAACCCCACTTCCACCCCTTTCATAAAGAACACCCCTCTAATTATAATTTCAAATTAAACAATTATTGTCTTAGAAAAAAAATTTAACTATTACAATTGTTTATAGTAGTTGAAATATCAAAAGCAAGTCAAAGAATTAGAAATTAGTATTTGACTTCTCAAATACTTCCTCAATCATAGTTTGTTTGTTTTTTCTTTTTTGATTTTGCACTAAATACTTATATTGTAATCTAACTGAATCTGAATCCAATAAAAAAAATTCATTCTCACAGGCTGTTGAAGTGCGTGAAAGTCCCACATTGATTGGAGAATGGACTGACGATTTACTTTTATGGACATAAATAATCCTCCCCTCATTAGCTAGCTTTTGGGGTGTGAGTTGGCCCAAGACCTAATTTTAGGTAGTATCAGAGCAGGACCCATCTCACCCAATATTGGGCCACCAAATTTAAATTGTCCATCCACCAGATGTCCAATCCTGGACTTGAGGTGGGGTATTGAAGAACGAAAAAAAGTCCCACCAAATGTCCAATACTGGGAGTGAGGTGGGGTATTGAAGAATGTAAAAATTTCCACATTGGTGGTGGTTAATGAAATGGATGATCTCTTTATAAAGCTTGGACAATCCTTCTTCTTTGAGCTAGCTTTTGGAGAGCATGTAAAGATATGATACCTGAGCCTAACTCAACCCAAAAGCTAGCTCATGAGGAAAGAATTGTCCAAATCTATATAAGCAAACCGTTAGTCCATTCCTCAATCAATATGGAATTTTCACCCACTTCAACATAGACCTCAAAATCGAAATTTCTGGAAAAGTTCCGAAGTATCCCACCACATGAATCCACGACGTTGGTCCTCGATCACAGTTATATCTCCTTATTTCAATTTCTGAAAACATTTTTTTCATTTGAATTTTGAAGCCATCCTTTTCAATTCAACTTTCACGAATTCAAATCTATTACTATTATTAAAATTTTAAACTTTGTTGTAACACTTTCAATCAAACTAGTTTAAATTTCCACACATTACCTTACTCTTTTTCTTCTTTTTTTTTTTCCAATTCATACAAATATATAAGTTAAAAATGAATATAGCACTATATGTGCAAAGTCCAATATCATCTTGTGGTGGTCATGAAAGGAGTATACAGCATCAGTATCGTAAATATGGTAATGTAATTGATGTTATATTTTGTGAGACCTGTAACCAGTCGTGATAAGAAACTATATAATGGTACTTCCTTTGGTTTCAATTTATATTGTGCACTTTCCTTTTTCTTGTGTTGCAAAAAAAGAACATTATTTTTCTATAATAAAAAAATATTTAATTTTATATTTCTCATTTACTCTTAATGAGATAGCCGTAATTTATATTTACACAAGTATATGTTATCTCCACTGTATTCGAAAATAAAAAAGATTCTAGAAATTCAAAAATATAATGGAGACGAGATAGAATTAATCCGAGCCACTAAATTCATCGGATGTTCTTAAGAAATTCAACCCCATCCTAGTATCCGAAGTATAAGTCTTTCAAGATATATAGAACATATAAACTACATTGATGTAGTGGTACTTCAAATCCTAGTGTACAACGAACTCAAAAAATAGTCAATTCACACATGGAACATACTTTACAAGTGCTGAAGTATTACAGAAAGAAAAGAGTATTTCAGAATTTTCATAGTGAAAAAACTCAAGGACGGACATAATTTATAGCCAAAATATTGGGTTCAAACGAAGAGACACAACTCTTCCTGATATCGGCCGATGAAGGTAAAATTGAAAGACGATAATGACGCGAGGGAAAACTCTCTTCTCAACTCTTTCATAGTTAGAAAAAAAACATACACTAGTGACTAGTCTTGCTCTTCCTCACCAATGAGTCACAAGTCCCTTTATAATTTTTATTTTTTTTATCATTTCCCTCCATTTTGAATTTTTACATTTCTCGTTCATACTACTACAAATTTTAATAATCTTTTTTTTTTTACACTTTATGTTGAATCAAACAGCTTCATATAAATAAATTTAAACAAGGGAGATAGTTCTAAAAATGTCTTTATCAAATACTCATGTATTAAAATTTTGGAAGGAGGAATAGGAGAGTGGTGAATAATCAACATGGGTTGTGGTGCAGTGGTGGTACTACTTCATCCTTAATCAAAGGTCTTGGGTTTGAGTCCTGGGATTGAAAAAAATTCTGCTGAAAGCGTCATCCCCAGAATGAGTCCTATAGTGCGCGATCTAAGTTAATCGGGACTCAATGCAGATACCGGACATCGAGTGAGAAACAAAAAGAAAAAGAAAAAAGGAGAGTGGTGAATAAATGAAATACTGGGAGGTAATGATGTGAATTGTGAAATGAAAAAGAAAGATGAGTCCACTAAAATACATGGGAAATGACACCCAAAAAATTGATGCAACGTAACAATTACATGGACTACTCATATTATTAGTGATCAGTGGTTGGCCAGATTTCAGCTATTCCTGTTTTTATTCATTGCTATTTGGTTGTACACTTGATTCCTGTCACCACTGCCACTTAAACAGTAGTAATTTTATTTTGGAAATTTACATGGATATATATAGAAAGAAAAACAAGAAATTTAGGGTGTTTTTGGTACGGAAGATAATGTTTTGGCTGAAATTTTTTTCCCTAGAAAATAGTATTTCAAAAAATATTTATATATTATCTAGTAAAATAGTGTGGGGGTAGGATGTGGTGGGGAGTGAAGGTTCGCGGGTCGTAGAGGTTGGGATGGTCAAGGAGAGGGGCGCCCGGGTGTGGTGTTGGATGAGTGAATAAGAGATAATGAGCTTGCAATGTCACTTATTTAACTTGTTTTCCTTCTTTTTAAGTAAGTCATTTTCCTCATTTTTAAGGAAATTGATTTCCTAGAGAAAATATTTTAACGAGTTAATTCCTCAAATTGTCACTCAACTTGTAGAAGTATTCTATTAAAGTAACTATTGAATTTTTTGGGACAATATCACTCAACTTGTAGAAACATCTCACTAGAATAACTTTTAAATTTTTTTGGACAATATGATCATCGAACTATGCACATATTTCCAACAAGGTGAAAACTAACGAAAAAGTTAAATTTTTAATGAAATTTTATTCATAGGTATTTTCAGCTATATTTTTAGATCAAATATTCATTAATTATATAAAATTTATTTAATCCATTTCAAATGTGTCTTTAATAAAATAAATTATATTTATGTAATTAGAGAAAAATGATCGATGGTGCAATCTTTCGTTAAAAAGTGATACATGTATCTTTTATTTTTAACGAAAGTTTATACATTTATCATTTTAGTTTTCTTTTTTTGTTTAAAATTTAATCTAATTATAGATTTATTGTACAGATGTGCAAAGATGAAGAGTAATTATGCATCTTTGATATTATCTTTTTTAGCTAATATTATTTTTTATTAAGAGGAACTTCTTAAATACCAAATATTTTTAATTGCAAACTTGAAATTAATATGTAGGAAAAAAAAGGGGAAGATAATATGATTTTCTATGAAAATATTGATTTAGATTGCACCTCCATTTTGCACTAGTTACATGAATATAATTATTTTTATTAAAGACACATTTGAAATGAGTTAAGTAAATTTTATATAATTAATGGGTATTTGATCTAAAAATAAAACTTAAAATATATATCAATAAACTTCCATTAAAAAATTAACTTTTCCGTTAGTTTTCACCTTGTTGGAAATATATGTATAGTTCAGTGACAATATTATCCAAAAAAATTCAAAAATTACTTTAGTGAGATGTTTCTACAAGTTGAGTGATAATATTGTCCAAGAGAATTCAAAAGTTACTTTTGTGGAATACTTCTACAAGTTGAGTGACAATTTGAGGAATTAACTCTATTTTAACCTACCAAACATAAAAATTGGAAAGTATTTTCCACCATTTTAAACACACCTAATTACGTAATTTATTTCATTCAAACACAACATAATTAATTTAAAAATTTTCAACAAATGTAATACTCATCAAATATACAGAGCGTATTTTTGGGTAGCCATAATATATTTCATGACTCAAAATTACTACTAGTATATACTCTCTCTCTCTTCATTTTTACTTATAATAAAAAGTTATTAATATAATAATCTTTAAAGATATCAAGTTGATCTACATTCTTAAAACTTATATAAATATATATAATATAGAATTATAGAAAGAAGAATCCCCATCTAAATAATTTTTTTTTTAATAAATATACCGTGTGCTACTGTGTTATTTGAGAGTATACCTCATCTGTCCGACTGTAATATATATATATTTCCTGTTATTGACAAAATTTAGCCACCTAATGGTATTTTTTTTAAAAATTGAAAAGACTTGCTGACTAGGGGTATACCTTGTCGCAAGAAATATTACTATAAGAAAGAAAGTGCAGGCTGTCAAATGTAATTCCCAATACTGAAAATACTGGACCAAATAATTACTGTATTTAGGTCAACTCTTACTAGAATTTCCGTATATGTGTTCCCTTTCTTTTTCTTGTTTTATTCTTGTTTACACCATGTTGGCCAATGTACATATTCTTCTGTCTAATAATTAAGCTAACGTTCGGTCATAGATTAATTAGTTGAAATTCTAAAAAAAAATGATTTTTTTAAAATTGTGTTGAAAAATAATATTTGTAATTTGAAGTTGTATTTTGACATGCATTTTATTTGAAAGAAAAATGAAATTTTATGAGTAAGAGTGAAATTTCACCTACGAACTAGTTTGGGTCAGTTTTTAGAACTTTTTGAAGATAATTTTTTAAAAACTGAAAATATGCATGAATAAACATTTTTTTAAAAAATATTTCCCGAAAATTTTGCTTTCATAATCTATGATTAAAAGGGAGCTGAGAACTCAGTCTGAACTCTAAAACCTAATCAGCTAATCTCTACACAATTTATTAGCAATTTAATTACACTATTTTATAATTAGTAGTACCTATTACTTGGAGCTTAGATTGTTAGATTAGTTTTATTATCAACAATTATGTCATCATAGTAAGTAGTGTCCAGGATGCATTATTTTGAGGTCTTTTTTTTTTTTTTTTTTTTTTTTTTTAAATTTTTTAGGAGTAAATAAGTTTGCTAAAAATAGGAAGTTAGTGGCGTCAGTGTGTGATGGAAGCAGCTACCATAAATGCCGACAAGTTCCCTCTCTTCCCACCCTTTCACTTTCTTTCCTTTTGTTTCCTCTATTCTCAACCACCATTTCTTACCCATTTTCTTTCCTTGTTAGACTTTGTCGCGTTGTCTAGATGAATTCAAGATTTAAAATTTATATAACAATTTAAGTTATACATTATAACAAAGACAAAATTTATAATAAATATTTTAAAAAGAATTAATAGATTCTATTAATATCAACATAATATTTAAATAAAAATTATTAAATTTATGTGAACTTTAAGGCTAAATTCACCACTGATCAGAAGCTATATACTTGGGACAACATTGACCATTCTTGATACATTCTTTTCTATATAAATAATTTTCAAATTAACTTGTGCATCTCCATTTGTTATTAACTTTTATTAATATAGATATTCAATAACTATACACCTTATACAAGTTAGAGAGACAATGAAGAAACACTTTGATTCTTTTGTCTCCGTTGAAATTTCAACTCCACTATATTGTTTTTGTCTTGAATCTTTGATAATATTCGGTGCCATTGCTGCATATGTGATGACGTTATTCAATTACTAATTAAGGAAACGAAAGTCCATACATTACAATAGACTTAGTACTTGCTTAAATAAACAGATATTACTTCTAATTACTAGATGAATGTTTATATTTTAAGTATGTACTGGTGTCTAAAGTTCATAGTCATGACTAATAAAGGCGAAGTGACGTAGGGCAAGGAATTCATTCAAATCTCTTCCTATAGAAAATTACATTATAATTAAGTATAAGACTAAATTATTTTTATGTAACATATTGTAGATGCTGAATTATTTCTTTGATATTTTTGAACTTAATTTCCAAACAAAAATTCTGATTCCACTACTTTGAGTAACCAACCATTAAATCAGAGGATAACAATCTTTTACATCAAATATTCTTGTACTTTAGCGAATTATTGCTTATATAATTTTCATTTGAATAAGTCAGGACCTAATCGTAAGTTTTAATTAGGTGACATAAATGTACTTTGACTCGTATAGAAACTTATACATCTCCAACTCCATATTAAAAAATAAAAATAAAATAATCCGGACCCCAGTTATAAACATTAGACAAAACTTTAGACCCTTCAAAAATAATTAAAAGACTTAAATTTTTCTTAGAGAAAATTAAATTTTCCCATAGGAACAGACTTTTTGCAGATGTACAAGACGTCACTAAACTGAAATACTGAGCAGGCACGCCATCTTATTTCCATTCTCGTGCTTACTGTAAAGTAATTTCAGAACACTTTCACTTTTTACTTCCCTTTGCCAAAAAAACATAAAATTTGTTTGATAATCTCGCCACAGGAAGCACATGTTTTACTACAGTAAAAACTAGTACTCAATTCGTGCTAATTTATATGACATTTTTTTTTTCAAAGTCAAATTAATTAATTTTAAAGTAGAATCTGATTAAGTTAATTTAAAATTTAGATTTTTAAAACATATATAGAAAAATTGTCATAAATTGCAAGTATTTTTATGTTAAAATAATAAAAATACATCTTCAAATATTGCTCACACTTAACATAGTTTGAATAAAAGTAAAAAATATAATATAAATTGAGACAACGAAAATAGTCATTCATTAGCTCCAAAAAAAGATTTAAAGAAACAAATTCTAACTATACTATAAACTTTTTATTAGGGTTTTGAGAGAGAATTATATCATCAAGAATCAAAGTTAAAAAAAGACTATCTTTTTTTCCTCTTTAATTTGCAGAGTTGGGTAATTGATGTCCACACCCTCTTCTTTCTCTTATCTTCTCTTCTGATCTTCATCTTTCTCATCACTAATCATTTCCCCTCTTCTCTTTATTTTTCCCTCTCCCTTGTCTCCTATACTCTCACTATCAAAATTCTCTTATATACACCAACCCCACTTTAGATCTGTTTTTTTCTTGAGTTGGGATGATGTAGATTTTTTTTTTGATTTTTTTTTTGTATTAATCAAATTACAAAAAAGGAAAAAAAAAATCATAATATTTATAGTGTGAAAGGGAAAAAAAAGTGTGTAGGTGTGAGGAGGGTGGTTTAGAAGAGAGAATAGTAAAATTAAGATGGAATTTGATGAGGAGCAGGAGGAGCAGCAACAGGAGCAGGAAATTGGTGGAGCAAGTGAGAATTACCAAACACCCGGAAATAATTCCGTAGAAGGGGTTTCCACAACTATTGTCAGAAAAAGTACGATTAGGTATCGAGAGTGCTTGAAGAACCACGCGGTCGGCATAGGTGGCCACGCCCTTGATGGGTGTGGCGAATTTATGCCGGCCGGGGAAGAAGGTATAGTTTCTTGAATTCACTACATCTAAAAACTTTATAAAGTTTTAACATATTCTCAAAAGTGAATGAGTATTTTAAAAAAAAATTAATTATATTATATTATGTTTCGACAGGTACTATGGATGCGCTCAAATGTGCGGCTTGCAATTGCCACCGAAATTTCCACCGTAAGGAGGCGGAAGGTGAGGTGTTCCACCATACCCCACCACCACACCTCACCCATCACCACCAACCCCACCCCCCCCAATTTTCACCCTTTTCTTCCTATCGAACCACCCATCATCCCTCCGGGTACCTACACGTGAACCCACCACCACATCAACGCCCCTTGGCGTTGCCATCAACTTCTAGGGACGACGAAGATATGTCGAATCCTAGTAGTAGCGGTGGTGGTGGTGGTGGTGGAGGGATTGGTGGGGTGGGTGGTTCAAGAAAGAGGTTTAGGACAAAGTTCACAGGAGACCAAAAGGATAAAATGTTGGCATTTGCTGAAAGATTGGGGTGGCGTATGCAGAAGCAAGATGAGGCATTAGTGCAGCAGTTTTGTGCAGAGACAAATGTCAAGCGCCATGTTTTCAAAGTTTGGATGCACAACAACAAGCACACTATTGGTAAAAAACCCTAAAAAGAAAATTCTTCACTATGCTTAATTTTGCTTTTCACCTTTATATAGGGTAAAAGAAATTTAAGCATATTTCTATTTGATGGAGGGAAGCTAGTTTAATTAATTAGATCATAATCAGCCAAGAATTTGTTGTAAGAGAGTATTATTAAATTTAACATTTTGATGAGTAACTTGTTTAGGGTTCCTAGTTAGTAGCTAGACATTGTTAGTCACCTTTGGTACTTTCCTTATTTAATTATTTTCTTTCTTTCCATATTTGTCCACTTGAAACTCTATCTGAATTTTTTACGTGTTATTGAGTTTGATCTTTGCTATATATTATGCACCTTTGAGTGTTGATTAATGTTGATTATACATACTATTTGCTTATTATTTACAAATATATTATGCACCTTTGAGTGTTGATTAATGTTGATTATACATACTATTTGCTTATTATTTCTTGTAAAATATGAAGCTGTGTTGTATTTTGGCTTTTTGTTGATACATCAGCAATCTCTAGCTAGTGTGTTGTAATATCATATGATAATATTGGTGAAGGAAGAATTTGTGGAAGAAGAATGGTACGTGTTGAGCATGCAAAGGTTACAATTTTTATTTACATTTTTTTCCCATCTGTCAATTTGTTCGATCTCTTCTTCACATGCTCCATTGCGGGCTGCCTTCTTAATTACTTTTAGCTTTCTTCGAAGCCTTTTGTTTTCTGTGTGTGTGTGTGTTTTCCTAGCTAGCATTAATTTTCCTGCCTCTCAACTTCCACCTTCATTTAATTTGTTGCTCATATATAGCTAATCTTCAAGAATAATATTAAAGTAGAATGTATATATATGACCTTCCATTTAATTTTGAGTTGAATTAAAAATCCGTTATTAAAGATGTTGGCCTAATAAGCTTAGCTGCAAAATGAAAATATATAATATAGAGGTGTACTACTAGCTAGTTCTTTCAATACTCACCATATTGTCTCCTTCATGTTATAACTTCCTTCTTCATAAATACCCCCCACCCCCTTCCCCCGTTCAAGATAAGGGATATTGGTACGCAGTAATGTTTTTATTAGGATCATGGATGGTCTTACAAGTGGTATATGAGAATTATTAATTGGCTTCTTTGTTCATTTTGGTAGTTAAGAATATTAATCACTTTTGTGTCACATCTCAATTCCTTGTGCTGTATATATGTTGTTTATTGTCAACTCCATATCGCTTTTATGCATAAAAAAAATAAATAGGGGTTTGAATCTTCCCTAAGTCATGTTGTTTATTCTACACATGCATGAACCTTCAGCAACAACACACTACTGTACTTCCAAACATGAATGTGAAAGTGAGTCAAAGGGCATCTTTTATGACTATGTATATATATGTAATGGTACCCCACGATAAGGAGGTTACCTCTGGCGGAAGGGGGCTGCTAGAAGAGGAGAAATTGTGAGTATGAGTTTGGCCTAAGTTTGAGCAGAGTTATTCGGTACATATACTAATAGGAGACAATTAATATTCCCAATGAAATAACTGAAGTGTGTTAGAAAGCTTGGGATACCAAATTAAAGGTGGATGAAATGAATCTGTTAGCGTTTAGACGGTAACTTTGGCTCATATCCTCTACATATATTTTGATAATTCACTAAGTACCGCAAACAATAGATTATCAATCCAATAAACAGAATGAACTTTCGTATTATTTCGAACTCAAACCCAAAATATTCAGAATTTGAATCCGTCTTTGGTTGAGCTGCCGTCATTATCAATAAGAAGATATTTGATCATGAGAATTATTCATTTTTTTAAAATTAATTTTTCATTTTATTTTAAATCAAGTGTTTGGTTACAAAATTTTCAAATTACACTTGGAGTTGAATTTCAAATTTGAAAAAGTATCCCAAACCCTCTTTTCCCCTTCCATCTTGATAAATGCTAAATCAAATGTTCTCTTCTCTCCTTTGCATAAAGTATAATCAAACAAAACTCCATCCTCAATTTCAACTTAAATTCTAAATAAAATAAAAAATATTTGAAATCTATGGTCAAACACTTAGTAATTATGTGGCGAAATTTATGGCCAAACGCCTAGTAAAGAGGTGGAGGTATTATATACAACATGCGAGTTCAGCACGACTCAATAACTTTAGGATAATTAAACCCTATCCTATAGTATTTGTGTTTAAAAAAACACACTAAACATGTTCAAAAATTAGATTCAAAATCCAGTTACTAACAACTAAAATCATATTCTAGCATCTATAGAATACATAAGATTTAAATCCTGATTCCGCTTCTGGACAAAGAGTTAGAACATGGATGATGGATATGGATGAAGTTGGGCAGGTCCAAATTATGTTGGAGAAAGACTAGTCTAGCAAAGAAACTGTCGGAAAAATTATCACAAGCACGGTCTCATGTTGCTTTATTCTGTTTCAGTATAAACATGTGGGGCTTTTTCTTTCTTCATCCCCTCCTATCTCATCATATATACCAAAAACAGACATTATTGATTTTCTGTTTTCTGAGAAATCAATAATAAATAAAACATTATACAGCTCATTTCCAATTCTAATAATATGTGGTCGACTTTCAACTACTGTGTCCTGTTCAATATCTTTTCATCATATATCTCCATAATCATCGATCAGGGGTGAAGCTAGCCTTTGATACGGGTTTGGTTGAACTTAATAATTTGATTCAAATTATGTATTTGTCTTGAGAAATTTATTGAATATAAACAACTTATTAATTTAGAACTCAATAGCTTGAAATGATCGAATGAGACTCTCGGAGCAATTGGTAAACTTGTTGCGATATGATCAAAAGGTCATAGGTTCAAATCGTAGAAACATTCAATTGCAGAAGTGCAAGGTAAGATTGCGTAGAATAGACAATTATGGTCTGGTCATTTCTCCGATCCCATGCACAGCGGAAACTTTAGTGCTTCTATAATCATACTCTTTATAAAGCTTATATTGTTCTGCAATTCCTGTCCTTTTATGAACCCCATTAACCACATTGCATCAAATTATTTTCTTTTAACATTTTCAAGTAAAGTACCTGTAGGCCATGTGAATTTGGTGTCTTTAAGATAATGATGCTCTTTTTTTTTTTTTGCTCCGTCTGTTTGGGATGCTCTGCCAGAAAAGGGAAAAAAAAGTGTGTTTGATTATAGCTTTGATCTCTCGACTTTTGGATTCTTAATTAATACCCTTTTGACACATTTAATTAGATGTATTAGTACCATTTAATGTGAGAGATAAAAAATTATCCCCTCTATATTATAGAGGAGGAGTTTAGTGGGCGTTTGTCCATGAAATTTATAAAAAATTCATTTTATTTGGATTTTCAAAGTTGAAGTTATGTTTAGTTACAGTTTTTGCATTAAATATTTAGAATTCAAATGAATTTTTTTGAAAAAATATAAAATATAATTTAGTAGTTTTCAGAGGTTGCTAGTCATCTCTTAATAGGGATGCTGGCACTCTCTGCAACTAGCCTTTAGGTTTGTAACACTATTGGTTGTTCAGGTAATAATATTCATGGTTTATTATCAAAAAAACAAACATGAAATATAATTTAAATAGAGTTATTTTATGAAAATAAAAAGTAGATTTTTTTTTATAAAAATGAAAAAAGTAAAAGTAAAACAAGAGTTTTGGTTGTTTTTAAAATTCCAAATTTGGAGTTTTCATAACCAACAACAACAACAACATACCCAGTATATTCCCACCACGTGGAGTCTGGGGGGGTAAGTGTACACAGTCCATACCACTACCTCATAAGTGAGATGGAGTTTTCATAACCAAACACTTATTTTAATAAAGTAAAAAAAAAAATCGAACAAAAAGTGAAATTTTCATGGCCAAACGGGTCCAGTTGTCATGTTTCTCTTCTTTGAGAATCAATTTAGCTAGTATTTTGAGTTAAACTAAACTACATGCATTTAATATTTTAAAATTACAATTTAGATATTTAAAAATTATAGCAAAAGTACTATACATTCCAATCCTTCTCACATTAACATGATGAAAAAATATATCGTAAACTGTAGATCAAAGTTAATATAATTTGGTACTTGCAAGAATAAAATATGATAAATATTATGAGACAAATGAAGTAGTACTTGGAAGAAAACGAAAGGCTACAAGCTCAAAGAAGTAAATCACACGACGGATTATGAAAAATTTAGAAGAATTAATGAACCGTAAATTAGTATTCACGATTTAAGTTGTGGAGATTAATGACAAAGTTGGAGTAATTTGGTAAAGTTGTTGTCATGTGATCAGGAGGTCATGAGAGTTAACTTTTATGGTCCAGACCTCATGCATGACGAAAACTTTAGTGCACGGACTATTTTTTTTATTCTCTAGAATTTATAGGGTTTTACGGAAGTTTAAATATGTATCAAAATGTGACCATTTAATTTTAAATTTTAAATTATTAGAGAGAGCATTTTTATTTATGTAATTATGTCATTCAACATGCTTATCTTTACATAGCTTGGTTCTTTATCATGAGCTAAATACGTGGATATTCTTTTTGGTAATGGGTGGCGGTGAAACTAGCAAATCTAGAACCTCTATCTGCCTATTCTGGTGGCATGTTAAACTATCTCGTTGGCTACCTGAGGGTTCGATTTCCCATCTTGTAATCCCACCCCTCCCCCCGTTTCCCCTTCCCCTTCCCACATTTTTTTTAAAAAAAAAAAAAGCAATTAAAGAAAACATATTCTTGTTACTTATATATCTCTCAACAAAATGAATTTGGATCTGATAAGTAAATGAAGTGAAATTTTGTTTGAAGTCGATTTGCTAAACAATTACGAGTTCGATGTTCTCTTCTTCCACAAATTATGCTCCTTATTTTGATTTTCTGTTCATTTAATTGGATAACCAAGTACGAACATTATGTTTTGCACGAAAAAATAAATTTTAACTAAGATTCATTCTCCTCATCCAATAAATGACTTTAGTTTATACTTGATATAATTCCCCTAAAACATTATTCAATTCTCTGTTTAATTAGACCAATAATGACAAGTGGAATATCAACATAGAATTTTATCTACTAGAGTATGACATTGAATACACACTGCAAATGGGGCTAAAATCCAAAATACTTTTTACGCCAAACCAAATAATGCATGAACGACATATGTCTTCTAAATAGGTTTTATCACATATACAGCTATGGTTAATAATTAATATGTTCTTTTCTTTATTTTGTGATTAAAATTAATATTAGATTACTTGAGTTGTGCAATTACAAGGCGCAATATAGTCTACTAATGTGTTTAAAAACTTTAGTTCATTTGGCAATATAGTCTGCTAAAGGCCCCTTTCAATTTGATAAGTGGCATATGCCTTGTATTCGATCCTAATTTGACAAGGCTAACTTTTATGTTTGCCAGAAGCTTGGGTCTATACAGCCTCTTCTGGCCTTTTTGATGGTGATGGGATCACCAAATAATGTGTTGTAATTGAGGTCAGGCCAGGCCAAGGCCATGCCCCCCTTTGTATCGTTTTGCTTAATACAACACTGTCCAGTGAAAGAATGGGTAATTGATTAACTTTTTAAAAAAACAAGCTAGTGAAAATAGGTTTAGATTGTTGATAGATGTGGGATTGATGATTTAGAAGGAAAAAGAAAATGTTATCTAAACTAAAAGCACCCTAATTAGGTTATTATTAGGGTGTCAAATCAGCGGTCGGATTGAATTTGTGGTGGAGGAGGAGGGGTTAAAATGGGTTGTATTAATAAAGGGATGGGGCTTAACCCAATATGTCTAATTCTTATTAAATTTTATAATTTGTTTACGTACCTAACCAATAAAACTTCCTTTTTATTATGGATATATATGATATATCGAATAAAAATTTGAATCTTTTTAAAAATACTTTGTTAAAGTTTCTCGTGGGTCATTTGAACTATAAATCAATCCATATTTTAGATGAGTTGAATTGATCAATTCAAAATGGATTGAATTAATAAATGAACAGATTGGACAGATCATATTCACATAACTAATTTTGCCGCCCATAATTCTGATATATATTTAGGAGAAAGTATGGAAAGGGAGTAAGAGAGTACATCATGTGATTGAACTTTGAAGTCATTCGTAATTAGACTTATGATTTGAACCTTAAAGCCTCTCAACATATGTCGAGGTTATTTGATTGGTCTTATAATCCACACGAATTTTTCAACTAAATCCACCTATATTTGTTGATCTTTTGCCATTTGGTTAAGCTTTCACTATATACATTACTGGTGTATTCTTCCACGATTCAACCCATTGACCTCTCAACAGAGTTTGAGTTTTGAAAAGACAATTTATTATTTGTCCAACCTTGATGTATATGTTCCTTTCAATCACTTCTGGAAAACTATGTTTAGTATAATCAGAATAATTTGAACATCAAACTTCCTAATCATGGATTGATTTCTAAGATCGTCACTCGATTAATAATTATTCTCTCAGAAATTCACATTTTTTTTAAAAAAAAAAACTCTTTAACAAAGAAAGTGATTTTCTCAGATAATAATTATTAGTTGAGTGACCATTTGAGTAACTCAACTCTCCTTTCAAGTTTCAACTACTCCCTACATGACATTTCTTTCTTTGTTTTGGTAAAAATGATGTCGAAGTAACATCGGTATATTTCTGATAGTGGAAACAATCCATGGAAAAGTTTGTATTGCTAGCAAACTTGGGTAACGATAATGATACATTTGACTCCAATTATTAGCGAAAGATAAATTCGAACAATTTCAAAATATTCAGAGGCCAAAAATTTGGACGTTTTCCCTTTTACTTTTCATACTTTAGAACACTACTTTAACACTTGTCTATTGAATACAATATCTTTCACATGTTTACCTTGTTAGTTCTGTTATCTTTTCTGTATTTTGAAAATAAATAAAATTGTGAAAACTTGAAACAAATAAAATGGAAAAGAAATAGAATTATATTCGAGCCTATTGAAATTTGTGTCTTTATAAAATTTAACTGTCTCCTTGTATTCGGGGTATAGAAATATTTTCTTCCGGAATAAAATGCATAATCTACACAAGTCTAGCTGTACTTCAAACCCCAGTATATATTGAACACAAAGAACAATCAAATCACATTTGCAACTATAGAAAATATGGCAGAAAGAAGTAGGATAATTCATTATTTTAGTAAGTAAAAATATGAGGAAACGAACTGATATTTATACCAATAAAAGATTGTGTTCATAGGTATCATTATCCCTTATAAAAAAAGTCACAATCTATTATTCAACATAAAAAGATAGGAAAAATAACATAATCATACACTTTAACTTATCATATTTACACAAATTCTTACCCTTATAAAGTAATTACAAAAATCTCAACTAATTATGTATCTTCGTTGAATGTATCGGGAGCTAATTATGTATCTCAACAGATCCAAAAATCTTAAAAATGTATCGGGAGCTAATTATGTATCTTTACAAAGGAAAAATGTATTTTCGTTGGATGTATTATGTATCTCGACAGACCCAAAATCAGAAAAATGTATCGGAAGCTAATTATGTATCTTTACAAAGAAAAAAATATATCTTCGTTAGATGTATCGTGAGCTAATTATGTATCTCAACAGACCCAAAATCAAAATTTTCAATAATTATGCAAAATGTCAAAATTTCCTAAAATTAAGCTTCAAGCTGTCAGGATTTATATTCTTCGCCCAAAAAAATATTGTTCAAATTCCATCCTTTAATTTCTATCGATGTGTTTTCTAGAAAACACCTATTCATTTCATAGTCACACATTTTAAAAACCTAACAAATCCTAGAAGTCAAATCATGTCATTAATTTATCTCATTGTGACAGAGGAAGCAATATTGATTCTTGATGATATAATTGATGGAAAAGGTTAGTCGTCTTTGATTTAAACTAAAAAATGTTGACTATTTCTGAAATTAATAAAATGTATACATCATGTGATGGAGTTTGAATTTTAGCCTTATTTGCATGATTTGACCTTAAAAGCCTCCCAATGTCAAGAATCCTATTTTGTCCGTACATCCGCCTAATTATCATACCGTTTTTCAACTAATCCAACTTTCGTTGTTTTCCTAACGCATTTTTATACTGTATAGTCATTCATTTAAATAATAGCCAACAAATTTATTTATATAATATTCTACATATTTATTATATATTTTTTCTATTTGTCATTATTGATGATAATTATTTTGCTCGAGAGGCAAGATATGTTACAATCCCTCTAGTTTTCATGCCACACATTTTTCTTCTTCAAAAATTCAATCCATTGACCTCTGAACAGGTTTGGTAATCAATTGGGCCCAAATAATTTCGTTAGTCCATGGCCTTGGTATAAGTCCATTCAATTACTTATGAATAGTACACGTAAAATTGGAAGAAGAGCAGATCACATCCATTCTCTAGAAATATGTTATTTTATCTTGTATTTTTGTGAAAAGCTATTTTCACAATATACTACCACCCTATATGATGGTATAAAAATTACACGATGTATTATCGCTGCACAAAAATTTTAAAAAATGACATTATTATTAAGGTGCAGCTAGTCCATTTTTCACAGTTTCACAAACTATAAAGCAGCTATATATTTGATCGATCGGTCAAAAATAATTATATTCTCTAACTAGATTTGAAGTTAGAGCTGCCCTAATTTAGATTTTTAATCATGGGGTCTGAAGTAAAGGGACAGATCAATGTGGTCCAATCCAACATGGATGACCAAATGTGTTGGGCCAATATTGACTCTAAATCAGAAATGCCAGATTTGTAAGGCAAGAATTTGCAAATACTCCATTTGATAATAACGCGTGCCAAATTAGACTATGATTCAAATGATTATATGCGTCTAATTAAAATATACTTTTGCTTTCTTCAAGAGGAAGTTGGTCAGCGTTATTTAATAGTACTACTCACTTTGTTCACTACACTAAAAATAAAGTTTTATTTTTATTTGTCCACTTTAGCATAGGAAGAAAAAAACAATTTCTTTCTCCTATTTTAACTATTCTTAGCTAGCTTTAACTACTATTTTAAGTCATTTTCCAAATTCATTAAAATATGGATATCATGGTAAAATATGCACAAGTTTTTAAAATACATAATGGACAAGTATAAGTGAACGGAAGAAATATAAGTTAGGCCTTTCTCGGAAAAGTGTGTTTCTACCATTGTATAGTTTTTATTGCAACTATATGTGATCATCTTCGCTTTTCTTTTAACTAACAGGAAATTGTGAATTCAACTCCACGTATTTGCATGAAAATTATATTATCCAAATGGATGTGCCCTCTCAAATAAGTAAAATACATGTAGTAATAATATTATGGAGTAAAACAAAGGGGGTAATGTCCACCAATTCCATGTGTTTAAATTTTCAAGAAATGAAGAATCACACGTAGACCGACTTGAGCATTCTATCTTATGAGGGTGGCCTTTTTTTTTTGACATGTGAATTATAGTTTCATTTGTGGGTATTCCAAATGCAAGAAAATAAAACGAAGAAAGAAGTAGCCAATTACTTAGTAGTATAATAAAGAAGAGATGGAGGGATAAGTTGACCAGGGTACATATCTGACTTCACCAGTAATTTATGAAAAACTTGTGAGCTAGTTAATTAGTTATGTAAACTTGCTAGTCGAAAAGAGATGTTTAACGTTTAGATATTCGTAACTAATTGTAAGATTAAGCAAGAGGATGTGTGGCACAAAGGTTTGTATGTTCAAAATAAGGGAAATAATTAATGTAGTTGCGTTGTAGAACATAGAGGAAACGATTAAACGGATGCTAGAATTTTTTTTATTTTTTATTTTTTTTGCCTTGATCCCTAAGAGAACTCCATCTTGACGTAATGATGTTGTATGTCAATTGTTCCTCGTTGACTAAAGAGATAAATACTAATGAGTTTATAGTCTTAAGTGAAATTTCACACACAATAGATTAATATCTTGGGTTGGGATCTCCTTTTAAAATCCATATCAATTGATACCAAAAAAGGTTGATCAACACTTCGAGTCGTAACTTAGAGTAGGGACCTAATAGAGTGGTAGGAATACTATGGCGATGCGTTTCAAGAGGGGTGCCGGTCATAATCAACCTGCCCAAAGAGAAACTTAAAGAATAAGATATCAATCGTGTCCAATTGGGCCAGATGGTTGTCAAGAGCGGTGGTTTAAATCAAAGAAGGGATGTCAATCGTGACTAACGAAATTGTTGGTCCTCAAGTAGACGATTGTTTATGCCGATTGTCCCTCATTCATTAAAAACTTTTTAGAAAATTTGCCCTGGTGTGTAATTTGCTTGAAATTATTTTACAACAATTTCAATTGATGGAGCTTAGATTAAAGCTCCAAAAGAAGGAAAAGAAAATATATTTGGGCCTTGTTTATCTAGGAGCGGTTTTCTTCACAAAGTTATTTCAACAGTAAACAAAAACCCAAGTGGACAATAGTGCTTAGCCCACTTGCCTAATTGTGACTAGCTAGTAGGGTTGAATTAAGTTGTTAGTGAGTGTTTTTCCAATAAATAAAGAAAGGCAAAACTTCACATATAGACAACTTAGATCCATTCTAACTAACTTCATGATCTAAGTTTTACTAATTACATTATATAGACATCAGTTAGTGACCAATGTTTAGGGCCTATTTATACAAATATAATTAACATTAATTTAAAAGGAAATGAAGAGTAATTAATGCCCATTATTATCTCCAACTTCCCCCAATATTCTCCTTCTATAATTGATCATTCAAGCTCATATATAACAGAAAACACTGATTATTCTCCTTCCATACTTGATCGTTTATTCTTCTTCCATACTTGATCGTTTATTTTCCTACCATAATTGCTCATTTTTTTTAGTACAAATGTATACAAACCAATTATACTTTATACAACTGAATTTTAACTAAATGTATATGTACAATTGTATATACAAACACATTAGAATTTTATAATTCGAATGTATAACATATGCATATGTATATCAGCTATGTATTGAATAAACATATACATATGTATATCAACACTATATTGTATAAACATATAATATTATACATATACAATTAAACGATTGAACATTTGTATATTAGGATCCTAATGCATTGATACTCATTCTAATTTGTAATACACAATATATAAAAATCAGTGCATATATATAGAAACAGTTATACTTATATGCATATGTATATACAGATATGCATATGTATACATACACAAACACAGAACAAATGTATACACACATGTATATGCATAATGTATATATGAACCAACACATAACAAATATATATATATATATATATACACACATGTGTGTGTGTGTGTGTATGCATATGTATATGTGTACCAACATAGAACAAACTTGTATACATAGATACATCATAAAACATACATCTAATACATTCATATGTATATAAAAATATACAATGCATAGCCACATACAAAAACATATGCCTGAATACAATTAAATCACCTATATACAATTATCAAATTCACTAAAATTGGATCAAATACCCAATTATGAAAACAATTCATCAAGATTCATTCTGTGAAATTGACACTAATATACAATTCGGTTTCCAAATTAAACACTCTTTTCTATAAAATTTCGAGAAAATTGAGATGAAGCAGACACATTACATCTACGGTTAATAAATGCTCAAATTTATTAAGGTTTGTCTCAAACATCCAATTGAATATGAGGTCAGAAAATTGAGAAGATTCCGCCGTGAACTCCACTGTTATCTCCCTTAACCACCGTCCTCTCTTTTCTCCATCTCTTCCCCCACCGATCATTCTGGTTGGACTAATTAAGTGGTGGTAAGTGGTGGCTCTGACGGTGGCGTAATACCGACGACAGTGGCGGCGGCAGCGGCGGCAGAAGCCGTTAGTTTTTTCATCTTATTCAGTGGAGTAGAAGTGGTTTGTCTTATTCTTCAAATCCCAATATATAAAGTACAAAAAAGAATCAACCTTTTTCAATTATTCAAACAAAAAAATCCTAAAAATTGAAATCCATGAAAATTGGTATTGAAAAATTGGAAGCTTTGTGAGAAATGCAGCAAAAAAAGTTGAGTGAATTGAAGAGAAGTTAATGATGAAAACCCTAGAGAGAGAGTATTGTTTATATACTTAGTGTAGATTATTTGTATATGAGGGCCCACATAAAAAATAGTTATAAAACTAACAAATAACTATCTAAGGTAATTATTTCAAACCTTAACCATGCCACGTAATTGACTTATTTTATCTATGGAGTGTAATTTTTCCATAAAATAAAGAAAACACACTAAACATTTTCCCCCAATCACTACATCCCTACTATATATATAGCCCTTTATAAATTTGAGTACGGATAAATTCTGTAGACTGTACATTCACTCTACTTTTATTTTTAGGATAAAGGTTTTGATATCAATGTAGTATTTGAATTATAAAATACTAGTTTAGGAGATTTACAGTTTTATTTATAGCGAAAACGGATTTGTAGCAACCACGACTCGTATCACTAGTCATTGAAAATCCTCACGAAATGGATGAATTTCCTAGATCCACAACCTAAATATCCTAGGAAGATGCAAAACATTTTTCTCTCTCTTTTGGATAGCTAAACCTAGCCGTCTATTAAGGTGGAACAATATTTCTCTCTTTTTTCTACAATCCATAATCGATATATTTATTCACCAAGGTTTAGAATTAAGGAGAAAATCATGCTAAAAAGTTAACGATCTAATTAACACCTTTTATGTTTAGACCCAATACAATAATTATTTCCAACATAATAAAACACTTCACTTCAACAAATCTCAATTGACACATATTTATAAACATGATATTCAATATTAAAAATGGGCTCATGATCAAGTGCACACTAGTTATTGAGCATTACATTTCCCAACCGCTTGGCTAAAGAGGCTCTTAACCTATACATATGAATTTTAATATGTTAGTTACCATTTTCATCAAATTACTGTTTTATTCTTATCTAAATATTACATGTAATTCTTAATACTTAACCTAATTTTTTGATATTTTACGTACCTACGTGCATATAACTTAAACCTAGAAACCAAATGGCAAAATTACAGTGCAAGAACGACAACATATCATTAAATGTTGTGGGGAACACTTAGTGAAGGGAGCATCTATAGCCTTGCATCCTCAAATGGGAATCCATTTATAAACCTCCGAAAGACGTGTCCACAATTTATATAGCTCCTAGTAATTAGTCTCGGCGTTCACTTTTATTTGTCGCGTCTCATTTTATAAAGTTAAATTGCATGAATTTTGATCAATATTTTAAGATGTTCTTTTCTTCATGTTAATATGAGAAGAATTGTAAATTATATAGTATTTTTTATATAGTTATCAAATAGTTAAATTTAAAATCTAAAATATTAAATTAATCTAATTTAATGTAACTCCAAAGATTAATTAAGTTGACTCTCATGAAGTTGACATGTAACAAATAATAATGAACGGATGGAGTATATATTGACGACAAATTTGCATATATCAACATGGAAGAAACAAATAAAACAAAAATTGCTCTATGGATTTACAACTAGATAATGGGACAAGTGCCGTTGAGTTAGCTACTTACATATATACACCACAAGTTGCAAGATTTTAGTGCAGTGTAAGTCAAAATTAATCAATGTCGATCTCTCAGTAAGAAATAATATTATTAAAAGAAGTTTGACGATTACAATTCATATGAATGTAAGGACATACAATGATCCATGCTTTCTTCAAGAACCATAAGGTCTTTTTTTTTTTTAAATTCTTTCATGCAATTAGATATACATGATAAAGTTTGTCGATGTAAAACAAAATAATGATCGAAATCTTCTCAAATTTCGATCATATAATTTTTTAAGTAGAGAGAGAAGACTCAACAAGACTGATTTTATAATATAGAGATCAATTAAGGTCAACAAACTATTGAGTGGGCCTCATGAGCAATGTTAGTGACTAATGCACTGAGTTGATCCCAGTGTAGCTCTATAAGCTAAGTCGAAAAACTAAAATCCAGAGCGATAGAACATGAAGAGAGAAACTAGTTGAGCAATTGATTCACAAAAATTTGATTGGAAAACAATTAATTTTAAAAAATATATAATTTTTCAATACAAAATGTTGAGGATATGGACGGAATGACCGGAAAATTATAAACTCTTTTGAAAGCCCTTGCATAACCGATAATGATAAAGTATTTCTCTAACAACGTTATCTTGAAAAATCATGAATTAATTCAAGGGCATCAACATGGAAAATGACAGTATGATTGTTTTTTATATAACTTAGATTGTGTGTAGGAACACGTTTTACATTATCTAGAAGTTAAACTCTATTTAGTAACTTGTGGTGCTCTACATTGCCATAGCATATAGCTAGATAATCGTACGTATGTATAAAAAATGGATCTCGTGAACTCTTTGTTATCCGATTAAACTCAAATTATTATGTGTACAATTTCTAAATATGTCTAATATTATCTAAATGCACTCATGGTAAAAAAAAAAAAGGTGAGTGGTGCATTAGTTAAGAGTTTATTTTAAGTCCTTTAGATCATGAGATAAAATCCTAGTTATTACTTTCTTTTTTAAAAAAAACTTTTTTGTCTAAAGAAGTCTTAGTTGCCTGCCTTTTCTTTAACGCAAAACCAACATTAAGTTTTAAAAAATAAGTTAAAAATTTTGTACGCGAAATTTGTCACTATAAAATTTTATATCTTTAGCTTAAAAATAACAGTACGCCGTGATCTTGAAATCCTGAATTCGTCTCAGGCTGGCTTCATATAAATACAAAACTATTATTGCATTATGACATTTCTTTATAATTATGGATGCAAAGTTTAAATATAAATTAATGTTTAAGAAACTTATTACTCGTAAATATATAATTTGATCTGCCGAGATAATAGGTGCATACGTAACACGCCCAACATCTGAAATATGCATAAGTTATTTATTTTTAAATATATTGTCTTTGTTTTATTTTATTTGTCCAGTTTGATTTTGCACATTCTTTAAGAAATAATAGCTGATACAAATATTTTATCATAATAGTTATATTAATTGAAATTCATCAATCTTAGGTATTGAAAAATAATTTGTGAAATAAGTAGCTATAAGGATAAAGTATAACAAAATAATCTTGATGTGATAAGTAAATATGATAAAAATGTATTTTTAATATATTGGATAGTTAAAAGTGAATGAAGCTAGTAACAAAAATAAGACACTGAACAATTCTTACCACATGATACAGGACAGTTTTTAATAAATGAATATAAATAGAGGAAGGTTAAAGCCGCTATACATAAATGCTCTTAATTCACATTATCAACAGCCACCTCTCAGTTAATTATATCTCCATTATTAAACATTAATGTTCTAAATTTCTGCCACTCCCCCATGCCATGCATGTTCAACTGAATCTCAACCTTCACTTATCTTAAATATTTCTATCAACAGTTCCTAGTTGAAAAAAATATTGCTGAAGAGATAAGATCTAATGTTGGGAAGAAAATTAAGAAAATTAAGAAAATTAAGAAAATCAAATCAAATCAAATACTTTAATGTTTTTGAAAGCTAAAACTTTGCTAGCGTATTTTTTGAAAATTTATCTTCAAATATCAGTTTGGTCATGAAATTTAATAAGATTTTGTACATTTTCAAAAGAGTCGGGTTTTTGGAACTCCCACTTACAAAACTTTAAATTTATTCCAAGTAAAATTCATGTCGAAACACGACTTAATATTTCAAAAATCGAAACTTCACAAATTCAAAATTGAACCTCAAATTATATGATCACGCGAGAGTATGTTTCAATCAACTAACACTACGGTGGGGATAATAGATCCATGTCCTTAAAAACACCCAGTGTTGTCACTTGTCACAGCCTGAGAAGTACACAAGTCTTGAGAGAAAGTGACATGCATTTTTTGCTTCTTTTGGAATATATCTATCTAAAATTTGTGTGATATTTTAAAAATTTGTTTATGTACAAATTAAACTTTGAGCTTAGAAACACCTTATATAATAAAATTAGCAGAGAGATATTTATTTAGTTACATTAGATATATAACATGCTCTCATTTATGCAAATGAGATTCATTTTGTAAAAATATTTTGTAATCTAACTCATACCAATATATTGAATTCAGTGACCTCTCATATTAGATAAATATTTAATCCTCCTAAACAATATTGCATTAATCTCAACAAGCCATACTAGATTTCAATTCCATAAGCAAATACAAATTTCTCTTTCAAGCTATGAATAAATTTAATATAGCTCTTCCAAGAAAATCTCAATGGTGAGATAGAAAAAAGTACAAATGTCTAAAGTTTTACAACCAAAAAAAAAAATAAACAGCTTGGTGGGTGCACTAAGATTTATAGTGCAATCAATTACACTCCCCTTTGGAGTTCTTTTCCTACATCAACTAGCAATTTAGACTCCTCTAATTCTTTTCCATTTGGCTTTTTTACAAACTTAACCACAACTCCATTACCATTATTCTTGTTCATTAACCTTGTACTACTTTGTATCATGCCCATTGATCTTGACTTACTCAACCTTACTGTAGGCATCTTCACAGCCAATCCTCCTTTCCTTCTAACCGTCTGATTACTATTATTGTTAACCAAATCCAACGGTTCAGATGCAATCTCACCAAGTGATCCAATAGATTTTGACCTAATAACTGGTTTTATTTTTTGACCAATCACAACACTTCCTAAATCTACGCTCGTCACATTGGATACTTTCCTATTTCTTCTACTACCGATTCTCGAGATCTTGACCATTTCCATACTTTCATCCAACGGCTCATATTTAACCACGCGTGTCGATTCTCTCACGCGTCCTACGCGCCGTCCTATGTTGTTCCATATTGGATAGCTCATTCGTTTATGCACTTGTTTTAACCACTCCACCACCTCCGCCATCGCCGGCCGTTTCGCCGCCGTCTTACGGACGCAACTCGCTGCTACCACCGCCAGCTGCCGTAAAGCTCCGTCGTCCTCCGGCGAACTTATTCTTTGGTCAAATATATCTGTATACTCGCCGGATTTTATCAGCGGCACCGCCCAATCCACCACTGACGGCGGACTATAGTTAACGTCGATTGCATTTCTCCCACTGATGATTTCCAACAACAAAATACCAAAACTGAAAACATCGGATTTTGTACTGAGATCACCAGGTGCAAGATAAGCAGGATCCAAATACCCTAACGTACCCGCTGGAGGCGTACTTTTAATGACAACGTCTTCAACATGACCTCGTAAAGACAATCCAAAATCACCAAGACGAGCACTGAAATTTCCATCGATAAGAATATTAGAGGATTTGATGTCCCTATGAATCACAGGTGGATTAGAACAATGCAAATACTGCACACCCCTCGCAATCTGTAGCGCAAATCGGACACGCCGGGTCCAACTAGGAGGTTTAGAATCACAATGAAGCAATTCGTACAAAGAACCATTAGGCATAAACTCAACAACAATCAGTTTATTCTGTTTTGAATCCACTGCATAACCCAACAAGTTAACTAACCGGGGATGATACACTCGAGAGAGGATTTCGATCTCATTTTCAGCTGGGGAATTACTAGAACTATGACGGGGTTCAGCTAATTTGCTTTTCTTGACTGCTGCAATGAGTTTATATTGATGTAAATGAGCTTTGTATACGTATCCATGGCTACCTTTACCAAGAAGGTTATCTTGAGAGAATGCATTGGTAGCAGAGTGAAGATCAGAGTAAGAAAACTCTGTGATTTTGAATGGTCTTTGGGTATGGTTAAGCTTTTTACGATTCTTTTTGAAGTTGTAAGAATCGCAAGTTGCAATAGCAGATTCGGCATTGCATGAAAGAAAACCCATAAACAAGAATTAAGAAAGTATTGTAATGAAGAAAAATTGGGTGTTTGAGGATTAATGAAGAGAAAGGGGGAGAAAAGTATGGTAAGAAGAGAGAAAAAGGAGGCCATAACCGGGGAAGAAGAGTGGGTGAAAGTTTGAGGTGGTCGTAAAGACAAAGCGGTGGTAAAAGGACGGATTATTTTTTCTCTTTTTTATTTTTTAACAGCTTTTGTGAATATCGATTTGAATGGAAACTATTGAAATGTGGATTCGCATCCTCTCTATTTTTTTTAAATTTTTGTATGGATTAAAAACATATGTCATATAATAAAATTAATAGTTGAGATTTGATTAGTTAAACTAAATTCTAATCATAGTTATTTACTTTTATATAATTACTGCTTGAATATTTTTAACAATTCATTATATCTTTATTAAATATATTAAAATCTTTTCTTTACTGCCATGAGTATATATTAAAGAAAAATTTCCTAAATATTTTTTATTTTTTTAGAATTTTCATAATTTAGTTAAAAGTTTTATTTTTCTAATTAAGTATTCAAAAGAGCTACTTTATCTAAAAGGTAATATGGACAATTTTTAGGGAGTAACAAGAATTTGAAGTTGAGTGATAAAGTTTATTTTACTCCTAAAATTAAAACAACATCATGCCACAATTTTTAACTTTTTATTTGAAAAATATTATGTGAGAAATGACAAACGTTTGCCCAAAAAAAAAGTAAAAAATTCACTACACGGCAAAAATTACTCTAAGGAAAGAAAGAAAAGATTTAATATATTTAAGAAAGATATAATTTAGATAAATATATAATGGATTGTTAAAAATATTTAAGGAGCAAATATATGAAAGTAAATAACTATGATTAGGACTTTACTTTGACTACTTTGACTACTTTAACTAATCAAATCTCAATCATTAATTTTAAATAATGACAAATATCTCCCATTCAAGTAAGAAATTAGATAAATGGAGAGATGAAAAATGAAGAAGAGTTGGATCCATGAAATGTGTAACCCCGATAAAACAGTTAAAAAGGAAAAAAATAGTTTTTTTTTAAACAAAAAAGGAAAAAAAGAAAAAGAATGAAAGAGGAGGGGGAAATGATTAAGTTGGTCCTTAATGTATGGATTTTGTTTCATTTGGTCCTTAATTTATGAACATGGTGAAAATAGTACTTAATGTATGTCACAAAGTGATTAATTTTGATTTTGAAACATATAATAAACAAAGATAATTGCTATTTTTGTTCTTAAAACAAATGGAAATTCATGTGCATTGCATGTAATTTATCAAACAATAATAATATATTTTTTTATAATTTCACAAGTAAGGTTTGAAAAGATTTAGGATATACACGGACCTTATTATACCTTTATAAGATAAGAGATTGTTTCTAAAGACCCTTGGCTCAAAACGAAAGTTATAAACAAAGGTGCCTTTTTGTATCATTCAATGAATTTTAGTAAGATTTGATTTTTTTTTTTATAGTTTTATGGTGAAAATATTCAATGGAGTATGGAAGAAAGCTTAGGATTTTTTTGACTGGACTAAATAAGTTGTATATGAAGGAAGATGTTAAGGATCGTAGTTAGAATTGTATTTTACTAAAATAATTTTTTTTTTATAAATATTTTAAAACTCTACATTTAACTGATATTACTAATATGAGAAAAATAAAATTTTCTTGATTTGTTAAAATGAACAAGTGAAAAAGAAAATTTATTTTTAATGTAGGGGCCAAATAAAAAAAATGAAGTAGGAGTACTATAATCTATCCTTCCTCATATAGCTTAAGACAAAATTGATCACTTTTTGAAGTACATTAAAATCATTTTCATCATGTTTTTACATTAAGGACTAATATGAAACCAATCTCATACATTAATAACAATTTTGATCATTTTCTCGAAGAGAAGATCGGATTGCTAAATACGTCCTCTAATTATGTCTTTTGTAACAATTTGTCAATATTGGCTACAAATTTGATTGACTTAGTCCTTTGACTTTGTTAATGGCAAAATAATCTTTTGACAATATAATATGTGCTTTCCGTCCTTTGAAAAATACTCTCAACATTTCATACTTTACAGCTTAATCTCCCTATTTATGTTTGGACTGTTTGGCTGAATTTTTATATTTTTATCTTTTTCTTATCGTGCTGGAAATATATATATATATATATTTTTAATAAATATGACCACGTGCATAAAGAACATAGGGCATATTTGATTTTAAAAAAGAAGGTGTGCCTGCTAGGCCCAAATCACTTGAAGAAATGGGAAACATGTACAAATTAAAGTAAGGGACAATATTTTACGAAGTTTTATTTCAAATTTAAAAAATAGGAAGGGTTAAAGTTTAAATACGAAAAACTAGAGGACGATTAACTTATATTCTCTTCTTAGTTAAGAAAAAAAATGAAACAGTAAGCTCTTGAAATTTGCACCAATGCATATGTTACTTTTCCTTTTAGTAACGTTGACGTTATTATAAAAGAAGGCTTTGTTTTGCTTCAAGAGATAAAAGTAAAGTTACTTGTCGATTATGAGATGCAGGAACACTACGTAGTTGCAATAACTAATGGGGTATAACAATAACATACTCTCACAAGTAGAATTTGAAGAGATTAGGTGTACACATATTTACCTTTGTCTTTATAGGAAAGAAATATTTTTGATAAATTCTTGACTCAAATTAAAAAATATAGGATCTAGAAGGCGCCAAATTTCAATAGGAGGACCTAGAATTTAAACAACATAAATTCAAGTTTAGCATAAATTGCTTTAGCTTGTTTGATTTATTGAGTTAAAAACTTATATTTATAATTCTTTAATAACCTTTTCAGTTTTCATTATACATATGAACCAAAACTACTAATGTAACGACCATACGGGAAGGATAGGTTGATGAGGGAGGGTCGAAAACAACAAGTTTGCTAGGTCTGTTGAATAAAAATAAATACCGTAATATGTACTATCATGGACTAGAACCGTGACTATTAGATTCAAATAACGCATGTAACAAAAAATCTACTTAAAACTCTGAATTTCTGTGTAAAGTAAGAGAAGTTACCAGAATAGTAACTTATTCAAATGAAAAGTTGATAGTTGTAAATTGTAATAGTCAAAAGTTAGTATAGCGTGCAAAATGGCTAAGGGAAAAGAGGGGGGATTATATCGGGGACGTGATCTAAATATAGTAGGGTCCCATCATTTTATCTACTTTAATTATTTGCTGCTTCTCTTCTCTGCTTTTTATAGTCCCCTTTTTTCAGTTATAATATTCTAGTGGTGTTCTGTTTAAATTATTGAAGTTTCATAGAGTACACTCTAACCATGTACAACATATACAACTCGGAATTTCTGTACTATTCAAAATTTTAAAGAGTACTGTATTAGTGGACTCTAAGCGACACGATGTAAATTAGTAACGTGTAGGGGCAGGGGCAGGCAAGATTAAGGGGTTCATTCAAACCCCTTTCGACATAATATTAATCTATTTGAACATGATTGATTTTTTTTTTATATACATACATATATATAGTAAATATTAATCGCACTTTGCCTTCTACTAGCTAGTAATCTTTTGTTTCCTTATGAAAAATGTTACGAATCTTGGAAGAAGAAAAGGATAAAACAAGGTGGGGTTAATGACTTTAGACTAAAGATATAGGTCTATTCGCTATCAAGTATGAATTTCAATAGGTTAGTACTGAGTACTACTTCACAATAATAATTACATATTTCGTCTTTTTTTTTTCTTCTTTTTTTTTTTATCAACATTTGTCCGTCCCCTTGGCGTTTATTTCAAACAACAAAGCTAAACGGACACCTAACTATATTATAAATTTACAGTTGTCAAATCCAATTTTTTGTGGATAAATAGGTAGCTTTTCATTTCAGCTACGTACCTAACTTAGTTTAATTGGCCCTTCAAAATCATTAACTTTACTGGTATACTAATTAATCTGTACGTCGTATTAGCCCAAGTGCCAGTTAAGCTAGTACTCGAGCAAGTACAACAAAATAGTAAAATACAATAATTCTTAGTGACGTTTGTGTTCATTATGTTAATCGATGAGTTTCTGGACAATATAATAACGCAAACTCATGAAATAATACACCGTAAATAATATTTTGTTTTTGTGGTCTTCAACGAACTATATCAATAACTCAATGGTTTTCAATTTAATAACCGCGATTAAGTTTCTTACTAATCCCTCCGTCTCAAATTAGTTGTCGTTCTTACTAAAAATATGTGTGTCAATATACTTGTCTTTTAAGAATTTCAAGATCAATTTAATTATTTTTTCTTATTTTTTCGTTAATAATAATTATTCTTGAAGAGTACAAATACTTTAATTGTGACACATAAATACAGTAAATATTAATTGAAAAGAGATTATATAGCTTAAGACACAAAAAGGGTAAAATAGTGAAACACCCCTCTTATTAATATTTTCTTAAATGACGTGTATAAGAAAAACACGACATGCACTTTGAGACTGAGAGAATAGCTTTATCTTGTTGAATGTTCTATTTAAAGAGTAGTGAGTACTCTACTTAATTAGTTTTTTTTGCTTGGCGTTTAGCAATCATATATTAATTAGGTGTGAAAGGGACTAGTTAAACCGGTATCTCAGTGCCTTAATTAATTAATTAATCAATTCTCCTTGATCTAGTCATTAAATCTTATTTCTGGATTTACGTTCTTTAGTCAAGTTCATAGGCATCATTTTTGAAAATGAGAGAAAGAGATTTCTTCTCCAACTTAAAAAAGGGTAGAAAATAGTTTTTTTTTCTCCTACTAAAAAAAGAGTATTCCCTCCGTTTCATTTTATATGGCCTACTTCAACCGGATACAAAATTTAAAAAATAAGAGAAGACTTGATGATGTTTATCAAATTGTCTTTTATTAAAAATATAGTACTACTATCTTTAATTAAGTGGAAACCTTATAAGTGGGACCAATAAGGGTAAAAGAGTAATTGTACTTTTAAAAAAGTTATTAAATAAGGAAATGTGACATTCTTTTTAGAACTGATCAAAAAAAAAAATAGATTACATAATATGGGACGGAGGGAGTACTATATAAGGGAAATAAACGTGGGAAGATGGCAGGCAAAGACTAGGACGTTTAGAGGAATGGGCTATTAATTCCACTCAAATTTAGAAAAGAAAAAAAACTAACACAAATAGTCGCCTACTAAAATAATTCTAGTCAACAAATATATTTTTATATATATTAATATATAATATAAAATATATAAAATATTCTTAATACAAAATTATGTACGGAGTATATATTTTTTTTAATATATATTTAATTAGTAAATATAATTATTTTTAACTGGCCAATCAAAAATGTAACTTGCAGAAAGCTACCAACTAATTTCTAACTATAGATTGGCCATTTATGTCCCATCCAAGGAGAAAAAGGTCCGAAGACCATCTTCTTAACCAACCAGTATTAATGTCCACATGCATATGTTTTCTCTGGCCATTTCTATCGTTTTTATGTTGTGAAGTACATTGATTTTATTTTATATTGAGTTTATGCAATAATAATTAATAACTTAAAATAAATAGGTGTTTGATCATGAAAATTTAATTTTTTGGAATTAGAGTAAAAGTTGGAGTTGAAGTTATATTTGGCCATAAAAAAAATTAAAGTTTTTTTTGACTTTTTGTGAGAAAAGTATTTTCACTTTTCCAAAAAAAAATTTTACTTTAATGAAATAAATTTTATGGATAAATACCATAAAATTTTACTTTTTTTTTATTAAAATGAAATAAAAAAATTTTATGACCAAATGGGTCCTAAAAGTCCGTGATATATTATAGTGGGTTAATTTGCAGTGTAAAAAATTCATATAATATATATTGAAATGACTATTTAAATATACATTTATTGTATGAAACAAAAGACAATGAGTAATGTTAAGCAGCCTTCTGAAAATACGAGTGAGTTGTCACACGTATGTATGGATCTTCTTATCTTTGATTGAAGTTGTAGTTATCTTAAATAAATAAATATCCGCCACCATAATAGTAAGGTTATGATAATGATTTCTTGATTCCTTCCTATGTATTTCAGTAAATATCTTTTTACTATTTTATCTGGAGTCGTCAATATGGGACCCAACCTAGAATTTAATAGAATTGAGCTAAAATTTTTACAGTTTATTTAAGAACAGAGTTTTTTAGTCCGATTCAAATAAGCTTGTAGGCCAATGGAGCTTGAGCAATATGAGTTGGGCCAGCCCGTGGAATATGCTTGATAAAGATGATGTGGTGGTGTTGGATATGCCATAAGTATCATAAAAGTTTTTTTTGAGTTTATTTTTACTTTTAATAGATTAAATATTGACATTTTTTTGTGTTTTATTGTGATCTAATTAAACAAAATTAGGTTAGTATTGCTATTTAGCTAGCTATATTGTTACTTATTAACTGTTTAGTTTGTTTATTAATATCTCTATTTGAGTTGAACGATATCATGTCAAAAGTTATTTCGTTTTGCAGATTATTAAAAAAAAATTTGTGTGAATTTGAGATTTGATTAACAAATAGTAACATCATGAAATATTATTTTGAAAATATTCATGTTATTAATATTTTAAAATTTAAATTAAAATTATAAAAATAATATTTTTAAAAAATGGATTGACCCGTGGATGTCCGCAACCCACAGAGTAATAGATTGGGTCTGCCCATATTGACAGTTCTAAATTTTTATCATAATTTCTTTTATTTTAATATATATATATATATATATATAAATTAACAAAGAGTTTATTAGAAACAACCTCTTCACTTTATAAAAAAAACAAGAAATAAGATCTATATACACGTCATTCTTCCCGGACTTCATTGGTGATATCATTTATGTTATTGTATCATCTCTAGTTTTCTTCTCTCTTTAAAACAAGAAGTTCTGGTTTTTGAAAATATTTTCTTACGAAAAGTTGTATTTATTAAATTTGATTAATCCAACCGACAGAATATCTGGAAATTCGTGCTCAAAATCTTGATATAACTCCAATAATAAGAGTAGTTGTATGTATAGAGTATCCTAAAAACGAATTTATTTTATTAAAGTCAATCTGAATAGGCTCCCAATTCTGCCTTTTTCATAGGCTTTGTCCACGAGGCAATACTGGTGTCCTTATCTATGGCATTTTTTTGACTTTAAGGTGCATCCAATTTGAATCTACATGCCGCTCTAATATAAAGTTGTGTGGGAGATACTGTAGGCGGAGTCAGAAATTTCAATATGAAAGGCAGTTCGGCGAATGAAATGTAATATTAGTGGATGCTTTGACGATTAGAACTTATGGGTGACCTGTAAATCAATACAAAGTCGATTTTGTGTATCGTTGCTGCAAGACGATTTCATTTTAGGAATTTCAATAATAGAGGTTTTTAAGGATTCGTTTAGCCATACATTTTTCAAGTAATTTTTTTTAAAAAAAACTTAATAAATAATATTTTATTATATAATTTATTATTATTTGATAAATATTTTTAACAAATAATCCAAATTCCTAAATATTAAAAAAAATTATTAATATTTGGGCCAAATTTTATTTTTAGAAAAATTTTAAAAGTACAAACTTTACACTAAACTTTTATCTTTTATAAAACACCCACTATTTATTAATCCCAACTAGGGGTGTCAAAGTGAGCCCAAATTAAGTGAACCCGTCCAACCCAATCCAATATTTATGGGTTGGCTCAAGATAATTTACAATTGGGTTCAATCTCAACTCATTAAACCTAAACCCATTTTTAAAAGATGTTCAATTGAGCCCAATTCAATCTTCATTTCAACTCATTTAATAAGGAACATGATTTCCTTAATGAAAGAGGAGAAAACAAGTGACAACTAAATTATTTTATAAAAAAAAAATTAATTTTTTTTTTCTCACCCCCTAACCCACTCCACCCTCGTACCCCACGCACATGCCCCTCCCCCCACTCTCGTCCCAAGAAAAAAAAAATATTTAATTTTTTTATTTCTTAAAAAACTTTTTTTAAAATATTTTTTGTCACCCCAAACACACACACCCCTCCTATCCCCCCCCCTCCCCCCCTCCCCCCCTTACAAAAAAAAAGATTAATTTTTTAAAAAGTAAAAATAAAATTTTTTTACGGAGAATATTTTTCCTCCATACCGAACACATCCATAGTATATTTTATTTTATTGGTATAATATTTTGTGACTTTCATTTTCGTATTAAGAACTTCATTTTTTATTTTTTTGAGTTGGAATTCAATTTATAGTTACAAGAGGTAAATATCAATATGTTAATATTCTTAAAATTAAGTGGGTTAAATTGGGCGAATCAAGACCCAACCCAATTTTTAGCCCATTTTAGCCCAACCCATATGAACCCAAAGTAAATTTGGGTTGGATAATTTCTAGTTCAACCCATTTTAATATCCTCAATTTTAGCCCAACCCATCCATTTGACACCCCTAATCCCAACTAACATAAATAAATTTATGTGAAATTAGATAGGAGTTATGATGTTTGCCTAAATGAAACAAATTAGATAGCTAAGTTTAATCTTTCAAGAGTGCTAAAGCATATCATATGACCTACAGGAATGCTAAGCATTTAGGAACATACAAACCAAAGTGAAAAGGCAAATTATATGATAATACAAAGTAATGTGAGTAGAACTTAATACAAAGGAAATGTTTCTTTTTAACGTTCCTAAGTATTGCATATTTCTTATTTTTATAATACAAACTCATGGTTATTTTTAATAGTTTTTAAAATTTTGTAAATCATATTTTTTTAAAAAATGAAATACATTTTTCAAATACTATGGTCAAACACATGGTGAAACTTCACCAAAAAATGGCATGCCAAAAATATTTGAAAATCTATGGCCAAATGCTAACTAAGAATTACGAAAAGTTGCATTTAGGATTTGAACATATAAGTATTTTTGTTATGTTACGAAGATTCAAAATTGTATGTATGTAAAAATAATTAATTCTACCTTATTTATTAAGTATAACTTTTTGATGAAGGAGATCTAGGTTCTTGCATGTGATTCCACCATTAATCTTACCTAAATTAGAGGTTTAGAGTTTGTGCCTTAGAAATAGAAATATTTTTTGGATGGAGCGTGATTTACCCCCTTAGTGAGACTACCAGACAGTAATTCCCAGATGATTTACAAGAATGAAATTGGAGGTGAATGATCTTGAACTTTTGACGTTGCTTGTCGATGGCCAAAACATCAAGTTTAACTAGTTAAAACTTATTGAACTTAAAGTTTTGTCCATAAAGCATGTGGGGGTCAAAAATTCAACATCACTAATTTTCAATGTCGTTACGTGTAATTTCTTAGAGTCCAAATTAGTCAAATTAGTGATTTTTCAATATCGGATGACTAAATATAAAATAAATAACTAGTGGTGTCGGAAATTAGCGAACATAACATATTTCAAATTTGTTGTAAAACGATTTTTCATTATAAGATGTATGATATTTGAGTATTATGAGGGGTCACATTTTGATTTTCTTCCAAATTATTTTACAAACTCATTTTTATTACTCCCTCCATTTCATTTTACTTAACCTTCTTTTTAAATATAATTATTTTAAATTAGTTATTCATTTTTACAAATCAAGAATATTTTTTTTTTCATATTATTCTCAGTATTAAATAACTAAAGAAAATAATAATAGTTAGATTTAGAATTTCAAAATATTATTATTAGAGTTAATTTTATAAAATATATTTTTAATTAATATTTTTTTAATAAATATATCAAGTCAAAAAAAATCAAGCATTTTAAAACGGAGAGAGTACAACAACAACAAAAAAGTTGATGTTGCACTTCATTGTAATTTGTATGCATTCCAAATGTCAATGCCGTACAAGTCACGACGTATTACATGCAACTACCTGTTCAATTTTGCTAATTTTAACGTCAAAGAGTCAAAGACGTCAACTAAAATTATAGTTTTTCATTATGTTGAAAGTCACAATCACAATTAACCCCCCCCCCCCGCCCCCCCTCCTCCCCGGCCAAAAAAAAAAAGGTCACAATCACAAGTTGTTTATTTCTTCTTTGTAGAGAATCTAGAAATCTTAATTTTATACGCTATTCATAAATACTGAAAGGTACAAATAAAATCACAATAATTAATTACATTGAGTTATCAAATACTAATATTCTATTTTGAGTTTTATTTGATAAAAATACATTAAAGTCTGAACACATCCCATTTTTTTGAGATCATCATATTGTGGGATTAGATTGAGTATGCTATTGTTCATTGACTTCTTGTTTATCACTCATAAATTATGAGTGTCTAGAAGATGTTGGTCTCAACTTTATGAATGGATATGAACCAACCTAATACTTGCTTACTTGGTCTCTTGTCATCGTTATTTGAGAATTGTGATCTTCCTTATTCCTTAACCAAAAAAAAAAAGAGCGAAGACGATATCAAGCAAGACGACAATAGATTAATATCAGAAATATTATAGAGTTTAATTTATAATTTTAATTCCTTATTTATTACAGATTAAAACGAAAAGTGTATCACAAAAATTGAGACAAAGGAAATTACGTTGTATGCAAAAAGTCACACCTTGGCAATTGACCTTCAATGCAAAGTTACCTATATTGTCATAATATTCACAACGTATAGTGTTACTTTGTCTTTCTAATTGATTCTCATATGTTCTTTTTCTGATTGTTCGAATTCCAATAGCACTAAATAATTTGTAGTTATAATGAACAAAAACAAGAAGATGAATGTTGTGAACTTTACTACCATGAAAGCAATCTTTATATATTCCCTCACCCAAAATAAGGGGAAATTTTTTCATAAGAAAGGCCTATTTTTTTTTTTACACTATGAAAGAAATCAATTTTGTTATAGTTATAGCCCAGGTACACAAATCATCTGGGCCAGCTCTTTATCTTCAAAGGGGAAAATAATTTGAAGCCCAATGCCCATATTGGGCCAAGTAGTCACAGGAAATGGGAAAATACCTGTTTCGACTAGCCCAATGGATAAATTTACTTGAATGGACAGGGTTGTACATTATTTAGGAACTGAAAAGAAAAAGGAAAAATTACATCATACCACTACTTAATTTACCATAACTACTTAAAATTCAACCCTTTTAAATAATTACATAAATTCTTGATTTTAATTAAAAGCTTGGATATATCACAGAAGAATGTGATGTATCCGTGTAAAATTAAGTGATGTATCCGGAAAAATGTGATGTATCCGTGCAGACTAAATCAGGAATTTTTAGTAATATTGAAAAAAGTTGGAATAAGGAGTAATTAACTCCAAAAAGAATTGGGATTTATATTTTTTTTTTACGAAGAAAAAAAAACGAAATCTTGCATATTCTTTTAAAAATGTTTGTTTGTTATTTTCTTTTGTTAGTACATCATAAGTTCAACTTTGAGTAGTTGTGTCGCATCCTAAACTCATGATACATATTATTCGTTTTTTGCCTAACAAATCTGATGGAATTGTCCTTAGGGCTACATTAACATTAAGCTAAAAAATGTGTATATCATATAAGATGTGAGACTTATCTAATGTGTAATGTGTATCATTCTTCAAAAACATGTCAAACCTAAAATTCTCACTGTTCCTCTCTTTAACCAGACGCCCACTCTCCGTTATGGGCATCACTCGATTTTTATTTTCCAATTCGAAACATCTACTCTATGGGGAAGAGGTTAATCATTTTAGTTTGTAACTCTCATAGTTAAGCTACTTGATTTGATATAAAAACTGGTTGCACGTAAGTATTTTCCTATTTATGATTCTATTAACATTGTTGAGATGAAATTGAAATTACTTTTGTCAAAATATTCCATACTATATCTTACATTTAGATGTAAAGGATATATGTGCACTAAAGTTTTTACTATGCGCGTGATTTGGGAAAAGCCGAATTACAAGGGTCTATTGGATGCAATGTTATCCTGCATTTTTGCAAGAGATTATTTTCAAGACTTGAATCCTTGACTTCCTTGTCACGTGACGGTAACAATAAATTGTTGTGAATTTTTATTAATTTTTATTTTGGTCCAATCTAAAGAATTGTGTTATATCACGTCAAGTCCTTTTTCCTGTTGTTCTTTTCATGGACAGAAATTTACTCAGTCAAGTCTTCCTTCAAATTTGTAAAGTAAATGAAAATTCTATACCTTTAAAACCTTGAAGAAAATAAAAAATCTGCTTCCAACAACTATAATAATACAGTTATATTGTACTATGACTTCAATAAATCTTTCCAACTAACATGCCAAATTATAATGGAAGAAAAAATAAAAAGTCGAGGAAGTTTCCAGAGAGAATCCAATTCTCATGAATCATTCATTGATCATGAAAATGTTGTCCACTAAATGAGGATTGGTTCAAATGTCCCATCAATTTTTGGAAAGTCTTAACACTATTCATACCATAATTGCTCAGACTGCATAATATTTCGGCGAATTTAATCAAATGATCAATCTTCTAATTTCATCTTTGGTATATAGGATTAAAGCACGCAATCTAGAATAGTCCTTCTCTTTTTTCATTAGTCTAAATGCATTTTACACGTTTCTGCTTTATATATACCTTCACTATATTGTCTTTCTTACCAAATACAACTTCCTAACTATACAATTGCGTTTACTAATGACTATTTTATTAATTGTTTCAATGTTTACTTTATACTTAATGTTTTTCTTGTATTTTATACGTAATTAAGTAGGTGCTACAAACATCTATCAAACTGCAATTGAGCTGGCAAGCTAATCCTCAACTAACTCACTAATCATTTTATCCTCTGATGTGAAATTTCTCATTGTGAATTTAGATTGATCGAGCTTCAAAAGTACAGATACCGAATATCGAGAGGAAAACAAAGAGTATCTCTTAAGTGTTCCCTTATTAGAGCTTAGGCCTCAACCAAACAAGAGAAGATGTGACTTACCTTGTGTTCATTTCCCTATCATTGTTTGCATTATCTGTATTATTTACGTGGCATCTAGCTCTAATAGTCACAGATTTTTGCAGTTAGTGTTCAACTGATCAATAATGACACATTTTACCTGGAATTTTTTTTGTGGCTAAAAAATAAAGAAGAAAGAATTGACTAATCATTGTTTCCATATTTTAGTGTGCTGTCACTTGCTTAGCTTATTGGGATAAGACATTCAACAGAATTTTCCCATAATGTTGGTTGTTATCACCATTATTATTAGTGCTCCTACCGGCCCTTAAATTTTACTTGTACACACACAAAAAAGATGTCTATTCACGACTACTAAAGAACGGTCTATCGATAATATAGTAAGTGTAAAATGAGCGAGTTCGATTGAATTTGGTTGGAGTAAATTAAATTTGAGTTAATGATTTAAAGGTTATTTGAGTTGAGATAGTAAGTTTGAGTCAAGATGACCTAATAAACTGTGGGTTAAGAGTTCAACTCAAATCCAACTCTTACATAATCTTATTTGTTTCTTATGATTTAAATAATTACCGAATAATTTTTATTTATTTATTATGATTGTATATAAATTGTCAAGTAAAAAAATTTAGAATATTTTTTAACAAGATCTTCATAAGGCGGTCCTTCTCTGGACCCAACATATAGCATTAGGCTGCCCACTTCTCATAAGCTAATTGGATAACATTTTAGCCAAAGTCAACCCAAATTTTAGATTCGAGCAGCTTGCTATACTCTATTACTCAAGGACCTGAAGTAGGTCTAAATCGAATGCATCAAAATGAGTTGAGTTAATAAATAAATGAGTCAGTAATCCGTCCACACTTAATTAAGTTGAACAAGACATGGGCTAATTTTATCACCCTAGTTATTGATAACGAGATATATTCTGAATCAAGAAAAATCATGGTGTTAAAACACTTCTTTTTTCCTTTGTTCTTCCAAATGAACAGGCAAATTAGGAACAAGAAGAAAAGTAGAGCTAAAGTTAAATATGTTACTCCATTAATCCTAGCTTTACATTGTAAATTTCTCAATCATAATTCAAAGCGTTCCAATAAATCAAACCCAATTTTTTTTTCTCTACATAAATTTGTATGTGTGAAATTTCAGAACCACCAAAATTACAACACACCCAAAAAAAAAAAAAAACACACAAACATCTACAAATTAAACTCTAGAAAATTAATTAGCTTGAGACTTCTTCCAAGAGCTTATACCTTCTTACTCTATTTTTAAGTACCTTTCTTGTAATCCCTCTATTTGACATTTCTTCTGATTTTGTCCTCCTTATTTTTTCTTCAATATTCACATCATCAATATTCACCCTTTTTCTAGCAACCATTAATGAGGGAGACTTTTGTAATTTTTTGATGGGATTTTTCTTGACAAGTTGAACCTTCAAATTAGAACTCTTTAATTTCCCCTTTGGACTTGTTCTTCCAATAATATCATTTTCATTTTTAATGATCAACTTTTTCTTCAACTTTGGACCATCTTGAATATTATGATCACCTGTAGTAGTATTTTTACATGATGATGATGAATTTGAAGAATTTTGTGTCTTTTCTCCAGATATCTCTTTTGGACTCAAACACCAATTGCAAATTCTGTAAGACTCAGCTTTTGGATACAAATTGCTACAATATCTGCAAAAAAAAAAAAAAAAAAAATTGAAAAAGGAGGCTTTTTAATCACTATATTTTCAAGAAAATCTAAGAAAAGAGCGAAACTAAATTATGTTAATTAAGGTCAATCTATACCACTCCCATCATATTATGTATACGATACAATATATATGATAACTTATTAGAAATACAAAACAACCAATCAGAAATGTCACAAAATCTCCAGCTCCTCGGAAATAACATAGTTAAGGAGTAGCATAATTAAGAGAGAAAAAAGATTTCAAGTTCGTACCTGTGTTGAGATCTAAATTGGCAAATTTTGCATTTGAAAAGCTCAGAAGATAAGCCATAATCTCCACACATGCAGCACTCAGTGGCTCCTCCTCCTTTGTTGATTGTCATATTTGTGTCATTTCTAAAAAATATGGACTATAAATTCCCCTTTTCTGAGGGATTTTAATTGTATGTAATATATGCACATATATATAGATGTTATATGTATACGTGTGTTTGGGTGTGTGGGTGATGGGCTAGGGGTCTAGGAGATTGTCTGCCACACAAGAAAAGAAAAAGATAGTACCATAATAGAAGGGAAAGATTTTTTCTTTCTTTCCCACCTCTTTGTTTAATAGCACATTTGATCCCTTGATTATTGGTAAATTTTGGTTTTAGTCCCCGCGATACCTAACAAGTAACACGGCCAAAAATACCGAGCAAAGTTGTTGGCCTGAAGAGTGAGCCAAATCCGTAATATCAATGACAAAAAAATGAGGTTCAAGTAGATAAACAATAGAAGGTCGCAATATATTTCTATCGTCATTCTCCCCAGAACTTAAACACATTTAATCTTGAATCAATTAAAATACATAGTTTTGGTTCATTCTTTCATTAAATTAAAAGAATAACTAACCATTTAACTATTTAGTTATTTATGTATTATGTTAAGTTTGTATAACATATTTCAGACATAAAAGGACTAAAACCAGACCTTTCAATTAATAAACTAAAATTGTTGATGAATCAAATTATACGATGACCAAAATAAAAATTTATCAATATCTAGGGACCAAATAGGCTATTATTTTTTGTTTCTTTTGTAGAATTGCGTATGAACGTTAGAAATGAATCATCATATCAGTTTCAAGGGTCCCGTGAGTGACAAGTTTGTTATTTATTGTAATTTCCCAATTAGTTGTTGAAATGAAACCGTGGGACACACGTAGCTATATATATATTTATTTATTTTAATTTGTTTAAAATTTAAAATTTATTTGAGTGGACATTCTTTCATTGGTAACTCGTTTTCATTTTTTTATTAAGACTACCTGACTAAGAAATGAAAAGAGAAGTATAGAAGTCTATGATAAATAAAGTTGATTTGACATATAACATAGGACATTATTTAATTTAAAAAAATTTAAAAGTTGATAACCAAGATCAATTTATGCAAATTGTGTAGTAAATTATTTTGGTTTGCCGGACACGATTGATGCAGAGACTAGCAATTTGAGGAAAAGGAAGTTAATTTTATGCTTCCTTATTTTTTTTTTTTTTTTTTTCATTCTTTAGGCCTTAATTGGTGGAGAAAAGAAGTTCATTTTAATCCATCTATTATAATTTTAAATATGAATAATTTACTCCTTCAAAAGAGTAATTGTAATCGATTCATATATACATATATATTAGGCTTAAGTTAATTCATAATCAACTCCTTAAATTTATCAAGATATTTTATTTAGACACTCAAATTAAGTTATGTTTCAATTGAACAACTTAACTCTTAATAAAGTGTTTCAATTAGATACTTTTTGGTTCAAATTCTGTAAAAATTATTTTGTGTATCTCATTTGTCTATTAGGTAGTTAAATTAATCATATAAATATGTCATCTTTTTTAACTATAGCATGAACCTCAAGTAGAAAATGTTGGGGTTTTACGACTTATTGAGTGCGTATACTTTTAAAAATGACATATTTTATGTGATTAACTTAACTACATAACAGATGAATGAAAACACACGGGAATTATTTTTTTCCAAAATTTGAATTTAAAGTGTGTAATCAAAAGTTGTGGAAGGCTTCTTCAGCCCGGCAAAACCAAAATGGAATGCTTTATCGTGTACGCAATTCTCATTACATGTATTAACTATACCTGATGAACTTTCCAAATAAATAAAGGGGCTATGGGACGGCAGAGATACATTTATGATTTAAATTTGTTGAGTTCAACCTTGCGATACTTTACTGCTAAACTTTTAGGAGTTTAAAATTTAATGTTTTTTTTTATTTTTTATAATTTAAGTATTCTTTACGCGTAACTATATAATTTGTCGAATATATGAGTTCAATTGAATTCATTAAGCGGCGTTTCCGGAAGAAGATGAAGAAGGATTCTTTGGTGACATAGCAAGACAGTAAGTGGTCCACACGTTGAAAACAAAGAAAAAATGACAACGTAATTTCAAAACTCTCAACAACCGCTGCTCCTAATCCTATATATCAGAACAAAAATTCATTTTATACCAAATTTTGATATATTTTACTTGAGTCGAAGATTACTAGAAATAACCTTACTTTCATAAGGTAGAAATAACTGATAAAATTGTATACATATCATCACCCTCCCAGACTCCACTTGTGAGATGTTGTTGTTGTTGTTATTATATACCAAATTTAGACAATTAATAGATATAATTGTCGGACTAGTTTCATTTGATTTTATGGAATGTTGCACTAGGTTAGATGTGCTTCCTACATAAGTTCAAGATTATTTTATTTTTTTGCACCTTATGTAGTCAATTTTTAAATCAAATTAATGCCTCCCGCTAATCACAATCAGTGCAGTCATCACGTTTGAATACCATTTATTCACCCATGGCCGTACCCTTTAAATTGATAATTTAACAGTCATTTCCTTAAATAATCAAAAACCACTTGCTAATCTAAACAACCAAGCCATATTGATTTTCTTCCTTTTAATTTTCTGCTTCGTCTTCTTCTCATCTTTTAATTGGATGGTTATCCACAACATTAGATTCTTATAAATATTCAAGTTTATATTCTTTTCAAGAACTTAGGCTCCCATTGGCCTTTTGTTTCAAGATTGAAATGAAACTAAATCGGTCGACCAGTTCATTCCCACTCCAGAAGTTCACCATAACCATACAAAAGCTGTATGAGTTTCCATAACGAAAGAGTTATTTTGATGTTGGTAGTTTCTAAGCTTCAGAACCTTAAACATGATGAAACCCTCGTTAAATTCGTTCGAACTATTAAAACGGAATGCAAAAAATTGGTTAAGTGACTTAGCTAGGTAAGAATATATATATATATATATATAAGTATTCATAATTTTGAGAGAGTTCTGTACCAACACATGGCATGCACCTTTTGGTTGTAAAGTGAACACGGGAAATAGATAAATTTACCAGGAAATAATTGTACATCAATGTCCCGAATAACCAAAGGAAATAACCCACTCGCAAGTAGTCATTTTCTCCTTTCAGTGAAAAATATTTTTGTTAAAGAAAGCACTTTGCAACAAATCAAAATAACCGAACACTCAATGAACCAAGACATTTTCTGCCACACAGCCACAGTATAACAGACGATTAGCAGACATTCTCACCAACATTAAACAGTTGAAGCCAACAGAACTGCAAATTATTAATCAGAGCCTCGATCATCAAAGACGAGGAAGATGAACCACGTTTTACCTTAAATTTATTACTATGAAACATAAGAGGGATATATATTTACAGAAACCTTGCAGGAAGAGAGGACAGTTGAGAAGAATTAGAATATGATACAAGAAAAACCAAATTATAAATTACAACTTGATAAATTTTCAGCTGGTCTGGGATCCAAAATTTTCAATCGACTTCGTTAAATGTACATTACACTCTTTCTCCTTCCCAAGCCAGTTTGTCCAACAGATAAACTTCATATCCAGGCATCTGTAGTAAAACACATGTCAATACAAGACAAGCAAGACTGTTGCACCACCACATTCCAGAAACTAAAGCAACCCGGTCAAATGCCAAGAAGCTTCAAGAATGACAAATGGTTCGGTATACAGCTCTTAAGCGCAGATACAACATTTTGTTGGCGTATGTAACACTCCTTGACATTCTCTCCATTATTACCAACCGAATAGAACACCCTTATCTGGAAATAATTGAATGAACAAGAGTGGTCCATAGGATAGTCATATTATAGTGACCAGTGTATATTGCCGTGTATTAAATTTAACTCCAAACCCCTACCCCAGGAGTAAAATCTTCACCAAGCTATCTACTAGGTCATCATCTATAAATGTCGCAAGAGCATGAAACTTGCACCACTTACATAAATACTTACTGATGAAGTATGTCCTATGAACAGCAAAAACTGTGTTACGTAATGAGCACAATTACTATGGACGTACACGCAAAAAGAACTTATTAGTCCTGCAACTAAGAGCAATAACCTATTTCACTGTTTTCACCCAAAAAGACCAAACAAGAAAATGATAGTTATTAGAAAAATATTCTTGATAAAGTATTGGTAAGGTCTGCGTACACTTTACCCACCCCAGACCTCACTTGTAGAATTTTACTGGGTATGTTGTTGTTGTTGTTGTTGTTATATTAGTTTTGCCTTAATGAGCATCTTTACATTGCCGCACTTTTGACCCATTGAGCTTACTAATCAGAAGACAAATGACAAGATAACCATACACATCTTCATATTATTGCAATTAAAATGTGACTGGAATCATATTAGATGCAACTTGAACATTTTTGCAAAAAGCACTGGTAGCTTTTGAGACTTCCAAGTGCTCCTTATGAGGTAGAAATGGAACATACCTCATTTTGACAACTACCTCTTCTCCCAGTTTGGCCTTGTGAACAAAATAGCATTTACTAGGTTATAATTCCCCTGCAAAATATATCTTCTCCGTCTCTTTGGAACATCTAGCCTAGTGTTTGAACATTTTTTTACAATGATACCGAACAAAAATATCCTGAAGCTATTGCTTATTGGTCAAAGTCCTCTGGTGATAAGTGAAAAAAAACAGGTAGTCTCTGTGGTTCCTTTTTCTTTTCCTACCTGCAGGAGAGGGCTTTTTTTTTTTGGGGTGTGGGGTGTGGGGTGTGGGTGGGTGGAAGAGATAAGTCTTCATTCCTTTGAGGTCGTTCCGTAGGGTGGCTTCAAGTAGTTCTGTATTTAACCATGCTTTATTCATGTATTAATAACCCTCGTATTTCTGATTCCATGGTTTGCTATGTATACATGGTTTGAGAGATGAATTTCAGAGTTTGTACAGAACATCTTGCCAAAGAGACTTGACAATTCAACAAATTAGGGGGATACAAGGTGGAGAGACGTTTTGAGACTTGAGATTTAGAAGGGATTTTCAAGATTGGGAAATGGGTGAATTTCAAAGATTGATAGCTTTATCATACGCAAGTCAACCTGGTGGATAGCCCCGATGGTTGGAGGTGGGGACTGGGAAATAATGGTGTGTGTTCTGTGAAGTCCTCTTATAAGAAACTTTTGATTAGACTGGAGTCTGATTTCCCATATAATGCAATATAGGTTCCTAATGTGCCAAGAAAGGTGTGCTTTTTCACGTAGTGGTGGTGGTGGGAGGGGTGGGTGGGGGGGTGATTTTGACAGCAGAAAATCTTAGAAAGGGGAAGGTTATTTGCGTCAGTTGGTGATACATGTGTACGGAGACGGCAAGGATGTGGATCTTCTTCTTATACATTGTGGGCTAACCATGAAATTATGTTGGGATATGTTTAGGCAGTCGGGCACTCCATGGGCAATGCCAAATACTGTGAAAGAGTTGATGTTCAGCTGGAAGAGCAGGAGGAGGAGAAGACAAAGGGCTTTGAACATGGTTCCTCTTGCTTTAATGTGGGTTGTTTGGAGAGAGAAATAGGAAAGCTTTGGATTAACTCAGTTGAGGAGCAGCCTCCAATCTCTCGATTTCTTTTGACGTAAACAGAAAGTTCCCAGTTGTATAGATGACTGGGTGGAGTTTGTAGAGAATCATGTTATGTAGATTCTTTACTTTTTGGTTTACCCCTTGTATACGGCCAGTTTGCCCCTGTTTACGAATGAATTACCAATACTTTTACCTGATTTAAAAAAAAAGATTAGTACTACATGGGGGTGTAACTAAGTTATACATAGGTTGAAAACACTACCAAAAAGGTTGTAAATAATACCAAAGCTAATACTAGTATTATTTTCTCTAATACATCCTACCAAACAACCCTTTGATCTGACAAACTATTATATAACTGTTGTTACCCAAACCCAAGCTAATCCAAGGTCGGCTATATGAATCTTCAGAGTCCATTTTGTTCAGATATGGACCCATTTCATTACAATATTCAAAAGGTTGTTTAATCAGTCAGATAAGCATATAAGTGAATTGTGATATACCTGTCTAGCTCAACAACAGTAATAGTTGTTTAAGTTACTTCCTCAATCTCTACTAGACAAAGGAAGTCATCAGAAAGGATAAATGTCATTCTAGCCTTATCAACGAAACTTTATCAGGGTAAAATTGCTAGGAAGTAGAGGAACTATGACTTGTTAGATATTGGTATGCATTTTCTCAAACAAGAAGTTGTCAAAAAAGTACCGGTTCTAGAGTAGGAGAAGGTGATCAAAAAGCTCACACATCAATACTTAAGTCAGAGTGGAACTTTCAGGTATATCAACTAAACATTTTTCCTTATAACAAAATAAAATTACAAGGGTTAAATAACAACGTGCCATACCAGTATTTAAGAGAATCAGGTTAACATTCTCAGCTTTGTGTGCATTCGAATGGATGTAAGCTGCCTTCTGTAAACTCATGCATCCTAAATCGCTCCAAAAACTCAAAAGGCCTGCAGAAAACAATATGGATAGCTCGCAGTTGTCAGAAACTAGAAGAACTAGTTAAAATAGGAAGAATATCCATTTCGCATCTATCAGTCAACGTGAAGGTCTATTCTTCTGGCATTAGATATATTGCAATTTCACCAACATGTACGAGGTTTATTATATTTCTTAAGGTGCCTTGCAACCAGAATGCAGAGAACGCGGCCCGCCCTTTAAAGGAGCGGGAACAGTGGCCTGTAATTATGATGAGATTGGAAGATCTGGCCAAAGAAGGTGATAGCCCTGTAGATACCTTCACACGTTCGAACAGTACTGGAGGAAGACAGGGTTTGAGCTAACATATAGTAGCTACTATACCAGCAGAGGAGGAACAGGGGTATGAGCTGCCATGCCCAGGCTTTGGACAAAAAGGACAGATCATAAATAATTGTATCACCCGAATAAGAAACTAAGCAGAGTCTGCTTCTCAATAGTCAATTCCCTATTAGAGTTTTAATGGGTGTACAATAGGAGTTAATGTCTCAAAACATCTGTAAAATTAATTTAGAGTAAAAATGATAAGCCTGTTAATTCTTACAAGACAGCTTCACGAGTCCGGCACAATCTGCGTTGATTGCTTTCCATTGCATCTAACACGTTAGAAGTCTCTGGTCCTGCAGCTCCACCAGCCACGAGGGAAGGGACAGAAGCAGTCGGAGTCCAAATCTGAAAGAGAGAGATGCATATGGATATGTAAATTTGTCATTACCCATAGTGACAACCACTCCCAAGTACTTGCGACATCTCTCTCTCACCTTAATGGTATTATCGATTCCACTGGTAGCCACAATGCAATCATATGGGTGGCACTGTACACAATTTACAACTGAAAAGGGGTGAAGGCCGAGACGTTAGACAAGGCATGACAGGTTTAAAGTATAAGTTTAACAAATTTATGAGAACAGAGAAAAATACCAGCTTCATCTCCATGCAGCATTTTTATCAATTTACCAGTTCTTTTCTCCCAAATAAACCATCTGCCATCATCACTTCCACTAGCAATATATTCACCTGCACAATGATTTTTACAACATATCCACTGAGATCCTTATAATAAATGGCAAGTGTGCTTAACAGAGCCATTAATTTACATGATGATCAGCACAGGAATAGAATGGATCCATCTGACACATTTCAAATTTGAAAGTAGCCTAGAAAATTTCAAATTCAACTCACCATCAATAATCCTAATCAAAATAGTATCTCAATTTTCTTCCAGACTAGGCACAAGCACAACACCCCCACCCCTCACCAGCAACCAAAGTGAAGACTAAATATACACTCTCAAACTTGCAACAGAACAATAATTATGCCTCAAAGTTAACTAAAAGTTGACTATACCAACAACAACATACCCAGTGTAATCCCATAAGTGGGATCTGGGGAGGGTACGATGTACGATGTACACAGACATCATCCCTCCCTTTGTGGGGTAAAGATGTTGTTTCAATCGGGTTGACTACACCAATCATTCAATATCACTATCACGCTATCTAAACCCATTTCATCCAACACTCAATAGTTGGGATTTTATGACAAAATTAACATCTAACACTTGGTTCTCTATATTTGCTACTGCTTTACAAATCGCTAAGCAAACTAAAGAACTACCTTTAAACTCAAAGTTCTCCACATTTACTACTCGCTTACCAAACTCAAAAGCAGAATAAAGAACTCCCCGTAAACACTAACATAATATAATTAAAATCACTAGAATTTGAGGAAGCGGAAGATCGTATATTAGGTGGTGTTTTATGTGTAAGAGATCGGGTGAAGATGTTGATCATCTTCCTTCATTGCCAGGTTATTTCGAGGTTATGTGGGAAATTTTGATAATATTGCTTTGGAATTTATTGGATGATGCCAGTCACCGTGAATGAGGTATTGTTTAGTTGCGCAGGTCTTGGAATATTCCCCCACTAACACTTATGTGCATTGTTTGGAAATAAATAAATAGGAGTGTTCTTGAAAGAGTAGACATGAATTTTGTACCATTGAGGAGCAGCCTCTTATCCCTTATTTCTTTTTGGTGTACCCATGAGATCCTCGTAGTTATAGAAGATCGGGCGTTGTTTCTTTTTGAAGATTTTCTATCTTTTGGTATAGCTCATGTATACGGGCTTTTGTTGTTGCCCAAACATGAGCAAAATCTTATTACTTTATCAAAAAAAAATTACATTAACTTCACTAAGCCTCAATCTCTTATCATCAATATGGATCTTTTGCTTCCATTTGTTCTGTTTTTAGCAGTGTCCATTTGGATTCTTGGAGATTGTTCTTTTGAGACAAATTTCTTTTTACCTGGATTAAGATCTACCTCATCCTCTTTTAACACCTGCAACCATCATAATGTCACACATACAGACCCATCGACTTTAATGTCTACATAGGTCTAATTCTTTTACTTTAATAAATCCTTCTGAAAGAGATTGAAGGGGAGAAAGCAGGTGAAAGGCAGTTGTTCTACTCGTCAATATTTTTCAACTATAATGACCTGATACTATTTCTGCATAAACACGAAAATGGAGACCATTAAGATGTTGAATACCTCGTTCACCAAGAAAGCTCGCTTGTTTGATGTCAGTGCCTACATTGCAATGACCAACATATCTTTGCTTCATATCTATCACTGCTGCAGGCTGCAATACAATTTGAGAGAAACAAAAAAGGAAACTGTTTAAACAAGGAAATAAACTTGATATTGAAAGACAAGATGTACATGCATCTATGTAACAAGGGAAAAGAAACTTCTCAGAGCAAGACATATTCAAGTTTCTAAAAGTATCGCTTCCTGAACATTTTGACATTTTTTAACAAATGAAATCTATGACTGCCTACTATTCTACAAATTATTAATCAGTCAGCAGGATGAGCATGTTGACACTTTTTAATAAATGAAACTCGTTTCTCCCAAGAGCGACTCCTGCAATTCAATAAACAGTCTACAGGATGGTATGTCAAAGATAATTACTATGATCAATTGGATGCATCTGATTATTGTTTCACTTCTCACAGTTCAGCTCACCATTTTTAAAGAAGCAGCAGTTCATCTCACCTTCTAACACCTACTATGACCTTTGAATTTATATAAAACCTCTAATTGTTGGTCAAGTAAGCAAAACAAAATTCAGTTCCATATGAGAATGAGCAAATTATGTGAACCATCTCTAGGACACAACCAAGTGTTGAAGCAGGGAATCCACAGCAACAGAAACCAGCAAGTCATCACTCACAATCTACTCAGACCAACCATCAAGAGCAGCTATATGCTTTGAGTTAGAGCACAAATCCAAGTTTAAATATTGATGCTGGAAAGAGACTCACGATAATATTAGAGACTTTGAGTTAGATTAACTTTGTGGCGACAACGAGAAAGAGAGACTGATTAGGGAAAAATAACCTAACCAAAAGTTTGAGATATACAGATTTAATATCATATCCAGAACCATTGTATCACTCATGACCTCAATAGACAAAAAAAACTCAATAAAGTAGAAAGATGCACAAGTAGATCAAAGCAAACAACACAGTAAAAGGATAGAAAATGAAGATCTTTTCTGAACCCAGAGAATAAAAGGGAGACCAAACAACTTCACAGCACAGGAAAACCACACTCAAGCCAAACCTGGTAAGCTGTTTTCTCTTTTTGATGGCTAGAGGTTGGCGAACCACAAGAACAATTTGCCCGTCCAGTCTCCCCGGTGGAATCACCTCTCCTATGGATTCTCAAGTTCAAACTTCCATGGAGGACATTAGGATCAACATCTCGTCCTTCATCACCGGATATTGATGTTTCAAAAGCCAGTTCTAACTCCTCCTCATCATCATCAGAATCATCTCTTTCAGACCTGGGACCATCTTGCGATGCATCACTGTTTGCGTCTGAACGATAAAGTATGTCACTTAGGGATAACACTCTTCCTGACCGTGTATCAGACCTAGATTCTCCACCATTTGCCTTATTTGTTTTGTCTGCTTCAGCTGTAAATCCAGGCATATTGTTGGTACGAATTAAAGCATGAATATGGATTAGAATTTTGTTCTCGACAAGACAAAGCTCTAGTGAAATCAATATACATCCTCAACAATAATGAATTCTCTACAGCTATTCATGCATAGAAATTAACTCCCAAAAATCATTCTGACATTGAAACTATAATAAAAGTTCTGAACATTAATCAGGCACACAAATTGGCATCGAGGTGAAGGAAGCAGAACTCCCAAACAGACCAAAAAAAGGTAGAGCATACAGGAAAACATGAAGATGGTACTTATGGTGGCGAAAACACAACATAATTAGGAAAATCCCATAAACTTGTGGTGCAAAGCAGGGTTACCCACAACTCATCAGCTAGTCATCGACAGAAAAAACAAACAAGATTACACAAGTATCTAGTCTCAACATTTATTCCCTTCCCCTAAAACCTTCTCTCTCTAAATGCCTAATGGCAAAAGGAAAAGGAAAGACTTACAAAGTAGAATATTCAGCGCTAGTCTAGCGTTTCAATAAAATTTTATTGAGCTGGCGCTGATACCAGCTGAACATTATTTTTTTAAGGCTAGAAAATACAATTGCAAGCTCAATGTAAGTCATTTACCTGCAGCAATATGTTCTTTTATACTTTCCACCTTTAATGCAACTTCAGAATCAGATGGAGCCAAGGATTGAGCGCCAATAGCAAACTCCAATGCTTCTTTGTGTTTACCCAACTGCAGACAATATCGGTGACAGCTCACAAAATCAAGTGATAAATGAAAATCAGACAAATAATCTCAATCATTTTACATATTATTCTTGTCTAGAAATATATTTTATGTAGCTATAACAACATATAATACATAATTGGATTAAAGGTGTACAATATGGAGGATTCATGCATATTTGATAGCAAACCAAGGAAGATGCATTCCTGATCAACATAAAAAACAACGTCTTCCCATTCCCTATATAATTTTAATAGTAAACTTTCTTGGGAGACGGGAAGATTATCAAGTACTAGAAACATCAGTCATAAAGTTTAACTAACATAACAAAAGCAAAAGTATCTAAACTATTTACAAGGTTTCCTAATAAGAGTGACTAGTAAAATCCACTTCTCCAATGTTATACATGCCTGAGAAGAAAAGTTAATCTAGAGAGAATCAGAAACTTTAAATGATTTTGATGCTATTTCATAGTACGACTAACACATAAATCGCCTTATATTTTGAGTTCATCATAAATATGATGCACAATCAACTTTGAAATTTCTCACTGACAATTGATACTCCAAAGGAAATTTGGCAAAGATAAAACGCCAGACAAGGAAGACAACAAGCGGGCAAGAAAAACCATATGGTTAGGAGGAACACAACCATGAAAGGGAAGATGAGTGCAAAGCCCACTTGGTAATTGTCCCTTAAATCTATCCAGCATATGAACAAAAAATTTTAGCCACAAAGTTCATACAAACATTGAATAACATACCTGTGAAAGAGCATCAGCGATCAAAAGAAGAGGCCTAAAGGAGGATGAATTGAGCTTTCTAGCTCTATGACAGTCTCTTATAGCCATATGTGCATCATTTTTCCACTTCCTCTGGTAAAAGCCAAAAAAGAATAAAATTAATTAGGTATATAATCCTTAAAGAACTGCTAATTACAGTACAATCAGGAAATTCTCTGACTTAAGATACCTTCAGCAATATTGCTGCACGAGTGCATAAACATTCGAAGATTAGAAGGGGACCGATCTCATCCCTGCAACCGTCTAAAACTTCATTACAAGCTTCTATCCCATAATAAAAGTTGGAATCCTCTTTCAAAGACTTCACTGCCATCTGAATCAATCTTTTGCATTTTTCTAGCTGGAGAAAGGAGGAAACAATGATGATTAAGAATTTAAGATATGTCGCTCTATAGCAAGAGAAAGCAAAATGCCGTTTTTAACCAATTTCAGCCAGGAGGCAGGAGATCAAGGGAGGGGTAAAGAAGGAAGAATAACCTTGGCAGCTGGAATTCTTTTTGATGAAGAACCACTTAAAAAGATTCCACTAACTGATGATTGTAATTCGATTCCGTTGACCAAGGGAGAAAAATTCATCAGGTTTGATACATCTCCGGAGGTATATGAGATGGAACTTCCATGTGCTACAACAAATAAAAAGCTTCATAAATCATAAGTCAACAACATAACCAGAGCTTCAAGTACAACTTATCTTAAACTTACAAGCACATAGAATGTAATATCTCAGAAGGTAGCAGAGAATCAAGTTACTTTCAACTCACAGTCACTTTCAGATATCAAATGCAAGTTGACAAGGCTAAAATTATTTGTCAATTAACCCTTTAATGATACCTAGAATAACTGGAATGAGTGCATGCTCATGCACAAAGAGTTACTTTTTAAAAAAAAATTAGCTACTTAGATGAATGCTGCACCGGTATCAAAATACAAGTAGTGATCCTGAGGTCAGTGTACCATTTACCAAAAGAAAGACCACATTCAACAAATGATAAAAAGAAGAAAAATATAACTAAGTTTGCTCTCCCTTAATGAGGTCACCACCTTGACAAGGATGAAGAGCAACTTAAAGAGTATCTTACAGGAGTTTCTCATTAAAAAACAGGCTTCCCATCACAAAGTGCTCTGTGCTGCAACCCCCCCCCCCCTCCCTCCTCTCTCCCCGCATCAATTACACATAAGATGACCCCAGACATGTCACATGCTTATTTTATAACATTACATCTTCTTTCTTTCTTCTTTCCACCAAATTGCTTATCTTTCACACTTGTTAAATTTCTAATTGAAGTTGGCTTCAGGAAGAGGAGGAGGAACAAAGTATAATAATTGACATACTGAATAAGTGAAATAAAAAGGGCAGCCCGGTGCACTAAAGCTCCCGTTATGAGCGGGGTCTGGGGAAGGGCTGGACCCAAGGATACTGAATAAGTGAAATGTCTAACAGAATTCTTCATGTACTCAAAACCATTTAGCTAATAATGATGGATTCTGTACCCATCAATCTTGGATTCTCACCTTAAGACAGTTTCATTGGGTTATGAAAGAAAGGCTCTCGTGTTAAGGCATATGTTAGATTCATCACACATCTCAGGCATTTCAAAAACTGAAAGCACAACCATACGAGGTAGCAGCGAAACATAATCAATAACAAAAATATCTATTATAAGAAAAAATATACCCAAAGTTACATACCAGGATTCACATCCATCAGGTATACATGTTCTCCACTATAGCTAAGCAAAACCTCTTCTCCATTGGGACTAAATGCGACATGAGTCATATGCAAGTTAGAACGTCCCTGAGGGAAAAAGAGAAAAAAATTCAGTAGCTTCCCTTTCCGAAGCCACGTTATAATCCACAATAATGAAAAATAAATTGCTCATTCTTGGTGCAAGCAGTGACCAGTCAGAACGAAGACTGATATGCTATACATATATATATACACAACTACGAACAGTTGCTATTAAATGGATACAAAGTAACTTTGCTTGGTAAGGAATTCTGCAGATATAGATATTCACTGAAAAATCCAGCCAACTAGATGCACCAACTTCGTATGCTACTATTAATGGTGTTCGAGCCATCTTGCACTCATCTGGATTATTCCATAGGCACCTGCTACCTCCCACCAACACAGGTACCAAGTACTGGATAACTCTGTCCACCCATTGCTTGGATGGCTGCAAAGAAACCACCTAGTGTTTTTGAACCCGAGAACTCATGGTTCTCACCCCACTTCATTAACCACTAGGACATACCCTTGAGTGTGGTGCATTGCACTTTACACAGAGATATATTGCCTTTTCTATCTTGGCTTCGTTCTATTCCTACAGGAAGATTAGCCCGCATTAAAGTTAACCCCCTTCCCCATTTTAATTGTCTTTGATAGAGCACCCCTTCCCCATTTGTCAGGACGAGGCTCCTAAAAAGAAAAAAGAAACATATAACCAAAATTAAATTTTAAGATGGTTGACAGCAGAAAAAAAACCGTGTCTTTCAGAAGTGGTCACCTCTTTGGATTAATCAGGTTCTGCAGAAAAAAGCATGTGACCCTATTCCAGACTCCCTCTCTCCAACACCCCTCCCACCCCCCACCCCCCACACCACCACCACAAAAAAAAAACCTTACTCCCTCTACCAAAACAATGACAACAAAGAGCTCATTGATATCCACTTCCAGGGAATTGATAATAAAGCATATAGAGGACTAAACTAGACAAGTTCCTTGCAAGAACTACTCAATGATTTCTTGTTTTATGAATTCAAGAGAAAAGGTCATGAGGAGGACATCTTCAGTGCAAGCAGCTGCGAGTTTCGATCTAGTGTGAAAATGAGATGAGGTGCTCCCCATGATCTACTGAAATCACTGCACCTCTAATGATAAAGAAATAATAGAACTTCTAGATAGGAAAACTGTTAGCAGACTCTAAAGTGAGATAATGCAGAAACAGAAGTTGAAACTAACACGATCAGAAAGATGCATTGGGCAGAAGTAGCTGACACAAGGTGGAGGAGGCAGCTTTTTCTGACTCGAGGATAATGGAGGTAGCATTCTCCTATCATACAGCCGAGCAAAAGCATCACTGCAAAAAATTAAATTCCAGATCAGAAAACCAACAGTATCGCCTGGAATATACCCTTGCTGCAATAGACTAGTAAAAACAACTACACCTTCCACCAACAATAAGCAAATGAGGCCTCGTAGAGCTAATATCACACGACTTCAGAGCAAACAACTGTTTAGGAGGATCAGCTAATGATTTCTTAGCTCCACAGCGTAAGTCAAGCTGTCATCAGGGACCAAACATATTGAAATGCAAACTGTTTAGATACATCACAGCTTAAGACAAAGTTCTAAACATTCATATCAATTTCCTTGACTACAATAAAGATCGAGCATTTAGAAACATTGACATCAACCACTCGAGAAAAAATCAAAGTCTTCAAAAGGAGGTTATGGTTATTATAGAAAAAAAGGGCAGCCCGGTGCACTAAGCTCCCGCTATGCGCAGGGTCCGGGGAAGGGCCCGACCACAAGGATCTATTGTACGCAGCCTCACCTTACATTTCTGCAAGGGACTGTTTCCAAGGCTTGAACCTGTGACCTCCTGGTCACATGGCAGCAACTTTACCAGTTACTCCAAGGCTCCCCTTCAGTTATGGTTATTATAGAACAAACGTAAAAACCAATACTAATCATATAAATTTTTTGAGCTGATAGCTCAAGCTTCAGGCTAGCCAAGGAAAAATTAGTAGAGCACATAACACAATTGCTTTTGCCAAACTTGCAAAAAGGCATACCTAAAGCACTTTATGATGATGTAATAAAAAAGGGAAGAACACAATTTTGATGAAGCAGTTTAATTAGCTTATCTGAAGGCAACTGGTTAACCGCTTCTTTTCCTTATCAAAGAAAATGAAGCAGTAAATATATTAACCACAATGTAGAGTGAGTTAAGACTTAACAAGTATATTACGGCATTCTTGACGAGAAGAACCAGCTGGGGGACAAGATGCACCCTCCCGCAAATCATGCTGCCGCACAGTCCCATCTTCACTAGCACTCCATACTACATGAGGATTCCCAACTTCAACCTATAGTAACAAATAGCAGCATATAATATGAAGAGAGAAAATGAGATCCACACAAATACTTGATTATCACTAAAAAAAAATATTTCACTGCTGCCTGAACACCTACAGCTAATTTTTTGACCCTCCTGGTATGACACTGAAGTAGCGCTGATGGCGTCACAGTATTTTCTTCACAACCTCTTCCCTTTAGATGAGACAAATGAAAAAGACGAACCTGCCAATGAAAGTAAATGTGAAGAGAGCATAAATTTCTGGAGAAAAAACAGTCAAAGCAAGCGAACAGCATCATTGTACAAACACAGAAAATTTGGTGCATCAAGAAACTACTTCAGCATCTCCTGCTCCAGAAACAACTAGCTCATCAGAAGTTTCTGGAACAAACTTCGTGCAGAATATGTTGGCACTGTGACCAGTCTCAATGGAATGCAAAAGTTTGTGACCTGAGTAGCTCCAGATATTCATCTGCACCAAATAAATTTTATTACTTAGAGTTGGTGCATAAAACACAAAATCCAGGACGTCAAATATCAGCTGAAGCAAGGAATGCAATACAGAATAGTGACCACAGATATGGAATATAAATTAGGGGGTCCAAAAAAAATCAAACAGCAAGTGCAAAAGAAACTGCGAAAAATTGCTCACAAGATTATCAACCAGCTCTCTGAAAAACTGTTCCATCATTAGGTCACATTTAAGAGCTGTTGCCAGAGTACTCCAGCAGACCCCAGCGGTAGCCCTTGCTTTAATTTCTTTTGTTCAGTAATAGCTCTTCATTTAATCTAGATGTAACAAAACATCTCTGAAGATCTATATTTCATCGTAAGTTTTAAGTTTATAACAGAACTTTCTTCTATTCTGACATCTTTGTGGTTAGAATTGAAGAATAGAATAGTTCTCTACCTCAATCCCAAATTATATCATTTTACTGGTAGATTGATGGTGGTACTTAAGCCTCCCTTTACAGGAATCTATTTGTGTTGACTGTTGACTCTATCATGCATGAGCAGAACTCAAGATAACTGTTACAGCAAAAAAGAAAGAATTTTCTATATTGGATTTTTTATTGCTTTCGCTGTCAAATCGCCCATTATCCCCCTACACACATTATTACCAGATACTACCCATGGAGAAGCACAGCACAGTACTTGTATGCTTCTAGCTGGAATCTCATTAAAAATTGGAGCGTGTGGATTAATTTGAATCTTATTAAAAAGTAAAATGAACACACGCACACATCCATGAGAGCTCTTATATCTGGCTATCTTGTAGGTTCTAGAAGCCAACACAACTATCACATCGAGAAACTTAGTTCATCTAAAAAAGAAGAATAAAGGAGCAGTGAAGCGTAGAGAGTATCATACTCTTGTATCATCCGATCCAGATATCAAAAGGGAGCCTTTTGAGTTCCAAGCTATCGCATTCACGCAACCCTGATGCCCCTGTTAAGCAATGAACAAACCCTTGAGACTGTAAGCACATACATATATCCATCAAAATACTATCAAACAGAAGTCCAACGGAGCAACTAACAGTATTTGTTAAAAGGTTAATATCGGAAACAGCCTCTCTACCTCACCTCTGAGGTAGTGGTATGGACAATGTACATTCTACCCTCCCCAGACCCGACTTCGTGGGAATATACTGGGTATGTTGTTGTAGTTAATAAATCTACAAATAGTGTTTGTTGACCTGAAGGAAGTGTATGACTTTATGGTAGTATCACGAAAGGTCATTTGGTGGATAGATGTTGGAGAAGAAAGGAATTCATATATTAAATGTCCTAAAAGACATGTATGACGGAGACATCATTGCATTAGAACATAGTAGGAGATACACTAGAGTTTCCCATAATCGTGAGTTAACACCACATGGATCGGGATTGACCAAACTTTTGTACCGGTGAATTAACAACACAATACACGATGAGGTCCCATGGTGTAAGTTATTTGATGTTTGTAGTAATTGATGAAACCAGTGAGGGCGTGTATCAAAAGCCTGAAATATGGAGAATCACTCTAGACCTAGAGACTAAGGGCCTTAGTTACTTCCTTAGTGAAGTAAACATGTGGACATAAAAAAGAATTTAATTTTTTTTTGATAACCGTGGTGTCCGGGCCAGCTTTCGCGCACCTCGACTAAATCCACGAGATACCTGCCACATCCCACTAGTAACATATACCAGGTAACTATGTCCACAAGGCTAGAATGGATGGGAAGAATCACCTAGTGTTTTTTGTCTGTTGGGATTTGAACATGAGACCTCAGGTTCTCACCCCGCTTCATTGACCACTCCGCCACACCCTTGGGTGCTGGACAGAAAAAAGAATTTAATTGATAGAATAGAGGAAAATTTATGTGCAGCTCTGCACGTCTAGTCAACATAAGAAAAGTGAACTTGACGTGAGATTAGACAATAGACAGGTTGTGTTGTCTAAATGCAAACAATTCAGATATCTAGTCTTGTAGGATGTTACCATAGAATCAAATAGGATGGTTGAAATGGTAAAGTGCTAACGGGGAGTCATGTGATAAAATGATGCCTACCGAGTTGAAAGATAATCTTTAGAACAGTTGTAAGCCCGATGTTATTCTTTTTTTATCAGGTAACTGTTTTCATTCATTAACATGGCCACAAATCTGGTCGTATACAAGAAGTATACCAAAAGTTAAAGAACCTACAAAAAGACATGATTCTCTACAAACTCCACTCATTCTTCTATACAACAAGGAACTTAATAGGTGCACCAAAAGGTCGACGCTGAACTTTATAAGGCATATGTTATATGATGGGATATTGAGCCGCTAAAGTGTAACACATCCACACAGATGACTATCGCGAAGATACAACTGCTAAGATGGATATGCGGTAATACAAGATTAGACAAAATCAAAAATGATCCCATTCACCAAAAGGTGCAAGTAGCACAAGAGGACATAAAAGAAGGTCGTTTGAGACGGTTTAAAGGAGTGAAATCATGGTGAGTGAAGGTGTTAAAAAGGACGAGGTAGACCTTGAAATCACGTGGAAGGAAGTTGTGTTGAATGACCTGCAATCTCATGGAAGAAAAAGATCTAGGTATATAGCCGAGATATCAATGAGTTGAGACCATTAATCATATTTTAGCAATAGTGCTAAAACGATTACTTTAGATTTGGTTACTAGGAGTTTTTAGCCCCAAAATAGATTTTAAACCAGTTAAAGATATAGAGAACTTCTAGTGCTTTTTATTTTATCTAGCATAATGTTGGCCTGAGATGAATTTAACTCGAAAAACATAGCCAGTGAGATTCATATAGCTGACCCCAATTTGTTTGGGACTGAGGCGTAGTTGTTGTTGTTGTCCGGCACATGGACACTACCAATATGCCGCTTATATGACAACTCTCTTCACATAGATTAGAGAACCAGAAGCAGACAAATCCTTTGCATGTGCGTAGCATTTCAAGTCTGGATCCAGATACCGCCTTTTTACAGTGAAATTTAATGTTAGATTAATTATTATACAATTTATACTGGATAGTATAAACTGAAAAAGAAAGGATGAAACATATGGAGGATCAGAACTTTATTGCTAAAGTCTGGAAGGAATTATAATACAGATGCATAATGGTTTGCTTACAAAAATGTGTTTCTTCAGAAGCATTTGTAAAAACATTTTAACTAGAACCATTCATAACAAATACTAAGTTCCCTATCCATTACTTCTACTTTATACTATTTCCAACTTGACATGAGAACTCTTTCAACTCACTGCATCAGTTTGTCACACTTCAAACAATTAATTAAACTACTCCTTTACCAACTCTAACACATCAAAGTGAGGCATTTTTTTGATGAGGAGAATGCAAGTAAGGTGAAATTTCCCATCTTTGACCAAAATCATCTCACATATTGTTCTGGCATCTTGAAATAATTAAAATTTGTATTCTGCTCAGGTTTTACATGCATAAACTTTATTGCAAAGGAGAACCAGTCAATGACCATATATAAGAATAAGCGCCTATTCATGAAAACGAAAAGAATACCACTTGCATGGGCTGCACATAAAAAAAAAAGGGTAAATAGTTGACACCCTCAACCAGTTGTTCTCCGATCGAGGCATAGGATGAGTGTTTTAATGACTCTTTTTTGCAATAAAATGATGAAAAACACTATTTTTAATCTCTCACCAGACTCTTGACAGACAGATGCCGAACTTTGCAAAATAATCAGTCAGATAAAAGATATTGTGAGATAAGCATCTTAATAATATGCACCATAGAATTGGACTCATTACGGCACTCACCTCTAGTTCTCTTTCTAAAGCCATTCTTTTAACCAAGGAGGAGTGCATTTGCAATTCGTGAGTGGAGTCCTGTAAAGAATAGAAACCCAAGCAGAATATAGTTGTGAGACGAAATAAGCAGAAAGTGATGAGCTTAAAAACACCAGAGAGAACCTTAGTAGTAATCCAAGTCATCAAGGGACGGAAGCTTTGCTGGTCTCACATACAGGAACCAATGAACAAATATATTTTCGGTGGCTGTAAAAGCATTTGATAAATTTTCGTAAAGACTAAAAAATGTTTAGCTACCTAAGTCAAATGAAAGTCGCTATTCTTAAGCTCTTGTGATGGTTTTGGCTTGGATTTCTCAAAATTTAACAAGGTTAGAAACATATCTCGAAAACTAAAATACCTTGCAAGGTTGCACGCTTCTCAGGGTTACTTGCAAAGGAAGTTGTGCTCACGCAGGAAAACTTAATCAAGAGGAAGATGCATCTTTGCTCAAGATGTTATTTATGTGAAAAGGAGGTGGAAACAGTTGGCCATCTATTTTACACTGCAGGATAACTGACCAGTTATGGAAGATCTTTATGAATCTCAGAGGCATAGCTTGGACAATGCCTAGAAGGACTGTGCATAATACATACAACCTGTTGCCTTCTCAAAAAAAAAAAAAAATCAAAAACATTTTCTTTTCACATTTTTATTTTAGATTTTTAATCGACAGGAAATGGTTTATTTTTCAACTTAATTCCTTTTCCTCTGTGAAGTAGTAAGGAACTTAATTCTCTGTGTTGATCTACTTGAACTGTTCTTTACATTACTTTTGGCTTGAAATGCACACATACTTTAGAAAAAGAACAATCACTTCTTGCTAATTAAAATTGGTGAAAGATTAAAGTGAAATAATATGTTCACGAATCATCCATCTAAAATACGTCAAAGAGAGATGACAACTAGAATATTGGAAAGAGTAGACTAGAAAATTACACTATACAGTCGTTGCCTTCACCGTATACTATGTAATTTTTATTTTTTTTCTTGATCGAAAAAACTACACTATATATACCAGGACAATATTATTTTTTACGCATACATAGTAGTTGCTTTTTTGTGTGTTTACTTCTTTATATGTTGAATACCCTTAGGGAAAATCCTAGCTCTGTCACCGGTAGAGATATCAATCGGACCTTGTAATTGCTTAATTAACATCAGCATAAAGGCGTGTTTGTTATGATGGAAAGGTTTCTTTAAGAAATGTTTTCCTCAAGGAAAAATGATATCCGTGATTGGTTACCGTCAAATCTGGAAAATGTTTTCTCCAACAAAAATACCTTCTTTAAAAAAAGAAAATGATTTCCCTCTCATGAGAGGAAGTCATTTGCCTTTACAAATATCTCAACTCATAATCTAAAGCTCCTACTTCAATCTAGCATTTTCAACACTTAGTACATAGTAATTTAATACTAGAATATATTGTCAAATAATATTATCTTCATACCTTATCCTATACCTTGTGTAATAACCAAACATGACCAACTTTTTCATCTAACCAAACTTCCTAAAAATTATATTTTCTTTGTTAGTAAAACATTTTCCTTCATACCTAACTCAAACACCAAAACAGAGCACCAATAAGGGCTTTAACAAGAGCTTCATTAGATTTATAAAGAGGGGAAAAAAAGTAGATTGGTCTGGCAAATATTTAGGGTTCAAATAGCAGACACGAGCCCATCTATCTACCCCCACCCCCCACCCACACAGACACAAACACACACCAAGGATTGGCTTGCTTGATTCAATCTAAGCTGATTCAGAAACACTACATGAAACATTTTCAGGATATCCTCTTTTTCCTTTTTTTGAACAAGTATTTCTAGGGTGTCATAATTTGTTCAATCTAGTACAACTAGACTGATATTTTCGATTGGCATAAATACTTTTAATCACATTTATGTAATCTTTTTCTTGCCAGAACAATTTCAGTATCACCTGCACAGCTGCTCTACTATTCCGAAACAAAATACTAACAACGTAGATAAAATTTCTCCTTTCCCTTTCAAATTCAAGTTGAACTAGTGAGTGCAACCATGAAAATCACTAATAGGTCAGCCTTATAGCTGTCCCAAATTATAACATTGTAGAAGAGATAATCCAGTAGACTGAGTGAGGGCATGAACAATAAGCAACTACTTCCCAATAAAATTAAACATTTCATTCCCTGGAACCTTAGCTAGACAGTTCGAATTACATTCAAAATGAATGAAGCATCTTCGAAGGAACAGTTCCCTAGCTAACTAACCTCATAGAGCATATAAGACTAAACTTTCCACTACTATTCCCTTTCCTCACATTACAAGGAACATATAATTCACTTGACTAACTGAAACTACAATAACTCCTTGTCTGATTTATCGTCTTTCAAGGTCTGCTTTGTTAGCCTCCACATGACACCTGATTATTTCGGTCCTAACATGAACAAGAAGTAACTACAACCCAATAAAATTCAACATTTCATTCGCTGCAACCTTAAGCTAGACAGTTCGAATACATTCAAAGGACCACTTCCCTAGCTAACGAAGACTAAACTCTACACCACTATTCCCTTTTCTCACATTACAAGACACAAATAACTCACTTGACTAACTGAAACTAAAATAATTTACTTATCCTAACATGAACAATAAGTAACTACTACCCAATACAATTCAATACTGCATTGCACGGAACCTTAGATAAACAGTTCGAATTACATTCAAAGGACCACTTCCCTAGCTAATTTTACACCACTATTCCCTTTCTCACATTACAAGGCACAAATAACTCAATTGGCTAACTGAACTACAATAATTCCCTGTTTGATTTATCCTCTTTCAAGGTTTGCTTTGTTAGCTTCCGCATCACACATGATTATTTCGATCCTAACATGCACAATAAGTAACTACTTCCCAATAAAATTCAACATTTTATTCCCTGCAACCTCAGCTACACAGTTCGAACTAAATTCAAAGGACCACTTCCCTAGCTAACGAAGACTAAACTTTACACCACTATTCCCTTTCCTCACATTCCAAGGAACATACAATACACTTGACTAACTGAAACTACAATAATTCCCTGTTTGATTTATCCTCTTTCAAGGTTTGCTTTGTTAGTTTTCGTGTGACACCAAATTATTTCGACCTTAACATGAACAATAAGTGACTACTGCCCAATAAAATTCAACATTTCACTCCCTGTAACCTCAGCTAGACAGTTCAAATTACATTCAAAGGACCAGTTCCCTAGCTAACGAAGACTAACTGTACACCACTATTCCCTTACCTCACATTACAAGGCACAAATAATTCACTCAACTAACTGAAACTACAATAATTCCCTCTCTAATTCATCATCTTTCAAGGTCTACTTTATTAGCTTCCGCATGACAACTAATTATTATTGCATTCAAAGTATCAGTTCCCTAGCTAATGAACCTAATAGAGCCTATGATATTAAAATTTACACCACTATTCCCTTTCTTCACATTAAACTGCCCAAATAATTCAGTTTACTCACTGAAACTACAATAATTCCCTGTCTGATTTATCGTTTTCTAAGTCTGCTTTACTAGCTTCCACACGACACCTAATTATTTCGATCCTAACATGAACAATAAGTGACTACTACCGAATAAAATTCAACATCACATTCACAATTCGAATTACATAAACGAAACCAAAAATTACATACATAAAAGAAAAGCTTACGGAGATAAATACAATGTCGAGAACAACAAAATGAAAACAACAGGTAATTGAAATTGACGTACATAGACATGGCGGAGGTAACGTTTGTTGATCAAGTTATTGATGTTGCCGTCGCGGAAATAGAGTGAATCCATTTCGCCAAGGTTCTAGAAATTGCACCTGAGAATTCGGGAAAGTTCGGAAACCCTAGGGAGATGTTGAGAATGACGAGTGTTTGTATTCAGTGGTGATCATCACAAACGAGTATGGAACACGAAGAGAAGAAAAGAGATGAGTCGGTTCGTGCCATACGGCGACGTTTGCCTCCACGTTTCACCCACGAAGGAACTTTGATTATGTTCATTGAGATGGGTGGTTTGGTAGAGAGTATTAAAAAAAATAATGCATGTATTATCTTTGCGTATTATTAATATTTTATTTGATATATTTTTTTATTCTATATATTAATAATGTTTGTATTAGTTATATATTCTATTTAGTATTAAGGAGTGTATTATTAATGCATGAAAATTCATGGTATTAGTAATAAAATGGATTTTAATGCATGCATTAGTATAGTTAAGATCACAATTGTCCCTCGAAATTTTTTTCACATCCTTTTCATAATATTTATGGAGGGTATTTTTATAAAAAAAATAATTTTCTTTTAGAAATTATGCAATTTATATTATTTTTAATACACCAAACCAAACACTACATAAGAAAAAATGCAAGCATAACTAATGCAAACATAATTAACGCAAGTATTACTAATACACCATAGTTTTCACTATTCCTATACACTCTACCAAATGACCCCTGAGAGTAAATAAGCTGAGAATGTCTCTCAAGTTTTCAATTAATTAAAAGGGACGAGTGGATCTCGTAATATTAGTGGGTAAGTCCTTTAAACAACTGCACACAGTTGTTCGACAACTGCATTAGTTGTCCCGACAACTATGCAGTTGTCCAACAACTTTGTACAGTTGTCGAACAACTTTTATAGTTGTTGGGACAACTTTTATAGCTGTTGAGACAACTTCTATAGCTGTTGAGACAAATTTTACAGTTATTGGGGTGAAAGTATAAAAATAAAAAATTGATTTTTTTTATCACTTTTACTTATTTTTTAAAACTTGAAGGATCCCCACTTAATTGACAAACGTATTTGTCACTTTTAATTATATCTCCCGAGTTTCTCTATTGCTAATGTTAATTTACATTTGCATCCTTATTTTCTTCTCTTTACATTTTGTACTATAAAGCATCCAAAAATTGAATTGAAATGTATCGTATCCAAGTTTGATTATTGTATTGGATCGAACTTTGAAAATCACGTATTGGTATCTACTTTCAATTACAGATTATCAAAATACCAAACGGACACACTTAATGAATTGTTTACAATATATGTGGAAAATATTGACAACTGTTTTGGATGTTTTGATTGGATTTGAGAATGAAAATTTAACCTTTATATGTGATTTTTCTAAAAAGCTAACATGTCAATTATTGGACAAATTATGCACATATCTTGCCAAAATGCCTTTTTCTTTAATACATAATTACCAAATTATAGTATCGAAGTTTGATTTATCAGACCGAACTTTAAAAATACGGTAATTGGTCCACTTTCACCTACCAAACTATAAAAATCGAGTTTTAAAAATATCAAACCGAATACCGAACTTCCACCGCTACTTGTTTCTCCCTTTGTCTCGATTTAATGTGTAACCCCAAAAAGAAATCTTAAACTTTTATATTTCTTTTAAATATTTTGAGTTGTAAATTATTATAATTTATAATACTTTTCATTTAGTAATCAAATATGTAAATTTTATTCAAAAAATCTTAAAATCTTCATGTCAAAGTTACGATCAAATTCAAAAGTTTGATTCTCGAAATATGAATAGTACCACATAAATTGATAACGAGGAAAGAGTAAGTATTAAGATTTAGTTGTATATTGAAGTAAAAATCATTTGGATTCACTTTATTAGAAATAAGAAAAACTTCTATCTTTGTGTCTCAATGATCCATATGCATTTGGTATCCAAAATCCAGACAGGTCGTTTGGATAAAAGATAGGCCCATATCTTGCCCGGATTGATCACAAGCCTCGAACACTTGAACCAAGAGGGAAAATTTTCGTTACCAACAAGGTTTAGAAAAGGCATAATTTATAAATGTGTCATTTAACTTGACGTTAAATTGTATTTATGCTCTCTAACTTTGAATATGGATAAGTAGGTACTTAAACTTGTATAAAGTTGAATAAGTAGGCACATGCGTCCTACGTGGCCAATTCATATTCTACATGACGTCCTACGTGTATTATGCCACAGAGAATGTGTGTGTCTACTTGTTCAACTTTATACATATTTAAGTGTTTACTTGTGTACATTAAAAGTTGGAGGGCATAGATGTGATCTGATGCCAAGTTAAAAGGCATGTTTATGTATTAATAATTTCCACCCTTTCTGGTATATGTAAGGCATAAAATATAAACAACTAAGCATTCTAATTCTGAGTGTGCACATCTAAACATTTCAACTTATCTTTACAGTGTCATTTGAACACTCTAACTTACAAATGATCATCTAGACACTTCCGAAATTTATGTGTCACGTCAACGTCGAGTGTCCATGAGACTTAGTGAGGAAAAGTTAGGGTATTAAGTTGCCAGTTGAGACTAAGTAGAGGTGTATAGATGTGCACTTTCAAAGTTGGAGTGCTTGCTTGTCAAATGAGACCAAGTTTAAATGTCTATTTATGTATTATGCTTATATATAATTCACATATAATTAATTAGGTCTATCTATAAATGAGTCATAATTCGGTCCCTTGATCATCTTTTTTTGTAATATCCATTTTTTCATTGATTTACCAAAAAAAAATTCCTAATTATTGTCCATTCGAAGAGAAGCGATCAGAATGGTTCTTAATGTATAGAGGTTGATTTATAGTCCATAATATATTTTACTTGATTGAAACTGTTCTTAATATATAATAAAAGGGATTCATTTTGACTTCTTACCTTAAACCTAATAAATTTGTCAAAAAAATAAAATAAAAATTGTTAAGTTTAACTGTGAATCCCAGGTGACTAACAAAATTCATCATTATTGTCTTTTTTTTTTATAGTATAATTCTTTTTTGCCAATCTTATATTCTGAAACTCGCACATAATCAGTCTGATTAATTACATGTATTTTACATCAACGATATTATAACCAGTGTAATCCTTCGCACGTATTCTACAGCAGACTTCCTCCGTTTCAAAATAGTTGGTCCTCTTACTAAAAATATTTGTTTCAATTTAGTTGTCTCATTTATGAAATCAAGAGAATTTTATTATGTTCTTCCAATACTACCCCTATCATTAAATGACTACATAAAGTATATATACTCAAATTTATATCATTAAAGCATAAATAATAAGGCTAATTTGGTAAAATAAATTTTTAATTAATATTTTCTCAAGGGAAGTGTCAAGTTAATAAGTGCTAACTATTTTGAAACGATTGGGTCCATTTCAACTACTACTCCCTCCGTCCATCTTTACTTGTCCGCTTTTGACTTGACACATACCTTAAGAAACAATAAATAGAGGGGTGATTTTACTATATTACCTTTTGAATATAATAAATTTTTTGTTTTAAAAAATACAATGAGTGATGTATTGTATTTAATACCAAGGGTAAAATGGGTAAATTATCTATTGATTTTATAAACTAGATAAGTATTGTTGGATATCCCAAAATAAAAAAGTAGATAAATAAAGATGGATGGAGAAAGTATTGCTACTGTCTATTTTAAAATTTTAATCAATGTTAGGTACATCTCCCCAATTTTCAAAGTTCATTTTCAATTATTTTTTAGAGGCAAAATGATCTAATGGATCTTTGTACTTATATGAGTTTATATTTTGGACTTTCCTACTCACCTATTTATCAATTGAATCCCTAAACTCAATAAAATTTAATATTTTAAACTTTTTTGTTGATTTGACATCCTATATGACATAAGCAGCCAAGACGCGTGTAACACACTCAATTTAGGAGCGTGAGAGCTTTTTAAAAAGGTATTAGCAACCACTTTTGACCTTGAAAACAACCATCTTCTTCTCCATTTATTCCAATATCATTATTGAACAAATTTTAAGCTACTTCTTGTCTCTAACTGAATCTTCTCTCTCTAAATTTTTCGCCCTTTTATTTTATTTTTCTACCATTATTCTTCTTCTATTTGCCTTGACCAAAACCCATTACTCAAAATCTTAAATTTAATCATATCCAGTTGATTTTTTTTCTTCAATTTTTGTGTTTTTGTTTGATTTTTCTCTTTCCTACAAAATCCAAATTTAATTAAATCAAGTTTTTTCAATAGAACCTACATATCTCTTCTTTATACGATTAAAGAGAAAAAATTGTTGCTCTTTAAATCTAAATTAAAGAGAAGCAAAACAAAAACACAAAAAAATTCCAACCCTCCCTCTATCATCGGAGAATGCTATGAACACTAAAGAACACCGTAAAATTTCTTCTAGTTTTAAACTTTTTACAATTTCTTCGCCCGTTTTTTTATCAAATTTGCTTGTACTTTTGAATAGAGTGGAAAGAATAGAAAAGAAAGAATAGCAAAGAAAGGGATCTGGAAAAAAAAAATGGGGACGGGGTAGCGGATCTGAAGAAGAAGAAGAAAAGATAAAGGAGGGGGTGGGGAGTTCTGATAAAGAAGAGAGAAAATGGAGAGAAGGTGAATGAAGGGGAGGGGGTGGGCGGAATCTGATGAAGAAGAAGAGAGGGAGGAGGGAAGAAGGAGGTAGGTCCGAAGAAGAAGAAAAATTGAGGGGAAGGGGCGTGGGATATTTGATTTAAATTAATTTTTGATTATTTAATTTCTTATGTGATATTTTTAAATGACGTGGAAATCTATGTGGACGCGCTTTTATTACACACATAACTAAATAGTCAAAATAGAGTTTAAAATATTGTGTTCTGCTGGTTTGAAGAATTTAGTTGGCAAAGGGTTAAATAAAAGGATCCATAATACGAACTCAAATAAATATAAGCATCCAGTAGATATTTTTGCCCCCTTTTTTTTTTATGTTCGCAACATGCACCCTATAGGCCCATTTTAGTTCTTGGAATTTGCCACTTCCTACTTTGAAAACACAAAAACTATAACATGCTTAAAGTCATGAGTTTTGTCATCTAAATAGTTCAAGCATATTTTTTAAAAGCATATTAGCCAATCAACTTTTTTGTTTTTAATAATTAGTACAAAATCACGAGAATCGCGTTTTCATTTTCAACAAAGTAGTGTCCAAACTACACGTACACCTCAACTATTTCACCTAATCGCATGGCTGAATAATCAATCAATTGCAACTCAATCACAAATTAAATAAATTTATTTAATTATTCAATTGATCCATCATAATTAAACTATTTTTGTGCTGATCGTCAACTTAGGCGGAGTTTTCATTTCAATTTATAATATTGCATTGGGATCAAGAACGAGGAAGGCGATCAAGATTCAAGAGAGATTCAGAATTGATTTTCACTGATACCGCTAGACTATAAGGTTAGGGTTGAGCTTAAGTGTAGGGCATGGTTTGGATAGATCCCAACAGTTTTGGTTCAAGTCTTGAACTTCTCTTAAAAAAAAATATTGATTTAATATAATATATAAATTATTAATTTAAAATTCAGTAACTCAAAAGAACTAAAAACTCGCACCTATAAGCTTCAAATACGGACGCTACCTTTGCTCTGAAAGAAGAGTTGAGGTTTCTTGATAACTTACAAAACAAATAGAAAAAAATTGATATTTTCAGATCTCTTAAGGTGTAAAAATGAAGCCCTCCGTGTAAGCAAATTTAATCATCAATAATTAAAAGGAGAATAGATGGACTACCAATGGAGGGTCCCTCGCATGCAGTTGGAAGTGTTGAAATTTCATCACACAAATAATGCAAACATGTGGTCCCTTTCCCCCCTTTTCACTATTGCAATCCATTTACAAAAGAATCACATATCAAGAAAAGAAAAAAAACATCACTTTCCCTCATACTTTGAACCAAAATGCGTGCATGCTACGTAAAAACACAGGCATAAAGACAACACCACCACCATACACAGTTCAATATTCTCACAAATACAAAACACACACCACAACATGATATATATTACTTGCACAACTCACAAATAGTACTAAGATTTTACACAACCAAGAAGCTCAATAGTCATGTGACTAACAGTAGCAGCAGCAGTTTCCTTAGACATGATATGATAATTCTCCCAAGTCTTTTTGACAAGATTGGCTTGATCCATTACACCTCAGAAGAACACAACATATACCTGATGTAACCAAAAGAGAGAAGCATCGCCATGCAATTGCCTTGCCCACCTTTAAGATAAGAAAAGGAAATGCCCAAGAGGGATTAATGTGACAGGATCAATGAAAAAAGAGCAAGAAAGTGAGGTTTGGGACCCAAATTAGCCACCAAGCGTGCACTAGAACTTTTCAAAGGTCCTACTGAGGTAACAGCTCGCCTTATATCGTTCACACAGACAGCGAACAATTATGTGGGCAAGCAAAACACATTCCCAAAGGGCAGAATCAACTTTTCTCTTGGGGGTCAAGATTTGAACTCGTGATTTACCACCCTTTGTGGAAGCATGACAAGAAGTTCCCTCCTTATCTAAAAAGAAGACATGAATAAGACAAGACCACTAATTTTCCAAGCCACAGCCAACGGTTCGAACAGAATGATGGAATAAAGACTTTTAAAGGGATTCTCCAATCAGGTTTACTTTGTTTATGGCATATTCTTATCAGCCACGCGTTGCCATACAATTTAAACGCTAATCCCGCTTTATTCAATTCAAAAACCTTTAATAGTAACTCAATAATATGACCAGTGGCAAGCTAAAGCTCAAAGAGTATCAAGTCCAAGAGACTTGGCTTTCACCTTCAGGGATCTCAAGTAATGGATTGCTTCATCAATAACAACCATCGAGTCTTTTCCTTTCCCTTCGGGGATTATTTCCTGCAAAATGCTTATTGTCTCACGAATTTTATCTTTTCTTAGCCTTTTTTTCCCAGACGGAGAAGCTGGTGCTCCTGAATCTTGTTCAAGGCCATTGCCACAACTGGACTGTGCATCATCCTCTAAGTCGGAGCACATATAGGCTTTTGCGGAGGTTGCAGTATCCCTGAGCTCTGGTGCATCATAGCTACCATCTAGCAGCTTATGCCTTTTGGTTTTCCCAGCAGAACTAGCTACTTCTTCACCCCTTTCGCCAAACCACTCTGGCTGATCATGAGCAGTCATGGTACTAGGCGAGTGACCGGTGCTTGTTTCTTCATCATCCTCGGAATAATCATTATCATCGTCAGAGTAGAGTAGGGCGTTCAGTTCTTCAGTATCCTCATGCATTTCACTTTCAACATCATCTCTGTTGTTTTCTTCATAATATTCCTCAGCGATGAAATGCCCCAATGGAGAAGCTACATTTCTTTTGATCTCTGGATCTTCCTTGCTCAAATTATAAAGAGCAGGGGCTTTTGGATTCAAAGAAGCCGGGCATTGTACAGGAGTACCATTAGCAGAATTATAGATCAAAGTTGTCTGATCACCAGATTGATCAAACACAAGGAATCTCTTCTGAGCAGGTGCAGTGCCTCCATTAGGATGTTTGTTACCTCCCAGATTTTCAAGTGCGTGGGGAGCAAAATTCTCTTTGGGTAAAGTGGTCGAAACAGAATTATAACCCTGATAAAACTGAGGCGAATAATATAACCAATTGCAAGGTTCTGTTGGCAAGCTTGCATTTGACTCAGGCAGACCCGAAAATGTGAAAAATGGAGAATTCCCATTCATAGGAACCTCATTTGACTGAGGAGTCATGTAAGTAGGAAAAGAATTCTGCTGCCCTATATCAAATCGTGGATAAGAAAAATTCAAATGGGCTAACTGCAGATCTGAATACTGGTGATGGAACGAAGATACAAAGTCCTTTTCCATTCAACCTCAACAATCACCTGAAAATCAGACAAAAGAACCACCAACAAACTTATTAGATGAATTCTAGCCAAAATTGATCTAAGAAATGGTAAAAAGTTAAGAGGTTGCAAATCATACCAGTTCTAAACAACTGTGAAACTACGAATTGCTGATTATTTCTCGCACTCTTGCTAAATAACGAAAAAACTAAAAACTCCAGCTTAACTTGAACGCGGTAACAAGAAAGATCTATCTACGTGACAGGTTTAAGCAAATGACGGAAGTATTCAGCCTGAAATACCCAAAAAAGAAATTAGATGTCTTCCAATAAACAAAGGAAGAACAAGGCATCTCATTATTTCAAAATTATTCTAATAGCAAGGATTCCATAAGACAAAAAGATAAAGAATCTTATTCAAGAATATCAAATGTCCATTACTAACCTGGCAATCTTGGAGTGGTTGAAAGCATGCGATTACTCTAACTATTATGGTGGCAGACCCATCAATTCCATTTTCATGTTTCAATGCCCGAAATCTCGTCTGACTAGCTGCTTGGCACACCATAACTACTTGTTCCCAACCCTTTCACTCAATGCAACACCTCAATCTTCCAGCAGAACAATCAATAAACAAAAGAATTCCGAACAATCCCCTCAAGAAACTGATTGAACAATCACCACAAAGAAATTCTTCAACGGAAATAGCAGAGGAAAATCACTTCCCACAATACAGAAAGATCGAATGCTGAAGAAAAAATTCTCGCAAAGACTCGAGATGAAAGTAATTGTAAGGCTGAGTACTAATTAAAGAAGACAATTCTCACCAAGACTAAGATAAAAGTGACTAAATTCTCAGCTAATCCTGTGAACCTAACAGGTATGACAAGTGTGAGACTCGAGATGAAATTCTCATCAAGACTAAGATGAACGTGACTAAATTCTCAGCTAATCATTCGAACGTAACAGGGTATGACAATGAAACGCGTAGATCCCATGGAAGAGATTATAATGAATACTTGACTTCTAAGGTGAGAAAAAATCACTAATGAACTGGTTTTTGTGAAAAAGGTATTTTACAGAATGACACGGCAATACAAGTTCAAGGAGATAACTTTCCGATAAACGTCAACAGATAAACTATACCACTGCATACTGTTCTTTACTTTGCTCAATTGCCAAACTGTTCTTGGTCTTCACCAATTATAATCCCCTGAGAAGATTTCCACATACAACATCAGCTTTAAACCCATAAGAACAAAATAAAAGAAATAAAAAAAAGAGGAATCTTACAAAAGAAGATTGGTCACAGAGAAAACTTAGAAGGCGTGGGGTGTATTATTATGAAAAAATAAAGCCATTCTTTCTTTCTTTTTTACTCTATTTTTATTTTCTTTTGCTGCTTTAGCACAATATCTTGAAACCCCGTTAGATTTAAAAGCCTTGGAATCAAAGTCCTCTAGAAAGCATAGAGCAATACAATTTCTTTGTCAAAGGGTAAAACTACAGTAACTATTTTCCTTTTCTTCCTAGCTTACCAAACACAGCATTACAAAACTTGACAAATTGAAACTAAAAATCTTATAGTACAGTCAATCAAATTCCTCTCATATCTCCAAAAAATGTCACTCTTTGTACTAGATCTCAGTGAAAACCCCATTCAAGAATGCCAGAGAACAACTAAAAATCTGAACTTTACAACCCAAAAACCAACATACTAGCACAAAACAACAAAACAAAGAAACCCCATTTAATCAAAACCAAGAAACATCATAAATTACAAGAAAAAACAACAATTTAAAAAAAATCCAAACTAAATTATTTTCAAAAAAAATCTAAACTTTAGTACCCAAAAACCAATATACCAAAACAAAAAAACAACAACAAAGAAACCCCATTTAATTAAAACCAAGTAACATCATTAATTACAAGAGAAAGCAAGAAAAAAAAATCTAAATTTTAGAACCCAAAAACCAATATACACAAACAAAACAAAAAACCAAAGCAACCCCATTTAATCAAAACCAAGAAACATCATGAATTAAATTTAAAAAGCAAAAAAAATTAATCAATCAACCCAAATTTATTTACAAAAAATGGGTGCAAAATAAAGACTTACCACAATAGTGAAAGTGCTTATTATCCTCAGCAACCCAGAAAAGCAATAGAAATAATTCAAGAAATTGAATGAAGTAGTGAAGAAAGATAGGGAGCTGAAAATTTATTTATTTTTTCTTTTTTTACTCTGTGTGAGTGTGTATTGCAAGGGAGAGAGATCAGAAGAATGAATTATAGATAAGAGTCAAAGATGAGGGGAGTGCACGGAGGGTGAGACTATATAGAACTAAAAACAAAGAAGAAAAAAAAATATCATCTTTTTTTTTTTTTTTTTTTTTTTTTGGTTGTTGTTGTCCAAGAATTAATTGCGTCTCGTACGTGCTAAGTGCACGCTTGTTTTTTTGTAGAATCATGGCATGTGTATTTATTGCTAAAAAAGAAAGAAAAAGAAAAGGATAAGGCAGAATAGTTATATGGCTCTTTAAACATGTTTAATTTTTTCATTTAGATATTTAAACTAAGAATTTTACCTATTGAATATCTGAATATATATAAAATTGTATTTTTTAAACACAGATTGCTGATATGACAGGTGTGTGTAATACACACTTTTAAGAGCGTGAAAGAGCAAAATTTTTCTTTTTCTTTTTCTTTTCTATCTCTTATCTAAACACCATTTCTAATCTATCTCAACTATTTATGAACCATGAAGAGGACTACCAAACCACCAGTCATGAAGACTACCATGAACTAACATCATTTTGAACCATCACCAGATTTTTTATCAAAAATAATGAATATTTGTGAGTTTTTTTTACTCCCCAAGTGAAGAAATTGCTAAATCATATGTTAGAATTTGTACTAGAACTCATCGAACAAGCACAATAGTAGATCGAAAAAATGAGCCTCTTTCGTTGGCTCAATTTTAATGAATTTTACAGACTTAATATCCATTTTTCTATAATATAAGAATTAAGAACAAAAAACACCTGTAAAACATAATGAAATTTAACTATAAGAAATTCTGGTAAAGTAATTGAAATATAACCCATAAATTTTTTTCTTTTCTCTGTCGAGACTTACACATACCGGAAGAAAGAAGATAAATCGAAGATTTTTTTCTAAAAAAAAATTTTCTGAAGAAAAAAGAGTAGAAAAGGTAGATGAAGAAGATGTAAAGAATAACTTTTTTTTTTCAAATTTCCACGTGTCAGCTCCTGACTCGTCTTTCTTGCCATGTCATAACGTATGAAAATCACGCTCTTTGCTTTTATGGAAGATTGCACAAACGTGCCCAATTGACACACTTCAACATGGGTTCAAGTGTTCAATAGGTACAATTCTTAATTTAGGTATATAAACGAAAAAATTGAACAAGTTTAAGGGGCCGCATACGTATTCCGCCAAAGGATAATGTATAAATGATAAATTTCTTTTTAAACGAAAGGATGCAAGTCATGCATTCGTTAACTTTGGAAAAAATTCTACATATACGGTAAATAATGTCTCTATTATTTTGTAGGAATGTTTAAATACAAATACCATCTGGATGTATTGGTCTAGACTTCTGTTAACATCTTCTGTCAATTTTTGCACCACTTTAATTTCATTTATAGGTTTTTTCATACTCACACACACATATACATAAAATTTCGACCTAAGTGTGTAGATATTGTTGCACCCCTACTACCCTAATAGATCTGTTAAGACTTGCACATTAGATTTTTTTAGTTGTAATAGTAATGTAGTTGTTTTAAATATAATGCTGCACTCGCCATCTTCAATTCTTTGGTTAGCCTATGCCTTTATAGTCTATAGTTCTAAAGTGAATCTAGTACTACTCTAAGCAAAATTAGTAGATGTACTAAAGGAGTTTATACATGCAAAGAAAAAGAAAAAATCGAGCTTTAGAAAAATCAAGAAAATTTTAATATCATAAGAAAGTTTGAGACGTTTTGATTCTAAGTTTCAATGATTTTAACGATTAAAAAGTAAGATGGAAAAGAAGAAGGGAGTCAATTTTCAATTTATGGTATATCGATAAAAAAAATTAATTATTAAAATATATTTTTAAAAGCAAAGAGCGAGAATGTGATATTAAATCACCACAAAATTGTGTAATGAAAATTTTGGAACAACATGCATATTGAGCGGAGCTTGTATAGAGTTACATGTCATTTCATGCAATTATAATTATGTGTTATCGAGTCGCAATTTGAATATGTCCTATCTTAAAATTTTAGAGATAATCAGGAAAAGTGATGATCGGTATATTCAGGTAAATAAAGTCATTTCAAGTCTTGTTATGAAATTATGGAGTATCAAACAAGGATTAAAAGTTACAAATCAAATAAATTATGAAGCAATAAAAGTGAAAATAGATTGCTTAATTATAGTTAAGCTTATCAATGATGTAACACAACATTAATTTACACCCATTTATGGAAGATTATTGATATTCGTTGAAGGCAACAAGATAACAATTAGATATGTTTGGAGGAACGTAAACTATTATGCTGATTTTCTAGCAAATGAAGGATATAACCATAAAAAACATTGATACTCTAGAATAATGTACTTAAGAATATAAAATTTCTTCTCGTTGTGCTACTTATAAACGATATTTAAGATCTTCATTCAATGTTTTTTCAACTATATAAAACAAGTAAAATAAAATTATGTGTTATCACTAAATAGTGACCCACTGACCCTGGTAAGAGATTGTTGGGTGGGTGGACCCGTGAGTGGTTGTATCATGACTTCTCCAATGGGTTTGGGTTGGGTTTGTTGACCCGTATGATTCTTTTTTTTGGATTTAGGTTTGTATAACTAATATTTTTTTAGATATTTTATGTTCTTCATTCTTTTTTTCTCCCAATATACCCCACTACCACATTAAAAGAAATGGAGAAAACATCATATATTTTTTTGGTAACTAAATCATCATTTTTATGTCATTGGAAAGAGCAATAACAATGAAAGAGGACCAGGTTGGTTCCTATTTTGATCCTTTATTTTTAGTTAGTAGTGATTTATTTTGGAAATGTTACAATTTCGTTTGCTTTAAAATTTCATGATTTTGCACTTTATTTTGGATCATTACTAGAAAAATTCAAATTACATGGGAGCTTTACCTAGGGATTCATTCCGCAGATAATTCCTTTGAAATATAAAAATTCCTTAATTGTAGAATATTTACTCGCAAATATGTTTTCCCCAGGTAAATTTGCAGGTAAGTTTGGCACCATTTATTGCTAATAATTTAACTAGGAATTTATTTGAGGAAAATAATCCCTAGATATCACTTTCGCAGGTAGTTCCACAAGTAATCAATAAAAATATAAAAAAAACTATTTCTTTGTGAATTCGTAGGAAATATCCTAGAGAATTACCTGGAATTTTATTGTTACTTATATCATAAAAATCTAATATAGTTATAGTGTGTTACCTAAGTTACATTAACTTGTAAATGTTAGCATTAAGACTTAAGCGTAAGTGATCTTATGATATTATGAATCTATTTTCAATTATCATCTTGATTAACTTTAATTCTGTAGAAATAACTGTATTATCATGTATCCTTTAATACAATGGGAGAACAATTCTAAAAAGGAAAATGGTTTGTGTCCTCCTCATCCTTAAAAATAAGAAAAATGACTTTCCAAATAGAATTAACTAGGGAAAACAAGTTTTACAAGTAGTATTCATATTGATTATATTCTCTTCACCCTCCGACATACCTCATCTTCAGCTCTATCCTCATATCACCGTCCCACACCCCTACCCCTACTACCACCATCCGTATTATTTGTATAGATTATATACAAATGATTATAGGATAATATTTTTTGCTTATATATATATACTGAATACGAAAACTTAGGTAAGAAAACCACTTATTTTTTAAAAAATATTTTTCAATAAAACAATTTTTATGAAAAATATTTTTCTTTATACCGAACACACCCTTAGTTATACTTGAAGTAAACATTTCAGTTTTGAATTTTGAAATCCATACTTGCTATACTTTTCTTTAACCAAAAAAAAGATAAGAAATTGACTAATTTTATATCTTTATTTAGTAGATGAAAAAATTGCAAAGGAGCTAGATATAAGCAACCTTTGTACCACATCGGATAAGGAGAACAATGTGGCATCCTTTATAATAGAGGCTTTCAAGTGCTGTGTGGGTTCTTACTAGTATAGTATGGTTGTCACACTCCTTACTATCCATTTGATGTGGATTGATCATGTAATAATTTTTTTCACGTGGGTGTTTGGTGGTACTCCATTAAAGTGAGAGGTATTTATTAGCCAAAAAACAAAATAAGGGTATTTTTGCTCCATTTTGAACAGTTCAGGGATAGTTTTGACCCTTTTCCATAAATGGGATGCTGACGTAGTCTGGCCATGGGACAATTTTTTTCACGTGGAGTGACTGGTGACACTCTGTTAAAGTGAGGGGTATTTGTGAGCCAAAAACAAACTGAGGGGTATTTTGAGCCAAAAACAAACGGAGGGGTATTTTTGAGCTAAAAAATAAATAGAGGGTATTTTTCCTCCATTTCAAATAATTCAGGAGTAGTTTTGACCCTTTTTCGTATTGACAACCCCCACTCCCCTCCACATCCAAATCCCCAGAAAGGAAAAAAAAAGTTTGACAATTGTCCTACATTTTTAGATTACTAATTAAGTCGAGAAATATATTATGGTTTCAAAATGTTTTTGGTGAAAGATTGAATTTTATTTTACCCCCACTTTGTGGAAATATATTGGGTATGTTGTTGTTGTATCAAATTTTATTTTACAGTACTAATCTTCTCTCCCTCTCATTTTTTTTTTTTTTTTTTTTTTTCATTTTCTCATTTTAATGTAATTAATACAAAATTCATTTCATGGACCATGTTTTGGGTAAGTTCTAATGTGGTCATTGGTCAAGCCATAATTATATGAACTCTTAAGACCAAAACTTTTGAATTTTCAAAAAGGGAAAAGAAAAATATATAAGCACAGAAAGGGGATGGTATCCTATGTGTTACAAGAACCACCCAATCATTTGTAGCTTGACCATTCAAACAATGAATCATACTAACTCAATATGGCCCCATCTAACCACCTATTGCTACTTCATACCAAAGTTTCACATCATACACACATAACAAAAAATAAAATAAAAATCAAAATTATATATACTGACAGTATAAATAATTTTTTTGTGCTATAAATACAATTAATAGTTGGAAATTTTCCCATTGATTTGTCAAAAACTCTTTTCCAACAAGCTATATTTCGTTGGCTCAAAATATATTTGAATATCGTCAGAAATCAAATAATTCCAACGGTTCCAACAGTCGAAAATAAGGAGATTTCTAGTAACTTACTGTATTTTTCAGGTTATCATATAATATTTAGTATAGAGAGTTATCTATTATTGTAGATCAATTTAACTTGTTAGTAGTGGTAGAGCTATACATATTCAACTTGTTGGAAAATTATAACTGTTTAGTTAGGTAAACAAAAATCTTTTTGCATGGATATACTAACTTGTTTTGGTTTTTTCATGGGTTTACTCATTTATATTTTGACATACCTTAATGAAAATAAATTTTAACTTTGTTATTGTTCTTTAGTACAAAAAGTTCTATATGCTATAACTGAAATGAAGGTAAGACTGCGTACAGTAGATCGTTGTGGTTCGACCATTCCTGAAGCCCGCGCATAGCAGGAGCTTTAGTGCAGCTGACTGCATTTTTTGTGACTGCACATAAAGTCTATCAGAAACAACTCTTCTATCTTCACAAAATAGAAGTAAAACTACATACGTGCCATTCTTTTCAAACCCTACTCGTAGGATTACATCGTTATATATATATATATATATATATATATATATATAGAGAGAGAGAGAGAGAGAGAGAGAGAGAGAGAGAGGGGCACAAAACATAAACCCTCAAAAAGAGCATGAATGCAAGTCACTGTTTATCCAGTTAGATATGGACTTTACTTTGAGAGTTCAAACCATCAATAACTCAACTTTAAGACTGAGGTTAAAAGGCATGAAGAGTAGAAAAAAGAGAGAAGAGAATGGGTGAAAACATGGCCTACTTAAGAGTACAATATTACTTTTCATTGATGTGATTTATGGCTTTATTTGAACCATCAAGAGAGCCATCAATGGGTAACGCCCCAAAAACAGGGATAAAGAACCCCTTTTCTTATCATAAGAATTAAAAAAGAAACAACTTTATTCTACCTAGCACACTAATGCACTTTGCACACAAGTATTTAATCAATACTGATATTCTTCACTTTACTCTTTATCAACTTTTTATTATCCCTTATTTTCCCCTTTCTTTTACTTCTTCTTTTGAAATATTCAAGTGGTGAAATACATGATTATAGCATATAACTATACTTTTTAATTCTTCGTTCAATATTTGGTATTCGTTTTGCAGTTCAATCAATCCAGGTTCTCATCGAAAAGTCCCAATTTAGATCTAGTAAAGTGTTCTCTATCATGAACGACTACATATTAAAGATTTGAACTTGAGACCTCTGATTAAGGATATATGAATACTTATTATTCAAACACAATCTTTGACAGTTATAATTGATTTATATTTAATTACTATTTTTATTGTACGCATAGTTCTTTTTTATAGCATTTTTACCATAATTCTTACTTTTGTATTTTTCAGACCTGTATTAATTATATATTTTTTTGAGTCAGGAATCTATCGAAAATTACCTCTCCACCTCACATTGTCACACAAGATAAAGATAAGCTCTGTGTACACCCCACTCTCTCGTCAAACCTACTTATGGAGTTTCCCCAATATTGTTACTATATAGTATACAACTATAACTATCACTATATAGTATACAACTATAACTATCATACATACTGTGTTACATATCTACAGTATTAGCATTCACTATATATTAACCTTTGACTCTGGTTGGTTTCTATTATTGTGAAAACATTTCACCATCCTATATACCAGCTTGATTAAATTTCTTGTTTAATATTGCAGTTCCAAACAACGACAATTTGCATCAACATCACTTCATTATTTTTTTTCTTAGATACATCACCCGTTTATGGTGGCATAACTTACAATAATATTAATAAAATTGTCCTTATGTAAAATTCTAGAACTAAAATTATATTTGTCAATTGCTTAGTGCATAATAATTCATTTGTATGTGAAGCGAATATATTCTTCCCTGATTGAAATTTGTTTTCGCTAAAAATTTCTATTTTATTTCGGCTTAGCTTAGCTCATTTTATTAGTATTCTGATTAATTAAATTGCTTAGGTGATTATCCGATAACGACAGTCAAATCTTCAACTAATCGGTTCTTTGACTATTGCTCTAATCATACCTAAAAATAATCTTAATTACTCAATACATGACGTACATATAATACCCCATCTAATTAATTTTTTCTCCAAAAAATCGGATTTGGTGGTTAATTATGAGCCTACTGCTTACTAAACAAAACCTTGATTAATTATTTAATTAAACAAATATTGAGAAAGAGCAAGACAAAGCAAAGATGAATAAAGAAATCATATTATTATTAAATTAATGAAAAAATGAAAGTGGATGTACTATATACTCCCTCCGTTCCAAAAGACTTGACCTTCTTTCCAAATTTGTTTGTTTCAAATTACTTGTCCATTTTTGCAAATCAAGAATGTTTTATTACTTCTTCCCATATTACCCTCAATATTAAATAACTAAAAAAAAAATAATAGTTAGATTTAGTGTTTCAAAATATAATTAATATGGTTAATTTTATAAAATATGTTTCTAATTAATATTTTTCTTAATGGGTGTGCCAACTCAAAAGAGGTCAAGTAAAATAGAACGGAGAGAGTATTAATTAGTGCCTAATGAGGCATGGTTAGACAAGGGAAAAAAGAAAAATAATTAAATAATCTCAAGACCATGATTTAATCACCTGAAACAAATCTTGTGCACAGATGAGAAGATCCATTGAAGCCAATTATTTATAAAACCAAAGAGAAGATTAAATATGGATAATTACAACAGATGGATAAATTGATAAATCAAATGCCCTATTGTTTGGAGTGGGGGGGAACAATAATCACACGCCCAATCAAGTTCATTTCATCTTCCCTTTAGATGGGCACTAATAAATAGAAACGGATTCAGAATTTAAAATATTCGATCTCAAATGTTGTTGACTTCATTGACCATTTGAGTTATCAAATTGAAATTTGATATTTGTATATATTTAGTGGATCACTTAACTTATATATTATATTTGAGTTAAAGTTACCGAGTTCGGCTGAATTCGCAAGTAATATTATTTATTTGCCGCTGCTAATTAAAAAACAAAAGGCTGCAAAATTAATAGACTATTTTTATTTAATATACAATTGTAAATGAGATGTAAAGTAAAGGATTCCTCAAGTCACGTCTTCACCCTTATTTAATCATCCTCCATACCAGTACCAGCTTTAGTAATCTTTTTGTCCAACATTAATATCAGTAATTAAATTAATATATCTTTTCTAAATTTTTTTAATAATATTTTTTTAAAAAGGGCAGTCGGTTGCACAAATATTCCGCGTTTACGTAGGGTCCGGAGAAAGGCTATACTTTAAATATAATGCAAATAACCTATCCTAATACACGCATTATTAATGATTATTTCTACAACTCAAACTCGTGACATATTGACCATACGTAGATAACTTTAACGTTGATCCAGACTTTGCTTCACATTTTGAATAATATTATTATGATAATTGTTCATGTGATACGCGTCAAGAAGTAATTAACTCAAGATTGGTGGATGTGGATTGACCAGTTAATTTAAAGTCGTAATTAATTTAATTTTTAGGAGGTTTCTTGACTTTAGTAGCTTACCCACTCACCATTAGATATGTTCTTGGCGTATCTTTTAATTTTTTTTCTTAGAAACTAATTAATTATATACATATATATATCAGTAATTATATTCTACAAGATAATTGTTTTACGTACACCTAAAAGTTACAATGAAATTATGAATATCCCCACATTAAAGTGATAATAACATCTTCCACTTGAGTGAGATGACACTTCTTACAATCTTTATTTCGATCCATGAAAGAATTAGAGAAAATAATGTAATCTTGGATGGATTTTATTTATTCCTTCACTTTCATCACACGAAAAATAAATAGTATTCAACATGACTCCAACTTTCAACCTATTCTTCAAATCCGACTTAATTATGAAGTGTGAACTTGTTACACTTATATTTTTAAGTGAGATGTCGGTTAAGATTTAAGGTCTAGGGATGAGGAAGATGTAATATGCTTATTTTAATTACATATATTTTACAGTAGTATAGATTTACCTAAAAATAATTACAATTTAGGCATTTCGATGTTTCACATAAAAAAAGTGATTAATATGAGCATCGAGGCAGATCTAATGTATGACATGTGGGTTCACAGGAATCGGTCATCTTCGTCTAGACTTTGTATATGTATTAAAAATTTAATAAATATTTTGACTATTAACTCTAAATCATCGTAGAAACTCATAAATTTCAATTCTTGATCGCTTCTGCTCTCTGATGAGGCACACATGCGGGCAATTAATGTTCAATAATCTTTATGTCATGATCAGATAGTCAATTTACATATACGTAGGTACCTCAACAACTCATAAAAAAAGATGTCACGGGTTTTCCTTAGTGGCAAATTATGGCCTAGTAGTGAAGGACTTTCACTCTTCCATCATTAATGTTGCAACAATTTTGCTTTAGAATTCATAATTTTCAAAGTATTTGACTGGTAACTTTGACATTTCTACCGCTTCTGGAAACTAGTAAGTAATTTTTTTAATGGGTGTCCGATAGTCATATCAAAATTTGAATTTATGTTGAAAAGTCTTATATTATGAGTAAAACGCTCCCTAATAAAGATAATTTCGTATTCAGCAGGGATCGAACCCAAAATCATTACCGGAAAATCGTTAAGTTCTTTTGGAACCCATCCCCATAAAAAATTGGTTAATCCGCCGTGATACTTTCAACGAAAAAATCTCTTGCTGGACAAGTCAAATTCTGAAGGGATATTCATAAAAGATTAGCGATTTTCTGGTCATGAAAATTTCGGTGTAAGACAAGCAATCTTCTACGACATGTTAAATTATACTGATAACCGGGAAAACATAATTTACACTATCCGTACGTATAAATTAAATTAGTTAGAAATGCCGTATGGAGAGAGCATTAGGAAGGAAAAATGAGATTTAAGATAATAAGTGGGGCATGAGACCCCATATATGGAGCCAATTTGGTTTGTGGATTCTCCAACAATAACATCCACGCTTGGAAAGCTAAACTAACACCCCACCCCCACCCCCAACACCCTCTACCCCCCACTATAAACAATTCCTTAAAAAAAGAAAAAACTTTTCCATCTTTTTTTTTTTCCACTCTGTGTTTGATATCCAACATGGGCTCGATTATATTTGGATTTTTGCATTGTAGAGTTCATTTTTAGGGTCGATCCTCCCAACAAGATTTTATTTGTTTCCAGAAGCTCGAATATGAAACCTCTGATTAAGGGGGGAGGGATCCAACCATCCCGCCACAACACATACGCATTTCAAGTCCATTTATTTAATTTTGAGATCTCTGATTAAAGATAGTGAAATTTTAACCATCCCATCATAATCCATGTTGATTTTTATCCCTTTCTTTAAAAGAATATTGATGTTATTATCTACAAAGTACAAACCCAATACAAAAAAAAGTGCAGCGCAAAAGGAGGAAGTCTCTTCCATGCTTCATATTACCCACCTTCCTCCGTAATTTAGATTATACTGTAGTATTTATTTATTATATACTACCCACTATCTTAGACTTTTATCACCCCCATTACACTTTTTAGCAGAGACAGCTATATTATGTATTTTTATGTTTTTTCGAATCAAAAGTAAAATTAAAAAAACATGTCTCCATTAGTAAGTGTCAACCACTTCTTTATACCTTAGCTGATGCTACTAATTTACGTAGTGCTAATTTACCTAATGAAGCTAGCTAATGAGACTAATATATTGATTATTTTTATTGTTAAGGTGTGTTAGGTTTGAATTTCCATCATCATACACGTGTTCTACAACTTGTTTAAGACGCCATATATTAGCTGCTGATTGAAAAAGTAGATGTAAAATAATTTCTTTAATTATTTCTACTTCTCTTTGCCATTTTCTCAAGGTATGTATATATCAATTATATTCACACGTAGATGCACGCATGTGGGGTGAAAAAGAAAGCAAGGTGATTATGATAGTTATGGAAACATCTTAATACCTAGTAAGAAATTTTTTACATTATCAGGTCACACAAAAAATACCCACAGATAAATAAGCGCACCTTCTTATTGCAATGATACGTAAAAATAACCTAATGAGGTGAAAATTTCTTACATTGACTGTGTGTATATATATATATTTTAAACTCATTTTGGAAATATATATAGTTAGCTAGGTTTTGCATGTTTGCTTTCCTTAGGATGGCAAGAAAATATGAACTTTCTCGTGATTATGGTACTCCCAAGATGTGATGGTCAAGTCTTTAATAGATGTACATATAAATAATATTATATGTATATATGTGTGTGGAACTTGCTATTATTTTTCCTTCTACAATAAGAAAAAAGTGAAAGATAAGAGTAAGATGCAATGCAAGTACCGTTAAGGAAACACACAAGGATTCTAACTAATGAATGAAAGAGATATATATGGGAAAGGAAAAATAATTTATTTATGTTTTGCTTGTGTCAACTCAACTATACATTATGGATTCAATCACTAGGTGCAGATTAGTATTTAGGTGGAAAATAAAGCAATGTCACTATATAGTTCCACTTAATGTGTGTAGTGTTTCTCATGTTGTGCTTCCTCACGTTGAGAAGAAAAAAGAAATTAAATAGTATATGAAAGTTGCATAAAATTTGTTGTCATCACATAGCATGCAAATGAATTTGCCTGCCTTGTCCATTTTGAGAATAACGTGCTTGCATTTGGACTTTTGTTTCCATGTAGACTTGCACCATATAGTTAAATTGTATTCTAGAATAGCATGACATATACTTCTGAGAGATTTGATTTCGTAATTCTTTATAAATTTATTTTTAGCTCTTTGACGAGAGTTCTTCATTTTTTTGGTTCAATTTGTAGCAGCCATAGAAGATCACTTTCACTATATGTTATGCATATGGACTTCCACACACAATGTGCGGTAAAAGTCACTGAAATTTAAAAATAATAACACTATTTCTACTGCAATATATAATGTGGTGTTTTAATGATTTGATCACTTGTTAAGTGAACTAACTATATTGCTTCTAGATGTATCGAAATTAAGGAGTGGGACGTTGATCTCAAATTGGACGGGTCGAAATAGGTTGAGTTAATAGATGGGTTGATCATTGACTGGGTCAAAGTTATTTGAGCTGAAATGGACTAAAACGCTCATTGTAATCAACCCGTACAATTCTTACTAACTTTGTATTTTTTTTTGTTTGTTCTTTTATAATTTGTTAAATACCTAATATTTTTTTTGAAAATATTTTTAACAAGACTAGATAAATTTGAGCACAACTTTTAGATGAAAGCAGATATGAAAGTCAGGCGGATTTCAAGGAACACCACCGTGTGTGTCCATTAATTGTCAAGTAATTATGGGAAAAAGGAGCATTTGTTTAATATTAAAAGCATACCATTTATTAACACGCTTCCACTAATTAATAATAACTCATTGATTTCTAAGTCCAATGATAAGACATCATATTTTTCGACTCATTTTTCAACCTTTTTACCATAAGGTGTTGAACATGGTTTAGTTTTCACATAGTTTTATTGGGTAAGTAAATAGAATAAGTCAAGATGTTGCTGTTAGGTAATTATGTTTTGATTTGAAAGATGAATTAAAAAAGGCTATCAGTACTTTAATTTGGTGTTTAAGTTGGAAGGTCTGGAAATTAAGCTGCATTATGTGAAACAATGAAGTTTATCAAGACATTATTAATTACAAAGAAATTAAAATATGGAAGATAATCTCAATATCGTAAATCATAAAAAGAAATTAGTATTACAAAATTAAACATAGAGAGATATTTCTGAAAATATCCTAGTAATGCTGATAACAATAATAATGCAAATTAAACTGAAGCCACTCAAAGAAGATATATTAATAAGGATCTTCAAATGCATAATACTCTCTTCGTCTATTTTTACTTGTCCACTACACTAAAAATAAATGTCAATTTTTACTTTTGCACATTAAAAATCAAGAGATAAATTATCAGTTATTAACTATGTTATTTCCCCGAAACATTAAATTTATTATATTTAAAAGAGTGGTATGGTAAAATTGTCATTTTATTTGTTGCTCTTTAAGAACGTGTCAAGTCAATACTGAACAAATAAAATAAACGGAGAAAGTAACATATTAATTATATTTAAAACATGCCAAATATAAAAATTAATAAGTAAAAGTAAGAAATGAAGAAAAAATTAGAAAGGCTAGGTAGGTTTTCAAAAAAAGAGGCTCCAAATATTTTTGCTAGTTTGATTGACTAGAAAGAAGTGATCAATTTAGTCAAAGCTTTGTAAGTCTAAATCAATGTTTAAATATTTCTATGCAACATGTTCAAATAGGAACAAAACTTTCAAATAATTAAATATTAGGGCAGACTACCATTACTCTCTCATTTTAAATATTAGTCGTTTTGATAAATTGTATTTGTTGCAAAATATTTGACCTTTTGTTATAAAACAATTATACAATATATCAAGAACATAACAATTTATAAAGCTAGAAAAGTAGAGAAGAGATGCTTGTGAGAGATTTTTATTTCTTCACTTCTTGGTCTCTCAAATAAGAAGGAAAAACTCCCTATTTATAGAAGATTTTGCCACTCAATATACAATATTTAATAGTGCAAGTTGATCAACTTGATACAACTTGTATACAACTAGATGCAAGTAAATACAACTAAAATACAACTAAGATACAATTTGTAACTTGCAAGTTGTATTGTCACAAGTGGTACAATTTACACTTTTAGTTGCATAATTATTAATAATACATCCAACTTGACAAAATAGTTCATAACACTCCCCCTTGGATGTTTGTTAACAGATAATGTATCTCATTAAAACTTTACTAGGAAAAACCCAGTAAAAAAAGACTAGTGAAGGAAAAAGAGTACACACATCTTGCAATACGCCATTAGTGTTACCTCATTAAAAACCTTACAAGAAAAACCCAGTGGGACAAAACCTTATGAGAAAAAAAGAGTACAACGCGTATTAACTCCCCCTAACGAGAGCATCAATTTAATGACTTGAATCTCCGCATCCCAATCTTGTGCACCATCTTCTCGAAAGTTGCAGTTGGTAGAGACTTGGTGAATAAATCAGCAATATTGTCACTTGAACGAATCTGTCGCACGTCGATATCACCATTTTTTTGGAGCTCATGTGTGTAGAAAAGTTTTGGCGAAATGTGCTTCGTTCTATCTCCTTTTATGAATCCTCCCTTTAGTTGCGCTATGCATGCTGCATTATCTTCATATAAAATCGTGGGTATTTTGTCACATTTCAAACTACATTTTTCTCGAATGAGATGTATTATGGACCTCAACCACACACACTCTCGGCTAGCTTCATGAATAGCTATTATCTCATCATGGTTCAATGAAGTAGCTACGATAGGCTGCTTAGTAGATTTCCAAGATATAGCAGTACCCCCACATATGAACACATAACCTGTTTGAGATCGAGCTTTGTGTGGGTCAAATAAATACCCTGCATCAGCATAACCAACAAGATCGGGACGGCTGTTGTTAGAATAAAATAAGCCCAGATCGATAGTCCCTTTAAGATACCGCAATATGTGTTTGATCCCATTCCAATGTCTCCTAGTAGGAGAAGAACTATATCGTGCTAACAAATTAACCGAAAAGACTATATCAGGCCTTGTAGTGTTAGCAATATACATCAGTGCACCAATTGCACTAAGATATGGTACTTCAGGACCAAGAATTTCCTCGTTCTTTTCTTGAGGCCGAAATAGATCCTTATTCACATCAAGTGATCGAACAACCATCAGAGTGCTTAATGGATGTGCTTCATCCATATAAAATCTCTTCAATACTTTCTTTGTATAGGCAGATTGATGGACAAATATACCTTTTGTCAAATGTTCGATTTGCAAACCAAGACATAATTTTGTCCTTCCAAGATCTTTCATCTCAAATTCCTTCTTTAAATAACTAATTGCCTTTTGAAGTTCTATTGGAGTTCCAATGAGATTGATGTCATCTACATACACAGCAAGTACAACAAACTCCGATGTTGTTTTCTTTATAAAAACACATGGGCAAATTTCATCATTTGTATAACCTTCCTAAGAGAAATACTCACTAAGACGGTTATACCACATGCATCTAGATTGCTTCAAACCATACAATGATCTTTGCAATCTAATGGAATACATTTCCCGAGGTTTTGAATTGTATGCTTCAGGCATCTTAAATCCTTCAAAAATTTTCATGTATATCTCATTATCAAGTGATCCATACAGATAAGCTGTAACCACATCCATTAAATGTATTTCAAGCCTCTCATGGACAGTGAAACTAATAAGATAACGCAATGTTATTGCATGCATAACTGGTGAATATGTCTCTTCATAATCGACACCAGGCCGTTGTGAAAATCCTTGTGCAACAAGGCGTGCTTTATACCTTTGTATTTTATTTTTCTCATTTCTTTTTCGCACAAAGACCCATTTATAGCCAACAGGTTTAATACCAATAGGTGTTTGAGCTATAGGTCTAAAAACTTCACGTTTGACAAGTGAATTCAATTTTGATTGAATTGCTTCTTGCCATTTTGGCCAATCATTTCTTTGTCGACATTCTGTGACAGATTGAGGTTCAAGATCCTCACTATCTTGCATGATTTTTGTTGCAACATTATATGCAAAGACATAATCCACCACTATTTCAGATCGATTCAAATTAGTTCCAATATCACTTGAATTTATGGATAGTTCCTCATTTTCTTGAGTCTCAGGCTCATTGATTCCTTCAGGGATATCAAAATTGCTCAAATCTTGAACTTCCATATGAGTATCTTTTATAGTGTCATCTTGACCATTTGTTTTTCTTTTTCCAGGCTCCCGATCCTTAGAACCCAATGGTCTACCACGCTTTAGGCGTCTTTTGGACTCATTTTCCATGACACTAGTAGATGGTCTTACAGGGACCTCAATCAGAATTGGAACATTCTCTGCAGGTATATGTGATTTAGTAATTCTTTTCAAATCTGTAAATGCATCAGGCATTTGATTGCAATTTTCTGCAGATAAATAATCTTTTGAACTTCTTGCTCACAAACATAAGCACGTGGATCAAGATGAGACAATGATGGATTTTTTCACAAAATTTCTCTATTGATTTCACTATTTTCTCCCCCTAATTTTGGGAAAAGTGTCTCATCAAATTGACAATCTGCGAGTCGAGCAGTGAACATATCTCCCGTTAATGGTTCAAGGTAGAGAATAATGGAGGGTGATTCAAACCCAACATAAATCCCTAACCTTCATTGGGGACCCATCTTTGTGTGATGTGGTGGTGCAATAGGCACATACACAACACATCCAAAAATTCTCAGATGAGATATATTAGGCTCTTGACCTAGAACCAATTGTAACGGAAAAAATTTATGATAATTTATCGATATGAGACGAACAAGTGTTGCAGCATGCAGAATTGCATGACCCCAAACAGAGGTGGGCAACTTAGTTTTCATAAGCAATGGTCTTGCTATTAATTGCAAATGCTTAATTAATGACTCAGCAAGACCATTTTGAGTGTGAACATGAGCTATAAGATGTTCAACTCTTATCCCAATCGATAAGCAATAATCATTAAATGATTGGGATGAAAATTATGCATCATCATCAAGGCGAATAGACTTAATCTGATTATCAGGAAACTGTGCCCGTAATCGTATTATTTGTGCCAATAATTTTACAAACGCTAGATTGCGAGATGACAATAGGCACACATGAGACCATCTAGAAGAAGCATCTATTAGGACCATGAAATATCTAAACGACCCACTAGGTGGGTGAATAGTTCCACAAATATCCCCTTGTATACGTTCTAAGAACGCAGAGGACTCAATCTAAACATTAGTTGGTGATGGCTTCACAACTAACTTGCCTTGATAACAAGCAGTACAAAAAAATTCATTATTTGAAAGAATCTTCAAGTTCTTTAATGGATGCCCATTTGAATTTTCTATAATCCGTCTCATCATTATAGATCCTGGATGTCCCAATCGATCGTGTCAAAGTTCAAAAGTATTGGAATTAGTAAACTTTCGGTTTACTATAGAATGTGCCTCAATCTCACTAATTCTTGTCCAATACAAGCCAAAAGATAAAGCAGGAAATTTTTCTATAACACATGTTGCCCAGAGACATTCTTGGTTATACCAAGATATTCAAGATTCAACTCATCCATTGTCTTGATATGATAACCATTTTCACGAATATCTTTAAAACTCAACAAGTTTCTCCGGGACTTAGGAGAAAACATAGCATTATTTATGATGAGTTTCACTCCCTTAGGCAAAATTATAATGGCTCTTCCGAAGCCTTCAATCAAATTAATACTACCAGAAATCGTAGTAACGTTTATCTTGCCCATACTTAAATAAGAAAAATATTTCTCATTTTTAAATATTGTGTGTGTGGTGCCAGAATTAATCAAGCAAATGTATTCATAATTGGATAAGTTGCTTTGAGAATTATCCATATCTTTGCTTTCAAATTTTTAGATGGTAGAGTCTCGTGCTGATAACGTGTTATAAAAGAATTATACAATATATCAAGAACATAACAATTTATAAAGCTAGAAAAGTAGAGAAGAGATGCTTGTGAGAGATTTTTATTTCTTCACTTCTTGGTCTCTCAAATAAGAAGACAAAACTCCCTATTTATAGAAGATTTTGCCACTCAATATACAATATTTAATAGTGCAAGTTGATCAACTTGATAGAACTTGTATACTACTAGATACAACTAAATACAACTAAGATACAATTTGCAACTTGCAAGTAGTATTGTCACAAGTGGTACAATTTACACTTTTAGTTGCATAATTATTAATAATACATCCAACTTGACAAAATAGTTCATAACAACTTTAAAAATATTTAAAACTTTACTTTTCTCTTTTTTGGTTCAAATTCACTTTACAGAAAATGAGATATTCAAAAGAGAGATAGATGAAATTATAGGTAAATATTTTTATAATTAAACCTATTACAAAATATCTACAATAATTAGAAGGATACAAAAATCAATAAATAAATTATATGGATCAAAAGTAATAAAATTAATCCGTTTCCATAATGCAACAACAATAATTCCAGTGAAATCTCATAAATTGGGTCTGCAGAGGGTGGTGTGTACGCGTTTTACTTATATCTTGTGAGGATAAAGAGATTATTTTCAATAGACGCTCGACTCAAATTTACAGTAGAATGATAAAGAAAATCCGCTATCGGAATGCAAATTTGATCCCCCCAAAAAATAATCTCAAAACCAATCTGAAAATGAAGCACTTGACTAATTAATTAAAAGGATAAATTACACAATACTACAACTTAACTTATGTATATTACTTAAACTACCAAATCCCAAAACTAATTACAAAATATCCCATATCTCACTTTCTCTCTCCTTATTCCTTATACATTACTCAACCCACTCCATCCTCCCACTTTTTACGCCTAATGCTACAAAACGAAAGCCTATTTTTAAGGCAACTATCAAACGGTTTACCATTTTTGAATTACCACAAAAAACACAAAAACCAGACCCTTTCTTCCTCTCTTCTTCACCTCTCTTCCACCGCCACCAAAATAGAAAAACCCTAACCATAGCCACGTCACCCTCGTTTGTCGCTAGCCTGCGGGATTCGCCCATTTTTGCACTTTTCCAATCCGTGAAACCAAAAAATCAAAGAAATCAGTCCTCAAATTCATACAACGGAAAAATGAATTCAAATCCGTCATTTAATGGCCTGAAAAAGTCAAAATTTTGGAGAAGAGAAAGAGATTCTTGTCAGGACTTCAAAAATGTATATGTGGATTTTTGTTACTGCACATACATAGATCTAATGTATATGTGGGTTTATGTTACTGCACATACATAGATCTAATGTATATGTGGGATTTTGGTACTGCATATACATAGATCTAATTACACTGTGGATTTCTGTCACTGCACATACATAGATCATTGTATATGTGGGATTTTGGTACTGCATATACATAGATCTAATGTATATGTGGGTTTCTGTTATTACATATGCATAGATATAATGTATATGTGGGTTTCTGCTACCGCACATATGTATACAATTTTGGTGATGTATATGCTCACGGAAACAAGATAATGTATTGTATTTGTTTATTCTGATACATGTCATGCCCCGAATCCCCACGAGGCATGATTGGCACCCGTAGCTGATAAGGCCCGAGAGAACCAACCTTTGCCTATGTTCAACCATATGCATCACAAAAACATCACCACTATTACGTAAGAACTTGAACGAAGAATAACAGAAAACATGGGACATATATATACATACATATGAAACTTGGCCGTTGAGGCCATCCAGTCAAAACAACATATGCCTTTTTCACTGATACACCCACATCCGTCTACAAAAGCCTCTAACAAAATGCATTGACCAAATGAACTAAAAGTTGGGACAACAACATGTCCAAAATCAAAACACATGTACAACAGTGACTCGGAGAAGCCCCGAACTAACTGGAGCTCACCAAAGATCTTCAACACTGACTATCTACTGTGAAGGCCTACTGGTACCTGCGCCTGCAGCAAGTAAGGTAAATTCTCCGAGAGGGGTCAGTACGAAATAAGTACTGAGTATGCAAAGCTCAGATGAAACTGTAAGATACGAAAACATGTCAAAAACTCAAGTTCAAATGCATAACCAATATAGATAAATCACAATGTAGATGAGTCACTATTCTGTACTTTAGAAACCATGTATATTACATTCATTCTTTCTCTTGCCGTTATTTCTTTTACATTGCTCATATACTGTTAGGGCCCTCATCATGCAGGTGTTCTTTTCACCCCATGGATAACATATCATCGTCATGCAGGTATTCTTTTTACCCCATGGATAAGATCATATCATCTTGCGGGTGTTCTTGCACCCTATGGATAAATGGCCATCATCATGCGGGTATTTGCACCCCGTGGATAAACTATCATCATCATGCGGGTATTTGTACCCCATGGATAACACCCATGAACACAATCAATATGCATTACTTTATTCTTACTTCATTTCTTACTTTTGAGATTGATACCTTACTTGTGAAAGATTGATACTTTTGCTTATGAGAGATTGATACAATGGTAGCCATAACCTTATTGGGCTTTTTGGAACATTAACCATGAATATGAGACATGAGATTCACAAATGATCCATGAGTAGAAAATATATGACAATGACTATTGATAAACGGATATCGGATACCTTAGCACATTTCGGGATAGGACTAGTGACATGTCAATATGGATAGTATTTGCCGCAGAAAGATACGGACAAAGTAACCTTACATACCTTGTACTCTCAATACGGATATACAATCCTAGAGGTGCATACAATAGTCTCGCTCCTTCTTTATGTGTCACTCTATAACACAAGTACATAACGAGATTCACATTAACCACCAAGTACTTGACAAATGCATAGAACATCAATGAGTTACATGTTTGCCTTTAAACATGTCATTTCCCCTTGACAAACCCATTAAAAAAATTATTATTCCAAAAATTTCATAATATTCCCAACATTGACCAATACATGATAATTGATACATTTCACCACAACACTTCTCCTTTACACTTTCTTATCCATATCATATCGCAAATAATCCATCAAATCACCTTAATACAACTCATAACACATATCGGCCAAAATTCCACAATTTTTACTTATAGACAAGAACAAGTTTAATACCAAAAATAACACCATACATGTTCATATTTTGTTCATACCATGCTTTTTCATCAAAGGCACAAGGCCTAATTCAAGTTCAAATTACCAAGATAGCACATCTTTCACCAAAAGCAAAAAGACACTATTCACCACCTTGCCAACACAACTAGCATAATATACATAATCTCCCATGCATATAATATGTTAAACCATAATAATAAACACTTACCCAAGCTTGAATAGTGATGATCTTCTCCAAAAGTGGACTTAGGGTTTTGAGAGCAAAAGAGGTTTCTTGGAAATGTCTAGAAAAAAAGATAGAAAAACATGTGTGTTTGTAATGGATAAACAATCAGATTTTTCCCCTTTATATAGGCCCTCAAGTTCCACCCTTAGTCACTCTTTAGCATTAAATGTTATATCTAGAAGGTCAAATGGAAGAATGGGTCATTTGACCCATTTGGGCCATGTCTTTCTTCCACTTTCGGGCCTTAATTTGGGCCCAATAAGACATATCCATTTAACCCATCATCTTCCATGTATTATTCACCATATATCTCATGTTTACATAATTCCATAATGTCACGACAATATTCTCTTACAAGATTCTCATTCGTTGTTTCGATCGCAAAAGTAGGAATTCTAGTCGTCCATGGCTTCCTTGAACATTTTGGATCACTATTCATTTTTCATGATTTGATCATGTAAGAATATGTAGGAGTGTATTGAAGTGTTTGAAGCTTTAACAATGCTCAAAGAATCCCAAAGAACCAAAAGAAACCATCTAAGAATCGTCGTAGAATTGCGTCGCGAAACGAGCTCGGGAAGGCAAAATGTTTGTTCCTTGCGCCACACCCCCTGAAACAGGGTAGTGGCGCAAGTTTTTCTTGCCCTCTGAATCAGTGGCTTGCGCCACACCCCCTGAAACAGGGTAGTGGCGCAAGTTTTGATGCTTTGCTGAATTTTTCGGCCATTTTTCCAACACTTGCGTATCGTCCAATACCTTATCGAAACGCTACAAAATACTTACTTAGTGATCTTAATAATCAAGTAAACATGACTCCAAGTCACCCAATGAGGTTAGAATGTGTACGGGGTATTACACAAATGCTCCACGAAATCGTAAAACCCTTTCTATGAAAGTCTAATTGCATGTACGTGGCCAAATTTCAATTTTCTCGTCGGTAACATTACCAAATACATACTTATATCTCTTGACACCTAAGAAAACATTATTCAACATCATCAAATAGGGTTGGGAAGATACGGGGTGTTACAATACATATATGTAATGTTTTGATGACGAATATGATGGCGGAAACAAGATAGTGTAGTGTATTTGTTTATTCTGAGACATATATCTAATGTACATATAACAATTATGTATATGAAGTATGTGGAATATACATACAAGCTAATAAATCCATAACTGTGTTAACTAACGTATTGGATTAGACTTATGTATTTGAGTAGCATAGGCAATGCATATACATAGAAGAGAATGTTGCTTATTTTTCTGTTAATTTAGGTATTGGATTTGAACTATATTTTAATACTTATGTATTTAATTACAAGGTATGAAATATGTAGCGAGTGCACTGTAGAACAACGTGGCAGTACGTGGAGGACTAGAAGATGCACTCATGTAAGGAATAGTACAACCACTATCGAGATTGAAATCAACCGGCACCGGAGATGGCATCATCACTTCTATCTCCATTTAGAAAAAGAAAGAGAGAATGGTGAATGTTTGAGTTTTGAAGAAACAGGGGAAGAGAAGGAATGGTTATATAGGTAAAGAGGAGAAAAGAAATAGGAAGGAAATGAGGGGAATTGATTGGCAGCATTATCTTGTTTCCTAATATGAATTCATTTTCCTTTTATGTCGTTAAACAGTTTTGTACTTATGTATATGTTAGTGATGTATATGGTCGTTTAGTTATGTATATACCGCGTAAAAGTAAAGGATTTGATGTAATTTAAGCAAATATCAGAAGAGAGAATAATTAGCTATTAAACTACTGATATTTATGTTATTTATACTAATTAAAATCTCTTCGAAAGTTGCTGTCCAACAAGATTAGACACTGTCTTTGTCATTGGCTTTGTTAATCTTTTTTATTTTTTGTTTTTGGCTTTGTTAATGAATACATGCTTCATCAAGAATCATATCTTAAGATAAAAATTAAAAAGGAGAATAATTTCTCACACGCTGGAATTTTATTTTGTTACTCATATAAAGTACTTCTATTTTTCAAAATCCATAGACTCATGTTCAATTCCTCAATCATAAAATTTGAAAATTCATGGATCTCCATCATTTAACTGTTTTAATTAATGATTTTTGTCACATCAGTTTATCTCAAATATAACTTCAGAATTCAAACACTGCAGAAACTTTATTCAAAAATAAAATATGATACACATCTGCATGAGATCTTTGTGCTAAGCAAGTAGGTTACTCCCACTGTCTCAAAATACTAATACTAAAAATTATGTATATATTGATACGTATATAACATGATGTCCCTTGGGCAACATACATGCCCATAAAATGCCTCTTTTATAGCAAAAATAAGCTTATTTAGTGTAACTACAACAACAACAACATACCCTATCCCACAAAGTGGGGTCTGGGGAAAGTAAGTGTACGCAGTCCATACCACTACCTCGGATAAGGTAGAGAAACTGTTTCCGATAAACCCCCGACTCAGGACTTATTTAGTGTAACTCAACCTTAAAATTTAATATATGAGGTGAGATTATCAAAGATCATCCTATAAGAACACAACCCCTTCCATCAATACGAACTTTAATATCTTTCATCACGCGATTAATGCGCCTTTAACCTTTCTCTTAAGAAAAAACACAATATTTTTTAGTGAATCTGTAGAAACACTAGAGTTTTTTTGTTTTTTTTTAATCCCATTAACACTTGCTGCACAGAAGAAGAAAGTGTTAAGTGTCTCATCCCTCTCTTCATTTTGCATAATTAAGACTAGACATTAATTTGGAGCATCAACGACATAACATACATAAGGGTCTAGAAAAAAAAAACTTTCAAGAATAAGGATGAGTATAATTTGGCTTTGAAACATATTCAGCTTAATCCAACTTTAAAAACTAGCTTATAAGATATGAATAATGATCGTCCAAGTACTTTATACAAGAAAACAACAAGCTCATTTCCTCAACCAATACACGGCGCTCTAAAATATTTAAATAGTTTGGATCAATTAATTGAGAATTAAAGTACAAAATAAACAGAGAAAAATAAGAAGAAGAATCTTGATTTCGACCAACGAATCTTAAGAGCCTGGAATTTGCAATAAACACACACAGAAAATTGTATCTGTCTCTATAATTTGTTCAGTAAGTCCTTTGTCCTTTTTTATTTTTATTTTTAATGTCACTGTTTTTTTTTAAAGTCAAGGGGTCGTTTGGTAGAGAGCATTGAAAAAAAAATGCATGTATTACTACTTATTAGTAGTATCTTGTTGTTATATTTTTCAAGCTATGTATAACTAACAATTTGGTGTTAAGGTATAAATAACCAATACATGGAAATACACGGTATTAATAATGTAATGAGTTTTAATACATGCATTAGCATGGTTAAAAATACAATTACCATTCAAAACCTTTATTCGACATCATTTTCACCATATTTGTGGAGGGTATTTTTGGAACAAATTTTTTTATTAGAAATTATGCAATGCATGTTATTTTTAATACATTAAACTAAACACTGCAAAGAAATATCTCAACACGCATAACTAATATCAGCATTACTAATGCAACTGCATAACTAATACTAACATTACTAATGTAAGCATTACTAATATACCATATTTTGTACTATTCTTATATACCCTACTAAATGATGAAATTTAAACTGCAAATTAGTGAGAAATTTTAATAAGGATATCAAACACCAAGCGATCTATTTTTTTTAAAAAAAAATAAAAATTGTTGAGATTCTGGCGTGCAGGAATTTTATTATGCAAGAAGCAAAGTCAACAGTAAAACTTAATAATATCTCTTTTGATTTGTCATGCCCAATTGTTTTATTAATTATACCCTTGATGGATCACACTAATTATTTCTTTTATTGACATGACAACACAGTTCTATTTGTTCCTTTTCCGTGAGAAACATGTCTAATATTCTAACAGTAAATAAATATCATCACAAAATTTTTTGTCCTTTTTTTTTTAACTCAAATTAATCAACATTGGACATATCTGGCACCAAGGGGTGAATCATGAATGTAAAATTAACTAATGGGTTCATATGATCCAACAATTTTGATTTGGATCATGTCGAAGTGTTAACAAGTTTTGCTAAATACGTACTAAATGATAAATTTTGAAATCAATCAATCAAGTGTTTAAGTTGCATATATTGTTAGTGTAAAAAGATTTATATCATGACTTATTGTAGCAAATTATGTGTGTTATTTTAAAATTTAAAATCTCACATTTCTTATAGATATATTTTGGATGACCTGATAGAGTTAAAAAGAATTTACATTATGGTATATATAACTTAAATGAATGGCAAAAGTAATTTACATTATGGTATATATAACTTGAATTTACTTCTGAGACTTGACTTGTTGTTTAATTTTACGTTTTTTTGGTCAATTCTAGATGTTGAGGTTTTTGTTTATGGATTTACGAGATGTACCTATTACTCTACAACTTCTAAACAAACCAGATTATTGTGATCCCATAGTTTGCATATTCTAGCACTTAATCATGGCCAATTTATATGTATTCTCACCTCGTTAAATCACTAGTGAATACATATTTATTTACACTAGATGTTTATATCAAAATAATTCAATTTATCATGATTAAGTGATTTAATAAAATGAATGAATTAGCTAACCATAATTAAGTGACAGAAATCAACATGCAAACACATATTATGTGTCTATTAATCACGTATAAACATCGGAACATAGGAATAAATTTTTATCAGTATTTCCTCAAGTGATGTTGACAATTGCAAATGTTCTAAAAACAAATTAATAGTTAATACCCCCGCACTAAGGTATGTCCGTATTTCAAATCTCATGCTGAAGCAGTTTCATATGAACTTAAATTATTGAATTAAAAACATATAGGAGGATTTGACTGTTAAAAAAGGTGGAAAATATTAAATCAAGGTACTATGCAAAAGTCATGCGGATTTTAAGGGGGCACCACCGTGTGTCAATTGTCAATTACTCCCTCCGATTTATTTTACTTGATCATATTAGTTGTTTCAATTTACTTATCAAATTTATAAATTAAAAGGATTTTAAAATATTTTCTTATTTTATTCTCAATATTAAATAACTATATCAAGTACTAATAGTAGTCGAATTTAGAGTTTCAAAATATCATTAAAAAAAATTAAACTAATAAAATACACATCTAATTAAAAATTTCTTAAAAGATATGTCAAATTAAGAAATGTCAAGTAAAATAAAACGGAGGGATAATAAGATTTGTCTACTATTAAAAGCCCATATAATTATAAAAAACATGTCTCCACTAATAATTTCCAAGTGTAATAAAGTTTGGATTTTGGATATGACATCTTATTCTTTCATCATAATTTGAAGAACGTGGTTTAGTTTTCACATAGTTTTTTGTTGGAAAAATAAAAGTTACGGACCAACTGCCAATTACTGTTATGCATAATGCAATCATGTTTTGATTTGAGAAACAAAGAGATAATTTGATTACTATTTCGTCCCATTCATTTTTATTTATTCATTATATTAAAAATAAAAATTCAGTTTCTATTTATCATTTCTTAAGAGCTATGCTAAATCAATACTGGACAAGTAAAATGAACAGGAGGAATTGTATCTTATTTAGTTATTTAATAATAAGAGTAGAATTCACGGGGAGAGATTTAAATCACATTCTTACGCAAGAATAATTACAAGTGGGAGCGGTACTTTGGTGGTTAAATTGTTGCTGGAGGTTCAGAAAGCTGCATTAATAATGGGAAGGAATCAAATTCTGTCAATGATGTTAAGAGTAATTATAATTATACTAATAATAACACTTACAGCACAGTCAAGTAAAATCCACTCAATGGCAATAGGATCTTCAAATGCATAATAACACATAAAAGTTTAATATAGGTTGTGTTCGGTACTAATTAAAGAAAATGATTTTCAGGAAAATAAGTGGGTTGTACGTTCTCTACTTTTTTTTTTTTTTTTTTTATATTTTGTATGTAAGTAAAAACAATTATTCTAAAAATATGAGGTGTGTAGAATGGTGCGAGTCTACATACAAACATATTTTAAAAAAAAATTTGACCAATCAAACATGAAAAATCTTATCGAACGCATCTGAAAATAGAAAAGAAATGAAAGAAAAGAGGGGAAATTTTACCAAGAAAGTGGTCGGTAAGTCGATTTTTCTAAGGAAAGAAGAGACTAATACACAATCTTTTCTTAGTTGTAATTTGATTGACTTAAATCTAAGTTAGTCAAAGCTTTGTAAGTATAAAACAAAATATAAATATTTACCCAACTTGTATAAATAGAGACAAACTTAGTAAATTAAATAATTCTAAGTTGTCGATCGACACATACATATATTAATCAGCAGTCCTAATATAATGCAGAAGTCACGGCCGACACTTAGGGCTAGTTTGGTAGCCCATTAGAATTATATTTAGGGGCGAAGTCAGGTAAGATCGAGGGAGTTTATTTGAATCTTTTTTGAAAGAAAATTACACTATTTGAACGTGGTTCAAATTATATGGGTATGTATATATAGTGAATGTTGAACCTCCTTCGACATTTTTGTGTAGTTTACTTTTTCATTTCATACTTTTAACTCCCTTAGTGAAGATTATGCTTTCGCCACTGTATAATAGTTATGAGGGACTCTATATATTATTTTATGTAGAGATTATTTATGGTGTGTTTAGTTATTTTATATTAGTTATTCCACCTTCTATCTTTCATAAAATAGATTCTCTCAAAATTTATACACATATCAACTATATCGAGGTATAAATTACAAACTAAACACCCCATTAATTTTATAGTCCCTGAATAACTTACCTCATATTTAATGATTATTCAAATATGAATTGGTTTATATTTGAAAGAGGAAAAAACAATATTTAAAGTTAAACTGAAAAAAAAAAAAAAGAGTAGTTGAACTTTGAAGTCCAAACACAATTTTTTTGTGAATGAGAACTTGTAAAACCTTTTCAAACCTGGTCTTCAAACTTTGAAAATGGAGTGGAGGATCCTCGATATACATAACACTTCCGTTTGACCATGAAAATAATAATTTTCCGGAGTTAGAGTTGAAGTTGAAGTTGGAGTTGCTGTTGTGTTTGGCCATGAATATAAATTGGATTGGTTTTGAAATTTTGTGAGAAAAATAGGAGTGAAAAAAAAACTTATTTTCACTTTTCCAAAAATAATTTTCACTAAAGTGAAATAATTTTTCGGAAAAAAATGAAAAGTTTCTCATGGCTAAACGCCTACTAAAGTTGGCTTAATTTAATACATATTGAAATTAGTGCATGACTTAAGAAAACATTGTACGATTGAGTGTAGCCAATAAGTGGAAACAAAGATCTCTTTTGTAGTATTTCAAAGCATTGCGCATGGTTTATTTTTGGGTCAACTCTTTGTCTTGTTACTTGTTGTTGCTCCTCCTCCTGCATGCACTAGAAAGTCCACCAGCTTTGTTTAGTTATCCCACAAACTCTGCAGTCTCCCTTTTTCCAATGATATCAACAAGTGAGTGACTACTCCATAACAAGGGTGTTTGGTACTCGCATTAAAAATCAACTAAATTCATATTCACATATTGCAAAGCCTATTTCTAGGACCGGCACTTTCAACAAGATTTTTTCTAATCTCAAGAGGTCGAACCTGATATCTCTAGTAAAGGAAAAAGAATTCCAACCATTCCACCACAATTCATGTTGATATCGTAGAAATAGTTGAACTCTCTCTATTCTTAACTTAAAATCTTCGAATTCGGATTTGGAAATTGAATTGTTTTTAATATGAAGCACTTTACTCATTGGGGTGAGTCTATCTGATGCAAATTCAAATCAATCGACACAACGCAAAAATAATATACAACAAGTTCACTACCCCTATTCTCAAAATTTTAGTTCAATACAACTTTAACAGGCCTAAAAATATTTTATTATATACTACTATCAATTTGAGTTAGTTGTAAGAGCTAATAATAGTACATTTCAAAAAAAATTTATCCAACTCTGAGTGTATATAAGATCAAAAAATCAATCAAGAAAATAAACTAAAAATTTGGAGAGGGAGGGGAAGCATTTCTGCAATATGTAGCAGGTTTCAGTGATCTACTCATCTACATTTATTATTATAGAGCTGCATCACGCCTTAATAAGACTGATGAAACACAAAAGCTCTTTAAACGTATAGCATGGGCTAGCTAGCTTTCCATTTCTGCAACAAATGTCAAAACTTTTCACTGCAGCAATCACTAGAACGATGTTGACTACTATTACTTAATGTTGGAAAATAATATGCAACAAAAGCATTTCAGATTTATACTACTTGCATGAACGATAAGATAGGTTGCTCATATGGTAAGCATCTACCTCTAATCTAAGATTGTGGGTTTGAGTCATCAAGGGAGCAAGAAAACTGAGAGCATATAGGTGCATTTAACATTGAGAATATAAATCAAAATGAACATCAACATATTTATACATTTCATAATAGTTATATGAAGATTGAGAATATATAAGTATACTTAACATTTTAGAGAATATATTTTTGCTAGTCAATTTAAAACATCAATCTCCTTTACTTGGTCTTGTTCAAGAAGTACATACAAAATGAAAAAGCACGAGAAGTTAGAATTTTACGATTCTCTTGATCAAAGATAAAAAAATGGGATAGTTTAGGTGTGTTTTTGACCCTTTACTCTAAATTTATCTAGCTTAATTATTTCCTGTGTTTTGTTGAAATGGGATATATTTGCCTTCCCCTTAAGAACTCAACATCGGAAACTCAGTTGCACGTTGATGTTGCATGCAGAGTGGTCTGATATATTCTATCTATAACAACCTAGTCACTAATGATATTATTCGTATGGACCTAAAACTGCACAACTTTAAAATATGTCACTATGATCTAATTTTGTTTTCTTATATATATCGAGCCTTTCTCTTGAGTTTTGCCGATGTGAATTTGCTTAATTAAGACAACACATGAAAATTAATCAAATAATTACTCACTAAATACATTTAATAATGTGCAAAAGGAAGGGGTTTACATTTATAAGCATAAGAAATGCGCATGAAGCTTTGTATAAGAGTTACTGGGGAAAAAAAATTGCTGCCAATTACTAGGTATTACACTATTACTTCTTTTGTTTGTTTTGGGTCATTTTTCTTCTCTAAGGGTATGTTCGATACGGAGGTTTTTCAATATTTTCATCTTCGATTGGTAAAATTTTAGGTAAAAACATTTTTTCTAGGAAACAAGATCATTAAAAGTGAGGAAAACAACAAATAGAAAAAATAAGTTCTACAAGTGACATTTTTTTGTTGATTGTGTCCTTCCACCCTCCAACACACCTCATATTCATCGATCAGTACACCATTCCCGCCACCCCTACTCTCCACCTCCCATAGTATTTGTCTAAATTATATACAAATGCTCTTAGGATATCATGTATGTACAAAGCACAAGAAAATAAATAAGAAACACACTTATTATTCATAAAAACATTTTTCTAAGAATGAAAATATCTTTTTTTTTTACCAAACACCATATATAAGTCTCTGTTTAAATGATAAGTTGTACCCTAAAAAAAAAAAAAAGAAGAAGGAATCTTTCTCCGCAGCAATACGATGGCAATATGATGAATGGTACTTAACCAGGTACACTTTTTTGACTAAACTTTATATTTCAGAGGGCTCATATGTCTTCCTTTAATCTCTATTTATGGAAATAGCTAATCAAATATAATAATGGAAAGAAACTGATTTTATATTATACTATAAGGCTACTTGTATAGGAAAGAAAAGAATCTCTTATGCTAGCAGCATTATTGCAAAAATGACCCCATTGATATTGTACACAGTACTCTTACTAGAGACAACAAATTTTGATGTTAATTTGTCTTCGGCATGCTTTAATATTCTTTTGCAGATATGAAATTCTCATCAAAATTGAGTACATTGACCAACTCGATCCAATTCGTCAAATTTTTATTCGATTTATGATTCGTTTTTTGATCACGAGAGTGGGTTACCCTACTTTTTTGTTGTTGATAAAGAAAACCGTTGCGGTTATCCTTCGGATGCGCATATGATAAATTCGCTCTAGTATAATAGTCCGCAAACCATAAAGGAAAAGTAAACTGTACTAGACAAGTCTCATGCAAAGAATTCGAAAAAAACATGTAGGGAATTTCGAACATAAGTCCCTCTATTTGGGAGATCACCTGCTTCAACCAACTCGGTCACTCTTGAGAGAAGACATTATCCTATTTTCAGGGGCGGAGCTAGGTGGGCGGGAGGGGGTTCACCCGAACCCCCTTCGCCCAAAAAAATCAGTGTATATGTAGGGTTAGAATTACATTTTGCGTAGATATATAGTATAAATGAACCCCCTTGTCACGGTTGAAATTCATAGCTCAATGGTTAAGGGGGTTCAAGATATCAGGTTAGTTGCTTGTTCGATTCCCATTAGCAGCATACCGTGTTCTCCCTTTTCTTAAGCTTCACTTTCCACAAGCGTGGCCCACAATTTCTTTCCCTCATCCTGGCCCACGATTTTTTATGATTTCTTTTCATTAGTTAAAACTATATAGAGTTCTTATTTTTCAGTTCTAGAAACTAGAAAAATTTTATTCGGTAATTAATTTAGAGTTATTCCCCATTCACTAAAAAGAAATAATGATTAATAGTTCTTATAAATAAGAAAATTAATAGAGAGAGTACAATTTTCATTCAGAAAAACTTATAATTATACTTTTTAAGTATATAAGAAAAAAGTATACACATGAAAATATAATATGTTTGTTATACATCTATATATAGATTTTCAAAGATAATATATGATTAAAGGGGCACTACCTTAGAAGAAAAAAAAAATAGAAAGTTCAAAATAAAGTAAAACACTTTAAAAATACAAGATTTATGTAGGGCTCGATAAAGCAGGGCAAACGTAGGAAGAAACGGTAACTAAAGTATGAGAAGACGAATTACATTTAGCGGTTAAGAATAATTTTGTCCTTCGCACCGCCTTGCTCCGCCCCACCCGATCCGATTTATCATCATGCAACCTTCAGGCATTAAATCTTATTTATATTTCGACCCCCCTTAATAACAATCCTGTCTTCCATTTTATACTCTTAAGCAAATTTTAAACTCTTATTAGAATTAAAAGTAAATAATGATTTCATGTTGAGAATGTGGAAGATAATTAAGGAGATCATCCAAGTCCAGAAATTAAAACGTGTGGCAATAAATTACTGTTATAAGCTATCATTTTTTTGTGTGTGTGTGAAAAAGGATAGCAATATATTGTGATAACTACTAAGCATCATAACAAAATACAGGGTCTAGATGAACCATGTATACTTCCATTCCAGAGTAAAGCTTAATATTACTACTCCCCCCTCTGTCTCAAATTTGTGTAACATTATTTTCTTTTTAGTTTGTCCCAATTAAAAAGAGCGTCATCTTTTTTATAATTAGAAACAACTTAGCTTTAAAATTTTCTTTTTACCCTCTCTTAATGAAATGATTTAAAGTCACACAAATGTCGTAAGGTTTGTTTTATACCGCAAATTTCATAAATCTTGATTTATTAAACTTTTTGCCAAATCAAACAGTGTCATAAATTGAGATAAACGGGATTATAACAAGTCGACATCAATACATAAATTTCAACATCCTTAGAGGAATAGCCTAAAAAGTTTATACCAAATTTGGTAGAAACAGGTAGAATATAGTTGATTATTTGTGCATTATACAACTCTTTGCAAGTAAGTCACCATTGCATAATCAGAAAATGTTACATGGACCATTTTATAGGCTTGATTGGACCAAAGTTATGAGCCCACTAAACTATATGTTATCTTATGGACATGGCAAAATTGGTGAGCCCATGGTTGGCTTTGACTAAAATTATGAGCCCACTAAACTACTCCCTCCGTCTCAAATTATCTGTCGTGGATACTAAAATAGTTGTCTCAAACTATTTGTAATTTTAGAAGTTCAAAGCACAATTAATTTTTTCCACTTTATGGTCAATAGAATTTGTCATTGATGGAAATGACACACAAATAGAATAATCATTTAAATGGATAGAGATAATAACTTAGACATAAATAAGGGTCAACTGATCAAATATCCCTCATAATTAATATTTTTTAAGAGGCTTGTAAAGTAATAACACAGATAATTTGAGATGGGAAGAGCATAATAGAGAAAAATTGAAGAGCCCATGAACAGAAGTTGGACTATAGTTATGAGCCCATGAAACTATATAGACTAAAATATGGAGAGAGCAAATTGTTGAGCCCATTATAGGTCTTGGACTTGGATAAAATATCATGATGGGGTGGTCATGACAGAATGGGGCCTTATTCCCAAACTAAAAAATAGTTTATAAAGGTTAATAGCACTTTTGTCAATCAAATTTTGATAAATTTTAATTTTAATCTTTATGATATCTGATTAACCATGTTTGACCTTTAATTAATTGAAATAACATTTTTAATCTCTTTACTTGTGAATATTCACAAATTTGCCATGATTACCAATTGTTCCGACACTTAATTATACATGTGTTGTGTTAAATTTGTAATGTTATTTCATATTTAACACTAATATAATTTTAAATTTAGTCAAAGTATTACAGGCTTCCTACATGAAGGACCAAAAACACATTCATTAATAAAATTAGTGGCTCATGAGAATCATGACCCCAAACTCAACTCTGGTTAATTTTGTTAGGCTTCTACTGATATGTTTGAAGTTTTATTTCATTCGTTTTAGCTCCAAATTATATCTTCTGCTCTAAATCAAAAGTCCTACATAATACACATATCAAGTATATAGTGCTCGAACTCTAACTCAATCACAATTAAAGCATTCACAATACAAGGTGAAATGTAGCTAAAGCCTACGTTTATAGTCGAATATCTAGTGAATGAAAGTGGTGCAAGTAGCAGGGAAGGTCTGGCTTTTGGTACAGTTGATAGCAAGGACGCAACTTTATTTTTTAACTAATCCCACCAAATATGCTATATATTTGATCATGACTCCAATCTGAACCATCTCAGCTCCCTCATTGGTCTTACCATAGAAAAGATAGCTAGCGTTAACCAAAAGTTGCCTAAGACCAAATTTCCTAGTCAAACTTCTAACAACCCCTTTACAATATACTGACTAATTCTGTCATACTTCACAGACTGTAATATATATATATATATATATATATATATATATATATATAAAAGGGGTCGTTTGGTTTGAAGACAAGTTATGTTGGGATTAATTATATTGGGATTAGTTGTCCTGGAATTAGTTATTCTGGTATTATTTTTTAGTGGTTGTTTGGGTTGTGGTATTAAAAATAATATGCATTGTACTATTTCTAAGAATATATTGTTTGTTTACAAAAATACCCTCCATATATATATGTGAAAAGTGATAATCATAGGGTTTGGAGGATAATTTTGTCATTTTATGGCTTTATCCCAAGATAAATTATGATGGGATTACTATACCACCAAAAGGGAGGGATAACTTATCCCGGTACTAATTGTTAATCCCGTGATAAGTTATCCCGAACTTGACAACCAAACATGACACCAAAAATTTTATCCCTGGATTATTTATTTAATCCCGAGACTATTTATTTTAATACCTTACACCAAACGATCCCTTAGAGTTTAATTAAAGAATGGTGTCCCCCTTCCCTAGGCCAAAAAAGCTACCTAGATAGTATATGAAAAGTACTTGATAATAGTAAATGATATGATGATTTTTTATAATATAAAGATAGCTAGAGTGGTGACTATAAATAAAAAAAAACTGTGATACTGTAAAGCAATATTGCTACAAGTATTTCACAGACGCTCCCCCCTTATCATTTCCATCATAAGGTTTTAAACAAATATATTGAGAATTGACTCCCCTTTTGGCCTTTACCTATGCCCTCTTAACCCCATTTACAACCATGCTTGCTAACTTGCTACGCTCCTTCAATGGCCCTCTTCTCAGTTCAATTATTCAATACTCTGATTGTCTTATAAATAAACCCCCCACATCTCTTCTTCATCATTCATTTTCCTACCCTATATGCACCATGCTTGATTTGGTACTCTTTTTTTCCTTTTTAAATGTCGGGGACGTGTAGTGATGGAGCAAAGATTTTCTCTAATGGGACTTAAAATATACAAAAGTAAACATACACGGAAGCCAAGAGAATTCATCATTTATTAAGTATGCATTAAAATATATTGATCTTGTATATACTGTTGATTGTCTGGGGAAGTGGATTCGGGTGAACCCTTGCGCACCTAGCTCCACCCCTAATGATATCCGATCCAGATTTTGATTGATTAATCCATAGAGAACTTTTTAGTGTTAACACATAGTTACTGAGATATTGTTACACATAGTTATAGGCTGAGATAATTCTGACCATCTAAGTTGAAACGTATAGGCTCATACCAAGTTTTGATATAGAATCATGATTGGAAATGGTTTGATCGTTTTTCTCTGAGAGAGTCGAAATAGAATCAGCTTGAATTCGAAATTGTTATTCAAAATCTTAGTGAAACACTGAATTTCTTATTCTATGTTTGCCTATCATGAAAACATATCAATTGAAGTGGTCGCAGAATTCTTTAAATAACAATGATTTGGATCAACTATTCAATCAAATGATACTGAACGTGTTTTCCATCTCTTTTTTCAAGAAACAAGTGAGCTAGTTCTTTGCAAAATTATTCTCAATTTCATATTGAGTCTTCAAGTTGTTACTTCAATACTTGTGGCACTTCACCATGCTTGAGGATTTGATGTGTTACAATGTTCACTTGTTTATATATATCTTCCTTTCCTTAATAATCTTTGATGAATTTATGTAAGGCACATCTTTTTAGCACACGTACGCCCTACCAGAAAAACTATCAAGCAAATGAAAAAAGATAGCTAAGCTCATCGATCTATGTGAGTCTCTCTTTTCTTTTTTCCTTTTTACCCACCAAGATATTCAAGATTTATTTTTCTATTGTTGTTTTTGATGGAACAAATATATATTAAAAATGACTAAAAGTCGACACGTAAATCATCAACATAATTATAAAACAAAAGAAATGACTAAAACAAGTCACGTATTAATATTATTAATCAGCTCTTAGACATTAACGGTACATTGGTACTTTAGTATTTGTGATAGGACTACATAATACATTAACAATATCATACGTCTGTAAGGCGGAACATACACAGTTAGAAATTTCACTTAGAGTGTTCAAATTCAACAATAAAGTAAATTCAATTCTATATATGTGTAAAATTTTCTAGATATAACAATAATATAATTTTTTGACAAAACATATTCAACTGGTCACCTTTCAATCTGCACGTGGCTCAACCAATCGTCGTGTACAGACGTTGAATGCTCGATTTTTAAGTAATGTAAGCTCTAATATTAGGAGGAACAAAGAAAAACAAAAAGAATATAGAATAGTTGAAATGTAATTTGTTGTAATATAAGAAAACAATCTTAGCAATTTTACGTTGTCAAATAGGAAATAGAATAGGGGCAAAACGAAGTAGTCCCACATGAGCAAATTGAAGCCATGTATATGTTTGTCATTGATTGTGCCACATCAATATGATCCACCATTTTCATTTTTGATTGAACACCGAAACAAAACGCTCCTCTCTGAAATAATTCATTTTAAACGAAGCTTCCCAAAGAGAAAAAATAAAATAAAAAATAAACTTTGAGGGGGGTCCAATTCCAGTGCATTTATTATTATTTTTGACAGTAGAAATAAAATGAAGAAAAAAAAAATTGGATGGGGTGCAGGGGCGGAGCTATATAGGGCCGAGGGCTTCATTCCACCCCTTCGACGAAAACTTACACTTTTTATACATGGTTATAGACTTATAGTTATTTCTTTTTGTGTACATAGTAGATGTTGAACTCGTGTTGACTTCTCTACATATTTACTTTTAATATTTTGAATCCCTTTAATAAAAATCTTGACTCTACCACTACGGGTTCATATTATTATCTGAAAAGTCTTAGAGTCTCAAGGCACTCAATTTCCGTGACAAAATTTAAAGACTGTTTTGAACATTCACAATCATAATTTGATGCTCTTTCCAAACACTTGTTCTCTACTTTCTTTATCACTTCATGTTTTTCATTTTTCTTTATTCTCTCTTTAAATTTGTATATGTATACATGCATTTATTGTTGTACTTTGAAACTTATCTCTATGTACTTCTCTATACAATTAAGAATTCAGGGTTAAAAATACTCTTAAACTATCCAATTTTTTGAGTTCATACCTGAACTATCACTCAATGGTTAGCAAAATACACCTAAGACGCAAGCTATACCAAATATTTTTCTACAAACGCTTCTAGGTACGTTTGACCATAAAATCTCCGTCCACCAGACATATATAGCGGCTCTATTAACTAACACGATATTTTTATTTTTTTAATATTTTTTAATTGATTTCTTTAAAACCCAAAACTCTACCCTTTCAAGCTGGAGACATCGACGCCGGAGTGTTTAGAGTTTAGGATATGTCTAAACTATTGAGTTTAGGATATGCCTACAACTAATAGTTTTGTATACATACGTACCTTTTGAGATCAGTATGAGTTATCTCGTCTAAAAGTTTAAACCGTTACTCTTGTTATGGCTCTTAAAGATACTTTGGATGCCTTCATATGTTCGATGAGAGAAACTTGCACTTTACTGTTTTAACTTACGAGTGCCATTTCCAACTTTGTTTCTAGTGTTTTCTGTTTTAATATTGTACTATTGTAAATCGCCTTAAAAGGAAAATTTTGCTGTACTATGAAATGGAAAATGCACTAATATGAAACATATTAATTAAAAGTGCAACATTTTTAATAATAAACAGCCTGCAATAGGATAATCATCACTTCAATTGACATGTTAATTATTATTACGTGTTACGTACGTTAGTGCTACACTCGAACTTCAATAAACTAGTGATTACCTCTGTTAATCAAAGTCATTATTACATGTTACATTAGAACTACATATATCGGTAAACCAATTGGCTAAAATCTAAATTACAATTTTTTTTCTAGTATAATATAATTCGCGACAGAATCATAGGTGAATACATGATTTAAACTTGAGAATTTTAGCACTATACATATGGAATTTATTGTACCTTTGAAATTTTGGGTTTAAAATTTAGTATTTATTAAAATTTTAATGAATTCTTATTCACATACATATGTATTATGCATCGATCATACTAAATTCATTTGGATCTAGGCTTCATCCCCTTCTTTACCTTCTAGAAATAATATCTACAATATACATCTTTTTTTTTTTTGGAACGAGTTATCAATGTCAAAAACAGAAGCAGAGTAGAAGCTACGGATTCGATAGAATTCATTAACTTTGATACAATTTTATATTTATCTTTAATTAATAATTTAGAATTTAGTAATTTTAAATGACTAAAATTCAAAATGTATAAACTTCAAATCATGTCTCCGTCGCTGATCATTATTATAATATGTTGCTAGACCATATTTTCATGCATCGACTACAAGGGACTAATTTCTTTGTGACTAATGTACCAATTAAAGTGTAGAATCCAAGATTTTTTGTGGGACTACTCATGCTTAATTAAATGAAAGAATTTCATCTATGAATTATCATACACAGTAAAGACATAATAATTGAGGCATAGATAATTATTGAAAATAAAAGGGTGACATTGTGACAAAGCCTGTAAAATCTACTTACTGCTATTGAGCTTGGACCTATCAATCTCTACTGGGACGCCATATCAGCCGAGAAAGGCCTTTTACGCGCTTTAAAAGGGTGAAATACACGCGACTTGCCAACTGTGCAAAAAGTGTTAAAATGACACAGTGAAACCCTACATGAGGTTTTTAAAATGAACACTTCTTAGTTGCAAGTATCTAAGTGAAAGTTAGTTTCAACTTAAGGGGCCGTCGATGGTTCCGCCTTATTGAAAATAAAATGTGTGACAAAACCTGAAAAATCTACTTACAGCTATTGGGCTTGGACCTAACAATCTCTACTGGAAATCAAGCATTTATACCTCAGAACTTACTGTCATTACATTATCTATGAAAAAAGAGCATTTACTCCTTTGAACTCAAAAAACACAAAAAAATAAAAATAAAAATGGTCCTACTATGTATTAAAATTCGAAGTACTTTTTCTTGAATGAAAGGAGACGTACAGCGAAAATAGCGTCGAAAGAGTTGAATCACCTGAGTTTCCTCAACCTAACAAGCAACATCTTCATTAATTGTCATGACCAGCAGTGGGATGCAGTATTTTTACCAAGAGATTCAATATTTACTAAATATTATATATGAATTACATATCAGTATAATTTTCAATAAAAGGAATTTGGATGAAACCCCTTTCGCCCTTTAGCTTCACTCTTGATTAGGAAACTATCTAAAAAAGAAAATGAAAGAGAATGGTAGACACCTAGGGATTTGGAGTATAAGTGAGTAAAAACGCAACATGTGATGTATGAAGTAAACGTATGTTACGTGTTTGATCATTGTTATAGACATAACTTAGTAATCTAAGTGAGAGAGAGTAGTGGGTCCATCATTCATCAAGTTTTGACCCAACGTATGCCACTTACCTTTGGAGATTTGTCGATTATATATATATATATATATATATATATATATCGAATAAATAGAAAAGGTGCTATTTATTTAGTAATGGGTTCTCTCCATTAAAAATCTAAAAAAAAAGCTCTTAAAAAATGAAATAAAAACTTGTAAATACAAATAGAGGAAATTTGCAAGCGGAGTTTACTCCTAAATAGCAGCCAGAGAGATGACAAATTGACAATGATGGTAAATTGAATATAAGTAATAAATACTACTGATTATTGATTAAGACTGAGCATTCTGAAATTTTAATTTTTTAAAAAGGGTTATGAGTATTTCATAGCTTCAAGAATATTATTGTCTTCTGCTCATCAATTTGCCTTTCATAATTTTATATTTCATCAGTAAATTAAACATGTATATGGTACAAGGATGCTGCCATGATTGTCGATAATTAGGCACCTTTTAAGTATTTTAAGTGGTCATACTTATTTTCTGATTGCTCCATATTTATTATTTTATATATTAAGAGTTTCAGCCTTCAGGTACCCCAAATTAAATTTAAATGGGAAAAGGCTCAAATATGTCATCGAACTATTAGAAATGACTCATCTATGCCATCTGTTATAAGTTTGGCTCATCTATGCCACTTTCATTGAAAGTTTGGTTCATTTATGTCACTGCCACTATAGAAAGGTTCACTAGTGCCATTATTTTGTAACGGTGATTTTTGCAAAACCATTTTTGTCACGTGACCTCTTATTAGAGGTCCACATTACCAAATCCACGTTAAACAATTTTACTTAAAATTAAAAATTAAAAATAGGTTACACTAAAATAAAATTTGATCCACACAGTTAGAATAAAAATTGGACTTATTAAAAATAAAAATCGGACTAATTAAAAATAAAAATCAAACTCATTAATTGTGTCGGATTTTATTTTAATGGGTATTATTTTTTATTTTGATTTAAGTAATATTGGTTGATTTTGGATTTGGTGACGTGGACTTCTAATAAGAGGTCATGTGGCAAAAATAGTTTTGTAAAATCACCGTTGCAAAATAATGGCACAAATGAACTTTTCTGTAACAGTAGTGGCATAGATGAGTCAAACTTTTAAAGGCGATGGCATAGATGAGTCAAACTTATAACGGATGACATAGATGAGCCATTTTCAATAGTTCGATGACATATTTGAGGCTTTTCCCAATTTAAATTAACAGGATACCTAATTATTTAAAATTGAGAAAGAAATTCTTTTTCTTTTTATTAGGAAATGGGAACATAAAAATTTGTTGAATGTGCTGCTGCACTGGTGCTCTGTCAAGTTAGCAATAAATATAGAGTTTAAGTTATGTGCAATGACTATGTAAAATATTTTTATACAATCAAATAAGTTACATGGTAATTGCAAGTAACTCTATATAATAAGTATTGCTTAATAATTTAAGCTAATAATTTAAATATACTATATAACAATAATAATATATCTAGTGTAATCACACAAGTGCGGTCTGGAGAGGATAAAGTATACGTAGACCTAGGTTGTTTTCAAAAGACATTCAGTTTAAGTGCAGCAAATCAAAATATGTACTAAAAGAGAATACGACAATGAAACATGTGAATCAATAAGAAATACAATACAGACCCCACAACGGAAAAATTACAGCCAAACATCATTCGAACATCTAATTTACAAAAATATGTAGATATTGTATAAATAGTGTATATTTTATTTTAAACATGCATATACTATACGTATTTATATACTACATATACTGTGGTAAGTTTATCAATAATTTATATTTCGATCATGTTGATAAACTAGATAGGTAAATGGTAGGTTTCCCTAATATAAATCCATAAAATCCTAGTACATTATTTTTATACTTTTTACTCTTTTGCAAGGCTGATAGTGTGAAAATTGGATAAATTGTCAGCTCCTTTTTCTTTTTGTACAGGGAACTTATTCCACAAAACCAAAAGGGCTAAAAGTTGAAATAACTTTACAAATACAGTATTTCTGAAATTCTGGCAGTGCCTGAACTGGACAAATTGTAGTATATTCTGCCCATGAAAGTGCTTTTTTTTTCTTCTTTTTCTGCAAAGTCCCATTGCATGTACCAAATTAAACACACAATTATAAAATGAGTAAAGAAGAAAAAGGGTACATTTTTATTTATTTTTTTTTTTTTAAAAAAAAGATTGTTAAAGTTGAAGAAATTTGTGTGCCCATTGCATTGCCAAATAAAACTAGTCCCATACTGATAAGATAAAAGTGAAACCAGGCTAGTCACACCTTCAATACAGTTCTTTATTAAGCTTAGCACCAAACCCCATAGAGTCCAACTAGACAAACAGTCAAACAAAGACTGATCACATGTGCTCCACAAAAAAGTATATGGCAGGAGGCTATTTTAGTCTTTTTCCACTTAATTTTGTAGTAGAAAAATTGGAAAAATAAAAAGGAATATATTATGTTGAAGACTATAAAAGTAAAGGGCGGCCCGTTGCACTAAAACTAATGTGTAGAATTCGGGGAATGATCAGATTCTAAGAGTCTATTATACGCAGTCTTATCCTACATTTATGCAAGAATTTGTTTCGAGTCTATTATACACAACCTTATCCTACATTTATGCAAGAGTTTGTTTCTACGGCTTAAGCTGATGACGTCCTGATCACATAACAACTTTACTAGTTACACGACTACTTCCCTTCTTGAAGACTAAAATAGTAAGTTACAAAAAGGATTTAACTTATAGTGTCATGTAGGGGTGTTCATGGGTCGGTTTGGATCGGTTATTGGTTAAAACCATAACTAAATTAATTTAGTCGGTTATTAAATTTTTAAAACCAAACCAAACCACACAAAAAAAATAACCGTCGGTTTGGTTCGATTTTTGCGGTTTTTTCGATTATGACTAGGGATCTGCTACTGTCTTAGCCTTCCCACAACACTAGCCAAACTTGAATATAAAATTTCAGATCATACATAGTTACTGATCATACAAATTGCAGGTCTTAACAAAACAGGAGGATAATGGAAACCAAACCTGAGATAAGGAAAAATATTTGTGAAAAAGATTTATATTCCAAGTGCAAGTTTTTATGTTAAGAATCCTAAAATATAAAGTAACATTAAGATTCTTAAATATTTCAAAATATATATTGATTATGACTTAAGAGCTATAGAAATTAACTACATATCATTGCAGCTGTCTTCTCTATTTGTAGCCTCAAGTCAGTACTTATACTAGCGACTAAGATTGTAAAACTATTTCTTCTTCCATAAAAGCTTCTGTTGATTGGCCTTAATTCAATACAAGCGCCAGAAAATATTTAAAGTTTTTACTTTTCAACCAATTGAATAGAGAAGACCTGTTCAATCTTCACTTACACTTTTTCTTGTGAAATGAAAATGAGGGTTTTTTGCTTTTTTACTTTGCTAAGAAGAAGAAGCTGGACGGAGAAGACTTGTTCAATCTTAATTTGCAGTAAAAATGTGAAGACCAGCTATCGAAAAAACGCAGAGAGAGTGAAGAAGCTGGACGGATAAAACCAGCTAGGGGTTTTTCCTTTGCTTCTTTAAGAACTAAGAAGAAGAAGCTGCCCAGAAAGAGAGTGAAAATGCGAAATTTGTGTAGAGTTGGGAGACTTGGGGAGTTGGGGTATTAATGTATAGTAAATGCTGAGTAATGTATTGTTGGGCTTAAGTTTGGGTAGTTGGGCTGAAAAAATAATCTGGTAAGTGCTAGGGTTAAAAGACTTAAATTTATCTATGATTAAATTTAACAAAATATTTATATTTTTTTTGTGAATAATATATAAATAATTATAAAATTTATAAATACAATTTATCGGTTCGGTTTGGTTATTTTTTCGGTTTCGTTTTTAGTAAAACCATAACCAAACCAACTAATAACGGTTTTCAAAATTTAAAACCAAACCAAACCATATGTCGGTTTTTTTAATCGGTTTGATTCGGATTGCGGTTCGATTTGGTTTTTAACCAAAACCATGAACAACCCTAGTGTCATGTATTAGAACTTGTTATAGCAAGTAAATTACTTTATTTTTCACGTTACTAATCCCACTTTCAATGTAAGTTGCCTCTAGAGATCACCTTGTCATTGGTTGTTGAAAAAGAAATAAGAAAATTATTTATAAGGTATTGAATACTCTTAATGATGTGAATCTTTTAGGGAAATTCTTGTGGATTTCACCTAAAATAGTCAATATCAAAATAGTGTGATACACCTTAGGTGATTTAATAGTGTAAAAATTTGTTTATACTGTGTGTATAGAAATTAAATTCTTGATAGAAATAGCAACAAGTTAAAAGAGGCAAAATCAAATATTACTGAACTGTATAGTTTAGAATTTCATAAAGAAGCCATAAAGTATATACATAATGCAAAAGTGAACATTACACAAATAAAATGAAATAACTCAAAATTCTCTTCCTCTCATCATGCCTCAAGGGAACAACTCAAAATTTCTCTCTTGGATTTTCACCTTCCACCACTTGCTTTTTTTTTTCCTTTCTTTTCTTTTTTACTTTTTTTAAACTCTAAAACACCCTCAAAGGCTAAACAACCTTTATCTATGAAAAACTCAAGAGTCTTTTTTTTTTGTATTTTTTGTTTTGTTTTGCATTCTCATTATCTTTCTATCTCTGCCTAATTACTCTTGGCTTCTTTAGCTGTTAAGAAGTCTAATATTTAACAGCTCCAACTTTTTTTCATGTTAATGGAATGAAACCTCTTGTCTATGTAATATCTTCTTCACTCTCCAACCACCAAAATGATTCAACTACTCACAATATCCCCCCACCCCCACCACATCATTATGTATTCCTACTTTTCTTTATTTTGAAGTTTTGTTGTGGGGTGCATTGCATTCTCAAAGATCACACCAAAACTCTCATTCAACCATATATCATAATAACTTAACAAAAGGTCTTCCACTAAGAGTCATCCATCTCTTAAGTATCCACTTCATGAGGTGTATTTAGCTTTCTCCTTTTATTAACTGGACTACTATGGGATGAATTCGTGCATGACTCAACTCCCGAGCCCTCAGTTCTGTAACTTAAACATGCTGCATCCAACACGCCAATTGGACTCGGAGGAACAGATGGGGTTGAAGATGCAATTGGACGTTTAACAAAATCACTTGGCGATGATAATTCTTGAATCAATTCAACACACTTCATCACTTTATCCTGCAAAGCCAGAGTAAAGAAGAAAACTTTAGTATTGTTATAAGTTAATCAACATGAAAATGATCAAGATTGAAAAGTGCAAGAATGATCAAGATTGTACTAATGTGTTTTTGCTATGCTTTTTTGGACCACTATATTTACCTTTTGTACATGCTGATCAACTAGAGCAGATAGTGCTTTCTCACTGTCTATTGTCTCAGTTTTTACAGCAAATGAGATTGCCACTGCTGCTGCAATCTCAGAAGGCTTGAATTCCAAGAAGTGAATTCCTGCATTGAATTTTCAACAACCAAAAAATTAGTCCATTTTCTACTTTATTTTTAGTCAAACAAGAGAAAACAAGATCTTGCTTTATATCGATGATAAATGAGCTTTACCTTTTAGTGTGCTTAATATGAGTTGTACTGATTTATTGATCAAAGATCTTGAAGCATCTTGATCACTATTTATCTTCTTGACGAAATAATCGATGAATGAGAATGGGGTGATGGCCTGCATTCTCCATTTTAATGTGCTCAACACAAGGAGCTCCATTCTTTGTATGGTTTTAGCTTCAAACACATACTTTGCATCCCCTCCCTGTCGATCATCATCGCAAATTCACAATAATAGTTTAGCCAAAATCCAAGATCGATAAATTCTTAAAAGAGGAAGAAAACAAAGATACAAGCAATGTACTTAAAAGTATCAAATGAAAATTCACCTGTAAATCTAGAGACAGAGGAACTACAGTCTCCTCCATTTTGGCAGCAATAGACAAACAAGCTACACCAAGTAACTGCATCATCCATGCTTTTCCCTTCTGAGGAAACAAGAATAGATGTTATAAGCAGCAATGTGATTGAATAGAACCTTCTTTTTATTCGATGACAAGGAACCTACAGCTGTTACCCTTTGGGTGCGCACATGGAGGTTCGAACTTGAGACCTCCGTTATAGAAGTCCCAATCCAAACCATCCGAGCCACCCCAAGGGTTGTGATCGAATGGAACTAAAAGCAAAGTAATACCAAATTCAGTAATCAAAGAACTTACAGGTAATTCATAGGCAGAAAGGAATCTATCAAGATAATTGACAGCTAAATATGCACACATTGGACCATAATTGAAATGTGAATGAACCTGCAAGAACCGATCCACGATTAGATTTACTCGATATCGACTCAAATAAAAACAAATTAGATTAGTAACTGATAATAAATCACATATCTACAGTGTGAAACTCCTTGATTAACACAAGAAGCAGAACAATACAAGTAACAGAGCTAAGAATTGGTGAAACAGGAAAAAAAGATCCAAAAAATGAAAAGTGAAATCCCACACAAACTCATTTAACGTATCAGCATTAGCTGACCATTAAACAAAACACCAAAAGGATTCCCCACCAAACCCCATTCATGATTTGTGTGTATGTATTTCAAAAAGTTAATACCATGATAAAGCAAAAGCCAAGAATCATTCATCAAACGCCCCTTAACCCACCCCACCCTACCCACCCCCTCCCCCACACTAAAACCTCCTAAGATAATAATGACATAGCTAATAATGACATAGTATCAACCTCCCCTTTAGCAACAAGAAAAGTTACATCATTTTAACCCCCTTATTAAATAGTAGTTCATTACCAGTTACTGTTTAGTAGATCAATTTAATAACTCCATCAAGACACATCTAAATTTTATAAACGTGAAATCTAATTAATCTGAGTTATTATTAAGATCCATTAGTCAATAATTTCACTATACTTCTCCGATTCTCCAAAGTTGTTGTCGCACCCGTGTCAGATCCTCAAACAAAAATGCACAACTTTTGAAGGATCTAACACGCACCAAGCTACAACATTTTTGAAGAGTCCAATCATCATAATTAATCTAAGTTATTATTAAGAACCATTAGTCAACAATTCTCATGAATCACTATACTCCTCGGATTCTCCAAAACTGCTGCCGCGCCCGTGTCAGATCCTCCACTAAAATGCACGACTTTTAGAGGATCTAACACACACCCGGCAACAACATTTTTGAAGAGTCCGATCATCGTAATTAATCTTAAACAAAGATCCATGAACCAAACCTTAGTAATCCAATCAAGAATCTCATCTCTAGCACCAATATCCAAATCCCCATTTCTCAATCTTTCAAGATAATCACCATTAGGCATATGTTCACATTCCTTACCAATCATCAACACTAAGCACTCATCACTCTGCAATGGCACACCAATCAAAAAATCCTCCCCATGAAACAAACTCTTGGTTCCTCTGTGTTCTTGAACAGTTCGATGATTCCTAGGATACCTCCATCTGTTGTCTTCCACCACTACAACATCCTCAACAACCCCAAATCCAACATCATCATCGTCCTCATTACAAAAAATACTACTGTTGTCTTCTGCACACAAAAGACTAGAAAACACACAATCCATACTGGGTGCCATTGCAAAATACCTTTTTACCCTTTTATCTCCCTATCAATATTCACTCAAGAAAACAAAAAAGTTTCGCTCTTTAACTCAAGAAGATCAAAATTTTGATTTTAACAAAACATTTTACACAACCCCAAATGATTTTCTTGAACAAAAAATGGATTTTGAAGGGGAAAATCAAGATTGTTTACTAGATGTGGATGTAGAAGGGTGAAGAGATATAGCGGCTATGGAGGAGAAAAGGGTGTTTATATATTGGATTTTTAGGGCATTTAGAGAGTGAGAGGGGTAGGGGGAGAGAAGGGAAAGGGCAAAACAATGGAAGAAAATGAGAAATGGGAGTGGCGAAAATATAGACAGTAACAAGTGGAAAAAAAATGTAAGATACGTTAGTGAGAGAGAGAGAGAGAGAGAGAGAGAGAAATGTATAGACATTTATGTCATATTTAGCATATTTGGAAGACAATATACGCGAAAGATATGTAATATATATATGTATATGTATATCACAGTATATGTATTATGCTTTACGTGTGTGTATATCAGTATATGTTTTATACGTTATAAGTCTATGTTTTTCGGACTCTCCAAAAAATGCTTTTTACATCTATATTTATATTGAATCCTCTAAAAATAAATTACTTTTGAAAGAGTCTGACATGCCTCCATTGATATTCATAAAGAGTTTGAATAATGTATATAATTGTCGATACTATCAAAGAATTCAAACACGTATATAACCGTCGATACTATCGAAGCATTCGAGCAACGTGTATAGTCGTCGATATTATTAAAGCATTCGAGCAATATAAATATTTGCTACATAGTCCTTTTCTCTTCAAGTGACATGAAAAAAAACTTTCTTTTTCTTTATGTCATATTTAGAAGACAATATACGTGAAGATATATATATGTATATTTAGTTATGTATTTACAGTTATGTCTGTGTATATATATACACATATATAGGTTATGTTTCTCGGATCCTCCGAAAATGCTTCCGCATCTACATCTATATTGGATCTTTAAAAAATATATTACTTTTGAAAAATCCGACATATGTCTATTTAAGAGTTCGAACAACATATTTATGGGCAATATTACCTCATATTAAGAGTATTTATATACTAATAATTATCGGTATTATTAAAGCGTTCGAGTAACGTAAATATTTGCTAGATAGTCCTTTTCTCTTGAAGTGTCATATGAATAAACCATTTTTTTTTCTTGTTTGACTAAAAGTTAATAAAATGATTTCCCAAAAAGATAGAGATTAATAATAAAAGGATTGCATCATCAATTTAAGAAATAATTTAAGTGATATGCAGGGTAATACATTTTATAATATCATGTCATTTTTGTCGAGTTAATTTGCAATATTTGGATATTTTAAATTGAACAAATACATTATTTCATGAATGAAAAAAACAATTTGAAATAGTATCATTCAAGTTCTCTAAATATTAGGATTTTCTTTCAAAATAACATAGGTTAATTTGTAGTAAGATATTAAAAGTTTAATGCTAAAAGTAGTTATTTACATGTTGAAAATAGCAAAGATACAGATATCTTTCTAATTTTGGTAAACAATAAAACTATTTCATAGCACTAATATAAGACCAAATATTTGGTTCTAAATAGGATTGCTTGGCTCCTCCTTTTCATCAATCAAATAAACCAATGTCTTTAATTTTACCCTTTTTATGTTTTCCTCATTATAAAAACATAATAAAAGAATAACTAATGAAAGTTTTTTTCCTTTTTTCATGCCAAAACAAACGAAAATGTCACATGATTAGCAATTTATGAAGTGAAAAATATATATAAGAAATCAGTATTCATATTATTAGTGATAAAAGAATGTTTAGATAATTTCATATATTTATTTACGAGTTTAAGTTATCTTCTCATATATTTTTTTACACGTTCTTTAAAAAAATATTGAATAAGAGGATAATTATACTAAATTATCTTTATTTATACTATGATCTCAATTTAATAGTATTGCTCTATTTTTTTCACCATATTAATCTACATTTACTAAGTGAAGTTAAAGGTGAAAACTAATAAATAACTAAGTATATCTTATTTTTTAAAAAAATGATAATTATTTCATATCAATTATTTTTAGTAAGCATGACAATTCAAATGAACCGATTGGAATACATTTAAACTACTCTATAGTGACAGTGTTTGTCTGAATATTTCATGGATGCTATAGAAATGTGTTGTTATTATATGTATATTGAACATTTGACGATTAAATCTCATTTAGCTATTATAAATAAAAGTATACAAAAATTGGTTTAATAATTTGTACCAAAAAGAAAGAATGTATTTGTCAATCAGCTTAACAAAAAAAATAAATAAATAGAATATGAATGTAAATATGCAAACATTAGTCTTTTCTCGTGACAATATGAACATAACTGATGGACATTATTTAAATTCATTTTTTCCTTTTAAATATTTGTACAATAAATTTACTAAGTGCATAACGTTAATGATGATCACTATAAATATTTTAATATTTTTTTTTCATTATAATATATTTCTTATAAAATATTAATATACAATGGTTGAGTATGACTGTTATAGAAGAGTGATTTTACAAAAAATGCACCACTAATGAATGTTATTGTTGTTATAGAGAAGTAAAATATAACATGAAAATCTGTTCTGGAGAAAATTAAGTTGTTATAATGAAATGTGATTATTGTCATTATAACGAGAGGCCTTTATAGAGAGGTTTGACTGTATACACCATCAATAAAAAATAAATTACACCATCTAACAATCTTTCTCTGTAATGTCTGATAATCTGTCTTATTTTCAAAATTATAAATGTCATATTTTAAATAGGCTAACTTGAGCATGTCAATATTTATCTTATTTTCAAAATTATAAATTATACATTTTAAATAGACGTACTTGTAGCATGTCAATATCAGTTTATTGACAGATACTATAAAAAAAATGGGTGTATTTGATTATGAAAATTGAGAGTATTTGAAAGAGCAACTTTTGTTAAAGTGAAAAATGATATTTGAAAATTGAAGTTATTTTAATTCTTTTGTGAATAATTTGAAATGAAAAAGGTGAAAACAGTTTTGTGGTGTTTTTAAATTCTAAATTCAACTTCAAATTGTATTTAAAAATTATGGCCAAACATATTTTTTGGTGGTGGTCGGGGTGGGTGGGTGGTCGAAAATATCTTCTTCTTTTTTTTCTCGTCAATTTTAATTCAATTTTTTTGGAGTTTCGGTGATATTTATTATTTTGGGTAGATTGATTATAAAATTATTTTGTGGTAGTCTTGTTTTAATTACTAGCTATTATTTTGTTACTACATATTATTTCTTGTTATTGTTGTTAATTTTAATTCTATTTATTGGAAAGATCATCACAGTTGAAGTTCAACAATTCGTGTACCTTTGAAAAATACTATGAAAAATGAATGGTCAAAAGTGTAAAACTTGTTTGATGCAAAAAAAATGTGGTGAATATGATATTGAAAGGTATATAGCTTCATGAGAGACAAAGATTACTTGTGATGATATATGAAAACTTATGAGTTTTTTTCTAAAGAAATATTCGTACATATTTCTAGATCTTATGTTAACGCATATTTCTAGATCTTATGTTAATGCACAATCTAGCAAAATTTTATATTTAGTTGTTACATAAAATTGTTTAGATTTCTGCTTTCCCTAATTAAATTATAAATATTGCTACTATATTTTTAAACAATTTAAGACCATTAATGCACTAATATAATAAGATGTTTGTTGTAAAAAAAAACATAAGACTTCTTTAGTATTGTTGGTACTCCCTCCGGTTCAAAATACTTAGCCTTCTTTCTAAATATGTTTGTTTCAAATTACTTATCCATTTTTACAAATTAAGAGTATTTTTTTTCCATATTACCCTCAGTATTAAATAACTAAGGAAAATAACAATAGTTAGATTTAGAGTTTCAAAATATCATTAATAGGGTTCGTTTTGTAAAATATACTTCTAATTAATATTTTCTTAATATGTGTGTCAAGTTTAAAAAGTCTAAGTATTTTGGAACGGAGGGAGTATATGAATTTGCGCACTTCAATTAACTTGTCGCACTATCTAATTTCTATTTTTAGTTTCTACTCAATGTCTAATACTTATACTAGGGTTTGATTAAATCTGAATTCATGACTTATTTTTTGGGGGCGGCGTTGCCAATAGAATTTTCATTTTAATGGCTTGAACCTATGATCTCTAATCAAGAATGGAGGGATTTCAACCAGTGTTTTAAAAGGCGGGGGCGAGAGACGAGGTGTTTTATATACCACGAGGGGAGGCGTAAGCTTCGGGGCATGAGGCAAGGCGTTTTACATACCACGGGAGAAGGCGTAAACCCCATGGATCTTTAATTTTTAATTTATAATATAGTAAAAATAGTGAAATAAACACAAAAAATATAAAATAAAATAAAAACTTTGATAATTTTTAAAAATTTAAAATATGATTAAAAAACTCATAGAAATCAAAACTCCTAACATCATTTTACAAGTATAAATAACGCAATGAAATAAAAGCTATTATAGGATGCAAATTAACTCTAAAATCTTAACTTTAAAATAATAAAAGAGTCACAATTTCTTAAAATATATGACTATCATACTATGCAATTTACATCCCTAAAAGAAATGATCAATAAACTATTACTATTATAATTAAGATATCACTTCTTCATGAATAAAAATAAAATAGTTTCAAATAACAAAATAATAAAATATGATAATTTTTAGTTATAGGACAAAAACATAAAGACCAATTATAAGTAAAGATGTAAAAAATTGGATATGTATTTTAAGCAGAAATGTTAAGTAATATTCACCCTCACACCATTCTCAAATAGTAAATAAGCAATAATATGACTTGTTATTTGAGTTACTCTTAATTTTCTTACTTTTATAAATGAAAAAAACTACTAAGCATCATTTATTTATTAAAAAATTATGAGGATCAATAGTGTTGGCTAAGGAATTTGACACAATTTGTGTAAGAACTATTAGGCGAGACCCGAGTGTTGGGCGTGTTTAGGGCGTACAATCGGGCGCTTGGGGCGTAAGCCTCACAGAATTAAGCTCCACACTTGAGCCCCCAGGCGTTTTAGCAGTGCCTCGCCCTGGGGCGAGTCCCAAAACTGCCTTTTAAAATACTGATTTCAACCATTCACTCATGTTACGCTATCTAATTCAAAATAAATTCTCTTGTCAAAATAATTATGTCCGCTATAATTGGATTACATAGTCTCACACTAATTGTAGTGAAATTTCCATGAGTTAATTCTCATGTTTCAACCACTAAGTCATTTATTAAGAAACATGACATAAACTTTGAAAACAAAAAATTTTGGTTTTGTAGTTTTTAAAATTTTAATTCAAGTTGTAATAAGTGATTATTGATATCTAGTAATAAATGTTAGGGGATTTTACTTGATGTAATATATATAATAAAATTCTAGTGACAAAAAAATTAAAGTAAACAATAACTTCAGTACGTTTGTTATGATTTTTAGTCCATATAACATCATTTTATTGATCGCATTATTAATCCTACATAATTGAAAAACAAAAACATACAAGGCATGATGATTGATGAAGAATACTAGGAAGAAAACAAGGGAAAATGAAAAAGAATGGAATTATATAGTCAAACCTCTTCATAACATTTCTTGATTTTATGGCAATTGGTTGTTAATACACTTAAAATAGTATTTAATGTTTAAGTAATATTTAGTTGTTATAGGTAAATTTATCTGAAATTTATTCTTTTCATTACTCAATGTTATAAAAATACAACTTCATGCAAAAAATAAAAAAAATAAAAAAATTGGGCAATTTTCATTTGTTTTTTTTCTTTTTCTAAACTTTTTTTTTTCAATCCATCCCTAAGAGCTCCCACCCCTTTTGCTTCCTTGGCGATTCGAACTCACAACTTTTGATTTGAAAATAAGGGGTGTTTATCATTCGAGCAACTCCTTTTTATCGTAATTTTCATTTGTTTATGTAGGTGCTTCATCATTATTTGACCCCTTTAATTATATTAGTAAAGTCTTAAATTTGTTTCTCTAAAAAGGATTTTTGCACAAAGTGTCTGTCAATTTGAATGAATTTGATGTGGTCCAACTACCTCACTCACAAATCACAATATTTATTGGCTGACAAGGTGTGGAAATGGCTTTGTACTATATGTAGAAAAGAAACAAGAAAAAAAAAATATATTGCGCTTATATCTAACTTATCCTTTTTCTCTATTTGTTAGTTTTACTTTTTGAGAAATAAATAGTCAAGATTGTCCTACACTTATTTTTTGTTTTGTATAGATAAGTTCAACTTATTTACTAATATTAGTATAGTACTCCTATTATTTTTCTTTAATTTCAATTTAATACCCTCCCATAATTCTCACTAAAAATCAAGAAATGCAAGTCCCATAATTTTCATTTCGTGATTTCTTACCATATGTTCTAATCTTGGTAGACAGAGTTATCTGATATTTATTGCTGGCGGGAGGAGGCAAATATCCTAAGAAATTAATCGAGGTACCCAAAAATTGATCCGAACACCACAATTATAAAAAAAAAATACTACAAGTATAAAAAATAAAAATAGTTTTTTTGTTTCCTTTATGTTGTCCACTTTTCTGTCCCACTAGAATAGACAAAAGATCTGCATACATTCTATTTTTTTTCAGACCTCACGCGAAATTATACTGTGCACGATATTATTGTTGTTGTGATTTTCTTTTGCAGGTAGGACAGTTTCAATTGATACTCATGTGCCATGGTATTCTAATTTTAGTATAATGATTGAATAATTGTACTTCACAGTTCATACCTAACTATGTCAAAATACCAAAATGGAATAGATTTTAAATAATATTGTCAAACAGTCACACATTTTTGAAAAATCGAAACAACAATGTGTGCTTGAAAGGGAATCCAATCGACAATTTAGGCACATCGACCTACTATAAAAGGGAATCCATCAACTTCAAATAGAAATATTGCTCACTGGAATTTTCTCTAAATCACTCTCTATACATCAACTTTCTTTAATAAAAAATAAATCACACTTAGGGTTGAGCTTGCCCATCATACGCTCAACAGAATTCAATAATTTTAACTCAAATATATTAAAAATTAAGTACAGAAAAGGGATAATTATATAACTAGATAAACATATACATTATCTAACATAGTGAGAGTTTAAAGGAAATCACCAAACATAGCGAGAGCTCTGAAATTCACGTTGTGTTAATGATACAACAATTGTTGAAATTCACCCTGTATTAGTGAATAGTGATACAACAATTTTTGAAAGTCGCTTTGTATATGTTGTTGTATTACTGATACAAAGCGAAATTTAAGAAACCGTTGTATCACTTATACCGAAGAATTTAGGAAAATGTTATATTACTTATACAGAGCAAATTTCAAAAACCTCACTACGTCTGATATTATCCAAACTATCTTTATGTTTAACAATTAAACCTCAAACTTTCGCTATGTTTTACAAATAAAATTCAAATTATCGCCGTGTCTAAATTTTCTCTAATCAAAAATCATTGTGATTGAGAACCCATAAACTAAACATCATAACTAGGTCGCTAATCATACTTTATCTAATCCCTATCTTGTATTGACCGTCGGACATATTAATTGTACTCGATCTAACTCCATCAATTTTAAAATTTCCAATGAAAAACAAATTAAAAAAAGTCTAGGATTCCGTGAGATAATGGCTAGTCGTGTAAATCGTGTATGTTGCAAATGCATCGATCCATTCGAAAAAAGATGTAGAAAATGTAATAATCTAGTGTTGAACTAATTAAAGGAAAACTCTTTATACTGACCAAAGTTTTATTATCACAAAAAGAAATGACCTTTTGCTTTTTGTTGCTTTTGGGAGCGTTAGCTAATGGCCCTCTCCATTACCACGGAGATAATAATTTTGAGATAAAATGAAAAATTATTTTGTTCTACGTTTGATTAGAAATATTAGTTAGTCTCAATTATTTATTCCACCATTTATGCCATAACGATGAGATAAATTACCACCATTTATACCATAATGATGAGATAAATTATCCCGTATATATGGTGGGATAACTAATTCCATGCAATATTTCAATCCATATGATAACTTTATTTATCCTATCCCATATCAAACGGCCCCTCATATCATTCATAGAGTACAATTTTTATTTTTCCAAAGGTGATTAAGACAGTTCAAAATTTGTGATTAACCAGACAATCTAGATGATTATCAGTCACACTAATTATAACTCAGATTTTGTTTGTTGACCATCTTGACTAGCTAGCTTAGCCATCTTTTCATTGTTATGTACTCTCTCGACATTGTGGTAAAAGAGGGATCGTAAGAGTTCAACAATTGCAAAGAATAGGCCATACATTAGCAGTTTAGCATAGACATATGACATTGACAGGATAAGTTGTTGTGCGGAGCATGAATAAGGTGGATTTTTTCATGAGTCGTCGCCATCTGAATCAATTCTGAAGTGTAGATGAAAAATAATTTGTATTTATAGTTCTTGAATGTGGTTCTTCTGTTTAATGTTACACTTTTTGTATTTAAAAATGTTCTATATGTTTGAGCTATTCTACTTGCCTCTTCTATTTAAGAGTTTGTTATGTTTGATAAATTGTAAAATTATTTAAGAAATATAATAGATCTGTTGTCAAAAATATGACAATTTTTTTATTTTATTTTAAAGAACGACCTTGGAACAAAATAAAGAACTAGTTGGCAAAACCTTTTTGTATTTTTTTCTATGAATTATAAGATAAAGAATGGAGGGTACAATTTGTTTGTTGTGCCCGATTTCTCTTCTACTAACGTATGTTGAGGACTTATATTTTTGTCTGAATTCGCTTGAATAATATGATCCGTTATGATAAATACGTGTGATAAATGAAAACATGACTCGTCCCGTCCTTCTAAATTTTGGCGGATCAATTTATATTAATTAATTCAACTCATAAATTTCTTTTATTAGGTACTTAAATAAATTATAAAAACAATAAATAAAAAAAATTAAACTTAATAAGAATTGAACGAGTTGAATTATGACTTGTTTGTTAGCTCATTTCAGCTCGATTCATTTCAGTCAAAGTAACATTTGAGTGGATCATTTCTTAACTCAGCTCATTTTGATCCATTCACATTCAGCTCAAATCGCACATTTGTCAAATCTAATGGAGTATTAGATTAGACTTATTAAGTAACTTGCATATCATTTTAGTCTATTAATCTAATGATATAACAAGAATTTCACAGTACCTAGAGAGCTTAATTCATTCTTGAATTGATGCTTTCACTATGTGAAAGAATTTAGACCAGAAAAAAAAATAAAATTTCAAACTTTATGTGGGAAAGGACATAGAGTAATAACGGTGGTCATACCCCTACGTTGAATTCTAAGTTACCTTTTTTATTTCTATAACAAAACAGATCAGTTTAGACCAATGAAATTGTTAACTTATCAACCAGACACTTCACTATTTAATATAATCATCTCTTAATAAAACGTTCAAACACTTTTATACGACCAAGATCTTGTCATTTTCCCCCCTTCTATTTTTCTTGGGAGTCACAAACAACCATAACAAAGGGTAGCTCCGTGCATAAAGCATTTTATGTTTATGCAGGATTGAAAAAGAATTTCACTCAAAAGGTGTGATGTATACCGTCTATCTTAATATAAATATTAGTGTATGCTTCCACGGTTTGAACATCTGAAGTCACATAGAGACAATTTTTACCGATACTCCCAGTCCTAGACTCTCCTTAAGGGGGACACAAATAACAACATTCCCCAAAAGAAGAAAAAAATTCCACCCCTCTAAAAAGTCGTAATGATATAATTCAACGGTAAAAGGTAATTTATTTTATTTTTTTGATAAAATTTTAACCTTGGATTCTTGATGCTTTGTTTATCAAGTTATATAAGCAATGGCCTGATCGATCAGACAAGCATATGCTTAAAACGAACTTTGTAAAAAGAAGCTTTTTAAGACACAAATTTCTAACCCTTTTTCATCAAATTCCTACTTTGGAATATTTCATCTTTTCATATTTGACCATTTTTTATTTGAGTTTATGTTATATATTGTCAGTGTATCACTTTGCTGAAAGAATATTTACAGATAAATGTTCTTAATATATAGGATTATAAGATAAATTATTTGTTGTAACAAGTAAAGATGATCTGATAATGTTAAAAATTGTTATATTATTAAGGAGTTGTTTCGTAGGATATATTACAGAATATAATACATGTGCTAGTCATGATAATATTTAATTTTTTGGTTGGTAGGATTTTTAGCCTATGTATAATTGATATCCAGGGTATTAACAATACAAGGCTATTAACACACAAATAAGCATAATTAAAGACAGAGCTGCTTTTGATCTGATACACCAAATCAAACAGTAGATAAATATAATTCCAATATTACTAATACAATTAATTCAGTACTATTCTTATACTCCCTCCGTCTCAAAATAGTTAGCATGTTTGCTATAAAAATTTGTCTCAAAATAGTTGACATGTTTAAAAGATCAAGAGATAATTAACTATTTTTTTCTAACTATACTTAATTAATTCTCATATTAATTGAACAAGATTCATGTAATCAAAACTAAATAGATAACAGAGTCATATTAGTTAGTTTGCACACTTTATTAATTTTTTCTTAAGAGTTGTGCAAAATCTATACATGCCAACTATTTTGAGACAGAGGGGTACATTTTACCAAACGACCCCTCACAATATATGAAGCTTAAACTCTTAAACTCCCCCCACCCACCCCACCCCCACCCCCGGTTCCTAATTAGTTGTCACATTTTTAAGTTGCACACACCTTAAAAAAAGTATTAACTGTAAGGTAAATTTGACTAAATTACCCTTATTTATTACTCATCTTTATTTAATACTTTTCTTTTTTGTACTATATTAACACCTCTTCATATTTATTACTAAGGGTAAAAGTGAAAACAAACAATTAATTATGCCTTGGTTTTATGAAATGTGGAAGAGGGTAAGATTTCTATGTGGATAGGACGTATCAATACCCTTTTGCATCTTTTCATTTGAAAGGAAATATAGTGGAATAATATAGTGTTGGGTCCTGAGGACCAGGATGGCCGAAGATCAAAACCTAAATGTGCCAGGGGTTGATCATCGAAGCCTGGGCAATAACGATTAAGGAATTTGACCGTTGATGTAGCTAAGAGCCACCTTCACAGTCAATTCATTAGGGTTGCAAATACTATTAAGAAATATACATTTTTAGTAAGGACGACAACTAAATAGGAACAGAAAGAATACATTTTACCAAACGACCCCTCACCATATATGAAGAGTGAATCCCACTTTACCCCCCTAACATTTATGGTTTGGGAAACGATACCCCCCCTTCACATATTGAAAAGGAACGACACCCCCCTTCTGCAATATTTTTCAGCGAGATTTTTCTTTTATTGAATATAGATTTTTTTAGAAAAATTAAAATAAGAAAATTAACCCCCTAATTCTTTTTTTTTTTTGGCGCTAAAACACTTAATTTGGAGGGAAATTTTTTTACCCTAATTTTTGGCACTGTATATTCTTGCTTTTTATTATCATTTTTGGTTTATCGGCTTCACAAATAAACCTGTGTAATCTCATCGAGACATATTTCTGAAGGTGAGTAATAGTACTTTAGACTTTGTACTTGTGCATAGGTTCCAATATTCTTATATGTTTTCTATTCTTTTTGTAATAATTGTTGGTTAAATTTAATGCTTCAAAGAAAAAAATAAAGTAGCATCGTTGTATCATCAATTTGAGAAATCGTGGATTTTGCTGGGTAGATTATCTCTTCTTCAAAAAAATTTCACAGTGAACATTAGGGCTTCTCATGATGAGTACTACATATCCTTTCACTTTTTAATTTTCACTTTTAGAATATTTTATTCTACGAAGTAATTTACAAGTAGATATTCTTACAATTGTTCGATCCAAAGTTTTTCTCTTCATCTATTTCCATGGATAAATTCATAATCCTTCAATCGAACAACAAGAAATTACACTTCTTGGTCTCTTTTTCTTTCCGTATCTATATCCTCTTAATCTTGGATTCTTGGGTGCCTCTTTATTTGCTTCAAATAGATGCAGATTCGTTCAAAAATATTTCATTTGAAGATTTCTTATGTGCTTCGGACTTAAAAGGGCATTTTGTCTTTCTTGCTATCTCCAAAAATTAAATAATTTTTCTATTATTTGATATCATTACTAAAATTTATGCAATAAAGAAAAATATTCTTATATACAAAATTGAAGAAAATATGCAAAATTAATCTATCTTATGTGAAAATCTTAAAAATTCTTATGAAATATATATTAGAAATTCTGTACTTTCCCTTTTTAACTTTATGTTGATACTTATTTTTTAAATAAAATAGCCCTATGGGACCTCGTTTCATTAAAAAAAAAAAGAAGAAAAAAGATAAAGCATTACTGTTTGTTTGTTTTCTACTCTATTTACTTCAAATATTTTTAAATTGTCCTAGTATTAAATAGGATAATAATAGAAGTTATATATTTTTATATTTAAATTTTAGTAAAGAAAAAGAAAAAAAAAACTTTATTCAACAAAAGAAAATTTTCGTTAAAAAAATATTACATAAGAAAGACATCATTCCTTTTCAATATGTGAGGGGGGTATCGTTTTCTAAATCATAAATGTTAGGGGGTAAAGTGGGATTCACTCGTATATGAAGCTTAAACTCTTTTCATTTACATATATTTTTTTAAATTTCAATCTCCCAAAATGCTCTTTATGCAACATGTCAGGAAACAATGCAGTTTTCAATGGGTTATCACATGAGTGGCTTTTCTTTCCCTCCCTCCCTTTAAAGAGAAGACAAGAAGAGTGAGGACCCTCATCTTCAAGTCTTTGTTTTTTAAGTCTTTATTTTTTTTCTTGAAATAAATATTTTGGTCTAAAGATCAGTCTAAATTATAGTCATGTTTGAGATCCGAGCTATACAGGGTGTCATGCATTCACCACATGAATTGTGGTCTATTTTTTTAAACCATATCTTAATATCGAGTATTATGTATAATATATAAATAATTAATCACTTAAATGTGGTCTCAGCTGGCAATTAAATATTCCAATTTTGAGAGTACGTGTACGTCTACAAACCTCAGCTCGTCTTCGTTGTGTCAATTGAACACTCTGGCTTACAAAATAATCATCTAGACACCTTCAAAATTTTATTTGTCATGTCGACATTGGGTGACACAGTATGGATGAGTTGAAGTGTTTAGTTGTCAGTTTAGACCAAGCTGAGGTATCCAGATATGCACTCTCAAAGTTGGTGTGCTTACTTGACAACTGAGGCCAAATTTGAGTGAATGTTTATCTGTTGTGCCTATCTATTAATTTCTTTTAGTTTTTACGTACTGCTACAAAACCCAATGCTAGGTCACATACTCAGGTAGGGGCCGGCAAATTGAGAATTTAAGTTTTATGAGTTTAATTTTTAAGGTTCTTAATATTGAATTGATTGTATTTTTAAAGTTGTGAATACATATCTATTATTTATTATACTTATCATCAATTTTACACACTAACTTATGCTCCACGAAAAAAGAACTAGGCTCAGAAGAACCGATACTCAGAGGCGGAGTTAGAACTGAGAGTTTATGGGTTCTACGTTCTAGAAAAGAAAAGTAATTGAGTTATGGATACATTATTCATACATAATGGACCTTTTAACACCAAAAAAGTTTTCTTCCAAATCCCTGTATTTTTCTTCCAAATCCGTAAGCCGAATGCTACTGTATCATTTAATTATTTCAAAAGACACCAAACTAGTTATGTCGGTCTACAGATATACAAATCAAATCCAATGGAGTATATACACGCACATAAGAAAGAAAGCATGGACACACGTATAAAAATATGGTGATATTTTATGTTGATCTAACTATTTTTGTTTTCTGAGAGATGAATCAGAACGACAAAGAGTTGAAACTCAGTGAATCGTTTGCAGCAAGATTAATTTGTCACTTACAGTACCAGTTGTTAGATATGTTGATTTAATTTGATCTTTTGACTTATTTGGATTATTTTTTTTTTAGTTTTTTCATGAGCATCATTGTGTCCAAGTGTGATAGATTTATGTCGTGTTAGGTGTGAACTATTTGCTTGACAAAATTTTAGAAGAATATAAAAGCTGGCAGACTAAGGTTGATTGTCAAACTCATACTCGATAATTTTTCATTATGCACAATGATGTTTCAAGAATGTACTTAATTAGTTAAATATTTTAGTTAGATTAAAAGCAAAGTGAAATTCTGAATGATTTCTTCTACATATATGAATTTTGTAAATTATATTTATGTCGAAGCAGCCCCTAGATTTATTTGAGTTGTCCCTAGTGGCCATTTGGTCCTAGTTGTCTGTATTAAGTTGTCAGAAAGTCATGTTGTACCAAGCATATCATGAGGTACACAGAGCTAGAATCGTGATTTGAAGTTTAGGAGTACAAATTTTAGATTATTGAGTCACTGAATTTTGAATTGATAATTCACATATTACATGAATTTCTTAAGATAAATATAATATTCAGACTGAAGTTACTGTGTTCGACCAAATCCATATTTAACACACTAGCATTGCCCTGATGAGGTAGAGACGGAGCAAAAATTTGCATGAAATTTATGAATTAGGGATTCTAACCTTTTTAAGTTACTGATTTCTGAATTAATAATTTGTATTTATTACATGAATCTATGAAGACAAATATAATATTTGGACCGATATTATATTATTGAGTTCGACTAAATTCATATTTTAAATACTAGCTCCGCCCCTTGAGGTGACACCGAACAAGAGCCATGTCGGGTAATAAACTCTAAATTGTTAGATATATCAATTATCTAGTAATATCTAGCAATTTGGTAGAATTTTTCTACTTGATGTATGCATATCTTTTCTTCTTACTTAATTTGAATGATAGTCTCAAATCTCAATGATAATTGCTTGGGTAGTTCAGTAAAACACCATAATGTCGTATATTTAATTTCATTATTCTAAAGTTTGAAGTAACAAACCAAACGAGTTAACAACAACAATGTGTAAACTCACTAGTGAGATCTTAGGAGAGTGATGTGTACGCAACCTTATTATACCTTATGAAGTTAGAGATTCTGTTTTCGATAAATCAAACAAACCTAACGAGTTGATATGTTAAGGAAGGCACCTAAAACTTAGGGCTTTGGAGTAACCGACTTTAACTCCAAGGGGTATTAATGTGAGCTAACGCAATTTACAAGGGCCAATTTAAACACATTAAATGTATAAGGACCATTAAGGAATTCATTGTAAATCTAGGACAATGTCTCATAGGACTTTAAAACTATTTTCCTTCATAAAATGAGCCCTTGATTTGCAATTAAATCCCTATACTCATAGGATACCTTTATATGCCAATCAATTTTGAGCTTAAAAATCGACATAAGAGTGACTATCACATGACTTTGTTTTTTCTTATTCTTTTCTTTCCTACGAAATGATCTAAATATCATTAAAGACGGAATTTAAGAAAGTTGATTACATATGAGACAGCTATCGAAATTACAATCCGCAAATAATATTTACGGAATTGAAATAAAGTATACAAAGAAGGTGAGTTTAAAAACACAATCTAGATTTTCTCATAGATTGCAAAACTATAAATATAACATGTCTAGGTCTGATTCATGACCTTAAATAGAAATCTGTAATCATTCAACACGTGCGAACAAAATATATTTTGTGAAATAATACAAGTTTCCTTCTTATAAAAGTGAGACCTTGATTGCAATTAAATCACCATTCATTGGATTTTGCACCACTCATCAATCTTTATCTGCCAACCAGTTTTGAAATCAAAAATTGACATAAGAGTGTACATGACTTTTCTTTTTGGTTGTTATGAAACGATCCAAATATATTAAAGACAAAATTGAGTAGGTTCACTACATATTGAGACGATTAATTTCTGATCTAACTTGCAATCACCCAACTAGTCTTTATGGAATTGAAATAAAGCATATCAACATTCATCTAAGCTATGCAAAATCCATACTTCTAAGAACAAATTGAAAATTGAGGGTCAAAACTGATGGACATTCTTCGATTTTTTTTGATTAAATCGACGTACTCGATAACGTCGGAAAATGATGGATCAGTTTAAGGAAACTGATACCGATGAAATCTCTCAATTTTCTAGAAATATATATTAAAAAATATAATAACTTGGAATCGAATCCACATATTTATCATGTCATTGAACAATTCTATCCACTAGACTGGCCATGCATGTTCTTGAATGAAATACTTTTGTTATTTTTATTTATACTCTTTAATTGCAATTTTATACTTCAAAAACTTAATGAAATGCATCTTGTAATGTAAGAAGGTTTACAATATTTCGGAATCAATTTTCACATACGTAGATGGAAACAAATTCTTGGTAAATTTTAATTTTCTAGTAGGACATGATGGGGGTTCTGCATGTAACACAAAAATGTCGATTTCGTGGAAATTCTAGTAGTGTGATAAGATAGGATTCATAACCACATATGTCTAGCTGGAGTATTTTGATAATTATTTCCCTATTAAAAATAAATATTGTGAAATATAGAAAATGAAAAAATTAAACGAAAAAAAAAGAAGTTACTGTACTATTAAGTTTTTCTAGCGTTAGCTTATTCAAATTACTATATATACTATCGGTGGCGGAGCCAGAATATTCACTAAGGAGTGTCAGAATATAAAGAAGTAAATTCATGAAGAAGCCAAGAGGTGTCAATATGTAATATATATACATAAAAGAAGTACCGGGAAAATAAGCCAAGGGGTGTCAATTATATATTACCTCCGTCACTGTATACTACATATGTACGAATACTATTAAAAGAAGAACTAGAATCCCGGGAAAATTTACCCTAACGATGTATATTACCTAAACTCGAAAGTAGTACCGGTATGTACAACTACGTCCAACATACGATGGTCCAAAACTACAACTACGTACCCCGAACATCCGCCGTATTTTTTGTGTCTCCATCACAAGTCTAATACAAAATAAAATAATCTCACACGATGAATAAATTAATCAACGAAGGACCATCTCTTCATAGTGTTATTGATGATTTACATTCTACTTAACACTACAAATCAGTCTTGGGTTGTTAAGCTTCTTGTCTTACTTCCAAATTATATGTCTTTTTATATAATTCGTGCTGTTTGGTTCTACTTTGGGAGTGAATAAGGGACCACTTGCTTGGGAAGTTGGGAGAAAATAAACTTTTTTATTTTTCATTCTGTATTTGATATTCGTTTTTAAGCTCGATTGATTCAGATTTTCGTAAAAAGTCTGATTTTGATATTTATATTGGAGACCGATTAATTCAAGTTTGCATAAGAAAAACCAGATTGACCCAAATTTGCATCAGGGAGTCTTGCTTTGGTATCTCTTTTGAGGATGACTAATTCGTGTTTGCGTTAGCAAGTCAAACTTAGTTATCCGTTTTGGGATTGACTAGTTCGGTGTTTGCGTTAGCAAGTCAAACTTAGTTATCCATTTTGGGATTGACTAATTCGGATTTACTTCAAGAAGTCCGACTTTGAAGATACAGTGTTTCCTACCAAACGTAAATTTCATCCTCACGAATTAAATTGAAGATCTTTGATTAAGAATAAACGATTACTTATCACTTCACTGTGATCTTTGACGCTACAAAAAGAAAAAAGTAGTTTTATTTGTTCAAAATTAAGGGATTCTTGTCCTTATTGGACATTTTCCAGCTAAATAATCTGACTTAATTAATTTTATATTAAAAGTTGAAGTTTACAGGTATATGGCTATAGAGATGCTCTAGGTGTTGTTTTAACAGATTTAATTGGTGGATTTGGATTACACGTCGATTTAGTACGAATTTAATGACTTGTTTAAAGTAACTTTAAAAAAATCTAGATTTGTTGGTCCTTTACAAAAGTACATTCATCTTCTTAATTTATTTATCTATTTTTACAAAATTCAAGCATAATATAATTTTCAATTACTTGATCAAAATATGTTTTCATACAAGAAGTTACTATGTTTGTCTAAGTTGTGTATACTATATTTTTACCTGATTAAGTATTTAAGTTCACTGACATTATTGATGAAATCATCTCGATGAGAAATGATATGTTTCGATTAATAAAATTAAAAGTTATGATTCTCAAATAATGAGCAAGTGGACAATTTTGATAGTGATACATGTAAATTTCAAAGTAGTGGTCGTGCAATATCTTTGATATTTTTGATAATTTGTCAGGAATTGTCTATAATTAGTTCTACCGTGATAACATAATTTGTACTGAAATTCTGATGATTTACCAGAATTTGTTCAATCATAAACTTCTGGTGACCCTCTAGAATTTGGTAACAATATTTGTTTTAAAGTTATGAACAATCCCACGACTTAAAGTTTTGTACTAAACGCTTTGTGATTTCCATTTTCCATGTATCCGCTGGGAATTGAATTAACTCTGATTTACGACCTACAAGCTATTTTTTGCACAATTTATTTAAAGGTGATCAAATATTAAATAAAAGATCCTATTTATGCAAATTAATCATCCTCATCTTAAAAACCTTATAAAGGTATTATAATGTTCATTGAATAAGTATAAATAGATAATTGATTTCGAACCCAATAAATTACGGTAAAATTTCAAACTCAAATTCATAAACTTCAAATTTTAAATTTATCTCCGGGTATAAATATGATTTTTGCTCCAACTTTTGTCCTGACACATTGATGATTTTAAGTATGAATTGTTATTTGGAAGTGCATACCCACTAGAGTCTAGACATCTTCTTCTTTTTCTCTGGTAATGAAATTTATTACTACTTGACACTTTTTTTTTTTTTTTTTTTGGAGATCTGTTATACTGTTAATCTTGAAAGGGTCCCTTGCCCCAGCACAATTTTTTTTATAGTGATAGATCAAGCTACATGCATCTACTCTATATATGTCAAACAAACGTTCATATATTGGAATTTACCCGTTTTAAAAACTTGGTCAACGATTCTCCAAAATTTAATTAGAAAAAAAAAAAGGTAAGAGGACAAAAACCAGAAGGGAATCAATTTTAATCTCGATATGTACAACTTAGGAAAATTCTATTTCCAAAAATTAAATCGAAATCACCTAGTGTTTTTGGTTTCTCGTGAGATTTAAACCAGTCTTTTATATTAGACCGCATCATTAGATGTTGTTGTACTGAACTATATTTGATCAACATAATTTCAATTTCCGGATTAACAAGGCAAAGAAAGGGGGAAAGAAGATTAATAATTCAATTGGTATATTTCTATTCAAGCTTGATTTTGTAAAAAAGTAATTAGGAACTGTTGCATATGTTTTGTGCTAAATACTAACCATTGTTCATCAATTTTTTCCAATACAAAGGCAATAGAAGCTGTAGAAACTGCAAAAAAACAATGCAAACCCAATGTTATATCTAAGATGGGTTGTGTCACATTCTTTAGCCCAAATAGCTCCAACTCAAGACTGTTAAACAAAGGGGTTTTATGCAAATAGTCCGTCAAATTCACTTATTACTTTTATAAAATTGGTAGACATAGATTATACGCTAATAATATATAGTTATATTATACGTGAATTGTATATATTTTATAGATCCGCCGACTACTTTTAATTTAAGTAAGTGAATGGACGACTAATTATGTTAATTCTTCTCAAACAACACAAACATAGGCATTTGGTTTAGGTAAAGGGAAACTTACATGTCTTAAAAAACATTCACACGTAAACACATGGCGTTACTAAGGTTTGAAATAATTACAATTCGCAGCTATATGTATTTGATGCCTTATGTATTTTTGATATGTCTTGTGTTATATATATATATATATATATTGTATACTTCATATGTACATGTATTTGTTTGCATTTCATATGTAATTTAGTTATATAGTTTAACTGTATTCGTAGTTCTATTCAACAGTCATATATATATATATATATATATATATGTGTGTGTGTGTGTGTTTGAGGTCATGTGGATTTGTATATGTATTTACAAGACGTGTTTGTATTTGTATTTGTATTCGGATGTTAAATTTGGGAGATAAATACATTTGATTATCAAAATTACTACTAAATGTAGCTTCAAATTGTAATTATCCAAAGTCTAGCTAAGGAGGCTGAATTTAGCCTAAATATTAGCTGTTTCTGAAATTTTCTCCAAAAAAATTCCTTGAGTTGCAACTAGCCCAAATTACAAGCCTAGTCCAATTTCAAATTGGATATAAACTAACAAAGCCCAAGTTTGGTCTCTTCTAGAAATTATCAGCCTTGCAGTAATAGTAGGTGCTTAACATCACAGTGTTGATGCCATTAATAATCTTGAAATTAGTTTTGTGGGTTTTAGAGAAATATAATATGTGGGGTTGGTTTTGTCTTGTAAATTTCAGGTCCAAATTATGTGGAGAAAGACAAGAGTACAAGTGTTAGTACAATTAGAATGGGAGCTAGCAGCAAGATTATTCCCAGCATTGTTGTTTATGTCACTGTTCCTAACAAAGAATTGGGTTTGTCTGTATTTTTTTTTAAAATTTATTTTTTGTAGTTTTGGCATTTCATTTTATTATCTTGATGATTGTTGTTTTTGATCCTTCACTAAAATTGTAATCTTGTTGAGCATTCTAGCTGAATTATGATCCCTGTTTGGGCTGTTGAGTTTTATTTACACAGTAGCCAGTTAGAATTATGCAGGTATTAATTATTCCATTTTCTACTCTGCACAAGATAATACACCAATTCCCTAATAACTTTATACATGTATTGCTTATGCAAGTTTCTAAATTGAAAACCGTACGTAAATAACTTATTTCCTAACTAGCTACCAGATGACCCCTAAGCTCTTACATAAATTTATACAGTACAATAAGTTAGTTCGTTTCTTTACTAGCTACCAGATGACCCCTAGGCTCTTACACCATTGAGCTTGACTCATGGTGATAGCTTGGTCTAGGGATCACATATATGTTTTTCCATTGTTGGTTCTCTTTGGTGTGCTTTTGGTTCTATTGCTACATAGAAAATTTATATGGATAATTAGAGTAACTTCTTTGGATTCGAGATCTAAGATTGGTGAATCATGTTATGTAAATATGGTTTCAGCATAAATTTTCACAAATTTCTGATGATGCATGGGTCTAACTTCCCAGCCGCAGAAAAAGAGGCACCAATACTCCGTGGATGAAGCCTCTGCTACTAACAGTAAGTGGCACCATCGTATAAGCAACTCGATCTCACTTGATAAAACAAAAGTGCTTCTTCTTCAGCGGCAGAAAAGATACCAAACGATTTTCCTCTCTGTCTCGAGAATGAAGAATCACCATCGTCTACTTCTACTCTTCGGTTAAATAAGGTTAGTTACATATGATGCATAAGTGAATGATACCTTGTTTAATTTCTAACTAAACATAGTTATGATCTACTGATATTAAATACATTGTGTTTAATGACTGGTGATCTTTATCTATTCTGCCTTAATATATTCTTGTTTCTGAAATTGTTTTTTATTCACCAATTAAACAAACATCAAAATACTATTTTATACATAACAAACATGAATACCAATCGAGCCAAACACAAACTTAATTATGAAAAACTACTTTCTTCATTTAGTTTCGTTTTGACAAGAAAATTAACAAGAATCCTATGACATACAATATAATCGAACTATCTAAACGAGAACTCAAAAGAGAATGATCACAAATGAAAATGAAGAACAGAAATAGAATTAAGTACATTTCTCTTGGTATAATTATATTTGAACCCTTTCTTTGTGTTTGCAGTTGATCAAATCCTAACGAAAAAGATGCTCAGCTCAGGACCACTTGTGCCATTAGGATTCATCATGTAATAAGTCTCGGAGTCTTTTGATCCAATTGTCCGTTCAAAAAAAGCTCTCATGTAAGTAAGCTCTCCTTCGAGGGACTCGGTGTTCTCAGTAGGCAGAACACCGGCTCCCATGGACACTGCATGAAGGTTTTGCATGACTTTCAGATCTTCCTCTGTTGGATTTCTCTTCACAGCATACCCAACTTTTCTGCCGTTACAGTACATGGTCCATATGGGTTCATCGATAAGCTTGAGTTTCTCAGAATGGTTCTTTTCACACTCAAGAGCAATTCTAACAAGTCCAGAACCCATGTCTTGGAGTAGCTTACCAGTATGGATGGAAAGTTCCAGCACAAGCAACGGAACGCCTCGTGGATTTTCTTGAATTGCAAGATTAACTCTAGCTTTTCTGTACCCAAACAGGGTTCCAGTCATCTGTTTTCCTCCATGTATGTGTCCTTCGTGGAGCCGGTTTCCATGTAGAGAAACCGGCATCTTACATGGAGGATTTATTACTGGAAATGACCTGAAAACTGACTTGACACGTCGGAAGAGTTTTTTGGATTTCCATTGACCTTTCTTATGAGATGGTTGTTGCAAGAGAACCGGAGCAGCAGGTAAACGTGATGGTGATCTATCCGGAGCCACCACATTTCGCGGTTGAGATGGCGGTGTTTTTGGTGATGGCATGATATTATCTGTTAATTTCCTTGAAAGATCATCACAAGGAATGGAAATATATGATATGCCATGATTGTAGACGTGGTGTGGAATGTAATATAATATGAAGAAAGATGAAGTGCAAAGCACGTTGGTGTTTTCCTCAATATTATCTAGTACTGCTTGTTTTGTTCTGTTTGAGGCTTTGAGGGACCATTTTGACTTTGGTTAGGTAGCTTTGTGTGTTTTAGTTTTTGTTAATTTCAGGATATTATGTTAATGAGTTCAAACCATGGAAACAGCATCTTACAGAAATTTAAGGTGAGTCTGCATACAATAGACTCTTGTGGTCCAACCTTTCTCCTAATCTTACGCATAGCGGGAGCTTTAATGCATGGATCTGCCTTTTTTATGTTAAATGGGTGGTGCTATTTCGGCAGAAAGCCCTGGGAGTACTGATGTGGACAAACTTCTGCTGATGGTGGACAATTCAGAGTCTCAAGAAACAGAGGAAGAGTATACTCATGTGCAAATTCTAACTTCCTAAATTTATCGCTGAGAAAAGTAATTATTTTATGACTTAAAAATAAAATCGACGGTTCAAACAAGTCCCTTTAGTAAAAGAACCAACAACAACACCCAAATGTTGCACTAACAAAAGTAACTACTAGCACGACACACTAAATATTACTTCCTCTGTACCAATTTATATGACACACTTTTCTTTTTAGTCAATCCCAAAAAGAATGATACATTTCTATATTTAGTAACAATTTAACTTTAAAATACTCATTTTATCCTTAATGAAATGATTTACAACCACACAAACATATGTGACTCATTTTAGACCATAAGTTTCAAAAGTCTTCCTTTCTTTCTTAAACTCCGTGCCAAGTCAAATTACATCACATAAATTAGGACGGAGGGAGTAACTTTTATCCATAAGACAGACTTTTAGGATATTTTAAGATAGTGAACCTATTCAATTGACCACAAGTTCTGCCTTATAGGCTAACATTAAAACTTAAAAGAGACAAAAATTCAAAATTACATACTTTGATGGATAAAAATTCAAGACCGAATACATCAGGGGACACTAGGAGTAATTTCCTGGGAAAAAATGCAACTAGCCCAAATTACTAGCCTAGCCCAATTTCAAAGAGGCGTGATATATATTATATACTCCCTTCGTTTCAAAAAGAATGATAAACTTTTCTTTTAATTTGTTTCAAAAAGAATGACCCTTCCCTTTTTGGCAACACTTTAATTCCAACTTTTCATGTGACATATTTAAGACCACAAGATTAAAAAATATTTTGGTACATTTGCCATAACTTTAATTTATGACCACAAGATTCAAAAGTCTTCTTTATTTTTTTAAACTTCATGCCAAATCAAACTAGTTCATTCTTTTTTAAACTGACGGAGTATAAACTAAGCCAGCCCAAGTTTGATGTCTCTTCTAGAAAGTTTCATGCTTACAATAATACTTACTGTATTACAATGGAATCAAGAAACTAATAACCCAATATAAAAGCAATTACAGATGGCATTAACAGTGTCAGCAATAACATCATCAACCTTAATCCGTCGAAAATTACCCATAGTAGGTGCCTTTTGTGTTCTTACCTTTGGTCTCTCTAATCTCTCTATCCCTTTTACCAATACTGGTTTTGCTCATTCACTTCCCTTTGCTCCTCTCTTAAGGTAAATTTTTCATTTTCTTGAAATTTCTGTACAGAATCTTGAAATTAGTTTTGTGGGGTTTTAGAGAAAAATAATATGTGGGGTTGGTTTTGTTTTGAAAATTACAGGTCGAAATTAGGTGGAGAAAGGAGGAGTACAAGTGTTAGTAGAATTAGAATGGAAGCTAGTAACAAGATTGTTCCCAGTATTGTTGTTTATGTCACTGTTCCTAACAAAGAATTGGGTTTGTATTTATATTTTTTCTTTTTTGGTTTTTTTAGTTTTGCCATTTATTTTATTAGCTCTTGATGTTTGTTGTTCTTTGTATAATTCTTCACTAAAGTTGTAATCTTGTTGAGGATTCTAGCTGAATTATGACCCCTGTTTGGACTGTTGTGTTTAATTTACACCAATAAGCTCTTATACCATTGAACTTGACTCGTGGTGATAGCTTGGTCTCGGGATCACATACTCCCTGTGTCCAGCATACTAACAATAGATGTTCATTGTAATTAGGCTGTGTACAATAGATCCTTGTGGTCAGGCCCTTCCCCGGACCCTGCAAATAGCGGAAGCTTTAGTGCACTGGGCTGCCCTTTTTTTTTCCAACTTAGAAAATCAAGATATAATTATCACTTAGTTCCTAATTCACCCTTGCTATTAACGATAGTCATTTCTCAATGCATTTTCCAAACCATTGAATTTTTTATATTCAAAGGGTGATAGTAATATTGTCATTTTATTTATTGTACCTTAAATGGTGTGTCAAGTCAATACTGGACTGAGGGAGTATATGTTTTCCCTTTGCCGATTCTTTTTGGTGTGCTTTAAAAAGTTCTATTGGTAAATAGAAAATTTAGAAGGATAATTAGAGTAACTTCTTCAGATTCAAGCTCTCACCCGCGCTATTCTATTGGACTGGTATCAAAGTGCAAATAGTCTGAAGCAATATTTATTATCTGTCCATGTACTAATTTAAACATGTTATGTAAAGATGGTTTCAGCATAATTTTCCACGAATTTCTGATGGCTATCGTTACGATTGCTTTTATGTAACAATCTGTGATTTTGGAAGGAACTTTAGCATCACTATCTTGGATTCTAACTATTTTGCAGGTAAGAAGTTGGCGGGGAGCATAGTCAAGGAGAAACTCGCAGCATGTGTTAATCTAGTACCAGGCAAGCACAACTCCTTATTACTGCTCTAACTAGCCAAAGTAGCCTTCATGTTTTTGTCTTACACTAAATGAATGTGTCTTTACCATCATTTGCCTGTTTAGGCCTTAGTAATTCACTGCTAATACCACTGTGCTTGGCAAACTGTGGTTCACTCTTGTTGTCGTGAATTGAATTAGAATGCAGAGTGCTAATTCCTCATCATTTGCTATAAACACTTTGCACTGGAACTAAAAGTTTGATTCCTTCAAATGTATCATCAGTTATGTGAAACGTTATGTTCCTTGATCTCTTTATCATCTGCATTATTGCATATCTGAACTTGAATATATCAACGTTTCCCTTGTTTACTGCCTGTAATGTTATGTGCTTTTGACTATACTTCCTTTCCGTAGATTGAACCTAATTGAGCTATTGATTCCATCAATTTTCTTTGATGTAGTTGGACTGCTGCAATGTTGAGAACATTGTTGTCCACATTTCTCTCTCTCTTTATTTTTTCTTGCTGGAACTAAATTCCCAAAGGATCAATGCTTTAAATAATCGAAGGTGAATACAACAACATATCTAGTATATTCCCACAAGTGGGGTCTAGGGAGAGTGAGTGTACACAAGCCTTACCCCTACCTTTGTCGGGTCGAGAGACTATTTTTTATGGATCATCGGCTCCAGAAAATCGTTTTTCGAAAAATAGTTTGAAAGAAATGCAAGAGTAGAAGCTGTGATGCAAATATTGAAGAAAGAGAAGTATTGACAATACAAATATTAAAAATAACCATAGTAAAAGAAACCACAGTAATAATAAATTGAAGCATAAGACAATGCTTGCATTATAGTTATAATATTGATAAAGGAACATATAGATTCTCCATACTAGAACCTGTTCTACCACTGTGAAGAGAGAAAAACGCTATACTACCTACTACTCGTCTGCCCTAATCTTCGACTTCAATGCCCTTCTATTTAGGGTCGTGTCCTCGGTGAGCTGAAGATGTGTCATGTCATGTCTAATCACCTCTCCCCAATTCTTACTCGGTCTACCTCGACCTTCCTTCAAACCTATCATCGCTGACCTCTCACACCTCCTCATTGGGGCATCTATGCTTCTCCTCTTCATATGCCCGAATTATCTCAGCCTTGCTCCTCGCATCTTATCCACCACGGCGGCTACTTCCACTTTGCCCTGTATATCTTCGTTCCTAAGCTTGTATCTTCTATAGCACATCCATCTAAGCACGCTCATTTATGCTATATTCATTTTTTGAAAGTATGGGTATTTGACTGGTCAACACTCCACCTCGTACAACATGTTCGGTCTAACAATCACTCTATAAAACTTGCATTTATGTCTGGGGCAACATGTTCTTATCACATAGGACACCGGATAGAAGCCTTCATTTCATCCACCTCGCACCAATACGATTTGCTATTTCGTCGATCTCTCCATTTCTTTGGATTATAGACCCAAGATACTCAAAGCGTCCTATCTGGGATGACTTGTGTATCAATCCTCACATCCCCAGCCGCTTCCTATGATCCGACACTGAACTTGCAAATTAAAGGTGAATATGCATTGAAATTCTGTAAAATGTCATGTGAACATTACTGAACACCTAGGTAATGTAGAATGTGTAGGGTTTTTTTTGGTTAAATATTAAAAATTGATTGTGTAGGGTTTTTTTTTGGTTAAATATGAAAAATTGAATGCAGGCAAATCAAGAGGAGAGACTTTTATGGCTTAATTTCTCATTCTGGGTCTTGTGCTGATAGCCTCTGATAGTATGGAAGAATTTTTGGGGTGAAAGGGCTAAAAACAGAATTGGTACTGATTTCTATACTAATGAAGCAAGGAATTAAAAAATTTGGTTCTGCTCCTGGGGCATGTGCACAGTTATGTATTTTGTAAAAGGAAGGTGTAAAGACTAGCTTTTTGCTTGTTACTGTGTGTGAAATTGCTTCAAATTTAGTAACCAATGTTTGGCAAAACACCAAAGTGCATTTTAGCCGTGTATCTTGCTCCAGCATTCCGTTACATGTGTAAGAGTTGCCCGAATACAAGCTAAATTTAATAGTTTTGCTGGTGTCCTCATTAGTCTTCGTTTCCAAGTTGATAACATTTTTTTTATTACGCCAAGTTCTTCAAGAATCTTGTGGATGCACAAGTGAGTTGATGTTCTGTGTGTGCAGGTGTTGAGTCGGTTTACGAGTGGCAAGGAGAGGTAAGACTCTTCTTCCAAAGACTGTTCAACTTTGCTTATCAACTTTTCTCGATCCACCATGTGTGTCGCGTTGTTTCCTAAGAATAGATTTGCTTTTTGTTTTTCTTAACAGATACAGACTGATTCTGAAGAGCTGCTTATAATCAAGACCAGGGAATCCCTTTTGGAAGCTCTTACAGAGCACGTGAAGGCAAACCATGAATATGAGTAAGTCGTTGCATCTTTCCTCTTTTTTCTGCCACAATACGTCAGTTTGTAACTTGTCATTTAATGTTTTCTGCATTGGTTAGACAAACCTGGCACAGATCATCCTTTTCGAATGTATATTTCCAATGTTAAAAAGGGACTTAAAGGAAGACAGTTTTTTCATGTATAATAATGTATCTGCCATGTTATACTCTATCACTATCTGCAAGCCAATGAACCAGTGTTCTCTGCTCCATAACTTTCACGTTCATGCTTGGTCTTAGGGTGCATAAGCTAATTGCTATCTTCGCTCAAACGTTAATCTCCAAAAAGAGGGGAATGGGCGTGCATATATTGTTTTGATCTTTTTCTTGATTGCTTCTTGCAGTGTTCCTGAAGTGATTGCCATGCCCATAGTTGGTGGGAGTCCCCAGTACCTAGAATGGCTCAAGAACAGCACAAGGGATAAATAAAATAAGCCAAGCCAAGCATATCTATGTTATTTGGTATTTTATGTCATACTTATTACTTAAAACTGTGTCGTTAGTCTCTACTCTTGATGTGAGCTCTTATATCCATCTCTAATAGTATCTTATCTTAGACTAATGGGTGATTTTGGGCATTGCTTGTTGTATATATGGTGAAAGAACGAAACCCTCATAAAGCTATTGGTTTTCTCGCTCTCGTGTAGATTATGGTTGGATAACTTATATTTAGGAAAGCTCGTTTGTATCCAGGTTGAATTAACATATTCACGACAACGTTTGAGGTTGAACCGAAATTATTAAGTCAAAATGGGAATTAAGGTTTGTGGAAGTTTGATAATTTAATACCAAAATTCACCCAATTTGTGGAAGTTTGATAATTTAATACCAAAATTCACCCAACTTGACTCATCTAGTAGTTGCATAGTTTTTAGTCATCATAATTAGCTCCCTAGAGTCATCATAACAAAAGATGTGTATCCCATTTTCACCCATTTTCATGATACCTTTTGAAACGTCCTTAAAGACGCAAGGTTATTCAACCGAAAGTCCGCAAGGTAATTATTGAGAGCGTTATTCAACCGAAAGCTACCAAGGTAATTATTTGGTTACTCTTTAACTAAAGAGAACATAATAATAGCACCAACCAAACTCCCTTAAGAATGAAAAATCAAGGTAGTGCAATTTACCCAAGACTACATTCGCTGATGCAAATATGAGATAAAACAGTGAATACTGGGCTCCATCGTATGTACGAAAGCACGGCCAATACGTACACTCCCTATCAGTTGCTCGTTAGGTAGAAAACCTCAAGCTGGGTGGCATATCCTTTTTTGGGCCAACTGCATAGAATGCATTGATGCAATTGTTGTTCCACTTTTTAACACACCTCTAATTTTCTTACCATTTTGGGCTCTTAGCCTCTCAGGTATGTGTTTGCCTGTATCCGTAAGCTTAGCACCACTTGAAAGCACTGGTTTAGAAGCAAAACAACGAATAAGTCAATATCAGATAAGAAGCCGATCATCATGGAAGTTGTAGAAAGGTCATCCAAGCTTTTCGTTTTCTCATAATGCAGAAAATATCTCATCATCAAGAATCCCACTAAAAGCACACCCAGTTAAGCTTTTTCTTATAATACCTCAAGCTTACACAGTACTGCGGTTCGATTGCAGTGAGGAGAGAAGGATAAAAAAGAAAATCTTAAGGCAGCAACTATTACCAAAGCAAAAGGAATGTAGCAAATATGGCAAATTTAACAACTAGATTTCCAAGTACCAAACCACCATAAGTCAAATATCAAACTTAACATGTCAAGAGAAGCTGTCTTTTTTCTTATACAACAAGTCAGCACAAAGCAAACGACATTTAGAGCCCATCCCTAAAGAGCATGAGTCAGCATGGCAAATCAGGATTCATCCAGCTGATCCTGCATAAAGCACATGAAAACAATTAAAGAAAAATTTATTAAGTAATAAAATAAGGTTTCTTATAGTACGTGTATGCATGTGATGGCAGCTTGAAATAGCAGCCTTCACAGCAGAAGCACCTACCTGAGCATCTGAGGTCCAGAGTGTGAGATTGTCTCGTAGGAGTTGCATTATGAGAGTGCTATCCTTGTATGATTCTTCACCTAAAGTGTCCAGCTCAGCTATGGCTTCCTCAAATGCCTAAACAAGTACACAAACAAATCATCCCAAATGCAAAGATATGGCCACACTAACATAACTAGATCAACTGGCACGTGTAAGCATAATATAGATACCACAAAGACTGATGCCAAAACCAAAATGTTCAATCTGCAGGTTAGCTTCAATTTGAAGACGGACAAAGACAAGGCTCACCTGACCAACTAACACTTTAGGCTAACCTTATTAACTTCACCAACATTTGAAAAGTACACTAGTTCTTGACTCAAGACTTTGCAAACTTTAGGAGAATAATATACGCACACCAAAGCAGATCATTTCTCCATATTGCTTTTCAATAACTTATCCTACTATCACCTCGCTTAAATTAAGTTGTCAGCCCACTTTCCCTAAATCACTTGGGCTCATCTGTCTCCACCTCATCGTCTTTCATCCTATCCATCCATTTTGCCATTCATCAATTCTCTCTTTCCTAATAAATCTGATCATCTTCTCACTGAGTCAACCCTCCATTGGCCTTCCATTCTCCATCTGTCACTGCATCTCACCATCGATACTCAGTTACCCTTTCCCAACTTTATTCAATGGCTCTTTTATTAGTCAAAGCTAAAACAACATTCCAGCCTGCTTAGAACATATAAAAACTGCACACGAAGCATATACTTTTACATCATATCTGCAGCATAAACACTATTTTTACCTGTTTTGCCATACTGCAAGCTTTGTCAGATGAGTTCAGTATCTCAAAGTAGAAGACAGAGAAATTAAGTGCAAGACCCAGCCTTATGGGATGTGTTGGAGGCAGATCTGTCAGTGCAATTTCCTTCAATGACAACGAAGGTAGGAAAAACAGAATCAGTGAAACTCAATTTTCCAACCATATGATGGAAATCTGTATACAAAATGGAATGCAAACATATGAACATACAAGATTTGACCAACTGTAGAACAGATAAACTCACATACCAGACTAAACAATTTCTGAAATTAACAGTTCATCAAGAGCCAGAGGGAGCAAAAATTTCAGGTAAAAATCAGCATATACTCCTCTATACAGTGTCTAAAATGTGCAGCACAATTAGAAAGCCTTTCATGTGAAGTTAATTTGTTGATTCATACACCCAAACCAACTCAAAAAGAGACCGTCTTCGAGTATTCCTAACTACGTCAATCATCAATGACGCAACCACAGCTAAATTGGTGTAACCCTCATTAATGCGCACATCCTTGGATATTCAAACTTCTCACAACAAAGACTTCTTTATCATTTCAGTTCAATCTTTAGTTTCAAAAGCATCAAAACAATTCTGTGTTGAAAGATCCTTCCCGGATGTTAATGACACTTCATCTGATACAAACATGGAACATCACACAACAAATGTATTGCTTAGCAACAACAGAGTAAGGCTACAATCTGCAGATCACAAAGCTCTGTCCCTTGTTCACTTAGTTGCCACACTTGTACCTCTGATTCATCTTACAAGCTTAAAAACACATATCACTAATAACAACAAATTAGGAAAATATGTGATGAAAAGACAAATTCGCAGAAAAATCAATAGTGCACGCCAAATGCAACAATCTCAATGGAAGAACTAAATCCAAATCACAATGGCTAAAACTGTATTCATCTTGAAATCTAGCTATAGTTTCAAGATGCTTTGTCCCCATCTCAACACAAATCCTGCTATCACAACAAATAACTAGGAAAGGCCTAGATGCAGTTTACCCAGTTTTTTGAGTTTCATACTTGAATTATCAGGTGTATGAGTTTCCTATCTAAACTATCACCAACTATTTATCAAAACACACCTCAACTATCAATTGTTCACTTTTCCTACACAATGGTGATATTTCAGTAGAAAAAGTGAACAATTAATAGTTGAGGCGTGGTGATAGTTCAGCTAGGAAACTTGAAAAAACGCGATACTTTAGTTATGTTTTAGACCATTAACTCCTCTATTTTTTATAAGATAACAATCTCCACTACATTCTCAACGCAAATACATCAAAATCCAGATCAGAATGGCCAAATTTAGTTCTCTACAAAATCGAAATCATCTACGGTCTACATTTACTTGAGATGTAATTTTCCCCAAATTTGAACAACAGTAAAAAGCACAAACAAAAATCAACACTCAAAATCCTACTATCATAACAAGTAAATAACAAAATCAGATTAATTTTGCCCTAATCTGAAAAACAATAACAAGCACAAACGCAAAATCAAACTCAAACCGTAGAAAAAAAGGCAAAATCAACAAAAGTCAACACTCAAAACAAATACCTGAGCAGCCTTATAGGAATTCATAGTATCTTCAGCAGCCTGTTTCCTTTCATCACCAACTTTAAACTCCGCTAAATACCGATAATAATCACCTTTCATCTTCAGATAAAACACCTTCGATTCACTCGTCGAAGCCGACGGCACCAGATTCGACTCAAGCAGCTTCAATATCCCAGCACAAACTCCCGAAAGTTCATTCTCAACTTTACCTCTATACTCCTTAACAAGATGCACATGTTCTTCATTCTTCCTTGATTCCTCCTTTTGCTCGATCGACGACACGATCCGCCACGCGGCGCGGAGTGAGCCGATCACGTTTTTGTATGCTACGGATAGGAGGTTACGTTCTTCGACGGTGAGTTCGCCGGAAGGAGTTGAGTTGACGACGAGTTTGTCCATGAATTGAACCATTTCTTCGTAACGTTCGGCTTGTTCGGCGAGTTTTGCTAAGTAGAGGTACTGTTCACGGCTGAGATTTTCGGGGATTAGAGCCGCCGCCGCCATGGATGTTGTAGAGTCGAGAGTAGAGAGAGTTTAGGCGAAAGAGAGGAGAATTGTTTCTCAATGCTGTATGTGTGAGTGTGTGAGAGAGAAGGAGATTTTATACGATTTTATTTCATTTTTTTTGAATAAATATTTAGCTTAATAATTAAGATTGTTTGTTTTTAATCTCTGAATAGTATATGATAATTTTGTATTTATTTAAAAAATAATAAAAATAAAATATGAATTAATTTGATTTTATGGAAAATTTTAGTATTTTAGAAAAATAATATGATGGTTGTGATGATTGTTAATATAGGGTCGGGGATGGTTGTGGATAGTAGCTAGTAGTGATTATTTGACCAATAATAGAGATAAGTATAGGTGGTTGATGGTGGCGAATTAATAATTGTGATGAATAATAGTGATACTAATGATGGTGATGATTTATAGCATGGTTGGAAATGTATAATGATAGTTGAACTATTTGTAGTGATTGATGATTGTAGGCTAATGAAGTTTAGTGCTGATGGTTGTTATAATGGCTAGTGATGGTTATTAATTCTTGTTGTGATTATCGATAATGGTGGTTGTGATTGCAGGTGGTGAGTGGTAATTAGTTATTGTGGATGATGGCGGTGATTATTGGAGAAAGTGATGATAGCATCTTAATAATATTAAGATTCTGTTATTGATATTAAGCATTCATATCTATTTAGACTTATTAAGTGGTTATTGTATTAGATAAAATTTCGTTTGATTAAGAGGCGAAATATTGGATAGACACGTGGCATGTGTGGTAAACAAACACGTATTCATAAAGGCCCCCTGGACGGAGTTCTTAATCTAGTGATATGATCGAGGAGCTCGGTTGCGGCTTATTACGGGGATTGCAAAAGAATTATTATCGAAAAAAAGGCGGGAGTTCGTGGCCCAAAGACAAAACAGATATGACCCCGATAGGTATATGATGGGATCGTTTATTTACAATGAAATGGTAACCAGATACATTCATACAATAGTAGAGTTGTCAACAGAGAAATATTAGCTGACATAAGTAACGATATTTTCACTTGGAAGACGTGATTGGTCACAGTACTTTAGGGCTAGAGTGGAGCCTCTTTATTGACCAATATAATTCTTTTGTAATCTAGATAGTAGTTTTTGACACCTTTGCAAATGAGGAGATTTTAAACAATACAATAGCAATATACTGATATTCTTATGTTCCAAGTTTTTTCGTATTTTACTAAGACTTTACTCTCTTGCGTCTATATATGGAAACGTTTCCGGATCTTAGCCCAACAATACTTGAACATTTCTAGATAAAGCGCAAATACATATCATTAGAGTTCTACTATTTCACACTATTTTATTTATTCTCTTTATTGCTTCCATTTAATTCTTTAACAAACGCAATTATTTGATAATAAATGAATCTAAAGCATTAAATCGAGACACATGTCCTAACCTCATTACAAATTCAATTGTATCATTTTTCCGATAAAACAGTTATATAATTAGAAAAATAAATGCACTAACTGATTGAAAGATGAATGATTAAGATTTAGACCTTTATTGAGTGCAAATAAATGTCTAAGTACATTAATACTCCCTCAATAAATCGTGAAATTTAGACATTTTTTAATTGAGATTGATATATATATATATATATATATATATATATATATATATATAATTAAAATAGATTATATATTTTATGTGATTAACTTAACTATCTAATAGACATTTGAGAATGCATATATTATTTTTTTTTTCAAAGTTTAAGTTGAAAGTATATAATCTAAATATTTTATCAGGTGTGCAGTCTTCTGGTACTCTATTGGAACAAATCGTTATTCAGACGTCTAAATTAAATTTGCTAATAAATTTAAAGGATCCTCAAATTTTAAATAGTAAACTCAATTTAATTCACATTGGACCAACTTATTACTCCTTATATAGAAAGGACAGTTGAGCTCTCTGTTTAACTGCTGTCAAGGGCATTTTTGGATTTTTTTTTTATGCTTGCATTATCATACTTGTGTAGCTAAGCTTTTGGGGTGGTACCTTTGCTTATATAGACCAAACAAATGTTATTTTTTGTGATAATTGTCAAACTTGTCCTTAGAATTAACCAGCTAATTTAAGGGTAACTTAGATATGTCATCTTTTTTATTTGCTGCAACCATTTGTACAGTATGAATAATAGATAAAAACATCTGATTAATTGTTTAAAATGATCATAATGTTCTTAATTATTTCTCCTCATGTAGTTAGAGTTCTCTATTTGTCCCTTGCCTGATTTCTCTGAAAAATTGTACTCCCCCCATTCATTTTTACTTATCACTTATTTTTAAAATGAATTTTTATTTTTACTTGTTACTAAAAAAAAAAATTCTTCAAATAACCCTTAACATTAATTACTTATTTCTCAAATAATTTTTTAAGACTTAATACTAAACATCAATTAATAGGGAAAGTGATGTCAAATAGCCATGTCAATTATTATTTTCTTAATGGGTGTTACAGGTCAAAAGATGAAAGGAGGGAGTATCAAACTACGAAAGTTTCTTGCTCAGATCAGTAAGTTTCCATATGACCAAAATCTTTCTTAGTACTGGTTTAGAGTTATACGAATGTACAATGAAACCAAAAATAATCCCAAGTTGCTCTACAAAATACCTTGGTCTCCTCATTGAGACACCTAAACCCATGGCTAAACGGAGAGTCAACCGATATTAATGCTTTGCGAGACTTTTCTCATTTCCAATTTAGGGGTGTTCACGGGTCAGTTTGGGTCGATTATAGGTCAAAATTAAAATCAAAATCAAAATCAAAATCAAAATCAAACCAATACAATCGGGTTTTAAATAATAATTAAACAAAACCAAATATAATATCTATTTATCAATTTGGTTGTTATCGATTTGGGTTTGGTTTGGTTCGGTTATTAACCATACACGAAAATAAAAGAAACAATAAAAAAGACAACAGTCTTTCAAAAAGAAAAAAACAAATCTTGCGATTACCACATACAATAGTAACATGACATTTAAAAAAAAAAAGGCAATCCGGTGCACTAAAGCTACCGCTATGCGAGGGCGGTGTCCGGGGAAGGGCCCCACCACAAGGGTGTATTGTACGCAACCTTACCTTGCATTTCTGCCAGAGGCTGTTTCCAAGCCTTGAACCCGTGACTTTCTAATCACATGACAACAACTTTACCAGTAACATGACGTTAATACAAAATATTTAAATTATAAAAAAAAATGGTGAAAATATATAGTAATATATTATGTATACCATTGTTAATCATTGGTCGTTAAGGCATATTCTCAAAATTCCTATATCTATAGTTGTGGCAATAGGGACGTGATTTGGTACCACTACTAGTAGATAAAACAATTTCTTCCACTAAAAGATATGTATATAATTTGTCAGTTCGATTATTTCTTCGATTTTTTTTAATAAAATCAAAACCAAATTAAATACTATCAATTTTAAAAAATGTAAAGTCAAAACAAAGCAAACAGAATAAAAATCAATTTATTTAATTGATTTGGATCGATTTTTACCCAAACTCCACTAATCCCCATCTATGATTGTTAGGACTTGGGAGTATTATTCGGTGGTTCCCTTGGAACTTTTGTTTACTAAATTAATTCTATTTATAGATCTTGAGCATGGAATACTATCAAGAAGAAATAATTCTTTAATATAAGAATATAGTTAAAAATAAGTATTATTTTTTATCTTAAATTTTTGAAGTGACACTTATTTTAGGATAAATTTCTATGCTAAAGCATACCTTTTTTTTTTTTGGGATGAACGGAGTACAAAATGTTGCAATTGCTAATCATTTTTGATATTAGTTAATGGCCTGTCCCCAATTATTTTTAGTAGTTAGGGTGTATTTTCAATGGAGGAAAAAGACTTCCTTAATGGAAGTCGGAAAAATAAGTTGTATAAGTGATATTTTATATTTATTGTATTCTCCTACACACCCAATCACCCTCGAGGCTCCACTCCCCACCCCCTCCAACCTCTATAAGTTTTTGCAAGTTTAGATATAAATACATTTGAGATAACATTTTTTTCCCCCTTACTTACCAAACACTAAAATATATATAACTGACTTTTTTTCAAGAAAACATTTTACATGAAAAATATATTTTTCTTCATACCAAACACACCCTTAAAGATATTTAATTTAGGCATCACCTTAACTAATTATATTTATTATTAATAGGAGGAACAATTTTTGCCCTTTTCCATTTTATTCTAAAACAAAATTTTAGTAAATTAACCTTCCAATTGCAAACGAAAAACCCTGAGCCTCCTCTCTACTGATTCTTTCCCATCTCTGCAAAAGTTGGTGACTTCATATATCAATTGACCTCTTCAATCCAATTCAAGCCTACCCTTTTTCTAAATTTTCTTGAATATGGGTGAAAAATAGGATCTTGAATGTAGTCAATTAATTCGGTAAGCTCCATTATTCATTTCATTGGTAAACCATTTAACTATCAATAGTATGTTATAGTGATTTCTCTTATTTTACTCTAATATTTGTTTCCCAAGTATTGAAAATTAGTTTAGCATTTTGGGTTTCAGTCTAGCTACTCCTTCCGTACATTTTTACTTGTACAGATTGAAAAACCAACAGATGGTTTATCATTTTGTGTCTATTTTATCGTTGCTATTAAATACTACTCCCTCCGTTTATTTTTACTTGTCCATGTTTGACTTGGTACAACCTTTAAGAAACAGTAAAACAATAAAATGTTAATTTTACGTTAACAATCCTATTAATTATAAGCCATTTAAATGTTTGAAAATGAATACTCACCTCCATCCGTCCATATTTAGTATAGTGGATAAGTAAAGATGGACGGATGTGAGTATTCATTTCCCAACGTTTAGTAGGCGTTTGGTCATGAAAACCAAAATTTTTTGGAGTTGCAGTTGGAGTTGTGTTTGGCCATGAATATAATATGGAGTTGTTTTTGAATTTTTGTGAGAGAAGGGAGAGTGAAAAAAGTGAAAACAAAGTGAAAAAAATCTTTTTTTGGCCAAAACACCTTTTTTGGGATAAAGTGAAAATTTTTTTTGGAAAAAAGTGAAAAATTCTTATGGCCAAACGGGGGCTAAGATGACTTATAATTAATAGGGGCAATATAGTAAAATTACCCTTTCATTTATTGTTTCTCAAGGGATGTGCAAGTCAAACTTGGACAAGTAAAGATGGACGGAGGAGTACTTGGATATTGTGTGAATTGTCTGACTTGGTTTGGATTGTGAAAAAAATGTAACTTTTTTCAAGTGAATGACTGATGATTTGATCTGAATAGTTGATATGGTCTAGTTGAAGTATGCAAAACTTATGCAATGCCATATGCCATTTTATAGACTCAGTAGAAGCGAGAAAATGAAATTAGGGAAAGAGGGGTATGGTTTATCCTTACATGAAAATGGGGCATGTTCGAAAGATTTTGTCTACCGCTGTTGTGGTATGGGTAAAATGATGATTATCATCTTGATTGATGAATTATGTGATTACGTGAGCATTGATTCGTAACATTTTGACGTGGCTTGATGCTTGATGAATTGATTTTGTCTGAAGTCCGTATATGAATTGCTTACTTGATTATTCTTTCACTTTCTTACTCTCATTGAGAAATTATTTGGAGTTGATTATGGTTATCTATTCTGAGTATTGAGTTCGGTATTTGTTGTATTAGGCATTACACCTCATGCATATTGACATTATGGAAGTGAAAGGATAAATCTCGATAGAGGGTCATCCAGGGTATTCCCAGTATAGGAAAAGTGATTGTCTGTCGAATTTAATTCAAAAATCTTGATTGTGCAGGTGTAAACTGAAAAATATAGTTACGTGGGTGCAAAGTGTTGTGTCAGGCCAAAATTTTAGGGGCCTAAAGCAAAGGCGTTGAGCGGCTCCTGCCTCTTTCTCATGTCTGTATGATAGTTGGGATGGATCATAACTTTTTTTCTCTACCCTAACAGCTGCATATAACTCTTCAGGTGGAATTTGAGTCACAGATCCAGGAGTTTTGTTAACTTGGATGAAAGCTATTGGGCACAAGAGATGCAGTCTCTACTCTTCATTTAGGTTTTTCTCATCTTCAGTTCAATGGATTTCTCCTCTGCATTACCAGAGCAGGAATTCCCTGAGGCCAGATGCTCCTATCGAGATATATGGCACTGCAGAACGAGTGCCAAGAAAACGCAAGTATATATCTCATGAATCCGCTGTCAATTTGATAAAACGAGAGAAGGATGCACAACGTGCCTTGAAGATCTTTAACAAGGTTTCTGATCAGAAGGGTTTCAATCACAATAACTCCACCTATGCTGTTCTTCTCCATAGACTTGCTGTTTGCAAGAAATTCGAAACAGTTGATGCTGTTATTCATCAGATGAAATACGAAACTTGCAAGTTTAATGAAGGCATATTTACTAATCTCATGAAGCATTATTCCAAATCCTCTCTCTATGAAAAGGTTGTAGAGATGTTTGATGCAATCTTGCCTATTGTTCGGGAAAAGCCTTCCCTCAATGCCATTAGCACATGTCTGAATCTGCTTGTTGAAGCAAAACAGATTGAACTGGCAAAAGAATTTCTCTTAAATGTGCAGGAGCGTCTAGATTTGAAGCCCAATACATGCATTTTCAATATCCTGGTCAAGTATCATTGCAGAAAAGGGGATGTTGAAGTTGCATTTGAAGTAGTAGAAGAGATGAGGAAGTCCAGAGTTTCTCATCCTAACTTGATTACTTACAGCACCCTCATGGATGGCTTATGCCGATGTGGAAGGCTTCAAGAGGCAATTGACCTGTTTGAGAAGATGCTTGCTAAGGATCAGATTCCGCCAGATGCATTGACCTACAATATCTTAATAAATGCATTTTGTCGTGCAGGAAAGGTCGATAGAGCTAGGAAAATATTAGAATTCATGAGGAAAAATGGATGTCAGCCAAATATATTTAATTACACAGCTTTGATGAATGGATTTTGTAAGGAAGGAAGAGTTGGAGATGCCAAACAGATATTTCATGAGATGAAGAGAGTAGGCCTAACACCTGATGTAGTAGGCTATACAACATTAATAAATTCCTTCTGTAGGGCAGGTAAAGTTGATGAAGGCATCGAGTTACTTGAAGAAATGAAGGATAAAGGGTGCAAAGCTGATGACGTGACAATAAAAATCATAATCGGAGGATTGTGCAGAGCCTCCAGATCATGTGAAGCTTTCGATATGCTCGAGAGGTTACCTTATGATGGTGTCCATCTAAGTAAGGAAAGTTACAGGATCGTGTTAAATTTCTTGTGTAAAGAAGGCGAGCTAGAGAAGGTGATGGAGTTGTTGGGTTTGATGTTGGCTAGACGATTTGTGCCCCATTTTGCTACGTCAAATGAATTGCTAAGTCAACTATGCGAGGTTGGAAAGGCAGCTGATGCAGCTCTGGCGTTGTTTGGGCTGTTGGAAATGGGGTTTAAACCAGAGCCTCAGACATGGAGTATGTTGATTGATGTGATTTGCAGGGAGAGAAAGTTGTTACCTGCATTTCAACTACTTGATGAGTTGGTTCTGCAGTAGTTACAAAAATATGCCAATTTCGGCCTCATTAGCTTGCAGCAGACATCAGCATATGTTGATGGGAAGTTTAATCTGCATCTTATGCATTTTAGCATCCTAATGTTCGGCCCCTACCTCACTTGTGGGATTACACTGGGTATGTTGTAATGTTAGGCCCCTCGAATGAATTACTGATAAAAACATAGAAATTGCTACTTTGTCTTTGTGACGCTGGAAATCAGCCTCCAGAGAGAAGATTCTTTTCCAGAAAAAGGCAGCAGCTTGCATTTGAATGAGTTGAGGATCTATGCAGGAACTCAAACTAGCCAGGAAAGAGCTACAACTTGCATTTGAATCAACACAGTTATGTTTTATTACTTTTTTTTTTGGGCAAGAGAAGATTAAATAGAACAAAGGTTTTGACACTTTGTTAAGAAAACAAATATGACATTTAGACAAGGACGCGTGATATTGTGGATTAGTGGTACAAATGAAGAATATGAATAGACTTGCAAAAAATAAGTATATGAATAGATGTTCATTCTTAATAACATAACCATTCTGAATTTGTCAAAACCAGCTCAACAATGAATAACTTAATGTTGGTATCATCTAATCAAGCGTATGCTGATATCCTTCTGTCCTTGCAGTTAAGCTGGAGCTATCTTGCTTTAAATTAAGTGACTAGATGATAAGTCTGAATGTTGATGCTAAAATAAGAAATAAATATGATAAGTCTAAATGCCGAGTGCAAAGTAGGAAGCGCATATGAGATTTAGTCCCACCATTCTTGTGGTGAAACTGAGAAGTGGGTGCGGCATGTAAACTGTAGCTGCACATTCTACACAGTGGATGTAGGAGCTGTCATTTACTCCAAACTTTGTTGAGGCGGCTGATTATATGAGGTTGGTATAGGCAACCAAAATCCAGCTATACATGCCACACCATGTGATTGAGCCTGACCGCATTCAACCTTTGTAGTCTGCTACCTAAGGGCAAAAAATTATGTAGTGTAAGAGAATAAACATGTTATAGGATAAAATGTGGAATGGTTACTCGTTTACCTTTACTATTTCTTCATAGGAGTGGGCAGTTCGATTTTTTTGCTTCTTACTTCCCTCGCCAGAAAGCATGGATGCTGGCAAAGTTCTTTCTGGAGGAAAATGATAAAAGAGACCTTATTGATTAACAGCGTACATAATGTTATATCCGAGAAACTATGTGTACCTTGGTACTGTTGGTAGCAACAGTTTCACATATTTGTTCAGCTGTCATGGACAACATTTTTTCAGCCAATGTTTCTGAGACTATTGCTGCCAGTGTACAGCTGCTGTCTGTAATGTCAAGCTCGAAGTGGAACCTGTCAGCCTATAGAATGAAGTCGCCATATTGTCCAACATGTATCCAAAAAACAATGAAGACCCCACCACACATATGTGGTTGTGAATAAGATATACTTTAGAAAGTTTACAATTATTCTTTTATTTCTACCATTTCTATAAAAGAGTATCCATTGTATTGAGTGTGCTGCTCATCAGAATTCAAGTCATAAAATTGATACGAAGAGCATCTGTAGCAATTCAAGCATTGAACCACTCTTTGTGTTTTACTGCACACAAAATGGCGCAGGCGAGCATGTAAAATAACTGGAAGTGATCGGGCAATGATATTTTGCCTTCAACCGGAAAAGCACAATAACATTAGGAAATACTTTTTAGATGTAAATATCTTAATATTTGTATATACTTATATGAAGTTCCAACTAATAAGCAATCAATTTTGGTAAACTAACCTGTAGAACTCATTCTAAACCCGTTTCTGATTAGGACCAAATTATTAGAGAAAATCTTATTAATAGAAAGAGATTTTTTTTTTTCTTCACATACAATTAAGAGAATTGAAAAGGACATTCTTTGTATTCAAATTGTAAGTGGTCAGAAAAGTTCATTTTCTCATTATTTACAACACAATTAAAGTAAGAAGATACAGTCTGCAATACATCGTCGGATTCTAGGATATGCATCAGCTAACGGAAAAGAGAGAAACGATGAAATTGTATGAGTGAAGTTCATGTTTAAAGTAGAGGAGAAAGGAGTAAAGTTGAAATAGGAATTTAGTTAAACACTTATCTACAAGAAAAGAAAGGCTTTTAACGAGGGGAAAATCGGTCGTTAATAGTTCAAATTCGGTCGTTATAAGTCAATAACGACCTGAAAAAAACCTGCTCGTCACCAGTTGTTAAAAGCCTTGTTGCTAAAAGTTAACGACTAGGTTTCAGGTCCGGTTGCTAAAGATCCTTTTACAACAGGATGAATTCCAATCGCTATATCACGCTTTTAGCGACACAATTTTCCCTTTCTCTAATTGTCACTCCGGTCGTTAAAAATGACTAACAATGACTACAGATTCAATAGTTGAAAATATTAACGCCCAACAAATCCACTTCTTACATGTGCTTTTAATAAAAGTAATTAGATATTTGAAAAATAAATAATCACATTACTAAAAAATATATACAAATTCAAATTAAATGACATTCTATTTGCCAACTCCAGACCAAAGGGAATGAAATTGTAGCTTCCACGAATGTGACATTTCTAAACAAATTGTAACAAAACTAAGCTGAAGCAGCTATTTTCGAAGTAAGAGAAAGAAAAGCAGCGGCTGGAGTGGGAGAATCAGAGTTGAAAAGAGGATTCTTCACTTCTTTCTCTCATTCAAAATCGTGCATGAGACTTTCATCTCACACGGCTCCTAAGTGATAAAAGAAAGAAGAACCCATTTTCTTTCTTTTTTTATTACCTTCCTCGCGTATGTATAAGATCGAATCCATTCGATTTCTTAAAAGGATTACTAATCCTTTAACTTTTCGAGGATTCCTTCATCAGTGGTTGTGAATGACTTATTTTTTCAATCTTTTCGACTTCAAGTAGGTTCCTCCTGTGCTTCAACTTATCCAAATGCTTAAATTGTTACTGCACTTTCTTCAAGATTAGTAGGTTCTTCAGACTCTAGCTTGTAGTTTGTAAACCTTGATCTGCTAAAAGAAGAAAGGTCATTTTAGTATAGCAACAAAGCTCCTAATAGCAACCTCATACATATTCTTTATTCCATCAAACAAGAACAACAAATGAGAAAATCTCCTAAACAGGACCTAAAGTCCTAAACCACTTTTCATGAAGGTCTAGTAATAAAGATGTCATGATATCTGTTTATACATTTCATGAATAGAACAATCATGACCGTTCTACCTTATCTGTACTCATTATCTTCACATAGCAAGAAATCATTGAACGTCAATAAGTACATTAATTTAAAACAAGTACATTAATTTAAAACATCACAGATTCAGAAGCCTTGGATCAAAAGGAAAAGGGAAGAATATGAGATGATGAAACATATTCTCTCAGTTATTTTCACTATATTTCCAAAAAACTACTACAGGAACTCCTTAGAAGATTGGAAACTAGATACTCCTGCTACTAGAAATTGAGTAATTGCTACTAATGAGTTATATACATGAAAATGGATGGATTACTTATATATACAGAAAATAAATTTGAAATAATAAAAAACATGTCACCACCAAACGTTACTCAGATTCTCATTACTTGCTTAAAGCTAAGTGGTCCAACAGCACTCATTTAGAAGCTTAATTGTACAAGGAGTTCTTCGAAGTTGAAGTCAATTTTATTTACACAAGTTGCTGGCCCCGCCCGAGCCCAGGACACCCCTTCCCTCCTACCCCCGCCCAGACTCGAGACCGCGCCCGAGCCCAGGACTCCCCCTCCCCTACCCCCTACCCCCGCCAAAACTCGGGACCGCGCCCGAGCCCAGGACCCCCCCTCCCCCCAACCTAGGCTCGGGACCACGCCCAAACCCGGGACCATCCCTCCCTCCGCCCAGGCTCAGGACCACGCCCAGGAACCCCTCCCCCCCCAGGCTCGGGACCATCCCTCCTCCGCCCAGAATCGGGGCCACGCCCGAACCCGGGAAAACCCCCTCCCCCCCGCCCAGACTCGGGACCGCACCGGAGCCCAGGACCCTCCCTCCCCCCGCCCAAGCCCGGGACCCCCTACCCCCACCCAGGCTCGGGGCCACGCCCGAGCCCAGGACACCCCCTCCTTCCTACCCCCGCCCAGACTCGGGACCGCACCCGAGCCCAGGACCCTCCCTTCCCCTACCCCCGCCCAGGCTCGGGGCCACGCCCGAGCCCAGGACACCCCCTCCCTCCTACCCCCGCCCAGACTCGGGACCGCGCCCGAGCCCAGGACTCTCCCCCTCCCACCCCCGCCCAAACTCAGGACCGCTCCCGAGCCCAGGACCCCCTCTCCCCCCAACCCAGGCTCGGGACCACGCCCAAACCCGGGACCATCCCTCCCTCCGCCCAGGCTCAGGACCACGCCCAAGCTCGGGAAAACCCCCTCCTCCCAGGCTCGGGACCAAGCCCGGGAACCCCTCCCCCCCAGGCTCGGGACCACGCCCAAGCCCAGGACCATCCCTCCCCCGCCCAGAATCGGGGCCACGCCCGAACCCGGGACACCCCCTCCCTCCTACCCCCGCCCAGACTCGGGACCGCGCCTGAGCCCAGGACTCTCCCCCTCCCACCCCCGCCCAGACTCGGGACCGCGCCCGAGCCCAGGACTCCCCCTCCCCTACCCCCTACCCCCGCCAAAACTCGGGACCGCGCCCGAGCCCAGGACTCTCAGGCTCGGGACTACGCCCGAAACCAGGACCCCCCTCTCCTCCCCCGCCCAGGCTCAGGACCACGCCCGAGCCTAGGACCCCTCCTCGGAGCCCAGCACCCCCCCCCTCCTCCCAGGCTCGGGACCAAGCCCGGGAACCCCTCCCCCCCAGGCTCGGGACCACGCCCAAGCCCGGGACCATCCCTCCCCCGCCCAGAATCGGGGCCACGCCCGAACCCAGGCTCGACACCACGCCCTAAACCAGGACCCCTTCTTCCCCTCCCCCCTAAACCCAGGCCCGGGACCCTCCTTCCCCCCGCCCAAGCCCGGGAAACCCCCTTCCCACCCTCCCAGGACCCCCGCCCCCGCCACCCCCTCCTAGGCTAGGGACCGCGCCAGAGCCCAAGACTCCCAGGCTTGGGACTACGCCAGAGCCTAGGACCCTTCCCTCCTCCCCCCACCTCGGAGCCCAGGACCCCCTCTTCCCCGCTGTCCAGGCTCGGGATCGGGACCTCGTCCGAGCCCGGGAACCCCCCTTTTCCCCTCCTCCCGCCCAGGCTCGGGACCACACCTGAGCCCGAGTCACCCCCCAATCCGCCCCCAACCCCCCAGCCCAGGCTCAGGCCCATACCGGAGCCCAGGACCCCCCTCCTCCCGCTCAAGCTCGGGACCACTCCCAAGCCCAGGACCCCCCTCTCCCCCCGCCCAACCTCCCAGGCTCGAGACCAAGCCCCCCAAACCTATCCCATACCCAATCTAACTCATACCTACCCCTAGCCAACCCCAACTTACTAACCCCCTACCCACCTACCCATCTCACTCTACCCCCACTATCTAACCCCCTAACCTAAACCCAACTCATCTAACCCCCTACCTAGAGCTAGGAAAATAATAGACCATATAGGAAGGAGTACTCACAGTTATTGACACTCTCGATGATTGCTCACAACGACATTCCATCCAGATTTAGCCATCTTGAAAGTAAGAGGCTTGATGTACTGTTAAATTAAAGCAGAGTTAAAGCAAAAAATTGGCACTAAAAGCACATAACATAGTTGGGAAGTTCTCCATGACGGAGCAACACAATATGCATTTTGTCTGATATCTTTACCGAATATTTAGGTTCTCTATCTTTAATATTCAACAAGATCTTCATCTATCCTTAAAATTAGTATTATGACACATTGTGACAAATATACTTTAATTATTCGTATGATGTATTCTCCGTTCTTTCATAACTAACTACTAAACAAAAATACCCAGATAGCAAATATTTTTGTAAGCCATTAAGCTGTTAATCGTGATATCTCAGTTTTACTTACAGATTAAGAGACACAGATATGATCAAGGCAACACATCAAAGGTTGATGACAAACGACAATGACGTTCAAACATTCGTTAACATGGGAGAAAACATAAATTAGACAAATACTTACAATGCTTGAACATTCATTTATAATAAACCTCCACAGGCAAAAAGAAGTTAAACAAAGAAGAAATACACAAACATTCATCTTTCATGAACAAAGATAGTTGAGATGAGCGCATAAGCGCACCTACTATTTGAAGCTTATACTGTACAACGATATTCCCAATGCCCAGAATGTTAACAAATAATAGTCAAAAAGCACCGGTTGAGTGCACGTACAGTTCATAGTTAAAACAAAGATAAGCTCGTGCAATAAGATCACTTTGTTACCTTCTTATTCCCATAATGTTGGTACTCAGTACCTAACTACTTTCAAGATTAACTCTTCACTGCCTACTTTGTCCCTGTACCGGACTCACTCTTCACTTCCTATTTTGTCCCTGTACCAGGAACAGTTATCTTAATTTTTTTTTATTTTTTATTTTTGAAAAATTAGGTGTAAGTTAGTGCTTTAATTAGGTTTGCACTATAGTGTGACATTAGTGCATTATGGATGCTCCTTACAATACTGTGCACCTCAACTGCTGAGAAGTGAATCCTTATAACCCATTTTCTCAACAAAAAAAAAAAAAGGACTCATAGAATGACGTATATGTCAAATTCAAGATTCACAGGGAAAATTCTCTTTACTATAAACATCCCTTGTTTCTAGAAATCATGAAGTTGAATCCTCTTCTGCAAGCTTGACGAAAATCCATGCTATTTTTTGCTCAACATGGAGGCAACTAAGCAGCACACATGTATATTGGCTCTCTACAACCATTTCCTATGGAGTAACTGGCCATAATTTTCAAAGCTTGCCTGAATCTAGATGGAAATAAGTATTTGATTCTCAAGTTACTCAATCAAGCATGTTGCTTGCAGTAGGCATATGTTACTAAACAAACAAACTCCAAGAAAATCCAGATATGAACTAAATATTGACTGATTGCAGGTTGAAAACTCCATACTAATCAACTTTGATTTGTAAAAGACTTAAAAAAATAGCCAGTTAAGAACCAAACAAATGATTGCAGCTTTGAAAAAGAACTAACCTTGGTATGCCTCATTTATTTCCTGAAACTTTGAGGTAGCGCTATCCTGATCTTTTTGCTTATCTGGATGTCATTTCTGTCCCCACAATGAAATTATAAAACGGATGCTATTACTAAGAAAATGAGATTTACACACCTCGTAGATCAGACACAATGAAATGTGTAAAACTCAGGTACAAAAGATTTGGTTTTAACATGGATGGAATGAAAACTAACCAAAGCAAGACGGATAAAATTGGATCGAATGACCTCCTCCGTGGCATCATAATCCACTTCCAGTATTCTATAGTAATCCTACATTCAAGAAATGCAAAACCACGAGTCAAGACTGCAACTTGACACAACATTCCAGCAAAAAAAAAAAACTACACTTCCAGTATCGTATTATAATTCTACAAACACATTCAAGAAAAACAAAACCCATACTTGACACTAATTTCTTGAATAACCAAATTACACTACCAGTATCCTATTAATAATCCTACAGACATTCAAAAAATGCAAGCCCAAACTTGACACAAATTTCTAAAATAAAACCAAAATCCACTACCAGAACCCTTAAAGAATTGGTGAACTTCAATCAAGAAAAGAAGTTAAAAAGACTCATTGATAATCAAACTTCCAAAATTAATGAAAACACAGATAGATGATAATTTAGAAGAAAAATGATAGTATTACAACAAAACCCTTCAAGAATTAGTGAACTTCAATCAAGAAAATAACTAATTGACAATCAAAATTCCCAAATTAATGAAGACACAGATACGAGAGATAAAGAGACACAGATATGATCAAGGCAACATATCACAGGTCGATGACAAGTGACAAAGACGTTCAAACATTCTTTTTTTTTTTTTTAACAAAAAAAAAGACATGGGAGAAAACAGAAGAAAGACAAATACAATGTCTGAACTTTGAACAACAACAACAACAATATACATAGTACAATGTCTGAACATTCAACAACAACAATATACACAGTACAACGTCTCAACATTCAACAACAACAACAACACAGTACAATTCATCATTCATCTCTCAATAAATTAATATAAAAAGAAGCAATTCTTGATTACCCAAATAGATTAAAAAAAAAAGGAAGCAATTCTTGATTACCCAAATGGATTAAAAAAAGAAGCAATTCTTGATCTCCTCTTTTCGTCGGCCTCACAGGGCTATTTTCAGTCATTTTAAAAGTTTTTCTCTGCTGAGTTAATCACCATTTTGAATTGTTATAAAACGGTCAGAAACCATTACTTAGGACCGTTTGGCCACCAAAATAAAAACATATTCATTTTATTTGATATTTTTAAAAATAAAAATAGAGTTGGAATTATATTTATCCATAGTATTTTAAAAATTAGATATTTTTGAAATTAAAAATATAAAAAATTAAAACAAATTTATAGATTTTATGAAAATTAAGCTATTTTATGAAAATAAAAAATTTAATCTTTTTTTTGAAAAAAAAAAAATAAGTAAAAAAGTGCATAAAATAAATTCAAAAATAGTAAAAATACTTCAACACGTATTTTTCAAAAATTCAAATATTATGAAAATATACTTCGAAATATTTATTTTCAAACAATTACTTTAAAATAAAGTAAAAATATATTCTGAAATATTGTGCATAATATTCATGGTCAAACACCCACTTAATATTATCACGTGTCTCAAACAAATACAGAACAATTTATCTAAAATTTTGGGATCCATTAATTACTTGTGTCCACTTCAGTGCACTTGAATTTCTGATTTCCACATGGCTGTTTAAGCAACAAAATAGTAAAAATAGGAGTACTCTCTTACTCCCTCGGTTCATTTTTACACATCCATTATTTTAAAAATAGATTTTATTTTTACTATATCAAGAAAAGAGAATTAACTTTTTCTTTTTAACTTTTAATATATCAAAAAAAGAGAATTAACTTTTCTCATTTTTATACTTAACATTAATTAATTTTTCTCCAAATTATTTTTCAAAAACTAATAAGAGTAGTTTGGTAAAATAACCATGTCAATCATTATTTTCTTAATTAGCAATGCTAAATTCAAATGTGACAAGTAAAAATGAATGCAGAGAATAATTCATTTTTACCAATCTAATTCAATTTTGCACGTTACTTAAGTAATAATGATTGATATTCAGAAAAAATAAATAATGATAGATATGAATATTTTATTATAAAATTTATATTAATTATTATGTAATTTCAGATTTTTTTAAAAAATAAATAAATAAACAAATAAATAATGCTAAAGATAAAACATCAAAAATAATTTTTTTTCTACATTAGTTAAAAGTAACAAATAAAAATAAATATATATATTAATATAATGAACAAGTAAAAGTTAACAGAGAGATAATCTGATAAATTATGTGAATTTGAGTGTTATTTTTTTTTTGAATGATGTAAGATACGATGATCCCATGTAAGATATGCATTATGTGGCAATCTTAAAGGAGAAGATAAAAAAAAATTCTGATGGATCCTTGGTCTAGAAAATGAATGTTATATACATTCATTATTTTTTATTTTAAATTATTTATCATGTTTTTATTTTACACGTTTTTTTAAGAATCAATTAGAAGGATTTTTAACCATTTTCCTTTTATTTATATTTTAAGATGTAATTTCTTTTTCATTAATATTTACTCTATTTGGCACACTCATTAAAAAAAAATTAACAATTAATTAACTATTTGGCACATTCTTACTGTCTTCTTCATTTCTTAAGTTAAGACCCCTTTTCAATTTATAAAGGAATCAATTCTATTAAAATCAACATATATCTGAAAATTGCTCAAATAAATATTTTCTTTCTTGTCTCAAAATAGTTTTCAACTGGAAAAAACTATAATTCTCATCAAGGAAAAAAGAAAAAAGAAAAAAAAATGAAAAAGAAACAGGGCAGTGAAATTCAAGAGCAAGTGTTCTTCAGTGGAAAGCAGTATTTAAAAGAACTAACACTAAATAAAGGTGATGGATGGATATGACAAAGTGCAGAAGCCAAGAATTGAGAGTCCTATAAAGGAAAAATGAAAATATAGATTAATTTGATAGTATGAAAATATAATATTTTTAAAAGAAACTCCCTTCGTTACATTTTATGTGGTATTTAAGAAAAAAATTGAAATTTGTGGTCTAAAACAATCTTTAGATATTTATGTGTTTGTAAATCATTTTGATTAAGGGTAAAAAAGAAATTACAAAGTTCAATTATTTCTAATTAAATTAAGATGACATTTTTTTTTGAACAAACTAAAAATGAAAGTGTGTCACATAAAATGGATGGATGGAGTAATATATCAGTAGTTGGTTGGGGTGATTGTTAGCGTGGGTTTGGTAATGCTTGTAGATAGTAGTTCATAGTGATGATGTGATTGGTAATAGAGATTAATATTGATAGTGGACGGAGGAGAGTTAATGATTATGATGGATAATAGTGATGAATAATAGTGGTGATGATCCATAGCTATGATTGGAAATATATAATGGTGATTGATGATTGTGGGTTAATGATGGATAGTAGTGATGATTGTATATGATGGCTAGTGATAAAAATTATTAATTGTTGTGATTGGCGATAATGATGGTTGTGATTGCGGGTGGTGAATCGTAATTAATAATTGTGGATAGGAATAGTGATCATTGATGAAAGTGATGATACCATTTCAATAATATTAAGATTTGAGTTATTGATCTTAATCATTCATATTTGTTTAGACTCAAGTGATTAATTATTATATTAGGTAAGATTTGGTTTGATTAAGTGGTGAAATATTGGATAGACATTTGACATATATGTGGTAAACAAACATGTATTCGGAAAGGCCCTCTGGACGGAGTTCTCAATCTAGTGATATGATCGAGGAGATCGATCGCTGCCTATTATCAGGTTTGCAAAAGAATTAGTATCAAAAAAAGGCGGAAGCTCGTGGCCCAAAGACAAAACATATACGACCCCGATAGGTATATAATGGGATCGTTTATTTACAATGGAATGATGAGCAGATACATTTGTACAATCATAGTGCAACAAAGGAATATTAGCTGGCATAACTAACTATATTTCTAGGTGGAAGACTTGGTTGGTCACACTACTTTAGGGCTAAAGTGGAGCCTCTTTACTGACAAATATAATGCTTTTGTAATTTATAATCTAGAAATAGTAATTTTTGACACCTTTGCAAATGAGGAGATTTTGAACGATACAAAAGCAATATATTGATATTCTTATGCTCAAGTTTTTCGTATTTCATTAAGACTTTACTCTCTTGGATCTATTTATAGAAACGTCTTCGGATCTTAGCACAAAAACACTTAAACGTTCTTGGATAAAGCGCAAATACATATCGTTAGAGTTGTATTGTTTTCACACGATTTTATTTATTCTCTTTATTGCTTTTATTTAATTCTTTAACAAATAATTTATTTGGTAATAAACTAATCTATCAAATTAAATCGAGACGCATGTTCTTAACCTCATTACAAATTCAGCTGTATCGTTTTCCCGATAAAACAGTTATATAATCAGAAAAACAAACACACTAATTGACCTTTATTGAGTGCAAATAAATGTCTAAGCACATTTACTCCCTCAATAAATCGTAAAATATAGACATTTTTTTAATTGAGATTGATATGTATATAATTAAAGTAGAAGATATATTTTATATGATTAACTTAACTATCTAATAGACATTCGAGAATGCACATAATTTATTTTTTTTTCAAAATTTAAATCGGAAGTATATAATCTAAATATTTTATCACGTGTGCAGCCTTCAGGTACTCAATTGAGACAAATCATAATTCAAACCTTGAGCCTCCTCGTAGACAAAATTCCCATCTCTGCTAAGCTTACCCTTTTCTAAAAATGGGTGAAAGAGAGAATGTGTCTTTTTGTCAAAGTGAATGACTTGATGCTTTACTAATCTGAATAGTTGATATGGTCTAGTCACTCTAGTTGAAGTATGCAACACTTAATACAATGTCATATGCCCATTCCATTTTATACATTCATTGAAAGTGAGAAAATGGAATTAGGGAAAGAGGGGTATGGATGGTTTATCCTTGCATGAAAATGGGGCATGTTTAAGATTTTGTCTACCGGTGTCTGTGATTACGTGAGCATTGATTCGTAACATTTTGACATGGCATAAGTGTTCAACACTTAAATATTCCCGGATAAAGCACAAGCACATATCATTAGAGTTCTAGTACGTCAACGATTTTATTTATTCTCTTTATTGCTTCCATTTAATTCTTTAATAAACATATTTATATGGTAATAAGCGAATCTAATGAGTTAAAACGAGACGTATGTCCTTAACCTCATTATTGAAATCTGAATGATTAAGATTTAGACCTTTATTGAGTGCAAATAAATGTCTAAGCACTTTAATACTCCCTCAAATAAACCGTAAAATTTAGGCTTTTTTTAATTGAGGTTGATGTGTATATAATTAAAGGAGATAATATATGTTATGTGGTTAACTTAACTACATAATAGACATTTAAGAACACGCACAATTCTTTTTCCGACATTTAAATAGAAAGTGTCTAATATGAAGTATGAACACTTTATTCATATTTTCAGATGCTCAATTGAAATAAGTCATAATTCGAGTGTCTAAACAAAATTTTCTCCCAAATTAAAGGATTGCCAATGTAATAAACCTAATTTAGTTTACAATGGACCAATCTTACACTACTACATCACTTTTTATAATGCTTCATCTGGTCAATTACTCAAATGTTTAGTGTTATTGATATTTTAAGTCAAAAAAATAACTTGAAGGTATTTTTGGTAGGGGTGTGCTTCGGTCAGTTTTGTGCATTATCGATTCAGTTTATCGGTTTTCGGTTTGTAAACTAAACCGATAACCAAACCAATAAGGTATTTGTTATCGATTTTTGATTTATCGATTTTTGATTTTAATATAGTTTTGTGCATTATCGATTTTCGGTTTAACCGATAAGAAAATGCTCCTCTATTTTTACTACCTTCATGCATAAATGTCTACACAAATTACAAGTAGAAGCAAATTCAAATACATTATTACTAAAACAAACTTATTTTCTTTTTGGTTACATAGCGAACTTAAATGCAGTAGCAATCAATAGCGATCTCTCAAAAAGGAAAATTAAATCAATTTAGGTTTATAGTTTATATTGATGGGTAGAACCCCACCAAGCCAAAGACTTTAGAAAGAAAATAACAATACTAAGACAACAACTATAAAATACAAAAAACAATAGGATATGTATTTAAAATATAAAGTCACTACTTATTTAACTAGGGATAAAAAATATAATTTTAATATAATCTTATTGGGTTATCGGGTTAACTAAAACCTTAAAATTGAAAATCGAACCTATAATCCAATAAAAAAAATTCTAAAACTGTTTAAAAACTGTTAACCCAATAATCCAATACTGATAAACTAATAACATTTTTACCAGTTGGGTTTATTGATTAATTTGATTTTTGTACACCCCTAATTTTTGGTCTACTTAGGTTTTCCTTTTAGCCAAATTCAATAACAGCTGCATTTTTGTCGGGATTTGTGATTAAAAGTGACAAATAAGTTTGTCAATTAAGTAGGTGTCCTTCAAGTTTTAAAAATTAAATAAAAGTGATAAATTTGTTTCAGCTTTTTATTTTTTTTACTTTCGCCACAACAACTTTACAGTGAGACAACTATAGAAATTGTCCTATCAACTATAGAAACTATTCGATAACTGTGCAATGTTATTCAACAACTGTACAAAGTTATTCGAATAATTAATGTAGTTGTTAAACAACTATCTTCAGTTATTTGAGTGACTTTACCTTTTTTTTTAAACTTTATAATATTATAAAATCCACCCATTTCCTTTAATTAATTGAAAGAATTGAGAGACATTTTCACCTATTTTTTTTTTCATTTTTGTCCCTTTTCCATTTTATTCATAACAAAATTAGAACTTCCAATTGCAAACGGAAAATCCAGAGCCTCTACCGATTCTTGTCCATTTCTGCAAAGTTGTCGACGTCATATTTGAAAATTGACCTTCTTAATCCAGTTCAGGCTTACCCTTAAATTTTCTTGAAGTATGCAACACTTGAGAAATTGTCACACGCCATTTCATTTTATAGATTCATTAGAAGTGAGAAAATGGAATTAGGGAAAGAGGGGTATGGATGGTTTATCCTTATATGAAAAGGGGGCATGTTCAAGATTTTGTATACCGGTGTCGTGATATGGGTAAAATGATGATTATTGTCTTGCTTGATGTATTCTGTGATTATGTGAGCATGATGACTTGGATTCATGCTTATATTGCCTAATTGATAGTGATGAATTGATTTTGGCTGAAGTTCGTATGTGAATTGCTTTCTTGGTTGTTCTTTCACCTCCTTACACTCATTGTTAAAATTTTGGAGTTTATTATGGTTGCCTATGTTGAGTATTGAATACGGTGTAGGATTAGTTCTTTTGGCATTACATCTCATGCATATTGACATTGTGGAAGTGAAAGGATAAATCCCGATAGAGGCTCATCCAGGGTATTCTTCCGATTATCTGATACAGGAAAAGTGCTTTAACCGGCGAATTTAATTCAATAATGTTGATTGTGCAGGTGTAAACTGAAAAATATAGTTACGTGGGGAAGTGTTGTGTTGGGCCAAATTTTGCTGGCCTAAAGCAAAGGCCTTGACGTCTCCTGCTTCTTTCTCTTATCTGTATGAGTGTTGGGATGCAGCATCACTTTTAGCAGCTGCATATAATACTTAAGGTGGAATTTGAGTCACAGTTTCGTTAACTTGGATGAAAGCTATTGGGCACAAGAGATGCAGTCTCTGCTCTTCATTTAGGTTATTCTCATCTTCAGTTCAATGGATTTCTCCTCTGCATTACCAGAGCAGGAATTCCCCGAGGCCAGATGCTCCAATCGAGATATATGGCATTGCAGAACGAGTGCCAAGAAAACACAAGTATATATCTCATGAATCCGTTGTCAATTTGATAAAACGAGAGAAGGATGCACAACGTGCCTTGGAGATCTTTAACAAGGTTTCTGATCAGAAGGGTTTCAATCACAATAACTCCACCTATGCTGTTCTTCTCCATAGACTTGCTGTTTGCAAGAAATTCGAAACAGTTGATGCTGTTATTCATCAGATGAAATACGAAACTTGCAAATTTAATGAAGGCATATTTACTAACCTCATGAAGCATTATTCCAAATCCTCTCTCCACGAAAAGGTTGTAGAGATGTTTGATGCAATCTTGCCTACTGTTCGGGAAAAGCCTTCCCTCAATGCCATTAGCACATGTCTGAATCTGCTTATTGAAGCAAAACAGATTGAACTGGCAAAGGAATTTCTCTTAAATATGCAGAAGCGTCTAGATTTGAAGCCCAATACATGCATTTTCAATATCCTGGTCAAGTATCATTGCAGAAAAGGGGATGTTGAAGCTGCATTTGAAGTAGTAGAGGAGATGAGGAAGTCCAGAGTTTCTCATCCTAACTTGATTACTTACAGCACCCTCATGGATGGCTTATGCCGATGTGGAAGGCTTCAAGAGGCAATTGACCTGTTTGAGAAGATGCTTGCTAAGGATCAGATTCCGCCAGATGCATTGACCTACAATATCTTAATAAATGCATTTTGTCGTGCAGGAAAGGTCGATAGAGCTAGGAAAATATTAGAATTCATGAGGAAAAATGGATGTCAGCCAAATATATTTAATTACACTGTTTTGATGAATGGATTTTGTAAGGAAGGAAGAGTTGGAGATGCCAAGGAGGTATTTCATGAGATGAAGGGTGTAGGCCTAACACCTGATGTAGTAGGCTATACGACATTAATAAATTCTTTCTGTAGGGCAGGTAAAGTTGATGAAGGCATCGAGTTACTTGAAGAAATGAAGGATAAAGGGTGCAAAGCTGATGACGTGACAATAAAAATCATACTCGGGGGATTGTGTAGAGCCTCCAGATCAAGTGAAGCTTTCGATATGCTCGAGAGGTTACCTTATGATGGTGTCCCTCTAAGTAAGGAAAGTTACAGGATCGTGTTAAATTTCTTGTGTAAAGAAGGTGAACTAGAAAAGGCGATGGAGTTGTTGGGTTTGAAGTTGGCTAGACGATTTGTTCCCCATTTTGCTACATCAAATGAATTGCTAGTTCAACTATGCGAGGCTGGAAAGGCAGCTGATGCAGCTCTGGCATTGTTTGGGCTGTTGGAAATGGGGTTTAAACCAGAGCCTCAGACATGGAGTATGTTGATTGATGTGATTTGCAGGGAGAGAAAGTTGTTACCTGCATTTCAACTACTTGATGAGTTGGTTCTGCAGTAGTTACAACTTGACATGTTTTGTGATTGTTGTAGGTATTTTGTATTCTTGTTCAGTGACTTTTATAAAATTAAAATATGCCAATTTCTGCCCCATTAGCTTGCAGCAGACATCAACATATGTTGATGGGAAGTTTAATCTGCATCTTATGCATTTTAGCATCCTAATGTTCGACCCCTACCTCACTTTTGGGATTACACTGGGTATATTGTAATGTTAGGCCCCTCTAATGAATTACTGACAAAAACATAGAAATTGCTACTTCGTTTTTGTGACGCTGGAAATCAGCCTCCAGATAGGAGATTCTTTTTTGTTGTAAATAGCTTAATATTTGTATGTAGTTATATGAAGTTCGAACTAATAAGCAATCAATTTTGATAAACTAACAAATTTATAATTTAAATTATTAGAGAAAATCTTATTAATAGCAAGAGAATTTGATTTTTTTTTCCTTCACATAAAATTAAGAGAATTGAAAAGGACATTGTTTGCATTCAGGACATTGTATAAGTGACGTTGATACTGGTCATCATCGGTCGTTAAAAGTTAACGATCAGATTTCAGGTCCGATGTTAAAGATTGCAACAAGACGACTTCTGGTCGCTATACCTCGCTTTTAGCGATAAAATTTTCCCTTCTCTAATTGTCACTCCGGTCGTTAACAATGACTATTCAATAGTTGAAAACATTAACGCCCAACAAATCCAATTGTTACCCGTGCTTTTAATAAAAATAATTAGACAATTGAAAAATAAATAAATAATCACATTACTTAAAAAATATACACATTCAGATTAAATGACATTATATTTGTAAACTCCAGACTACAGAGAATGAAATTGTAGCTTCCACAAATGTGACATTTCTAAACAGATTGTAACAAAACTAAGCTGAAGCAGCTACTTTCAAAGTAACAGAAAGAAAAGCAATGACTGGAGCGGGAGAGTCAGAGTCGAAAAGAGGATTCCTCACTTCTTTCTCTCACTCAAAACCGTGCATGAGACTTTCGTCTCACGCGCTCCTAAGTGATAAAAGAAAGAAGAACCCATTTTCTTTCTTTTTTAATTACCTTCCTCGCGTATGTATAAGATCGAATCCATTTGGTTTCTAAAAAGGATTATTAATCCTTTAACTTTTCGAGGAATCCTTCATCAGTGGTTGTGAATGACTTATTTTTTCAATCTTTTCAACTTCAAGTAGGTTCCTCTTTGCTTCAAACCTATCCAAATGCTTACTAAAGTAGGTTCCTCCTGTGCTTCAACTTATCCAAATGCTTAAATTGTTACTGCACTTTCTTCAAGATTAGTAGGTTCTTCAGACTCTAGCTTGTAGTTTGTAAACCTTGATCTGCTAAAAGAAGAAAGGTCATTTTAGTATAGCAACAAAGCTCCTAATAGTTCCAAGTAAGCAACCTCATACATATTCTTTATTCCATCAAACAAGAACAATAAATGAGAAAATCTCCTAAACAGGACCTAAACCACTTTTCTGTTTTTGCATTTCATGAATAGAACAATCAGGACCGTTCTACCTTATCCATACTCATTATCTTCACATAGCAAGAAATCATTGAACGTCAATGAGTACAGTAATTTAAACATCACAGGTTCCAATATATGAGACAATGAAACATATTCTCTCACTTATTTTCAATATATTTCCAAAAAACTACTAGAGGAACTCCTTACACAGAAGATTGGAAACTAGATACTCCTGTAATCTATCCCGGAGCTTAGCATGCAAAATCGGTAAGTTAGGTTCACCTAAACGACTTTTGTCCCCTATTAGATGAGTGTCGCTTAGTCATCGGTTAGGTCTATGAGTGTTTGCTTATTAACCCGTACCTTTGATCTCGGATTAGCTATCCCAGGACAAGGCTCAGCTATTTGATGGGGGTTGGTATTGAATGATACATGACAATGGATGGATTACTTATATATCCAGAAAATAAATTTGAAATAACAAAATTATAAGCATGCTCAAGCAGATGCAACAACAAATAAAATGAAACATCGCACATGTTGTAAAGGGTAGACTGCTCTCTATAGATGAGGTATAATAATAAGAGCCACTTAAAATAGAAAAGAGAAAAACTAAGAAGTAAATAATTTTAGAATAGCCATAAGAAACATGTCACCACCAAACTTAACTCAGATTCTCATTATTTGCTTAAAACTAAGTGGTCCAACGGCACTCATTTAGAAGCTTTATTGTACATGGAGTTCTTCGAAGATGAAGTCAATTTTATATACACAAGTTGCTGGCCCGTTGCTAAGATCTAATTTATTTGAAGAGAAAGAGAAGTTATAGCAACATGCTCTGCACTTTAGTGATTCAGAGTTGTTTTATACCTTCAAAAGCGATAAAGTTAATGGCTAGTTATGGTCCATAACAAAATGTGAAGCATTATTTACCCTCTGGATCAACAATATTGCCTAAATCTTTGAATCTTTTCTCGATAGAAACTTATATGACAAGACCTATTCCATAGGAAATGAGATAAAGTTGAGCAAATTATAAACAAAAATGCTCTATATGCATTCATGCCAGCAGTTTAGAACACCAAATGTTGAAGATCAGAAACTTCAGTACTTGAGATCATTAAATCACTGCCACCAAAAATTACAGCTAGTCCAGAGATTTTTCAGATTGTAACCTTTACATGTATGCCAATCACCTGTATGTTAGGCATCCATGATTTTTTCCCGATAGGTATATGTTATCTCACATTAGTTTAAGTTTGCAGTTGGTTGACAGGCCTCTTGTGTCCTATCCACTGCTGTCTGATTTGGTTCTAGAGGCGTAGTCCTGATAGAAAATGCGTACATAAAATAATTGTTGAAATAGACCTTTAAAAGATGATGATCGGAAAGCTATTATGTTAGGCCAAATACCTAAAATAACATAAGGAGTCTAAATAGAACTTATTAGAGATGGAACAGACCTATTATCTTTATCATTCTCTATGGTGTACGGAAATAAAACTTGCAAGATTCGGTTTTAGTTTCGAGTTCTAACCCTACACTGTAAAGTAGTAAACCAAATATTAGCTGCACTTGAAAAGAGAAGAAAACCAAATTCAATTCAACAACAAAGAAAGAGATCCAGAAACGTTAGTACTGCAGCACATAGTCAAGATGCAAAGAGTGATCCAACAAGATTCTGATCTTGTGGAAGAAGATAAAGCATCTACAGATTCAGAGAAAAATGAAGTTTGGTTAGTAGTATAAGGGTGAGTGATGTTTGTTTTTAATGGAACCATTGATTGGACCAAGACTAAAACTGCACTAGCTTTAAGTACTTGGAAGCTAAGTTGCTCGGACTCTCCAAAAAAGGTTGTGCACCCGTGTTGGAACCTCCAAAATGCACTACTTTTCAAGGATCCGACACGCACCCAATGACATTTGTTGGAGAGTCCGAGCAACATAGCTTGGAGGACTATTAGTGTTCCATGTTATAGAAGAAGGACCATTTTAAATAAAGACTTAAACTTGAGGGAGTAATTTAAGCCTTTTCTCTAATAAAATTGTCTAAATAATAGGATATCATAGAAAGAACCACAAATTATCGAACATAGTATAGGAAAATTAAATTAACAAAAACTTTGTCAATAGAAAAGAACCAACCTCATCATATTGGTAGCTGTTGGTAGTAGATAAGCAAAAGTGAAGTCCCTTATATGCGTTTCTATCTGATATAAGTAACTCCATCAACTTCCTGGTAAGGCTACATGAAGCTATTCCTATTTAACTAAATCATATATGAAGCTACAATATAGCTTATGTAGCTACAGTTAAGTAGCTATGGTGAAGTGTAAGTCACAACCTCTATGGAGAAGTAATCATATATCGGTAACAAATATGATAATCTATACACATTTTTAAGACACCTAACAAACTGCAAAAAGAATGAGAATTGAGAAATAGCTTGTTAAAAGAAATAACTTACAGCATTTAGGGATAAAAGAACAACACCACATTAAAAGCCATTTATTAAAGTGTACACTTAAAAGCAATCCAATTTCAAATAGCAATATCTTAACAAATAAGGTCTGCGTCTTAACAAGCCCTAGTGCGTGGAAAAGGTACCAATAATAATGTAGTCATTGATATCCTCACTTCCATTTCGGATGAGTTTTAGTTAATCTTTTTTTTTCTTAAACAGGGTTTCACAAAGATTTATCACAATCTATTGTTGTTGTGAATCTAGTGAACTCTCCAATGTTGAACTAAAGCAATCCATCATAAATATGAAGATCTTCAAACAAGAGGGACAAACACTTAAAACTTATGAGCTCCACTATTGAAGGGGTAGGAGGGAGGGGGGTTGTCATACATTAGATATTTCAATCTTCAAACAATTAAGAAATGTCATCAGAAGAAAAAAAAAAGTAGATCACAACCAATTTGAATTAAATCCCTGTTCATAATTTTTCAAAAGAAATAGCATCGCCAGAAGCTTAAATTTAACATTCATTCAAAATGGTTCACCAAACGTAACCATTAAGAGGGAGTATGAATTTAATAGAAATATTTTTCATCGTACTTGAAACAATAGTTACCAGTAACTCCTCCTTGAACACGATCCCGGTGAGTTCACGCATCCTATCGAGGCAAGCAAGTCAATTTGGCTAGATCCCAACCGTTTTATGGCTGATTTATTAGCAGAGTTCATGCGGAATTATTTGGCTGACGGAGAAAACAAATGAAGATCTGAAGTGGGAACTTACCAAATTCAACACTGATGTTGACGTTTGATATCCGGAATTAGAGTTAATGGTGCACTTGGGAACTTACCAAATTCAACACTGATGTTGACGTTTGATATCCGGAATTATAGTTAATGGTGCACTGCCGTTGTTGGTAATAGGCTCAACGATTGTGTACATCACTAACTATAGGCTCCTTAACTTTGGCACTCGAAACCAAATATGTGTTGAAAGGGGCAAACAGTTTAAGACACCTGTCAATGTCATAACCATACAGTACACTATGGACAATTGTTCTTCCTGCACATTTATTGTTTGGAAATGAACAATTTGGTCTTTGCTCTCTCGAGAGCGAAACTTATCCACCACTTGAACTTTGCAGGTCCATTCTGTAGTTTAGCGGTGTGATTGCATCGATAGTAAGCCTCTGTTCCATTACGACAGGAAAAGCTGCGGGAAGGGGAAAAAATTGTTAAAACAAAGCATGTTGGAGCAAAGTAATAAACTAAGCTGTAATGAAAGGCGTGTAGAAAAAAACAATCCTACATGTTTCTTCTAAAGTATGTAATACAGATTTAATGTGTAAAGCCCAAGTCAGGAACAAGCCAACAGAGCAGACGCCACTCAGAGTTGGTTTGACTCATATTATGTCTATCTATATCTTTTCCATTATTTGGAGTACCTAGCTCTTCTGCAGCATTTGTATGTTTGGAATATGGTTCGGCAGCTTAAATAGACTGTTAGGAAAAAATTCCTCCAGTAACTAATTAATTAGCAACACAGGCAAATGTAGGATTTGAAGTTTATGAGTTCGTATAGATCCACCCCTGATTGAGCAGGGTTTTCATTCAAAATAGCAGAACAATTGGAATAACTAAATTGTAAGCGTGAAGAAAATAAAGGGGAAATTTGATTCTCAATATATTCAATCCAGGAAAAACTTGTCAGGTGCTTCAATTAATCATACATACCACAAAATGTTTGGGAAAATTTATTCAGGTAAAATTTTGCTCTGTATTCAGGATTATTAGCACAAATTATTGAGTAGGAGTGTAAGCAGCAGCTATAATGACGGAAAAAAATATTGTTAAAATATATAGATAAAATCTTAATGGAATATTCAAGTAATGCAAATGATTACTTCCGTTTTGGTATTAGAATACCCAAAAATATTACATGCTATAAAGCTGAAAATTCCTGCAGAAGCCAAAGATCGTAAGTTGGTGGTGCAACCTCTGACGATGATGAAACATATTAAAATTCTTTCAACTTCTGCACATATTATTGGGAAAGTGGATAAACTTTTTATGTTGCAGTCAGTTATTTTTCTGGCCCCAGGGGAGCTTAATGATAATGGAAGAAGATGCGATCAATTTGGCAACCACAGGAATGTAATTTTTACTTAAACGCAGAACATCAGGATGAAAGAAGCAGAAGATCACAAGGAAAATACAAACCTCATAGGATGTGCAACAAAAAATCGAAGCTTAAATAGGAACAATATATACATCCCAACACGTTAAATCCCACAGAATAGAAACCACCAATTAAACTCGACCAAGAAAATCACATAAAGAGAACTCCAAATCAAACCATCAAACCAAAACTCAAAACAGTTACTTAAACATACGGAGCACAACCGACTAAAATCGATCAGAAGTGTTGATGGTGTTTGTATCCATAAACGGACTTATTAAGCAGAAAGTAGTGAAAGTAGGGCACGTGTAGCTGCTCTCAAAAACTTTGCCGCTCCGTAACTATTCAAAACTACCATATTTAAACTATTTGTTCCTTTTACACCTACACCTCCAGAAAATTTCTCATAATGTATAATTTATTTTCTTGTGTTTTTAATTCAAAACCAATTCATAATCATTGTATGAGTTTAGGAATCTTCTGGTGATTAGTCTCGACATTTGCAACTAACTTAGAGTAAGGGAAGAGAAATGAATGTCAAAATCTTTTTATAATTTAAAAAAAAAATACTAAAATTTCTTATCCTATTTCGGACAATGTTGATTTTAAGATTTCAAAAAAAAAAAACAATGTTGATTTTAAGGTTTAACGTCATGTCTCAAATTTAAATTTACTTTGTAATATTTACAAGAATTGCTATAATCACTCATCCGATTGCTAAGATCTACCTCGCTCCCGCTCAGGGCCCGACCCCTACCCCCCCCCCCCCCCAATCCGGGCTCGGGACCACGCTCGAGGCCGGGACCTCCCACCTAACCACCCAAAAATCCCCCAGGCTCGCACGAGCCCAGGACCCTCCCTCGTACCCCTTCCCCATCCAGAGACCGGGACCCTCCCATCCCCCGCCCAGGCCCGGGACCACGCACAAGCTTTGGAAACCTCTCCCGCTCAGGGCCCGATCCCTACCCCCCCCCCCCCAATCCGGGCTCGGGACCACGCTCGAGGCCGGGATCTCCCACCTAACCACCCCCAAATCCCCCAGGCTCGCACAAGCCCAGGACCCTCCCTCGTACCCTTTCCCCATCCAGAGACCAGAACCCTTCCCTTCCCCCGCCCGAGACCGGGACCCTCCCTTCCCCCGCCCATGCTCGGGACCACGCACAAGCTTTGGAAACCTTTCCCTCCCCCCCCCCCCCAAGCCTCGGAGCCACGCCCGAGCTCGGGACCTCCACCTCCCGCCCAGGCTCAAGCCCACACCTGAGCCCGGGACCCCCCTCCCACCCCCTTCCAAGGCTAGGGACCACGCCCGAGCCAAGGACCCCCGCTCTCCCAATACACGCCCGGGTCCCTCCCTTCCTCTGCCCAGGCTCGGGACCACGCTCGAGCCCAGGACCCTCCCTCCCCCCACCCAGGCTTGGGACCCCCCTCTCGGGACCTCGGGACCACGTCCGAGCCCCGAACCCTCCCTCCCCCCCGCCCAAGCTCGGGGCCACGCCCGAGCCCGGGACCCCCTCCCCCCGCCCAGGATCGGGGCCACACCCGAGCCCAAGACCCCTCCCCCCCGCCCAAGCTCGGGGCCACGCCCGAGCCCGGGACCCCCTCCCCCCGCCCAGGTTAGGGGCCGCGTCCGAGCCCCGAACCCTCCCTCCCCTCCGCCTAGGATCGGGACCGCGCCCGAGCCCAGGATCCCTTCACCCCGCCCGAGCCCAGGACCCCTCCCCCCCCCCTCCACCGCCCAAGCTCGGGACAGCGCCCGAGCCCAGGACCCCCTCCCCCCGCCCAGGCTCGGGACAGCGCCCGAGCCCAGGACCCCCTCCCCCCGCCCAGGCTCGGGGCCACGTCCGAGCCCCGAACCCTCCCTCCCCTCCTCCTAGGCTCGGGACCGCGCCCAAGCCCAGGATCCCTCCCCCCCCCCCGCCCAAGCTCGGGACCGCGCCCAAGCCCAGGATCCCTCCCCCCCGCCCGAGCCTGGGCGTCGGGACCCCCTCTCCACGCCCAGGCTCGGGGCCACGTCCGAGCCCCGAACCCCCCCTCCCCCCGCCCAGGCTCGGAGCCACGTCCGAGCCCCGAACCCTCCTTCCCCTCCTCCTAGGCTCGGGACCGCGCCCAAGCCCAGGATCCCTCCCCCCCGCCCGAGCCCAAGACCCCTCCCCCCCCCCGCCCAAGCTCGGGACCGCGCCCAAGCCCAGGATCCCTCCCCCCCGCCCGAGCCTGGGCGTCGGGACCCCCTCCCCACGCCCAGGCTCGGGGCCACGTCCGAGCCCCGAACCCTCCCTCCCCTCCGCCTAGGCTCGGGTCCCGAGCCCAGGATCCCTCCACCCCGCCCGAGCCCAGGACCCCCCCCACACACAAGCTCGGGACAGCGCCCGAGCCCAGGACCCCCTCCCCCCGCCCAGGCTCGGGACGGCGCCCGAGCCCGAGACCCCCTCCCCCCGCCCAGGCTCGGGGCCACGTCCGAGCCCCGAACCCTCCCTCCCCTCCTCCTAGGCTCGGGACCGCGCCCAAGCCCAGGATCCCTCCCCCCCGCCCGAGCCCAAGACCCCTCCCCCCCCCCCGCCCAAGCTCGGGACCGCGCCCAAGCCCAGGATCCCTCCCCCCCGCCCGAGCCCGGGACCCCCTCCCCACGCCCAGGCTCGGGGCCACGTCGGAGCCCCGAACCCTCCCTCTCCTCCGCCTAGGCTCGGGACCGCACCCGAGCCCAGGATCCCTCCACCCCGCCCGAGCCCAGGACCCCTCCCCCCCCCCCCCGCCCAAGCTCGGGACCGCGCCCAAGCCCAGGATCCCTCCCCCCCGCCCGAGCCCGGGACCCCCTCCCCACGCCCAGGCTCGGGGCCACGTCGGAGCCCCGAACCCTCCCTCCCCTCCGCCTAGGCTCGGGACAGCGCCCGAGCCCAGGACCCCCTCCCCCCGCCCAGGCTCGGGGCCACGTCCGAGCCCCGAACCCTCCCTCCCCTCCTCCTAGGCTCGGGACCGCGCCCAAGCCCAGGATCCCTCCCCCCCGCCCGAGCCCAAGACCCCTCCCCCCCCCCCCCCCGCCCAAGCTCGGGACCGCGCCCAAGTCCAGGATCCCTCCCCCCCGCCCGAGCCTGGGCGTCGGGACCCCCTCCCCACGCCCAGGCTCGGGGCCACGTCCGAGCCCCGAACCCTCCCTCCCCTCCGCCTAGGCTCGGGTCCCGAGCCCAGGACCCCTCCCCCCTTCCCCCCCCCCCGCACAAGCTCGGGACAGCGCCCGAGCCCAGGACCCCCTCCCCCCGCCCAGGCTCGGGACGGCGCCCGAGCCCGGGACGCCCTCCCCCCGCCCAGGCTCGGGGCCACGTCCGAGCCCCGAACCCTCCCTCCCCTCCTCCTAGGCTCGGGACCGCGCCCAAGCCCAGGATCCCTCCCCCCCGCCCGAGCCCAAGACCCCTCCCCCCCCCCCCCGCCCATGCTCGGGACCGCGCCCAAGCCCAGGATCCCTCCCCCCCGCCCGAGCCTGGGCGTCGGGACCCCCTCCCCACGCCCAGGCTCGGGGCCACGTCCGAGCCCCGAACCCCTCCCTCCCCTCCGCCTAGGCTCGGGACCGCACCCGAGCCCAGGATCCCTCCACCCCGCCCGAGCCCAGGACCCCTCCCCCCCCCCGCCCAAGCTCGGGACCGCGCCCAAGCCCAGGATCCCTCCCCCCCGCCCGAGCCCGGGACCCCCTCCCCACGCCCAGGCTCGGGGCCACGTCGGAGCCCCGAACCCTCCCTCCCCTCCGCCTAGGCTCGGGACCGCGCCCAAGCCCAGGATCCCTCCCCCCCCCGAGCCCAAGACCCCTCCCCCCCCCCGCCCAAGCTCGGGACCGCGCCCAAGCCCAGGATCCCTCCCCCCCGCCCGAGCCTGGGCGTCGGGACCCCCTCCCCACGCCCAGGCTCGGGGCCACGTCCGAGCCCCGAACCCCCCTCCCCACGCCCAGGCTCGGGGCCACGTCCGAGCCCCGAACCCTCCCTCCCCTCCTCCTAGGCTCGGGACCGCGCCCAAGCCCAGGATCCCTCCCCCCCGCCCGAGCCCAAGACCCCTCCCCCCCCCCCCCGCCCAAGCTCGGGACCGCGCCCAAGCCCAGGATCCCTCCCCCCCGCCCGAGCCTGGGCGTCGGGACCCCCTCCCCACGCCCAGGCTCGGGGCCACGTCCGAGCCCCGAACCCTCCCTCCCCTCCGCCTAGGCTCGGGTCCCGAGCCCAGGATCCCTCCACCCCGCCCGAGCCCAGGACCCCTCCCCCCCCCAAGCTCGGGACCGCGCCAAAGCCCAGGATCCCTCCCCCCCGCCCGAGCCTGGGCGTCGGGACCCCTTCCCCCCGCCCAGGATCGGAGCCACGTCCGAGCCCCGAACCCTCCCTCCCCTCCTCCTAGGCTCGGGACCGCGCCCAAGCCCAGGATCCCTCCCCCCCGCCCGAGCCCAAGACCCCTCCCCTCCCCCCGCCCAGGCTCGGGGCCACGTCCGAGCCCCGAACCCTCCCTCCCCTCCTCCTAGGCTCGGGACCGCGCCCAAGCCCAGGATCCCTCCCCCCCGCCCGAGCCCAAGACCCCTCCCCCCCCCCCGCCCAAGCTCGGGACCGCGCCCAAGCCCAGAATCCCTCCCCCCCGCCCGAGCCTGGGCGTCGGGACCCCCTCCCCACGCCCAGGCTCGGGGCCACGTCCGAGCCCCGAACCCTCCCTCTCCTCCGCCTAGGCTCGGGTCCCGAGCCCAGGATCCCTCCACCCCGCCCGAGCCCAGGACCCCTCCCCCCTCCCCAGCACAAGCTCGGGACAGCGCCCGAGCCCAGGACCCCCTCCCCCCGCCCAGGCTCGGGACCGGGACCCCCTCCTCCCGCCCAGGCTCGGGGCCACGTCCGAGCCCCGAACCCTCCCTCCCCTCCTCCTAGGCTCGGGACCGCGCCCAAGCCCAGGATCCCTCCCCCCCGCCCGAGCCCAAGACCCCTCCCCCCCCCCCCCCCCGCCCAAGCTCGGGACCGCGCCCAAGCCCAGGATCCCTCCCCCCCGCCCGAGCCTGGGCGTCAGGACCCCCTCCCCACGCCCAGGCTCGGGGCCACGTCCGAGCCCCGAACCCTCCCTCCCCTCCGCCTAGGCTCGGGTCCCGAGCCCAGGATCCCTCCACCCCGCCCGAGCCCAGGACCCCTCCCCCCCCCCCCCCCCCGCACAAGCTCGGGACAGCGCCCGAGCCCAGGACCCCCTCCCCCCGCCCAGGCTCGGGACGGCGCCCGAGCCCGGGACCCCCTCCCCCCGCCCAGGCTCGGGGCCACGTCCGAGCCCCGAACCCTCCCTCCCCTCCTCCTAGGCTCGGGACCGCGCCCAAGCCCAGGATCCCTCCCCCCCGCCCGAGCCCAAGACCCCTCCCCCCCCCCCCCCCCGCCCAAGCTCGGGACCGCGCCCAAGCCCAGGATCCCTCCCCCCCGCCCGAGCCCAGGCTCGGGGCCACGTCGGAACCCCGAACCCTCCCTCCCCTCTGCCTAGGCTCGGGACCGCGCCCGAGCCCGGGACCCCCTCCCCCCGCCCAGGCTCGGGGCCACGCCCGAGCCCAGGACCCCTCCCTCCCCCGCCTGGGCTCGGGCTTTCCCGAGCCCAGGATCCCTCCCCCGCCCAAGCTCGGGGCCACGCCCGAGCCCGGGACCCCTCCCCCCCCGCCCAAGCTCGGGACAGCGCCCGAGCCCAGGACCCTTCCCCCCTCCCCCGCCTCCCAAGCTCGGGACAGCGCCCGAGCCCAGGATCCCTCCCCCGCCCAAGCTCGGGGCCACGCCCGAGCCCAGGATCCCTCCCCCCGCCCAAGCTCGGGGCCACGCCCGAGCCCGGGACCCCCTTCCCCCGCCCAAGCTCGGGGTCACGCCCGAACCCAGGACCCCTCCCCCCCCCCGCGCCTGAGCCCAGGATCCCTCCCCCCCGCCCAGGCTCGGGGCCACGCCCGAGCCCAGGACCCCCTCCCTCCGCCCAGGCTCGGGACAGCGCCCGAGCCCAGGACCCTTCCCCCCTCCTCCGCCTCCCAAGCTCGGGACAGCGCCCAAGCCCAGGATCCCTCCCCCGCCCAAGCTCGGGGCCACGCCCGAGCCCAGGATCCCTCCCCCCGCCCAAGCTCGGGGCCACGCCCGAGCCCGGGACCCCCTCCCCCCGCCCAAGCTCGGGGTCACGCCCGAACCCAGGACCCCTGCCCCCCCCCTCCCCTCCCAGGCTCGGGACAGCGCCCGAGCCCAGGACCCCTTCCTCCCCTCCCCCAAGCTCGGGACAGCGCCCGAGCCCAGGACCCCTCCCCCGCCTGGGCTTGGGCGGCCCAGGACCCCCCTCCCCTTCTCGGGACCATGCCCGAGCCCAGGACCCCCCTTCCCGCCTCCCACGCCCGAGCCAAGGACCCCACTCCTTCCACCTGCCCAGGCTCTGGACCTCGCCCGGGCCCCCTCCCCCCCGCCCTCTCGCCCGCGCTCGGGACAGAGCCCGAGCCCAGGACCCTCTCCCCACCCTGGTTCGGGACCATGCTTGAGCCCGAGACACCCCCCCTCCACCCCCAACCCCCCCGCCTAGGCTCGAGACTACGCCCAAGCCCAGGACCCCCTTCCCCCTCCCCCCTCCCCCCTCCCCCCTCCCAGGCTCAGGCCCACACCGGTGCTCAGGACCCCCCCTCCTCTCGCTCAGGCACGGGACCATTCCCAAGCCCAGGACCCCCCTCTCCCCCCGCCTAGGCTCGGGACCAAGCCCCCCCTAACCTATCCCATACCCAATCTAACTCATACCTACCCCTAGCCAACCCCAACTTACCCACCTCATTTACCTAACTTACTAACCCCCTACCCACGTACCCATCTCACTCTACCCCACCTATCTAATCCCCTAACCTAAACCCAACCCATCTAACCCCCTACCTAGAGTTAGGAAAATAATAGACCATATAGGAAGGAGTACTCACAGTTATTGACACTCCCGATGATTGCTCACAACGACATTCCATCCAGATTTAGCCATCTTGAAAGTAAGAGGCTTGATGTACTGTTAAATTAAAGCAGAATTAAAGCGAAAAATTGGCACTGAAAGCACATATCATAGTTGGGAAGTTCTCCATGACGGAGCAACACAATATGCATTTTGTCTGATATCTTTACCGAATATTTAGGTTCTCTATCTTTAATATTCTACAAGATCTTCATCTATCCTTAAAATTAGTATTATGTCTCACACATTGTGACAAATATACCTTAATTATTCGTATGATGTATTCTCCGTTTTTTCATAACTAACTACTAAACAAAAATACACAGATAGCAGATATTTTTGTAAGCCATTAAGCTGTGAATCGTGATATCTCAGTTTTACTACAGATTAAGAGACACAGATATGATCAAGGCAACATATCACAGGTTGATGACAAGCGACAATGACGTTCAAACATTCGTTAACATGGGAGATAACAGAAATTAGACAATGTTAACAAATAATAGTCAAAAAGCACCGGTTGAGTGCATGTACAATTCATAGTTAAAACAAAGATAAGCTCGTGCAATGAGATCACTTTGTTACCTTCTTATTCCCATAATGTTGGTACTCAGTCTACTACCTAACTACTTTCAAGACTCACTCTTCACTGCCTACTTTGTCCCTGTACCAGACTCACTCTTCACTTCCTATTTTGTCCCTGTACCAGGAACAGTTATCTTCAATTTTTTTAATTTTTTTTTTGAAAAATTAGGTGTAAGTTATTGCTTTAATTAGGTTTGCACTATAGTGTGACATTAGTGCATTATGGATGCTCCTTACAATACTGTGTACCTCAACTGCTGAGAAGTGAATCCTTATAACCCATTTTCTCAAAAAAAAAAAAAAAAAGACTCATAGAATGACGTATATGTCAAATTCAAGATTCACAGGGAAAATTCTCTTTACTATAAACATCCCTTGTTTCTAGAAATCATGAAGTTGAATCCTCTTCTGCAAGCTTGACGAAAATCCATGCTATTTTTTGCTCAACATGGAGGCAACTAAGCAGCACACATGTATATTGGCTCTCTACAACCATTTCCTATGGGGTAATTGGCCATAATTTTCAAAGCTTGCCTGAATCTAGATGGAAATAAGTATTTGATTCTCAAGTTACTCAATCAAGCATGTTGCTGGTAGTAGGCATATTTTACTAAACAAACAAACTCCAAGAAAATCCAGATATGAACTAAATATTGACTGATTGCAGGTTGAAAACTCCATACTAATCAACTTTGATTTGTAAAAGACTTAAAAAAAAATAGCCAGTTAAGAACCAAACAAATGATTGCAGCTTTGAAAAAGAACTAACCTTGGTATGCCTCATTTATTTCCTGAAACTTTGAGGCAGCGCTATCCTGATCGTTGTGCTTATCTGGATGTCATTTCTGTCCCCACAATGAAATTATAAAACGGATGCTATTACTAAGAAAATGAGATTTACACACCTCGTAGATCAGACACAATGAAATGTGTAAAACTCAGGTACAAAAGAGTTGGTTTTAACATGGATGGAATGAAAACTAACCAAAGCAAGACGGATAAAATTGGATCGAATGACCTCCTCCGTGGCATCATAATCCACTTCCAGTATTCTATAGTAATCCTACATTCAAGAAATGCAAAACCACGAGTCAAGACTGCAACTTGACACAACATTCCAGCAAATAAAACCAAAATACACTTCCAGTATCGCATTATAATCCTACAAACACATTCAAGAAAAACAAAACCCATACTTGACACTAATTTCTTGAATAACCAAATTACACTACCAGTCTCCTATTAATAATCCTACAGACATTCAAAAAATGCAAGCCCAAACTTAGACACAAATTTCTAAAATAAAACCAAAATCCACTACCAGAACCCTCAAAGAATTGGTGAACTTCAATCAAGAAAAGAAGTTAAAAAGACTCATTGATAATCAAACTTCCGAAATTAATGAAAACACAGTGGATGATAATTTAGAAGAAAAATGATAGTATTGCAACAGAACCCTTCAAGAATTAGTGAACTTCAATCAAGAAAATATTTTTTTAAAAAAACTAATTGACAATCAAAATCCCCAAATTAATGAAAAACAGAGATACGAGAGATTAAGAGACACAGATATGATCAAACAGACATGGGAGAAATCAGAAGTTAGACAAATACAATGTCTGAACATTCAACAACAACAACAATATACACAGTCCAATATCTGAACATTCATTTATAATAAACCTCAACAGACAAATAGAAGTTAAACAAAGACAAAATACACAAACATCCATCTTTCAATAAATTAATATAAAAAGAAGCAATTCTTGATTACCCAAATGGATTTGAAAAAAAAAAAAAAAAGCAATTCTCGATTACCCAAATGGATAAAGAAAAAAGCTATTCTTAATTACCCAAATGGATTAAAAAGAAGAAGCGATTCTTGATTACCCAAATGGATTAAAAAAAAAAAAAAAAAAGCAATTCTTGATTACCCAAATGGATTATAAAAAAAAAAGAAGCAATTCTTGATTAACCAAATGGATTAAAAAAAAGAAGAAGCAATTCTTGATTACACAAATGGATTAAAAAAGAAGCAATTCTTGATTACACAGATGGATTAAAAAAGGAAGAAGCAATTCTTGATTACCCAAATGGATTAATATCTTTAGTAAATCAAAAGAAATTATATTATACTTATATATAAGAGAGGATTTTTAAAGTTTTTCTCTGCTGAGTTAATCACCATTTTGAATTGTTACAAAAAGGTCAACAACCGTTACTTAATATTGTCTCCAACGAATACAAAATTGTTTGTGTCCAGTCCACATCAGTGCACTTTGAATTACTGATTGCCACATGGCTGTTTGAGCAACAAAATAGTAAAAATAGGAGTACCCTCTTGCTCCTTCGGTTTATTTTTACACGTTCATTATTCTAAAAATAGATTTTATTTTTACTATTTTAAAAAAAAATAATTAACTTTCTATTTTTAACTTTAAATATACTCCCTTCATTCCTAATTAGTTATTGTCCTTACTAAAAATAGATGTTCCTTAATACTTGTTATTTCACAAAATCAATACATAATTAATTGTTTATTTTTACTTTTACTCTTAGTAATAAATATGGAAAGATATTAATATAGTGCAAAAAAGAAAAACATTAAATAAAGATGAGTAATAAATAAGGATAATTTAATCAAATTACTTTCTAGTTAATGTTTTTCTTAAGGGATGTGCAACTTAAAAATGTGACAACTAATCAGGAACGGAAGGAGTATCAAAAAAAGAGAATTAACTTTTCTCGTTTCATCCTTAACATTAATTACTTTTTCTCCAAATTATTTTTCAAGAACTAATAAAAATAGTGTGGTAAAATAACCATGTCAATCATTATTTTTTAATTAGCGTGTTAAATTCAAATGTGACAAGTAAAAATGAATGCAAGAAATAGTTCATTTTTACTAGTCTAATTCAATTTTACACGTTACTTAAGTAATAATGATTGATATTCAGAAAAGAAAAAAAATGATTGAGATGAATATTTTATTATGATATTTATATTAATTATTATTTAGTTTCAGATTTTAAAAAATAATGAAAAAAATAAATAAATAATGCTAAAGATAAAACATCAAAAATATATTTTTTTCTAAATATTTTAAAGTAACAAATAAAAATAAAAATATATATTAATATAATTAACAAGTAAAATCTAATAGAGAGATAATCTGATGAATTACGTGAATTTGAGTGTTATTTTCTTTTGAATCGTGTAAGATACGATAATCCAATGTAAGACATGCATTATGTGGCAATCTTAAAGAAGAAGATGGAAATATTTTCTGATGGATTTTTGGTCTAGAAAATGAATGTTATATACATATGTTCCTTATTTTTTTATTTTAAATTATTTGTCATGTTTTTATTTTACACGCTTTTTAAAGAATTAATTAGAAGGATTTTTAATCATTTTGCTTTTATTTATACTTTAAGATGTAATATATTTTTTTCATTAATATTTACTCTATTTGGAACACCCATTAAAAGGAAAATTAACAATTAATTAAGTTAGTTAGTTTACTTAAAGATCATTTCTCTCTTCAAAGATTTCTTAGAAATATACTTCATCATTTGTTAGCTAAGGGTAAGTTTGAGAGGAAAACAACACTAATACTTTCTTGGGTCTTTAAAGTGGCTTATTTTGGCTCAAATTGTAAAAGGATAGAAATTCATATAGAAGTGACTGGAGAGAATAATTTTGGGAAAATTTCAATTATATACAAAAAAGTAAATAGTTTATAACAAAAATAACCAAGTTTTTGTTTACAACAAAAATAGCCATTAGGCCATTTTCTGCCCTTTTTTTATTTCTTTTTTCAGCAGTAACTATAAAAAAAAACTTTTTTTTGCTGCGTTTTTCTATATTAAAAAAAAATCATTTTTTTTTCAAACTTTTTTCATACAACTTTTTTTCATGTATCAATATTGCATTTATGGTGTATAAACATGTATATATGATTTACAAATTATTATGTAGTGTATATATAATGTATCGATATTACATAAGTAGTTATGTAGGTATATGTAGTGTATCGATATTGTATAAATAATGTATACTTCTGTATCGATATTATATAAATGGTGTATAAACACATATATATGATGTATGAATAGTTATGTAGTGTATATGTAATATATTGATATTGTATAAATGTGTATAAACTTGTATCGATATTGTATGAACATTTATCAATTTTGTATAAATGGTGTATAAATGTGTATCGATATTGTATAAATGGTGTATAAACATGTATATATGATGTACAAATAGTTATCTAGTGTATATGTAATGTATTGATATTGTATATATGTGTATAAACGTGTATCGATATTGTATAAATGGTGTATAAACGTTTATCAATATTGTATAAATGATATATTAGTGTATATCAAAATTGTATAAATTGTAATGTAATGTATATATGATATATCGATAATACATAAATGGTGTATAAGCATGTATATATGATGTATAACTATGTATTTAATATATAGATATCGCCTGTTGAGTTATTATTACTAGATATATCCAAGTTCCAAAATAACTAATTATCCTAACAAAGAATGTGCAAGCAGACAAGTAATTTCAATTCCCTTTTATGTGAAGTTTCTTCCTTTCCTACAACCTTAAATTTTGTTCCAGCATCTGTACCTTGTTGTTCCTTGTTATTTGGAGAATTCTCTTGGGCTGGTTTGACTATATAAAAACTAAAAAAAAGAAAAAGAGAGATCCTCACATCCACATTTCATACATGTCCCATGTAGTTGCCTCACGTTTCACTATGACACAACACCTGTAGCCTTGAGTACACTTCTAAGGGTAAACATGTCTGGCATAAATCCAAAATGAGAAACCTCACAGTATCACTACCAACAAAAATATTACCCATTTCTCCCTCGTCTTCAATGAAGCACAGTAAAAAAAATCAATGAAGTACAATTCATAGCCAATAAAGAATTTGATTTGCAAGTTTTTCAATCCCGACTAACTTAAAATTTTATCTAAACTGTTTTAAATTTTAGATATGAGCTCCTCTGAATGTTTTGAGTGTTTTGATATATAATTCGTTCGAAACTGTTCACATTTGCGGCACGTTTCAAGCAGCAGCGCGAAAGAAGAAGAAGAAGAAGAAGAAGAAGAAGAAGAAGAAGAAGAAGAAGAAGAAGAAGGAGAAGGAGAAGGAGAAGGAGAAGGAGAAGGAGAAGGAGAAGAGGAAGGAGAAGGAGGAGGGAAGAAGAAGAAAGGCCATTAAATCTGCTATTTTTTTGGTAATCAAACTTTACCAAGCCGCCAATTGTCGTGTCGGCTAGTTACCTAATTAAGTTGCTCGAGTGGCCATATGGCGTAATTATCCTAATAATTTTTAGCAGTTAACAGAAAAATAATATTCTTGAAGAGTTTGCATCGACTAACTCTATGTCAACAATTGCAACAATATTAAAGATGCAAGCATTATCCGAAATGATTGAATGTAAAGTTTTGTAGGTGACGTTTTAATTGTCGAACTCTTTCAATTAATTAATGAATAGGGCGTAAAAAATAACACTTACAAATTAAATTTTTGACATTAATTTTGGGTCTGGACTTAGCACGGGCCAAATAATACTAGTTGAAATGAGGGGCGGTTCAATATAATTAGTGGCCTAAAGCCAAATTTAATATGATTTTAGTAATATTTACATCCATATCTATATAAATCGTTTTTAAGGATTAATTCATTCAAATATTTTTTAATAGATAAATAAAATAATTGATTCATAAAAGTTAATGTATAAAACTTAATATAAAATGGTCATAAACAAGAAATAATGTACGGGGAGGATTAAAAATCAATCAATAAGGTAGGTATATGTACTAATTAATTAGAAATAAGAACTTAGCTTAATTTCTCACTCATTTGAACCACTGTGTGTATATTATACATATCAGTTTCTAGTCCTTAAAATATATATGAAAAAAAAACTATAATTTTTATTTTTTGTATAATGACATAGTAATACACTAGATCTTCTTTTCATATTATCAAATTTTAATTTCTATATTTCAAGTTATAACTAATTTTAATTCTTCAACAATTTTTTTTATATAATCACTAACAAAAAATTACTAGATGTATCACAAAGTTACAATTAATATTTAGAAAAGTTCATTATTTCTTTATATAGTCATGAACTTTGTCTGATATTTTAGAAATTTCAGTTAAACTACCCGAATCTTCATATTTATCAGAAAGATTTGTAACAATAAAAATTAACATATTATATTGCAATAAATGACTAATATTTTAATAACTTGAAAGAATCTTTCTTATATAAACAAAATGTGAGACGTATTTTTTGCAAATAAAATTATAAACCATACGAATGACTAGTTATATAATAAGATTAAATTTTTAGAGGCTTTTTGACTCTTGGGGGCCTAAAGCTTTAATGGCATTATTCTTGAATCACCCGTGGAAATGAGTTAGTAAAGAGGAAGAAAACATACTCACCCGCTATAATAACAAATACCAAAGAGAAAGACACTGCTCCCTTCTGAGTATGGATGTTGAATGGATGTTATGAAAATAATAAAAGCCCTTTGGTTACTTATTTATTTATACCCAAAGAAAAAAGATCAATTTGAAAATTTGTTTGAATATGAACGTTGGATTTGGATTTTTTCTATCCTTTTGGCCCCAATTATTGGTGTCTAATTTGAAGGCTAAAATTGAGTTTAAAATAAAACTCTGCTATTTAGATTATAGCTACCACTGATTAAAATTAAAACCACTCTTTTAAAATTAGTTTGACATCAAATTAATTATTCAATTAATAATTAAGTTTCTTGACTCTAACAAAGTAAAATTAATTATTTATGAAAATCGACAAATGTCTGTAATTAAGTTGTAAAAGACTTGAAATTGATAATTTGAAATTTGTACTTATTTAAAACACATGGTCTTGACATAATTTGATTTTTTAAAATAATAAATATTCTTAAAAGTAATATGTGATTATGAAGATTACTTTACATGAATGACCACAAAAAAAGAGTAGTATGGAGAATAGCAACACACAGCAAATCAACGACAAGCGAAAAAATGTAAATTTGATTACTACTACTTGATGTACTCCCTCCATCCAACAATACCTGTCCACTATTGACTTGACACACATGTTAAGAAACAATAAATAATAGGGGTAATTTTACTATATCACCCTTTGAATATAATAAATTTAATTTCTTGGGAAATGCATTGAGTGATGCATAATATTTTATAGCAAGGATAAAATGAATAGAAAAAGGTAAATTATTCATTGATTTTTTAAACTGAACAAGTATCGTTGAACATCTGTTTTTAGTATAGTGTAGAAGTATTGCTGGACGGAGTATTAAAGTTAGAAAGGGAAAATATAATTAACTTCTCTTAATTTTATAAAGTGAAGAAATAAATTAAAATAACTATTTTTAGTATGACAAGGTAATTTGAAACGAAGGGACAGTTGAAAGGAACAACTTTGAGAATTAATTTTCCTCTCATATTACTAAATAATGTTAATCTTTGAATAAAATTGTAACTTTTAAGAAATGAAAATAAAAAGGAAAGATAAATCTACGTATTTAAGATAAATTAGAAAGATATATAACCAGAAAAATGGAAAGAGGTATAGCAATTGTATTTAAGCAAAAAAAGAAAGACAAATTGGGGCAGGAAAAATTTATATAGTCAACCCCAACTTGTGATGACCTTAAATTAACACGATGAGTGAAGATTTATACAACCAATCCTAACGTGTTTGGAACTGGTCAGTGAAAATTCATATAGCCATCCTCAACTTGTTTCAGACCGAGGAATAGTTCTTATTGTACTCTAATAATTACACGCAGACCATAGCTGAAAAAATTGACAATGTTTATACCCAACTGCTGAAGAAATGGTCGATAGAGAGCTCAACAAAATACCCTTAGAAAGCAAAGTTTCAACAATAATCTGAGAGAAAATGCATGCACATCCACATTTCATTCTCAACCATGATCTGAGACAACGTAAAGTCCATTGATTGTCTCGTGAGAAATCTACGAGAACACGAGCCACCAGTTCTTTAGTCGATACAAGTCCCAAACAAAAGAGGATAAAATAGAAACAAGACGGTTTCATATAAACAGTCCTCTAAAATGAGGCTAGAAACGATGGCAATGTTATCGGCTTCTCTATACATGTGCAAAAGATAAGTACAATAGCCTAATTGATGTCCAACTACAGATCCACCTGTGCATCCCAACTCCTGTAATATGTGGTGGTGCCAGTAGGATCGCGAGATATACTACAATTGAGAAGGTGTGTATCTTGGTTTTACCATATTGAGTGCTTCATACCAAGACCGTTGCACGTTAGAATAAGACCCTTGTAGCGATTAAGGTATTCCTGCAATCAAATGTCAGTTTGTTTACAATGAAGATTTAAGTACCTAAACTATAACCAGAAATAAAAAGATTGGGAGGAAACTTACAACGATATTGTAATCATAGGCTCGTAGCATCCCTTTCTTGTCGTATTCTTGTCGTTTCACAGGATCAATCAAAACTGTTTCGACACAATTGGAAAGTTAAAATACAAGGAAACACAACAAGAGACCTGACGATTAATGAGAATCAGACAAATAAAAAGGTGAAAGTAAGAACGGAATAAAAATCTCTTGACATGTAAGAAGTTGGTGACCACCAACTTTTTACATGTAAAAAGTTGGTGAACAGGTCATTATACTTTGTCCTATCAGATTGTGCGACAAGGCAGCTTAACTACAACCACTGTCGAGTGTCAACACTTTTCCAATGCTTAAGAATTTTGGAAACTTTATATACATCATTGGTGTTCCAATCATAAAGCATGGGTTCCTATTGTCGCTCTACCCCCTGAATTTCTATTTACCTTGGGAAGTCAATGATGTCAGCAGGATAACTCTCCAAAATTAAGGATGACTTTAAGTGGCACCTACATAATTCAAATTTAGGTTCCGAACTTAAAATAACTATTACTAAAACTTTTAAGCTTCTGGATACCACATCAAGCTTAAAATTACTCTCTCCCCCATTCATCCACACAGCATAGCAGATAGTATTACCACCACCTTGCTGTCAAAAGACAGTTCTGAGGAATTAGTATCCTTTTACACTCCACTTACGAAGACATATGTTCCTGCTATTTTACCTCAGATACTAAGGGATTATTGCACGGGGTGGGCGTTCGGTTCTTCGGTTCGGTTTTATCAAATTTCGGTTCGGTTCTTCGGTTTTCGGTTTTGGAAAAGTGTGCACCGAACACCGAACCAAACTAATTCGGTTCGGTTCCGTTTTTTCAACTTCGGTTCGGTTTAATTCGGTGTTTTTAAATCGGTTTTTCGGTGCAAAATAAAAAATAAAATGTGAACCGAATCAAAATATAAGACACTAAAAAATCTAAAACATTGTAAATAGACTATCAAGTGAGGACAACTTCAAATATATATCATTGTAGTGCTCTATTTTTCATATCACAATACGGTGGTAGTATTTGTGTGAAAATTTTTTAGGAATTACAATTAGAAATTAGGAGTATTTGTGTGAAAATTTTTAGGAATTACAATTAGAAATATAAGTATTTTAGGAATTAAAATTAAAAATTAGGAAAATGTAAAAGTAATAAGGGTGGAAGGTAAATGTTGATGGAGTAATTGAGTATGGGTTTTGATGCTTGGTCTTGAAAAGTTTTGGCAAACATGAGCTAAATGAAAATTAAAAAAAAAAAAAAATTTAATAAAAGTTCGGTTCTTCGGTGCACCGAAGAACCGTTACCCCTAAACCGAACACCGAACCGAAGAACCGAACTACCGAAAAAAAACACCGAAACCGAACCGAAGAACCGAAGAACCGAAGAACCGAAACCGAAGAACCGAACTAATTCGGTTCGGTACGGTTTTTCGGTTCTCCGGTTTTTATGCCCACCCCTAAATTTGCACCTGTTCAGCTCCTCAAGTTATGTGTAGTATCCCAATACAAGCTCTAATTTATCTCATTATATCGCTAACTTCTTAGAAGCGATCAGGTCATAAATCGTTTTTTATTGGATTGTTCCTTTCCCACAATTACTGAATGCAACAAAATAGGCGGCTCAGAAAATAAAGACAACAACAACAACAACATACCCAGTGTATTCCCACAACGTGGGGTCAGGGGAGGGTAAAGTGTACGCAGTCACCACTACCTCAGATGAGTAGAGAGGCTGTTTCCGATATACCCCCGGCTTAGGATAAATAACAGTATAACAAGCAGAAAACATAAAATCAAACAACAAAATGAGGTAACACACCACTAGGTAAAAGAAACAAAACACCCACGGAGTAATGCTATGAACTATCAATTCGAAATCACACACATCACCAAAAACACCACAAACAAGAAACTACAAGACGCATGCATAACACTATGACTACAGGTACATCGACAAACAAAGCACTCCTCCCTGCTAGTAAGGACACACTCCTACTCACTAACCCTTTACCCTAATTCGCGTCCTCCACACCTTCCTATCAAGGGTCATGTCCTCTGTAGCTGTAACTGCTCCATATCATGCCTAATCACTTCCCTCCAGTATTTCTTCGACCTACCTCTACCCCGTCTGAAACCATCCATAGCGAGTCGCTCACACCTCCGTACTGGAGCATCCGTGCACCGTCTCATCACATGCCCAAACCATCTCAACCTCACTTCCCGCTTCTTATCTTCCACCGAAGCTACTCCCACCTTCTCTTGAATAAATTCATTTCTAACCCTATCCCTCCTAGTAAGTTCGCACACCCATCTCAACATCCTCATTTCCGCCACCTTCGACTTTTGTATGTGGGAGTTCTTAACTGGCCAACACTCAGCTCCATACAACATAGCCGGTTGGACAATTTATAGTTTATACCAGTCCAAATTTGGAAAATTCGCTTGAAGTAAATTTCTCATTGACAATTAACAAAGAGAACACAATGAGGGTCCTCTTCTGATATATAGAGTTTGTTTAACAAACAAATATTGAAGTCTCAATTTAGTAAACTTGTAATTCCAAGATCACTTGGCCTACACGAAAAGCATAGCCAAGTCTAACCCCAGATAAAGGAGGAGGTTACAATAGATTGGCACCTATCCTGAAAACAGGCAACCCTCTGCATATTGAATGAATAGGATGGACTGGATTCACATACTTCATTTAACCAACTCCAACCAGTTTGAGATTTGAGACAAAGTTGAGTTGAGTTCAGTTGATGTTGTAAATTCTCAAAAACAAGGCCAATGAGAAACATAAGTCATGACAAGCTAGTTATGACATAAAATGATCATTCTTTGCACCAGATTCAAATCTCATTTGCACTCTCCAACAATTCTAGAAGCTTCAGAATTACTCTTATAAAAATAACTCAAATTTTCTTTCTCATACTATTCTAAACTTTTATGATTAGTTGGAATATGCAGACACAAGTGTTTGGAAAACCGAATGTTAGAGCCTGTTTGGATTGGCTTTTGGCTTATTTTTATCATTTTGCCTTAAAACCAAGTGCTTATAAGCGCTTTTTTTATTTTACCCAAACACGACAAAAATACTTAAAAGCTATTTTAGCTTAAAGCACTTAAGATAAGCCAACCCAAACACACTCTTATTCACCCTCTACAGGACCATTCTAGAATCTAGGAGTTCAACTTCAGCACACAATTTTGTCTTTCCAGAAAATAATCATTTACCTGGACAAACAAATTCATCTCGGAGACTAAAGAGACTTGCCAATAATTTTTTATTTATTCCAAGTTCTTCAACAGAACTGAGCTTCACATATTCTAAAACCTATAATCTAATTTGCTTAACGAATATGATTTTTGGCATATATACAGGAACGTCTAGATACTGACAGTACAATGGATGCATAGCAGTGAGAGAAAGGAAATGGTCCCAAAAGAATACTAGGGACCTCTCCGGTAGCAAAAGGTGACCTTGACCAAATTACATTAGCCTAGTTGATCAACTTAAAGATAACTGAAATAAAAACATATGCACCCCTACTAGTTGAAGCTTATACTGTACAACGATATTCCCAATGCCCAGAATGTTGACAAATAATAGTCAAAAAGCACCGGTTGAGTGCATGTACAAAGATATTCATAGTTAAACAAAGACAAGCTCTTGCGACGAGAACACTTTGTTACCTTCTTATTCCCATAATATTGGTACTCAGTCTACTACCTAACTATACACCCTTGTGGTGGGGCCCTTCCCCGGACACTGCGCATAACTACTTTCAAGATTCGCTCTTCACTGCCAACTTTTTCCCTGTACCAGACTCACTCTTTACTTCCTATTTTGTCCCTGTACCAGGAACAGTTATCTTTAAAAAAAAAAGTTTGCATTATAGGGTGACATTAGTGCATCATGGATGCTCCTTACAATACTGTGCACCTCAACTGCTGAAAAGTGAATCCTTATAACCCATTTTCTCAACAAAATAAAAACAGACTCATAGAATGACGTATATGTCAAATTCAAGATTCACATGGAAAATTCTCTAACCTAATCTTTATTATAAACATCCCTTGTTTCTGGAAATCATGAAGTTGAATCCTCTTCTGCAAGCTTGGCGAAAATTCATGCTATTTTTTGCTCAAAATGGAGGCAACTAAGCAGCACACATGTATATTGGCTCTCTACAACCATTTCCTATGGGGTAACTCGCCATAATTTTCAAAGCTTGCCTGAATCTAGATGGAAATAAGTATTTGATTCTCAAGTTACTCAATCAAGGATGTTGCTTGCAGTAGGCATATGTTACTAAACAAACAAACTCCAAGAAAATCCAGATACTGAGCGCAGTTTGGAAACTCCATATAGTTCAACTTTAATTTGTAAAAGGCTTAAAAAGATAGCCAGTCAAGAACCAAATAAATGATTACAGCTTTGAAAAAGAACTAACCTTGGTACGCCTCATTTATTTCCTGAAACTTTGAGGTAGCACTATCCTGATCTTTTTGCTTATCTGGATGCCATTTCTGTCCCCAAAACAAAAATTATAAAACGATATAGGCACACCACATAGATCAGATACAATGAAATGTGCAACAGTAACAAAGGTGGAAAAATCATAAACCAGGTATAAAAGAGTTCGTTTTTAACATGGATAGAATGAAAACTAACCAAAGCAAGACGGATAAAATTGGATCGAATGACCTCCTCCGTGGCATCATAATCCACTTCCAGTATTCTATAGTAATCCTACATTCAAGAAATGCAAAACCACAAGTCAAGACTGCAACTTGACACAACATTCCAGCAAATATAAAACCAAATTTCACTTCCAGTATCGCATTATAATCCTACAAACACATTCAAGAAAAGCAAACCCATACTTGAAACAAATTTCTAGAAAATAAAACCAAAATACACCACAAATATCCTATTAATAATCTTACAGACATTCAAGAAGCACAAAACCCAAACTTAACACAAATTTCTAAAATAAAACCAAAATCCACTACCAGAATCCTACAATGATTCTACAGATAACACAAACAATCAAGAAATGTAAACATCACCAATCAAAATTACAAACTTGACAGAAAATTTCAACAGAATCAAACCAAAATCCAGTACCAGTATCCTATAATAACTCTTCACATAACATAAACAATCAAGAAATGCAACCCCCACCAGCAACCAAGGGTGTGGCCTAGTGGTCAATGACGTGGCTTGAGCACCATGAGGTCTCAGGTTCAATTTCTTGCAGAGACAAAAACACTAGGTGATTTCTTCCCATCTGATCTAGTCTTGGTGGACAGAGTTATCTGATATCTATTGTTGGTGGTAGGTTCCAGATATCCCGTGGAATTAGTCGAGGCAATCTGGCCTGACCTGGACACCACGGTTATCAAAACCCCACCATCAAAATTACAAACTAGACACAAATTTCTAAAATAAAACCAAAACCCACCACCAGTATACTATAATAATCCTACACAGACATTCAAGAAATGCAAACCCCACCAAAAAAAATACAAACTTGACACAAAATTCAACAAATAAAACCAAAATAAACAGCTAAGCCTTAAGCAAGAAGCGCACACAAAACAACCCAGTTAAACACAAGTGATTTCATGAATACCTTAGGCTTAGACAAAACAGACAAGAAATCAAATTTAAGATAAGAATCATCCTCCTCTTCTTCTTGCTGCTGCTGTTCTTCCTCAAAATCATTGACCCACTCATCCCACATCATCTTTTCTTCTCAAAATTAGTTTCACCTCTACAAAAATAAGCAACCTATAAAAGATTTATCCACTCTTGTGAAAAAAAAGGACCAGATTTTTTTTTTAATGATATTTTTGGGCTTTTCTTTTTTTAAAAAAATAAAAATAAAAATTGTCAAGTTTTAAGTTTTATTTAGATAAAATGAAATGCAGGGGCAAGAGACAATTATTACCAACAAAAAGAGGCATATAAGAAAAAAAGTGAAATTGAAGAAAAAAATACTCATTCCATTTTTAAAAAAATGACATACTTTCTTTGTTGTCTGTTTTAAAAAAAATAAATCCTTTCCTTTTTTAAAAATATTTTACTTTCAACTTTAGATTAAAAAGATATTTTAATATATTTAATATACTTTTAATTTAAAATTATAAATTATCAAATTAAAATAGATCATTTTTTTTTTTTTTAAAGGAATGAGTAATAAGGAAAAATGGATTAATTAGGAATACCTGTTTGTGTTTTTGGGTTGTAGAGGGTGGATTTTTTTTTTTCCTTATTTAATTTTTTTTTTTGAGAGAGATTGATGTGTTAACACGAATGTACTTTTTGGTTTGGACACTTGTCTTTCTTGATATGCTTTATATGTGTCACTGAGTTTTCAATTTTCAAAGGAGAAAACGTTTGGGTCATTTGCACTTTTTACGTGTTGGTCTTTAGTAGTGTTGGAACAAGAAATCTATTTTACAGATATAAATATTTATATTTGAATTTCTAAAAATATTTATACCTCATTAATAGGTATTTGACTGTAAAGAATAAAAATTACTAATCAATTAATTGAAATGATAAAAATAAGAAATTAGCTCATTTAAAAAAGTAAAACGTGCAATTCAGCTCTTACTATTCATCATTTTTTATCAAGTAACCCAAAAGTAGGGCAAGATTGGATCAATCTTAGTTAACCGCATACTCGAAAATTATAAAATGTTAAATAATTTCATATTTAATTTTAGTTGTGTGAGATTGGAGTTCAACAACAACAAATTTAGTGTAGCTATATAAAATGAGGTTCGGAGAAAATAGAGTGTTCGCAGATCTTACTTTTACTTTTGAGATGAGGTAGAGAGACTGTTTCTAATTGACTCTCAGCTCAAGACAAAAATAGTCTAGAGAAAGACGTAATGAAAGTACAAGAGACAATAGATAGTAATAAAAATAACAAATAATAGCTGGACAGTATTATGACAAAACAATACTTTAGTCGACTATATAAAATAATAAATAGTAACATAAATCGAAGAACAAAAAACTACAAGAGTAGTTTTACGATTAAACAAATTGTGTGAGATTGGACTTTAAAATTATGAAATTATAAATTTCAATTATACAAGTTTGAAGTTGAAAACTGTAAAGTCAACTTAAACAAAATGTTTGAAACTTGATATAATTGATTGTGGAATTTAAACTCATATATATGAAGTTGATGACTTTAGTATTCCAAATCTACACGATTGTTAGGAAGGTGAAGGAAGAACAGGAGTTTAACCTTTTCAATTCTTTAAAATAAGGAATGAATAATTTATGTTGAATGAAATTTGTCAATGTATTATCACGTAAATTCTTGAATATTCTAGAAAGCCTTTTTTCCTTTTGGTACACAGGAAAAATTAAAAGAGTACAATCTTTCAAAAGCGACGTCACTTCGATAAATCAGGGGAAGAAACTTCATATCCCTGAGGCTTAAGCACATTTTTGCAGTTTATCAAATCTTCATTATGTTTGTGTCCTTCATTTGCTAGAAAATTGACATGTTGATTTGCCTCTCTCCAAATGTATTTGATATCGACCTTATTAGCATTTAATAAATATCTGCAATCTTCAATAATTGCCCTGAAAAGATGATGTTGGATGTCCTCGTCCTTAATAAGTTTATCAACAAGGAAGCAGACTGTTACCACTTCTACTTCTTGATAGCCCATTGACAAAGCTACCTTTAGCTCTTTTTTATACTCCACAACTCTGCACTGAGGCTGAATATGGGTTTCACCTTATCTGATTATCCCAACAATTATTTTCTTTGGTCATTTTTAAACATTCCTCCAAAAGCGGCATTTTCAGACCGTATCTTAACACTACCATTGATGTTACATTCAACTTTATCTTTTCCTGCACAAACAGGAAACCAAACAATTAAATTTGAATTTTTTAGGAGTAGGAGCTTGATTTGGAAATAATTCAACAATTTCTCAAACATAATTAGTAATTTGTTTGTAAATAATCTCAATAGCTAAATATTTCTTTTCAATCAAATTACAAGGGTGGTCCTATATAATGAATATGAGATGTCATCAATAATCTGATTAAGCCACTCAAGCATAGGTTTAGTAATATTCATAGTATTCATAATTTGTGAAGTTTGTCAACATTGATTATAAAACCATAGAGTTGACTAACAGCTAGTACACGAATTATCACGTAAATTCGAGCAATAAAATGTTAGTACTAGTCTACTATGAAATCTTTTTTCTTTTTTCTTTTTGAGATACTCCCTTCATTTCTTTTATATACTCTCTTCATTTTCCGTGAGTCAATTCGACTAAATTTCAAAGCTTAACTTAGATTAGATTAATTTAATTATTTTAAATTTAGATATTCAAAAATTATATTTAAAAAATACTATAAATTGCAATTTTTCCTTTTTAAATTTGATTAAAAAATATAATTTAAAATATTGATCATATCGTTTGACTCTAAAAAAAAAAAGTATATAAAAAGAAATGAAGGGAGTAGTGAATTACCATGATTTTTTTTTAGAAAGTGTATTTAAATTTAAGAAAGGGAGTAGGTGACATTCAAATGTTTCTTCTTCTTTTTTTTTTTTCATTACTACTTGAAATAAAATAAAGAGAAAAGATCTGATCAAATACAAATGAGAAAAGATCTGATTAAGTACAAATGTACAATTATATCAACTGTCAAGTAATATTCAATGGCATTGTAGATCAAATTATACACTTATAAAAAGAATTAAAAAAATTAACGCTATTTTAGCAATCATGGGAAACAAATATCTAGGTTCATCTAAAGAATCACATCAAATGTTACAAAAACTAAAAATGCATGTCATATCCCTTTCAAATTAGTTGATTCTTGTCAAAATAAAATCTCTGTAAATAAGATAGTCTCATTACTGTGACTATGACATGCTAGAACAATTTGAATGGTTGCAATACATCAAAATCAGGTGGCCCATAATGCAAAAGGAATTGCATCAAATGATACTCAAATTAAAAGTGACAATATTTGCCAATTGCATATCTCTCTTTTGTTAAGTTGCAACTTGCCACTCCATTTGCATCAATTGAAGGCTATCAAGTTGAGGCAGACTTAAATTGTTGGTAGTGAGTTCAACTAAATTCGTCATTTTAAAAATAGATCAAGATATGTAAGTACAAAATTTAGAGAAGTGTTATAAATATTAAGTTTTGGACCTATAATTTTTAAAAGACTCGTGACCTTGAACTGACAAAGTATATGTATAACTTCTAAAATCTGTATGTGCTACTAGGTAACTAAAATATAGAACTTTGGTGCAAGCCAATTGCCTCTCCCACCTAAAGGGAGATAATGTTCGGCTATCTATTAACCTTCTACCCTAATTCTCGACCTTCACACTATCCTATCTAGGATCATGTCCTCAGTCAGCTGAAGTTGTGTCATATCTTATCTAATCACCCCCTCCCGATTCTTCTTCAACACAGATCCAACTCTCCTAGCACCTGCTACAACCAACCTCTCACACATCGTTATCCGCGCACTTCCTCTTTACATGCCTGAAACCATCTCAGCATTACTTTCCTCTTTTTGTCCACCTCGCAGGTCATTACTTTGCCCATCATAATTTCATCTCTAATCATATCTCTCCCAGAATGCCCATACATCTATCTAAACATCTTCATTTCCACTAAACTTATCTTCTAAACGTGTACATTCTTAACTGCTCAACATTCTGCTACATACAACAATGCTAATCTAAACACCACACTGTTGAACTTACCCATAAGCTCCGATAATAATCAACAGAGTCAAAACTTTTACACCCCTAACTAATGAGGTGAAATGAGTGGAGTTTATTCAACTGTCCAAGGTGCTTATTAAAGAGAACATGCATGATATTTATGCAAGTATGAGAAGCGATCGAATCAAACAACATAGAAGAAGAATATCCAAGGAAGCTGACCCATGTCTTTGGACTACCACAAAATAGAACCAATACCCTCCAAAATACCAAAATCATGGCCAACCAATCTCAGCCTGTTAATTGACACCAACCCCAACATCAACTTCTTGTTTTACACTACGAAAAAGAAATTTAATACTGTCACGTAGTTTGCCTACAAAAAGTAAAATATCAACCAACAACGACCATCGAGCAGCAGTACAGTACTCCATCTATTCATTTTTACTTACAATCATTTAACTTCTCGAGAGTCAAACTACATACATTTTTTATTAATATTTTAAGATGTACTTTCATTATATTAATCTGTCAAGGAAACACCTCTTGCAAAAATAGACTCCTGTGATTGTCTTTCTCTGAATTACACACATAGAATAATTTTAATGTGTCGGATTGTCCTTTTATTTTATATTAGTATGTTAAGAATTATAACTTATAGTATATTTGCTATATTTTTAGAAATTTAAAATATTAAATTAATATAATTTAATTTAGCTCCAAAATTAGTTAAATTAACTTTCGTAAAACAAAAGTGAAGCCAGGTAGCATTGGGTTTCATTCAAAACCCCGTAAAAAATTATACTATTTATATATATATATATATATATATGAACCCTTCAATATTTTAAATTTGTAATAAAAATTCTGTCTCCGTCACCAAAATCAGGCATACAAGTAAACACATGACATGAGTAAACAACAACCCCCTTTACCTTCCAAAAGCCAAATAAACCAAAAAGCACCTTGTCTTTCTACTCCTTGTATGGCTTCTTGATCTCTTGTTTATATCGCTTCCCAATTTCGTCTTCATTGGGTATATGTATTAATGGCTTCTTCTTCTCTGTCTAGCATCTACTCACCTTCTTCCTCTTTCAAATCCGAACAAAAATCCCTTCACAAAATCACTTCTTCCCATTTGGGTTCCCTTTCTTTAACACCCCACAATAACAAATCAAGATTCCATGTTCACGCGGTGGCGCGTGAGGTGTCCAATGACGTCGTACACAAGTTGAAGAAGGAGAATGTTGGGTTAGAGAAAAACCCAAATGCTTTATGGAAGAGATATGTAGACTGGCTTTACCAGCACAAGGAGTTGGGTTTGTATTTGGATGTAAGTCGGGTCGGGTTTAGTGATGAATTTCTTGAAGAAATGGAGCCCCATTTGGAGAAGGCGTTTAAGGATATGGAGGATTTGGAAAAGGGTGCTATTGCTAATCCAGATGAAGGGAGAATGGTGGGTCATTATTGGTTGAGGAGTCCTCATCTTGCTCCTAATTCGTTTTTGAGGTTGCAGATTGAGAATACTCTTGAAGCTGTTTGTCAGTTTGCTAATGATGTCGTCAGTGGTAAGGTCAGTTTGGTGTCAGTCAACTCTGTTCTTTGATTTTTAGGCTAAAAGTCAATCCTTTATTTGCCTTTTGTTATGCATTAAGAACCTTTGTTACCGGTAAAGTTGCTGCCATGTAACCGGTAGTATGTCACATGTTCGAGCTGTGGAAGCAGGTTTAAGGCTGTGTACAATAGACCTTGTGGTCCGGCCCTTCCCCGTACCGCTGCATAGCGGGAGCTTAGTGCATTGGGCTACTCTTTTTAATTGAGGTGTAGCTGATGTGAGACATCAGCGTCAGGTGTCCATGAGACACAGTGGGGAGGAGTTGGAGTGTTTAGTTGTCAGTTGAGACAAGTTGAGGTGTCTAGATGTGCATTCTAAAGTTGGACTGCTGAAATGATCATTAAGAATGATCTTAATCTGTAGAAATTCTTAATTTGTGTAAAAAAAAAACTTATATAGAAGAGTTATAAAGCTGATTTTGCAAATTGAGGTGTCGTTGATTGATCTTGATTGCCATTTGTTCTGCTTGAATACTCTTAATCTGTAAAAATCTTAACTTTTTCCCAATTTGATGATCTCTATTTGTTTTGGTTCGATCAAGTGGCTTTTCAAGTCAACGTAGTTAAAGAATTGTATTATATGAGTAATGCAATTCAAGTCAATGTTGCCTTTTGTTTTGCAATTAAGGTGTAGTTGATTGATCTTTATTGCCTTTTGTTCTGCTTGAATAATCTATAAATATCTTAACTTTGACACTTAAACTTGGCCTCAGCTGGCGCCTGGCAAGTGAACACTCCAACTTTGAGTATGTATAACTAGACACTTGAACTCGCCTCCGTTGTGCCACTTGAATACTCCAACTTATAAAATGATCATCTAGACACCTCCAAAATTTATGGGCCACGTCAGCATTTGGTGTCCACGAGACATAGTGAGGACGAGTTGGAGTGTTAAGTTGAGGTGTCTAGATGTACATTCTCAAAGTTGGAGTGCTTACTTGCCAGCTGAGGCCAAGTTTGAGTGTCTGTTTATGCTTTCCAATATGATGATCTATATTTGTTTTTGATCAATCAAGAGGCATTTCAAGTCAATATATATGATCCAGAGTAATGTAGTTTTAGTGATTGTTTGGGAATGGAAATACTCCCTCCATTTCAATTTGTTTGTCTTACTTTTCTTTTTAGTCCGTTCCAGAAGAATTCTTTTTTCTTTTTTGGCAACTTTTAGTTTCAACTTTCCACGTGGCTACTTGACCACGCGATTAAATGACATTTTGGTAAATTCTACCTATCTTTAGTTTAAGACCACAAAATTCAAAAGTCTTCTTTATTTTCTTAATCTTCGTGCAAGTTAAAATTAGACAAACAAATTGAATGGAGGGAGTAGTATAATAAGCTTATAAGGAACTTTTGACTATAGAGTTGTAATGTATGTTCCTAACTTCTAAACAACACTTTCTGGCTTATTATCTGTTTATCCTTTAAGCGCCCTCAACATTTGAAAGCATATTTTGGCACCTCTGATTGGTTACTTACTGTCACAAAGCTTAATCAACTTATTGTGAGTTACAACATTGACTTTGCAGATAAAGACTCCTACTGGTAGTCGATTTACACAAATTCTTTCTGTTGGAATTGGTGGTTCAGCACTTGGACCACAATTTGTGGCTGAGGCATTGGCTCCCGACAACCCTCCTCTGAAGGTAATTGGTAGTTGTGTTCAAAGATCAGTGGTTGTTCTGTTTTGAAACTTGTGGTAAACTGGGTTCACTCTTTTAGCGGTAAAATATTAAGGCGTTTTACCAAATTTTCCTCACCTTCAAATCTTGTGAGAACAAAAGAAGAATAATTCTTTTCAGTCAGTTTCCTGTATCAAGCGTATTTCTCAACACGTTGTGAATACCTATATCATTAAATTTCCAGTACTTCACCATCTAATGTGCACCGTTGATTAAATTAGTTGTTTGTTCAACGTTGTAAATTTGGCTTAGAAGTTTCTATGTTTACTTTATCTAGCATCACGATCAATGTCGTAAAACATTTTGTCTTGCCAAAACTGGTAATGCACAACATCAAAGCCAATGCACGTGACTTGACTTAACCCTATCCGTTCTTCTTGCATCTGTAGTGATCATGATGATATTGTTCTCTTATTTGATGTGTCAAGCACTAATGAATTTCTCCATTGAACTGTCTTCCTCTCATTAACAGTGTAAATCATGTCAAACGATGCAAAAGAACTTGTGCAGAAAACTTAGAGATGAGATATTTAAATATAAATTGTCTTTTACATAGTTCATAATAAATCTGCGCGGTGCCTTTCCTTATTGTATACATGTGTATTTCTCTTGCTTACCTTTTTATCTGTTTCTCTCACATCTCTCTCACTCTCTCTCTGTCTATACCATGCTTTATCATCTCTTGGCAGATAAGATTTATCGACAACACAGATCCAGCAGGCATTGATCATCAAATTGCGCAACTTGGCCCTGAGCTGGCTTCAACACTTGTTATTGTTATTTCAAAGGTGGTTATGCGTCTAGTTTCTGGTTTTTTTTTCCTTAGCAAAAATAGAGAATCTCTTTTGATAGCTGAGAAATCTCCAAGGGCTAGTGGCGCACAGTTCGAAACACGGTGGATAATGAGCCAACTCCTCTACTCTCCTCCACTTAAACTGTGCTTTTGTCTGCGGCAGGATTCGAACCCGTGACGTGCAACTAACCAACACATCATATGTTGCACTCTTACCACTATGCCAAAGGCCTGTGGCTGCATAAATAGAGAGTTTTCTGATGCTCTTTTTGATCTTTTTATGTTACTTAGAGTGGAGGCACTCCAGAAACCCGAAATGGCTTGCTAGAAGTTCAGAAGGCCTTTCGTGAAGCTGGCCTGATATTCGCAAAACAGGTTTTGACCTCAGGTTCTTTTTTCTGCTTTCATATTTTTCGCCATAATGTGGAGTAGCTTTCTGATGAGTATCATAATTAGTTAAGCAAATGATTGTCCTCTGGAAGAGAGTTAAAAAAATAATGACTGGTTTACCCATGTTTAATCAGCATCTACTGGTTCAGGAATTTTAGTAGGTCTATGAAAAGTTTCTGCTTGGTCTGTTATCCTCTGGTTCTGTCTTCGTGTTCACTCTCCATTATAGTATTCATTGCAGGCTCTGCATAGCATTTTTCTTAAATAGTTCTCATCAGAGTGTTGTCGAAGGTGTGCTTAAAGCGCGCTTAAGCCCTGAAACGAGGCATCAAACATGCTGAGCGTTTCGCTTCGCTTAGCAGACGCTTCAGTGTCATCATCAAGGCTCTAAAGCATACTTTCCTTGCCAATGAGTGTAATCCTGAACAAATGACACCAAATAATTGATATGTCACTTTATCACATTTTTTTCAATTCTTTTTTGTCCATATATTTGTTATTCATGCTTATAATTATTAGTCTTGGACTACAACAACAACACCAACACCAACAACAACATACCCAGTATATTCCCACCAAGTGGGGTCTGGGAGGGTAAGTGTACGCAGTCCATACCACAACCTCAGAGGTGAGATGATGAGGCTGTTTCCAATAGACCCCGGCTCAAGAAAAAGCAGTCTAGAAAAGAAATGATTATTAGTCTTGGACTACACATCCATATTTGTATTTTTTTTCCTCCATTTGGTCCTTCCTTCAATAAATTCTACGCTTTATTTGCACTTTGTGCTTATAGCCCCAAGGGACCTTAGAGTTTTTTTGCGCTTTACGCATTTGATAGCACTGGGTCTCATTGTTGCTTACTTCCATTCACGTGCAGGGTGTTGCCATTACACAAGAGAACTCATTGCTTGACAACACTGCTAGAATTGAGGGTTGGTTAGCCAGATTCCCTATGTTTGATTGGGTGGGTGGAAGAACCTCTGAAATGTCTGCAGTTGGTTTACTTCCAGCTGCACTTCAGGTTAGACACTCCTAAAGTCACATTTCTAATCTCAGTCTGTTTATATATCATTCACTACTTTAAACTAAGCAAACATCTCGAACAATTCTAGAAGAAAGAATATTTCATGTAACTCTCACGAGTTTCAGAAATTCAAATTTATTTGCGTAAATGAAATGTGATGATTGGTGTGCTATTGTCTATATCAAATTAATTTATACAACCTCCAGAACTCTTAAAACTTCTAATTTACCATGCATGTATTATTTAAGTAGGACAACACTTGTTATAAATCCAAGGTCAGCCAGACTTTGTCGCATAGAATGAGATACAGGGAATTATTTCGTCTTGTCTTAGAACATTTGTATCACATTATGCCTCATATATTCTTTCACTCCAGGGAATTGATATTAGAGAAATGCTGGCTGGTGCTGCATTGATGGATGAAGCAAACAGGACCACTGTGGTATGACTATATGGCCTTTTTCATGTTCTTTTGGCATATAGAAGTCGAGTCTTTTGCATTTGAATTTTTGAGAATAACTAGAAAATCTTCCAAGTACATACGATTGAAATTAATTTCTTTCTAGAATTATATGAGCTATAGTTTCTTTTTTGGCTGACTTCAGGAATAAATAAGATGGGCCATATTTTCTTTTACTTCAAGAATCTTTCTTTGATTTGTACTTGAACAAATTGATGATTGCTATTGCGCCGATTTATTATTTGTCATCAGGTTCGGGATAATCCGGCAGCGCTACTTGCTTTGTGTTGGTACTGGGCAACTGATGGAGTTGGATCCAAGGTCTGGTTCACCTTCAGGTTTGTGGTTGTGATGTCGGAGGAGCATATAGTAGTGTGTTTGACCATGCGGATATGCTGTTTTTGTGTTGCAGGATATGGTTGTCCTCCCATACAAGGACAGTTTATTACTATTCAGTAGGTATTTACAACAGCTTGTCATGGAGTCTCTAGGAAAAGAGTTTGACCTGGACGGTAACCGGGTATATTCCCATAGTTCCCAGGCTTTTAATTTTGTTTAATTAAACCACACAGAATAGATGCATTTCCACTTGCTCATGTAACCATACATGCATCAACTCAGTCAACCACTTCTCATAAAAGGAACCCTGTAAATTACTTCTTGTCTTTAGATATTTTGTGGTCACTATAAATGAAAACAATTTGCCTAGTGGAACATAATGTGATTCTGCTCCATTTAAATCCTTTAATATCTGTTGTGTACTTGTCCTTTGTCCACTTTTCTATGCTGTTAATAGGTCAGTTATGAGATCTATCTCCCTTCGTTCACTAATTTAGATCGTTGACAGAATTTCAGTTGTGAATAAGATTTCCTGATGTTTATGTTTTTTGCCATTCACAGGTAAATCAAGGGATCAGTGTTTATGGAAACAAAGGGAGTACAGATCAGCATGCGTAAGTTTAGATTGTGCTTTTCACTTATCACTATAGAAAAATAAACAAGAGAATGAGAAAAAAGTGGCTGGTGTACTTTTATGAAGTTTGTTTAAGTATTTGCTGACCTGTCATCGTTTCACCGTAAATTTATTTTCCTCTTTTTCTTGTTTCCAGCTATATTCAACAACTCCGAGAAGGCGTGCACAATTTCTTTGCAACATTTATTGAAGTATTGCGTGATAGGCCCCCTGGTCATGATTGGGAGCTTGAACCTGGTGTTACTTGTGGTGACTACCTCTTTGGAATGTTACAGGTTAGTTCTTCTAATAGTGTAGTTTAGTGGAGAGATCGGAAGGGGGAGTGGAATGTCTAGCGCAAAAAAGACAAGGTGTTTCTAGAGGTTTCGTTCAGTGAGAGGGTGAATGCTCTATAAACTGACCTACTATGCATTTTATATTGATAAAGAGAAGATAAGAGTACTGGTAATTGAGATGATACAATCTTTTAGCATTTTCCCTGTCTAAAAGTAACAAGTTGCTGGTTAATTTGTAAAAGAATTTGAATAGTCTCCTGATTAAAAAAAAGGTTTGAATTGTCTAGGCACTGTGAAGGAATTCCCGGCTTTTCGTACACTCAATAAACTTGTCAGTACCTTGGTAATGACGTGTGTCAACAAAGATTTACCTTACCAAAAGAAATTTTTGTGAAAGTTTGACCCGAGCCTTTTAATAGAATCACACGGCTTGTGATTTGTGTTACATACTTTTTAGCTTACACAGTTACGATCTTTTCTCCTTTTCTGTTCCTTTTCCTTGCTATTTGTAGCTTTATTCAAAAGGTTGATCCATGCTTGGCAGGGAACAAGGTCGGCTCTGTATTCAAACGATCGGGAGTCCATCACAGTCACTGTGCAGGAAGTGACGCCTAGATCTGTTGGAGCTCTAGTAGCACTCTATGAGCGAGCTGTTGGGCTTTATGCTTCACTTGTCAACATTAACGCTTATCATCAACCTGGTATTTCCTTTATCCTTTTGTTCCTCATATGGACTTCAATTAGAGCTAAATGCTGATGCTTGTTTATGCAAACCATCTCTAATTAAAACCAAAAGTCTTTGTCTAATATCATCGTAATTAGATAAGACTTACAGATGAGGGATGTCATATTGGCTAACTGGTTCAATTGGTTTTGTGGCCCACTACATTTTTTTTTTTTTTTTTGTGTCAAATCTCCCAAGTGATATTTATATTTACATGTAAGTGTGGTCATTTTCTTCTGTTCAAATTGTAAAGGGTGGTTAGTTCAACCATTTCCTTTTGGCTAATTCAATTGAAGTTAATTTATGTCCTATTCACGCAAGGCCAACTAACATCTATTATGTTGTCAGGTGTGGAAGCTGGGAAAAAAGCTGCTGGAGAAGTTCTTGCGCTTCAAAAGCGTGTCCTTCAAGTACTTAATGAGGCCAGGTATGTTGATGAGATCTTGGTTCTCATTGCTCTTGCTTGGGTTGAACAATACTGATGCAAAAAATTTTTCCTTCAAGTTCTCTCTTTGGTGAGATGGCAGCTATTAACTATGTTATTTCTTTCTCCAGCTGTAAAGAACCTGTTGAACCACTTACTCTAGAGGAAATAGCTCACCGTTGCCATTGTGAAGAAGATGTAAGATCCTTCTCTTTATGTCGTCCTTCATTTTTTTCGTTATTTACACATACAGTAGGATGCATATTACTGACTGCCCTTTGGAATTTGGCAGATTGAAATGATCTATAAGATTATTGCACACATGGCTGCTAATGACAGAGCTCTTATTGCCGAAGGTAGTTGTGGTTCTCCTAGGAGCATAAAAGTTTATCTTGGGGAGTGCAATGTTGACGAGTTATATGCCTAGATCTTGCATTAAACATTCTTATGTTTCTGCATACATATGAGAAATACGTATGTGCCCGAGATAGGGTCCGGCCTTGTGGTGGCTGATTATTGGGGATTCCTAACTGCTGTTAAGAGATAAAAGTCCATTTTTTTCCTTTTCAAAGCACCATGTTCACATATATTAGCTGTATCAGAGAGCATATTTGCTCCCCCGTAATCAAATAAATTTCAGAAAGCTGAGTTTGTAGACGTTACTCTTGTTTATAATTTCCTTTCTTCACTCTCTTTTATCTTATTGATTCGACATTCATGCTAGTAAAACCAACCAAATTCTGGTGGTATATTGTGAAACTTGGCATTCTATTGGTACTGTCGTGATCTTGGCCTGAACTTGGTGCAGAAAAATAGTTGGTCTGTAAGAGGTGGAATCTTCATAAAGATATCTTAGCTCGTGGTCCTGCCCCATTTAAGAATACTACGCTTGTCCTTTATCGGTTATGCAAGGGTCTCCAAAGGGGCGGCTCCACTCACTGCCTTAACGCTTTGGGTTGGATTCTCAGATTCTTTCGCGAATCATATGTTTTGTAGTCCTTTTCATTACTGTGGGTGGTACCAGGGACCAGTGAGTTGGTCTATTCCACTTTAAATTGTGCTTCTTGGCTGCACCTGCTGTAGAAAGAGACCAAATTGTTCTGAGATTCTGCTCTGCTCACCAAATATTTATTGGGAAAAGACCCACAAGTCCAACCAAACCAATAAAGAGAAAAAATATCTTGCAATGCTGAGAAATATACTCAACTAGGAAAGTACTATTTTCGTCATAACTTTTTACTCTTGCATTTCTTCCAAATCATGTTTAAAAAATGTTTTTCTTGAGTCGAGGGTCTATCGGAAGTAATCTCTCTACCCTTGTGGGATAAGATCTGCGTACACCTAATATCCCGAGACCTCACTTTATGTTGTGTTAGGAAACTAGTTGACCCTCAAGTAGTCAATTGCAAAAAAGCTGGAAGTCAGTATCAGTTCTAAAAGTAATTGATCCTGTGAGTCACTTGGTACTTCAATCAACAAGTTGGATTGATAGTGATTGAATGTGTTCTTTTTCCATACTGATAATCGCCTAACTATCAAGTTACATAACAAATAATGGCGGAGCCAAAATTTTCGTCAAGTGGTTTAAAATATGAAGTAAACAAACGAAGAAATTCAAGGGTTTCAACATCTACAGTATACATGCAATAAGTATATTGTCGTGATCTCTTTTCTCCTGGTGATTCAAAATATGCTGACTCAATTACTTTGAATTTGCAATACAAATGTCTTCTAAAAATAAAGCGCTACACAACTTTCTTGATAGATTTTTTATATCTAGAGTTTGAACTCAGAACCTTTGATTATTACTGACGTATTTCACTATACCTCTCGTGGGGTGATGCTACTCGATTAACTTGTTAATAACTGTTTCTTGCCATGTTGGAGAAATGATTAAAGGATCTTTAATTTAAACACAGAGAAGTTTATAGGCTCCTTTGGCAACAATAGGCAACAAACAAGAAGGAATAACGTGCAGAGACAAATAAAGATGTTCCAATTCTAACACATCATAGTACATGAACAACTGCCTCAGTCCCACTGCAATTTTCAGCTGATCTTCACACAGTCAGAATATTTTCTCAACTAAGTATAGCAAAATACACACACACACCAAAAGCTTAATTAAAGACTGGCAAGTTGCTGAATGTTAATGGGATAAACAACATCAGGACCACCATTAAAAGCTTTCCTTGCAAACAAGATGTTGACTGCCTCTGTTGGGTGAAATGCATCCCAAAATATGTATTGATCCCTATTTGGACATGGTGTTTGCATTGGCAGACATGTTATTTGTCCTCTGTTTCTCCCTATCCCACAGCATCCTCGGTTTATTACGCTAAATCCTGCAACATCATTCAAAGAGTTGGGAAAAAAAGTTTATTACTAACATCTTATCGTTTCCTTTTGCAATTTAATCTACTTATTCGTTTGCTCTCTCTCTCATTCTAGATGTTCAATCATAGGCTATAAGATTTTTTTGTCCATGTCGAGCTATTTACACTCGTCTCAATGTGGGAAAAATAGCTAAGAAAAATTTGCTTACCATATCGTCTGTAATTGGTAAGGAGATCTTGGAACATGTTCTTAATGTCAATGTAGATGAATTTGGAACCAGGAAGATTGACATTTAAGTTGCTAAGCATTGCCTTGACATTATTACTGAATGGAAGAATAAGCTGATTCACTTCTTCTGAGCACACATTTGTATTACTTTGTGCAAGAATGCTTGGAATGCAACCCATTAGTCCTACTCCACCAATCACAAATTTTCTTGCTCCAAGATTATACAATCTCTGAAAATTTCAAAGATAAATTTTATCCATTCACCTGAAAGTAAAAGGGTAGCCCGGGGCACTAAAGCGCCCGCTATGCGCAGGATTCGGGGAAGGGCCCGACCACAAGGGTCTACTGTATGCAGCCTTACCTTGCATTTCTGCCAGAGGCTGTTTCCAAGGCTTGAACCCGTGACCTACTGGTCACATGGAGGCAACTTTACCAGTTACCTGAGTGAAAAAAAAAATTAAAGAAAAAAATACTACTTGTAATAATCTTACAGTAAGTTGTTGGGTATACTGCTGAACCAAGAGATTGGCATATTGCTGAGCATTATAACGATTCTTAGTGTCATAATTAGGCATAAGGTAATTGTTGAGGTAGTCATTACTTCCCATTCCCACAAAGAACATGCATTTTGCTAATGCTTGTGCCACATCTGGTGCACCAAGATTATCTGTTATCTGATCAAGTGTGCTCTCGAAGTTTTTTATTTGCTGATTGAACGGGATGCGTCCAACCTGGAAAAAAATCAAATTATTAAACTACATATTAATCTGTTTACATATTTATGGAATATTAGATACTAGAGGAATATTAATTATGCTTAATGAGTACTCTGAAATTACAAAGTTCTTAGGTAGGTACTAGTCTTATAGCAGTAGTAACTATGATGTTTATTTGGTCAAATGTGTGCTGCTTCTAAATTAATGAACCAATGCAAGTCTGCAGCCCTTATAAGTTTGGTTTCTACCTATTGCAATAAATTGTCCCAAATTATACATGAGGTTGGCTTTCTTCATAAGATCCCTAAGCATTATATTTACCAATTTCTTTGTTTTTTAACTCATACTAGTTGTTTTTGGCGTGCAGTTGACTTGGCATATACATATAAATTAATCTCTTCTATCCCTGGAAAGTACATATACACTTTCAATAACAACGTACCCAGTAAAATCTTACATGTGAAGTCTGGGGAGGGTAAAATGTACGCACACCTTACCACTAGCTAGGGGAGGTAGCAAATCAAGGTACGGAGAAAAAGTACACATACACTTGCATTTTGGAAATACCTTGAGGTAATAATGAAGTTATTTTATAGTAAAGAAATTGTAATCCCTCATGACAAAAAATTTCGAGTTTAATTTTGTGATCATGTTATACTCCATATAAATACAATTTCTCCATTAGATTGTTTATTATTTTGGATAGGAGAGAAGGAGTGCTAGTGTATGTAAGAACTTACAAAGTTCCTGCCAGTATTATCAAGAATTCCAGCAGCAGCAGAGGCATAGTTCACTCCAAAGCGCATTTGGTCTCCCGAAGAAGCTTGTGTGTGTGCTGGAATGAGTGGTAGTCCTAGTAGTTCAGCTATACATGCAAACGTTTAATTCAATTTCTTGCATCTTTAAAAAACTTTCTAATCTTCAGCTTAAGTACATGATTATAACAACAACAACAACATACCAAGTAAAATTCCACAAGTGAGGTCTGGGGAGGATACAATGTACGCAGACCTTACCACTACCTCGGAGAGGTAGAGAGGCTGTTTTCGAAAGACTCTCGGATCAAGTGTAGCAAATCCAGGTATAAAGAAGAGGAAAATAGTGAAGGGAATATGACAACTAACAAGGGAACAGTGTAAAATCTACCAGAAAAATATAATCAGCCACAAAATAGTGCGATAATCGAAACAAAATAAACAACAACAATGATAGATATCTACGGTTAAACCCTAAGCTACCATACTACAACTAGCGCACCACAACACTCCTACCTGATTTAACTTCTACTCTAATACGCGTCCTCCATATCCCCTATCTAAGGTCATATCCTCAGTAACCTGAATATATATGTGTCATGTCCTGTCTAATCACCTCTCCCCAATACTAGCTTCTTAATAACTAGCTAGAAATAAGCTTATACACTACATAGCTTCAAGACAAATATGAAGTAAAAGAGTAGGAAAATTATGAATATGTTGATAGAGATGAGCAAATAAATGTGTGTTTACCAATTTCATCAACCATAGTGTAACCATTGGAGAAACGACCAGTAGGTCCACCATCAAAATCAATACCATAAGGGAAATAGTTGGCCTTTGCAAAAGATGGCAAGTTATTATTATTGCCATTGTCAATCAAAGAGTCTCCAAATATAAACATGGCAGGAACCAAAGACCTCCTATTGCCCTCTCCTGCATCTGGTGCTAATGCATCTTGACAAGTTGCAACATTCACCCACAAAAACACCACAAATATTATTGTCCAAGAAGTTATCCTAAGCTCATCAGCCATTTTCCTGTGTTATTCTTTTTTATTGATGATGCCAAATGAAAGGGAGTGAAAGGGTTTATAAACATGCAGTGGTGGTTGGAGAAGAGTGAATGCTTTCACCAGTAAATTGCTTTATTTTTTTGAGGCGAGTTTAAATTTTGTGTACTATCACTACATCACTTTTTTACACTATCAAGTAATTTTAAAGATAAATATAATAATTTGCTTAAGTGATATTATTTATTTACCTTTTTTTAATAATAATGCAATTTACAGAAAAGTAAATAACTTTAAAGGAAAATTGATTCCTATGTAAACGCTAACCCAAATAATTTCCTTGTCTTGGTAACGAAATTATTTCCTTATCTAATAGGAGTATTGTTTACAATTGTAAGTCTTTTTATGAACCTCAAAAATTTGTTGACCTCATAACAAGTAATTCTTCAAATGCCTCATATATCGTGAACTTTGGAGGGTTTTTTTTGTTTTTTTTTTCTGTTTAATGGCAAATCCTCGTGCATTTCTAAAAGTCATATTTTTCGTTCTCAAGTATCTAAAGGATCACTGTATCTTAAAGTGTTTGTTATACTTTCTCCAATATTTGCCATGCACTTTATGTTATTGGATAGAACTTCTTGAATTGAAGTTTATTTAGGTTAGTGTTGATTATAATTGTTAAAATAAAAGTATCTTAGATTACAAACTAAGAGTGAAAAATATTAATATATACTTAAAATTTTATATAAAGACATGTGAAATTATAATTTTTAAATAGATATTTATATAGTTGGTTTAGTCTTAATTACTTTGACTTAAAATCAAAATCAAACCAAATTAAAAGGTGTTGATTTTTTCTTCATTGATTCAGTTTGATTTGATTTTTTGATTTTTCGATTTTTCACAACCACACTAGGTGGAAGATGAGAAAAAGCAAAGAGAGACCAAAAAAAAAATCTAAGGAAGAGACGCTCCAGCAAAAGTCTTCCATGAATATGGGGGATTGAGGAAGAAACCGAAGTTTATGGTGGTAAAAGAACCTAAGAGGGAAATCATCAACAATTTTTTTGACAAAGAGAAATCATCAACAATTTGAGACCACGAAAGAGGGAGATTTGAAAGAAAGAGACAAAGAGAAAAAAAAAAATTACTCCCTTCGTCGAACAATAGTTGTTCACTATTAACTTGACACACAGGTTAAAAAACAATAAACAATAGGAAAATTTTACTATATCACCCTTTGAATATAATAAATTTAATGCCTTGGAAAATGCATTTAGTGATGAATAGTATTTAATAACAAGGGTAAAATGGGTAGAAAAGGGTAATTTATTTATTGATTTTTCAAACTGGATAAGTATTATTGGACATCTATTTTTAGTATAGTGGACAAATATTGTTGACAAAGGAAGTACTATAAAAGTTGGTAACCTGCTATAGTTGGTAAGCATTACCTGATGGTGTAAGAAGTGATACACTGACGGTGAATAAAATTTTTAAAAAATTACTTAATCATGTCAATTATTGGATAACAGTAGATAAATCTCTTGAGTAACATATATATTAGTAATTGATAATCTAAAAGAAATATTAACATTTTAATTTTCACTTTATTTACTGTTTTTTTGCCCTGTCTTTTTGAGTTGACTTCTTTATACCACCAATTCTGTACATATTCCAAAACCAGGAAAGTTGAGAAGGAGTTATTAGTTGAGGAAATAAGAGTAATAAGTGCTAAGGTGAATATAGAGCTAGTTGTCTCTAAAGTAGTGTTTCTATGAAAATAACATAACAAGCCATTGGTTCCTTTGGGCAGCAGCTGTTTCTCTTCATTTACTTAGGCTCCATTGGCAGCTGAATTAAGTGCATGCAGATGGCAAAACACACACTCAGAAATGAATGTGCATGCATAGAAAGATTATTAATTTGGGTACTGTTGGGACAGTTGGAGAGGCTTGGCTTTGTATTTATTGCTACTAGTAATCTTTCTTTCACTTATCTTCATGGGAAATCGTTCTATATATTTATTTATTTATTTAAAGATTACATGTAAAACTTGTGAAAAATATTAAAATTGATTTTTTTGAAATATAATAAATTATTTTAGAATAGCCTAGTGTAGTATCTAGGATAATCATCTTAAAGAAATATCAAGATAATTCTAGGCAGAAAAATCTTGAAAGTTATAGTGTAATATCTTTGATATGTGTTAGAAATGTGTAGATGTTCTAGAAAGTTAGATACTTGTAGTAAGTCATAAAATAGTCTAAATCTCGTAATATCTAGAATCATCCATTGTACATTTGTAAATAACCCAATACAAATTAATTCAAGTAGTCTTCTTCCAAGTTCTCCTGTCTAATATATTTTCATAGCTTTCTCTTCTTTAGTTGAATCTTCCGATCATAGTTCACGATCTTGGGCTAGCAAAAGGTTTCCTAATTATACCTTTCTTCTGCTATTCTCTACAAAACTCTACTTAGTAATAAGGGTGGTATGATACGGTATTTGAAATTTTGGTACGGTAATTTTGGTATTCGATTTTTAAAAATACTATACCATTACCATACCATGTTAATTTGGTATGATTCGATATTTTAATGTTCGATTTCAGTATTTTGCGGTATGGTAATCGATAACTATAGGTTGTTTAACTTCAATAATATATACTCGTGTAATAGAGTATTTTGACTTCGATTTTTACTAACACACTACACATGTAGAAATATATATCTATACTATATTAAAAGTGTGAAGGGTCTTATAAATGTTGTTTGAACTTTTTATCCTTCATTAAAAGACTCTACTTTAAATAAAATCGTCCTTTCAATTTGCCTAATAATATTTAATTAATAATTAAATATTTAGGACGTCAAACCCAACTAAAATCGAATTCTTATTTTTCCTCTTCTTTTTTTTTTTTAATTTTAAAAAAGACCATGAAGTCTATTTTGTATTAAATAAAAGGAAAGCAAAAGTCTATCAAGAACTAAAAAAGGTACAGAACGTCTTTAAACAATAGACAAAAGCTAAAACTCTTATTTACCATATAGCTAATTAAATAACTAATTATTGTATTCATTTTTACTATTTAAACAAATATCATATTTAGTGTAACGTTTAAATTCATTAAAGTGAAGTACACGCGCGAGGCGCGTACACCTAAACTAGTTCAAAAAAAAGTACAAACAACTCCTTTTGTTATTTTACCCTTTATCCTAATCTTTTATAATACTATCCTTATGCCGTACCCTATTTTTCTTATAAGTTTATCTTTCAAATTAGTGATGTATAACATTATGCAATGAAAGAATACATACAATCTAATCAAATATTATATTAATTAAAACAATACAATATAGAACAATTCAACACAATATAATATAATACGTTGTATTATGAATAATATACTTCTTTCGTTTTAAGAAAGTGTCATTTTAATAAAAATTACGTTCAAGTGTCATTTTAATAAAAATTACGTTCATCGTGAAATCAATAAATATAGAGAAATCAAAAAAGTCTCTTAAAAATTTGAAAATTGACACTATTTAGTAGATGGAGTATGGTATGAGGATGTAGTTGAAATACCACATATGTTGGCACATTTTTTTTTTTGGGGGGTGGGGTGGGGGCTAAAGAGAGAACTTATTTTGAAACGGATCAGTATGGTTGTTCACAATTCACATTACAACGTTCGACTCCTCTTCGTGTTTCCTTCTCCCTCACCATTTGTACTTGTTCAGTAGTTCCCTTTTCTTCACACAAAAACCCAAACAAAAACTAATAAAAAAGGACAGTGATGACTGATGAAGCAACACTCTTTGCTTCCTTAAAAACTACAACGTTTTAGCAGTTAAAGTGGGTGATAAATCTTTGCTTCTTCTGGGTATTCATTAATTTTTTGTTTACTACTACTACTACTATCACATTTTGGTATTTGTTGTATTTTTTTGTTGTTTTGCTTGTAGCTAGTTAAGTTGATGCATTGTGATTTTCTCTTAATGGTTTTTTTTTTTGTTTCTTTAATTATACAGGTGATTAGAGAAGCAGATGTTCACTGAGGGTCTCGATAGCAACGCCCTAAAGTGGGTTAGAGAGGTCTCATTTCTGTAACCTTTTAGATTTTTGTCTTTTGATTCTATATTCGTTTGTTTTTGACTTTTATCTATGTGGGGTTTCCCCATTTTCTTGAAATTTGAATTTTACTGATATTTATCTTCTGATTCTATATGGGTTTGTTTTTTAGGGTCTTTATCTTTAGCTATGTGGGGTTTCCCCATATTCTTGAAATTTGACTTTTATTCTATATGGGTTTGTTTCTGTTTGTTTTTTAGGGTCTTTATCTATGAGGGGTTTTCCCATATTCTTGAAATTTGGATTTTGTAACGTCAGATTTTCTTTTGTCCTGTTGTGGGAGTTATTTTGGATTTTCAATTTTGAAATTGAGCAAATGATGTGATGTTTATGGAGTGGTTGATTCTTGATTTTTGTTGTGTAATTTGAAAATTTGAACTTGGACATCAGCAAATGATGTGATGTATATGAAGTGGTAGATTCTCGATTTTTTGTTGCTGTCGTTGAAAATTTGAACTTGAAATTCAGGGTTCTGGGCTACAGACAAAGGAAGTTCCTTACTCTATTTTAATCGAAAGATCAAGAATTGATCCAATTGGCAGCATGAGAAATGGGGGGCGTAATGTTGGACTTCCTTCGCCTTCGAAATTCAAGAGTGGCCATCTTTCAGGGGTTATTCCTGCATCTAAAGTTATACCTGGAGATTTAGATGAAAGTGCATCAGTTTCTAATAATGACATGATCACTGATTCGGAAGAGGAGGTTTACGGGGGGAGATACTCGCTGGATTCATCACCACATGATGATAGAGTTCCTAGTACTACTGCAGCCACTCAGAGATACTACAATCTCCCACCAAGGCGTGGTGCTGTGCAGTATGCAAGTGACAGTATGTACTCTGATGATGTTGGTTCATCTATGGAGACATTGGGGAGAGGTCGTGGATATGTGGTCGACAGATTGATAAGAGGTGCTGAGGAAGAATCTTCTGATTCTGCTGCAAGCTCTGAGTTCTCCTCCACCCAAGTGGGGACAACTAATGGAACAGTTCCCCGATCAGCAAATTATGCATCTGAAGGGTATAGGAAACAAGACTCAGAAGGTATTAATTTCTTTAGCTATGTTTTGAATTGAGTTTCCAATTGTTTAAATAATATATTTTTTGAAAATGGAATTAGCTTTAGAACTTGATTACATTGAATTATGCTATGATCTTATTATCCAAAATTGAAGCAGTCATTCAAAGATATCCTTTAAGGAATGTAGTGCTCGCCACTAATGGTTGTCATAAGGTTGTCTGAATGTGCTCTTATGTGATGTCTTCATCTGCACTCTTACTTTAGATTCTGTGTGTTGCTATTTCTAAGAAATAAATCTTAATTTTTATCTTCCACGACTTGAGATTATGTGACTATTTAGCAATAAAAGGTGTGGCCTAATGTTCAATGAAGTGGTTAAGAACCATGAGGTCTCGGGTTCAAATCCCACCGGAGACAAAAATACTAAGTGATTTCTTCCCATCTGTCCAGGCCTTGATGGACAAAGTTACTGGGTACCTGTACTGGTAGAAGGTACCCCATGAAGTTAGTCAAGATGCGTGCAAAATGGCCGGGACACCATGGTTATAAAAAAAGAGAGATTTTGTGGCTATTTACTTTTTTTTTTTCCTGACAAGGAATTGTTGACAATATACTAAAAAAAAGGATCATTAGCTATCTGAGAAAATAACTGTTTCACATATATATGACTTAGAATTCCTCAACTAGGTATTGTAGTTCTGAGTTTTGCATTTGCAAAGTTTTCAATTGACTTCCATTTTGTTTTTTGTTTTCCATTTTGTTTTTTGTTTTATGATGTCTTTTTATACTATTTTGTCCTGAGCCGGGGGTCTATCGGAAACAACCTCTCTACTTCATTCTGAGGTAGTGGTATGGACTGCGTACACTTACCCTCCCCAGACCCCACTTTGTGGGAATATGCTGGGTATGTTGTAAAGTTTTCAATTGACTTAAAACTAAGATTTACTGGTGAACTGATTATGTTATACCAATGGTTATGAATGCCTTCTGCATTCAGACATTATCTTGAAGATGAAAAATTGTGGGGACAAAAAATCCAAATATTTTATGCATGAACGTGTTCAATCCTTTTCTTGATAAAGATGATAATTATATTAATAATGGAAAAATCATTATGTGTACAAGCAGTATACCATAGAGAATCTACAACATAATATGATTGTCTATGTTCGGCGAATGACACCCAGTCTTCTTAGACTTCTATACAACAACAACAACATACCCAGTGTATTCCCACAACGTGAGGTCTGGGGAGGGTAAAGTGTACGCAGTCCATACCACTACCTCAGATGAAGTAGAGAGGCTGTTTCCGATAGACCCCCGGCTCAGAACAGATAACAGTAGAACAAGTAGAAAACATAAAAACAAACAGCAAAATGGGGTAACACACCACTAGGTAAAAGAAACAAAACACCCACGGCGTAATGCTTCTTAGACTTCTATACAAACAGGAATTTAGTAGGTGCACCAATAAGAAACTAGGAATGATAGGCTATTCCTCAAATATACATGTTTTTCTCTATATCTTCAAAAGCTCTCCTATTTCTTTCCTTTCATGGGACTCACATGTGCCAAGGTTGAGACATCCCTCGCTCTTCAACTTCTCTTCCTTCTTCTGAGCCTCCTTCACTGTGCTGGACATTGTTCATTGCAGCCTGAGCCATCTCAAAATCTTACAGCACAAGTGGGTTGTCACCTGCAATGTAAAAGGAGGTGGTCACATTCACATGAAGCACCAGTCGACATATGTAATCCTTCTTTTTCTCAAATTTTCAGCTGTCAGGTTTTGCTAGACAAGTAAAAGAGCACGCTTTTCAAACTGAGAAATGTGAGCAGTTCAATTTAAAATGATCACCAAGGCTGATTAGCTATTATTGATGGCTATGGTTTCCTTTTCCACTTTGCAGAATGTTTCCGAGTTCAATTTAAATTGATCTACTTGTGCAATGGATTTTTTCTCATGTACTACGTGGTTACTCATATCTTCTACAGAACATAGACACTCTCTTGTGAAGCTAATTCAATCACTTTCAGGATATGACCTCTGGTAATTAACAGAAGAAGGTCGCTTCTGATGAAGATGTTCCCAGTGCACCTCCATTTTGCAGTTCTGCTGCTGAAATCAAAGAAGTTGATGAACGGATCCCTGCCCCTAGAACAGCTAATGTGCAATCTATGGCAGAAGATAGTGGTCTCTCAACTAAGGCAGATAGTAACATTTTTTCTGGCATAAACCACCAGGTCAAAGTTCCAAATCATTCTGACTCACCTGTGAGGTTTGTTTATGAACTAGTTACAAAACCTAAAGCTATATCTTTTACGCGGGCCTTAGTGCCTTTCTTCTTTGAAAGCACAATACTTCCTGAATTTCAGCTTATATCTGCTTACACCTGTTTTTAGGATGACTGCTGCTGCTGCTGAAAGTGGAGAGCCGTCGGGTTCTTATCCCGCTCGCCTTCCAACTTTTCATGCCAGGTACCTTCACTGGTAACATAAACAAATTTACAATGTATAGTTACTCTTCCAGTATTATCAATGATGATTTTCTGTCCAATACAGTGCATTGGGTCCATGGCATCGCGTGCTCGCATATGATGCGTGTGTTCGGCTTTGCCTGCATGCTTGGGCTAGGGGTTGCATAGAAGCTCTGATGTTTTTGGAAAGTGAATGTGCTCTCTTAAGGAATTCATTTAGGTCAGTCTCTTCTCCTGTTCCACGCTATTGAGCAGTTGCTGTGATCTTTTCTGGCTTTAGTGTCATTTTGAGAAGAAGTCTACAACAAACACTGAAAGTTACCGGTTTCAAAAAAAAAAGTCTATAACAAACACTGATATGATTTGTAGCATCCTATCTTTTTCTTACATTTAGTCATGCAGAGATGATAGTTTTAGGTTTTTCTAGCTCCATCCCGCTGTGTTACAAATACAATTATTCTTATTCTACAAGTAAAGAAGCTTTCTGGAGTCTTATTAACCTCTCAAGGAAGTAGCTGGGTAATTTACAAATGCTTGTTGATCACAAGTATGAGTTCATCTTGTAGAAAAATAGAACTTGAATTCTTGGGTATGTTGTTGTTGTTGTTGAATGTTCAGACATTCTATTTGTCTAACTTCTGTTTTGTCCCATTTTTTTTGAGAGCATGTTTGAACTTCTTTGTTGCTTGTCATCAACCTGTGATATGTTTCCTTGATCATATCTGTGTTTTTCATTAATTTAGGAATTTTGATTGTTAATTAGTTTTTTTAAAGTTATTTTCTTGATTGAAGTTCACTAATTCTTGAAGGGTTCTGTTGTAATACTATCATTTTTCTTCTAAATTATCATCTATCTGTGTTTTCATTTATTTGGGAATTTTGTATTGTCACTGAGTTTTGTTTAACGTCCAGTTGCATGTGATCAGGAGGAAACGTGGAAACAACCTCTTGCCGAAATGCGGGGTAAGGTTGTGTATAATAGAGCATTATGGTCCGGGCTTTCCCCGAATTCCACACATAGCGAGAGTTTTAGTGCACCGGGCTGCCCTTCTTTTTAATGAGTTTTCCTTAATTTTTTTTTTCTTGATTCACAGCTTATTAACATCCAAAAATATCTGTTAAATATGCAAGCTACTAGTAAATCATTTGCTTTATCTGTATTTTGCACATCTGGACGAATTGTTCTGATTCTTGACTATCCTTGTTGCTTTATATATGCTATTTAGAGGAGTAAGTGGAGAAAGTTTTTGTGTGCTAAAATGGTTCTTTGTTTCCTTGATTTATTCTTCTTCTTCCTTCTCTTGTATAATAAATTTATTCTCTTTTAATTTTCATTTTTATGATTACTGGATGGAATGTCGTTGTGAGCAATCATCAGAAGTGTCAATAACTGTGAGTACTCCTTCCTATATTGTTTATTAATTTCCTAGCTCTAGGTAGGGGGTTAGATGGGTTGGGATTAGGTTAGGGGGTTAGATAGGTGGGTAGTAAGTTGCGTAGAGTAGGTGGGTAAGTTGGGGGGTTGGTATGAGTTAGATTGGGTATGGGATAGGTGTGGGTAGGGTTTACGGGTTGGGGGTGTAGGGTGGGTTCGGGGTCCTAGGCTTGGGCGTGGGAGGGAGGGGTCCTGGGCTTGGGCGTGGTCCCGAGCATGGGCGGGAAAGGGGGGGGGAGTCCTGGGCTTGGGCATGGTCCAGAGCCTGGGTAGGGCCGGGGGAGGGGGGTTCTGGGCTCGAGCGTGGTCCCGAGCCTAGGCGGGGAGTGGGAGGGCTTGGGTGTGGTCCCAGGCCGAGGCGGGGGAGGGGGTTCCTAGGCTCGGGCGTGGTCCCGAGCCTGGGAAGGGAGGGGGGTCCTGGGCTCGAGCGTGGTCTCGAGCCTAGAAGGGGGAATCCTTGGCTCGGGCGTGGTCTCGAGCCAGAGGGGAGGGGGGTCCTGGGCTCGGGCGTGGTCTGGAGGGGGGGGGTCCTAGGCTCGGGCGTGGTCTCGAGCCTGGGAGGGGGGTCCTGGGCTCGGGCGTGGTCTCGAGCCTGGGAGGGGGGGTCCTGGGCTCGGGCGTGGTCTCGAGCCTGGGAGGGGGGGTCCTCGGCTCGGGCGTGGTCTCGAGCCTAGGAGGGGGGTACTGGGCTCGAGCGTGGGAAAGGAAGGGGGGGTCCTGGACTCGGGCGTGGTCTCGAGCCTAGAAAAGGGAATCCTTGGGGGGAGGGAGGTCCTGGACTCGGGCGTAGTCTCGAGCCAGGGGGGAGGGGGGTCCTGGGCTCGGGCGTGGTCTCGAGCCTGGGAGGGGGAGGTCCTGGGCTCGGGCGTGGTCTCGAGCTTGGGAGGAGGGGCGGGGGGGTCCTGGGCTCGGGCGCGGTCTCGAGCCTGGGAGGGGGGGGGGGTCCTGGGCTCGGGCGTGGTCTCGAGCCTGGGAGGGGGGGGGGGGGTCCTGGGCTCGGGCGTGGTCTCGAGCTTGGGAGGGGGGGAGGGGTCCTGGGCTCGGGCGTGGTCTCGAGCTTGGAAGGGGGGGGGGGTCCTGGGCTCGGGCGTGGTCTCGAGCTTGGGAGGGGGGGGGGGGTCCTGGGCTCGGGCGTGGTCTCAAGCTTGGGAGGGGGGGGTCCTGGGCTCGGGCGTGGTCTCGAGCCTGGGAGGGGGGTCCTGGGCTCGGGCCTGGTCTCGAGCCTGGGAGGGGGGTCCTGGGCTTCTCGAGCTTGGGAGGGGGGGGGGGGGGGGTCCTGGGCTCGGGCGTGGTCTCGAGCTTGGGAGGAGGGGCGGGGGGGTCCTGGGCTCGGGCGCGGTCTCGAGCCTGGGAGGGGGGGTTCCTGGGCTCGGGCGCGGTCTCGAGCCTGGGAGGGGGGGGGTCCTGGGCTCGGGCGTGGTCTCGAGCCTGGGAGGGGGGCGGGGGTCCTGGGCTCGGGCGTGGTCTCGAGCCTGGGAGGGGGGGGGGGGGGTCCTGGGCTCGGGCGTGGTCTCGAGCTTGGGAGGGGGGGGGGGGTCCTGGGCTCAGGCGTGGTCTCGAGCTTGGGAGGGGGGGGGGGTCCTGGGCTCGGGCGTGGTCTCGAGCCTGGGAGGGGGGTCCTGGGCTCGGGCGTGGTCTCGAGCTTGGGAGGGGGGTCCTGGGCTCGGGCGTGGTCTCGAGCTTGGGAGGAGGGGCGGGGGGGGTCCTAGGCTCGGGCGCGGTCTCGAGCCTGGGCGGGGGGGGTCCTAGGCTCGGGCGCGGTCTCGAGCCTGGGAGGGGGGGTCCTGGGCTCGGGCGCGGTCTCGAGCCTGGGAGGGGGGTCCTGGGCTCGGGCGTGGTCTCGAGCTTGGGAGGAGGGGCGAGGGGGTCCTGGGCTCGGGCGCGGTCTCGAGCCTGGGAGGGGGGGGGATCCTGGGCTCGGGCGTGGTCTCGAGCCTGGGAGGGGGGGGGGTCCTGGGCTCGGGCGTGGTCTCGAGCCTGGGGGGGGGGGGGGGGGCGGGTCCTGGGCTCGGGCGTGGTCTCGAGCCTGGGAAGGGGGGGGGGGTTTAGGCTCGGGCGTGGTCTCGAGCCTGGGAAGGGAGTGGGGTCCTGGGCTCGGGCGTGGTCTCGAGCCTGGGAGGGGGTTCCTGGGCTCGGGCGTGGTCTCGAGCCTGGGAGGGGGTTCCTGGGCTCGGGCGTGGTCTCGAGCCTGGGGGGGGGTTCCTGGGCTCGGGCGTGGTCTCGAGCCTGGGGAGGGGGGGGGGGGTTCCTGGGCTCGGGCGTGGTCTCGAGCCTGGGGGGGGGTTCCTGGGCTCGGGCGTGGTCTCGAGCCTTGGGGGGGGGGGGGTTCCTGGGCTCGGGCGTGGTCTCGAGCCTGGGAGGAGGGTCCTGGTCTCGAGCCTAGGAGGGGGTTTCTGGGCTCGGGTGTGGTCTCGAGCCTGGGAAAGGAGGGGGAGGGGGGAGGTCCTAGGCTCGGGCGTGGTCTCGAGCTTGGGCGGGGAGAGGGGTCCTAGTCTCGGGCGTGGTCTCGAGCCTAGGCAGGGAGGGGGGTCCTAGGCTCGGGCGTCTCGAGCCTGGGAAGGGAGGGGGCGTCCTGGGCTCGGGTATGGTCTCGAGCCTTGGAAGGGAGGGGGGGTCCTGGGCCTGGGCCTGAGCCTGGGAGGAGGCATCCTGGGCTCGTACGTGATCCCGAGCTCGGGGGGGGGGGGGGTTCTTGGGCTAGGGCGGGGGTGGGGAGTTGGGGTCCTGGGCTCGGGCATGGTCCCGAGCCTTGGAAGGGAGGGGGGTCCTGGGCTTGGATGGGGGGATCCTGTACTCCGGCGTGGTACCGAGCCTAGGCGGGGGGAAGGGGCGTCCTGGGCTTGACCGTGGTCCGGTCTAGCAGGGGGAGGTGGGGGTCCTGGGTTCCGGCTTGGGGTGGTGGAGTGGGATCCTAGGCCTGAGTGTTGCTTGGGTCGGGGGGGTGGGGGCATAGAAAATGTGCTTTTTCTACGTTGTTACCATGGGATTCTCGTTTAACCTTAGAAATAGGTGTTTTTTCTATGTTGTTTAGTGGGATTCTCTTTTAACCTTTGCCCTGGGCCTGGGAGGGGGGGTTCCTGGACCTGGGGTATGGTCTCGAGCCCTGGGCGGAGGCGAGGTAGATCATACATGATGATAGGAGTGATGAAAAGAAGAGGAAACTGCCTCTGAATTATTTTATTTCTAACGGACTCTTAATTCAATAGTAAAGAGTTTTTTATTAATTTTTATTAGAAATTTTTAAATCTAAAGAATAAATGATCAAACTTTTTTAAGACAATCCAAAAAAAAATAATTACGGCTCGCATTTGACCAGAACCCGATAGCTATACTACTTCTAAATGAATGACATTCCTTTCTCTTCCCTTAACTTGAATTCTTCCTGTTTGAATTAAAATCACAAGAAAATAAATTATGCACTCTGAAAAATTTTCGGGAGATATGGTAGTTTTGAATAGTTACGGGGCAAAGCGTTTGAGAGCAGCGCAGCTACACGTGCCCTACTTTCACTACTTTCTGCTTAATAAGTCGATTTATGGATACAAACACCATCTACACTTTTGATCGATTTTAGTCGGTTATGCTCCGTCTGTTTAAGTAATTGTTTTGATTTGATTTGGAGTTCTCTTTATGTGTTTTTCTTGGTCGGATTTAATTATGATGGTTTCTATTCTGTGGGATTTGACGTGTTGGGATGTATATATATGTTCCTATTTAAGCTTCGATTTTTGTTGCGCATGACATATGAAGTATGAGTTGAATTCGGGGCCTATGAGATTCTTCCTTGATCTTCTGCTTCTTTCACCATGTGCCTGATGTTCTGCGTTTAACATCTGGACTTTTCTTCACTTCTCTTCATCTCTTTTCATCTCTTGCTCGGATTTGGTTATTGACAGTTTTTCCTCCGCGTAATTTGCCCCTGTTGCCGGAATAGTAAGGTTTACTATGTGAAAATTACATTCCTGTGTGGTTGCCAAATTGATTAGCCATGCTTGATTGATGATGGTATATATCAAGTGGAATCTTCTGAATCGTCTGTTAGACTTTACAGCCTCTGCAAATTCAGCTTTTACAAATAATCGAAGTTTCAGAAATAGTTTGGATCCATCTTCTTGAAAAATAGTGACCTGGTATGATATCTCAGTCACATGGTATCATCAAAGAGTTCCATTTCATTTGTATAGTCATCATATTTGTTTCTCTACCAGAAATTTTGTAAAGTGAAATGGCATATTTAGATATGTCATGTAAGTTGGACTTCGAAGAACGATGTAAATATGTGAGCGAATCATTTCACTACTTGTAAAATATGTGAGCTACATTTGTATTATATAGAACGATGAGATTAGATATCTGTTTGACATGTTTATTAGAAGTCAATAATTTCAGATAGAGGTCATATAGACTTTTACTACTTGTACTACGTGTCTTTTCATATTGACAGTCAATAGCAACCGCAACTTATGGGCTTCTGCTCGATGGTGAGTCATTCTTATTTTTACAAGTGGTTGTCAGTTCCTTAAAATTGATGATTTAGTTTGTGTTAAAATTCAGTCAACCATCTTGGAGGTGTGTTTTTGCTTTTGTTACACTGCATTATGCAGCAGGCTATGTAAGGGACAAAAACACAGAGCAAATCTCATAGTATAGAAAAATGAAAATGATTGTTCTGTTAAAGCTAACTATCAACTCTTGAGCTCTAACAAAGTTCGGATTGATCAATGGCTCTGGAAACTTATCTGGATGATTAGATTACCCCCTCATGTTTGTGCTTTCTACTGGCAAGCCCTTAAAAATGCATATTTAACCCAAAACAGCATTAGCATAAGGAGATTCCATTTTGCTAGATGTTGTTTGCGCAATTGTGGCTCAGAAACAGTTGGCCACTTGATAATTCATTTCTCAAGGTTTCTATTAGTTAGAAGTCTTGTAAGGTTGAGAGATTCATCAAGAAGATCTTGCCCATGGTTCCGGCTACTATTTTGTGGTGTTTATGTTTAGAAAGCAACCAAAGATGTTCTGATGGTACATCAACTGCAAACTCTACATTTAAGGCTAATCCTGATCTCTCTTTAGACAGTCAACTCCTTTATTCTTTTGGATTTGCTAATTTTGAGTTCTCCTGATCCTCTCTGTTTGATTTTTTTTCCTATGCTAATGTATATGTTATTACAAGTTCGACCAAATTTTGAATCTTTACAATATGCAGGTTTTTGCTTTACTCTATTCCTCTATTTTAATCGGGAGGACTGGTGTCACAAGCTAAACTGGAGAAGAATCTCTCACATAGTAAAGGCGCGTGGCAAGAAACGGAGAAGGTGAAGTATCTCGAATGCTCATATATACTCCGTAAAAGCAGTTTATCAAGATCTATGGCTTCATTACAATACGCAGGGTCGAAAACAATGATGTGGAGAACATTACTTTTTAAACTTTTTTCCGTCCAATTTTAAGTACGTACATGGTTTGATACTCAATTAATAACAAGATAAAGTTACTTGTATAATCAGGTTCAAAATGCATGATCTGATGTTTGTGTTTGTGTATTTACTTTAACTACAATGTACTTTATCATCAAATGATAATTTGAAGTGGGATAAACTAACCACTTCAAGATGTAACATGGGTCATGCTCATCTAGTTATCCTACTGTGCTAAGGAGTACTCACTAAACGGCCAAAAAATTTCCAAGAGTATTACCCTTATATGCTAAGGAGTACTCTGACTAAACAACCACTAAAAATTTCCAAGATTACCTACTATAATTTGACAACATGACCTACTATAATTTCGCTGAGTAACAATAAGACCAAGGATCGAATCCAGTCTCTGTCTGCATCTCAGTCATGAGCTCGTTGCATGGGGCTTGTGATGTGTCATGGTTTTACGACACTTTCGACGCTTAAAACGAGGAAAATATGCTACTTCAAAGGGCTTGTTTATGTGGATATGATGTGGTTATTGTAGTTTTGCAGGTAGACAGGGTTCGAAAGTGAGTGAAAGAAAAAGAAGAACTTCTTGCACAAGTGTAGAAAAAAAGTACACTAAGCTATGACTCGTAGCCTCAGTCATTGTCAATCCAGAAAACATAAAACATTTGGACTTGAAAAATTGGAATGTCAGGTGACCACGAGTGCAGCCTACGACTCGTTGGGTTACATTACGAGTCGTAGGGAGTAATCGTCCTGAGTGGAGATGCTCAAATCCAAAGATGTGCAAGTTAGTGCCAGTGGTGACGAGGGCAAGCTACGAATCGTTGGGACACATGACGAGTCGTAGCATGAAACCGTTGGGACTCCAGTTAATTTCAAAGCCATGACAAGCTTAAGGACAAGTAGAGTACGACAGGAGACTACGACCCGCAGGGTTACATGACGAATCGTCAGGAGAAGTCGTCTTGAGTAGACAAAAGAAAGTCCTGAGGAATGCACAAGGGTCTTAGTGGAAACGAAACGAGCAGGCAACGGATGGAAAGAAGATTGACTACGCGTCGTCGTCAGGCTAGACGACTTGTTGTCAGAAGCGTAGTCACTGCTGACTGTGTATTCCGAATTTGTTTAGGATAAGTTTTCTTTTTGTCTATAAATACCCAATGTGGGTCTATTGTTTTAGTTTACATTCTATTATTACTTTCAAGACATATTGTTGGTTTTGCGAGTAAAAGCATTGATTTTTAAGTTTCTAATCCAAAATGAATCTTAGAGTTTTTCATATTCTTCTTGTAAGTTCATAATTATATTTTCATATCAGATTTCTTGTTGTGTTCTTGGAAATCATGACGGATTAACAAAGTAGGATTCATAATACAGAGTAATCTTCAACCGGTGTTCACGTGTATTGATTATTTTCTTGGGTTTGAATGCTTTTTTACGGTGCGCAACGTTGGAACTCGCCTAATCTGTATTCTGGAATAAAGGATGAGTGCGGATGGGAAGAAGGGAATAAACAACATAGACTTGGAGCTATCAACCTCCACTTAATAGCTTGAGCCGATAATATGGGATAGCTAATATGGGATCTAAGGTAGGGGTTAATAATGCAAACTCAGGAGAAGAGAAAACTTACTTGAGGATATTGCTTAGACATGAGCATAAAGCTGTTCTAAGTATACATAACCTATCGATTCTATATTCCAAACACTGGGAGGAGTTACGAAGTACGAAAAATCTAAAGAGTTATGAAGTTATTGGGGAACACAGAGTCCTAGTGCTTCTCTCATATTGATCACAAATCCGACAAATCAACAACTGTTACTATTAAAAGCTTTATTTTCAAATCCCCCTCTTTTACTGGAAATTGTTATTGATTGGCTCGACATACATCTTGCTTGATATTTTGACCAATTCCCTGTGTGATCGACTCCAACCTAGTTGAGTTCTATATTTGATCAACGACCGTTTTATGCTTTATTTAGAGGTGTAATTTGGGCGACATCAGCTTACCTAGTGCGTTTACATCTCATGTGTGGTTTGTGAGCTATTGCATAGTGAACAAATTACTACAAAGTGTTTACCACAGAGTGCTCACCCGAAGGGCAGAACTTGTAGATTTCCTTGGAAAAAAAAAAAAAAAAAGCGGTCAAAAAATTTCCAACAAAGCTAATACCGCCCAAAAAAGACTCAACCAAAAGAAAATCCTAACTTATTTGGGTTAATGATTTCTCAATTTGTATAGAAAAAGAATAAGTGAAATGTCTCTATAAAATAATTCATTGTTCTTTATTCATTATAAATTTTATATTGTTGTAGCAGAAGAAAACAAAACTCGAATAAGTTCACCCATGTACTATTAATTTTTCTATTTTTCTGAATTTTCAAAGTAATTAAGATTGAATTAGATGATTATGAATTTCGTTCAAGTTCATTATTAGATTCTTATATGCAACACTAAGACCTCTATTTTCATATTTTTAAAACATTTTAACCCATATACTTTATATTTTCGAGTAATTTCTTGCACCTAATAATAATTTTTCTGCATTGTTATTTTAATGGATTCTATTAAGCTTTGTATTAGTATAATTTATTAGATATAAAATACAATTTATAATTTCAATATATATAAATATTATAATGATCGATAGGGATATTCGTAGAGACTTCTTTTAGAAAAAGAAAGTACAACACAAATAAAGTACTCTCTCCGTCTCAAAATAATTATCATTTTATACAATTCTTAAGAAAAAATTAATTAGGAGTGTGATTTGACTAATAATATTCTTTATTAATTCTTTAATCTTCATATATTTACATGCCTCTTAATTCTAGAATAATTATTATTAAGAGTATAGTTGAAAAAAAATGATTAATTACCTCTTGATCTTTTAAATATGTCAACTATTTTGAGACAATTTTTTTAGATAAATATGTCAAACTATTTTGAGATGAAAGAAATACACCAAACCGACAAGTCCTTCGGAATGGCCCAAAAACAGGAAATCCATTCGTGTGAAATCGTGTTACTTGACCAGTTCTTAACAACAAGAACAACAACATACTAGTAGAAGAAGTTTACTAAGTTAATACCACTAACTCAGAAGTGATATAAAGAGGTTATTTTTGATAGACTCCGAGTCAAGACAAAAACAATCTAGAAAAAAAATAGTAAAGAAATAAGAAACAATAGGTATTAATACACCAAATAATAACATAAACAAGATTATCGCCCAGTAAAATAGAGATAAAGAGAAAAAGGGAAGCTCTAAAGATGGGGAAATGGCTAATCTTTACTTCAAATTATGACCGGCATTTGTATTGAAGAGAAGAGATTAGTAAAGTCGTCAAAGAATATAATTGATCCGGTATTTCACGACTCTCATAAGTTATTTTTCTTGTTTTACTAATTTTTTAGTTAATTTTCTTTGATCACGAACCTTTATGCAAATACATTTGTAATATTCCATAGTTGGTCAAACATTCAAATAATTAAGTTCGGAATTAAATAAATGAACTTATTTATAAATTGAATAACAACAATCGTAAAAGATCCATACCCCTAAGACAGCTCATAGCACTCCGATCTCCATGACGGCTCATAGCACTCCTCAGGTCAAAAGTTTTGTCCAAATTGTGTTAAGGTGTATTTACCGGCAGGGGCGGACCCACGTGTGTTCAATAGGATTCAATTGAATACGCTTCGTCGAAAAACTATACCGTATATATAGTGTGAATCTGTTTTAGGGAAATCTAATAAGCTTATAATTTGAACCCACCATGCACATCTCTGCTGTATGCTCGAGGGGTTTAGTGGATTCATTTTCACTCTTTAATTTGATTTGGTCATTGGTCATGAGTTCGAATCCACTTAGTAGCTTTTCATTTTATTTTCTATTTTGTACTATTATTGCAAGTGTGTGCTTTTGTCTACCCTAGGGGCCTAGGGCCCAGCGTGCCTCTTGTTTCCTTTTTCTTTTTTTTTTTCCTTAAACAATTTATTATTTTTACTTGTTTTAAAGTTTGTCATAATTGAACAATTTTATTTTTTAAAAATCTTGGTGGTAAAAAGGAGCATAATTCAACAAATTAATTTTTGATTTCTCCCTCATAAAATACTAAAACATGCAAGCATACATGTATAAATTCCTTATAAATTGTATTATGCTGAAAATTGTTATTTGTTTAATAGTGAAATTTATAAATTGGTAGAGTATATAATTGAGCTAATTCTTTAATTATATGTATTAATTTAGTTTAGTTGGTTTTTATTTTACCAAAAAAAAATAATATTTTAAGGAGCACTTCTAAACAAGAAAAATAAATTTAGATTTTGTTAATTTTCATAGAGTTAATAAAAATTTAAATTGCTTAAAATGATTTTTCTGTCGAAATATTTTTCTTTCAAATTTATATAATTTAATTGTTAAAAGATACAAGTAAATAATTTGTTATTCCATTTGTTCTTTAAAAAATGTTTCTAACTTTGTTAAAACTATGAGGTATTGACTTTAAAATGACTTCATCTTGTGATCATAACTAAAAAGAATAAAAAGAAGTCATCAAGTTCTGCTTGTCGTGCCCAGTACTTCTTATACTATTGCTTATAGTTATTTTTTATTGAACCCACTTATGTAAAATTCTGGGTCCGCCACTATTTACCGATGCAGGACACATTTTAATTTAATCCAAAATTGAATTGGAAAAATTCCAGGCATAGATCTATTCATATATTCCAAGCATTGGCCTGACCTTTTTGTATAAACAAGTCTAAATAAATTAAGGAAAGCTATATAGACAACTAAACCAACTCACTTACCCCATGACCCTTTGTCTCTGGCTCTAATAGCCTGACCGCAACCAAACATAGCATCTGCTATTTTGTACTTAGGAAGCTCAACTACTAGTATATCTTGTGTTACTTCATTGGGACCATGTTCCCGACACATTTATGGTAATCCATCCACACTTCTGAATCTAAAGTGTCATTTTCATTGGAATTCCCGGGTTCAAAATATGGCATGCTGCATGCAAAGGCCAATGAAGTTGGTCAGACTACCTTGCATCAATGATATTGAACATTTTCTCATATTGTTTCTGAACTCCATTAAAAACACGTTCAATAGCTTCTTTGGCTCTATCTGTTGCTTCATAAATATAGCCCGTTGGTTGTTATTTTCCTATCCACCAAACAAAACACTTTGATCAAAGGACCACCAACTTCAAGTGCTCGGACAACATCACTATCACTAGAGCAACACTGAAACTGTGTTGAAAATCCATTAGTATCCTTTCTCTGGAACATCTATCATTGGTAGGTCTTCTCCAACCAAATCAAGGTAAGTTGTTCAAATATCACTTGAAAACCTGTTTTTTCTCTAATTGATGTAGCTTTATCTTTTTGACAGTTGTTCCTGGATTTTGTGCGCACACAAACATTTATAGTGAAATACTAAAGCACTTGCTTTGTCTTATCTAGGCCATGGAAATCTACTTCCCAGAGGAAATAATTGTGGACATCCTTATCGGTTACCTGTTCAGTCTCTTCTTCGATTCAAATGTGCTTCAAAATTTTGGAAGACATTGATCTCGGATCCATACTTTAAGGCGAAGCATAACAATCTTGCCAAGAAGAATAAAAAAATTCTTATTGCACAAACAGTCCCTATGGTTGGTAATTCATATTATTGTTGTTCTTTATCTTCATTATCGGCTCAACCATTACAAAAGCGTTGTTTCCCTTCAGGAAACCATAAACCACACAATTACATAATATTATGCTGTTGCGATGGCTTGTGTCTTCTTTGGTGTCGTACTGGTGCTGGCCATTTACCGTGGATCCCATCCACAAATGAATCAGTAGAACTTCCTAATCATGAATATCCAGACGCAACTCGTAGCACTTACAGATTGGCATTTGACTTGATTAATGATTACTATAAGATTCTTAAGATTGACAACAAGGGTTGTTCCACACCACTCAATAAAATCTTTGCACTAAAGAGTGGTTGTTGGAGAAATATTGATAACCATCCTCGCGGCTTTGACAATAGTGTGTGTGATGAAGACTCTTTGGCGTTTGTTCGTGATGCATTTCATTGGATCTGTAAGGATAATTTATCCAAGTATTTTATGTTGGATTCTAAGTGAAATGTGAATGGAAAAATGGAGAAAAGAAAATGGAGAAGAAGTGAATTGTGGTTTCACTTTATAAAGAGTGTTTCTACCACATTGGTGGGAGAAGGAACCATTCTTGTGCTTAAGTATGGAAGCTCTCCTTCATATGGTTAGTGAAGCGAGAACAAGACAAGCCTCACGCCATCGTCGTCGCTCGGCTTCGACTTCAAATTTGTCAATTTCAAATGATCGATACGGAAAAGACGCTTGCAGGTCGTTACCTACGGACGCAGGCCAGACAGAAGTTTCTGTCTCGGCCCGCAGGTGGCTATGTTAGCGACGGTCCGAAACAGTGCATCCGTTTGAGAACCATTGCTTCCTTTCTGAAGCACCACCTTTTAGCTATAAATACCTGAATTTTTTCTCAGGTATAGTAGCGAAATTTTAAAGTAAAAAACATCTTCTTATTCATAAAAACTCAAGTGTGATCATTGAGTGAGTTCATTGTTTGGAAGAATTTGAGGTACCACTATTCTACTGAAGGGAATCATTTTATCCTGGGAAGAAAGATTCCATAACCTCGGGTACTTGAGGGGAATAAATTCCTTAAGGACACACCGTGAGTTCGTGGACTTGATTCTTCATTTCTGCCTTCATCTTTTTCTTACGGTTTTGCTATTTTTCAGAAAATAGTTTGAGCTTCATTTTGTTGATGTTCATAAGTTGGTTTGAACCTATTTTGAGGTTCAAAGTTGTGAAATACAAAGTTACAACTTCATGTGATTGTTCTTATTTAGTTTGAACATGTGATTAAAATTATTGTTGGAAAATGCAGATTTTACCAAACCCGGAAAACAACATTTTATGATTTCATCATTTAATATATCAAAAGAGGTGTACGGGGAGATATCGTTGCCGGAGGGAATATGCAATATACCCGGCAGTCGGAGATGCTTAAAGCGTGGCATTTCAGTATTACAAGGAATGCTTTGTGCTTATTGTACTCGTAGATGGCCGGAGGGCGGCACTTTTAAGTTATGGGTAATGAAAAACTATGGTGTCAAGGAATCTTGGACTGAATTATTTATTATAAGAAACCAATCTACATTTAGTCATACCGAAATATTGGTTTGCAGACTCTACTTCAGTGTGTATAAACATCAGGGGTTTAGGACATCCAATCGACCATATGAATGGTTGTTTGTATATCTCGGCTTTCTACAAGGATTCCTTTATACGGAAAATTTGATCTCCCCAAAATTACTTATTTAGTATTAGCTTATGTTTGATCAAGTCACCCTTTTTCTTTTTTTTTCTGGATTTCATGCTACAACCTTTTATTCTTATTAAGTTTATTAACTGCCAGTTGTGGTTTCAAAATGTGTTTGCTAATGTTGTTGGTTTTGCTTATTTCAAAATGTGTTTGCCAATATTAATGTTATTTCGTCCTATTTTACCAAAATCAGTTTACCTTCCGAACAAAGGTTAATGAATACCTTATCAGAACAAGGTATACTTGTCTAGTAAATTCACTGGTTAGCCAAGTGATTAGATTAATTAGGGATGGAGGGGAAGTTACTTGAATTTAGATCACTGCTCTAATCCAAAAATAATCAAATTGCCTTCTAGTCAAATCCAAACCTGAAAAAAAATGACAAGTTTAGAGAACGTTTTTTAAGTTGAGAAACAAAATAAACATTTGAATACTCAGAACACTAAGCCTTGTCAATTTAAATATCATTTTTAGTGCCTCATAAGTGTGTAAACGATTTTACCATCCAAACTTTAACTTATCAATGACGTGCAAATTTTTAGGCTTACAGTAGCTGATCTTAAGTTGTTAAATTCACATGCAGTCGCGGAGCCACTTCAAGAGAACACTATACTTGTCCTCTATCGGTTGTGTAAGGGTCTCCAAAGGGGAGACTCCACTCATTGCCTTAACGTCTTGGGTTGGATGCTCAGATTCTTTCGTGAATACCGTATTTTGCAGTCCTTTTCATTACTGTGAGTGGTACCAGGGACCGGTGAGTTGGTATATTCCACTTTGACTTCTGCTTCTTGGTTGCACCTGCTAGAGAAAGAGACCAAATTGTCCTGAGATTCTGCCCTGGTCACCAAATATTTGTTGGAATAAGACCCACAAATCCAACCAAACCAGTAAAGAGAAACAAAAAATATCTTGCAATGCTGTGAAATATACTCAACTAGGAAACTAGTTAACCCACAAGTAGTCAATTGCAAGAAAGTTGAAGTCAGTATCCTTGAAAATTACATTCTAGAAGGAGTTTATACTGTGATATTACTTTGTATGTTGCTTGGACTCTCTAAAAATGTTACCGCATCTATGTCGGATCCTTATAAAATGCACTACTTTTGAAGGATTTGACACGTTCCTGGTGGCATTTTTAAAGAGTTCAAGTAACATAGCTTCCATCAACAAGTTGAATCGATAGTGATTGAATGCGTCTTTTTTTCATACTGATAGTCGCCTAACTACCAAGTTACATCACAATATCCAATTTCTTGTAGTTGTTGAGATCAAATCCAGTTTAAACAGATAATATAGACAATAAGTATACATGCATGATCTCCTCTCCTGGAGATTCAAAATCCATTGACTCGATTAATTTGAATTCGTAATACAAATGTCTACTTAAAAAGGAGGCATTGCACCCCTTTCTCGAAAGATTTTTTAATATCTAGGGTTTGAACTCGAAACTTTTGATTAAAATATTGCCAACGTTTCAATATACCTCTCGTGCGGTGATGCTACTCGATTAACTTGTTAATTAACTGTTTCTTTCCATGTTGGAGAAATGATTAAGTGAGCTTTAATTTAAACACAGAGAAGTTTGTAGGTTCCTTGCCAACAATAGACTTCATATGATAAGCAGATAATCAAAATTTAAACTGTTGGCCTTTTTAACCAAATTAACAAACAATTTGTTGTTTTGATTATGTTGGTGTGTCATTATCACAAATTTGAATTTCAGTAGCCTTTAACTACTTTGGATTAATTAAATACTCAATACTTTAATGTTGATTATGTTATAAAGGCTACAAAAGGCAAAACAATAACGTTAAAGTGGGATAAACAAAGATTAGAGGTCCTCGTACTTCAAGAAAAAACAACAAAGGAGTTTGTATCATGGGAAAAGATTAATGATTGATTATGTTATGTTATAAACCTTTTTTATGTAGGGTACATATACTTTATGGATAAAAAATAATCAAAGTTTTGGCCCCATTAATAAATTAAATCTGCTGCTTCTTTTCGAAGTTCAAATTAAAGTTGATTCTTCATTGATTTTGTTTAATGTCAAAGGGGTCAACACTACAATGCTAAATAGTACTCCCTCCGTCCCATTTTATGTGGCCTACTTTCCTTTTTGATTCGTCTCAAAAAAAATATCACATTTCCTTATTTGGTAACTTTTTAAAAGCACAATACTCTTTTACCCTAATTGGTCCGACTTATAAGGTCCCACTTAATTAAAGATAGTAGTACTACATTTTTAATAAAGGGTAATTTGGTAAACATCACCAAGTTTTCCCTTATTTCTTAAACTCCGTGCCCGGTCAAAATAGGCCACATAAAATGGAACGGAAGGAGTAGTAGAATAGACTACTATAATAATTAAGCAGATTTAATATGAGTTGTCCGTTTTAATTTTCTTCATTCGGTGTTTGATATTCGTATTGAAATCCAACTAATTTAGATTCGTGTCGCATGGAGTCCATTAAAAACAAAATACTCCCTACCAAGAATTTTTTTCATATCCAAAACTCAAACCGAAATATCTAGTTAAGTAAGAAGCATCCCCATTTGCTGGTCATCTGTCTACTTCATCTATTGCATTTGCATCTCATATTCCTACCGCATCATTAATTTACCTCAATTATTGCTCTTGTATATTTTTACTACTAGTTGTTATTAATCTAACTTAATGTGTCATTAATAGGAACAAATTAAATATATTGTACATTATTTTAAAATTATTGTGTCAAAATCCGTCATCTTGACAACAAATTGTTTTAAATATTTAAACCTTCCAACATTTTTTAATATTTTGAATATCCCAAGTTGTGCTTTAAAATAATTATTAACTATTTCCTCCATCGCTTTTACTTGTCATACTTTGCCTTGACATGCTCATTAAGAAAATAATTATTAACATAGCTATTTTACTATTATATCCTTATTAATTGAGGTTTACTATTGCGTTTTGAAATTAGTTTGGAGAATAAACAATTAATGCTAAGGGTAAAATAGAAATTTTTTTAATCTTTTCTTGATAAATCAAAAATGACAAGTAAAAATAAAAATTCAATTAGAAAATAAGTGAAAAGTAAAAGCGAACGGAGAGAGTACCTTTGTTCGCTTTTACTGGTCACATTTTGACTTGACACACTCATTAAGAAAATAATTACTCCCTCTAGTCCAAAATTAGTGAATTTTTGCCTCAATGCACACCTATTAAGGAAAAGAAACTAAAACATAAATTGTACTTGCCATTTTTATCCTTTTAGCTATTATCAAACTACTCTTGAAATTTTAGCCACGTTAAAATAAAGTCAATTAAGTCTCGTGGAACTCATAACCTAGAAAGTGTAAATGAATGGTAAAATTGGAAAAAATTTCCAACATGTCTCTTGAAGAATAAACAATTCACTTATTTTGGACATTAAAAAATAGCTCAAAAATTTACTTATTTTGAACTAAAAGGAGTATTAACATGGCTATTTTACTATAATATCCCTATTAATTGATGTTTAGTATTGTGTCTTGAAGTTAGTTTAGAGAAATCAACAATTAATACTAAAGTTAAAATAAGAAAAAAGATTGTCTTTTCTTGATATGTCAAAAATTACAAGTAAAAATAAAAATTTAATTAAGAAATAAGTGACGAGTAAAATCGAATAAAAAAAAAATATAAATATTGAATTATAAACTCAAATGTTTAATCTTAAATTATTATAAAAACTCATGAAATTTAAATTTTGAATTCGCGTCAATAACTTTTGCCATGGTGTTCTATTTTATTGTTTCGAAATTATTAGTTTTTGTCACAAATTACCTAGTAGACTACTACTACCAATATTCTCTCTTGTTGTTCTTTATTGTAATTTTTTGTTCTTTCCTTCCATAAGGATTATTGGTCACCAAAGTACCGTTGCATATTCAATTACCCAAATTGATCATATTCCAGGGCAATTTCAAATTTTCCACAAACTAATTTTATTGTTGATAAATGATTATAGTATATAGTTAGAAAATGCTACAAGCATGATAAAGATCATTCTTTTTAAAATGGAAGAAGTAAATAATAAGTTATTCTATTGCTTTCTGAACCTTCAAATTTGAATATTATGAAGTTATATGTGATAGTTCAAAATTTCAGACATATACATTTGAAGTTGGAATTGCCTAGTTTAATTTTAAATTTAAATAATACAAGTAATACCTATCAAGCCTTGAACTACATGCTAGTTTGAAATTTATTTTTGATACAACTCAATTTACTACTCCCTCCATTTTTGTGAAAAAAATGAGATGTTTTAGTAGGCGTTTGGTCATGAAAATAAAATATTTTGGAGTTGGAGTTGGAGTTGTGTTTGGCCATAAAAATAAATAGTGTTCCTTTTGATTTTTTGTGCGAGAAGTAAAAGTAAAAAAAGTAAAAATAAGAAAAAGTTATTTTCACTTTTTTGGAAATTTATTTCACTTAAGTGAAATATATTTCATGACCAAACACCCCTATATTTCACTTTTTTCACTAAAGTGAAATTTATTTTCGGAAAAAAATCCATGGCCAAACGGGCCCTTAATAAAAGAGTCCAAATTATTAGAAATTTGAAACAAACCAGAAAGAGAGAGAAACTAAAAAAAGTACCAATCTGTGGGCCCCACTACCCCATGTGAGTGGTTTTCTTTACTCGTTTAAGCAAGAAAAGAAATTTGAAACAAACCAGAAAACGAGAGAAACTAAAAAAAGTACCAATCTGTGGGCCCCACTACCCCCATGTGAGTGGTTTTCTTTACTCGTTTAAGCAAGAAAAGTAGTTCATTTTTTTTTTAAACGCAAAGAGTAATACAATACGATGCATTATGAAATAGTATACTCCTTTTATTTCCAAAATAAGTATCATGCTAGCAAAAATATGTCCATTAAGAAATCAATAAATATATTGTGTAATATACCTCATTTAATAAAATTTTCTTGAAAATTAAACACTATTAAGTAGGTGAAGTACGAAAGTATAGTTGAAAAAAACAACTACTCCCTTGTTTAGAAAAAAACCCACTTTTTTTTTAGTCCGTCTAAAAAGAATAACCATTTTTATTAATATTTTGATAAGATGACACTTATTTTGAAACGGAGGGAATAGTACAAACATCCAAACAGAGAGTGTTAGAGCATAGAGAGAAAAAGAAAAACAGCGCAGTAAAGGTTGTTCACATTACAACGTTCGACTCCTCTTCTGTTTCCATTCCACCCCACGCCCTCTAACCCCGCCACCCCAACACCATTTTCATTTTCGTGTTTCCTTCTCCCTCGCCATTTGTACTTCTCTTTTTCTTCACGCAAATCCGGAAAGAATAAAAAAAGCTTCTTGTAATTCGCACACAGTGATGAAGTAACAGTCTGTTTCCTGCAGTGACAGTGGGTGATAAATCTTTACTTCTGGGTATTCATTAGTTTTTTGTTTAACAGTACTATCACATTTTCGTACATTTTGTGTATTCTCTTGTTGTTTTGCTTTTAGTTAAGTTGATGCATTGTGATTTTCTCTTAATGGGTTTTTTGGTTTCTTTGATTATACAGGTGATTAGAGAAGCAGATGTTCACTGAGGGTCTCGATAACAACGCCCTCAAGTGGGTTAGAGAGGTCTCATTTCTGTAAATTTTTTATGATTTTTATCTTTTGATTCTGTATGGGTTTGTTTTGTTTGTTTTTATTAGGACTTTTATCTATGTGGGGTTTCCCCATTTTCTTGAAATTTGAATTTTACTGATATTTATCTTCTGATTCTATATGGGTTTGTTTTTGTTTGTTTTTTAAGGTCTTTATCTATGTGGGGTTTCCCCATATTCTTGAAATTTGAATTTTGTAATGTCAGATTTTCTTTTGTCCTGTTGTGGGAGTGATTTTGGATTTTCAATTTTGAAATTGAGCAAATGATGTGATGTTTATGGAGTCGTTGATTCTTGATTTTTGTTGTGTCATTTGAAAATTTGAACTTGGATATCAGCAAATGATGTGATGTTTATGAAGTGGTTGATTCTTGATTTTTGTTGTCTCATTTGAAAGTTGAACTTGAAATTGGGCAAATGATGTGATGTTTATGAAGTAGTGGATTCTTGATTTTTGTTGCTGTCATTTGAAAATTGAACTTGAAATTCAGCAAATGATGTGGTGTTTATGAAGTGGTTGATTCTTGATTTTTGTTGGTGTCATTTGAAAATTTTGAACTTGAAATTCAGGGTTCTGGGCGGCAGACAAAGGAAGTTCCTTTCTCTATTTCAAGCCAAAGATCAAGAATTGATCCTATTGGCAGCATGAGAAATGGAGGTCGTAATGTTGGACTTCCTCCGCCTTCGAAATTCCGGAGTGGCCATCTATCGGGTGTTATTCCTGTATCTAGAGTTATACCTGGAGATTTAGATGAAAGTGCATCAGTTTCTGATAATGACATGATCACTGATTCGGAAGAGGAAGTTTATGGGGGGAGATACTCATTGGATTCATCACCACATGATGATAGAGTCCCTAGTACTACTGCAGCCACTCAGAGATACTACAATCTCCCACCAAGGCGTGGTGCTGTGCAGTATGCAAGTGACAGTATGTACTCTGATGATGTTGGTTCGTCTATGGAGACATTGGGGAGAGGTCGTGGATATGTGGTCGATAGATTGATGAGAGGTGCTAATAGATATCCAATTGGAAGTAGTGTGTATACTGAGGAGGAATCTTCTGATTCTGCTTCAAGCTCTGAGTTCTCCTCCACCCAAGTGGGGACAAATAATGGAACAGTTCCACGATCAACAAATTATGCATCTGAAGGGTATGCGTCCAGCATTCCATCTAAATTGAATACAGGAAACAAGACTCAGAAGGTATTAATTTGCTTTAGCTATGTTTTGCATTGAGTTTCCAATTGTTAAATTAATGTGTTCTTCGAAAAAGGAATTAGCTTTAGAACTTGGTTACATTTGAATTATGTTACAATGTTATTATCCAAATTGAAGCAATCATTCAAAGATATCCTTTAAGGAATTTATGATGCTCCTCACTAATGGTTGGCATAAGGTTGTCTGATGTATGATGTCTTCATCCGCACTCTTACTTTAGATTCTGTGCATTGCTATTTCTAAGAATTATAAATCTTAATTTTTTATCTTCCACGACTTCAGATTATGTGACTATTTAGCAATAAAGTGTGTGGCCTAATGGTGAATGAAGTGTTAAGAACCATGAGGTCTCGGGTTCAATTCCCACCGGAGACAAAAATACTAAGTGATTTCTTCCCATCTGTCCAAGCCTTGGTGGACAAAGTTGGGTACCTGTACTGGTAGAAGGTACCCCATGAAGTTAGTCAAGATGTGTGCAAACTGGCCGGGACATCATGGTTATAAAAAAAGTGAGATTATGTGACTATTTACTTTTTTTCCTGATAAGGAATTATTGACAATATACTAAAAAAAGATCATTAGCTATCTGAGAAAATAGCTGTTTCACATATATATGACTTAGAATTCCTCAACTAGGTATTGCAGTTCTGAGTTTTTCATTTGCAAAGTTTTCAATTGACTTAAAACTAAGATTTACTGGTGAACTGATTATGTTATACTAATGGTTATGAATGCCTTCTGCATTCAGACATTATCTTGAAGATGAAAAATTGCGGGGACAAAAAATGCAAACATTTTATGCATGAATGTGTTCAATCCTTTGTTTGATAAAGATGATAATTATATTAATAATGGAAAAATCATGTGTACAAGAAGTATACCATAGAGAATCTACAACATAATATGATTGTCTATGTTCGGCGAATGACACCCAATCTTCTATACAAACAGGAATTTAGTAGGTGCACCAAAAAGAATCTAGGAATGATAGGCTATTCCTCAAATATACATGTTTTTCTCTATATCTTCAAAAGCTCTCCTATTTCTTTCCTTTCATGGGACTCACAGGAGTGCCAAGGTTGAGACGTCCCTCGCTCTTCAACTTCTCTTCCTTCTTCTGAGCCTCCTTCACTGTGCTGGACATTGTCCATTGCAGCCTGAACCATCGCAAAATCTTACAACACAAGTGAGTTGTCACCTGACAATGTAAAAGGAGGTGGTCACATTCACATGAAGCACCAGTCAACATATGTAATCCTTCTTTTTCTCAAATTTTCAGCTGTCAGGTGCTGCTAGACAAGTAAAAGAGCATGCTTTTCAAACTGAGAAATGTGAATAGTTCGATTCCTCCCTCACCAAGAGGTGATGATAATATGACTGCTAAAATGATCACCAAGGCTGATTAGCTGTCATTGATGGCTACGGTTTCCCTTTCCACTTTGTAGAATGTTTCCGAGTTTAATTTAAATTGAACAACATGGTTACTCATATCTTCTAGAGAACGTAGACACTCTCTTGTGAAGCTAATTCAATCACTTTCAGGATATGACCTCTGGGAATTTACAGAAGAAGGTCAAATCTGATGAAGATGAAGATGTCCCCAGTGCACCTCCATTTTGCAGCTCTGCTGCTGAAATCAAAGAAGTTGATGAACGGATCCCTGCCTCTAGAACAGCTAATGTGCAATCTATGGCAGAAGATAGTGGTCTCTCAACTAAGGCAGATAGTAACATTTCTTCTGGTATGAACCACCCGGTCAAAGTTCCAAATCATTCTGACTCACCTGTGAGGTTTGTTCATGAACCAGTTACAAAACCTAAAGCTATATCTTTTACGTGGGCCTTAGGGCCTTTCTTCTTTGAAAGCACAGTACTTCCTGAATTTCAGCTTATATCTGCTTACACTTGTTTTTCAGGATGACTGCTGCTGCTGCAGAAAGTGAAGGGCTGTCAAGTTCTTATCCCGCTCGCCTTCCAACTTTTCATGCCAGGTATCTTTACTGTTAACACAAACAAATTTACAATGTATAGTTACTCTTCCAGTATTATCAATGATGATTTTCTGTTCAATACAGTGCATTGGGACCATGGCATCGCGTGCTCGCCTATGATGCGTGTGTTCGGCTTTGCCTGCATTCTTGGGCTAGGGGTTGCATAGAAGCTCCGATGTTTTTGGAAAGTGAATGTGCTCTCTTAAGGAATTCATTTAGGTCAGTCTTTTCTCTTGTTCCACGCTATTGAGCAGTTGCTGTGATCTTTTCTGGCTTTAGTGTCATTTTGAGAAGAAGTCTATAACAAACACTGATATGATTTGTTGCATCCTATTTTTTTCTTATATTTAGTCACGCAGAGATGATAGTTTTAGCTTTTTCTAGCTCCATCTCATTGTGTTACAATTATTCTGATTCTACAAGTAAAGAAGCTTTCTGGAGTATTATTACCTCTCAAGGAAGCAGCTGGGTAATTTACAAATGCTTGTTGATCACAAGTATGAGTTCATCTTGTAGAAAAATAGAACTTGAATTCTTGGAAGTTGTGAATGATGCTAGTTTTTATCTAGAAATGTATTGAACATTTCAGAAAGGGAAGTTAGTTGAAGGATGAGGATTAAGTGGTACTGCATATTGGATCCAGTTTCACTCTGTTCTCTTGGGCCAGTTGATTACTGGTGATATATGCATCACAACGTTTCAGGTCATTGATGTGTAACCAGATCTCTATCTTAGTTTTGAGGACCCTCAGTAGAAACCTTTTTTTTTTTTTTTTTTTTTTTTTGTGGGTTTGGGAGGGGGGAGGGGGGGGTGAGAATAAGAAAGACCCTTTATAATCAATATTAACTTTGGCAAAATAAAAGGCCCTCTATAGTCAATAGTTCGCTTTACCCTTTGTCTTATATAATGGGATCTCCAGATTTTTACTCCTATCCCTCAACCATTCTGTTGGGGACAGTTCACTTTTCCTTCTTAAAGTTTACTAACAACCTAATTACTTTTATTTGTTGTATTTTCAAATCATTTGGCTAGGAAAAAGCATTTAGAATACGAAATATGTTAAGGTACCACTGGGCAGTGGGTTGCCTGAAACAGGAAGTGAACGTATTGGGAAGTTCTAATTATTTTGTATTTTTTGTTCCTTTAATTAGCAGGAATGTTGTGAGACAGTGAGAGAAGCGGTAAATGTTCCACATAAAAGACTTCCCTCCAAATTAAGTCCTGCAAAAAGTGAAGGATACTTGAAGGAAAATGGTTCTTTTTTCTTTTCTTTTTTTGAAACTGGTAATGTTGTATTCTTCAGCATTAAAGATATGCTGGACACATTCAAAAGAGAAACAGGGAGAGAGAAGGAATGAAAACTACTTACAAAGACCCTAACAGATCTACTAGTTCTAATTCATCTATGTCTATCTTTTTACACCAAAAATAAAAAGATACAATACAATTCCATTTAACTATGTGAATGGAATTGGACCTATCCTCAAAGCTTCTGCTGTTCCGCTCTTTCCATACAAACCACCAAATGCAATGTGGGATGATTCTCCACCATCTCTTCTAGCTCTTACTTCTTCCTCTTCTGATCCAACAGCTCAAAAGGTCTGCAGTATGCTCAGGCATAGTCCATTTCGTTTCTGTGAGTGTGGGAAAAAGAGCCCATAACTGTGTAGTAAATTTGCAATGTAGAAAAAGGTGACTATTTGTTTCGTCTGTTTCACCACATAGTTGGCATCTGGAAACTAATCTGCCCCTTTTTCTTCAAAACTTCTTGTGTCAGACATTCCTTTCTAGCTACCAGCCAAGTGAAGCATTGAACTTTAGTTGTTGCTATGTTTTTCCAAATATTGTTCCACAAAAATTGTTGTCTTCTGTTCATATGTGCATTACTTGTTTCATAAGCCCTCTTAACAGAGAAAGGCTTATGAAAAATGGTTCTTTTTTCTAAACTTTCCTTTTAAAACAAATGCATGCAAGAAAAGTATTTTCTTTTCCTTTATCTTAGTTTACTGCAGTTTTCCCAGGAAATGTGTTAGTATGCTTGATACCAAATAATGCTAAGGAAATTATTACTACCTCATTATAGGGAAGTATTTAGAGTATTTGGGACCTCTAGTACCTAAAGTATTCTATTCATCCAATATATCACTACCACATTTTAGGAAATGTAGTAAAGAGAAGCATTTGGGATGCACAGTACCTTCAGGAAATTGAACCAGATAATACTCATTTCAGAAAGGTGATAATTTCAACAGGATTAGAGGTCGGGAAGATGGAGAAGGAAAACGGACAACGGTTGAGTAAATTTTATGGCCACCACCTAACTTGACTGATTTGATTAAATTCTAGCACGAAATCTGGATGGAAGTGTTTAAGTTATATCTTGTGTGCATGCAGGCATGTAGGCCTTTTGTGCTTTGTAAATGAACTTAATTAGTATTGTCTGCTTTTCACTTTCATGGCTAAAAACTCTCGTCTCCTATATGGGTTTACAGGTTACAGCAAGTTCTGTTACAATCTGAGGAAGAATTAATGGTGAATCGCTCTTCCGAGCTTCCTAAGGAAGCAGCTGCCCCAAAACCTAAGCAAATGGTTGGAAAGATGAAGATCCAAGGTAATCCATGATATTTGCTTGTAGTATATCAAGGTAAATGGGTAATACTACTGAAGATTCTCTCGTTGACCTTTTTCTGATATTGCAGTTAGGAAGGTTAAAATGGGCCTCGACCCGCCTACTGGCTGCAGTTTTTCTTCCCTAAAAACACCAAAAATAAAGCTTGAATCTGTTAGATATCACCTATCCAATATGCGGTCATCAATCTCTTCTGGATGGCGAGCGATTCGTAAAGTCCATTTTACTCCTCGTGTGCCTGCAAATGGTTCCTTCTCGCGCCAGAGTTTGGCATACATGCAGGCGAGCACCCAATATATAAAACAAGTTTCTGGACTCCTGAAAATTGGTGTGACATCTCTGCGCAGCAGTCCATCGTCTTATGATATTGTTCAAGGTAAAGAAGTTCATGTCTGTTTCATTGCTCTTGAATGTTGATTCTTGTATTGTTAGTTTAGGTATCACTCATCCTGTAGCTCCTAGTCACTTTTGACCCATTTGAGATACAGTAACAACGTATTGTTCTAAGCATTTAGTTTCAGCTGTTCCTGAACAAAATTATCTCAACATCCTCATTTATCACATAGATAAATTATCAACAATCCATCCATTGTAAATAGTTGTTTCACTTACAATATTAACATGTTAATCCTCCTTAATTATCAACTACCAGATATACATTCGTAGACTTTTGTAAGTGAAACTATTTTTGTCTTCAAAACATCTTGAGTTCTCTCCACATATTGTCTACAAAATGTTAGCAGGCATGGTGTTCCACCACTTTGCTTATTTTTTGGTTCATTCCTGGGCTGCTAGCCTGCTGCAATAGTTTTGAAGGTTGTAAGTAGTGGGAATTGCCTCACATATCCCACTGAAACCCCGTCATGTTCAAAAATAGCTGCCATATTTGAGTTACACCCTTGCAAGTTGCAATGCAAAATTATATTGGAGATTGTTTCTGATTCTATTTCTTGCCCGCAGATATTTTACAATATTAATTGATCTTAACAAGCTTACAAGACTAAAAATGCAAAAAAGAAATAAATTGCAGTTCAGGTTGCTACATTGTTCTCAGTAAACAGTGGGTTTATAATAATTGGTTTTATGAGAAAATTGTATGTACTTGACCATTCTTTAATCCTCGTTCACCTTTCATACTCTCTCACTTTACAAGGGCATTAGTGACACAATTTCTGTGACCATAGAGGCACTTTATTTTTACTAAACCTTATATAATATAATGGTTCTATCTGCTATATGTTATCTCACCCAAGAAACCTAATATGTGATCAGAGACATACTGTTGTTTCTTACGACTAAAAAGTTCAACGGAAGAGGATGCTATTAAAATGCAACCTGGATCAGGCGAAACCCACATTTTGTAAGTGTTTCTTCCATCCGTTATCCTATTTTCCTTCTATTGGATTCTGTTAAATGCATGTTTTGTCTTTGAAGAACTGCTGTAATTTTTGGATTGTGATGTGAACATCTTTACAGCTTTCCAGATAGTCTTGGAGATGACCTAATTGTTGAAGTTCTGGATTCCACGGGAAAGCATTATGGCCGTGTCCTTGCTCAAGTTGCCACCATTGCTGAAGAACCGGTAAACCTGTCTGAATTCAACTTAGTTATCAACTATAATTATTGCTTCAGTTAGCTCATGATGCTTACAGTAAAGTTTCATTCAGGGTGAGAAACTTCGGTGGTGGTCTGTGTATCGTGAACCAGAACACGAGCTTGTCGGCAAAGTGCAACTCTTTATTAATTACTCAACAACATTTGATGAAAATAGTCATCTTAAGGTGAATTTTTTCATCTTTACAAGCATTTCTACAACTGAAGGAAGAGTAAAGAATTGTTTGTGAAATTTGTATTTTGGAGAGGAGGAAAGAGCCAATAAGAATGCAAGATAAGCTTAGGTTGGAATCAGTATTTGTGGACATCCGTGGAAATTGGGCGTGTCTTTTTTGTCATTTCATTCCTCCCCCTCTTTTAATTATGATGATATGAAGCTGACTTGTTCATTCCTGTGACTGCATATTTAAATGGTATTTCCGGGACCTCTTTGTCATCGAACTCATGATTTATAATGCATCCCTCTTATAATTATTGGTATGTTAGTGGAGTTCTTCTGTGAAAATTTATTGTGAGCTTTTATTAGCTGGCCATTAAATGATTTGCTGTGAAATCCCCTACTCAAAAAGTATTGGGAGAAAATGAAAGCACAATCGCATAATGAATTTCTGTAATCTGACACTTTTTTGGTTTCTTCCTATCATAGTGTGGTTCAGTTGCAGAAACTGTTGCTTATGATCTGGTACTTGAAGTTGCAATGAAGATTCAGCAATTCCAACAAAGAAATTTGACACTACATGGTCCATGGAAATGGTTACTCACTGAATTTGCATCATACTATGGGGTTTCTGATGCGTACACTAGATTAAGGTACAATATACTTGCATTTTCTTGTTTTAGGTGCTGGAGGATTTTCCGCTTCCTTTTGTGCATAATTATTTTGCAACATCAATTGTGCAGGTACCTTTCCTATGTTATGGATGTGGCAACACCAACTGCTGATTGTCTTTCAGTTGTGCATGATCTTTTGTTACCTGTAATAATGAAGGGCCGTTCTAAGAGCACCCTTAGTCATCAAGAGGTAACACTTGTAAACAAATTGAATCTGATATATTCCATATTGCAGATTGGACAGTGATGCAGTTTTGAGTCTTTAAGATTTCAAGTTATTCTGTGACTTCATTATCTTCAAAAAAGTTGTATTCTACGTCTGTGTTTCTTTATAAAAGAATGGTCTACAATTTTCTCACATATCTCTCATAAGTTCTGACATCGCACAGTGTTTTCTTGCTACTTACAGAATCGTATTTTGGGGGAAATTGAGGACCAGATTGAACAGATCTTTGCGTTGGTTTTTGAAAACTACAAGTCTTTGGATGAGTCAACACCATCAGGGATAATGGATGTTTTCAAACCAGCTACTGGGGTTGTACCACCTGCATTGGAGCCTGCTGTTAAACTATTTTCTCTACTTCATGATATATTGTCTGCTGAAACTCAGAACACGTTGTACAGCTATTTTCAGGTCTGGAAGCTGGCACATATCTCTCTATATATCATCTGTTTTTATCTGCAGTTTTTGGCATAAATATTTGATTGCACAGGCTGCTGCTAAGAAAAGATCAAGACGGCACTTGACAGAGACGGATGAATATGTCAGCGGAAATAATGAAGGTCTCTTGATGGATGCTGTTACTGTGTCTACGGCTTATCAAAAAATGAAGTCCCTCTGTATGAACATCAGAAATGAAATTTTTACTGACATAGAGATCCATAATCAGAATATACTTCCAAGGTATTTCTAAGTTCTAGCTATACTGAGGCTATTTTGTGTCTAAATAAACATTTTAAGATTAATTAGTATGTTACTCACATCGCTCAAATCATATATGTGAAGATGGTAAAGTGAATAGATTTCTTTGTCCAAACAAACATTCACATTGTTAAGCGTCCTGCATTGGTTAAGGGGAATGTGTTGTTTCCTTGTATGGTCTTGAGAAATCCTTCACCTCCTATGCTAGCTTTTGAGGTTGTGTTAGACTTAAGAGTCTATTTTCTTGACATGGTATCAGAACTAGACTATCCCTACTCTTATTTTACCTAATGTTGGACTCCATGTTGTCCATGCATAAGATGTTTAGTCCTGGGTTGCAGGAGTGTATATAATGTTGACTGAGGAATGGACTGTTGTCTCTCTATATGGTTTGGCAATCCTCAATTAATGATTGTAGTTTTGAGGTTGAGCTAGGCCTGAAGTCTATTTTCTTAACAGATTTAATCCTCCCCCATCTCTCTTCTAATTTCTAACCCACTTTTTCTCTTGTGCTTATGTGTTACATTGTATGTTTCTCCTTTCATGCATAAAAATGCTAAGCAATATCTTATAGATGAGTCCAATGCCAAGTTTTTTTTCCATTAGTCGTCATTTCTTGCAACCTTCCTCACTGCTTCAATGTTTCCAATTCTGTGTACAGCTTCATAGACTTGCCAAACCTCTCTTCAGCCATATATAGTGCAGAACTTTGCTGTAGATTGCGGGCATTCCTGATCGCTTGCCCCCCTGCTGGTCCTTCTCCCCATGTGACTGCTCTTGTCATTGCAACAGCAGATTTTCAGAGGGATCTTGCCTGCTGGAATATCAAGTAAGTCTTGCCTCATAGGTTTAATATTTAATGCATAAGATCTATATGCTAAATGGTGTAATTTTTGGTGAAACAACCTGTGCAGACCCGTCAAAGGAGGAGTGGATGCAAAAGAGTTGTTCCATTTGTATATCATCCTGTGGATCCAGGATAGGCGGCTCTCTTTGTTGGAATCTTGCAAGCTGGATAAGGTACTAACTGAAGCTTTCACAGGCACTGTTTAAACCCTTGGCGAAACACATGTACCTAAGCTGTATCTACTCTCTACTTCTGGCTCTAATATCCCTCTATTATGTGGTTTATATGATCTATGTGTTTGGTGTGATTACTTTTCCGAACAGCAATTCATTTGCATCAAACTTAGCATCACTTGCATAATCTTGCACTGTGCTATATTCTTTCTATTAATTATTATTGTTTGCTTGTAATATTTTGGATTAAGCTGGTCAAATGCCTTTTCATTAAACATGATTGTCGGTTCTCTTTTATGCCGTGTTTTGCATGTAAACTTGCAAGGTAAGCAGAGGCTGGATGGTAGATTTCAAATGGATCCAGCAATCAAAGGATGAGATGTTAAATCCAGATTAGGTTTCTTGATTTTCAGTAGCCTAACAGAAGCATAGGAGGACTTGAAAACATTGAGTCTTCATTTAGATGTCAAGATAGTTGCTAAAACGCTTTTTCTTGAAAATTTTGCAATGAAGGAAAATCTGATTCATTTTCTTGCATGTGTGTGTTTCAGAGGAAAATGAAATTTTAAAATAAGAAGAGAACGTAAAATCATGCACTCTTTACAGGTTTAGTATGGAGGAAAGTTTCTTAGTGTGGAAGTTTCAACTTGCTTTTTCCAGATGCAATGTAAAAATGTTAGCAACTAAAATGACCTTGTAATTGCCAAAAACTAAGGCCTAGATTTGTTGTTTTCTTTTTTTGTTTTTTAAGATGGGCTAATTCTACATTTAGCAATGGGAATGGAAAGAATTTTTCAAGATGGGCCAATTTTTGCGTGCTTAGATGGAAAGAAAATTTGACTCTTTTTCGCCACTGACAGCTTTCTTGGTTCTGCTTCAAGTTAATCTAGGAGTTAGGTTATCATTGGTTTTCACTTTCTGCCGATTGCTGCTGAATAAACTCCATTATCTCACAGGTGAAATGGTCGGGAGTGAAAACACAGCATTCAACAACCCCATTTGTTGATGAAATGTACGAGCGCCTGAAAGAAACTCTAAATGACTACGTCATCATCATCTGCCGCTGGCCAGAGTACACATTTGTATTGGAGAATGTATGCCCTGATTATTCTTGTTTCTCTTTTACTACTCAGTGCATGAAAATATACTATTGTAGGCAAAGAGGGGGGGTGAGGAGGTGCGCATTGTGCCCAACATTTGCTGAAAAGCCCGTGTAGCATTTTTTTTCATGGCACTATTATAAACCATCAAAAGGATTCATTAACTGACTAAATTGACAGTGAAATGGTAGTAATTGAACATCACTTCAACACTCTCATTATCTTTCTTCTATTTCTGCCACTCTTACTAAAACCTAGAAATTGTGCCCAGTGTGGGAATACCAGTATATAGTCTCTGCCAGTGCCAAAGGTGATCTATTTATTTGCTGAAGAGGACTGGTATAGTTAGACTTCTCTCTTGAAACATTGTATGAAAAGGAACATTGTATGAAAAGGAAAGAGACTTCTCTCTTGAAACATTGTATGAAAAGGAAAGAAACTTAATTACATTGGGATTTTATTTCTTTTCATTTTTCTCCTTTCTCGCTTCATTTTTCTTTTCTCCCGGTGAGATTAAAAGGAATCATATGGGCAATAACATACGGGCTGCTGTTGCACTTTGTTCATTTCACTTTCTATTCATTTTTTGGCCATTTGAAACTACTATTTTGTTTATAGTTGACACTTTTCTATTTCTCTTGATGTATTAAGGCCATTGCTGATATTGAGAAAGCAATTTTGGATGCACTGGAGAGGCAATATGCAGATGTCTTGTCGCCGCTAAAGGAGAATTTGACACCCAAGAAATTTGGCCTCAAATATGTGCAAAAACTTGCCAAAAGATCAGTTTGCCCATATATTGTGCCAGAAGATGTAAGTATACTTGTTTTTCTATCCTTCATCACATTTATATTTCGTAAACATTTAGGCCTGAAACATGTTCCTTCTTTCAGCTGGGCATTCTTTTGAATTCAATGAAGAGGATGCTAGACGTTCTGCGCCCAAAAATTGAGCAGCAGTTTAAGTCCTGGGGTTCATGTATCCCTGAAGGAGGAAACACCGCTCCTGGAGAGCGTCTGAGTGAAGTGACGGTGATGCTTCGATCTAAATTCAGGAATTATGTGCAAGCAGTCATTGAGAAGCTTGCAGAAAATGTAAGTTTTTGCTCTACATTTTGGTTAAATCTAAAATTAAAAGGAATCCATGTAGATAATGCACTTCTATATATATATATTGGTCACCGCTTACTGAAACTTTTCAACTGATTACGTGGTTCTTCTGATGATGGGAGATTTTATCAATAAAAGTATCATGAAACTTCAGAAACTAAAATATAAGGTCTCACGAAGGCAATGATTCATGCAAAAAAATTCTTTCTTTTTCCTATTTTTGGAGGGGAGAGTAAAGTGTTTGGTCAGGAATAACATAAGTGCACATGATGTATTTAGCAAAGTATCGTATCTTTCTCTCTTTTTTTTTTTCCTCCCCTGCAAAATGTAGTTAAATGTTAACGACATTGGATGATGAGTTGTGAGCCACGATAATCTGGATAATATTTCCATGTTGTTTTGAGGAAAGTGCTGACTAGTAGGCCCTGTTATGCAGATCTTATATTGCTGCTTTGAAAGTATTTCATTCATTCTGTAAAGAAAGTCGTAACCGATACCCATAACTGAAATTACATAAGTAGTTCCAGTCAACTTCTGACTAAACAAATATCACTTATCCTGCTTCAGACGAAGCTGCAGAACAACACAAAGTTGAAGAAAATTTTGCAAGATTCCAAGGAGAATGTCATAGAATCAGACATAAGATGTAAGATGCAGCCATTGAAGGAGCAGCTTACGAGTACCATAAATCACCTTTATACCATATTTGAGCCTAATGTATTCATCGCTAGTTGTCGAGGCTACTGGGACAGAATGGGACAGGTTAGTGTTGGTTGAACTTATGGTTGATAGCTTAGTGTTCATCTTCATGTGAAAATCATTACTAATTTCACTCTGCTGCAGGACGTCCTAAGTTTCTTAGAGAGCAGGAAAGAGAACCGGTCTTGGTACAAGGGCTCACGAATTGCAGTCTCTGTAAGCAGCAACGTCTTGTTTTGGTACAAAGTGCATTCAATTACTATATGTTTCATCATTTATGTTCTTGGCATTCGCAGATCCTCGACGATACGTTTGCCTCTCAGATGCAGCAGCTTTTAGGCAATTCACTTCAAGAGAAAGACCTCGAGCCACCAAGGTCGATTCTTGAAGTGCGATCAATGCTTTGTAGGGATGCATCGAATAACAAAGGATCAACTTACTATTACTAGATGTAATTAATGTATAGATGTCCTATTCAATTTCATTCTTTTGTTTCTTTTTGGTTCTGGAAACGAAAAGAGAAAGAATGGTTTCGTAGCCATAGCCTATAGCCTATAGTCTACAGGTGGATTCGCAGGGAGGACAGCCATGCTGGTTGAAATATATCTCATTAGAATATGTGCTCTCCTTATGGTTTTTAGGCCTGCTACAGAAGAATAGGAAATAATATCTCACACTAACTCATTTTTTGTTATGGGAGCAGTGACTCTACTGCTTCAGCTGTATTAATATCCATTATAAAAGACGTATAGCTCGTAATTCACATTTGGCCAAATATCTAGATCATGTTTACATTTCTTATTTCAATTTTTCCACTCTCATTTTGTTAACCGACTTAACTGCAATACTTATCCGAAGACACGGTAAGTTGGAAGAGCTTCGATAGTTACACTGCACATCTTGCACAAGAAAGACTCATTTTGTCAACCTGAATCACAACATTTATCCGAAAACATGACAAGTTGGAAGAGCTTTGATAGTTACACTGCATGTCTTGAGTAAGAAAAGGAGTTTGTGTGCCATACAAAGAACTTTAGATACGCGATTCCTCCCCTTAAGTTTAGAGTAGGCTATGCAGATTGTCCAAGATCATATAAGAAAGATTCTCAATTGGTGATCAAACACTTTTTGTGTGCAGAAGACTGGATATTTTGAGTGTGAAATAACATGATATGGGTGGCTCAACCTTGAATAGTTCAACATCAAGGGTGGATCAGGCTTTGATTTCACATTAGAGAATGAATATTTGAGTTTAACTCCTCGTTCACGTTGAAGATTGTTCAAAACTATAGAGACAATTATTAATACCCGCAGGGATTCCAACCGAAGCGATGCTGAATTGATTAGGATATCTTAAGCAAAACCAAAAACTAGCCTTACCAGAATCTTTAACCGTACCTACTGTTTTAAATGGCAGAGTAGTTATATTTAAATACTTCTTAGTTAGAATTGCAAAATTAAAACCATCAAAACAAAAATTTAAATGTTCTTTTTTTTTTCTTTTTAATTCCAACTTATACATTGTCCAAATGCCTGCTAGATATCCATTGAATTGGATGAGTTGAAGACTTGAAGCGGACCTTTTTCCTCATTTGGGTAATAAAAGTAAACAAGCTGGTTATAATGGGGTTATCAAAATAAAGTATGGCTATTGAGTTTAAAACTTATAAGGGGTGCTATTTAAGTTAATTTTCCTTGATCGAGCGGGTTATGTTTTACGGAGTTAACTACTAACTAATTCAGAAGGCATTGATCAACTGCAATCAGTACAGAATGATTAGAATCAATAATCATACAAGATCATCAGATTAAGCCCAATCATTATGCACACAGCCTATTCAATTGGCAAAATATTTACAGGATTAAACAAACGAATGGCATTTATATTACACATTAAAGAACCAACAACCTAACCGATACAACGTGCAGGTGATGCCTCAGGATTTCAGCTAAGCCAGAACTGCTGCTTATAAGAGCTTCGATATTACACGGCAGGAAGTCCAGAACGCTGCTGATGCAGCTCTGAGAATAGCTGGGTTTTGGTATATCCTGATTTAAAGCACACATATTTAGGCAAATGATATCAATAAGACTTGCATTCATTAGGATATGCTAGCATCCTTCAATCTTCAGAGGAGGTATTAAGATCATACTAAACAAGTAAATCGAGCATATGCCAAAGAATTCAGATTAGTCTGTTAACATTCCGATTTGGCAACAACTGATGTATCATGCTATGCAAACTAAACCAAGATTAGAGCACAAAGTAGATTCTAAATGACCACAGGTTCAATCATTACTTAAAACCATACAATCAATTTTGAAGACAATTGAAACGGCTTTTTCCCCTTCTCCACATTCACGGATTACAAACTTATAACAATCTAGCAATGAGCACGGTTTGACAAACTTGGGCACAACTTATAAAGTGTTGTGGGATTATACTGGGTATTATGTTGTTGTTGTTGTGTTGCTGGGTACAACTTAAAGTGTAGCATGCTCATATCCTTTTTAAGATTTATCCTCCTATTTGGTGTTTTGGATTAGGAAACCTAGTGATAAACCATTATGATGACATGGCAAGAACTTTAGCTGGAGAGCCAAGAAAAGCGTGGGAACACACGAGGCTGAAAGGCTACGGGCTCATTCATGAAGGCTAATAGATTTCCTTGCTCAAGTGTCTGGACATTGTTTTGCACTTCTTAAGTTATGATCACTGCTTCTACCATTGCTATAGTTTGCAGGATATGCATAAAGGAGATTATATTTGTATTGACAAGGTATGCATAAAACAGCTATTAACTTAATTTTTCAAAAAGAAATGCATAAAACAGGGATAGTGGGAAAACATTATGTTCAATCTATTCTGTTTCCACCTTACAATGAGCAAAACATGCCCCCCTCCCCGAGATGCTACATTCAAAAAAAAAAAAAAAAGAGATAGCAAAACTACTTTGCTGAATCAAATAGGTTGTCTTACCCAATAGCTGTAGCCCCCCAAGATGCTACATTGTAAATAACTTTGCTTCCATCCCATGCCTTTCGGAGCTTTCCTTTCTTCTTTTTCAAAGAGAATGTCTTGCTGAGGGCTGAGAAGAAAATCTAATGTCACTTTTCTCAATCCTACTTTTGAAAATGAATTGAAGCAGTGTGAACAAACAGAAGTGTTTTCTTTCTAATAAGTATCCGTAGATAGAAATGTCGGAAGAAAGTAAGAAAATCAACTGACCATCTTGGAGTTGGTTTGGTGTCAAATCCTGCACAAATTAGTGCAAAGAATTAAACCTCCTAGAAAAGAAGACACACCAAAGTAGCTTTGAACAGTAATTGAGATTATGTTTCATCCTATATAATCATATGAGTGCCGTGAAACTATTCATCATGAATCATCACAGCAAACTCAAACACAATTGGTACTGAAAAGCTATTTTCAATCTCAACCAAAATTGATCGATTAGTCAACTAATATCTTTTTTTTTTTGGGATAATTTATCAATTAATACTACTCTTATATCTAGGTCCTTTCTGACCAAAACACAGAGATGTGAAATGACCTCCAGCAAGTCAAGTGGGCAGATTTGGAGGAAGAGATACTCCCTCTGTTTCATTTTATGTAACATCATTTGATAAGGTAAAGAATCAAAGATGTTAATTTGAGTTTTATAACATATTACTATTGGTGGAAACAACATTAAGATGGGTTATTGAAAAGTGAACTTAATAGAAAAAACATCATACCAAATTTTAATTTGAACAGTTGAATGAAAAAAATCTTGACGTTTGTTCAAGCAATATAAAACACTATTTTTAACCAAATGTTGTCAAAATACAGGGATGTAAAATGTGTCAGAATATTAGATCTTTGCAGGCTTAGTGGCTTACTATAGAAGGAATTTCTTCAGGCTGCCGAAAGCAGATGACCTGGCTATTACGAAACCAGGAGACTGATCTAACATAATTTACAGTAGATGAGCAGAATGGTTTATCTTCTAGGACTTGTCCGCTAAGATTACTGTGACCCACTCCACAAAGCCTAACTTTTTAATTTCAATTAGTTTCTACTTTCGAGGAAAGTAAATTACATGAGTGAAGTAACAATTATACAACACTCTCTTTAATATCATGTCTAGAGTGCTACAAAGTACAAACAAACTGCTAAGATAAGGATAAGAAAGCAATATAATAACAAAGATGATTAAAACTAGGTAAGCAATTTAATGAATTGAAATGAACACATGCACACGGAAACAAAACCAAAACAATGGATGTTGCATTAAGCTATGTTTCTACATTTGACTTGAGGAAATAAAGGAAAGAATTAACAGTTTAAGGAACAAAAAGATCAGGTCTGTTTTCTAAGGAAACAGACATACCTTAGTCTGCTTAAGAGACAACAGGTATGCAGCCATAAAGCAAGCTATACCATCCACTATATCTTCTTGCCTAACTAAAACATAGTCTTCTCCGTCTAACTCAGGATCTTCACCTTCCCAAAGGTCATTCTCATTGACCATGTCCCACGAACTTCCTTCTTCTACAACACAAACTAAAAAGGCAGCTATTACTACCATGATACCACTTGAGAAAGAAGCTGATAAGACTTTAGAAGTCATATAATTACCAACATTCTGGAAAACATACCAGCTAAGTTTTGTGGAACAGATGCTTGAGCATTTTCTAGCTTTTGAAGGAAATCTGAGCATTCAACTCTAGATTTCAGGAGATCTCGCAGCTGCACAACAAAAGAGCCACACAAAACACAATTTAAAACTTTTTGCAGTGGTTGATGTTCACAGAAATTAAATTTAATAAATGGATTCCCTAAATCCATCTATCCAAACAATAGAGTGGGACAGTGGCATTGGTCTGTTTGAATCACTAATAGTCAATCAATACACCATACAAGTGAAATTAATGCATCTGTCAGTCTAATAAGAAGCCAGCATATCTTCAAAGCAAATATTGTATGTAAATAACTTATGTCTAATGAGAAGCCAGCATATCTTCAAAGCAAATATTGTATGTAAATAACTTATAAAAACATAATGACCAACTCAAATAAACTAACATAGTACATGCCAATTCCTCTACTATGCAATTAATGCTGTCCATCAACTCAAAAGTCCGGAAAAAAAAAAACCTTTCAGAGGTTAAGGAAGCAGTAAAGCACCAAAACTGTCTCAAATTAGAACCACAAAATAAATGCAATTTTGATAATTATATCAGTGGTATTCAAAAGCACATTCCAGTTCTCTGACTATGATGAGTGTACGGAAGTACATACAGCTTGATTTCTACAACTCTCCTGATATAACCTAATACTTGCCAATCCGACTGTTCTGGCTAACATAAGCATAACTCTCAAGCTAAACCGAATTTCCAGTTGAAACTACTAAGACTTAATCAATCTGTGATCGTTGTTTCCATCGCTTAGCTCTGTATAGGCGCAAACCATATGCTTTACATCTCTTCTCTTTTTAATCCTTTCTTTAATCGAAGTAAATGCATTCTCAGATTTCTCACCTACAGTTAATTGCTATATACAGTTCCTTTCTAGCTCAGCCCAAGATTATGTTAAAAGATGCAACTAAATCAATGCAAACACTTCTTACCATATACAGAACATTTCACTGTGAATACAGTTAAACAAAAAATTAAAAAGTAGTATTTCACAACTATGGACAGAATCAACAATTAAAAAAACAATTTACCTTTTCTTTTCTTTTATACTTTCTTTCTCTCTCATTCTCGTGAAATAACATAATACTTCCCAATGGCACTGTTCTGAATTACATAAGCACAACTCTCAAGCTAAATTGAATTTCCGGTTGAAACTACTAAAACTTAATCAATCAGAAACTTCTGTTTCCCTCGCTTTTTTCCTTGAAATTGGTAACCGTAACTTCCGTTTCCCTTGCTTTTTTTTTTTAAATTGGTAACCGTAACTTCCGTTTCCCTCGCTTTTTTAAAAAAAAATGGTAACAGTAACTTCTGTTTCCCTCGCTTTTTTTTTTGTTTTTGAAATTGGTAACCGTAACTTCTGTTTCCCTCGCTTTAGTTCCTATATACAGGTTCAACCAAATGCTTCGCATCTATGCTCTATTTTCTACTTTTGATAACCGTGGTTTTTGGCCTAGCTTGCACGCACCTTGACTAATATCATGAGAAACCTGCCACCCCCACCAGCAACAGGTGTCCGTAACCAGCTTGTGCACACCTCGACTAATCCAGGTACCAGGTAACATTGTCCCCCAAGGCTACAACAGATAGGAAGAAATCACCTAGTGTTTTTGTAGGGATTTGAACTTGAGACCTCAAGGTGCTCAGCTTAAGCTCAAGCTCAACCCACTTCATTGACCATTAGGCCACACCCTTCGGTGCGACATCTATGTTCTACTTTGATACTTTCTTCTATCAACTAGATGAATTTTCAGGATTTTCAGCTACAGTTAATTTCTCTACACATTTCCTTTCTAGCTCAGCTCATGTAAAATCAATTCAAACACTTCTTAACATATATTTCACCGTAAATCAGCTGGAAAACAAATCAACAAGTACTATTTCACAACTATGAGCAAAATTAACAACTAAACCGACCTCATCGGTCTCGGTATCAGCAGACGGAGTAGATGATGAACCTTGACCGGAGTCATCCGTAGCATCCCGGTCAACATCACTGCTAGAATTCGACTCCTCGTTATCATCCTCAAAAGAACCAGTTGTACTAAGCAATTCGAGAGCTCGTTGGCATTCCTGTAACACAGCTTCTAACGTTTTTCTCTTCACCTTTATCCGATCCTGGTCCGATTTAGCTCGCACTAGCTGGATCGGCTTTGTACCGCTCACCTCCACCACCTCCATGCTCCCTACCTAACAATTCAAACACACATAAAGGAAAAGGTGCAGATAAAGGTAGTTAAAGTTCTAGCCCCCAGGGGATAGAGTTACCTGATACGTGGTACGTGTTGTTGGTGGAAGGTGATAGATATTATGTGGAATTGGAGGTACGTGAAAACTGGATCGAACACCACAGTTACGGTTACCAAAGAGGAGGGGGAATTTGGGTGAAGAATAATGATTAAGAGGGGGATTTTGGACAGCGTAATATTCAAGTGGTGGCGTGAGCTGCCTGCGTTTTGTTACAACTTACAATATTGTGTATTGTGTTTTTTAGGGCCCAAAGTGAGGTGCGCCTACGTTGATGACGTGAAGGGAGGGGGTGTTTTTATTTGTGTTTATTTTTGGATGGTACCCAGCTGGTGGAAATACAGGTCAGTATTGGTTTTTTCATTTGTCTTTTCTTTCGTTTTATTCTAAACTTTCTTCCTCTTATTAGAATCCAGTCTGACCCCGACCAAGGAACCGATCCCAACCAGAAGAATCAATCTTGGATCAGGAGTGGAGTTTTTGATTGAGGTCGAGAGTCGAGTCTCGAATCGAGAGTACGATTCTGGGTCGAGTCTGGATTTTGAGTCTCGAGTCGGAGGATGGTCATGATGGGAGTCGGATCCCCAGTTAAGGTTGATTCTAAAGACGAGTCCTGAGTTGTGGGTTAGGATCGATTCTTGGGTCAGGTCTTAAAGTGGGTTTGGGGTCGGGTCTCAAGTGGATCCCAAATTGGTGCTAATTTGGGTCTCAGATAGGACCCAGGGTTAGAGTCGCGAGTCGAGCCTTGGGTCGAGATCCCCGGTTGGGGGGAGTCAAATCCTGGATAAGGACCTAAGTTAGGGTCGGAAGTTGGGTTTCGAGTCCCAAGTCAACATCATGAGTCGAGTATCGAGTCAGGATCAAGAGTCGAGACCTAATTGAGGGTCGAGAGTCGGGTTTCGAGTTGGGTCTCCGATCAATTTTCAGACCGAGGGTTGAGATTAGAGTCTCGGATCAAGGGTTGGGGTTGAAGTCGGGTTCCATGTCAGGTCTTGGGTCCCTGGTTGGGGTTTGAGATTAGGGTCAGGTTTAGGATCGAGTCTAAGCTAAGGTTGATTTCCGATTTCCCATGTTGGGTCCCAAGTCAGGGTCGAGTTCGGGAGTTTAGTCCGAGTCAGGATCAATACCTATTTTGGGGTTAGGGTCGGGTTCGGAGTCGGATCCTGTGTTAGGGTTAGGTGATAATATTCATTTCATATTTTCTAAATGTTCGCATTTATATTGATAAGCAATGGATCTTGGACTTAATTCAATAATAATCTGGGATGAGTCTAGTTCTAATATCATGATAAGAAATGGATCTTGCACCTCAATCTCAAAAGTAGCTCATGTGATAAAAAAAAATTGTCCAAAATTATATATAAGCAGATCAAATAAACTCACAATCACCAATCATTTTCGTCTTGGAACGTTTTACTTTTTTTCATCATGTGGGAATTATAATTAATTCCGGTTTATTTCTTTCTAACCACGTGGAGAGGAACGAGACGTCTGCACACAACTATAAAATTTAGTTTATACATGACAAGGGTTCTAAAACGTCTGTACTCAACTATAAAATTTAGTTTATACACGACAAGGGTTCTAAAACATCTGTACTCAACTATAAAATTTAGTTTGCACACGACAGAGGTTCTTAAACCTTTGCACTCAACTATAAAATTTAGTTTGTACACGACAGGGTTCTAAAACATCTGTACTCAACTATAAAAAAATTTAATTTATACACGACAAGGGTTTTAAAACGTCTGTACTCAATTATAAAATTTAGCTTGTACACGATAGAGGTTCTAAAACGTATATTCAACTATGAGATTTAGTTTGCACACGACAGAGGTTCTATTTTTTTCTTAATGGAAGTTTTGAGTGTTGCTTTTGGAAACTCAACATATATCAAGCAAGTCATAACATGTACAGCAATAACAAAGATAAAATGGTGCCGAAATATCATTTAAACATTATCTTAGATAGACATAGTCTACTTAATCAAAGAATTTTAAAAAAAATTGTTAAAGAATGATTTTTTGTGGGGGAACTGTCAATATCTGTTTCATCTTTCAAATCATATCGCATCGCAAATAAAATAGAAATAGAATAAATTGAGACGATATTTTGTAAAATACATAATAATTATCTTGAATATATTAATTATTTTTAAAATTTTCGATCACCTGAAAGAGACAAAAGAAATATCTTATTGTTTCTACAATAAATTATGATCTCTAATGAACTTATCCAATAGAACTCAAACCCCAATCGATGCAATTCTAGCCATCGATCAAAAAAAGAAAAAAGAAAATTAAACTAACGAATCTTATATGATTCTCAAGAAATTATTTGATTTCTTCAGGATACAGATTAATTTAATCATAGCAAATAAACTAATTGTAAAAAAAATGCACTTGATGAGTTGAGGCAAATTCACCTAGTAAGTGATCAATAAAAACATAGTGTTGTTGTCCTCCATTCAAAGCTCTGCAAGGAGGCACATCAATGGTTGTAGTATTAACAACTTGTATTTTATGTATGTATATAAGCTAAAACCACCAAAAACAGAAACTTTATAAACGTAAGACATATATATACTAATAAATATTGAATGACCAAAGTTACTTAATTCAATACGTCAAGTAATGGGGTTTTCTTTTATAGAGGATCAAGGATATACTTGGATTTCTTTTATACTATTAGGTTTTGCATCAGCAAGAAATTTTAACAAGGAAAGATATATATATATGTTGGCATCCCAACATGATTAACAAATTTAAAATGCATTGAAGCAGGAATCTCTCACCTCTAATTGTCTTGGTTAAATTTATATTGTGGAAAAAGATAAGTATGTAGGTGTGTTTTAGTTTCTTTTTTTAGGGATTAAAACGATATTCTTAAAGTCACTATAATAATAATAATAATATATCTAGATTAATCCATAAATAAAGTTTTAAAAAAATAAAATATATGTGGATCGTATTCCTAGCTCAGTAGCACGAAATTACATGGGATGACCCCCATAGTGGGTGGCTTTGTATTTTTGTCCCCCATAACAAAACCTTTAACTAAATGACCTTCCTTCCTTTATATACATAATAAAAGTACATTTTGCCCTTCCGTCGCATCTCTCTCTTGAAGGTTTTGTTTCTCGCGATTTCTGTCTTTCACGCCTCTCTCTCTCACTTTCAACAGCTCTTACTTTCTCACGATTTGCAGAACAAGATGGATAAATTTCCAGTAAGTTCTTCATTTTCAAAGGTATTGTACTTCATGGATATATAATTAAGATTATATACACTTTGTGGGAATATACTGGTTATGTTGTTGTTGTTGTTGTTGTTAAATTAACTCTAACAACCTTTAGGGTTTGTATTTTTTTGATAGACCTTACTTGAACAGGACCTTTAGGGTTTGTAATTAACTGTAAATTATTCTTTTTGATTTCTTAGGCTGAGTCTTGCCTCTAAGGCACGAGTCATAGAGGATTTTATAAATTAAGATGTCTAATGTAGTGAAAACTATTGCCTCTGGGGGTTGTATTTTGTTCTTTGAAATTCAAGAGGCTAAGTTTTGCCTCTTAGGCACGAATTATAGAGTTTCTCGTAATTTAATACACAACGAGTTGGTGGCAACTCTTACCTATGGGGTGTATCTTGTTTTTTTGGCATACTTGGACTAAAGTCTTTGCTCTTAGTTGATTTTGTGACATCCTAATCTTATCAAGTTTTGCCTAGGATAGAAAATATTGGAGATTGAAAATAACTAGTATTTCATCAAGTGTACTTCACAGTGCGTATCATATTCAAAATAGCTGCTCAAAATGTACTTAGTAACTAACACACTTGTTCAAAATGTGCATATCATGTTTTTAATTTCCCCTGTATTTTTATCTACCCATCCCATTCGATGTTCATCTTCCTAGAGTTACCTGTTAACCCCATGAAGGGTAGCTTCACTTGCTCTGCGTATAGCTGATCTTGTATCTTTCTAATAATAGTTGCTATCAGTTTTAGCTAGCACATTCTGGACCTACTAGAACACATGCCCGCCCATATACAACTGTTAACTCAACCTTTTTTATAAAAAGTATAGTTTCTCTATATACTGCCTTCCCAGGAAAAAAGTGTAACAGAAACTCTTAAGTTTGCACTTAAATTGTATTGCATTGTGCTGGATTTTGAATTTAAAACTTCTTGATAATTCAATGATTTGTAAATGTCGAGAGTGTTCTTTTACTTGTGAGTATATATTTATGTTTAAAAACTAAAAATTGTTCTATGTTTCTCCTTGTGTGGCCATGTATTGCTACTGATGAAAAAAAAGAGTGTCTCCCAGTGGATGTTGCTTCTACTTCTTCGGGACTTTTTCCTTCCAGCTTGATTAACATTATTGTTGATGTAAGTTTCTAGTAAGATCAATTTATCATTAGCATGCTTTTTTAAATGAATGTCTATCACTATATTAAAACAGAAATAGAGGCACTAGCTACCAACTATGAGAATATACTGTGCATACAAAAAAAAACTATGGCAACTTCACTTTGGATATTCTACTGTGGATGGAATCTCTGTCACCCTCTCTTGCTTTAAATGATAGGATATATGTACTTTGGGAGATAAGTCTTACCTCTAGGGCAAGAGATAAAGAGCACCTGCTAAATCAATACAGACCAATGTAGTGTCAACTCTTGCCCATGGGGCATAACTTGTTCCTTTGGGGCTAAGTCTTGCCTCTAGGGCAAGATTTGTAGAGCATCTGACAAATTAATACATACTAAGGTAGTGCCAACTCTTGCCCATGGGGCATAATTTGTTTTGTGCATACAAAAAAAAATATTGCACCTTCACTTTGGATATTCTACCGAGATGGACTCTCTGTCACCCTCTTTTCCCTTAAATGATAGGATATATGTTTATTATTTTACTGTTCAAATCATAATTCAATGTTGAGTGTCTAGCTTACTTTAATAATCTTTCCTTTTCTTTTATAATTTTGATGCAGAGGGTGACATCTTCTCTTAAGACTCATCTAGATACTGCTTTGGATGGGGTTATGAGCCGTATTACGGTAAATTTCATATTAAATTTAGTATTCAATAGAAATAACATCATTTTATCACTCATTGCCTTGATTGTGTTGTCACATTATTAAATTTTTGTGATATAGTGTCTAGAGTCCAAGTGTGATTCTGTTGTGGAGCTTCTTCAAGGGTTAATAAAACCTTTGATGGACGAGGAGTTGGTGTTGCAGATTCCGAAAGGAATAAGGTGGTTGATGAACTGGAAGAACGAAATGTGGCCATTCTAGGAGATGAACTCATATTTGAAATTGGTTCGCAGATTTGTGCCAAACTTCATAACGGAGAAATTGATCTTTTAACACCTCTTGAGGAGATTGATGACTTGCTTTCTAGGAAAAGGCAAAGGTGTGAAGTATCCGATGTATATGATGGTCCTAGCTTTACTCTGATAACTCCAACACCGATGTTTTTGATCACGTTTCTAAAAACGCTGAATTTTGCACTGCTGAAGACTTGGGAAATTCATAAGAGAATTTACATTTATTTTTTGTTTCCTTTGTAATGGACAGTGGTTACTTTCAACTAGTTTGCCACAGTTTTTCCTTTTACCTTTGTAAATTGTCATATTCTTTCTTTTTGTTTCAAATTTCTTATTAGTTTAATACTTACTCTTTCAACCATTTGCTATCAAATTCTCAATTTTGGTTCTTTTACTGATGAGTTTATTTTCCTAAATTCAAGTTATATCAGGGTCATGATATACTTTTTTTTTTTTGAATTACCAACTTATGTTAGAGTATCTCATGAGTTAGACATAGTGAAATAGTGTAAATTATTGCCCATGAGGCATACGCTAATTTTTGAAATTCCAAAGCTACATTTTGCCTCTAAGGCAAGAAATACATAATATCCAATTAGTTAGACTTTGTGAAATAGTATAAATTGTTGCCCATGAAGTATTCGTTAATATTTTTAAGCCCTTGAGCTATGTTTTGCTTCTAAGGCAACAGTTACTGCGCATTATACCTCTAAGGCAAGAATTGCATAATAATCAATTAGTTAGACTTTGTGAAGTAGTATAAATTATTGCCCGAAGTAGTATAAATTATTGCCCATGAGGTGTACGCAAATTTTTTTAATCCCTGAGCTATGTTTTGCCTCTAAGGCAACACTTACTGCATACCCATAAGTTACACGTAGTGAGAATGGTGTAAACCCTTGCCCATGAGGCGTTACTTATTCTTTGGAAGTCCTTGGTCTATGTCTTGCCTCTAGGGCAAGAGGTATAGAGCATCTGTTAAATCAACATAGACTAAGGTAGTGTCAACTCTTGCTCATGGGGCATAATTTGTTCCTTTGGGGGCTAAGTTTTGCCTCTAAGGCAAGAGTTATAGAACATCTGCTAAATCAATTCAGACTAATAGTGTCAACTCGTGCCTATGGGGCATAACTTGAGATATACTATTTTATTAGAAATCAATTATTTCCCAATTCACCCAATTTATTTGCAACACCTTTAAATTAAAAACATGTGTATCCCCATTGCACAAAGATCAAAACTCTCAAAAGGGCTTTACTGCTCGTATTCTTTCTCGTGGTATCGGACGAAAATTTTTATGGTGGGTGAGGACCACCACCTAATAGTTGTGTGAGGGATTTTTTTAAAGAAAAAAAATAATGGATCCCACATTTTTCAATTAACAAACAATTTAATATTCCCATCCAACCCACCCTACCCCCACCCCCACTCGTTCACTTCTTTCTTTCTCCTCTTCACTCTCTTTCCCTTCAAGGAGTTTTTATTATTTTTTATTTACGATACCAACCACAAGTGGTCGATTTTATTTATCTAATTACTTTTTAAAATAAAATCAATCATGTGTGGTCGGTTTTTTTTTTTTTTTTTTTATTAAAATCGACCACATGTGGTCAGTTTAAAATTTTATGGTGGGTGAGGACCACCACCTAATAGTTGTGTGAGGAATTTTTCTAAAGAAGAAAAAATAATGGGTTCCACATTTTTCAATTAACAAACAATTTAATATTCTCATCCACCCCACCCTCACCCTCACTCGTTCACTTCTTTCTTTCTCCTATTCTTCTTCTTTCTTTGTCCTCTTCACTCTCTTTCCCTTCAAAGAGTTTTTATTATTTTTTATTTACGATACCAACCACAAGTGGTCGATTTTATTTATTTATTTATTTATTTTATTTTTTTTAAAATAAAATCAACCACGTGTGATCGGTTTTATTTAATTATTTAATTTTTTTTTATTAAAATCGACCACATGTGGTCGATTTATATATAATTATTTAAATATTTTTTTAACCAAATCGATCAGATGTGGTCGATTTTTTTAAAATCTAGCTAACAACCTATGAACTAGGATTTATTCAAAAAACTAAAGCAGTAAAATAAATCCACCATAAAAATATTCCATGAGGAGTTAGTTATCTATCATTTATTTCAGTGTCATGATGCTATTAATGGGCATACACTCATTCTTAATCCATTAATTGTACTTGTAGGTATATGTGTTAGAATTACAATTAATGTACTAACTTTATTTTATTCAGCTTTGTTGAACTCTATATTTATAAGTTCATGTGTTCGAAATATGTGTTAGAATGCAGTAACTTTATTTTACTGCTTTAGTTTTTTGAATAAATCCTAGTTCATAGGTTGTTAGCTAGATTTTTAAAAAAATCGACCACATGTGGTTGATTTGGTTAAAAAAATATTTAAATAATTATATATAAACTGACCACATGTGGTCGGTTTTTATAAAAAAATAATAATTAAATAATTAAATAAAATCGATCACACGTGGTTGGTTTTATTAAAAAAAGTAATTAGATAAATAAATAAAATCGACCACTTATGATTGGTATCGTAAATAAAAAATAATAAAAACTCTTTGAAGGGAAAGAGAGTGAAGAGGAGAAAGAAAGAAGTGAACGAGTGGGGGTGGGGTGGGTTGGATGGGAATATTAAATTGTTTGTTAATTGAAAAAAGTGGGATCCATTATTTTTTTCTTCTTTAAAAAAATCCCTCACACAACTATTACGTGGTGGTCCTCACCCACCATAAATTTTTTCGTATCACACTCCTCTCCGCACTTTCTTCCTCAAAGGGATTTACTGCAAGATTTAGGGCTTTTGGTTTTGTCCTTCTCCTCTCCGCACTTTTTTTCTCGATATAGGTAATTCTCTCTCCTTTCTTTTAATCAAATTCTATGCATTTGAATGGTTTGGTGCCTGGTAATAGGTAAACTCTATTTTTTTTTTGACCTAAATCACCTTGATTGTAACTTAGGAAAGTGAGTTTTTGATGGTGAGATTTGGGTTTTAGTGGGTTCTCTAGTCACTGAGTCCATATTTTTTCAGTCATTAGGTCGTTGAGTTTTGATGGTGAGAATTGAGTTTTTGGTGGTTTCTCTAATCTCTGAGTTCATCTTTTTCTAGTCATTAGGTCATTGAGTTTTGGTGTTGAGAGTTGGGTAGGTCATTGAGTTTTGGAGTTGAGAGTTGGGTTTTTGGTGGTTTCTCTAGCCACAGAGTCCAATTTTTTTGTCCCATAGATTTTATTTTGCACTATATATATTCATTGTAGTGCCTTCATGATTATTGTCTTGTTGTTCAAATTTCGAATTTAAAAGTTGTGTTTATATTTGTAATTTTGTAAATTTTCTAAATCATGTCTAGCAAGACAAACCTTGCCGAGTATTTTATTGATCCTAAAGATTGGTTCAAATCAGACACTCGTTGGAGAGGGGATTCGAGTTATCACACAACTATAACGACCTTTTTGGATCAAAATCAGTTGTCATTATTTGAGAATGGTGTTTTTGGAAAATTCATGCAGTTAGGTAATCTGAATCCATCTGGGATGCTTTTGCACTGCATGCTCTTATCTGAAGTAAAATGCAATAAGAAGAATGTGATGGCATTTTATGTCCAAGAAAATTATATCGAGTTCACATTTGACATTTTTGGTCTTGTTACTGGTTTGTCAATTAAAAGTTCTAGTAATATATTAGCAACAGTTAGAGAAAAAGAAAGTGGCAGTCATCTGTTGAATACGTATTTTGATGGGATAGACAAATTAAAAATTGAGGACTTGAAATTTTTTTTGAAAACAAGAAAAAGTGAAGTCCAAACTGATTTAGACGTTGTCAAACTAGCTACGTGTTATTGGAGGGAGGCCTACCAAGGTCATCTATGTTAATTATATCATGATACTGGAGGATGAAGCTTTATGTACACAGTTTGGATGGGGTGAACTATCTTTTGATGAAACTCTAAGTTCGTTGAAAAGTTTATTGAAACCTATAAAAACCACTGTTGGAGCACCATAACAGCATGTTGGTTTTCCATATGCTTTTATGGCATTTTATGGTATGGACATGTGATATTTTCCCCAAATATAGAGAAAAGAATGTGCAAATAGTCTCCGATGAAAAATATCCTCTTATGTTACATTATGTGGCATGTAATACTCCACAATACACAATAGTGGACAAGCTTTTTAACTCAGACAAATCAAAATATTCGATAATTATCTACACCTATTCTTCTTTTCTTTTTTATTTTAATTTATTTGTTTAATCATTGTTTGTTTATTGTAATTCTTAGTTCTGTTTTTTTTTTAAAAAATTTGAGTTAGTAGGAAGGTTTGGTTGAGGCCTTCACATTGGAGCATGAGCTGCCAACTGATAAGGACAGTGAAGACAAGTGATTCGATATCATAAATGAGAAAGTTGATGTATGCATTGCTTTTTTTTCTCTAATCTCTCTTATAACTTGTTTGTTCAAATAGATAATTTTGAACAGTTTCATGTTTTCTGCGTGCAGAAACTTCAAAGCACATGTTCAAAGAAATTTAAAAAGATTCTGGATGAGAATAAGTTTTTGAAGTCTGAATTGGTAGAAATTAAAGAATTGCTCTTAGGGAAGCTCAAACCAGACAGGGATACTCTATCAGCTGAACAATATGATAATCTACAAGCTGAACGTGGTCATGATGCAATAATGTGATGATCCTCACAAACCTAAAGAAGATGAGGGATCCGTAAGTATAACACACTTTCTCTAGTTATTATTTTCTGTAATTTTTTTATATTATCAAGTCATTCATGCAAGATGTTTGCAAATTTTTTCCATGGGTCACAAGTTTTTTTTTTTGGGGTCCTTCAGCTAAGTTTTGCCTGAGAGGCAAGAGTTATAGAGTATCTTAAAATTTAATACACAATGAGTTAGTGACAACTCTTGCCTATGGTGGTGTATCTTGATTTTTGGCTTTCTTAGACTAAAATCTTACTTCTAAGGCAACAGTCAAGTCTTGGCTCTTAGATGATTTTATGACCTCCCAATCTTATCAAGTTTGGCCTAGGATAGAAAACATTGGAGATTGAAAATCAAAACTTTATTTGACCTCCCAATCTCATCTACCTAAACTTTGTTGGATAAATTATCCGATTTGTGATGACTGAAAGTAGGAACACAAGCAAAATTATTGAGATGGTGCACGTATTGACCCGAATATTATTATTAAAAAAGAAATAATAGGCAACTAAAAGTAGTGAAGAGGGAATATTATGAGATTTGAATACTGTTTCAGTCTTTATTAATTGATGGAAGAAATGATATAATGAGCTTTGAATTCAGTTTTGGCGTGAATAAGTAATGGAAGAAATCATACATTGAGATTTCTGAGAGATTAAGTCAACTAAAGAAAATTGAGTACGACTTAGCCCAAAATTTGTAGAGGTGAAATATATATCTTATCTTAATATATACTTGCATGTGTTGACTTAGAGATATACTTGCATGTCTTGTTATTTTGGTGTCAATGGAGTATACACTGCTAGCATCCTTGTGAGTATATATTTATGTTTAAAACCAAAAATTATTCTATGTTTCACCTTGTGTAGTGTCAACTCTTGCCCATGTGACATAACTTATTCCTTTGGGGGCAAAGTCTTGCCTCTAGGGCAAGATTTATAGAGCATCTTCCAAATCATTACAGACTAAGATAGTGACAACTCTTGCCTATGGGGCATAAGCTGTGAAGTGAGAGTAGTGTAAAATGATTATCAATGATGCATAAGTTGTTATACTTGAGCTAAGTGTCACGAATTCTAGTGAACATGTTTTGTTGTTTAAACTGATGCACTGTAATGTATTTATGTTGTTCAATAGGAACTTGGTGGTATTGATGATGATGGAGACGATATGATTTGTGATGGTGTTTTGGCTAAAGAGCAGTCTGCTAAAATCAACATGCCTGAGCAAGCTAAACATGTGGGCAAGCAAGATATCTCCTACATAAGTATTGATGTTGTCGGAAAAGGTTTGGATGTGTGTGGTGCTTTGGACCAACATGACTCTGCTAGTAGAGGCGTCATTGACAGAACTAAGAACTGTGTCGGTGTTGATTCAATAATCATTAATGTTGTTTCTAGTTTGTCTGCACCTTTTAATAGTTTGCCAACATCTCCTGCTGTCAAACATACTCAAGCTGAGCAATCTGTAAATGTCTCGAATTCTAGTTTATATGTTTCGTTGTATAAACTGATGCACTATAATGTGTTTGTGTTTTTCAACGGGAGCTTAGTGGTATTAACGTTGATGGAGACAACATGATTTGTCATGGTGCTTTGGCGGAAAGGCAATCCGCTAAAATCAACATGCCTGAGCAAGCTGAACATGTGGGCAAGCAAGATATATCCAACATAGATTGTAATATTGTCGGAGAAGGTCTGGATGTGTGTGGTGCTTTGGGCCAACATGATTCTTCTAGTAGAGGCGTTATTGAGGGAACTAAGAACTGTGTCAGTGTTGATTCAACAATCAGTAATGTTAGAGAAATCTGTAAGAGATATCTTTTCGTTTTCTTTATCACTTCATGGTTGTTTCTTCTATCAATTTTAATCTTTTTTTTTGTTTTCCAGCATAATAAAGAGCCAAGTACTCATCTCCATGTCTCTCTATTGAAAATAAAAGGTTGTCCACTGAAAAAAAGAACATACATTAATTAGGAGAAAAAAGAGCACCAAACCAGCAATTGTTGATGTTGCTGCTGAGTTGAATCCTAGACCATCTTTCATGGAAGTAGAAGTAAAAGACGTCACTCCTGAGAAATCGGTTAGACAAAAATTTGTAGGACAACTAGGAAAATCTCCATACAACAACAACATACCCAATGTATTTCCACAAAGTGGGATCTGGAACTAGGGGAATCTCCATATGTGGCATATTTTGAGTCTGGGGCATCCCAGTCTATTTTTTATCAGAAGCATCCTTTCATTGTGATATTGATGCATTTGATACCATGTCGACTTTAAACATTACTTTTTAAAAATTCATCGAGCGTGGGCTGAATAAGTCAAAATGGTAGCTTTACTCAATTTAAGCTTTTCATATTTTGATTCTTATACTTACACGAATGCGAATATTCTGATTGTGTTTATTTTTCATGAATTTTAAGTGTCAAAAATTCATATGTTAAAGGAAAAGATGTGCTACCCAAATCTTTTCTTTTTGGATCGTGTGTTGTGGATACGAAGGAGTAGTTTTATTCACTTGCAACTTGCGGTCGATCTTTGCATGATACGGTATTATCATTTCCTTTCCTAAGTTATACTTTTGCATATGTTTGTATATTTTTCTATCCTATTTAGTGTACTTCACTATTCGATTGTTTTTTTTTGTTGTTGTTGTATAATTCAGCGTTCTTCTTTTATTTTTTTGCCTCAACACTTGGATACGATATTTTACTATCTGAGAAAGAAGGCTAAATATGAGCCTACTAGTCTCGTAAGATTAACGACAACTGATTTTGCTTTTAGAATCAAGCTTGATGCTCTCTATCAGCACTTTGTGAAAAATGGCATGAATTTTCTGTCATTCTTAAGGATCATGAGGTTGAGAAGCACACAATATATAAAGAAATATAAGCATTGCCATTTTCACAGAAAAATGTACTTATATTTTTGCCATTATTGAAGAAATGACCTTTTTCTCAGGAATGACAGAAAATTCATTGTCATTTTTCACAAAGTCCTGAATGAGATCATCAAGATTGATTCTAAAAGCAAAATCAGTTGTCGTAAATGTTACGAGACTCGTAGGCTCGTATTTGACCTTCTTCCTCAGATAGTAAAATATTGTATCAAAGTGCTGAGACAAAAGAATAAAAGAAGAATGCTGAATTATACAACAACAAGAAAAAGAAGTTGAACAGTGAATTACACTGAATAGGATAAAAAAATATACAAACATATTCAAAAATATAGATTAGGAAAGAAAGTGATAATATCGTATCATGCAAAGGTCGATCGCAAGTTGCAAGTGAATAAAACCACTCCTTCATATCCGCAGCACACGAGCCAAGAAGAAAAGATTTGGGTAGCACATCTTTTCCTTTAACATAGATTTTTGGCACTTAAAATTCATGAAAAATAAACACAATCAGAATATTCGCATTCGTGTAAGTATAAGAATCAAAACATGAAAAGCTTAAAGTGAGTAAAGCTACCATTTTGACTTATTCAGCCCACGCTCGATTAATTTTCAAAAATCAGTGTTCAAAGTCGACATGGTATCAAATGCATCAATATCGCAAATGAAAGGATGCTTCTGATAAAAAATAGACTGGGATGCCCCCGACTCAAAATCTGCTACATATGGAGATTTGCCTAGTTGTCCTACAAATTTTTGTCTAACCGATTTCTCAGGAGTGATTTCTTTTACTTCTACTTCCATGGAAGATGGTCTACGATTCAACTCAGCAGCAACATCAGCAATTGCTAGTTTAGTGCTCTATTTTCTTTTAATGTATGTTTTTTTTCAGTGGAGAGCCTTTTGTTTTCAATGGAGAGACATGGAGATGAGTACTTGGCTCTTCATCATGCTGGAAAACAAAAAAAGGATTAAAATTGATAGAAGAAACAACCACGAAGTGATAAAGAAAATGAAAAGATACCTCCTACAGATTTCTCTAACATTATTGATTGTTGAATCAACACTGACACAGTTCTTAGTTCCCTCAATGACGCCTCTACTAGAAGAATCATGTTGGCCCAAAGCACCACACACATCCAGACCTTCTCCGACAACATTAACATCTATGTTGGATATATCTTGTTTGCCCACATGTTCAACTTGCTCAGACATGTTGATTTTAGCAGATTGCCTTTCCACCAAAGCACCATGACAAATCATGTTGTCTCCATTAACATTAATACCACTAAGCTCCCGTTGAAAAACACAAACACATTATAGTGCATCAGTTTAAACAACAAAACATGTAAACTAGAATTCGAGACACTTACAGATTGCTCAGCTTGAGTATGTTTGACAGCAGGAGATGTTGGCAAACTAGTAAAGGGTGCAGACAAACTAGAAACAACATTACTGATTATTGAACTAACATCAACACAGTTCTTAATTCCATGCCTCTACTAGCAGAATCATGTTGGCCTAAAGCACTACACACATCCAGACCTTCTCCGACAATATCAACACTTATGTCAGAGATATCTTGCTTTCCCACATGTTTAGCTTGCTCAGGCATGTTGATTTTAGCAGACTATTCTTCAGCCAAAGCACCATTACAAATCATATCGTCTTCATCGTCATTAATACCACCAAGCTCCTATTGAACATGTTGGAGATATCTTGCTTGCCCACATGTTCAGCTTGCTCAGGCATGTTGATTTTAGCAGACTGTTCTTCAGCCAAAGCACCATCACAAATCATATCGTCTCCATCGTCATTAATACCACCAAGCTCCTATTGAACAACATAAATACATTACAGTGCATCAGTTTAAATAACAAAACATGTTCCCTAGAATTCATGACACTTAGCTCAAGTATAACAACTTATTCATCATTGGTAATCACTTCACACTACTCTCATTTCACAGCTTATGCCCCATAGGCAGGAGTTGGCACTATCTTAGCCTGTAATGATTTGGAAGATGCTCTATAAATTTTGTCCTAGAGGCAAAACTTAGCCCCCAAAGGACTGACTTTCAAGTTCCGTTGGAGGCTAAGTCTTGCCTCTAGGGCAAGAGTTATAAATCATCTGTCAAATCATTACAGACAGAAATAGTGACAACTCTTACCCATAAGGCGGAAACTTGGAAGTCGGTCCTTTAGGAGCTAAGTCTTGGCTCTAGGGCAAGAGTTATAGAGCATCTGCTAAAGGTAGTGTCAACTCTTGCCCCATGAGGCATAATTTGTTCCGTTGGGGGCTAAGTCTTACCTCTAGGACAAGAGTTACAGAGCATCTGCTAAATCAACACAGACCAAGATAGTGTCAACTCTTGCCTCATGGGGTATAAATTGTTCCGTTGGGAGCTAAGTCTTGCCTCTAGGGCAAGAGTTATAGAGCATCTGCCAAATCATTACAAACTAAGATAGTGCCAATTCTTGCCCATAGGGAGTAAACTTGGAAGTCAGTCCTTTAAGAGCTAAGTCTTGCCTCTAAGGCAAGAGTTATAAAGCATCTGCTAAATCAATACAAACCAAGGTAGTGTCAACTCTTGCCTCATGGGGCATAACTTGTTCCGTTGGGGGGTAAGTCTTGCCTCTAGGGCAAGAGTTGCACAACATCTGTTAAATCAAGACAGACCAAGGTAGTGTCAACTCTTGCCCCATGGGGCATAAATTATTCTGTTGGGGGATAAGTCTTGCCTCTAGGGCAAGAGTTATGGACCATCTGCCAAATCATTACAGACTAAGATAGTGTCAACTCTTGCCCATGGGGAGGAAACTTGGAAGTCAGTCCTTTAGGAGCTAAGTCTTGCCTCTAGGGCAAGAGTTATAGAGCATCGAGTTATTGTCACTTTGAACAATAAATATGAGGTGACTGAATATAAAAAATAACATTTCATTTGTCTAACTTAACTAGAATTTGATGAAAAATAATTTACTCAAAACATCACACACCTTTGAATGTTTTCTACAATTCTCCGCTTATTTTACTACAAGTAAATATGATAAGACATCTCTATTTATAATAGTGCACACAACCTGCTTTAACTAGAAAATAAATAATCTATTTCTATAAACTTGACTACAAATTATATTTAAATAAAAATTAAACAAATTAGCAAATTATAAAAACCTAAACAATTTTGATTAACTCACTAACTTTAGGGAGAATAATTTGACAAGGAATTTAATATCGTACAACTTACTAAAATGCACATTAAAGAATTTTATTTGTCCATTAGAATTAGTACTATTTTACAAAATCAAGTTTAAATATTTGGATTACCAAAAGCAAGGAAGTTCTAAAGTTTGGTATTTCAAACCAAAATTAGATAAAATCTTGTAATTTTATATGTAAATTTTTATAACTTCAATCACGTACATCTAAAGTTGATTTCAAAATTGACTAAGCTTATGAAAATTTATAAACTTGAGCTATTACTTAAATAGAATACAAAAAGTCGACTATGTATGTCATTTCCCCCTTTCTCACGTGACCCACTAAGCCCAAAAGCCCACGATGCCAATAACCCAACCATTTCAGCCCAAATAAACACACCCCTTCTCAGCTTTATCCGGTTTCCGGCAATACCGTTGATAGAAGGATTACAAAGTGGAAAATCGAATACTCGTCAACAATGTAAAAATTCAGTTAGTTAATTCATTTATTTTCGGTCCCATATTCCCCCACTATTAATTTATACATATCACGTATGTACTGTACGTGTACGTTACAGCTGTAGAATTTTTTTTCCATCTCATTTTTTTTTAACGAATACATTTCGACATATTCATCATCTAAAGATATATTTTTGTTACAATAGTTATAGATAGGTCCGTCTTTTTATCAGAAAACTATGTCCTAGAGCTCGAGGTTTCAATTTCTTCACAATAGTACCTCCATTGACTTCGGCCTAGGGAACGGAATTCAAGGGCAATGAAGGCCCTTAGATAGGACTTCATCAATGAATAGAAGAGATTTTCTTTCCAACAGGAGCACATCACGACCATCATAACCTAACACTAGGACTGCTACGGATACTGATCCTTCTATTCAATGTTTCCTTTAACTGAACTATTAAAATTTCCGACATTATGAATTATATTGTGGAAAGTTGATTTGTAGAAAAATATGCCAGAATTGTTGGATATCCATAAACTCGGGATTTTTAATTAAGGGTGACAAAAAAGTTTGAAAATTAAAAAAAGGTGACACAAGTTTTAATTATTGAGTAGAGGTGACAATTTTGTCATTAGTTTTAATGACATGCAGCAATTGTTGTAAGTTGCTGCAGCAACTTGCAGCAATTTCGATAGTTGCTGCAGCAACTTTCGAAGTTGCTGCTGCAGCAACTATCGTAGTTGTTGTAGCAACTTCGAAAGTTGCTGCAGCAACTTGCAGCAACTTCCTAATGATTACTTAACGAAAAATTTGACTTCAGCTGGTCAAACTTGTCACCTTTTTTTAATTCAACACTTTTTTATCACCTCCTTCTCAATTCTCTCCATAAACTCCATATGCATATTTAATTAACAATTTGTAAGTTACAACGTGCATAAACATTTCAGGGGCCATGAGGACAAGAAGTCAGAATCTCTTTTATATTTTATTGGTTTTATCTCTCATGTATAATGTTGACTCATTATATATTTCCAGAGATTTGTCAAGTAAGATCTCTATGAAATGGCTGAAAGAAAGAAAAATCTTATGCTTTGCTGCAATCTGTTTTCAGTTCTTGTTCTTCTTGCAGAAATAATAGCTGCTGGTTCACCTGTCAAGTTTCTTCCTGGATTCCAAGGGCCACTTCCTTTTGAACTTGAAACTGGGTAAGTGTAAAAGTTACTTCTTTGATGTTTTGTCTAGTTTTTTCTTTTCCTCAAATTACATTTGATTGAACAATCATAGAAAATAAACATTTATACTAGGTTGGTATGTATTGGATGCACTAGGGAATTATCTTTCTTTGTAGCTATTACAGTTGAAAAAAAAAGGAGAATTTGAAGTTAAGTTGAAAGTAGTTTGTGGATGTTGTGAGTGCAAATAAGTACAACAATGTAAAGATATGGCACCTGGGCCTAACTCAACCCCAAAAGCTAGCTCCTGAGGGGAGGATTGCCCAAGTCCATATAAGCAAACCACCAGTCCATTCCCCAATCAATGTGGGACTTTTACCCACTCTAACACCCCCCTTCACGCCCAGGGCCCAACTGGCGCGTGGACCGGGAGCCCAAACGGGAATGGACCTGGCTCTGATACCATGTAAAGATATGGCACCTGGGCCTAACTCAACCCCAAAAGCTAGCTCCTGAGGGGAGGATTGCCCAAGTCCATATAAGCAAACCACCAGTCCATTCCCCAATCAATGTGGGACTTTTACCCACTCTAACAAACAACAACATACCTAGTGTAGTCCTTCAAGGAGTCTGGGGAGAGTAGAGTATATGTAGACCTGACCTCTACCTCAGGTAAAGCGGTTGTTTCCGATAGACCCCCCGGCTCAACCTAAATATAGTCAAGAAAAGGAAGTAATGGAAATGAAAGAAATACAACAAAATAATACTATAATCAATCTCCACGAAACAATAGATAATAACATAAATCTACGAACAAGAACCAAGAGTTATACTACAACTACTAGAATGGACAGCAATTCAATACACTCCTAAGTCCTACCTACTAGCATGGCCACACTCCTAAGTCCTACCTACTACCCTTCTATCCTAATCCGTGTCCTCCACATCTTTCTATCTAAAGTCATGTCCTCCGTGAGCTGCAATTGCGCCATGTCCTGTGATTGCAAATAAGTATTTCACGTAAAATACACATTCGAACCAGTATTTCAATATTTCACTTAAAGTGCAAACACTCGTAGCCAAACAAGTATGTGCAAATACTGAAGTTCAGTATTCAATAAGTACTAAAAATTATATTAATGCATTGGGTGGTGTTTTCAGCTACATAGGAGTGGGTGATTCAGATGATGTGCAAATATTCTACTACTTCGTTAAGTCTGAGTCTAATCCAAAATCAGACCCTCTTATCCTGTGGCTAACTGGAGGCCCTGGCTGCTCTGCTTTATCCGGCCTTCTCTTTGAGATAGGTCCAATAACATTTGAGCCTGTGGAGTACGGTGACTTTAAGCCAACAGAATATAATGGCAGCTTCCCCTCACTGGTCTTGAATCCTCATACATGGACAAAGGTGAACACATCTGTCAGTGACTAATGCTGGGATTTTCATAAGCTTGCAGCATAACTGAAATGTTGTTTAATCAGGTAGCAAGCTTTATATTCTTAGATATTCCAGTTGGTACTGGATTTTCCTATGCAAGAACTTCAGCAGCTCGTCAATCAGATGATCTACAAGCTAGTGATCATGCATATCAATTTCTTCACAAGGTAATGTCAAACATTTCAGAAATCCAATTTCTATTTTCAAATTAATGACTTTGCCATTTCACTTAATTCTTCCATTTCCTTTCAGTGGTTCAGTGATCATCCAGAATTCGTAAGAAATCCATTTTATGTGGCTGGGGACTCCTATGCTGGAATAGTCATACCAATCATTTCTCAACTCATAGCAAATGGTACGATTGTTGTAATGAATTGCACTGTTGTTTTCCTCCAAGAACCATCATTTGCTTATTCTCCCCTTGGTTAATCATTCACCATTGTGATGATGTGGTAATGCAGGAAATGAGAAGGGACTTGAGCCATTTATTGATCTTAAGGTTTGTCTTTCTTTTTTGTTACATTTTTTCGCATAATGAGTTCTTTTGTTTTGTATTAGAATATAAGTCATTACATAGGAGACTCCATAAACATCATGAAAGGATAGCTATAGGTTCTCTTAACATTTTGCATCCTTCAAATGGTTTCAGGGATATTTACTGGGAAATCCGGCAACATTTCATGGTGAATACAATTACAGGATCCCATATGCTCATGGGGTGGGACTTATTTCTGATGAACTTTTTGAGGTATGCATTATCTAATATAACTGTTTTTTTTACTTAACTTATATACACTAACAATGTCCTCCCTCCGTTTCAATTTGTTTTTCCGGTCTTAACTTGTCATGGAATTTAAGAGAATAAAGAAGACTTTTAATCTTGTGGTCTTAAACATGCCACGTGGAAAGTTAGAAGTTAAGTTATGGAAGTTAAATATTTTTCTAAGAACTTCTTCACATTATACTGATTAAATGTATTACTACTCCTGGACAGTCCTTGAAGAGAAACTGTAAAGGAGAGTATTTCGATATACATCCTAGCAACACACAATGCTGGAATGATAGGCAGACTTATGATCAGGTTTGTGTCTAGTAATTCATTTCTCCTGTGCTGCTTCCATCTTAATGCTTGGTTTATTTGACTAAACTTAATATAGGTTCTATGATTTGTATAGATGCTTGGGGGAATTACTAATGCGCACATTTTGGAGCCCAAATGTGAGTTTGCTTCACCAAGGCCACAAAAATTGTTAGGCCAAAGAAGGTGTCTTGATGAAATGCTATATCTTGGACGACTAAGATGTCGAGTAAGAATAACTGGTTCTTATCCCCTTGACAATCATCCACTCTTTAGGGAAATACTTGCCCGCTTCCGGTGCTCTCAACAACTCAAATTTTGGTATCTTGACCATATTACTTATGACTTAGTGCAAATTAAAGTGATAATACATATTAGTTAATATAAAAGTTCATATACACAAGGCATTTCTAGCATTAACCAACTTGGTGTAAGAACCTGGGGAGGGTAAGTCTTTTTTCCTCTATCCAGTGTCAGTCATAGCTTGAATAAGGAAAAACGTGGGCATCAGTTATGATTTTTGCACTTCATTGTAATAATAACTGCTGAACTTTTACCTGTATGATCCTTTCAGAAAATATGCTATACACCAGATCTTGAAAATTATATTCATATTTTAACTTCTATCTTTTTTTGTCATACTAGTTTGACTGGGAAAAGATCTCTTACCATTGGGCTGATGATGACAAAGTTAGAGAGGCCCTCCATGTTCGAAGGGTATGTTCCCTTTTTTCTTTTCATAAAAGGAGAATTCTAACGCTTTGGAAGCAACAAAAACAAAACTGGGAACCCATTACATATTTACCTAAACCAGTAGCTCTTCAGCGGATCCCACATTTACCCCAAGAGGTTGGTCTGTGACTAGAATCTTATCCCATGCAGGGCAGTATTGGAAAATGGAAGCGATGTGCTGGCGATGCTTTGCCTTTTCAAAAGATAGTTGAAAACAGCATACCATATCATGCAAATCTCAGTGTCAAAGGCTATAGTTCCTTAATATACAGGTTGAGTAGTTATATCTTGTGTCTATAAAGTTGTGAAATTTGTTACATAAACAATAGATTCTCTATGTGAATTTACTTATTTTTCAGTATTTCATAAAACAGTGGTGATCATGACACGCTGATCCCTTACATATCAACCCAAGCTTGGATAAGATCTCTTAACTACTCTATTGTTGATGATTGGCGACCATGGATTGTTGATGGTCAAGTTGCCGGGTAAGTTCAAAGCTAAATGACTGTTCTTTGATATATGTTTGAAACATGCCTCAACCTGAATTTTTCTTGTCTTTCCTTTTTGTTTTTTTGTACTAAAACATGCAGGTATACCAGGACATATACAAATAAAATGACATTTGCCACAGTGAAGGAAAGCAACAAATTGACTTCTATTAACTAATATCATTTTCTTTTGTTTTATCCAGTTTCTTTAGCAAGTTAAAATTTTCCTTTGTTTTGTCGAACTCTTTTTCAGGGAGGCGGACATACAGCTCCAGAGTACAAGCCTGTTGAATGTCTAGCCATGCTGAAGAGATGGTTATCTTATCAACCTCTGTAATTAATGTCGAATACATTTCAAGCTCTTCGTGAAGCATCAAGTATTGAAATTGATTCTATAATTGAGTGGTTATGTATTTAGAAAAAAAAAATGTTAGAACCAATAATAAGCCAAAATGGCAGTTCCATTGTTGTTGTGAGATCTATTTGGTGTCCACAATGTTCTGAGTTTATTGAGCAAGGCATGGCCAAGTTTCATTCAAGTTCCATTTTTTTTATTCAAAGCAAAAAAGAAAGTTGGTGAACAAAGAATGTCATTTATAAAACTTATCTTCCGCACTTCCATTAAGGAAATCATTTTCCTCATATTTAAGGAACTTGTTTTCCTAAAGAAAATCGTTTCCAAAAATTTTGTCCAACCAAACATGGGAAAATAAGAAAATACCAAATGCACTCTAAATAAGTAAATGGAATAATGAATAGAGGTAATGCTATGAATGAATCTCACACGCATCTACATTAGAGCTACTTTCAGAAGGTCTCGCAGCACTTCGTATGAGTGAAAAATCAAATTACTTCTGTTCTCCAAGTTCTATTCAGAACTAGCTAATGAATCCCTCTCAAATGTTTGAAATTATAGTCAATTTTGCTCCTGAGCTATTTGAAATAGGTCAATTTTAACTTTAAAACTAGTGATTTTAGTTACGGTAGATGTTTTTTTTAAATTATGTTATCTCGATTCTCGAGCCACTTTCTTGGAATTCAAGCATCAGAAATAGCAGGAGTTTATTCATAGTTATATTACTGGAAAGTTGACTTCTATATATAAAAGTACTCCTGAATTCTTGGATCTTATGAACTCCATATGCATGTTTGTTCAGCAACTTGTAAGTGAACCTTTTTTGGAGTTGGGGCCACGGGATACCTGCCACCTCCTCCAGCAATAGCTATCAAGTAACTCTTTCCACCAAGTCAAGGGCAGATGGTAAAAAATCACCTAGTATATTTTTGTCTCTGGTAGGATTTGAACCTGAGATCTTATGGTTCTCAGCCCACTTCATTGACTACTAGGCCACACCCTTGAGTGCGCAACTTGTAAGTTACTACAATCAACATGCATTCTCTTAATTACTATTTACTTCATTGTCTATTTTATTGCTTTTTTCGTGGTTATATATCTCCAGGAAGTTTGTAAAAAGGATTTCTTTATGACAAAAAACTATGGCCAAAAATAAGAAAAGTTTTGTGCTTTGCTGCAATTTGTTTTCTGTAGTTCTTCTTCTTCTTGCAGAAGTATTACATTTTCCAGTGTGTGTTGTGGCTGCTGGTTCATCCGTCAAGTTTCTACCAGGATTTAAAGGGCCGCTTCCGTTTGAACTTGAAACTGGGTAAGTGTAAAAGGTACTTCTTTCATGTTTATACTAAGTTTAGTTTCTTCTCAAAGTATATGTGATTGAATACTTCTAGAAAATACTAAATCCGAACATTCAGTAGTACTTCTCGCTTAATCCTGGAACTATTTCTGTTGATAGTTACTAAGTAAGGGCTTTAACAATGTCTGAGTTGAAATTGACAAAAAAAGTATTTGAAGTTGAGTTAAAGAAAGTTTGTGGAAGTTGACAGTTATGTTTGAACATATTACTTGGAAAAAAGACTGAAAGTTGATGATTTATGAGTGAAAACTAGTATTTCACTTAAATTGCACCTTCAAACCAATATTCTGATTGATTTTATTTAGTCATGACGAAACAAGTTGTTACCTCTGAGGTAGGAGTAAGGTCTGTGTATACACTACCCTCCCTAGACCCCACTTTGTGGGATTATACTTTGTATGTTGATGTTGTTGTGTTGTTGAAACAAGTAGTTGTAAACAATGAAATTTGGTATTTCCTATAACGATTTAATTTCACCTGACCGAATTCACCTATCATTGAGGCAACGAACTAGTAGATCATCTTTCCTGGCTCAAATGGATCTAAATTTACTCAGCACGGGATGGTGTTTTCAGGTACATAGGAGTGGGTGATTCAGATGATGTTCAACTATTCTACTACTTCATTAAGTCTGAGTCTAATCCAAAATCAGACCCTCTTATCCTGTGGCTTACAGGAGGCCCTGGCTGCTCGGCTTTATCCGGTCTTCTCTTTGAGATAGGTAAATTATAAACTACGGTGTACATGATACCTTACATGTGTCATACCTATGGATTGGTGTATTTGGAGGTATACATAGGACATGACCAAACCATCTCATCTTGTGGTGCTAAGCTTGTCGAATTAAATTATGTCGGTTTTGGATCGTCAAAGTTTCCACAAGCAAGTTAATTTACGGACTTTTTAACTGTAAACTGTGAAGGACCAATAACATTTCAGCCTGTGGAGTACGGTGCCTTTAAGCCCGTGGAATATAATCGTAGCTTTCCCTCGCTGGTCTTGAATCCTCATACGTGGACAAAGGTGAAAATATCTGTCAATGACTAATCTTGGAATAATCATAAGCTTGCAGCGTGACTTAAATGTTGTTTGATCAGGTAGCAAGCTTTATATTTTTAGATCTTCCAGTCGGTACTGGATTTTCTTATGCAAGAACTTCAGCGGCTCGCCAATCAGATGATCTACAAGCCAGTGATCATGCATATCAATTTCTGCACAAGGTAATTAAATCTCCCTTGCACCTCATTGTTCTAATTTCAAACTTTTGTGTGACAGATTCTGAAATCCAATTTCTGTTATTTTCAGTGGTTCGAGGATCACCAAGAGTTCTTACGAAATCCATTTTATATGGCTGGGGACTCCTATTCTGGAAAAGGCGTACCAATCATTTCTCAAATCATAGCAAATGGTAGGACTTCAAATGAAGTGCACAGTTGTTTGCCCCCAAGACTGTCATTTGCTTTGTTCTCCCCTGGCTAATCAGTCACCATTTGTGATGATGATGTGGTAATGCAGGAAATGAAAAGGGACTTGAGCCGTTTATTAATCTTAAGGTTCATCTTTCTTTCTCGTTACGTTTTTATATATGGAGTTCTTTTGTTTTATATCCATGAATTGATGAAAGGATATAGCTATAGGTGCTCTTAACATTGTGTATCCTTCAAATGGTTTCAGGGATATTTACTGGGAAATCCATCGACATTTCAAGGTGAATTCAACTACAGGATCCCATATGCTCATGGAATGGGACTTATGTCTGATGAACTTTTTGAGGTTTGCATTATCTAATAGAGACCTTTTTCTATTCAACTTTTATACGCTAACAATGTAATAGAACACTTTCACTGTAAATGCAATTCATCGTGTCAGAAAAGGTTACTGGCCTTATTTTTCAGGTTACTGATTCAACTTATTACGAGTAATTACATGTAACGCATTTGCTTTACACATTACACTGATTGAATGACTTATTACTCTTGTACTAGTCTTTGAAGAGAAATTGTAAAGGAGAGTATTTTGATATACATCACAGCAACACACAATGTTTGAATGATCGTCAGACTTACGATCAGGTTTGTGTCTAGTAATTCATTTCTCTTGTGTGCTGCTTCCATCTTGTGGTTGTTTTTTTTTTTTTAAAACTAAACTCAATATTAGTATGCTATGATTTTTATAGATGCTAGTCGGAATTGAACCTGGGCAAATTTTGGAGCCCAACTGTAAGTTTGATTCACTGAGGTCACAAAAATGGTTTGGCGAAAGGTCTCTCGATGAGAGGCTATATGTTGGACGACTAAGATGTCGAGTAAGAATAACTGGTTCTTATTCCCTTGAAAATCAACCGTAGCTTGGATAAGATCTCTTAACTACTCGATTGTTGATGATTGGCGACCATGGATTGTTGATGGTCAAGTTGCGGGGAAAGTTCAAAACTGAATGAATGTTCTTAGATGCTTGAACTTATGTACACATATCGCAACCTAAACGTTTCTTCTTTCCTTTATGTTTGTATTGAAACATGCAGGTATACAAGGACATATTCAAATAAAATGACATTTGCCACAGTGAAGGAAAGCAACTGTTTGACTTCTATTAACTTGTTTCGTTTTCTTTAGCAAGTTAACATTATTTACTTTTGTTGAACTGTTGTTCAGGGAGGAGGACATACAGCTCCAGAGTACAAGCCTGTTGAATGTCTAGCCATGCTGAGGAGATGGTTATCTTATCAGCCTCTCTGATTAATTGAGGAACACATTTCAAGCTCATCGCGAATCAGGTCACCGGTTTGGTTTTTGGTCAGAAGTAGCTGATAAATATCAAATGTCGAAACTGATAAGTAATTACATGTTTGGATAGAAGTGTTAAAAACTGTTAATACGCCAACTTAACAGTTTCTTAGTTGATTTAGGTGTTCAAAGTGCTAACTACAAGTCTCTTAAAGCCAAACTTCAATAAGAGGCTTGAATTTATGCAGTAAAGGTGTTTTTTATGCTTCTATTTAAATTTGTTTACAACGGTTTGTGTCTTGTGCACATATATAAACACTGCTAACGCTTTATGAAATATTCAAAGTTAATGCATCATTTTCTAAAATTATCATTGCCTATCAAACTCAATCTCGGAGTATGTAATTGGTAAAGTTGTTGCCATATGACCAGGAGGCTCATGGGTTCAAGCCGTGGAAACAGCCTCTGACAGAAATGCAAGGTAAGGATGCGTATAATAGACCCTTGTGGTCCGGCTATTCCCTGAACCCCGCGAATAGCGGGGGCTTTAGTGCACGGGCTACTCAATCTTAAGTTATTAATGAGTAATAGCCTGTTTGGCCAAGCTTATTTTTTCCCAAAAGTGCTTATTTTTTCTCAAAAGTGCTTATTTTAAAAAATTGAGGTGTTTGGTCAAGCTTATGGAATAAAATAAGTGCTTCTGGGAAGTAAAAAAAATAGTTTTTCATAAGCTAAACAAAGTAGCTTCTCTCCAAAAGCACTTCTGGAAAAAGCACTTATGAGAAAAATATACTTAAAAGCACTTTAAAAGTTTGGTCAAACACTAATTGCTGCTCAAAAGTGCTTTTTTAATTGTATTGGCCAAACACAAACTGCTTCTCACCAAAAGAACTTTTTTGAAAAGCACTTTTGAAAAAAGCACTTCTCAAAATAAATTGATTTTAGAAGCTTGGCCAAACAGGTTATAAGTCAGTTATTTAGGAGGTAAGTCTTGCCTCTAGGGCAAGAGTAATAGAGCATATGTTAAATCAATACAAACCAAGGTAGTGTCAACTCTTGCCCCATGGGGCATAACTTGTTCCTTTGGGGGCTAAGCCTTGCCCCTAGGATAAGAGTTACAGAGCATTTGTTATATCAACACAGACCAAGGTAGTGTTAACTCTTGCCCCATGGGGAATAAATTGTTCCGTTGAGGGCTAAGTCTTGCCTCTAGGGCAAGAGTTATAGAGTATCTGTCAAATCATTACAGACTCAGATAGTGCCAACTCTTGCCCATGGAGAGGAAACTTGAAAGTCAGTCCTTTAGGAGCTAAGTCTTGCCTAGAGAGGCAAGACTTATAGAGCATCAAATTATTGTCATTTTGAACAATAAATATGAAGCGACTGAATATAAAAAATAACATTTCATTTGTTTAAGTTAACTAGAATTTGATGAAAAATAATTTACTCAAAACATCACGCATCTTTGAATGTTTTCTACAATTCTCCGCTTACTTTACTACAAGTAAATATGAAAAGACATCTCTATTTATAATAGTGTCATAACCTGCTTTAACTAGAAAATAAATAATCTATTTCTATAAACTTGCCTAAAAATTATATTTAAATAAAAATTAAACAAATTAGCAAATTATAAAAACCTAAACAATTTTGATTAACTCACTAACTTTAGGGAGAATAATTTGACAAGGAATTTAATATCGTACAACTTACTAAAATGCACATTAAAGAATATTATTTGTCTATTAGAACTAGTACTATTTTACAAAATCAAGTTTAAAGATTTGGATTACCAAAAGCAAGGAAGTTCTAAAGTTTGGTATTTCAAACCAAAATTAGATAAAATCTTGTAAATTTTTATAACTTCAATCGCGTACATCTAAAGTTGACTTCAAAATTGACTAAACTAATGAAAATTTATAAACTTGAGCTATTACTTAAATAGAGTACCAAAATCGGCTATGTATGTCATTTGGAAAAATTACACAGCATAGATAAATTTAGACCAAAATTACCTCACATGGTTAGTGTTTAAAATAATTACTTTCTATAGTTAAAGATAGTTGGAAAAGTAGTTAATTATGTGGACCCTCAGATACAAGGGAAGCAATATATATATATATATATATATCTTTAATTTAAATTAGAAAAAGGTAATAGAGAGTTATTAATTATGGAGTTCACCTAATTGACTACTTTTTTAGCTGATTTTCAATTGAAAAGAATAGATAAGCTTAAGAAGATTTCAGAAATATTTTCCTCTATTCATCCGAGATTATGATCCCTAAACATCCACACAAGATTTTCTTTGGAATAATCCATCAATTGTTATGTATATTTGATTTTCTTTGTTTTTTTGTTTAATTTTTTATCTTCTTCTTCATCTAATCACATTATTTTCCTTCCATTTCCCCCATTTCTACAATTTTAATTAGGATTTTCCCATTAAATTATTTGCTTTATTCGAATGGCTGATAAAATCCCATTTAGGAGATTGACAAGAGGTATTGAAATCTATTTATACAATCTTTAGAAATCTATGAAATCTATTTATACATATATGTATAATTGAATATTTTGTACAATATATAATAGATATACATATGAATATTTGAATAATTTACTTTTGTTGCCATTATGTTATGCTTATTGTATCAAATCTATTTATACAATCTTTATATACTTTAATTTTATGTATTTTACAAGAGTATACATATCTATTTAGATATACATATGAGTATTTGAATAATTGAATATACGTATGTGTTCATATGTATAGTTGAATATTTTGTATAATATCTAATAGATATACATATGAATAGTTGAATAATTTACTTTTGTTGCCATCCTATTATACTTATTGTATCAAATCTATTTATACAATCTTTATATACTTTCGTTTTATTTATTTTATAAGAGTATACATATCTTGCATGTATACTTTAGTACATATATATATATATACACAATACTTGTTATGAAGTTTTGATGTTGTTTTCTCCCTTTTTCTTAGTTTTTTTTCAACATTTAATAATATATGGAAGGAGAATATTGTGGGATGTTGGAGATAATTAAGGGTCTTAATTACACTCTCTTACCTTTTAAATGGAAGGATTATTCTTTTTGTAACCGACTCTTCGGGAAAAAAATGATTAATAGATTTGTATAAATGAGTCTTTATACATTTCTTCATTAACTGCTGTCTATAAATTGTAATTAGTAAAACTTAAACTAAAAAGTTAGTTAGAAGGGTTCTAAGTTATCTATATGTGAAATTTTGCCATGTCATTTCCCCCTTCTCACGTGACCCACTAAGCCCAAAAGCCCACGATGCCAATAACCCAACCATTTCAGCCCAAATAAACACACCCCTTCTCAGCTTTATACGGTTTCCGGTTACACCCATTCCCGCCAATACCCGTTGATAGAAGGATTACAAAGTGGAAAATCGAATACTCGTCAACAATGTAAAAATTCAGTTAGTTAATTCATTTATTTTCGGTCCCATATTCCCCCACTATTAATTTATACATATCACGTATGTATGTGTACATTACAGCTTTAGAGTTTTTTTTCCATCTCGTTTTTTTAACGAATACATTTCGATATATTCATCATCTAAAGATATATCTTTCGTAGTACCTCCATTGACTTAGGCCTAGGGAACGGAATTCAAGGGCAATGAAGGCCCTCGATAGGACTTCGTCAATGAATAGAAGAGATTTTCTTTCTAACAGGAGCACATCACGACCATCATAACCTAACACCAGGACTGCTACGGGCACTGATCCTTTTGTTCAATGTTTCCTTTAACTGAACTACTAAAATTTCCGACATTATGAATTATATTGTGGAAAGTTGATTTGTAGAAAAATATGCCAGAATTGTTGGATCTCCATAAACTCCATATGCATATTTAATTAACAATTTGTAAGTTACAACGTGCATAAACATTGCATGGGCCATGAGGACAAGAAGTCAGAATTTTTTTAATATTTTATTGGTTTTATCTCTCATGTATAATGTTGACTCATTATATATTTCCAGAGATTTGTCAAGTAAGATCTCTATGAAATGGCTGAAAGAAAGAAAAATCTTATGCTTTGCTGCAATCTGTTTTCAGTTCTTGTTCTTCTTGCAGAAATAATAGCTGCTGGTTCACCTGTCAAGTTTCTTCCTGGATTCCAAGGGCCACTTCCTTTTGAACTTGAAACTGGGTAAGTGTAAAAGTTACTTCTTTGATGTTTTGTCTAGGTTTTTTTTTCCCCCTCAAATTACATTTGATTGAACAATCATAGAAAATAAACATTTATACTAGGTTGGTATGTATTGGATGCACTAGGGAATTATCTTTCTTTGTAGCTATTACAGTTGAAAAAAAAGGAGAATTTGAAGTTAAGTTGAAAGTAGTTTGTGGATGTTGTGAGTGCAAATAAGTACAACAACAACATACCTAGTGTAGTCCCACAAGGGGTGTGGGGAGAGTAGAGTATACGTAGACCTGACCTCTACCTCAGGTAGAGTGGTTGTTTTCGATAGACCCCCCCGGCTCAACCTAAAAATAGTCTAGAAAAGGAAGTAATGGAAATGAAAGAATCAACAGACAATAATAAAACAACAGAATAGTGGCCGAACCATACTACAACAAAATAATACTATAATCAATCTCCATGAAACAATAGATAATAACAGAAATCTACGAACAAGAAACAAAAGTTATACTACAACTACTAGAATGGACAGCAATTCAATACACTCCTAAGTCCTACCTACTAGCATGGACACACTCCTACCTACTACCCTTCTATCCTAATCCGTGTCCTCCACATCTTTCTATCTAAATTCATGTCCTCCGTGAGCTGCAATTGCGCCATGTCCTGTGATTACAAATAAGTATTTCACGTAAAATACACATTCGAACCAGTATTCAATATTTCACTTAAAGTGCAAACACTCGTAGCCAAACAAGTATGTGCAAATACTGAAGTTCAGTATTCAATAAGTACTAAAAATTATATTAATGCATTGGGTGGTGTTTTCAGCTACATAGGAGTGGGTGATTCAGATGATGTTCAACTATTCTACTACTTCATTAAGTCTGAATCTAATCCAAAATCAGACCCTCTTATCCTGTGGCTTACAGGAGGCCCTGGCTGCTCGGCTTTATCAGGTCTTCTCTTTGAGATAGGTAAATTATAAACTACGGTGTACATAATACCGTACATGTGTCATACCTATGGATTGGTGTATTATGTCAGTTTTGGATCATCAAAATTTCCACAAGCAAGTTAATTTACGGACTTTTTAACTGTAAACTGTGAAGGACCAATAACATTTCAGCCTGTGGAGTACGGTGCCTTTAAGCCCGTGGAATATAACCGTAGCTTTCCCTCACTGGTCTTGAATCCTCATACGTGGACAAAGGTGAAAATATCTGTCAATGACTAATCTTGGAATAATCATAAGCTTGCAGCGTGACTTAAATGTTGTTTGATCAGGTAGCAAGCTTTATATTTTTAGATCTTCCAGTTGGTACTGGATTTTCTTATGCAAGAACTTCAGCGGCTCGCCAATCAGATGATCTACAAGCTAGTGATCATGCATATCAATTTCTGCACAAGGTAATTAAATCTCCCTTGCACCTCATTGTTCTAATTTCAAACTTTTGTGTGACAGATTCAGAAATCCAATTTCTGTTCTTTTCAGTGGTTCAAGGATCACCAAGAGTTCTTACGAAATCCATTTTATATGGCTGGGGACTCCTATTCTGGAAAAGGCGTACCAATCCTTTCTCAAATCATAGCAAATGGTAGGACTTCAAATGAAGTGCACCATTGTTTGCCCCCAAGAACGTCATTTGCTTTGTTCTCCACTGGCTAATCATTCACCATTTGTGATGATGTGGTAATGCAGGAAATGAGAAGGGACTTGAGCCATTTATTAATCTTAAGGTTCTTCTTTCTTTCTCATTACATTTTTATATATGGAGTTCTTTTGTTTTATATCCATGAACTAATGAAAGGATATAGCGATAGGTGCTCTTAGCATTTTGTATCCTTCAAATGGTTTCAGGGATATTTACTGGGAAATCCATCGACATTTCAAGGTGAATTCAACTACAGGATCCCATATGCTCATGGAATGGGACTTATGTCTGATGAACTTTTTGAGGTTTGCATTATCTAATAGAGACCTTTTTCTATTCAACTTTTATACGCTAACAGTGTAATAGAACACTTACACTGTAAATGCAATTCATCGTGTTAGAAAAGGTTACTGGCCTTATTTTTCAGGTTACTGATTCAACCTATTACGAGTAATTACATGTAACGCATTTGCTTTACACAGTACACTGATTGAATGACTTATTACTCTTGTACTAGTCTTTGAAGAGAAATTGTAAAGGAGAGTATTTTGATATACATCACAGCAACACACAATGTTTGAATGATCGTCAGACTTACGATCAGGTTTGTGTCTAGTAATTCATTTCTCTTGTGTGCTGCTTCCATCTTGTGGTTGTTTTTTTTTTTTTAAAACTAAACTCAATATTAGTATGCTATGATTTTTATAGATGCTAGTCGGAATTGAACCTGGGCAAATTTTGGAGCCCAACTGTAAGTTTGATTCACTGAGGTCACAAAAATGGTTTGGCGAAAGAAGGTCTCTCGATGAGAGGCTATATGTTGGACGACTAAGATGTCGAGTAAGAATAACTGGTTCTTATTCCCTTGAAAATCATCCATTCCTTGGGGAAATACTTTCCCATCTCAGTGTTTTCAACAAATCAAATTTCGGTATCTTAACCATATCACTGAAGAGTTACAGATTAAAGTGAGAATACAGATCACTTAAGTAAAGTTAATTGATAAAAGCTTATATAGACAATACAAGACTTCCATTGATCAATTTGATGTAAACACTGGGTTACGTATTTCTTTTTCTGTCATTCTAGTTTGACTGGGAAAAGCTGTCTTACCAATGGACTGCTGATGACAAAGTTAGAGAGGCCCTCCATGTTCGAAGAGTATGTTCCCTTTGTTTTGATCATAAAGGAGAAATCTGAAGTTTTGACAGCAACAAAAATAAAACTATATCAATTTTAACCTATACAGGACACTATTGGAAAATGGAAGCGATGCGCTGGCGATGCTTTGCCTTTCCAAAAGATAGTACATAACAGCATTCCATATCATGCAAATCTCAGTGTCAAAAGTTATAGGTCCTTAATATACAGGTTGAGTAATTAATTATTAGATCTTATGTCTTATAAGTTGTGAAATTTGTTCCATAAATATATTCTCCATGTGAATTGACTTCTTTTTCGATATTTTGTAAAACAGTGGTGATCATGACATGATGATCCCTTATACATCAACCGTAGCTTGGATAAGATCTCTTAACTACTCGATTGTTGATGATTGGCGACCATGGATTGTTGATGGTCAAGTTGCGGGGAAAGTTCAAAACTGAATGAATGTTCTTAGATGCTTGAACTTATGTACACATATCGCAACCTAAACGTTTCTTCTTTCCTTTATGTTTGTATTGAAACATGCAGGTATACAAGGACATATTCAAATAAAATGACATTTGCCACAGTGAAGGAAAGCAACTGTTTGACTTCTATTAACTTGTTTCGTTTTCTTTAGCAAGTTAACATTATTTACTTTTGTTGAACTGTTGTTCAGGGAGGAGGACATACAGCTCCAGAGTACAAGCCTGTTGAATGTCTAGCCATGCTGAGGAGATGGTTATCTTATCAGCCTCTCTGATTAATTGAGGAACACATTTCAAGCTCATCGCGAATCAGGTCACCGGTTTGGTTTTTGGTCAGAAGTAGCTGATAAATATCAAATGTCGAAACTGATAAGTAATTACATGTTTGGATAGAAGTGTTAAAAACTGTTAATACGCCAACTTAACAGTTTCTTAGTTGATTTAGGTGTTCAAAGTGCTAACTACAAGTCTCTTAAAGCCAAACTTCAATAAGAGGCTTGAATTTATGCAGTAAAGGTGTTTTTTATGCTTCTATTTAAATTTGTTTACAACGGTTTGTGTCTTGTGCACATATATAAACACTGCTAACGCTTTATGAAATATTCAAAGTTAATGCATCATTTTCTAAAATTATCATTGCCTATCAAACTCAATCTCGGAGTAGGTAATTGGTAAAGTTGTTGTCATGTGACCAGGAGGCTCATGGGTTCAAGCCGTGGAAATAGCCTATGACAAAAATGCAAGGTAAGGATGCGTATAATAGACCCTTGTGGTCCGGCTATTCCCTGAACTCCGCGAATAGCGGGGGCTTTAGTGCATCAGGCTACTCAATCTTAAAGTTATTAATTAGCAAGTCAGGGGTATCAAAAATGTGAATTTTTTTATTCAAAACTTTTCTTCTTGCATAACTCATTCAATCTGATATACAGACAAATTTCTATGCAGATATATCTCATCAGTAGAGTAGAAGTACTTTTTTTAAAAAAAATGTGCAGTGTGTTTGGTGATTTGTCACCTCTATATCTTTGCACATTCTATGTAGATATCTCATTCACGTGCTCTTGTATTCTCCTCGAAAAAGTAAACTAAATAAATGTAACTACTAACTAGTACCACATGCTTTCAAATTACACACTATATTATATAAGTGTGTATATATAATGCTACAATGAAGACAATTTATACTTTTGATTTTTAATCATCTCCAATTTCAACCTTACATGGTGAAAATGGAGTAGTATAAGTGAGCACATGTGCTTTTGTCTACAAAGTGATTAGTAATGGGGGAAAATCTCTCATGTTAAAAACTTGAATTTCTACCATTGAGGTGGGATGAATAGAATTTCTCCGCTTGTAATCGGAAATTTTAAGTTTGAGCCTAAGTAATGGAAACAATCATAATAGAAAGTGCTTTCACCTTTTAATTAATGAGTCTTACACGATGCAAATTCAAATTAATCGGGGTGGATATCAAATGAGAAAAAAAGACTTTAATTTCTTCATTTTTTTGAATAAGGTTTTTTTATATAAAAAACGTATCATTTGCTTATTTCTCTTCCTTCCTTTCACGGTTAAAAGTGAGAGAGGACAAAGGTGACATTTTAAATCTACATTGTTATCTACACAAACCTTCTAAGATAATTTCCTTTTTGGTCTGCTTACCTTTTCACCTGTCAAATAATACAATAAATCTTGCTTTTAAAATAAAAAACTATTTGTTATTATACTTATTTATGATTATTCATTGTCTCTTGTTTTTCTTATTCTTCTCTAATCTAAAAGGTTCAAGATAGAATAGAACAATGGGAAATTGGGAATGATTTCCTTTTTCGTGCTTACCTTTTCACCAACCAAATTATGTGATATAAATCGTATACACTTTTTATCATGTTGTTGATACATTCATTCCTTTGCATATGGTCTAGACTAGATAGTGTTTCTTTGTATTATTCAGAAAATATTTTCAATTTTTTTCATGTTTAGTTGGTTAAAAATTATAACCAAATAATGTGCTACGTAACATTGATTTTTTGCAAATATAAAACAAAGGGTTTTTTAACACATTTGACCACGCGATCAAAAAATAATTACAATCGCTAGCCCATATTACCAAAAGAAATACTTCCTACGTATCAATTTATGTGGCATAGTTTGATCGGACACGCAGTTTAAGAAATAAGAGAAGACTTTATGATGTTTACTAATATACCCTTATTAAAGTTACTTTAGTGCTACTTTTTGGTTGACTTTTCATGTTAAATGGGACTCAATGAGAACTGTGTCATTAAATAGTTGTCAAATAAGAAAATGTGACATTCTTTTTGGGACGGACTAAAAAAGAAAAGTATGTCACATAAATTGGGATGGAGGGAGTATTAACTATGTATAAAATATGTATATTTTTGTTTGTATATCACAACTAATATATATATATATATATATATATATATATATATATATTACGGCTATATAGTGTAAAAGAATTCTTAAAAAAACCAAACATTGCACTGATATAAAACCTTATACATGAAAGTATACAACCAAACCACCTACTAATCAGTGTATATAACTAATTACTAGTATGGATGTTCAAATGAACCTCCTCTGATTGTTTGGCAAAATTTGGTAAAATGAATTGATAGGACAAGCCACTTTTTGCCCATAATCTTATGCTTTACACGTGGTTAGTTGTTTATTCCTAACAAGTAACACAACAAAGCAAAAAATTTCTAATTGTGCATGTGCTAAGTGGCAGGAGATATTTGTTTTCTTATTCACAAACCAAATTCAGTGTCTGCATGCTTCTACTTTTTCTCACCATGTCATTTGCTGCTAAAAAGTGTTACTGCTCCATGGCACGTGCAAGAAAATTTTGGCTTTCATCTCAGTCTCTCTCTCTTGACATATATATATATATATATATATATGGTGTGGGGCTCCCTTTACATCATCACTCTTGTTTGGCTAGCTCTTGAGGAGTCTTATTGCACTTGCCATTATTTCTCTGTTATCATGATTTTCACTTGGAAAATAAAACATGCCAAGTATATTCATCGTTTAAAAAACATATCTACTCTTTGTCTATATATTTAAATATATTATATATTCAGTATAATTTTACAAGTAAGGTCTAAAGAGGATGAGGCGTACGTCTTATTCCTACCTTGTGAAGTAAGGGTGGGCATAAAAACTTGAGAACCGAAAAACCGAACCGAACCAAATTAGTTAGGTTCTTTGGTTTCGGTTTCGGTTTTTTTTTTTTTTGGTAGTTCGGCTCTTCGATTCGGTGTTCGGTTTAAAGGTGACGGTTCTTCGGTGCACCGAAGAACCGAACTTTTATTAATTTATTTTTTTTAAGTATTTTTAAATCTAAATTATATTTAACTTTAGCCAACACTTTTTAGCTTCTATAACCCTTCTTTATTCTTCCTAATGTTCAAACAAATAACTGAATCACTCTCTATTTTTCTCTTTTCAATTTTTTCAATCTTAAAAATGTACAACAAAATCTATGATTTGCACTGTGGATGTCACGGACAAATATTCACATGATCATATTATAAAAGAGTAGACATGAAGGTGTGTTTGGTAGGCTGAAAAATGTTTATTTTTTTGGAAAAATAAGAATTTGGTCTTAATACTTTAATTTATTCCTATCATTTTATTTCTCATTTGCGCCGAAAAAATCATTTTAAAAAATTCGAATTAAATAGAACCGAAGTTGGAAAATCCGAACCGAGCCGAATTAGTTCGGTTCGGTGCACACTTTTTCAAAACCGAAAAATGAAGAACCGAATCGAAATTTGATAAAATCAAACCGAATAACCGAATGTCCACCCCTTGTGAAGATATAGAAATTGTTTATTTATTCATCTCTCTCTCTTTTTTCATGAGGGGGGGGGGGGGGGGGGAGGGATGGACTTATTGGATTGGCTTTATGTAGGAATTTTCTTATCCTTGAACTATTTTTAGAAGCTAAGTATATTTATCTCAAATATGAAATAATCTTACAAATTTAACATAACATATGAGTATATGAGTAATTGAAAGGAGGAATGACGAATAATTCTTGAAATTTATGAATATTTATAAGCAAAAGGGGTATAAAGCTTAAAATATGCTTAATCAGATATCACAAGAATTATTCATACTACTTAATTAGAATGGTGCAGAAATTACAATACAACAATTAATTCTATTGAGTTGGAAAAAAATTTCTTTCCTTTTTGGTACTTTCTCGGGTCATTTTTACTTGTCCATTATATTAAAAATAAATTTTTATTTTTACTTGTCAAGAGAAAGATAATTTCTTTTCTTGTTTATCCTTAACATTAACTATTCATTTCAAATTATTTTTCAAGTTTATTTAAAAATTTTAGATCAATTAATACGAATATCATGATAAATAATATCCTTAATTTTTTATTTCTTAAAATATGTGCAAAATCAACCGTGAATAAGTAAAGATGGGCAATTGAAGTATAGTTTCTTTGAAAGAGACTAGTGCAGGTTCAACGTATACAATAGGGCATGAACTTTTTATTTGGAAAATTTACAAGAACAAATCAGGCATTGATTTAGGAAATTTGATGTCTCTATCAATGTTGATCAAAGTCAAAAAGAAGCAAACGGAAAAGGTCTGCCAACTCCATAAGTATCATTGACATTCTTCCAACAAATTGACTTTTTAACAACATAAGTAGTTATTCCATTGGAATAATGACACACAAGTAACCCTAAACTATATTCGAAGTCTCAGTAACACACTTAAATTTTATGGGGGTTCTATTACCTCCGTAAAAAAAAATTTCTATATTTTTATGTTCTTTTTTGCTGATATGGCTGCCAAGTAGCAGAATATTTTTGCGCTCCTTTAATTTTGTGCTGACTTGACAGTCATGTCAACACAAAAGGAGCATAAAAGTATAGAAAAAATAAGTTTAGGGGGTAATAGGACCCCCCCGTAAAGTTTAGGTGTGTAAATGAAATTTGGTTATAGTTTGAGGGGGTGGGTGCCTTATCTCTATTCCATTTATGATTATTTTAGGAGTAGTTTATTTATTCACATAGTTGCAATAAATAATAGCAAAGGAAAACAAAATTAACCAAATTACTCTCTCTTGTTAATTTATAGTATATGTCTTATTTCGCTCGTCTGGAGTTATCGAGGATATAAACCTAGATAGAAAATATATGAAAATTGAGGATTAGGATAGAAGTTAGTAGTTAATTTAGCTCTTGTCTAGTTAAATCCATTATTTGCTCAATCTGTTACCATAATACCCATTGTTACGTTGTTATTGTTACTCTCTTAATATTTTATTCTTCGATTTTATATCATCCGTAGTTTCCTTTGCTGCAATAGAATTATTGTATTATTTGTTGATTGTTACTTGTTCTCTTCCTAATTGTTTTCATCACAACTTCTTTGTTGTCTTATTTACTTTACATACTTGATTTTTGATATTAGTTGTCATATTTCTCTTTTCCACGCCCCTTAAAAATTATAAATAGAAGTATTTTTCACTACTTTACCTTTATTCCTCTCCAAAAAAATTACACTTTATTTAAGGATAAAACTAAGCTAATTTTATTTCAAAAATATTTAATACAAAGAGTAATATGGAACTGACAGATCAGTACCATTATATGAATATTAATACTATTTATTATATTATAATGATAATAGCAGAAAGCAAGGAATTAAAGAAGATAGTATATTTGATACATGCACTCATGTCTCACAATAAAATATATATGTCAGTATAATTAGGTTAATTTTTGGAGGTTGTGGAGTTTGAGAAGTACACGAAGAATATTTTATGACATATGTTGTAAGAGGTATCAAAATTTATTATTTTGGTATGATTAAAATATAGAAGAAAAATATTGGCAAAAATACCCAACTTGATTTTTAAAATTATGAATTAGAATGAAATAGTGGATGGTGTGGCCAACATTATCAAATATGATGAAATGCGTTACTTAGAAGTTGTAGGTTGGCCACCTTTCATTTTCTTTATTTCCTTTTTAATATTTTGATTAATTAAAAACATAAATATTGCTGCAAGTTTTGTAAAAATATCCTTGGCTTTTCTAAAAAAAAATAATATTGATGCTTCCCACCAGAAATAAAGGGATTGGCCTATAACTAAATTGAGAGAGAATGAAGTTCAAATCGATCGATATCATCATCTGTTAGATGGGTCAACTGATCGACCGAGTTGAACTGGGCGTTAATGTCACAGAACCTTTCTCTAGCCAAGAATTCCATTATTGATCATATGGGAGTGAATCCAATTCATTAACAAATGAAAAATCTATTATTTTAACACTAAAAAAGAGAAAGAGTCACTAAGACAAACTAAGCAATCAAATTAACAACTAATAAGGATTGTGGTGAAGTGATAAGTATTCTTTCATTCTTAACTAGATGTCTCGGGTATCAAATTAACAAATTAATTACCAAATCAAGAAGGGAATAATAAGAAATGAAAATAGTTGAAACTTTTTTTTTTGGGGGGGTCTGAAAAAATTAGTTGAAACTAACTATTCTTGGAGAACAATTGTTGTGCTCATTTAAAGCTCATCAAGGAAATAGTAATTGATGAAATTAAAGTGAATACAACCAAATTTGGTACACTCAACTAATTTTTATGAATGTGGCTGTCCTTGATGTACTAATGTATGTTGCTGGGACGATTAAATGACTTTGCACCATTTCCATTTGTATCAAGTTTGTTAGGCGAATCCAAAATTTAAGTTATACGCAATTGTAAGGTTTTTATTATTGAGTTTATTAGATTTTTTTAAATTATAAATTCAATCACAATTTTAACGAATTTACATATAAATTTATGCGCCACATAAAAAATATTGGTTCAATTGTAATTGATGCCGCGACACTACATCCGTCGATGACCTCGATCACATGAAAATAAAATGGAAACAATTTAAAGAAGAAAACCACTTAAGAAAATATTTATTATTTATTTTGTGTCGCTTATACATATACTCCTTCCGAGTTCCGTTTCAAAATGCTTTTCATAATTCATTTTTTAAGAGTTAAACTATATAAAACTTAATATGCATTTTTTTTATATGAGGAAAATTACAAGATATAGTATTTTATATATGTATAATTTTTTTAAAATTTTAATTTCAAAATATTCAAATCTAATCTAATTTAACTTCATAGGTTAGTCAAATTAACTTTTGAAAATGAAACGTAATAACTAATTCTGATCATTATGTAAGGAGTGATATTTTGGTTAGTTGTTCATGGAAGAGAGACAATAATTTGATTGCAATATAAATGAATCATAAAGAGACCATATGCCCTCTAAATGCCATTATTAATTATAGCTAATATTAATGTTCACTGCGTTAGATAAGATTGATTTATCACAAATGATTTGTGTGAAATTGCAAATTCTAAATACAAGGTGTGCTTATTAATTTAAAAAACAAATATTGCATTTGCATACTCCCTTTAATCCATATTAAGTGAATTGTTGAGATTTTTTTTTATAGTTCAAAATAAGTGATTTTTTTAAAGTTCAAGAGAATTGTTTGGACCTTTTTTCATATTTACCTTTCTTTTAACAATGTTCTTAACTACTTTACATTTTTCTAGGAGAATAGTTTGGATAATCAAAAGGGTAATAGTAAAAAGTAGTCTACAATTTATGACCTTAAATATTTTTCTTAAGAGGTGTGTCATACTCCAACAATTCACTTAATATGGACTAGAGGGCGTACTAACATTTGCACATGTACAAAAGTTTCGATAAAAGATAGGACAAGACGAGTATGCGATAAAATAGACAAATACAATTTAGATAATCAAAAAAATATGTAGATCGCAAATAATAATGGGATACAATAATAACATTACAAAAGTTTGAACAATAAAATTAAGTTATTAGTCTATTATATATACCTGTGGCTCGATCCAAACTTAATTATAATAAGCAATAGTACTATTAGTTAAACTATGTTAATTGCTTTTAATTGTATACGTTTATTCCTTAAGCATAAGATTCTAATTCAACTTATTTAATAATCCAAAAGCTTCGGTTTATCACTTTTGGCACGTAAGAGAAGCAAGAAAAAAAAACAAGCAAACTAGAATTATTAACCCAAAAAGGGGGCAAAAACAAACTAAAAAGTATTAACCAAAAAAGGGTGCAAAACAAATTAGAACTATTAACCAAAAAGGGGTGTAGAACAACTTAGAACTACTAACCAAAAAAGGGGGCAAAACAAGGGGTGGACATGGTACAGAAGAATCAAATATCACATAGAAATTGAAATTTCTGATACTGAGATTTCAATTTAGGGTATTTGGTGTGCTTTTTTGGAAAATTTAAATTTTGACTATTCTATTTGAATTAAAATATTCATTTTGAGTGATTGATTAACGAAGGGAGTTGCATGTACTTCTTTTTGAACAATTCTACATGGGTAAAGTGTTGGTATAATATAATTGAGACATTTATTGAAAAAATTAAAGCCATAATTATCGATTATATAAGTATATATGTAAGTTAAAGTCGATCAACTTATGATTACCGATTTCTCATAATGCAAAGTACCAAAATCAATCTTTAAAATTCCAACAACAAATATTCAGTGAAATCCAACAAGTGAGGCTTGGGGAAGGTAAAGTGTATGCAAACCTAATCACTACCTGAGAGAGGTAGATAGACTGTTTCTGAAAGACTTTCAGCTCAAGTGCAGTAAATTCAGGTACAAAGAAGAAGGAAACAATGGAGAAAATATAGAAACTAATAAGGGAAAAGTGCAAAGTCTATAAGAAAGAAACAAGAACAATAATAAAATAGTGTGCTAGTCAAAACACAATAAACAACAGACTATGATAGATATCACAAGTCAGGACTACAATACTACGGCTAGTACAACGACAAATACCAACAAACCTAAACCCTCGAAAAGTAAGACCACATTCCTACCCGACTAATCTTCTACTCTAATATGCATCCTGCATTCTTCTATCTAAGGTCATATCCTCGATAACCTGAAGTTGAATCGTGTCCTGTCTAATCACCTCTCCCCAATATTTTTTTGGCCTACCTCTACCTCTGGTCGTACCTACTATATCCAACCTCACCCATCTCCTTACTTGGGCATCTGCATCTCGCCTCTCTACATGTCTAAACCATCTCAATCTCACTTCCCTCCTCTTGTCCACCATGGAGGCCACTCCCAACTTATCTCGAATAACCTCATTTTTAATCCTATTAGACCTAGTATGCCACACATCTACCTCATCTCCACAATATACATCTACTGAACATGAAATTTTTGACTAATCAATACTTCACCTCATACAACAACGTTGTTTTAACCATGACTCTATAAAACTTACCTTTAAATTTCAGTGATATTTTTTTATCACACAAGACTCCGAGAGCAAGCATCCACTTCATCCACGTCGCACCAATTTAACTAAAATATGTGAAAATGGAAGAAGTAGAGAGTGAGAGAGACATCAGGAGGACGTGTAAGAAAAAAAGGAAAAGGTCCTATGTCTCCCCGCTCAATTTCAGGAACAACACACAGAGAGAGAAACAAACAAAATTCTCTCTCTCTAACTTCTCCTACACTAATTTCCTTCTCCTTTGCTTGACTCTCGGTTTTCCGTTACCCATTCTTCTCCACTTTCCATCTTTGTCACAAACAAAAAGGATAAACAAAATTTACAGACAAAAAAAAAAAGATACACTAAAGTCTCTCTTTCCCTTTGTCATTTTCCAATGCAGTTATTGGGTTTTGTCTGAAAAAGGTGACATTTTGCTTTGATCCCACATCATCAAATCCCATTACAACCTCGTATTCATCGTTTTCTTGGACTTTGTTGGTCTGCATTGTTCATGGGTCTGAATAATACTGATTTCATTGATTGATTGATTGTTTCTCCATAAATGCAGGAACTTTTTTGTGTTGCTTGATCAAGATTGATTGACTACGAATGTTATTCGCTATTACTACATGACGACTAAAAGCAGTGCTGATGCTTCTAAGGTTTTTCATATTCTGATCTCATTGTCTGCATTTTTGTTATTGTTCGATTCTGTATGTGTTAGCGGAGGGTCTATCGGAAACAGCCTCTCTATCTCTACGAGGTAGAGGTAAGGTCTGCATATACTCGACCCTCCACAGACCCCACTTTGTGGGATTATACTGAGCATGTTGTTGTTGATTCTGTCTTTTAGTTGGCTGTTTTATTGGTATCACATTGTCTTTTTTTTTTTTTTTTTTTTGTTTACAAATCAGGCTGAAGGGGTTAATCAACCCCCTCCACCACCTGGGGCTAATGATCAAATTCGTGGTGGAAATAAGGTCAGCTGCTTTATTGCTGTTAGAATTTTGAGTCAATTGTTCTTAATCTACTGTCTAATGGTGCATAAATTAGAGAAGACCCCATCCCCTTTTGAAGGGGAGCCTTAAGTAACTGGTAAAGTTGCTGCCATGTGATCAGGAGGTCATGGATTCAAGTCGTGGAAACAACCTCTTAATGCAGTCTTGATGCATACAATAACCCTTGTGGTCCGGCCTTACCCGGACCCGCACGTAGTGGAAGCTTTAGTGCACCGGCTGCCCTTATTTATTTACCTCCTTTTCTTACTTTTCATATACCCTGTTGATTTCATGGGCTTTAGGGGCAAAATGCTTAAAAACATACTTAGATTTGATAAAAGAAGCCTGAGGCATCACATGCTGATATTTGGAGTAAAGTCACTTTTTTTTTGTGTGTGTGAAGGGGAAGCCTTGGCGTAACTGGTAAAGTTGCTGCCATGTGACCAGAAGGTCACGGGTTCAAGCGGTGGAATCAGCCTTTGGCAGAAATGCAGGGTTAGGCTGCATACACTAGACCCTTGTGGTTCGGCCCTTCCTCGGACTCCGCACATAGCGGGAGCTAATAAAGAAGGGGCTAAAACTGAGTAACATGTATTTCATCCTGTAATTAGTAGACACACTTTCTTTAAATGACTGTTTCTACACTAATAGTTTTCATGAGAAAGATGTGTCCTTTTAGGACTGTAACTTGCTTATCAGAAAGAAAATTGTTCCTTCACAATTTGACCACTCAAGAGAGTGATCTGCTTTCTCAAGTTAAAAGTTCACTCTGTTCTGCAGCTTTACCTTAAGCAATTTTCCATTTCCATGCATTTGATATTTGCCTAAATAGTTGAGTTAATTTAGAGATTGTGGATTGATATACATTCTAAAAAGAAGATAATGAGGAGTTGACTGAAGATAAAAATCTTGTCTTGGCAGGTTTACAGAAGTGGTCCCTTGTTTTTATCATCAAGAGGTCTGTCTTTCGTTCTATGCTTAGTTTTTTGCTTAAAGTTGCAAAAAGGAACGTGATTTCTCCTCTCTATTTCTTATCTCCCACTTTCATGCTTATGTTTCCTATTTCCAATGTCGTGTTTCTTCTTTTGATTCACGGTGATTTTATTTATTTTTTTAGTTGCACTAAAATTCTATATCATCACATGTTTGCAATATAGTTGTAAGAAATATTTTAGTTTTGTGTCTTGGCCTCTAAACGAGATAGGAACTCGGTGTTAGAAGCTATAATTGTAGGCCAGAAGATGGTATAATAGCTGAAGAGTGTACACTTTCTAGTGTTTGTCTTTGGTACACATCTGTTTGTACACATTAGAAAACTTTATATCTTGTGTTTTGTAAGAACCCAAAAAAATGAGAGGACGATGGCTCAGTTTCTATTTTTCTTCCTCCTGAAGTACAAAAAGAAAAAAAAGCAAATAAAGTATCTTCCACAAACCAAAAGGTTTCTGCTTTCAAACAACCACATCCGATTTGAAGTCAACTCTCTTACGAATAAGAATGATTTGTGTCATGTATTTGCAACAACGATAAATGGGGTTGCCATGCATGAACTTTGATTATAGTTATTTGCAAATATCTTTCATGTTACCATTTGATGTGCAGTTCTCTCAGTTCATTCTCATGCAGACTGTTGTATAAATTATTTTAAGGAAAGTAATAGTAACACTTTTTTCTGTTCTTTTTGATGGTCTGCTCTTTTTTTTAATCTCTCTTGACAAATATTTTAGCTACTTTTGTGGTTCTATTAGCTTTTGTGTTCTGTCAGATATGATTTATTGTCTATTATTACATGCGACCATCACTTATTCGCTAATTTCTAGTTATAAAGAACATTTGTCTGGAGTTTCAGGCGTATACTGAGACATATTCCATATATTTATCAGAAAGCAAGAAGAAAAACAGAGGTTTTTTACTTGTATAGAATTAAGGTTTTAGTTGATATTTCTGATATCTACTGCATGTAGGAATTGGATGGACATCATGGAAGAAGAGGTGGTTCATTCTAACTCGTACCTCATTGGTCTTCTACAGAACTGATCCTGTAAGTTTGATGTTGTATACTGAACCCATCATTCCTTACTACCTAGTAGAACCTAAGTTAGTTACTCGCTTATTATGCAAGTATTGGACTATTATCATATCATGGTTTATTGAATCCTGTAGTATATCTTCTTGGTGTCTTTTATTCTAACTCGTTAGAGTGATCCGTAATTTGGATTTCACTCTCTCTCTCTCTCTCTCTCTCTCTCTCACACACACACACACACATATATATGGGTGAGTAGTAAGATTCGTATCCAAATGAGGTGCTTTTCATTTTGAAAACTATCCAAAAAGCTCGAAAACTAAGGATGAATTATACATCGATTAGCCCCCATGCCAAATTTGTCATTTTGTAATCAAGATGGATCAAGTACTTATGGATGTAGCTACAATTCTACTCTCAGGCTCCCCAACTATTTATGAATGTAACTTCGATTAACATCACTAATCTCGGGTTATTGAAGATATGTCAGAAATGAATTACCGGTTGCACTAATCACGAATTGAGCGAGCTCCCATTGCATGAACTAATGTGATAGTAAAACCTTTTATTCTAATTTATTGCTCTTTGGACCGTTGGGGAAGGTTTCCCTTCACATGGCTCAGCCATCACAATTTCAAAGCAATGTTTGAACAATCTTACGTAGATCCTTATTTTGACTCAACATGCTCAAATCAGATCCCCTCCTTTTCAATTTATTAGGATTTGTTTTGGTCTCCGACTTTTTAGCGTCCAGCTAACATCTACAATTCATATGCTATCTTGAAATTGCATTCTTGAATGACTTATTCTTTCCCTTGTGTGAATATTGATCGCAGTTCTTTTTGACAACATATTGCAAATGAATGACTTAGTTATACGTTGAGCATTTGAATACATAAATGGTTTCAGAAAAATTGTGTCTTTGATAACAACGGGGCTAGGGAGATCCCAAATTTAGAATTGAATATTAGAAAGAAAAGAATCTGAAAACTAGAAATAAAGATATGAAAAATTCGGAGGTACCCAAGAATGTGATGTTCTAAAGCCTTGACAAGATCCAAGTAACAATCCATAAATTTATGAGAGGAAATCTGACGCCTTTACTTGAGAAAACGAATCAACACGATAGATTCAGATTTTGATTGCTTTATGAGTAACTTAAGACAACAATTAGTATGTAGAAACTAATCACCTTTTAAAGATACTAGAAAAGAATCAAAGATATCACAAGAAGAAATTACCTTAAACCTAAAACTATGAAACTAGTAAAAGTTGAAAGATAAATTCCCAAAGTACAAGTCATAAAGGCTCAAACTAACTTTCAAAATATTATTAATCTCAATGTAATGTGTTCCTAATGAATGAAAAAGCACTCTTATCTATAGGAGAAACAAAGGTGGCTGCCAACCCTAATAAAACCCTAAAAGAATAATTTAGAACTTAGGAAAATAAAACCATAGATTGGAGACCAAGCTAGAAACTAGACCCTAATATTTGTGGCTGAACTAATGCCTTTTTGGGCTCTATTGGTCGTAGCTTTTGATCTTGTTTTGGGTTCGATTGGCTGCTGGTTTCAGCTCCGCTTAAGGGCTGAAATAAGCTAATTTTGGGCTCTTTTAGCAGCCACTTTGGACCTCTTCAAGGCTGAATTTTGGAACCAAGTATTTCTCCTCTTGGACTTCAACATGGGCCACCAAATAGTTGTAGCATTTGGACAATTTTCCCTTGGGCTTGAGCTCTTCTTCCCCAACAAGACACCTCTGGGTATGCGATTAAAGCCCATTGAGCTTGTCATTTAACTCCTTGATTTGAGATCTTGTCATGGGCCTCCTTGGAGCTTCTAAAGCTTCATCCTTGTCCTTAAATGGAGTAGAGCTTCTACGGATGCTATCAGTTTCACTTTCAATATTATTTTTTATATTCCTCCTAAGATTTGCTAGTGTAGATTGAAGCATAAACAATAGAACAAATTTCTTCCTTGATTTAGCTTAGTTTGAATTTACATCTTTCCTTTGTATTATGTACTCTCTTGACACAGAGATCAACTAATTAAGAAATTATACCTTTGAATCCTATTTGGGCTCATAGTATAGCATCTAGTTTTGAAAAATCAATTGGTTGATGAAATGATAGTGAGTTTATATTAGATCAGTTCATTTAATATCTTCCATCAATAGTATTAGCTAAATATAAATTTTTTCCTAAGTCCTATTTGTTTTCGATAAGTTCATGGATCATATTTGTTACCAATCATCTGATGCTTAAAAGTGCATCATCTTGAGTGCTCAATGGTCTCTTTGACTTATTTAATTTTTTTTTCTTGATGACATTATTTCCTCGACTGATTCTTTTCAGAATGCTACTCCTCAAAAGGGAAGTGAAGTGAATTTAACCCTGGGTGGTATTGATCTCAACAGTTCAGGCAGGTTGGCATAGTATCTATGCTTAAGATAGTTCTTCGAGTGGGTTCCTTTTGACAAGTAACACCAAAATGGTGAATAATTCTATTTTTCTCCATGAATTTTCAGTGTGGTTGTCAAAGAAGATAAGAAACTGTTGACTGTGCTATTTCCTGATGGTCGTGATGGACGAGCTTTCACACTCAAGGTGCCATTATTTTTTATCACTTTTTTCTGTTTTTAATAGTTTTATCATTTTTCTGTGCTTGTTATCATCCTTAAATTGAGTTTTCATTTTCCCATATGACTCATTATATTCGTTGCTAATAATCTATTCAAGCATACCTAGAATGCTACTAATTTATTAGTTCTCTTCAGTTTATTTCCCACTTAATAATCACCTAAGTAGTAGTTTCAAGCTCAAAGGCAGAGTGGTAACCAGCTGCAAAGTAGTTTTTAGTTATAATCCCTCTGTCCCAGTTTAGGGGTTCAGAGTATGAGGGTCAAAACACTTAATTTTGACTTTGAATTTGTGCATGGATTCTACAAATATTTTGAAACAAATTTACATATTTGAAAGATACACATAAAGTTCCATTCCACAAGTCAACATAGCTAATAATTCAAAATATTTAAAGAAGTTTGAGAAAATTGTAGTCAAAGAAAAAACTGTTCGACTCCCAGAACAGTAATACCTTTACATAAAATGAGCTGGAGGGAGTACCATTTACTTTTCTCATCGTATGTCGAAGATAGTGGCCTCTATTTATTCTCATGTTTACTCATGCATGTCCTTGGTAGATCTCCATGCCTAAGGCATATATTTATTTTCCTGTATCATGATAATAATGAATTAATGACTAAAAGTTCTTTTGGATGACCATTTCTTTCTTACTTTGTTCACTTAACATTCTTTTTGCTGTTTTTGGTGTTGCATTGTCATCATGATTATCATTATCATTGTAGGAATCTGTTTTTGGAAAGTATAAAACTTAATATAGTCTAAGAGCTTTGATGTCATAGGCGGAAACATCAGAGGATTTGCTTGAGTGGAAAACTGCACTTGAGGAGGCTTTGGCAAATGCACCTAATGCCGCTCTTGTAGTGGGCCAAAATGGAATACTTAGGAACGATCAGGCCAATGCTGTTGATGTTTCACTTGAGCAATGTAAGTTCTCATTAATCTTTCTAAATGGTCAGCATTTGGTATGTGTCTTGCAGGTCGAGGAATAAAATGTGAACCTACTTATAACGAAACTTTACTAATCTTTGATTTATAAGAAGTTCCTTTTACGAGCACGAAATAGTCAAGCTGGTTCTGTTTTTCTATATGTGAGTATAATTTAATGAGTGTTAGGTATACATCTTCGTTTCTGTGGTAAATACATGTCACAGTTTTTCAGTAGAGAAGTCGTTTTTAGAAAACTTATGAGATCTGTTCTCAGGAAGTACGAAATCTGACTGGCCTACCATAGCTCAGTTACTACAATGGATTATATATCACACTGTTCTTTATCTTGCTATTGCTGTTGCCTGATGTGTATTTGCCTTAAACATTATATACTTTCGATGGATCTAATTTCAACCTTTTTCATTTTGCGCTTGTAGCTAATGATAGACAGCCTGTGAAGTCCATGGTAATTGGTCGGCCAGTTTTACTTGCTTTGGAAGATATTGATGGAACTCCATCTTTCTTGGAGAAAGCCCTGAGGTTTGTAGAAGAGCATGGTGAGCTTCTTCTACTGTGTCAAATAACTATGGGATGGCTGCTTCTGTAACATGTTACTTTTTATGCATCCAGCTTCAAATTCCAATTATTTCTTTCATCTGAAAAGGATCAGTTGTCAGTGGGGCTTATTCCCAAGTGCATATTCTTGCTTAAAGAATGCGAAGATCTAGCATCCATTTGTCATCAAATCAGATGCATTGTTCATTTTGAGTATCTAATTTTGCCACATGGGTGTGTTTGAGATTGTCAAATTAGAGAATTCGTAGTGGTTATAGCCTAAGGAAATGAGAAAACAATGTAGGTGGACCACAGCTGCACAATCCCATTCACTGCAGAAGTCTATTTTGCAACGAGATTTTCCTGTTGTCCCATTGCTTCATAGACTTTTCTTTTGAGCAGAGGATCTATCGGTTTCTACCCCACAAAGTTAGGGGTAAGGTCTGCGTATATCCTACCCTCCCCAGATTGCACCTATGGGATTACACTGGGCATGTTGTTGTTGTTATTTACCTATTGCCCCATGTTACTAGGTGGATACGATAACTGCATTACGCTAGTAGGTTCCTTTCCAAACCGACTCAAGGCCAACATTGAGATAAAATTTCAAAACTCAACAGTTTAATACTCCTTCCATCTTGAAGTTTCATTTTCTTAGAGTCAAAGAATTGAATCTTTGACAAGCTTTCAAAGAGGTAGTAGTGCACATCCACCACGTACTGGTAAGTTGGAGGTTCGAGTAGTATGGACGGTATGTATGAACACGATTTATCCTCCTCGAGGGTGGGGAAATACGAAAAGAAGGAAAAGAGTTGGAAAAATTTGTAATTTATAATACTTTTGTGTTATATCTAAAGTGCTATTCGGATTTTGGTTAGGGAGAAATAGTTTTAAGTTTAGGTTTTGGATAAAAGGTGCCTGGATTTGGTTCCGGTTAACAGTTATATCTGTAAAAATATCATTAAATGCCTAAAGTATTAGATCAGAACCAACTGAACAGTTCCTTTCTGCTACTAAATGCATTCAACAGTAAAGGGGGGCCAAAATGCAGTTTGTAAAATGGAAGAAACTGTTTCTAATTGGGCTGTTTGTGAAAAACTCTTTGGTTTCCAAAACCAATTTCAGTAAGAGAATTTTTCTGTGTCCAATTTAAGGCTGAGAATCAGTCAAGTTATGTAAATAAATGTCTGAAATAGTCAAGTTGACTCTGTAGAAGTAAAATGGGCCAAATATTCGAACAGAAGAGATTTATCGTCAAATAGTTCTTTTGCGGTTTTAATATGAATGCCATGTACTTGCACTTCCTCTAGCGCATGCATTCATATCTTCTTATAAAAAAATGACACCATTTTCTTTAAGGACAGTGCTTCTTCCTACTTCCTACTGTACTTTTTCATTTGCTTTGATGTGATTAAAAGTGGTCTATAATTTATAAATTTTAGCTAGCTAAAATGGTGTATAAACCACTCTCTACTTTCATGCTGTAAATGATTTTTTTTTTTAAAGTATGCTTTTGGATATCACTAACCTTCATTGATTGATACTTCTCATTTTTGACAAAGAAAATTAATTCTTCTCATTTTGTGGACTGTTCATTTATGTATTTATTTATTGTGTCTTGCATGCTCATCGAATGGTAATGATCTTCTACAATTTCTTCCAGGGGTTAAAACTGAAGGCATCCTGCGGCAAGCAGCAGATGTTGATGATGTTGAGAATCGAATACGGGAATATGAACAGGGTGTGTTACCTTTAAATTGAGAGGGTTTTATTTTTATTATGTTTTACTAGGTGTTGATACCATAAGTATCTGCTGAAATAGTTTGTATTTTGTCACTGGTGAGTAGAACTCATTACTCGTATCAAAGGTTGCAATCCTAAGCTTACTCCTCAATCTCTCTCTCTCTCTCTCTCTCTATATATATATATATATATATATATGTATGTATATATATATATATATATATATATATATGTATACACTCCTAGTGGTGCAAAACAATGTTGTAAAGGCTCATCGTGAGCTTTATAGAGCTGTAGATTTTGTGGAGTTGCTTTATCTATGTGTATTTAAGCTACTTCCTCTTTTCAGATGCAACTGAATAATCATAGATGAGATGCAATTCTCATATGACATCAGATTGTTATTAGCTAAGTATATAATATGTTCTGAAATAAGGGCTGTGAGAGATCATTTAACTGTCAAAAATCCTTAAAATTCTTTTCTTCATTTAAGGGGGAGCCTGTACAAGTGTCTCTTGTGTAGTTCATTTGCCTTACAATAAAGAATAAAATTTTGTTCTGTTAATCCAGGTAAAACTGACTTTTCTACAGACGAGGATGCTCATGTTATTGCTGATTGTGTCAAGGTATATCCTTCAAAACAGAAGTATAGGGTTTAGATAAGATTGTTTCTATGAAATTACTTTCAGAACTTGCTATTCATCTTTATTTCTGCAGTATATTCTGCGGGAGTTGCCATCATCTCCAGTTCCTGCATCTTGCTGCAATGCCCTTTTGGAAGCATTTAGTAAGTTTATTGTCTTAATGTTGGGTCCTTTTAGATTCTCTTTTTTATGTGATTTAAGCTAGTTCATATAGAAGAAAGAAGGATATGTTTGGCAACACTACTCCAGGATTTGTAGAGTTTGATAGATATACTTTCTTAATTCAATAGCATGACATGCATGGTTCATTTTTCATGATGAAATATTTGCTAGATCCCCTTTGACAGTAATATCTCTTTTGCATTCTGTTTGAGTGTGTTATTGTCTTATTGAGACAGATTTATGAAGTTTTTCTGTTTGGCCCTGCTAAAGCCTAAAATTATATCTGGTTTCTCTTTCTTAGTATTTTGTGAAACTTATGCACTTTGAATGCAGTCTTTGAAGCCTGTTTTATCTTGTTATGTTGGTTTTCTTTTGCTGTTCCACAGATTTTTACAAGTTAGTGTGTCCTTTCGGAACCACAATGTCGTAACAAAGTCACCACTCACCATGAGATTGTCAACTCTTTTCTGTGAAATCACGAGTCCTGGGATCCATGTCTTTACTGCCACCCTTCCCTACGAAGCAGCTATCTATTAGATTTTATGTACTAAAGCGAATTCGTATTCGTGCTTATCCAATTTCTTTTCAACTGTCACGATATGAAATATACATATTAATGCATAGAGTTTGTTTGACAACTATGACTTCGTGAAAGCTGCTTGTCAATTTGGGCTTAAACTTTGTTGTGAGTCGGGGCAAAGCGAATAGAAAAAAAGAGTTGAAAACTACGATCATATAAGTTTTATTCTAGCATGAACGTTGGCCAATAAGAATCTCAGACTAGCTGAAGTGTTTCTGTGGCTTTATCACAAGATAGGATATTAATACATTTCCGTCAACGGCAAAAGTTGGAAGATAAGTCAGCTTGTGAGTATGTTAAAATGCTCTTGTGATTGTTGATAGGAACTGAACGGGGAACTAGAGTCAATGCTATGCATACAGCTATATTGGAGACATTTCCAGAACCAAACCGTCGTTTGCTGCAGAGGTTCTTGATTCTTACTTTTCATGTTATTTGATTTCGTCTGTGACATAATTCACTGGTTCCAGTGTACTCATTTAAATCAATTTGGTATTATCAGTATTCTTCCCTGGACTCTACGTAAATGTGGGATGCTTTCCGCTGCCCCCCCCTTTTTTTTTTTTGGGTATTATCATTATGGTGCTTTTTGGTCTGAACATTTCATTTGCTAACAGATAATTTTAGTTGGCTCTATGTATGTGTTTATGCATAACAACACAAACACACATGTTGAGATACCTTTGCATCTATGAACGCTGTTAGATTTGCAAAATCTTCTGTTTTGGAGGTTTTGAATCAATTGATTGAATGTTAGGTAGAAGATTTCCAATTGTGTATTGGATTACCAAATATAATAAAAGGATCTCTTGATATTTTTGCTAATGTGCTTTGATATCTCCTTTCATTCTTTTATTTTTGGACAGAAGCTTTTCATATTTCACTTGGTTAGTTTTTACAATTCTTGGTAGGAAAGTGTCCAAAGTGGTAACTCTAAGATTTGGTACAAAACCTGCTGGTTAACTTCATGAAAAGAGAGAAGCTTCTCGTCTCTAAAATCAACAGTAAACAAGATAATTTGCAACAATTCTGCAATGACATCTGATCATATTGAGTAATGAATCCTAGTTTATGTTAAATAGAAAAGTAGAATGGATTAAATTCTTGCTCTGCTGGAAATGGATTCAGCTAGATCATATAGGAGGCGTCATCTTGGACAGCCTTATCTCTGGAAGGTGCTTGCCATCAAATTAGTATGGAAGAAGCTTTCTCATGGTGTCAAAAGATGGTACGAGGATAGATTATTTTTTCTGGAAACGTGCTTGGTTAGGTCTTAAGAAGATGTCGGAGTTGGATCCATTGATGTCATCATGGAGTGAGTTATCCAAACATGAGGATTACTGCTTGTGTGAAGGTTTCATATTTGGAAATGTTTTGATTCTCTTTAGATTTCTGTCCAAAGTTGAAGCCAATCATATTCCGGAAGGGAAATAGATGGATTGTAGAGTCTTTTTGATGTTAGGTCGATGGGCATGTAATAGTAGATGCAATGGAATGAAGAGAAAAGAAGGTATTCGGTGGTGATATTGTTTGGGGAATTCCAGTTCAATCTCTGTTGTATGAATAACTTTTACTAAATTGTGATTTTGTGGTGCTTTTGGATATGTATATGAGTTTTAGCCGATATGTCTAAACTTCAACTGTCATCGGCGATGGTTCTTGTTACAAAATTTTGATCTTGAAGGAAAAGGGTACTGACAAGTATCAAATCCAGACTACATCAACAACTTAAGTGAATCGACTTATTAAGGTGATGTGATATCCAAAAAAGTATTGGAAAAAAGAGGGAGTAATACATCTTGTCACTGGTTAGAAAACGATTCTGAAAATTGGAGGTGGCGACAATGTACCACTATTTCCATTGTGAATAAGAAGATGGAGCTTTTCTCACAAATTTGAATTCAGATTCTACTAATGAGGAGATAGGACATAGAGAGTTCTTTGATGCAAAACTGTTGACAGAAATTTAAATTACTATATTATGTGGGTGAACTAGCTGAATTTAAATACCTATCGACCAAATAAAATTTTGTCAGTTTAAATGAGATGAATAAGCTAGCATGTTTCCTCTTTTAGTGAGGTTGCTTAATCACTGAAGCAACTATTTCCACTTATGCTTATAGAAGCTCTAAAATTTGACTTTTAGCATCCCCTCGGCTGCTGAACAATTTTTTAGTTCTCATGTGATGCTTTTTTCTGATGTCCATCAGGATTCTTATGATGATGCAAAAGGTGGTTTCCAATAAAACTCAAAATAGAATGAGCACGTCAGCAGTGGCAGCTTGCATGGCACCTTTACTTCTTCGCCCACTTCTGGCTGGAGACTGTGAGCTAGGAAATGACTTTGCTATGAGTGGTGATAGCTCTGTTCAACTTCTGCAAGCAGCTGCTGCAGCTAACCATGCTCAAGCCATTGTCATCACATTGCTAGAGGAGTATGATAGATTATTTGGGGTATGGTTTATATCATCTTCAGTTCTGTATTTCCCTAGTTGCTTCTGCACCTGAATTTTTCATTAAGCCATCATCATCACTTCACTAGAGGAGTGTGATAAAATGTTCGGAGTATGGTTTACATCATCATCCTCAGTTCTGTACTTCCCTAGTTGCTTCTCCCTCTGACTTTATGTTGAGGGGTAACACTTTTGGTTCATTTGGAAGAGTGCTGGGATATCTTTCTGTTTCTCTGAGATATTCAGAAGACAATGAATTCTTCTTTGTAACCCTCCAATTCTTTTCTCTTCAAGTAAAGGTTTAAAATCTTTGCAGGAAGGCTCTGTATCGCCTGAACTATACTCTGACTCAGATGGTAGTGGAACCGAGAGTGGAGAAGAATTTACTGATGATGATTACAGCTATGATGAAGAAGATGAAGATGATGATGATGATGATGACGCAGAAGAGGGCTCTCACGCTGATATTGATGATTCTGATCATGACTCCTTTCCAACAATCAATGAGGTTGGCGAAAGTGAAGATAGTAATAAGGTTCTTCCTCATTGTTTTCACTGTTCTATTCTCAGCCTTCTTCTTTTGTCACTGTGTGTTGCCTGATGCTGGAACTTCCCAGTCCCTCTTACCTACTTTTATCCCTGCACTCAGGTGCAGCAGGATATTTAGCTTCTACAGCGATCCTTGAAACCTTTGCTTGTTAATATATTAATGTTTTAGGTGGTTTTGAATAACTATGATATTGATCCTCACCAATTTATAAGGAAGCGGCACACTGCATTTACTTCTTGAGTAGGTTGCTAAGAAACCGGCATGTTTTCTCATAACACTTACAGATGAGGATTTAATTTTCTCTGTCTGGTGCTATGTGCTGCCCTCTTATACTAATTTTTAGTACATTTCATTCCTCTGGCCTAAGTTGGATCTAACATATATAACGACTAACTATGCAGAGCTCTCAAGTCTCTAAAACTAATTTGAAGACTACTGAAGTGAACGTCATCAAAACTTCTGGGAGCTCACCGATAAGTCCACCTCAAACTTCTGTTCAGAGTGATGTCAATGAAGCGGGTGAGAGTGTTCCGCCTCCAAGTCATGAAAATTCGAGAGCACAAGGAAATGAATCTGGTGAAGGAGTAGGACCTGGACAGATTGAAACATCTACTTCTCAAAAGTCAACGGATATGTTAGATGGACCTCTACGTGGTGTTCGGCGACCTGCTATCTTGGGGCGTACTCCTGTGAGTACTGTTATACACCTTTGGCTCACAGTTAGAGCAGAATGTGACTAGTTTTCTCATTTCCCACTATGTTTTGCCTTGGCCATATCATTGCCCATACATGTTTGTTACTTAATTTTGCACTTTCTTAATCAGTCGAACTTAAGACATCCTTGTATGGACTTTTTAATTCTTTTTTATGACTAGAATATTGGCATATTTTCTGACATCTCATTTCTTGGTTTTTCATATTTTGAATTTAGGCCAAGAAGAACCTCTCCATGGAATCAATTGACATCCCCTTTGATGAAGAGTAAGTGATGCATTTATCAAGAGTTAAAATTCCTTATAAAGATGGTCAACCAAGTTATTCATGAGAAAGCACAACTACTAATGAAAACAGTGGGAGAACAATTATGTTGCATGTACAATAATATACTTACTAAATAGAGAAAGACAACTGCAATATCAAATATGATCATGCAAAACAGGACTTGCACTCTCTGATGGTCAACCACAACCTATGATTCCTAAACCCAAGCGCCCCTCACATTTGATCCTGCCTCAAAAAGTGTCTTCCATTCTAAATTATTTTAGATGGATTTTACCATTCTGGTAACTGTTGTGTTTGAACTTGTTTCTAGAGATGAAATCCAGAGGCTTGAGGCCATTAAAGCTGACTTGCAAACTAGGATTGAAGAGGAGGTACATGTTATGAGATCCTTTTTTCTTGAGAAGTCTTGTCAGTTTTCACCTCTGAATTACCTTTTCCCTAATGTTATGTTTAGCTTTCTATATTTGGTTTTTGTGTTGCACGTACCTCTTCATTATAGTCCAAAGGTAATGCCCTTTTGCAAGAAAGTTTGGAGAAACGAAAGGATGCTTTGCGTGTGCGTCGTCTAGCACTTGAAAAAGATGTATGTGCTTTACTCCTTTTTTTCCCCTTATTGCTTTTCATTGGGTGCGTATTGAATTTTTGTACTTCTCATTCCTTCTTAAAACTTCTTGATCTTGCATGCGTTTGAGCTGATTCTCTCTTTGCTTTTTAACTTTTTTTTTTTTAAATTTATGGCCATGCTGGACTACTTTATGTGTTCTTTTACTTGCCGGTGCCATTGCTAAACCCTTCAAGAAAAATATAGACTAAATATTTGTAGTAAATCATTACTCACTTTGTGGAGGAATTACAATATTTCCTTGCTACAAGTATGGATTATTGAAAAACACGCATGGTTGTGGGCTAACAGTTAATGGAGGGGGGTAAAAACTTTGGGAGACCGGATTTCAAACCTTAGCAGAGACAAAACTCTGGAAACAAAAACACTAGATGATTTCTTTCATCTGCCTAAACCTTGGTGGGTAGAGTTACCCCATACGCAGTGGGAGGTACTGGATACGTGAGACACAAAAATCTTGTGTTGAAGAGCGTGGTGGTTTGAGTCCTCTTCAAGTCATAATATTGAGCATGCTTATTGAACGAGCATTCTCAATAAGAGAGCTCGAATTGAATCAGTATATCATGAGGCCAGTTTGAGATTGTGGGTCTTCTCCAGAGTTTTGATGTCATTTCTAGGATTTGTTTACATGTTTGTTTTGTGCAAATACATATTTAACAGATTCAGTTTGCCACATTTGTCCCATATAATGAGGAAATGGGCAGTTTAACTTAAATGAACAGTTAGATATTTTTTAGCTGAATTGGTATTTATCATTAATAGGACATGTGCATATCTTGAATAACTTCACTATCCTTGCATAGATGATGCATAATTCTGGTGACAATATTACCAAGAAAGACAAGTTAATTAAGCAGTATATAAGTAGCGGGACAACTTCTCTTTTCCTTTTTTAATTTTTTATGATCTTTTCTTTTTAGAACTAAGGTGGTTCAGACCATTAACTGACTCCTATTAGCAGGGATGTGCTCTGTGGTCCATTTTCTCCGCGGAACCTCCTTCTTGTCACTATAAAATAATGGCCTTATTGTATTTGTTGCTCTTACACACACACTGGAAATATCACTTTAGCGTGTTTGTGGGAGTAACTTTCTGTTTTTCCTGAGGAAGAGAGGGTGTTTATATAAGTGGCCTACTTTGTATGTGGACCTTTGCATTCACTTAGGTATAATGTGTCTGGAACACCTTTGACATTGGAGAGTTCACTCGAACTCTACGGATATACTTGGATGGTTATATTGCTTTACTCTCTGACATTTTTGCTTACGTGCCATCACCTTGGACCTTCTCCTTCTATTAACATATCAAACTCTCTACTTTCCTAACCATTGCGTGCATTTTAGGTTTACCTAATTTGCAGGAGTTACCTATTGATAGCAGCCCAAGTAGCAAGGGCCCAAGTAATAAGAGTGAAATGAAGGTCAATACATAACCCCGTGAAACTCATACAATTTGGAGAACAAAATGTAAAAGCAACTGAAATTAGGGGAGGGAACTCACACAAGATTCTTGCTCAAAGGAACTCCCTAGTCTTGTTTCAGAATTACAAGAGCAACAAAGGGCTATGTTAAAGAAACCTCACAACTCATTTTCATAGCGAAAATGAGTATGGTACAACTCAAATCATAGCGAAAATGCTAAAATAGAAACAGCAGGTCAGAAGAGTAGGATGCAATTACATCTAGCTTGATGCATTCATATAAATGACTGTTGGTTTCCATACTTGCTCACTGGTTGAGCAATGTGATCTCATGGGGTGCATTCGCACTTATGCTGGCAGCATTGTCCTTGATTTTCTTCCATTTTGAATTCTCGTTGGCCTTCTGCCTTCATGCTTGATCCATGATCATCTGGCTTGAGTTGACACTCTGGGAATGTTATCATCAATATAGGACCTTTCCTGGTTGATCCATTGAAATAACTGAAGAGTGATAAGCCTTTTGTCAGGAGAGTTGCTGATTTATAATTATTTTTCTAGCAAGGAACTGTGCATGTACAAGCACTGATGATGATTTTATTAAAATGGGGAGGAATATAGTCTAATCCATCCAAGTAGCCAAAGTCAAATTCTCACTCATTTCTGCATTAGACTACTTTTGGTTAACTTGATTGTTCTTATTCTTTTGTTTGTTTCAGTCATGAGGTACTTATTCAAAGAAGAGCGCTAAAGAAGTATTGTGCAACTGTAGATCATGTAATAGCTCCAAGGAGCTCATAAATCTGAGTATCTCTATAGTCCTTTAATAATCCCATAGCTTCACAAAATTCAAAATGCTAATACAAGAACACCTATTACAGTAAAGAATGGCTGTTTGTTATCAAAACATCTCCACGTGATGCACTATGGAGTAGCCCCACAAAACTACTTTGCTTTCTTCTTGACTGGAATCATAAACCAAACATATAAAACTCAGCTGATAAAAACTTGGTTGTTCTTTTTCATCATATATCCAAACTGTCCTTGGTAAATAGAAGCTTAATCATTCCCATGTACAATTTCATGAATAATGCAATGAAATTGTTGTCATGACCAGGTAACAAGGCTTCAGGATCAACTACAGAAGGAGAGGGAGTTGAGGATACTTCTGGAAGCTGGACTTGAAGGCAAATTACCTGCCTCTTCCAGTAAAGATGGGATGGTCAGTTTTCTTTCAACTTTCCAATTCATGGCATGGCTTGCTTATGCTGGAACTACAATTTTCTTTATGGTATAGATGAAGGAAGAAATTCAGGATATTGCTCAGGCAGAGGCAGATGTCATCAATCTGAAACAGAGGGCTGACTCGGGCAATCAACCACAGCAAAGTCTAAATAATCACGGGAAAAGGTATTCTTTGTGTTGCTTCTTCCTGTTTATGTTGTATGGCCATGGTGCAATCCTGCTTCAAGTTTTAGATTGTTATCACTATACCTTTTTGCTCTCCAATCTCCTGCTTCTGCCACCATGCTACTCATATCAATGAAAGATAAGTAAAGAAAATGAATGATTTTGATATGCTGTTCTAAAATTTACAAGATTACCTTAATGCTGATGAATACAACATTACCTTTTCTCAAAAAAAAAAAAAAAGATTTGATATGCTGTTTCCCTCTTGTCTAACTTAAATTCCAAGGATGCACTTGTTTCTACATTACTGCTTGTGTAGGAAGACTTCTGGTCTATAGGTTGCAGTTTCATGGTGTTTTGATGCTTCTAATACAATGAGGCACTTTGCCATTGTTATTCTATTGGAATATTCTCTAGTTTGGTTTCTTATCCTTCACCATCTCGATCTTGGTGCAGCAAGGATAAACATAAGGATATGGAAAGTAATGCTTCAAAAACTCTTGAAAAGTCTGCAAGAAGTAAGGTACATATTTCATTGTATCCTTTGACCAAAAAATGAAGTTTTTGGTTTTGCACTGATTGGATATAGAGAAACTGCAACCTCATGGAGCTAAGCCAACTGAAGATTTAACATGATAGTAGTTTAGTATGGCATAATTGAATGTATTGCTCAATTAGTCATTGGTATTGCATTGACGGGCAGATGGATTTTCTAATGGGAAAAGGGTCAAATATATCCCTCTACTTTGATTAATTGGCTAACTTTGCCCTTCGTTATACTATGGGGTCAAATATACCCCTGTCGTTAGCAAACTTCACAAATAGACCCTAAGTTTAACAGATCCCCCCAAATTGACTGAATTCTCCCAATTTCACTTAAAATTACCCATTTCCTCTTTGAAACCGACCCTAACCCACTACCAATCAAACCCAAAACTAATTTTCTCATTTCGTTTACTTTAATGAAATGCCATTTTTATCAAAGTGTTCAAGCAATCAGACGAAAATTTCCTTGTAAACATGTAAGAATAAGTATGTGGATGACCATCAACTCAACAATCAGAAGTTTTTTTTGAATTTCTCTATAACTTTCTATCCTTAGTCACCATTACACTTAATCACCGTTACTGTATGTTTTCTGGTAAGAATGAAAAATTCTGACTAAACTTTAAATTTCTCAAACCTCACCTTAGGTTCCATCAAATTTTCTTCTCTAGCATTATATGTATCCAATAATGAATCACATTCTTCATGAATCTCGATGATTACTAGGCTACTCATATATCAAGTAAAAATAATTAAACGAGTGTAAACAATGCTGTGAGATATATAAGAGCAAAATTCGATGGTCATCATGTAGAGCATGAGCAAGAAATCGGCCGAAAGTGGAGATAAGCGTCTGCGACGAACGTTGAGTTCTCTTCGTCGGAACAAATTGATCTCTTAAAACACCCATTAATGGTGTGATTTTGATAGATGGATCTGTTTGTATGTAAATGTTGTAAAGATGTGAATCTACATGGTTTCAACTTTGAATGTTTCAATCATTAATTCAAGCTTCAAATTCCAACTTTGAATGTTTCAATCATTAATTCAACCTTCAAATTCCAACTTTGAATGTCCATCGTCTTAACTTCTACAAGTTAAAGAAAATGGGTTTGGGGGTTTAATTGGTGTGAATTAAATTAATTTAATGGGTCAGGGTCGGTTTCAAAGAGGAAATGGGTAATTTTAAGTGAAATTGGGCAAATTCAGTCAATTTGGGGAGATCTGTTAAATTTAGGGGTATATTTGTGAAGTTTGCTGACGACAGGGGTATATTTGACCCCATAGTATAACGAAGGGCAAAGTTAGCCAATTAATCAAAGTAGAGGGGTATATCTGACCCTTTTCCCTTTTCTAACAGGTTAACCTTGCAAGTGAAAGACGTTAATTATTTAATTCTTCTGATTATTATTTATCAAATATAGATGTTAAAATATTGTCACTTCTATGCATATCAATGATTAGAATATCTCCAACTGATATTGTTGCAACTGTATGCACGACATGTTAGATTTTCTTGTTTTCATTTACGTTTGAAGTTGAGAATGTTGTCTGAGATCCAAAATTTAGAACCTCAGCTGGAGGATCTTTCCATGTGTCCCTTTTCTAAGCATTTACCCTATGAATCAAATTTCCATGAAGTTGGAAAATAAAAAGAAAATGAAGATGCTCCATGGACACATTTCTTTTTTTTATCTCTTCAACAGAACGAATATTTGAATTAGGTTGTGCTCAAAACGGAAGGCATAGCTTGAATTAGCTTTTAAGTTTTACGAAAAAGAAATGAATTAGCATATTGATTTTTCCTTTCTTTATCTACATCCATGGGGGATGGGCATGTCTTGTGTCCTGTTCTTCTATGTTTTAATTATGTACTTTGTTCTTTTTTCCTTCTATATTTGTTTGGTTTATTCTTTTAAAATCCCACCAGATCCCTCCTGTGGGATTACATTGGGTATGTTGTTGTATTCTTCTAAAATCCCCAAGTCCGGCGCATTGAATTCCATTTGCTCCTTCTGTCATCGTTGTTAAATGGGTTCAACTGATCCCAATATTTCCGATGCGGAGTATAGATACATATGTGTAAAATCACTAAAATTGCAACAAAATAAATAAATAAATTATTTAATTTATAAACCTTTAGTTTCAAAAGTGTAATGAGTTCATGGTAAGAACCTAAAGGTTGAATCCGTCAAATATAAATTCTGGAGCCACCTCCCCATAATTGTGCACTCATCTTCTTGAAATCCTGGATATGTTGTCTGTTACTACAAAATAAGAAAAAGAGAAGGCAAATGGCAGTATGTAGGTCAATTAACATGCAAAAAGTATAAAGATATGTAGTTATATATAAAATATATGTAGTTCTGTATTTTCATTTGCAATTATGGACGTGTAAGCAGTGTAAATCTAGTTTAATTTGAGTGGCTTATTATACTACATAGAGTTTGGTACTACTAATTGTATCACTTTGTCACCGTGTAGCATAGCCTGCTCCTCAAATTGTTCTTGTAACACATGTTCTGAAAACTATATACTCTAATTAGCATGGAGCATCCAGGTAGTTGCAGTTTATGAGTATTGTAGTTTTCTCTGCAGCAGGACACCAATTTGAACAAGGCAGATAGTGAGAAAAACAATAAGTATGAAGCACAGAGTAAGCAAGTAGATTCTTCTGTGGAAGCGGGGATGAGCAGAGTCCCTTCAGCTGGTAGGAGAAAATCTACTTCTAGGAGTGAGGCAAGTTTTGGTTTATCTGGAAACTTAAGCTTCTATTCTCTTTTTCCTGTGGGCATAATCAACAAAAGCTGAGTCTCAAGTTGCGGCAGATTATTGAAATTTTCGTAGTTTAAGACGGTTTCCGTGAGAAATATGATCTAAATCTTGCCTATGCTTTTTCTACTCTCTTTCAGCTAGACCAAGCATTCTACTTGTTTATACTGTGTTGCCAGGCACTTCAACATAATTGAACATGTTTTTTTGGTGAGAGGGAGTTAAAAAGGATTGTGTTGAGAGCATTCACCTGTTAATTGTTCATTTGACAAAAGATCTTTTAGCACATAACATCGGTATTTGGCATAAAATCATGTATACCAATTGTGTAAAGTCTGTTCAATCCTATATTCTCTTACCTTTTGACTTTTTTATCTTAAGGGTCTACGAAATGTAATAGACGTCTTTGATCGACAGGGAGCTAATAATACAACATCAGCATTATCAAAACTGACAAACAGGCTCAACTTCTTGAAAGAACGTCGGACTCAAATTGCAAATGAACTCCAACACCTAGACAAAAACCAGTCTGATCAGCCTGTCAAAAACAACGAAAAGGGTAAAGGGTCAGAATCTCACCACCCTGACAAGGTTCAAGCATCTCAAAGTCAAAAATCAGAAAAGAATGGACCGAATGATGGTCAATCACTTCAGCATCCAGATTTGGACAAAGGAAAATCAGATAGCCTCCCAAATACGGAAAAAGGTCCAGCTTCAATCCCTACAAGGACAAACTCTAGATGATGCATAGTCATTTTTGGACTTCCCTAGTTTGCATTATGTCACAACTTCTCAGATATGCGATAGGCTGAGAGTGGAAGATGGTGAGCATGCTTGTCGTATAGGACCTTGATTGGTGCCTTGAGAATTGGTTGCTGATGCCAACCTTGGCTAGCTGAGATTCCAGGGTGCCCGATACTTACAGGTCATCTATTCTATGAGGAGAAGTTGAGTGGCCGTGAAGCGCTGCTGAGCTGAAGTTCTGCATTGTGCTTGTCTGGAAATGAAATCAATGCTTTTGTATAGGTGTTATGTGGTAAGTAGAAATCTAATCAACTGATTTAGCAGATTAAAGCTATCAGATAGTTTGCTGATAAAACTAAGATAAGAAAATTTTGGTACCATTCAATTGTATAAAATGTTGGTTGCTTCCCCTATGGGAATAAAGTTTTTTATTAGGACAGGTTTAATTAACTCTACATTACTTCACTTTCTGTTGTTGCAACAATCAATTTATTCCTAACTATACAACAACATACCAGTGTAATCCCACAAGTGGAGTCTGGGGAGGGTAGACTATACGCGACCATACTCTTAACTCGCAACCAAGTATGCTTCTCAGCTCCTGTAAGCTTTGTCTACTTATTCTTACAAGAGCCTGAAATTTAGAACTAAAACTGAATGTGTCTTGAAGTTTTGAACCTTAACTTAAAAGAAACAGTATTTTTGTGCTTGCTCACTTCACTCGCTCTCGTTCAGTAGTGTGTCTTCATTCTGTGATATATCCTTAAATCAGTCGTAGGTCAAATCACACGTGGACACTTACGAATGAATCAATCCAAAGAAATGCACAATTGGATTCTTATGTTTAATCCAAGAGCATACAATTGTCAACTTTTCCGCCCCAGCCCCTCGTTAGTGTCTTTGGTGAGGAAAGGGTATAGGGCAATAAATAGAGCTTCGGCTTAGAATTAGACCTTCTGTAGACGGGAACTTCAGGCTTCTGGATAGGCCTGAGAAATCCTATACCAAAGGTGCCTAATAGCCTAGCCAGACTCATCGGGTACAAAGTTTTTTGCAACCGAAGTGAGGCGAGGAGCCGAGTGACGTGCCAGCGCTACTGATTTTTTTTGTGTGTGCTGCTACCTATTCTGAAGTTTCATCTACGGAGAAATTTTCGACATTATTGTAGTATTGCTAGGTAGAAATACTTAATATTTTCAAGTATCTTTCGCATGAACTTCATGCTCTATTTAAAAACTTGTCAGCCATGATGAAACACTGCCTTTAAAAGACATAGGAAATAGAAACAAAATGCAAAATTGAATATGGTGCAGTGCAAGTAAAAAAGTTATACTAAGACGATTACATATAAGTAATAAGTTGGAAGGGAACTGAAGGCAGGCAAATGTATCTCTTCTTGAAAATCGCACTAAGGTAAAAATATTTTTTTTTCCGGTTATATATAAACTATGGAATCCTTCTTCACATAAAGAAATCTTTTAGGGCTCAAAAATTGATTCAAGTCATTAGTTCAAATCCTACGCGTGACATTTTGAATTACATTGTATGTATTTATGATAGTTCTATATGTATGCATATTTAGAGGGACATGTCAATAAAATATGCTTCGCACTAAAATTGTAAAAGAATAAAAACATTTGAATTATGACTTGTTCCAATTGAGCATCTGAACATATGATAAAATATTCATTATTTTTTTTTATTATTATTATATATAAACCATTGAATCCTTCTTCACATAAAGAAATCTTTTAGCGTATGCTTATAAAGGAGGTTCAAAAATTGATTGAACTCATTAGTTCAAATCCTAATATTTAGAAGGACAAGTCAATAAAAAATGCTTCGCTCTAAAATTGTAAAAAATAAAAATAAAAATAAAAAAACTACACAAATATGTCCATTATTGGAATCTTTTGATAATTTGGTAAAAGTGTTAATTAACCTACTACTATCACATGTTAAATTTCAATCCTAGTGTTGAAAGAAAAAAAAAAAAGCTTTCCCACTTGAGAACATATATAATTAATTAAATCCTTTGAGTTAACTAGGAAAAGTTGAGACATTGAAAGAGAGGAGGAAGGTCATTATTTTCAATTAAATTTTGAGTTTACATTACAGAAATTGTGGTTAATGAAGCAAATTTCTTGTTGAAAAAAGATGATGGAGAAAACATGCCAGAATTATGTGTCTATGCATGGTTCTTTTATGTTCAGAAAATAGTGAACTCATCTTTGTTTCTTTTATATTTCTGTAAATTGGATTTGTTTTTTTCTATTTCTATAAAATTAGTTTGTCTAATAATAATTTGGTAATGATGATACTTGTAAGAAAATTAAGGAAGATCCGAAACAAAGGATAAATGCATGGAAGTGATATGCTGATCAACTTCCAACAACATTAACTAGAGTAACAAAAGTAGTAGGCTTAATACATCAATAACACCTTAATTTGTTAGTATAATTCATTTTAAGGGAAAAGGGTCAAAAACACCCCTCTACTTTCATTAATTGGCTAAGTTTGTCCCTAGTCATACTATTCGGCCAAATATACCTCTACCGTTAGTAAAGTATTCGAGAATATCCCTCACTTGGATGGAATATTCCAAATCAACCAAAATAACATAATTTTAATTTAAATTATCTTTTTTTAATGAATACCAAATTAAATGCGCATGTTAGAATTATAAGGTTAGAAGCATCCTCCTTTTTTTCATTTTTTCGTACTTTTGCTAATTGTTAGTAGAAGGTTTTGCTCTGCTCCAACCCCAAATATATTTCATCCCAACCCATTGTTCTCATGACTGTATATGTCCTTTTTTAGTGTTTCTTGAAAATGGAGTGATAAATTCTTTTTATTATTATTACCATTTTTCTTTAAGACCTGCTCTGTATGTAGAATTTCTAGAAGAATTAAATGATTACAATCCATTGCATAAATAAATTTTAATATCTTTTTCGGATGTTTACCAAAAAAAATAAATCTCTTTTCAATTAGAATTTGTTTATTTCTAGACTGCACTATTATCATAGCAAAACACAAACTTGAATCTAATTAAAGTAAAAATATCAGTGCGCTGATTACATCGTTGAAATATTTGGCCATATAGTATGGCTAGGGGCAAACTTAGCCAATTAATAAAAGTAGAGGGGTATTTTTAATCCTTTTCCCTTCATTTAAACATACGAATAATGGTATGTTGCAATTGAATATCTGAACATATGATAAAGTGTTCCTACTAGACATTCTCGGCTCAAATTTTGGAAAACTTTTTGCGCCCATAAGTTAACCACTTGAAAGATGTCACGCTCTTTAATAATATGCATTAACTTCAATAAGTCGTACAATCTCAGGTCTGTTCTAGTTGAGGTTGATGTCTATAATTAAAGAAGATTACATATTTTATGTGGTTAACTTAACCACTTAATAGATATTTAAGAACACACAAACAAAATTTAAAATTTTGCTGACATTTAATTTGCTTAACCTTGTAAGTTAAGGGATTGCTTTTAGCTTTCTTACTTTTTTGGATCCTTGATTACGTACATTTGTGACATATATTTGGTTTGAAGCAAACTCGAGATAACACAAAAGTCACAAATAGAGCAAACCAATTGATACATGAGTAAATGTTTATCCGCATAATCTAGTGTTTCCTCTAAATCATGTAAATTACATTTAATGAGAAGAAAAAGCATTGCTAATTATCCGTATAATCGAGTGTTTACACTAAATCATATATTTATTCTTATGATCGACACTAAAGCATGTAAATTTACATTTAATGAGAAGAGAATGCATTGCTAAGGCTAAAAATCTATAGACAAACACATGTTATGCATCTATTGATTTGATGTAAACATCAGGTACGTCTAACTGATATAAGTTCCTATATAATTATCATTTACCAAATCACAATGGACTTTTGCTTAACTAACTACCAATATTCCACCACAATATGATGGCAAATTATGTCTCACCAACACGTATAACAAATTCATGTCCAATGGTTATAATGAAATAGTTAATACTAACCTTCCATTCCCTCTAACCAAATTGTTGAACAGTAAACAAATAATCACCATTCCTTTTAAGCTAGACATTTACGCATTACCAACCATTAATTCAAACAAGAAACTTCTTTCTCTCTTTTTTTCTATATTAGTTGCTATGTAGCCTTTTAAAAGGAAGAACAACACCTACCCTTAGAGATCATAAAAGAATAAAAACAAAAAAACCCCAAAAAAAGAAAAGTGTATAGTCTTTTTCTCTTATACTGACTCCTCCTTCCTTATTTTCCTTCAGATCAATTGCCAAAATATTAGTAGATCATCATTAATTAGAATTAAATGTAAAAAAACAAAAATTTAGTCATGTTGATCTGAAAAACTTTACAAAGGAAGGAGTTTTTTAAATAGAATTAGAAAAATGGAGATTGAAAGGCTACACGACTTAATGTGGCTATGGTCAAGATTGCAAAGTAACCGTGTTGCCCTCGTGGGTGGAAACCACACCGCCTCTAGATTTTGCACTCGCTAAACTTATAGTACTTTATCGAACCTCTACTTCTCTTTTGCTCTTTAGATTGAGTTAAATTTACATGCTCTCTTTTCCAAAAATTGTACACACCTTCAACAATTTTGAACTTTCTTCTTTTGCTTACTGGCCCGAGTGATTCAGATTCGCATCGAAGGAATTCCATCGCACACGTGACAACATGAGGTATAAGACAATGAGTTTGTTGCATGGTACCAAACAAGACAAAATGAAAGGCAAGCCATACATGGATGCCTTGGGCTTTCATGATACACATTTGGTTGTTATTAAATTAAACCATTTGTGGATTCTGAAGTTGATTTCTCAGATCGTCATTTTGGGACTGGTTCTTCTCTGTTTCCCCTGGATTAACATGATAATCAGGGGATTAACATCGAGCTACGGATTTATGAACATCTTGAAAGCTGATCAGATGGCTAATTATAATCCGATTAAATTAGAGGTTTTGCCTCTAATTTTTCATGATTTGGCTAATGAGGGCCTTCTCAAAACAGGTGACAGATCCCTGTTTGTTACCAATGGAAATGAAGATGTTATCTACAATTCTCAAGCTACAAGTGATTACAACATGGATTTGATCTCTCTTTCAAATTTGGCACAAAATGAAGAGATTTATGATGTTGCACTATTTCCCTATGACTCTTCCAAATCTCTCGATTCTATCGATCGAGCTCTCAAGGTAGGTGGTATTGTCGTTGTTCAGCTAATTAGTGACAACCCCATGATCACATTTTCGAAACCATCGAACTACAAAATTGTCTACGTACGAAAATTCGATTTCACAATAATAGCCATGCGAAAGACAAATATAATTGTTTCAATCGAATCAACAACTACACATCATCATAGAAAATTGTGCAATTTTGGTCCGAACGCGAAAGAGGACGCTTTAAAAAAGCTAGAAGACGTACTACTCGAGCCACCAAGAGCAGCATCAGGAAAATCGAGTAGATATCTCAAAAAGACACGTTACTTACCAGAACTGATGGACATTCCCCTCGAAAGCTACCCACGTAGAGTATTCATCGACGTTGGTTTACAAGACAAAAACGAAAAATCAGGTGATTCTAGTTGGTTTTCGAAGCATTATCCAACTAGGGACACGAAATTCGAGATATTCAAGATTGAAACAGTGGCAAAAGAATCAAATGCACCATTGATTGGAATGTCAGATTGGCTTGAGAAAAATGTGAAGGAAAATGAATATGTAGTAATGAAAGCAGAAGCTGAAGTGGTGGAAGAAATGGTGAGGAATAAAGCAATTAAGTTAGTTGATGAACTTTTCTTAGAGTGCAAGCATCAAGGTGTGAAAAAAGGTGATAATAAAAAGAAAAGTAGGAGGGCATATTGGGAATGTTTATCTTTGTATGGTATGTTGAGGGATGAAGGTGTTGCTGTGCACCAATGGTGGGGTTAAAAAAAAATAAAAATACAAATATTTTGTTATAAAAATTAATGTATCTATAATTATTTTAATATAGTGATCTAATTCTGTAAAAAATATTTATACTTTGTGAAGTTTAGCACAAAGGAAGTAAAGTTTTGATATATATTTTTTTGATCCATTTGATATATAGAATGAAGTTGTTTTCATTCATCAAAATAGTATGTTAATGAGGTGCAACTGAAATTAAGGGTACGTTATTGTGATTATCCTCATCTCGTTGTAAAATCCACGTAAAATAATTAGTACAATATATTCAAATTAATCATAATATTTTATGATACATCTCTTATTTTTTCTTGTCTTTTTTTCCCCTTTGTTATAATATATTGTTCCATTGCTTCCCTCCAAAAGAGAAAACTAGAAAAAGAAGGTGAGTTATTTAATTCTTTTTTTTGTATGCATTTAAATGAAAAATTCTATCCTGACTATTTTTTCTTGAAAAAAAATGATCAAAATTTACTACTCATATAGATAAGTCAACAACATATTATATTAGGGAAAATGTTTAATTTGTCCCTTATATTTGTGATTTATTTTATATATGACAACTATTAATTTATGAAATCATAGCATAAAGAAGATAATTTGAAACATATCTGCCAATAATTAAAAATATTCAAATATATATTGAAGAATCAAATATAATCTTATGTAGTTGGAAAACGTTTAGGGCCCGTTTGGCCATGAAAACTACATATAAATTGGAGTTAGAGTTGTGTTTGATCATGAATATAATTTAGAGTTGTTTTTAATTTTTGCGAGAGTTGTGAGAGTGAAAAAATGTGAAACCAAGTAAACAAGTTTTACTTGTTTTTCAAATTTCAGAATTCAACTTCAAGGTGAATTCCGAATTTTTCCAAAATTAATGGGTTACCTTTTTCGGAATTCAACTCTGGAAAAAACATAAATATTTTTCATGGTCAAGCGCCCACTTATAATAATAATAATAATATGCAAAATAACAGATGATTTTAGAAATATGACAAAAAATGATAAAAAGACAAAAATACCCCTGAACAACCCACACAAGTCCAAAACGGGTCGGATCCATCCGCCCTATATTAACAAACCGAAACGTACATTGTTTCTTTGTTTACCAACACTTTTCAGTCTTCCCCTCTTTACTCTCCTCCTCCTGCTCAACAACTCCGGCGACGGAAACTCTACCTGATTTCTCATCGGAATTGTTGCATTCACATTAGCATCTTCATCTCTACAGCACTCTACTGTCCGTCTCCACTTGTTTACTTCGCTTTGTTTTTCGCCTTTACGGTGAGATAGATTTCTACGTTTAACATTTACCTTTTTTCGTGTTTTATTTTGGAGTTATGTAGAGAATTTGTGTTGTTTTTATGATGTTCTTAGTAGTTTTGGAGGTGTTTTTTGAAGTTAAATTGAACCCTAGATTGTTGTAAATTACTTTTTGCATGCCTGTTTTGCTATTGTTTTTGTGGCATTTGCAATGTTTAGTTGTTTTGTTGCGTTTTTGCTCTGTTTTGTTTGCTTTATTTGTTGTATCATTTACTTTAGGGTTTTTGAGACTTATGAATTTATGTTTAGCCGTTGAGGTTCTGTGTAGGATTTCTTATCGAATTGTAGCATTCACATTAGAATCTTCATCTCTGCAGCACTCTACTGTCCGTCTCCACTTGTTTACTTCGCTTTGTTTTTCGCCTTTACGGTGAGATAGATTTCTCGGTTTAACATTTACCTTTTTTTGTGTTTTATTTTGGAGTTATGTAGAGAATTTGTGTTGTTTTTATGATGTTTTTAGTAGTTTTGGAGGTGTTTTTTGAAGTTAAATTGAACCCTAGATTGTTGTAAATTGCTTTTTGCATGCCTGTTTTGCTATTGTTTTTGTGGCATTCGTAATGTGTAGTTGTTTTGTTGCGTTTTTGCTCTGTTTTGTTTGCTTTATTTGTTGTATCATTTACTTTAGGGTTTTTGAGACTTACGAATTTATGTTTAGCCGTTGAGGTTCTGTGTAGGATTTCTTATCGAATTGTAGCATTCACATTAGAATCTTCATCTCTGCAGCACTCTACTGTGCGTCTCCACTTGTTTACTTCGTTTTGTTTTTCACCTTTACGGTGAGATAGATTTCTCTGTTTAACATTTACCTTTTTTCGTGTTTTATTTTGGGGTTATCAAGAGCATTTGTGTTGTTTTTATGATGTTTTTAGTAGTTTTGGAGGTGTTTTTTGAAGTTAAATTGAACCCTAGATTATTGTAAATTTCTTTTTGCATGCCTGTTTTGCTTTTGTTTTTGTGGCATTTGTAATGTGTTTGTTGCGTTTTTGCTCTGTTTTGTTTGAGTTCTTTGCTATATTATTTGCTTTAGGGTTTTGAGACTTGTGAATTTTATGGTTTTGTTTTTTCGGAATTTGCTTTTTCCTTTTGTTCCTCGGGAGTGGGAGATTTAGGGAAGTTCATGAAAGGGATTGATGTTCTTTGTTAGGAAAGATGATGATTTATTTTTGATAACCGTGGTGTCCGGCCTCTTATAAGAGAAGCACGCCTGCTTTTAGCTCGTAATTTCACTCTTACTTTTGCCTTACCTTCTATTATATTAGTAACGGGCGAATGGGGGGCGTGTGCAATAGTTTTCTTACTTTCTCTTGATCGCTTCAATGCCTATAATTTGAGAGATAAGAGGAAAGGGTTCAGCTTGCGCGCACCTCGACTAATTCCACGGGATACCTATCACCTCCCACCGGCAACAAGTACTAAGGAAATCTGTCCACCAAGGTTAAGACAGACGGGAAGAAAATGATGATTTTGTTATTGCCATTGGAATACATCATCTGTTTTATGTGTGGCTTAATTTCTGAGAGACTACATTCACTTATCACAAAAAGAAAAAGAAATTCATCAACGACTAAGAGAATTTTGAGGTGTTTGTCAAAAGGAAGGATGAGTATGTAAATCAGTTTCATATGCATATGGGTTTATGTTGCATTTGATTACGTAAAGGTTGCTCTTGCACTAAATCCAGTTACTAAAGGTTTGATCTGGTGGGGAACCAATGAGGATAGGCTTCAAAATTATACATGGATCTCCCGGGTTCTAGTTTAGTAAAGAATTCATTTTTCCCGTGAATTCAACTGCCACAGGTTGAAGTTGGTAGTGTATTTGGCTTGAGAGATATAGACTTATATAGTAGATGCTTCTGTAGAAAGAAAAAACATATGTGCTATGTAAAATCAATATAAGACAAAGAATTCTACCTAGAGCCAATTCTGATCATTCTCCAATTTCCTTAGATTGTGGAAATTAGAACCACAAGAAGTCTTACTTCAAATTTGAGAATTAGTGATTACGGGTGGATGGCTTTAAAAGGCTAAACCAGAAATGGTGGTCTGAATTTTTGGTCCAAGGTTCCCTGATTTTCAGTTAGCCAGTAAGTTCAAATTTCTAAAGAACAAATTCAAGGAATGGGGCAGAACAAACTTTGAGGAGTTGATTAATAAGAAGAATGGTCAATGAGTTAATTGAGCTGGATCAGATACAAGATAGTAGACAACTTAATGAAGATGAGATGATGATTAGAGCAACGCTGCAACAATAATGGTGGAACTGGAGAAACTTGCCAAAAATGAGGAGGCAAGTTCGAACAAAAATCACGAGTGTTGTGGCTTAAGCAGAGGAGGGGGGGTTATAAAAACACTAAAATTTTCAGAGAATGGCTGCTGCTCATAAAAGATGTATAAGGTAATATGCAGGTTGAAAGTTGGGGATGAAGAAATAGTGCAAATGCCTATGATTAAAAGAACCATGGTGGATTCTACAAGAAGTTATATGCAGAAACAGAAACTTGGAGGCCTTCTACTGAAATCTCAGGTTGCTCTAAAATCAATGATGAAGAGAGTGAATGGTTACAAAGACCCTTCACAGAGGTAGAGGTCTTCAAAGTTGTCAACTCGTGTTCAGTGGACAAGGCTCCTAGTCCGGATGGGTTCACAATGGGATTTTATAAAAAATGTTGGGAAGTTATTAAGGAAGATATAATGGGTACTATTCAAAACTTCCATCAAAATGAGATGTTTAAAAAAATTTCAATGCTGCTTCCATTGCCCCTAATTCCCAAGAAGAATGGTGCTGAAAAGTTAAAAGATTTTAGACCCATTAGTCTCATTGGAAGGGTCTATGAGATATGTCCAAGCTCTTAGAAAGGATGAAATAGTGATGGGAAAGCTGGTTGATGTGCATCAAATGGCTTTTGTCAAGGGAGACAGATTATGTATGTTGCAGTATTGACTAATGAATAGTTGATTTCAGAGTCAAACTCAAAAGGCTAGGGATTATATGCAAGTTGGACATTGAAAAGGCTTATGATCATGTCAGTCAGGAGTTCTTGCTGAAAATCCTTGAAGACATGGGTTTTGGTAACAAATGGGTAATCTCGTATCGCATATAGCGGCTAAGATAGTGTTGTTGTTGATGCAATTGAGCATTATGTATTTATCAAAATAAAAATGTTCATTGGTAGTCTCAAGAGTCACAAGGACTCTTAGGGTGGATTTGTTGGATACTTGGAGTTTTGGAGGTTAACCTGGTTTTATTAGTTGTAGGCAGAGAGAAGTAGGTATGCGGTGGCTGCTATGCTTTTAAAAGCAAAAGGTGCAATTTATAAAAAATCTAAAAAGAAGTGCACAATTTACAAAAAAATAGAAGTACCAAACATGTATGAATATGGTGCTATAATAGTAAAAATCCAATTGAAAGCTAATTCCGGCGTTTTATGTACAACAATGCCAATATTAATCCAACTTATTAAATTTGAGATTTAAAGATTCCGACACTTCTTGTTGGGATCACTTTGTACATCATTTGAAGCACACATTTCTTTTAAGCGCGTGACTTTATCCATAAAGCGATAACTCTTGCTTTGCATTGTTTCATCGCTTTAAGCAGCGAATAGATGGCTTTTAATAATGCTGGAGGTGGCATCGGTTCTCTACCACTCTCTATGGTATTGTATGAATGAAACAATATTATGTGGTTAACTTGGAATCTTATAAGGTTTTTTTATAAGGTAATTAATATTTATAATGTGGTGGGCTAAGTTGCATGACTCTTCACTTTTGATGCCACACTCGTGTCGGATTCTCCAAAAACACACTATTTTTAGAGAATTTGTCACGCACTCGATGACATTTTTGAAGAGTCCAAGCAACATAGAATTTCCTAGTATATAAGTGGTACACAGAATTAGAGAACCGAAAGAAAAATAGGGTCTTCTGAACTGTCATCCACCTTTTGGGTGCTCTAAGCAACAATAACAAACTACACCTCAGTCCCAAACAAGTTGAATTCTTACCGACTATATTTCTCTATTTAAACTCTTTTTTTTTTCCCTTTTTTCCTTGTAAGTTTCTCCATTTAAACTCTTTTTTTCCTCTTTTTTTCCTTGTAAGGTTCTCCATTTAAACTTATCTCAAGCCAATATTATACAAAACAAAAGTAAAAGGTACTTGAAGTTAGAGCTGTCAAAATGGGTTGGCCCAACCCAACCCAATCCTAGCAGGCTAGAGAGTTAAACTGGTTAGGACGGGCTAGCCCTTTTAACCAGTGTTGTTAATGGTGCTCGCCACATCGCCAATGGCGAATGGCGAGGCGAGGCGAGGCTGTCGCCTCCAGCCTTCGCGACGAGGCGAAATCACAAAGGCGACACCTTGGCGAGGATGGCGACATGGCGAGGCGAGGCGCTAAAGGCGACGCCTTTTTGATTTTTTTTAAAAAATTAGGGTTTTAAGGTTAAAAGGTAACTTTAGGGTTTTTCTTTCTATTTTGCATCTGGTTGGTGACTGCGGCTACTGCGATCTTCAACAGCAACTCCGGCGACCGACGACTGGTACGACGTATGTTTTTTTTTTTTTTTTTTCCAACTTTCTTCTTCCTCTTCTTCTTCTTTATTTCACTGGCAGCAGCAGCACGCAACAACCAGCCAACCACTTTCTTCTTCTTCTTCCTCTGTTCCACTCCGGCGAGTGCGACTCTGTTTTTCTTCTTCATTTTTTCCTTTGTTTTTTTCTTCAAAGTTGAAACACTATAACAGTCTAACAGAGATGTCTCCAACAACAATTTCAATGGCAATTCTAGACTTTTTTAGTAGCTACTATCTATAAATTAAGTTTTTGACTTGAAATATTTGCAAATATATTATTGTTATTGAGATTTTGATTATTTATATATGTAATTAAATATTTTAATTTTTTGATATTAATTGTCGTCGTACTTCCCAAAGGCGATCCCCTCGCCGCGTGGCGAGGCAGAGCCTTGTCGCTTTTCGCCGTCCAAAACACTGCTTTTAACTAAAGGGCCTATAAAATAGCAGCCCAACTAGCCTTAAGCGGGCCACGGGTTGGGACGGGTTGAACCTTCAAAAAAAATAAAATTAACCCGAAACATGATAAACGAAATTAATATATGTACTAGACAATCACCTACTATTATGCCTTCACTTTAATATGTCACCTACTAGTTTTTAGCATGTTATAGACATCTTACTAATCGATTTAGAGAGATTTGTATTGTTAAGCAAAAGTTGCGCAACTATGAGAAGAGAAAATGTTTTGAAAACCCTAAGTCTTTATTTGAAAAATGTTGTGTACTTAGGAGGAGAAAATGTTTTAAAGGTTGGGCTTGGGTACTTGGGTTTTTCATTTTTTATCGACAAAATCCTAATTTCTAACAAATAAAAGACCAACTTAAAAATATTTAATAATTATTTTTACAGTCCCGGCCCATGGGTTGGCCTCTGAGGCTAACGGGTTAGGCCTCTGAGGCCGATGGGCCAAGTGAGGCTGGGTTTATAAGCCTCGTTCCTAAATGGACTGAAAAAACTTAGCCCAACCCCACTTAATTAAAGGGTTGGGTTGGGCCGGCCTTACGGGCCAAGCCCATTTTGACAACTCTACTTGAAGTTCTCTATATTTCTTCTTGGGTGCTCGAAGGATTCAATAAAAATCAAAGAAAAGCTTTCATCTTTGATAGATTAACTTACTGTATTAGTTTTGCAATTGCTGGTGTTCAAATTGGTGGACTATCTCGATTTCAGGCCCGTGGAATATCAACATTATAATAATGGTTACCATTTAGTTTTTACAAGCAGTAAATAGTTGAAATGACTAAATTCAAACAAAGGCCTCATTTGTTTGCACTTAATGAAGGTCTTAATCTTAATCATTCAGATCTTAGCCATTAAGTCTGTTTTTTTACTTTTGAATCTTAATCATTAAGTGCGTTTGTTTCTTTTATATTTCAACTACTTAATGGGTCTCAGTAGATTTGAATGATTAAGATATGTACCAAAGTCTTAATATCATTAAGATGTCACCAATTTCATCCATTCACCGTTATCACCATTGTCCGCCATTGTCCACTACCACCATTGGCGCCCACCATTATCAACTACGTGCCATCATCCATCCTCCTCGACCACTATTGTCGATACTGTCTATCACTACCACTAGCCACCATTTATAATCATCATCACTAAACACCATTACCACAACCACCTCAAATCACCACTTTTGGTCACCACGTTGTATATCGGCAACCATCATCATTGTTCACCACCATCATTAACTATCACCATTATCTATCACAACTATCAGCTGCCACCAACAACTATCACCATGCATCAACCTTTACTGTCAATTACCATCACTAATAGCTACTGCCCACACCTCTCTATTAGCCAACATCATCCCCAATCAACATCCACAACCAGCACCGCTAGCCATCACCACTACAATATAATTTTTTTTTAAATATTTTGTTAATATATAGTGCAGCGAAGGGTGTGGCCTAGTGGTTTAATGAAGTTGGGTTGAGCGTCATGAGGTCTCAGGTTCAATTCCCAGCAGAGACAAACACTAGGTGATTTCTTCTTATCTGTTCTATCCTTGGTGGACAGAGTTACCTGGTACCTGTTGCTGATGGGAGGTGGCAGGTATCCCGTGGAATTAGTCAAGGTGCGCGCAAGCTGGCCTGGACACCTCGATTATCAAAATAAAAGGCAGCCTGGTGCACTAAGCTCCCGCTATGCGCAGGGTCCGGGGAAGGGCCCGACCACAAGGATCTATTGTACGCAGCCTCACCTTGATTATCAAACTAAAATTATATATATATATATATATAGTGTATAGATTAATTTAGTATTTTATTAAATTTTATATTAAATAATCTTTTAAAAAGATTATATATCAAAGGTGTTAAAAACAGACATTCTTAATTATTTAGCATTTAGATTTTAATATAACATCTTAATAATTCATATGTGCATTATGATTCAAATATCTAAATCTTAATGCACATCTTAATATTCGGATGTGTACTCAGATTCAACCGTCTTAATCTTAATGAAAACAAATGAGGCAATTCACTCAATTGAATAGGAGAGTATTACCTTTATTTAAGAATTAAGAAGATCATAAATGTATTGCTTCCTCCATCCCAATTTATGTGAAGGTGTTTGACTAGGCAAATAATTTAAGAAATAGAGAAAGATTTTGAAACTTGTGGTCTAAAATGAGTCATTGATATTTGTGTGGTTATATATGTTCTCATGAAGGGTAAAATTGGTATTTTAAAGTTAAATTATTATTTAATATAAAAAGGTATCGTTCTTTTTGCAACTGACTAAAAAGGAAAAAGTGTCACATAAATAGGGCCGGAGGGAGTATTACATAGAGTAATATTTTAATTCCTACTTCGTCGTTCTTTTATGTTACATTCTCCTTTTACCACGCATTAAGCAAAAAATTGTACTTTTATATGCCTTTTGTTGTGTCTACTTCCCATGTTAGTTGCTTTATGTTCTTCACTGTCTCTCTATGCTTTGTACCTGGATTTGCTACACTTGAGTCGAGGGTCTTTCGGAAACAACCTCTCTACCTCCCCAAGGTAGTGGTAAGGTCTGCGTACACTTTACCCTCCCCAGACCTCACTTGTGGGATTTCACTGGGTATGTTGTTGTTGTTGTCATGTTCTAGATTAGGTGAAGTGTATGCACCATTCCTATTCTTTAGACAAGTTGATATGTGGTACTATGCTTCTTATGTGGATGTTGAATCTGCAGTTTGCTGACTGTTTGATCTGTATGTGTAGGGTAGAGGGTATATCTCCATGGGGAGACATTTGTAACCGAAATGTATTCTAAACGATCTGGTCAAGCTGATGACGCTGCTTCAGGGCCAGTTCGGACAAGTGACAGGCTTCGGCGAAGGCCTACATTGTATGGTCGCCCGTACTTGTATTATACTCCAAAGATAATCCGCCCGAAGAGAAGCAAGACCAAGACAAGGACCGCAGCGTCTCAGATTGCGAAGATGTTGCGTCCTGGGAGTCGGCCAGTGCGGACAAAAGATGCAGATGTATGTCTGTTTCTTGTTTTTTCTGTCTATTGATTATGTTTGGTATCTTGTGAACGAAATATATCTTCCTTTTTCATGGTTCTTATAACTCAAGATCTGTTTATACATTTAAGTTTACTCTGAAATGACAGTTTGGCTTGTGAACATATCTTAGATTGTACTACACTGTCTTCCTTTTTTCATGCTTATGGTAGTGAACGTAAGGATATCTGATATGCAGTTGGATTTAACTAATGTCACTAATCGAATTACTCCCTCTGTTTCAAAAAGAATGACCTACTTTCCTTTTTAGTCCGTTTCAAAAAGAATGACCCTTTCCTTTTTTGGCAACACTTTAATTACAACTTTCCACATGGCATGTTTAAGACCACAAGATTAAAGGGCATTTTGGTACATTTGTCATAACTTTAATTTAGGACCACAAGATTCAAAAGTCTTCTTTATTTTCTTAAACTCCGTGTCAAGTCAAACTAGGTCATTCTTTTTTAACGGAGGGAGTACAATACAGTGTATGTTGTGTTTTGGTAACACCATGGTGCCTATTTAGTTAATTTTCATGATTAGATAATTCTGTATATGGCACTGGATGGCGATATGACGATATCTCACCAAATTCTTCCATCTCTGATGAAGTTAACTTTGTTCTATGTGTGGTTGGGAACCTTTTTTTTCCTTTGTACCCATTTGATTCTGTTGCTCTTTTCATGACATTTATCTTCTTATTTCCACATATATCATAAGGTTTTTGAAAAAGTATTTAGGAGAAAAAGAACAAGTTATAAGGTGTTTGAAATGATTTTTTGGCAGTCAGTTGCTGCCAACCTTCGACGCTCTACGAGAAAGAGGAGAGTTTCTGTGAACCTTGAAGCATATACAGATAGTTCCGGAACTGAGGATAATGACTTAATGGTAAGGTTTCTGTTGTCTTGCTAACATGAATTTCCAACTAAAAATGTAAATTAGCATATAGCAAGTTATCTATGAATATCAGATTATCCATCTAATTTTTCTTACCATGTGATGTGGTAAGATGTTCTTCTGAAATTTGGTTTAATGTGAATTTGCTTCAGAGCCCAAAGTATCGAAGTTCTAGGAACCGAGTAGATAATAACAGTGCAAGTCAGGATGACCTCATGCCTCGACGTGAAGGGCTGCGTCCTCGCCGTGCAGGATTACGACCTCGTCGGGCAAGAGCAGTTGCAAGACAGCAATTAAATCTAAGGTCTGATGATGAACAAGATACTTCTGACGAGAAGATTGGCCAGGATGATCCTGAAAATGGAAATGATGTAGATGATAATGATGCTGATGATGGTGAGGCAGAGGATGAGGGTGGCGGTGACGGTGATGGAGAGGATGAGGGTGAAGATGAAGGCGACGAAGATGGTGATGATGATGAGGGTGAAGAACAAGATGGTAGAAGGCGATATGACCTCCGCAACCGAGCTGAGGTACGCAGGCTTTCCATGGAAGGAGTTAAACAAAGGCCAAGGTCTCCTCGTAGGGTACTTCAGCAAGGGATGGGGACCAAGGTGAACAGAGATGTAAGAAGAGGAGGATCCAGAGTTCATAAACGTCATCGGATGACACGAGGTGATGACTCTGATGATTCTCTTCTTGTAGATGAGCTGGACCAAGGTCCTCCAATACCTTGGGGTAGAGGTGGGAGCAGATCTGGACCACCTTGGCTATTAGGGGGATTAGACATGCAAGGAACAACGTCGTGGGGATTAAATTTGGCTGCATCTGGATGGGGTCATCAAAATGAAGCTTTCACTAATTTGACATCTGGGATTCAAACTGCTGGACCAAGCTCCAAGGGAGGGGCTGATATTCAACCACTGCAAGTGGATGAAACTATAAGTTTTGATGACATTGGTGGGCTTTCTGAATATATTGATGCGCTGAAGGAAATGGTATTTTTCCCACTATTATATCCAGACTTCTTTGCAAGTTATAACATTACCCCACCAAGGGGAGTTCTATTGTGTGGCCCTCCAGGCACAGGTAAAACACTGATCGCCAGAGCATTAGCTTGTGCTGCCTCAAAGGCTGGCCAGAAAGTCAGTTTTTATATGCGGAAGGGTGCTGATGTCCTGAGCAAATGGGTGGGTGAGGCTGAAAGACAGCTAAAATTGTTATTTGAAGAAGCTCAGAGGAACCAGCCTTCCATCATCTTCTTTGATGAGATTGATGGACTTGCTCCTGTTAGGTCTAGCAAGCAAGAGCAGATTCATAACTCTATTGTGTCAACTTTGCTGGCTTTGATGGATGGCCTTGACTCTCGAGGGCAAGTAGTCTTGATTGGTGCAACCAATCGGGTTGACGCTATTGATGGAGCCTTGAGGCGACCTGGAAGATTCGATCGTGAATTTAATTTTTCTCTACCTGGCCTTGAGGCACGTGCTGAAATATTGGATATTCACACTAGGAAGTGGAAACAGCCTCCTTCTAAGGAGCTAAAAATGGAACTTGCAGCTAGTTGCGTGGGATATTGCGGTGCTGATCTAAAGGCATTGTGCACAGAAGCTGCTATTCGTGCATTCCGCGAAAAGTATCCTCAAGTTTACACTAGTGATGACAAGTTCTTGATAGATGTTGAATCAGTTACGGTGGTAAAGTATCATTTTATAGAGGCGATGACGACAATCACTCCAGCTGCCCATAGAGGCTCAATTGTGCACTCTAGGCCATTATCTTCTGTTGTTGCACCTTGTCTACACGGAGCTCTCCGGAAAGCTATGAGCATCATTTCGGATATTTTTCCTCTTTCAGCTTCTTCAGAATTGAGTAAACTTTCCATGCTTTCCTATGGCTCTGCTGTTCCGCTTGTGTACAGACCTCGACTTCTGTTATGTGGTGGTGAAGGTGTTGGGCTGGTAATTAACTTTGGGCCCCTCTTTTATGAGTTGGAGAAATATGTACTTCCCACTAAATATACTTACTCATGTAGTTTTCCAGGATCATGTAGGGCCTGCAATTTTACATGAATTGGAAAAATTTCCTGTTCACTCGCTTGGACTTCCATCCCTTCTTTCTGACCCCGGCGCCAAGACACCGGAGGAGGCATTAGTTCACATATTTAGTGAAGCTAGGAGAACAACTCCGTCAATACTCTATTTACCTCATTTCCATCTTTGGTGGGAGAATGTGAGTTGTTGTTCACCCCTTTCCATTTCGTCATTCTACGGTGCTTTATTTTGACATTTTTAGTGCATTGATGATTTTCTTGACCCTGCTTATTTCTTCAGGCACACGAGCAGCTCAAAGCTGTTCTGCGGACACTGTTGGAAGAGCTCCCATCTGACTTGCCTATACTACTATTTGGGACTTCCTCAGTACCGCTTTCTGATCTACCTGATGAGCCTTCTTCAGTATTTTCACACAATAGCATGTATGCTTTGTTCAAATTGAGCTCCACCTTTTAGTTAGCATGATTCTCTTTGCATACTCTGGATATGCTTATTTTTTACCTTCATTCAATCTGTTATCTTAACTGTCTTCCAGCTGCATGTAAATTTACTTCCTCGTTGTTTTAGTTGGCAAACAGTTTCATGTTAGGTTCTGTTTGAAGGTTGATGTGTTCAATGATGTTATTTATACTTGTGGATATTTCTAAAAAGAGGGAATAATTGTATCAATGATGTTATTGGCTCTGCCTACGTTGTGGTTTCTGCAACTACAGCTTTTTATCCTGAACACCATGGACAATGTATTATCCTTTTTGGATAAACTGGATGTTTGCAGTCACAGACAGTTCTTACTCCAAAGTTTGGTATGGTCAAAGTTTCACACTTCTTGAAAGGTTGTGGGAATAAGTTCTCTAGGTAGGAGGAGAAGCAACTAGCAAGGATACGCTCTGGGCCTAAATTACATTTTGAGTTTGGTGGTGATCTCAAGGTTGCATCTGAATGTAGTCTTGGGTATATAGCCGGATTGCTCTTTGCGTTGCTGGTATCATGGGATAGTATCGTAAAATTTTGTGTTAATGATATTCAATTGCTTCTTGGTACATTTAAGGCAAGTTACTTTGTCCTTTGTCTAGCCAATATTGCTCTGTGCAATTTATCTGGCTTTGACAACATTGCTTATTTGAACCATTGGTGGTGTGGCTGAAGGGGAATTTGGTCTATAAACCCTTCCGTTTTCTTACAAGCATAGCTGTTTACAGTTTAATTTTACATGGACCCTCTTAAGATGGTCACAAACTATTTTTAAATCCTTATTAGCTTTCTACTCTTCTTTTTTTTCGTAAAGAAACTGTAACGCGCCATGCTGCATAATATATTTGGTTAACTAGTTTTGTTATAAGCATTATCCCATAACATTTGCTTATAAGAATATGATCTTCTTAACCACTGATGATAGAGGGTCCATGTGATGGAGCATTGCTTTCAGTTGGTGAACAAGATAATGATGACAACAACTCCATTTCAGAAAGATAATGATGACTACAACTGGGCATTAGTAGATTTATGGAAAATGAAATACAACGTATTGTTACTGAAAATTATGTTGCAGAAGGTGTTAATATCCTTTTGGGATCCTCCTATTGGAATCTCTATAACATGCTTTTTTGCTAAAATTTGGAGCTTGCATAGAACCTATATTGTGTAAGCTTGTACAAAGCATCCTTTTGTGGGCGCATAGATATAGAATTAGGTATATTTTTGTTCCTTTTGTTTTGGTAAATGTCCTGATATATGATATGTCTTGAGTCCATTTTCGAGGTAGTACTAACAGCTGTACCTTATCTGGGCTTTTCACAGCTTATGTTTGGATACTCCATCAGATGAAGACAGGTCTCTGTTCTTTGATCGTCTTATAGAAGCTGCTTTGTCAATTCAAGTTGAAGCTACGACAAAGAATTCTGATAAATTGGACTCCCTCCCTGAACTCCCAAAGGCGCCAAAGGTGTCTGCTGGACCGAAGGCATCTGAATTAAAAGCCAAAGCTGAAGCTGAGGGCCACGCCCTTAGGCGATTGAGGATGTGCTTGCGTGATGTATGCAACCGGTATATATTTGATCTGAGAAAGCACATTAACTGGAAATTCAAAACGTGATTTCTAAATTTAGTTGAAGTAACTACACTTCATGGTGGTATCCACATATTTATATTTTCAGGCACTAAATCTTAATTCTATGTTTGGAAACTGAATGGCAGAGAACGTCTCATTGTTATATTTGAACGTATTTGTGTATATGTTTCATGATTTTTTTGTTGTTCAGGACATAAGAAACTCTATTGGATGAAGTAATCACCCTTTTATATGTGGAGTTGCCTCCATGTTGACACACACCAATGGAGATATGGTCTTTCAGAAATGGATTTTATGTTATATTTGTGAAATTGGTGCATGTCTTCCTTTGCTTCTATTTTACTGTTTTCACATCCTTGTGCATTAGTCCTCACTTCAACCATTTGGCTCATCTGCACATTTTTTCTTATAGTTTCTTTCATTTTGTTATTTTCTTTTCGTTTCCCCCTTCTCCTCTGCATGTTTTGTGGGTGCCTTTCTGTCAGTTTTGGTACAGGGTTTAGCATAACAAATTGTATTCAATTATTGGTCATGACAGTATCATATATAAATTATATTTTGACCATCCTGCACATTTCATTCAATGCAGGATTCTGTATGATAGACGCTTTAGCGCCTTCCATTATCCAGTAATGGATGAGGATGCTCCAAACTATCGTTTGATCATCCAGAACCCAATGGACATGGCAACTCTGTTGCAGCGTGTAGACAGTGGGAAGTATATCACAACCAAAGCTTTCTTAGAAGATTTTGATCTCATTGTCACCAATGCAAAGGTAGATGCTACTCTTTAATGCATTTGATCTTTCTGCATGTCTCTCTGTCAAACTTCCTGGATGGCAGGTCGGCAATTCTTAGTCTACATTCATGCTAGTAGGATGCTAGGAACTTCTTGTGATGGCTACCTATGCCCTTCGTCAATAAAATTTTATTACATAGCAAAGAAAAGGAGGATGCTAGGAATCACCATTGTACAACTTCTGATTGTATATAAGCTAACTCTATATTGCCATTGCATTTCAACTTTCGCCTCCCAACCATCCTGTTCAAAACTGTGACAAGTTAGTACTGCAACAATCACTTTTAAAATTGACCAAGCTTACTATCTTATCTTCATAGTACCTTTTCCGGTCCGATTTGCTCCCCTTCTTTCAGTCAGTATTTTCCAACTGCTTGGCTGTAGATGTTACTATGGCTGCAGTTAAACTAATCACTTCGTGTGTCAATTCTTTACAAATTGTTAAATTAGGTTCCGACTTCTGAGTCAAAATGGTCTTCTAAAGATTAATTACACAATTGGGATTATAAGAGGGAACAACTCTTTTCTGTGAAATTTGTCCCTCATTCTGGTTTCTGAGGATAACTTGCATTAAAAACTGCAAAGGCTAAGTGAATATTATTGGATGAGTAATTTATGTCAATGTAGCGCCATATTTTGATGTTTTAAGCCCCTATGTTGCAGAAATACAATGGAGATGATTACAATGGAGCAAGGATTGTTAGTAGAGCTCATGAACTTCGAGATTCAGTATGTTCACATCTGCGACTGGTCTCCAATTCATCACTGTACTATGTTGTATAGTTTGTTGGTCTTTGACATTGGGTGATGTATTTCTGCAGGTACAAGGAATGCTTTCCCAAATGGATCCTGCCTTAGTTGCCTTCTGTGAGAAGATTGCTGCAGAAGGGGGTCCAGCGTCAGTTCCTGATGAATTAGGTGGAGATGCATTGCCACAAAATCCCGTATTACAGTCGGCTACTATGACTAGAGCAAGTGCCCGCCTTCGTAATGTCCAGCCTGAAGTCAACTTAGATCAGAGCTATGAAGCATTGAGAAGGCAAAAGAAAAATGCTGATTCTGCACAATCAGGTAAGTAATTTTTGTATTTGCTAAATAACTGTTGCTAATATCCAGACGTTCCTGTTACATTTTCTTGTGAACTTTGCATTTTGATAGCTACCTTTTGGTTGCTCTAATGTTTTGAGACAAAGAAAATTCCCGTGGCTGATAATGATGCTCTATCTGTGCTTTAGCGCCAGATGATGATTTACAACCTCAGGATCCAATGCCTTCCAAGTCATCTAGTGACCATGAAGGAGATGCTTTAGAGCAAAGGTCAGAAAACACTCTTGCCGACGGGCATAAACCCGCAGACGTGCCAGATACTAGTGGAGCCACATGCCAAGATGTTACAATGTCAGATGCAGAAACGTCCCGTAAAATCGAGTCCGCGAAGAAGCAATTCATGAAGCAGACCAAGGGCTATGACATTCCTCAGCTGGAAAGATTATACACTCGCGTCATGAAGGGTGTTTTTGAAACAAAAACTGCCGTGACAAACGAAGATCTCAAGACTTCAATTGTGAGTTTTTTGTTAAAATTTGCCAAAGATGCGTTGAAGTTTTAGTTTAGCACCAATTTTTCCAACATGGAATTTTTTTATTTATTAGTTTCGACAGTTTATTTATCCGCTCATGAGATGTGAACGAATTTGCATCTATTGTGCTACACAGGAAAAAAAGAAAAGAAAATTATAGTCTTTATCTCTTCCCCCTCCTTCTCCTCCTATGCACTTCACTCGTTAATACTTCTCTCTTCTGTACGCGCACTCTGCATTATTGACGGTTGATTAAAATGAAAATACAAGATCAATCAATTCACATTTGATGAAGTGCTTAGAGATTGAAAAGACGATACAAATCGAATTGAAGGTCAAGTTCTAAATAGGACTTGACAAAGGGCGAGTAAGAGTAACAGAAAAGGACTCAAATCTAGTTACAAAGTTCACGAGCAATTCCCAAACGAGAATTAGCAGTGTCAAACAAAATCCTCAGGTTCTGCTGCTGCAAATTGGCTATAACATTCAATACAGAGTTCACATTGGTTGGTGCTGCTGCCATTGCCAAACATGCCAAAGGACTTGCACTACTATGGATCAAACTGTTCTCCATTGGCAGCACCAAGTCCATCCCTGTGAAGTGCAACGTAATGGCTGGTGCCACAGCTTCATTTATGGATGCAAAACATGTGTCAAATGCACCCAAGGAACTAAATGGGCCTTTCACTTGATTCCTAAACTCATCCCTGATTGCATTGTAAATTGGCTGTACGAATCGGGTAATGACCGTACCCGAGTCAATTATGGTGCCCGCACCGGTATTCGGGTCAAAGGCTAGGAGCTCGGGAGCTATTGGGGCCAGGACACGTCCCACACTCACACCAGTCAAGTTCACGTAGTACAGAGACGGTCGGTGTGGGCTCTTAAGAAGTGGGGTGGTCCTAATGTTCTTGGGTTGGCCCAATGGGCCAAGTTTGAGCGATCCAGAGAAATAATATGATTTGAAACTTGGTAAACAGTACGAGAATACACCCGAGTAGAGTGATGCGGATTGTGAGAGCAATGACATGGAGCCCCGACCCATGCCCAATAACCCTTGTGGTGGGATTGAGCTCCCGGATATAGCACTGATGCATCCGAAGGAATAATTCGGTATAAAATCAGTGCCAAGTCTAAGCGAATCACGAGACAACGTGGCATAGAACGATGAGGCTCCGCCGTAGGATTGGTTAAAGAAGCAAGCACCTGGTGCACCAGCAGCAGGACAAGATTGCCCCTTGACTTGTGTGCATTCGGATACTGAACAATCCGTCGACCCATAAGTCGACGATGTGTTAGGGGAAAACACTGTAGAGGAGCAGCCAGTGCAGCCACTGCATGGCACCCATGCAGTATCTGCACTAGTATCCAAGACCATAAACATGAGTTGGCCCGGGGTACCAATCTTGGCCCGAACAACATAGCTACCAATGTTGAACACTTGTTGGCCTGAAGCAATAGGAGCTGAATTGGGCTTTTGGGCCACTAAACTTGACAAGTAAGAAAGCCTTTGTGGATCTTTTGAGGCCATGTTGATAACAGTATTTTCCCAAGAAGTAGGTTTTGGTGTGTTAAATGGTGAGCATTTGCCATAAATGGGAATGACTGAAAGTTGTTCATTGTTATTACTAGATGCACATGAATCAAAAGCTAAAGCTTTTGTTCTTGAAAGAAGGGTAATGAAGAGGAATGTAGCAATGGCCAAAGCCATGTGTTTTTTTTATTCTTCTTATCTTAACAGAGCTTGACTTAGCCACAACCCTGGAAAAGATAAGAATATTGGTGAGGATATATGTCAAACAAGAAAGAAACAAGAGTATATATAGAAAACAGCCCCAACCCCCTTCTCCCCTCACCCCATGCAGCTAGCTGCTCTGGTGTGAGTTGGGTGATAGACAGAAGCGAATTCAAAATTTAGAGTAAGTTAATTCAAAAAGAGTATCATTTTATGTTATATATGTACACATTTTATTTTTTGTATTTGAATATATAGACTGAAAAGCAATGAATTCAGTTGAACACATATAACTCGCCCTAGGTTCATTTTTGATTGTAGTAGATAGAAGCCTAGAAGCGGGTTTGATAGGTCGAATCGAATACTTTTGCTCAAACAGTGTATTTATATTAAAAATTTATTAAATATGTACAAATATTAGATCAGAAGTCTGTTATTATCAGCATTTAGAGTCGTCATTCTAAAATTCAGCACTCATAAAGTTAAAATACTAACTTCGCGCATTTAATATATGAATAAGGTTGTGAAATTATTGGTGAATTTCCAACATTTCACGTGAGCTTTTGATACATATAATTGATAATTATAGAGAAGCCAAAATGGAGCAAGGAGAAGTCATACATTGCTACAGAAAGAGTAACAAAAGAAGACAAAAGTAAAAGATAGTTTTTTATGTGTGGGGAAGAGACGAGACTGATCAGAAGAAAGTTTATGCTGATACAGCGAAGCACCAATGCTTCCAATTTATGTCCTTATTAGCCACAGTCTCTCAGTTTAAAAAACTCAAATATGTCTCTAATATGTCCTTATTACTCTTAGAGGAATTACCAGTTACCACAAAGGGATATGAGGATGATGGGAATTTCTCTATCCTTAACAAGGTGTTTTGGATTCGAGTTTTTAGAATAAAAAATTTCTTGATAAGAGACATTTTATCCCCTTGATAAATGCTTGTTGGCGTGAATTCAAATTCGTCAGATCAATAAATTTCAGATATCAGATACTTAAAAAAAAAAAATCTAAGAGAGTATTTGATATTTTGGGTATGGAAGTGTTGAACAGAAGAGGCTCGTGAATCTTAGTTGGACCACAAGTAGTGTTTTTTTTGTCCACAAGCAAAAAGATGCGGTGGGTCACGAGGTCCCTTAATTATTAGCTAATCATGTCATTAGCAATGTTAGAAAACTAATCAACATATATAATAATGCACCATTTTTCTACTTCATTTAGATCTCATGGCTCCTTTACCTCATGCATTCCTACGTATTAAGAAACTGATGTTAGTACTTAAGCTGAAATTAAACATATACACATGCATCCTACGTAAAGCCAAACTGGCATTTAAGATTCAAATGAATCCCCTATTACCTACACTTATAGAGGTGTAATTAACTTTCATTAGATGTTTCCTTGAGGGGACCAACAAGTGATTATTTTTATTTACATCTTAAATCTCCACAGAGATTTTCCATTCATTTAAAGATTATAAAAACTGTTTTAAATTTGATATATCGAGAATCACATCATTTGTTGGACTGAATGTCACAAAAATTTTATCTAGCCAAGAATCTCATTATTCATCGTAGCTACTGTATTTGTAATGCTTGTTTCTTGTGCAAAAACTAATAGTAATTTCGTAACTATACACAAAGTAAATGGTCAATAACAACAACATATCCGGTGTATCACCTGAACTTTCACCTTGTTGACAATTGTTCGATTTCCCACCTTGTACTCTCCTCCCCTATCCTTATCTTTGTAAGGTAGAGAGGTGGTTTTCGAAAGACCCTTGGCTCAAAGGAAACAAAGCAAATGGAAGGATAGAATAAAACTTTTTTCCCATGATATTTTTCTTTTACTTTCATTTTTGAATACCTCACTTGTTAGCTAGTATAATGTGGGTGATTCATATAAGTTTTATCCAGATACCTAGCTATATTCAAAGTAATTATAGGGTGATGCAAGATCTGAAATCTTCATATCAGTTGGAAAAATTAAACAAAGCATACTGCCCTATCAAACATCTAATCTTATACAGGAGAAAAGCATTAAAAAGCATCTTCTTTGGGGGAATGACATTGATTGAGACTTTCTTCTGCACAAAATGGGAAGCAAAGGCCAAAAATTCAAGACAAATCAGCATTCTGTAATTTCAAACTTTTATTCAATGATTAGGAACTTTGCAAAATTGCAAGGGTCCACTGTGTTCACGAGACTCCTATTCATTTTCTGCATTATTCAAAAGTAAAACAACATTCATGGTCCCAATAAATAATATGTAGGGACTGCCAGTTGAAGGCCAGAAAGGATCACCAGACTCAGATTTAACCAAAAGCATCCCAGTTTCTCTTGGCTTCATATGGTCAACAGCAACAATATACCTGGTGTAATCCCACACGTGGGGTCTGGGGAGGGTGGTGCAGATGCAGCCTTACCCCTACCTTGAAAAGGTAGAGAGGTTGTTTCTGATAGATGGCTTCATCGGGTCATCTTCAATAAAAATGTTCTGGATAAACAAATGGATGTTTTCAAGAATCCAATGAACAAAGAATAAGAAACCATTGATTTCCAAGACATTATAGTGTAATTACAATAAAATGCAAGCTCCATTTTCAAATACATTACGTGATTACATCGACACCCTTCACACTTTCCACTGATAGTTCTTGCACTCTCACATGATGTAAATCTGCATAGTGTAAACAGCACATGTGGAAATACACAAACCAAGATCCAATCCACCTCTAAAACTAATGCAAAACACATGTGATCTACAGCATTGAGACAGCCAATCAAAGTTTATTCCAGTATACAGCGATTAATATATTGTCGAGCAAACACATTCCATGCATCTCACGAGCAACCCATGACTACAGCTCAAGGCTGATCATCCAAAGAAGACAGAATGTGTTACCGAACCCTATGCAAAGACCAATACACCATCAGCATTTTCAATTTGCAAGTTAGAAACAGACTGATCAAAAGAAAATTTGCAAGTTAGGGGAAATGGAGATGAAAAGGAAGACAAAAAATAATGTCACGTATGGCAATCGACATTCCTTAACATTCTTTAACATCCACATCAACCACCTATATTCTAAAAGCATAGCCAGTCCCAAGTACAGATAAACGAGAGATTCAGTAGGCTGATGACTAGCATAAAAATAGTCAAATTATAATGAATCCTCGCAGTATGAGCTCGTTTGGATGTGCTCTCTTAAGCACACAATACATCAAAAGAGATGGTTCTCTCTCTTGGGAAACGTGAGTCTTATCAATCTCAACTCCCCGATTGCAATCTCCGGTCACTCTTAGCTTTTCAAATTCCTCTCTCCTTTCTTTGTTCGATTAATCACTTGCATAAGACCTTCTATTTCATTATACAGACTGCTACTTTGTTTGTTGATTGTTGTTAACTGATCATTTTTCACTAACTTAACCCAGTTCACCGCAACGAGAAATGTGAAAATGGTAAATTAACAGTCATTATTGGTGGAGTTTGTATGTTTTCTTCTGGAAACAAATACATTGAAGTGCTCAAAATTAGTAACAATTGGTTTGAAGTGATTGAAAGATGAAAGAATTGTATGAACAGAATTACTCTTCATAGACTCAATGTCTTTGATCTTTGCAAATACATGGAGTTGGCAACAGAAGGGCAAGGCGACACCTCTAGAATCTGGAACTATCAGTCAGATTTACTCATATCAGATTGTCCAAAATTTCAATACAATGGGAAGATTCATCAGAGTGGTTGCAATTAAAAGAAGTAGCAAGGCGACAATCATCATCCCTGACATTAAGAAAACTCAACCAAACAAGGCTAGCAGGGGCTAGAGTTATGCACAGGCAGCTAAGATAGAGGAACCAAAAGATGAGATCAAGATTATAAAAGACGAATATTTGGATAAAAGAGTTGATACAAGCTCTCTGAGAAACAGGATGGAGTATATCATAGATGCCTGATGAGATCCCTTAGAAACAATATGTCAAAGTTACCAAGTTACAGGGAATTACAACAGTGACCAATAGAGTTTGGAAAATTTCGGCAGGTGTGAGAGTTAAGGAGATGACATATTTTTCTGATTGAATACCCTTCGAGGGTGGCAGCAAAAAGAAGAGAGTAGTAACTTTGCCCAACTGTAGATGAAAATGCAATATTTGAAGGAGATACTCCAAAATCATGAAGAAACCATATAAAAGTAATTTCAGGAAATGTTTTGCTTGAAAAGTCTCCGAAAGAATGACTGGAATAATTCAAAAATCAGAAGAACGATGCCTCCAAAATGATAAATGAAAGAAGCGCAATGTTGTCAAGCAGTCACCAAATATAAGCATTGTCTTACGAATAGTCCCGATAAACAAAGAATAGTAAACTTATAAAAAGATAAAAAAAACTTCGATCTGACAGGTCAAATAAGGCATAAAGCCTACACAAATAGACGGAAACTATGTAAGTCACTAAGACTGCTGTTGAGGAAATGCTAAACAAGAAACAATAGCAAACATACCTAGAATATCGCATCAAGAAGTATCCTTAACAATAATTACAGGGCATGGTGCATGGTTTGAGCAATAGTTGCTTACACTCCCGAGAAACATCCTGTTTATATTTGAAATTAGTCAAATACATGTCTCTGTAGAAAAAAGTGATCATGTATGATCCAATAACCATATAATATAGTGAAACTATTTTTAGAATTCAGATTGACGATAAACAGCACGATTTAAACCAAAATAAAGATCCATATCCATCAATTACAATTTACAGATGCTATGTTAATGGTAAAAGGTACAATTTCAGAAACAAGTAGAAATGGTTTTGAAGCCGGAGGAATAGAGCCCCTTTCTGTAGTAGGTTGAACAGAAAATGATTTGCTTCACTCCACAACTGCACCTATTAATCTTTGATTTATTTAATTGTAGCCAGAATCTATTTTGTCTATAAAGTGAATAGTAAAGCCTTAGGTCTAGACTAAAAAGCTTTCCTATAGCCCAGGCCACCTTACGTGTCATCCCCAGTCAATGACACAGGCCTGAAATAGCACTGAAATTAAGGCTCATTTTTATCAGCAATACTCCATTTAAGATGCCTATTAAGTTAACATATCAAAAAAAATACCTAAAAAGCAACAACCTATCGGTTTTAACTTAAAAAACTACCACTAAAAGCAATTGTCTCCGGATGGCATCATCCATCCACAATAAAGTAATGCATGCAACAGTTGTATGCATGGATAAGAGGAGGTGCAAGTTCTAAACTGCAAAGCTAATGCTTGGTAAGTTATATACATGCCTTAAAAGTTTTACTGTTTTAGGGAAAAATAGCTAGTTGAATCATGTGAGCATTCTCATAGAAGATCAGGCCATCAGTTATCCACAACATTCGCAGGTGGCTTTGCTGACTAGAGTGGTTGAGATCCTAAACTACATTCACTTACTGGGATTCCCAAATTAACTTGACTACAAGACTGTTGAGCATAATGTTAAAAACAACTCATTTACAGAGGACCCCAACACACCTCATGCTCATGACATGCTGAATGCAAAACCATCTACACATGCCTTGGTAAAGCTCATCATCATCTAGTCAGAGTAAATGAACAGTAGCAACATCCCTTAGGTTGAGAATTTATACCTTTTAATGGGACCAAAAGCACGGGAACCCATCACTAGCAAATCTGCATGCATTTCTTCAACAGCATCACAAATTTTCTCCTTTGGATCCCCAATAACTACTTGGGTCTTAACATTTGCCTGATTCTGAAAGAACCTTTCCCCATCAATTAAAATAAAAAGATAGAACACTAATCATGATTTTTGTGATGCCATATTAGGCTTCTAGTTTGCTTTTTAATATCTTTTAGCATTTCTCAGTGACTGAATTTCCAACATATCACATCAAAGGATACAATTGAGAACATATTGAGCAAAAAATCAATGTCAGTGCAGCAAAAAGGATGTCATAGTGGACTCAATTTGCAAAAGCAGGAACCTAAAGAAAACATAAAGTATATCAGAAGCACCAATCAACACCGAGATTACTAATTCCTTCGGTTATAATTTAAATTGAACTCTTTGTATTTCGAGAAGGCACCAACATTCTCACACCAGTACATTTCTATACAAATTTCGTAACTTCTAATATAGTTCAAGTTCGTTAAAACTATGCAAACTACCTGTTCAACCATTACTTTGATAATTTCTTCAACTGTTCCTACTTCAATAATTTAAGTCAAATAAACACATTAGACTCCATATCTAGTAAAATATTGTCATATAAACTGAGACAAAGGGAGCATGTAAGGGGGGTAACTTCAAGTTAACATTCATATATAGCAAATGGGAATTGGGAAGGATTAGAAAGCTCACATTTTTCTTAGCGCAAATCTCAAGAGCATGGTCAAAAATGGCCTGTGTGATCCGTTTTTGATGTGCCTCGATCGCAGCAGTAAACGCAGGCACCTCAATATCACCTGCTAAATGCCACAATTAGTGTTATTTAACAAGAAATGTGTACTCCAAACAATTTATCAATCAATCAATCAACAAATGCCTTAATGCCAAACTAGTCGGGTAGACTATATACATCCTCTATATTGATTCCATTCTATAATGACCATTTGATTTTGAACTCAAAACAACAACAACAATACCCAGTGTAGTTCCACAAAGTGAGGTCTGAAATGGACAGAATGTACATAGACCTTACTCCTACCTCAAAGGTAGAGAGGATGTCGAGAGATTGTTTCCAATAGATCCTCAACTCAATAATTTTAAACTCAAAATATGTCAGGACCGAAATAATCAAGTGTCCGAAAGACGATAAATCAGACAACAAAGAGAAATATGCCAAAAGAGACACAATAATTTAACGTGTTTTGTTCAATCAACCTACATCCACAAAGGAGATGACCAATCCACAAGGACAAAATGAAGTACAAATATCAAGAGACCTCACAAAATTCACTCACAATAAAAAAGTCAAGATAACACTTGAAAGGATTAGCTAAAATTGAAAAATTTGTGTAACATCCAATTATGCTAAGAAAATAAGCAGAAACCCCCAACAAAACAACCATTCAAGAAAATACCCATGAATCAAAACAAATGGAAAAACCACAACTAATTGTACTACTTAACTAGGACCACCAAATGGTATAGCTCTGGGATTAAGACCAGCAGCAATGGATGGTGGAGATTGAACATGAAGAATCACAAAACACCCACTTTGTGATTCTTGATCATCAGGATCATGGGGTTTGAGCTTAACGTTATCAAGTGTCCAATTCAAAGCGTTCATGCTCTCTTCACTTCCATCAACGGACACGATCACACACTTCAAATTTCCCGTCATGATTGGGTTGTTTATGTAAATTCGAGAAAATTTAGGGACTTGGAATGAAAAAATTTTGTGCAGTTATTGTAATGAATATGAAGAAATGAAACCCACTGTATTGATTGATCCTGAAATCCTTACAGTTTGTTGTTAGTTTTTTAGCTGCAAGTTTTAACAAGCCATCATTTTCAACTCTTTCATGGCAGCACGGGTCTTTCACTATTTCTTTTGTCGTGGCGGAAAGAGATGATCCGCGTCTTCTCCATTTTACCCAAGTTCTTATTTGCATGGGAAAACGCATGTCCTAATTTATAATTAATGATTGAGATTTAATTAATCAAAGTTAAAGCTCTTAATCATAACTAAAATAATTAATAATTTTTATATATTTTCTCCTAAAATATTTTTACAATCCCACAATTTTAAATCTATATTATATATTAGAATTGATAAATTATTTTTTTGTCAAATATTTTAATAATTTAATGACATAAATTAATTTGTCTAATATAAATTTTTAATTTTTGATAATTACCTTTTATTTTAAAAATTAAATTTAACCATATAATTACACTTGTACAACCAAACAATACACTTATAATTACACTGTAATTATATTGTAGCAAACAAACAGGTCATCATAATTATTAGGCTATGTAATTACTCAACTGATAGTTATTACCCTAATAATTACATCAATTTCAATTATCAGGTGGCTTTCCAAACAGACCCTTAATAAAAAGTTTGCTATGAATAGAAAAGGTATGTTACAAATGGGCCATGACATACAGGTTCATGGACCTTAAGAGATGCAGCTCCGTTCATTTAATATGGGCTTCTTCTTTCAACGTCAAGAGGGTTCTTTTTTCTTTTCTTTTTTTTTTTCGTTTCTTTTAGCTTAAATCTTGGAAATCTCACTATTTTTCCCCAATGTCTGAACAACTAATTTGAATTCGTGTCAGATAACTTTATTCAAATGAATAAAATAATTTTTCTTGTTGAGCGTCTATTGGAAACGGTCTCTCTACCTTCAAAATAATGTAGGGTTTGTGTACATATATTCTACTCTCTCCAAACCTACTTTGTGGAATTATACTGGATATATTATTGTTATTGTTGAATAAAATATTTTTGTTAGTAGGCTTGTTATTCTAAAGGTATGTACAAACTGATACTTTTAATTAAAGGAGAAGGAATTCAAATTAAAGTTTCAAACCATCCCACACACCCTATGTTGGTTAAATCATTATTTATTTTTGTGTTATTTGTTGTCTTGGAGCAAACAGGCAACTGGAGAAAAAGAAGAGAGTAAACACTTGAGGGGAAAAAAGTATAATCTTTTGGGAGACATCTTCCCTAGGATCAAGAATCCAACCCCAATAAAATAAAAAAGTTTGTCTCTTTCTTTGATGTATTATACAATGTCTCTTAAGCACATCTTCAGCACAAAGCAACATACACATGCACTTAATGCAACCTAGTACTATGTTTTAACCACAATCTTGAATTCATATATATTAACTTGCTGAATTGATATACTTTTTGTTTTCTTGATGTTCGGTATTTATATTGGAGTACGACTAAATCAGAGTTCGCGTATTGCAGGGCTCACTTTTGGGAGCAACGCTCTCAACAGACTTTTTTCTATTCCTAAGGGCTTGAACCAGAACTCTAGTTAAGGGCGAAAAGATCTCAAATACCATTCCACCACAACTTGTGTTGGTGCTGAATAATTATGAGTTCTTTTAATTGAAACACATATGATCATCACACATAACTACTTAGCACTTGATCTTATTTTAGCTGAGTCAATTTACTAATTGGTTTTCTTCAATGTTTATTTAAGTTTATGTTTATCAACATAAATTTGTTTGTTTTCAACCCAAGCCCATTGGTTTCCCAACTTAGGTTTCAAAAGCCATATGTGTACAAACTGTGTGAAAATTACAAAAATTGTTTACTTCCATTTTCACATTTTTTTAATCCACAAGATAAAGTGTTGAATTATACTTAAAAAAATAAATTATGTGCACATCAGTCGGCACAAAAGTGACGTTTATGTTAAACTTTTGGTTTGGGTCAGCAATATTATCAAGCTGAAACTTTTTAAAAAATGATAGAAATGAAATAATTGTACGTCATCAATAAGCTGTAAGTATATTCTTCTTAATTAAGCATAGTTGATTCGAGCCCTGGATATACAATGGTAGAGCCAGAAACTTGGTGAAGGGTGCGTAAAATTAAATATACGCTCATATAACTACTAATATTTAACCTCGATACACCACATAGTTTTCTAATGATGGGTGTGCACCGGACCACCCTTCACCTAAGGTCCCTTCACCCATGTGGATATACATAGAATCCCCTTTGTTATGAAGCGTTGGGACTTCAAATGTACGTGAATCCAAATTTAGTTAATCTCCAATACGAATACTGAACATCGAGTGAAATATAAAAAACAAGTAACTAACAAAACGTCAAATTTGGAATATAATTTCCCTTAGTACGTCGTCCTTCCAAGTGGTTGCCCAACAAAATAGAAGAAGAATAGACAAACTTTATTAAAAGTCTTTGTGTCCATATTCAATGCAAAGACCCCATAGAAGCAAAGCATGTTTTACCTTTCTTCTACTACTACTACTATTTCTTCTTCTCATGAATGTGTTAGGTATCTTCCTTGTTCAAGCCAAATAACTTCTTATTTTTGTTGTGTTTCTGAATTATTATTATTATTGGTACTTTTACAGTTTGAGTCATCAATATTGCATGTGCTTGTGAGCACAATACGCAATAAAACTATGTAGTGTCAATTTATATATAATCAAGAAAAAGACAATGATCTATTCATGATGTGAGGGATATGCATGCAACTTGCAAGCACAACTATAGGCATGAAATTGTCACTCTTCAAGTTCCTTTCTAAAATAATTATAGTGTTGTTCGAGTCAGTTTACTTAAATGCACTTAGATTAGTTCTATGAGGTACATGTTACCTTCCACCGCCTGCAGCATATATTATCGAAAATTCTCTGTGACTCTAAAAAATTAAACTTGAGACCTAATGATTCTCAAATACTTTATTGCTTACTACGCCATTTCTTGTTTTCACATTCCACATTTACTTATTTCGGGAGGGAAACATGTCGCTTGTGATCGTTAATCGAGATCAAAGATATAACACGACGTAACTATTAAAAGTACTAAGATTTGAAATTAACAATGGTATTTGGTAGTATTTATTTTTTAAGGACAATCATATACTTTAAACAATATTATTGTCTACTTTAACTTATAGATTCGCTTGCCCACTTTATTATTGATTTTAATATTTGGATTGGAGGAGACTCATTGTGAGCTAATAGGACATGCTTGTGAGTATCAAAATATTGTAATTCTATATGTTTGGTATGGAAGATTATTTTTTTTAGTGAAAAAATAAGTAATTTTTTAATTCATTTTTTTCGTATTTGGTAAGTGAGTAAAGAAATATTATTCCAAAATTATTTATATGCAATCTAGAAAAACACTATACGAAGGGTATGGTGGGGTGGGGTGGGGATGGAGAGGGGAGTCGGGTGGTGTGGTCAAGGGGTGGTGGGTGGTGATGGGGGTTAGGGCATTGGGGTGGGACGAGATAATGAGAGATGGAAATGTTATTCGTACGTGGAACTTGGTTTTTCTTATTCCCACTGTGATAGTAATTTTTCTAATTTTAAGAAATTTGTTCTCCTAAAAAATATATTCTTCATAATATTTTGATCAATCAAACATAGAAATGGAAAAATTATTTTCTACAGTTTTTATAGTTTTCAGTTTGTTGCAATGTACCAATCACATGAGAGAAAAATCTAATCTACTATCAATATATAACACTTAATAGCCACATATATATAGCAAAAAATGAATAAATAAAAATTTTTATTTTACAATTTTAAAATGTACATTCGTGTGCTGTACAGAGATACTTTTCCCAAATTGATTGCCTGGTACAAATTAAACTTTTTAACATATTATCAAACAATTTATTCTTGATATTGACCCCCCACTATCTTATTTTTTTTCTTTTTTAAAAGTAAGATTTATAAGTATATATATACCACTCTTCAATATTTTGAAGAGCTGGTTATTGTTGTGGCTAATAACATTATTGAAAAGTTCATGCAAATTGGCCCTCTCTGCCTATTTTTTTCCCCCCTTTTAATGAGATAAAATACCACCTCAATGTTTTGAAGAGCTAGTTATTTTGGTGAAAATAACATCTATTTTTTGCTTCTTACATTCTAAAATCTACATTGATCAATTATGATATGATATTTTAATTAAAAGATACTAAACCATTTAAGAAAGAGAGTTGTAAATGTCAGTTATATGTCATATAAATGTGTGTGCACTAGACTATACAACTCATATCATCAAAGGTGTGGTAGGGTGAATACGATTCCGCCACTCTTAATCAAATGTCTCGAGTTCGAGTCTTGAAAATGAAAAAAATCATGACAAGAAACACATTTTTCTTTAATGCGTCTGAAGATCGATTGATCGAGACCCAAAACGTGTATCGGACACTAAAAAACAAAAGAAGAAGACTATACAAGTCATAAAGTGATCAAGAATGGACCAATATAAAGATGATTGTATATTCCAATTTGATAGGCTATGGTGTTTTTATGAATCAATTCAACTTTGGAAAGTTACAAATTATTAACACAGTATTTTGAGTGATAATAGTAGAGGAGAAAATATGTATAATTCCAATGACGCACAAGTCAAGAGGATAGAAAACGATGATCTTCCTAATCAAATAAAAGTCATGACTATCATCATCTATAACTATGAAAAAGGACAAACCTATATATATTGCTTGCCATTTGGTTTATGCTATTTTTACACAAACTCAACGATTTTTCTTTTGTTCTCTTCTAAAATCTTTTTATTTTTGTACCTTTACCCATTTTATAATATCTTCTTTTATTTATTTATAGGAAAAGAATGGAGAAATTCAGAATATATTATTGAAACACATTTTTAAAAAATAAATATAAAGTTCGGATCAACGTTATCAAATTTTGCCGAACTTATATATATATATATATATGATATATCCACCTCTATTATTGACAATGACAAGTAAGCACACTCATTTTTAATCGTTGCAAGTATGTTATAAGATGTATATAATGCAAGATTTTTTAATTTTTTATTTACTTTTAGTAATTTCAAGGCCCCTTCTAAAATTTAGATGTGAACTTGATTTTTGTTTAAGAAAAAGAATGTTAAAGAATATTAAGATTAAATTTCCATTTGTAGTAAATACAACAACAACATATTCAGTGTAATCCCATCAAGTGTAATATGGGGAGGGTAGAATGTACATAGATCAATGACCGTATCACTACCTCAGAGGTAGAGAGGCTATTTTCGATAGACCATTAACTCAAGAATAAACAGTCTAAAACAATATAGAAAGAGTAAAACAACTAAAAAAAAGAAAAGCATGACAAAATATTATAGACAACCTCACAAATCACCCTAAACATTATACATAACCGAAATGTAAAAGAATCACAAATAGTAATTAAATTCAAAGGACAAGCAATTACGAAAGTATTACTACTTTCCATTTGCAGTAAATAAATATTGTTTACAAATTGGTAAGTAAGCCTTCGTATTCAATTGTCGGTGGCACGTACTAACTACTTTCAAAGCCTTTTGGTCCAATGTTTGTTAGGAAGAGTCTTGAATGAAACAAACATTAATAGGTTAAGGTTTCTTTTCAATTTTGATGTGATCAACCAAAATTTTGGATGTATTAAAATATTTCTCTCCTTTTTAATCATTCAATATCATAAGTCCATGGTCCAACTAATTTGATTTTGTGGAGCAAATTTACTGTCCTTCCTTTCCATATTAGTTGTCATGTTTCACTTCTCGAAAATCAAATTATATAAAATTTTAATTAATATTTTAACATATATTTTCATCAGATCAATATGAGAAAAGTTACAACTTACAGTACTTATTGTGTAGTTTTCGAATATTCAAATTTTAAATATAAAATATTAAGTTGATATAATCTAATTTAACTTCGAATCAAACTGATTTTCGAGAAGAAAAACATGACAATTAATTTGAGATGGAAAGTAAATGATAAAATGCTTCATAACAATAAAAGTTCTCCATTCTCGGACCATTCATATAAAAGCTTTTTGTATCAAGTAGTAAATTTCTTTGATGGTCAATCAAGTAGATGTTCATCGGCTATCGCACAAAACAAATATCATTTTACATTATCATATTCAATCTCATGTTTCTAAAAAATCAAACTTGTTGAATTTTTTTTTGGTGCGAAAAAGCTGACATGGCATGCTAAATCAATTAAGATGTCGATTCGAATGCCGCATCATCACGAGATCATTCTCTATATTTTTCCTCAAATCACCAACCACAACCACCTCATCCCTTTATTGAAAAATGTAGAGGGTGATGTGGAGCTGACAGGGCTGCCAAGTTGGCATTTTAGCTGATTTGGCACGCCACATCAACTTTCAATAATAGAAAATAATTTCTTATAAATCATACAGGGTTGAATTTGATGATATTTAAATAACAAAAATTAATAATAATTTTTTAGATGATCACCTCAAAATGTATCTGTATGATAGACTTATATGAAAAAACTTTTTTTATATGCTTGAACACAAAATTTATAAAATTTTCTATTTGAACAAGAACATGTCAAACTTAACTCACATACATACATAAATAAACAATGAAATCACATTAAAATCTTTAATTTCTCAACATTGGATTGCCTTTTGCTCGTAAGATCAAGTATATAATCCTTTTCCTCTTGGCCCTAAACATGGTCAAAATTATTGGCTTAATGCCTAATTATTAATTGTGAATATATTTGTTTACTAATTCATCAAAAAGTTTATGGTAATCCATAAATGAAAGTACTATATAAATAGAAAAAAAAATACTCCCTCTCTTTTAAAAAGAATGACCTATTTTGACTTGATATGGAGTTTAAGAAAACAAAAAAGATTTTTGAATCTCGTGGTCTTAAATTTAAAGTTATGTCAAATGTACCAAAATATCCTTTAATCTTATGGTCTTAAACATGCCACATGAAAAGTTGAAATTAAAATATTATCAAAAAAGAAAAGGATTATTTGTTTTGAAATGAACTAGAAAAAAGTAAGTCATTCTTTTTTAAACGGAGGGAGTATTTGGTAATCCTTAAAAAAAAAAAAAAAAAAGTTATGCAGTGAAAACGAACCGGGTTTAACAGGTGAACATTCGGACCGGTCTGAAATCCGGTCGGAATATTAAGATGAGCCAAATATTCACGTCTCTCGATGCCTCTAAGGACAAAATTCTTTTCCCTTAACCCTCGATTTCTTACTCCTCAAAGAATTATTATTTTATACCTTAACCCCTACTACTAGTCTTACTATTTTCGTTAATTTCTGATACTATCTATTATCTCGTGTACTTTATTTATTTTATTATAATTATATTTTTTTTTAGATTATTTTTATTTTGAGCCGGCAAGAACAACAAAACAGCATGCTTAGTAAAATCGTGAGGTGTGAAGAAGGTAAAGTATACAAAGATTTTATCACTATTTTGTAAAAGTAAAGAGACTATTTTCAAAAGACCTTCGATTTTATCTTGAGCTGTTAGTTTATCAAAAACAACCTCTATATCTTATTAAATAGAGATAAGGTCTGTGACACTATATTCTCCTCACACGTCATATTGTGTGATTGCACTAAATATGTTATTATTTTTTTTGTTGTATACTTTAACCCCTACATTTATTCCTATTTTCACTGTACACGCCTATTTTTAGTTTCCTTTTTCAATTCCCCACTTAACTTTCTCTTTCTTCAAACTTCAACAAAAAAAAAAATCCCCTAAATTCTCTCGATCTGGAACAAAAAAAATTCTCTTCTGCTCAGAATCTTCTCTCTTCCACTCACTTTATTGCACTTTCCTCTCTCCATTTCTCCCCCAAATTCGTCTAATTTCTCATAATTATTTGTAATTTTGTTGGGTTTTTTCGGGTTAACCCGAACCCGAATTGTGTGTGCATGCAAAGTTTGATTTGGGAACTCTATGAATTTGGAAGAATTAGGGTTTGGATGTGATCTGTTGTGGAAGAATTTGTGTAAATGCTTGTGGGAGGGGATCTAGGGTTTCTATCGAACTTGGTGGTGGCGGCGTTTGTGGCGGTTTTCGGACCGGTATTAGGTTTTGTGGTGAGACGGAAATGGAGGAGGTCTGTGGCAAGGAGGGAGGAGATCAAGAGGCTTTTGGTTTTGGCTTCGGAAGAGGCAGCTAGGGTTGAGCTACAAGCCGCTGAAGAATATGGGTATGGGTATAGTGGTTATGGATATGGAAATGATTATCTGAAGGAGAATGATAACGTGTTTGTTGAAACGCCGGCACCGGCATCATTAGCAGCACCATCAGTACCGGTATCGTTGTCATCATCAGCATCAACAACTTCAGCATCGTATTCGGGTTCACGGCAATTGCAGTACCAATGTGCGGTTTGTTCTTCTCCGACCTCTACTCGGTGCTCGCAATGTAAAGCAGCTCGCTACTGGTATGATATGATGATTCATAACCCCAATAGAGGCTTGAAGTTTATAAATTTTTTCTTATCTGTTCATTTTTCGCTGTGAGTAGATGATGAAACTAGTTGAGAACTTAAATTAGCAAACATTAGATTAGCAACATGGATAGTGAGGATTCGTATAGATTAGCATAGGGTTGAAATGTAGCCTTTGTTGTTGCTTATGCTGAAACTAGATCATTGATGGACTTATTGGTATTGGATGTGGATTTTAGATCAAACATTTACTAAAAGTTGGAAACTTGTTGAAGGGGTTTTCGATTGCTTCATTCTTTTTATTCTGGTAGTATCAATAAGAAAAGAGAAATCTGAAATCGAATAAGCAGTATTTACAGGAAAAGTATTTGGTTATTGGGGAAAAACAAATATACTTCTAATGTCGAATCAGGATCAATTAGATAGAAATAAAGCATTGGGTCGAACTCCTAATCCCTCTCATTATTATTAGATGAATTTCCACAAGAACTAACTTAAGATCGAAGATATCATTTGTGCTATCTTCACGCTACATCATGAAATTTATTTGTGTAGGCAAATTAATATGTATCAGTGGAGCAAAGCTTAAGGTAAGCTCATTGCAATTTGGAGTAATTTTGTCATTGACAAGTCAATATACAAGAACGTTCAATTGAGTACGCTGATTAGTGATTTCTAAACATAAAAGGCTGACGGATGGTTTCAAAACTTTTACTAGCTTGATCACCTTTTGCTACTCTTAGGGCCCGTTTGGCCATGAATTTTTTTCACTTTTTTCCGGAATTTTATTTCACTTTAGTGAAAAAAGTGAATTTTGGTGGTGTTTGGCCATGGAATTTTTTTCACTAAAGTGAAATAAAATTCCGGAAATGTGAAAACAACTTTTTCTTGTTTTCACTTCCACTTCTCTCACAAAAAGTCAAATTTATTTTCATGGCCAAACATAACTCCAAATTCCAACTCCAACTCCAACTCCAAAAAATTTAATTTTCATGGCCAAACGCCTACTTAAATGGGGTTTTGCTCTAATCTTTTCCATTGTGTATAATGGAGTTGGTCCTATTATATGCTATGTGGGGAAGTGGAGTTCCAAGAGGTCATTTGTTAAGGCTCTTTGATATTGTAGAGGCTAGCCATTAGTGTAGTGCCCCTTTTCAATGTATTGATCCAACTCTTCCAATAATAGTGCTCACTGTAAGGTTGTAATACTTCCCTGTTCAAATAAGTTAGTAATTAGAGTAGAAATCTAAAGCACCTCATTCAGATTCAGATTCAGATTCTAACTGCATAAGTTGAAAACTTGAAGTATATACATCCCATTTAAGATGGATTTATTTACTTTAATGCCTTTAACATGATTATGAAATGCAACCAAGAATACAGTTCTGGGACGAGATTAGAGAGGACAGAGATAATTCAGAGAGGTAAATAATGTTTCATTATTAATTTAGAAGTGCTTCAAACATTTGGAACTTTGCAGCTAAATTGATGAAGGTGAGGTGAAAGTGTTCGTAATAAGAGCCTGTTTGGATTGGCTTATTTAAAGTGTTTTTAAGCCAAAATAGCTTTTAAGCACTTTTGGAGTGTTTGGATAAATTAAAAAAGTGCTTATAAGCACTTGATTTTAAGCTACAATAATAAAAATAAGTCAAAAGCCATAAGTTAGTATTTCTAACTTATGGCTTTTGGCTTATAAGTCAAAAGCCAATCCAAGCAGGCTCTAGATCTGGAAGGAGAAGGTATCAGATGTGGACTTCTTACCCTTGTGTTTGTTGGTGCATAGACCTTTTGCTTCTCCATGAATGATTATTATGGTCTCAAGATTTCCTTTTCTTTATTACGTAGGTCTTCTCTTAGTATCCGGCATCCATATCCGCACTTCTATCAGTAATCCTAAGCACCCGAGACCATGTAACATAGGTCCCAACATTTGAGAAGATTTTCCAGTGTTCTGTTTCAAACATTTTAACTTCATCTTTGTGTTCTATTCCTTCTGTTTGCTTTCCTTATCAAGATTACTGCTATGTTTCTTTAATCATTGGAGAAAGCTTCATGTGGGATAACCGTGCATTATTTTTTCTTCTTTTTGTCTGTTTAGTTGCTTTATTTTTGGGGTGAGGGGTTGTGGAAGAAGATATTGTTGTTTAACAGTTGAGAAGGAAATATTTGGATGAACATCTGTATTGATGCTAATGACGGTGTTTGCAGCTTTGCTCTTACTTTAATAGTTTAATGGTTTCAAGAAAAAAATGTCAAAGAGTTTATGCTGACATGTCTTGCATTATTAGTAATATATGCTCAAGATACCGCTTGTATATTAGGTGTCTTGTCTCTTTTTTGATAGCTATCAACTTTAATTTTCTTGAAGCTCCATCTCTAATATTCCTATATTTTGTACTCTTGTCAGCTCTGGCAAATGTCAAATCCTTCATTGGAGACAAGGTCACAAGGATGAATGCCGTCCAATTAGGAACTTGGATCACTGCAATGATGTTGAGGCGAAATCTCAACTGAAGACATATAAACAGGAACCAAATGGAAGTCATCTTAAGAGCACTGAGGTTGAAGGGAGACATTCTTCAGAATTAGGCGATGCTTCCCCAGAAGAAGCTGCACTTTTGAGATCCAAACACACTGCAACATCTGATGGAAAACATGAGACAGTTGGACAGAGTCTGAGAGAACCAAAAAGTCCCAATTTGAACTCCAGTTTCGTGCTTCACTCATCTTCATGTGAACATTTGGACCTCACTACATCGAGTGGATCTTCTGTTGATCATTCTGCATCTGATTCAAATGACTCTGATTCTTCTGAAAGTTATAGGTCTTCTGTTATTGATACAGATAAGATTCAGACTAATCATTCCAAGGTAGACAGCTTTAAGCAATCCTACACAGAGCAACCCCAACTGGTACGTACTGCAGGTAATGATTCCACATCTGGCAAATATTATCACACCAAGCCTAGCATTCATGGGGACGCTCAGAGTAAACATTGGACTTCAACAAGTTCAAGTATTGATGACTCAAGTGAATCTTCATTGACAGAGCCTTCTACATCTTCATCTGGTTTTTGGGAAGGATCAGTTCCTTCTACTAGATCTAGGATTGGTTCACTTGACAGTATTGCAGATTCTCCTTCCAGAAATGCTTGCGACATCAAGATTTCAGATTTTCGATCAACTTCATGTCGGCCCCTTGAAATTTCTAAACCTCCAATTTCTGGGGTAGGCCAACAAGGATCCAACTCAAGGAAGGATCTTGAAAATCCAAAACCAATTATAGTGGAAGTGCGGAAACCAGTCAATCAAGCTGAATCAAGATTTGAAGTTAAAGATGAGACAGAAAGAAGGAGGTCATCGGCTTCACGGTCTGTAACTCCGGATCAGCTTGATGTGCATGACTCCCGTGATAAATGCACTTTGACTTCTAAGGAAGGTAGATACTCCTCATCTAGTGCTTCTGCTAATCTTAAGAATCATGATGGGTTAAAAGTTAGTAGCTTGCCATCCTCAAGCCCTAACAAATCATATCGTGGCATTGAAGGCTCGGCCAGTGTTTCACAAATGCCAAAAGATAGAGAAAAAGAATCTTCTCCTGCCAAAATTTCTGATAATATATCTTCTAGCAATGGGGGGCATGATGTCCAAAATCTGAAGTCGGCAAAGATTGATAGCACTCAAGTGGCTAGTGCCTGTTCTGCAGAGTCTAGTGCTCCTTTACCGATTGCAAGGAATGGCTTGAAGTCATCAGTTCTGAAAGTTGTTGACCAGCTCAGGGGTTCAAAGATGACACGGCTCAATTCTACAGGGGATGAGTGTGAGGTCATCGGAAGATATGGTAACAAGGTATGCATGCATACTCTTAGCTTATTTGTGATTTTCACCTGTAATGCACGTAAGATTATAGAACAATGTATTCATCAGATATGTTTCTTCTTCAGGGTCTTTTTCCATATGAAAGTTTTGTGAAGCTTCATAACTGGAAGAATGAATTGCGGCCATTTGGCCTTGTAAATTGTGGTAACAGGTATGTGGCATGAGATTGAGCTGGTTTTACTATATTATAATCTAGAAAGCCTAGTTGTTTTGGACTATATGTGCCTCATATAGCTTTCTTATCCATATGTTTTGAATTAAGGGATGTGGATTTTGTTTCGTTACATTCTACTTTCAAGTAGTTATATCACTTATTGAAGTCTCCGAACATGCATTCCCTTTTAAGAGTAAATTTCTCAGTCAATCTACCAAGAAATTTGGTGATTACTGTGAGAATATTATGACTAATTTTAATTTTGTATTTTATTTTTATTTTAATGGATTTTATTTACGAGTACCACTTCACATGATGGTTGACAGTGTGACGTTCAAGGGCCTTATCTGTTGAGATCGTTATTGCATAAATTTATGAAATTATTATTCTTTTGATAAGTAATGTGAAGTTCTATGAAATTAATGGGCAGGACAGCTTTAGGGATCAAGAAGAATTTTTTTTTGTGATTGCATGAAATGAATTGCTAAACTTAAGTTGGAACCAACAAACAAATTCCTGAGTTCAAGAGTCTTTGTTGTAAATATCTGCTTAGTGCAGTTAGCTTTGGGGCTTTCAACTAATAACCTGGCGTGGTGTTGTTCTAAAAGAGAGGATGTTGTGGGCCAAATATACTTGGAATATGATGTTTGAAGTCCTCCTTAAACACGAAGATTGATCGACTTCAATGAAAATAACGCTGTGAAAAGACAAGAAGAGAATCAGATATTAATTGACTACGTTAGAGGCTCTAGTCAAGATTTAATAGCCGAATTTTCAGATTTCCTGCTGTCCTATTTTCTTATATTTTGCTACCCAGTTAATATCTCAGCTTGAAGATGGAAATTCAAATTTAGTTACCTTTTATCAAAAAAAAGATGGAAATTCAAATTTGCTGCTGTTTATTTGGCTATTCCCTTGTGATAGCAATTCTGGAACTTGCTAGGTGTTAGACATTCATCAAATAAATATATGTGTATTTCTTCATGCCTGATTTTTTTTTCTGCAATGTGCTGCAGCTGCTACGCCAATGCTGTCCTTCAGTGCTTGGCATTTACCCCACCGCTTACTTCCTATTTTCTACAAGGGCTTCACTTTAAGACATGTATGTCCACTTCTGATTGTTAGATTTTTTTTTAAAAAGCACATCATTCACAGACCACCCCAAATCAAATTAAACTCACCAGTTTTCCCTCTTTTTATATGCTATCAGGTGAAAAGAAAGGGTGGTGCTTCACGTGCGAATTCGAAAGTCTAGTTCTAAAAGCAAAAGATGGGAACTCTCCCCTATCTCCTAGTAGTATAATTTCCCATCTTGAAAGCATTGGGAGCAATCTTGGTAATGGTAGAGAAGAGGACGCTCATGAATTTCTTAGGTATGTTTTCTGTATCTGTGGAGCCTGTAAATATGCTAGTATCTTTTGAAGTTCTAAGTTTATGTCTGTTTTCCTAACTCAATAGGTATGTGATCGACACAATGCAATCCATTTGCTTGAAGGAAGCTGTGGTTACTGCACCTGGCTCTTTTGAAGAAGAAACGAGTCTCGTGGGGCTTACATTTGGGGGCTATCTTCGTTCAAAGGTAACTGCTAACTTTTAATAGTTGTTAAATGTAAGCTCAATATTTCTTGAGAAACTCTAATACTGATTTCTGAAAATTCAACTGGAAGATTGAATGCATGAGGTGCGGGGGCAAATCTGAGAGGCAAGAGAGAATGATGGATCTTACTGTTGAAATAGATGGAGATATAGGCACCTTGGAGGAAGCTTTAAAACAATTTACTCATACTGAGACTCTAGATGGTGAAAACAAGTACCGATGTGGCAGGTTAGATCTGATTGTCTCATACTTCATTATTTTGATGTGTTTTAAGGTTAAAGCGAAACTGTGTTTCTTTTTGCTGCTGAACAAAAATCCAACCGTCCCTTTCACTCAACCAAACCTCTTCCGAGCCAAATAAAAAAGGGAGTAAAAGAACTCAAAAAGCAATTGTATAAAGGAGGCAAATAAACTTAACAAACAAGTCCTGAGAAGCAACTGGAATGTGTTACCCCCTTTCTTTTCCTTCGTATTTCATTTGGGGGTTATCGCTTACCTTTTCTTTTATTAGTGGGCCAAATACTTGCATGCGTTAATGTTTCGATTCAGTATCTAATGGTAGTGTTATCCCTTGGAGTTAACTGGGTTAATTAAAATTTCATGAATTGCTTCTTTGTTTCTACCCATTTTTTGAAAATATGATGCTATACCCAAATCCTTCCCTTCTCTCTCTATTTAGAGAAAAATGATTATTCTAATATCATAAGGTCTGCTGATTTAGCTTTGACAGTATGCTGATTAATTGCATAGTACTGCATCTTCACTTCTATAATCTCCATTAGTGGCACAAACAGTATGAAATTTCTGTGCAGCGGTAATTTGTTTGGTTACGAGCAGATTGTTTGATTCTTGTGCATGCATGCCATCTTCATTGAAATGCTGAATTAAAATAGATTTGGAGAACATTTTTTGGACTAAAATTTTGCTGTCTTTCAGATGTAAATCATATGAGAAGGCCAAGAAAAAGTTGAAAGTGCTGGAGGCTCCTAATGTCCTCACTATTGCATTAAAGAGATTTCAGGTACTGTTTTGAATGAAAATGTTGTCACCTTCAGTTTTTGATATTTGATTGAAAGGAAATGTTTCGGCGTATCTTCATTTTGTTGCCAATTGCTCACTGTCTGTAGTTTTGCAGTCAGGTAAATTTGGGAAGCTAAACAAGACAATCAAATTCCCAGAGATTCTGAACCTGGCACCATATTTGAGTGGGACAAGTGATAAGTCACCAGTTTACCAGCTTTATGGAGTTGTGGTTCACCTGGACGTAATGAATGCTGCATTTTCTGGGCACTATGTGTGTTATGTGAGGAACTTTCAGAACAAGTGGTATAAAGTTGATGATAGTTCGGTATGTCACCCTATGGAACTTAATACTTATAATTTACATTTTAAAGCTTATGTTTTAAGCATCTCCTTTTATCTTCTGAATTTCTCCCATTGCTTGGATACTTTTCTTTTTCTTCTTCTATTTCTGGACTTCTCAGTATTGGTAAGCTTATGAGGAATTAGGCATTTGTTATGACAAAATGGTTGATCCTTTCTCCTTGGAACTACTAAAAATGCGTCTGATGTGCGTTAATGAGTTCTATGATGTTGTAGAAATGTGACACACTATTTCCCCTCGATTCTGCTTCATGCATTATTGTCACACAGCATGATGTTTTTTCCGTGATCTTTTTGAGGTTTTGATATGGTCTTTGTCATCTTTGTAGGTAAAACCTGTGGAACTTGAAAGAGTCTTGTCGAAGGGAGCATACATGCTTCTTTATTCAAGGTAAATTATAGACACGTCTCCTTCTAGTTGAGGTATGCATTCTTCCATCTTTATTGGTTGTAGCTGACTTTTTTCTTTTTTAAGGTGCTCACCACGGGCCCCGAGGATAATGAGGAGTTTGACAATTCCTCGTGATCCAAGGAGATTAAAGCAACTGACTTGTAAATCAAGATCCCATACAAGGAGTCCGTGGGACACTTCTCATGGCGATTCAACTAATCAAACGTGCAATGAATGCTCTTATCCTAGTCATACAAGTGTCAGGCCGATTAGGTCAATATTTGAGGATGACTCTTCGAGTGAACAGTCATCTTTCTTCTCAGAGCCTGGTTCTTGCAGCACAGACAGCACTAACAGGGATTCGACGAGCACAGATGACTTAAATATTGATATATTTGGCGAATCTGGAGGCGGTTGGAATAGTTTCTGGAGGAGTTCATCTGATTCTGACACATCATCATCCTCATCTTCTCCTTCCCCTTTGTACTCGAGGCATTCACCCCTTGCTGATTTGGACCGTTATGCCTCTGCCCATGAAGAGACCTGTAGCAGTTGCAGCGGCGATGCAGAAACAGCCGGGGATGGTCAGGGTTTTTGGACGGGGTTAACCGATCGTAACGGTTATACTGGGGTTCCAGAAACCAGTGGAAGGACACCACCTCTCTGTCCCAACCCAAGTAAGCATTGTAGAAAAGTAGTTAGTAGTCATAATAGTAGTAAGACCGACTCAAGTAGACTTGGTCGGGTTAACCCATGCGACAAGTCGAAATCTCCTGTAACTTGTAGAGATCGATGAGGGAAGGTGCCTTTTGGACATTGGTATTATAAAGTATTTTTGTATTCTAGAGGGAGGGAAATAATTAGTTGGGGAGGCACAGGGGTTAGGGAGTGGTTGTATGTAATATATATACATTGGCTTTTGGCTGTGTTCAAAACATCAAGGGGCCATAATTTTGTCACTCTCTTCCCCTTTTAATATAATGTATGTCCATTTCCTGTAATTGGATATCCTCTTGGATTATTTGCACCATTTTGCCTTTTCTGGACGGATGCTTTGAACTTTAATATTGGAAAAAATAATCAGGGTATAAAATAAATATATTGTTTATCAAATGTAAACTTTGATACAAACATATATTCTCAGAAAAGATATATATGGACTTGAATTAAAAGATCTACTCTGCAGTCATCCTTGTTCAAAGTTTTCGACTTGTGATGAGCACTGTAATAACTAATATATGAATAATTAAGTTCTGCATAACTAATTTCATATACAACTCTTAACCAACAACCAAACAACCTCGGGGAGAGGAGATACGCGCAAGGTAAACTACAAAACCATGTAGGCATGTACTAATGTCAAAAGGAAGAATTGATGGTGAGGAGGTCCAGTTCAACTTCAACTACTTTGGTTCATCCCACGTAGACGATTTTGTAATAGGGGCCCTACAAACAAAGTAGGTGATTTTTGACATGATGGGCCAAGGGAATGGATATAGGAAGAGAAAAAAACACAAACAACTTGGCTGAGCATTAATAATATACACTGTCACCTACACAGTTATGTACTTTGGGTTATACTTGTCTACTTTAGCCACTTATTATTTAAGCCTTCTATACTGATTAACTTTTGACTCCAACCTTATTTATGTACTATGTCAGAATCCACATTTCTATCTCAGTATCCATAGCGTTTAATAAATTCACTATCCGTAACTAAATCATGTTGTTGAGTGGTTGCATCTAGCCCTTTTACTGATGTCATGATGTTAATTATATACATTTGAAACGGACAACAGGATCGAACGTATACATCAACTCAATAAATGCATCACACATTTTTCACACTACTACCACTCTACTACTGTAAGTTTATAACGCAAATTATAAGTATTTTTCACGAAGGAAATCCAATGAAAATATCTTCCAATTGCTAACTTTGTGCCACTGATGGTAAAGACTTCTCGTTTGGTCAGGGAACAGGTTATTCCGAGATAACTAATTTCGAGATAAGTCATCCCTCGATTTTATCCCAATCAAACATGGGATAAACTAATCTTAAAATTAATTGTAAAATTAATTATCCCTTATCCATCATACCAAATGAGCCTTAATTCCTATTTTGACTCGGTCCATATTTTCACATATTCTAAGCTATGGCTCTGAATCTTTTTTTTCCCCCCTATAAAAGTCTATCGAGCCTTAGGTCTGCTTCTGTCACACTCATTTAATAACCTATCGAGTTACTAATTTCTTTTCTGCAATGACCCTCAATTCTTTATCCTACTCCATAGCTTGAGAAGTTTTTTATCCTGCAATCTGTCGATCGAATATACTGTTTACTTTTTCTTGTCAATATATATACATAAATTATTATATACCGCTGGCGATTTTTTATTTAAGTGATATTAATTTGGGTGGACAGTTACTTAAATTAATTCTTCTATTCGCTTTCTTTTAACTTGTTGAGCCACTTCACTTTCTACAAAAGAAAAATATCTATAGATTTAAATACAATTAAAATTGTCTCTTGCAAAGACAACTCTAATAATTCAAAGTTAAAACTTCCCTATTCATGAGTTACTAATTTCTTGTTTGCATCCAACTATATATATATATATATGCCTCTTTTCTTTAACCTACTCTATAGTTTGACGAGTCTTTTATTCCATTAGGATTTTAGTCGATTTTAAGATTTACTTTTTCTTATCGGTATATACAGATATTTTAGGATCTTTTTAATTTAAATATTTGGGTGGACATATTATCATGCTAGTGCATATATGTAAGTTACTTTTGACCTAAATCAAATCAAAGATTGATGTTGGAATTCAAAGCCAGAAAGTTAATATTATTTGCATCAAGAATATTTAAAAGGAGATGCTTGCATGCAGTAGTAAATGAATATAAATTGATGAAAGAGACCAGCCGTAATGACAAAACACCATTTTTGGTGGTGATTTGTCCAACAAAGGACCAACAATTTTGTTATATTCTCAGGTTCCATGTTTCTTTCTTTATAAGTACTACATAAAACTCACATCTTTGTCCCCATCTTCCTTCTTCCCAATTAACAAAAATAAAAAAGCGAATGAACACTCGAGTTCAAGGATGTGGTCTAACAATCAATAAAGTTGATTTTCTCTATTGCCTACATCTCACAAGTAAAATTACTCGATACTTGTATTGATATGCAGAGACGAATCTAGAAATTCAAACAAAATTATGTACTATTATGAATAGATGGAGCTAGGACATTTCCGTCAAAAATCCATTGAAAATTCAAGATTTCGACAAAAGTCATTTGAAAATTGAAACGTTTTCGACAACAAATTTTCGATAAAATATATTAGGTGATTTCTTCCGTCTATTTAAGCCTTATGGACATAATTGTCCATTACATCTCTAAATATAAAAAAGTTGAGATGTGCGAAAACTGATCGAACTGTCATCATCATAATAATCATAGAATATAAAGAGCTAGCCATGCCCTTATACATTCAACTAAAACGGCCACCTTTTATATACGTTGAGATTTGTTACTAAAGGCAAAGTAGCATGCATGCCCATATCATTTTCATGACAATATCCACCTGCAGGAGATCCTGTCAACAATATTATTAATTGTCTTTAATTTGGTTCAACTTGTTTTTTATTTCATTTTTTATTTTATTATAGGCATGACTTTTACATATCTAGAAAAAAGTACTCATTTCAAATCTGAATAAATGTCAACAACTGACCAAATTGAGATTAGATTGTAGATATATTACATACACTTGCTTGATTGCAAAAAAATATATAAAATATTCTGAGTTTGTATCGAGTAAATACATAATATACTATGTGTGCTATGTATCTTCACTTTAATTTGTAAGTTTTATAGGTAAATTGTTTGATTTAGTATAAATATCATATGCGACTTGCGAGTAAGTATTTTTCTTTAATTTCAGCTCTTAGAAATAGATTTATTGGGATATTTTTCTACGAGATGAGAGGATAGCATAAAATGGTGGAATGATTTGGTATTATAAAAATAGTTTATTTGATATATATGGTTCAACCAAAAGTTATTTTGTTTATTATTTTTTGCTTGGGTGGTGAAGATTTTGCCAAGGAAAAGAGATTATTCAAAAGTTTAGTGAGAATCAAAATTAGAAAAAGTAGAAGCAATTTTGACCTCTCACAAAACAAGATTGCCACATATGATGTTTAGACAATTAATTTCATTTTCAGTATCATAAGTTTGCCAAACAAGGAATATGAAAACGATTCTATGTTATCATGTTTCGACCATTATTTTCTACATAGATAAATGCTTTGATATATGTATAAAATTTGGGGCATTTCCATAAACATGTGTAGACTAAACAACCACTATGTTTGGCTAAGAAGGAAAGAAAATAAATGAGGTCATAAAGAACAAAACACTTTAGTGGAGTGGTAAATTTTCCTTTATTTTTAATTAGAAATTTCATTATATCACCCTTTCATGTTCGAGCAATAGGAGTGAAATCGCCTTTGATGAAAAATATTTTAGCGAATTCAAATTTATTGAGTCTCAAAGCAAATATCAGATACTAAGTAGGAAATCAACACAAGATTTGAAAAGAAAACAAAGAATATCTGTGTAATACCAACGAGATAAATACAATCAAAAAATAGATACTTCCTCCGTTTAAAAAAGAATGACCTACTTTCCTTTTTAGTCCGTTTAAAAAAGAATGACCCTTTTTTTTTTAGCAACACTTTAATTCCAACCTTCCACATGACATGTTTAAGACCACAAGATTAAAGGGCATTTTGGTACATTTGTCACAATTTTAATTTAGGACCACAAGATTCAAAAGTCTTCTTTATTTTCTTAAACTCCTTACTAAGTTAAACTAGGTCATTCTTTTTTAAACGGAGGGAGTACTTCAATTTTGAAGTGAAGATTTAATTTAATAATTGACCTCCACATGCTTCTCTAGTGAAAGAGACTCCTTCAAGAATATTCTCAATGATTATTGAAATATATGATAATAAATAGAGTTGTAATCATCTTGTTGAAAAATTTGGTAGTTAATTAAAGTCAGCAAAGGAGGCTAACAAAAAAAAAAGAGAAGAAGTTAAGTTAGATAATTGAAATTATAGATAGAAAAAGAGAATTCTTCAACTTGGGCACATGACAAGTTGTTGTCCCATCAAACGATTATAGTATACTTCGTATTGGAAAGTCTCACATTAAGAAATAAAGATGATTCTATATTTAAAAAAACTCGAATCCAAAATATATAATTAAAAATAAAGAAATATTTATCATTTTACCATAATTCTTATTAATAATTGATATAACTATTTAATCAAATTTACTAATATATTAGGTAAATTTATATTTATATAAATATTTATAGTGTGATTAATAATTATTTTGACCATCTCACTCGAGGATAGCTGAACTTCAGGGCCACAATCTTTTGTCCAGCTAGCCGCGCCAATAGAGCCAATTCAAAAACTATTTTCAAGTTTATATCTTTATGCATGTGTTAAAATTGAAATAGTGTAATCAAAATAGAAATAAAAGTCCAAATGTGGATTTTTTTGACAATAAGAGTTTGAGGAGAGGACGATATATGTAGATTTTATTTCTAACTTTTGAGGTAAAGATATTATTTTTAATAAACTCTCGACTTAAAAAAAATGTATTCAAAGCAAGATTGCAAGAATTATATGACAAATTAACAAGAGACAACAAATAAAACCACATGTAGCATTACTCATTAAAGAATAAGATACTATATGTGATAAGTAAATTGCCCCCGAAATTCTCTCACATAAAATTCGACCACACTTGCTTCTCATTAGCATTTACCTTAATTTTCAACCTCTAAATTTTTATATCTAGGATCATGTCCTCAGTAAATACATAAAAACATGATATGTATAAGCTTGTCTATCCATAGCGTATGAGTAGTTATCTTGTGCTTCATCATTTTATTATATAGTATGTGGTGGGACAACATTATTGTGTAATATCTTCTAAATGCGTGCGTATGAAGTCTATAAATTCTGATATCTATATTGCGCCGTAAAGCAATTTTATTTGTTTAAGTACCATTCAAGCAATTTTATTTGTTTAAGTACCATTCAAGCAATTTTATTTGTTTAAGTACCATTCAAGCAATTTTATTTGTTTAAGTACCATTCATATATAGATTAAAGTATTCAATCTCATGATTGGTCAAGAGAAAAAAATCGCGCCATATTATTTAATTTACTATGTACAGAGAACAAACTACTATTATTCTAGTCATAGAATTTGTTTGTGGCACTAGAATGTGCATAAAACTGAAGAGTATCGTATGATAATTGGGCAAATTGTGTGTGATCGAATTACAGGCTTCAAAATCAAAGAAATACAAAAGGAAGAACATACTGAATATTCAAAATTGAGTTAATGATCCATAAACATTATACTGATGAACGAAATGAATTACATATCGGTGTAGGACGAGAACCATGGGTTCTTTATATGTCTTGGACAATTCTCTTTTCTTTGAGTTTAACTTTTGAGAGGTGATTTATGCTCAAAACCTAACTTGATATGATATTAGAGCCAAATCTACCAACAAGGATTGTAGTGAAGTGGTAAGTACTCCTTCATCCTTAATCAGAGGTCTCGAGTTAGAGCCCTTCTGGGTACAGATTCGCCTTTGTTAGGGAGAGTTTTAACTCCAATATGAGACTTTCCGACACAAATTCGAATTTAGTCAGACTCAATACAGGTACCGGACACCGGGCTTGATCACAATGTGGGCTAATGATTTTGTTGTACAACTGAGTGATACGGTGGGATTAATGAGATCAAGTCACGCCCCTAATAAGTAGAGGTTCTGAATGAATAAATTCCAATTATGTGGCACTTCTTCCTTGAATAGGCCTAATGCCTAACAAATTTAAATTAATCAAACTGATAAGTATTAGATATTGAATGATTTTATTTTTTTAAAAAAAGAATAAGCTATATACCCTAGAGGGAGGTCAATGAATACAATACATGAAGTGGTTCATTGGATAGATGTTCTACACTAGTCAGCTCTTAGCATTAAATTGAACTTATAGTGGTGTACAATTGAAGTGAATGCTTTCTTATCCATTAACATTATAACACAAATCAAACCTAAACAAGATTTTGACTCCTCTCCCTTCACCCGGGAGATTTTTCCAGAGCTGAATTACGCGCGCACTTCTGCTATAGTAGAAAATTACAAATATTTTTTCATTTTTTTCTTTCACGTCGACCACAATGATTGAAACAATGCAAAAAAATCAGATCCATAAAGGATAAGCCCCCCCCCCCCCCCCGCCCCCCTCAAAAAACACATTTATTTGTTATTTACTTATAAATGACCTAAAATTTTATCCTTGAGGGAGCTTACAATTGAATCTCAAGGGGGTTAGGGGCATTTCAAAGATATGGGCCTTGGGCCCACACATTCGATCCTTCTAGACTAAAAGGGGGCCCAACAAGGGATGGTCTACCTGCACTTATATTGAAAAGGATTTACCATTATAATGACAAAAGTCCAAAATTTATTCCATCACATGCTCACAACTCCACCACAACTACCTAACACCTTACTTCCCCATTGGTTCAAGTTTTCTCTATTCCCATTATCCCTCTCCACCCTCTTCTTTTCCGGTTTAGTCATCTGATATCTGAGCCAATTGACCGAATCAATTTAAATTTATGTTAGATATGATTGAAGTTATTTTTGTCCTAGGAGAGTCGATCGATAATTTTATACCCTTTTATCAGTAAATAGGTTAAATTTTTTAATGCACATACTATATGTCAATTTTTCTGATTTCTTCACATGCTTACTTTTTTATATCTTGAATTTTCTTAACATTGCATAGAGTGCTAAATGATCCCTATAAAGAAATTCTCCATTCTCATAATTTACACTAAAATTTTTCAATCAATCACGAAAGAATCTCAACCATTACACCACACTCTCAATGCATTGCCCCTCCCCCAACCCCCACACTAAAAACTCTATGAACATTTAAAGTAAACTATTACTAGTACACCAACTCTTGCCTACCCAACCCCCAATTTGACTTTCTCATCGTCAACAAATCAATCCACACGTAACGCATAAGATAAAATCATTACAACATTTGACAATCACCTTTCTGTATTTTTTTTTTCCAATAATATTTGCTACAAACATGAGTTAAATAAGCCTTATGTTTTCTTAAGATGTCCTATTCCATTTAATGACTAAGTAACATGCATCCTCATGAGAGACTTTTCACATGTTTGATCAGTGATTAGCTAGGCACCACAATCTCGTTTAATAAAAAGTTTTAAATCATAATAATAACTACATTTAGGGATCGTTTAGTATATGAGATAAGATGTAATATATCAGAATTAGATCTGCAATAAAATTTAATCGCATTCATGCTTAATCATGATATATCCCATCTTATTCTATCAAACTTGATATTATTTTGTCCTATCTCCTACCTGGATAAATTAGTCAAAGAATTATAATCTCAAGACTATAATCCTAAAATAATTTAGCCACGAACCAAACGACCCGACCATGAGATTCCCTGAGATTATAGAGGTGGGGCTTATTCAAATATTTGACATTTACAGCTGACAATTAGCTTTCGAAACGTATAATTATTATTACAAACTTAAGTAATTCCTATCTCCTGTGTTATGCTTTGCATATTCTAGGTCGACGGAGGGAATTAAACTCTTTAATTTGGATTGATTCTATTCTTAATCACCTTGTGTCATGTCAAATGAGAAAGTATGAAAATTAGCAATTAGAGATGTTAAATCATGATTATGATGTGTTAAACAAACATTCATGCATACAAACGATAAGTATCAATAACTCTAAACAGGAAAAGGAGAGAAAGGGAAGAACAAAAGAAAACGTACCGAATAAATATATCTATATAATGCATTTATATATTCAATTTTAAAATAACAAAGCATTATAGTTCTTTCTTAGAACCTATGATGATGAAAATAACTAATAACTATAAGTTGATAATATGTAGTAATTAATTGAAACTCTCAAGGTTGTGCGTATTTTGCCAAAAAAGAAAACAAAACAAAGTTTTTAAAATAAACTCAAATTCATTTATGTTATAGAAAACTGCTTCCATCTTTTTAAAGATTAAATAATTAATGTTTGTACAAAACAAACAAACAAACAAAAGATTTACTACAACCACCTTTTAAGTGGCAGAGTAGTATAAATTCTTTTGTATATTTTTCAATAGCTACATAGTTTACTTATTTTTACACATATTTCCCCTCTGGTTATTTTTTGTTTGTTTGTTTGTAATGTGATAAGGGTGATAACTCAAACTCAAAGGTTGTTCAAAGCTCATCCAAATCTTTGACATTTTTGGAAATTGGACCAAAATAAGGAATAATGTCAAACTAAGTAGGCGTTTGGACATAAGTATTATTCATAATATTTCAAAATATCTTTTTATTTTATTTTAGAATACTTATTTAGTCATGAAAATCAAAAATATATTTCGGAATATGTTTTTATAATTTTTAGTTGAAAAACACCTCTTTAGGTGTTTTTACTTTTTTTGGATTGAACTTTTCCTATCATTTTATAAAAAAGTACATCTAAAATCTAAAATATTTTTAAAAATATTATGACTAAATATAACTCCAATTCTATTTTTAACTTTAAAAATATCAAATAAAGTAAATATATTTTTTATTTTTATGGCCAAAAGTGATATTGGATTGAATAATAGTAGTACTTCCCTATTATCATGTCAATACAAAAGACAACCCCAAGTGAGACATCATAAGAAGGCATTTAATTAGTACCTGATCTGACTTCACACACCCACAAAGCTTGGGGTTTTGCGCGGTACTCCCTCCATTTACTTTTACTTATCATTAATTTTTTAATTAAATTTTTATTTTTACTTATCATTTTTGATATGTCAAAAAAAGATAACTTTTTTTTTAAAATTTTATCCTTAACATTAATTATTTATTCTCTAAACTAATTTCAAGACATAATAATAATCATTAATTAATAAGGATACTTTGGTAAAATAATCATATTAATAATTATTTTTTTAATGGATGTGTCAAGTCAAAATGTGACAATTAAAAACGAACGAAGGAAGTATTAAGGAGAGGAAGAAACGACGACAAATGAAGGTTTTTGTACTCCACCTAAACTAGTTGCTTTAGATAAACCCACTATTTTAACCAAAAATTTAGTACTAATACATAAATAACATGTTACTCCATTATTTCAAAATAATTGTCACGTTTTGCTTTGTAAAAGTTAATTTGATTAATTCTTAAAGTTAAATTAGATTAGATTAATTCAATATTTGAAAACTAAAAGTTAGATATTCAAAAACTATATGGAAAACACTATAAATTGCAATTTTCCCATATTAATATGATGAAAACAATACATCTTAAGATGCTGGTCAAATTTAATATCATTTGACTCTCAAAAAAAGAAATTGTGACAAGTATTTGAAAAGTACTCCCCTTAGCGGCATAACGGGAGTCTCCTTCTTTATGACGTCTCTTTCCTAGAGATGGACTCTGTTCGCTATTAAGGACGTGTCTTTAGACTAAATTCGAATGATGGAGCCGTCTGATTTTAAGACTGGGCTATTCAAGGTTTGCTGGCCATTATTAGAGGAATTTTTGTAAGTTTTTTTTTTTTTCCATTCGCTTATCGATATGCTTAAACTCAACGAATAACCCCGTTTAACCTGGGTTGTGGTTGGAGCACCTAAGCGCAAGAAGGGTCTAGGTGCCAAATATGCGAAAGGTTATGACCATGATATTCTGAAAGTTGATTTTCAATCACCACTTAATGTGATGTCCTTTAATGTAGATTTGTATTTACGCCAGCTACGAGTTTGAGGCACACGAGCGGTCAGTATTCATCTCAATTATGATGCCCAAGTAAACGTGCCTCGACCTAATAACTTTAGGTGCAATGCGTTTGAAAACTCGGTATTCACAAGAATCTACAATTCATACCAAAGTATTATATTTTACTACATCCATAGTTGCGAGAGCTGAGATATTCATTGCAAAGAGTCATTTTTGTTTCAAATGAAACACAAGTCCTCCCACCTACATAATAGCAAGTAAAAAGTACTTAATATTTATAACAATGATAATAGTTCTCCAACAAGTACTACGATTTATTTTCAATTAGTAAATATCAACTCTACGAGATTCTTTACTTAATTATATCTTATTTTTAACTACAAATTTCTTTTCTTAATTATGTCTTATCTTTAAATAGTCTATATTTATACAAATGTTTTGAGATAATTTCATTTCATGTGAATTTGATCTATCCGTCCTATTTTATTATCTTTACTTATCATACTTCCAACTTACGAATATGATACATTTATAAATCGAAGGAAAATATATTTAGGACCCGTTTGGTCATAAAAAGAATTCACTTTTTTTCGAAAATTTATTTCACTTTAGTGAAAAAAATGAAATTTTGTGGTGTTTGGCCATAAAATTTATTTCACTAAACTGAATTTTTTTGTCAAAAAAGTGAAAACACTCCTACTTCTCTCACAAAAAGTCAAAAAGAACTCTAATTTTTTTTATGGCCAAACATAACTTCAACTCCAACTTCAACTTCAACTCCAACTTTCCCTCCAACTTCAATTCCAACTCCAAAAAATTTAATTTTCATGACCAAACGCCTTAGACTATTTCAAGTCACCGTGTCACATTTTATCTTCAAACCATGCTACTTGCATCTTCTGATGAACTCAAACTTTTCTCACAAAATTTTAATATATTTTCAAGTAATATATATAATCCAAACATATATTCAATTTATAAATATCCTTTTTCAAAGTACAGTTAGACCTCTCTATAACGCCACCTCTTTATAACAACATTTTATTATAGCGGCCTAATTTTTTTCAAAACTAATTTTTCATATTATATTTTACTTCTCTATAACAACATTCTACCTATAACAGCAATGACGTTTATTATAGCGGTATATTCTTTATAAAATTATCTCTTTATAATATCATACTTAAATATTACTCCTTTTGTTTCAAAAAGAATGACCTACTTTTCTTTTTAGTCCGTTTAAAAAAGAATGATCCTTTCCTTTTTTGGCAACACTTTAATTCCAACTTTCCACATGACATGTTTAAGACCACAAGATTAAAGGGCATTTTGATACATTTGTCATAATTTTAATTTAGGACCACAAGATTCAAAAGTCTTCTTTATTTTCTTAAACTCCGTGCCAAGTCAAACTAGGTCATTTTTTTTGAAATGGAGGGAGTATTAAGTAAGAAATATATTATTTACAAACTAAAATACCAAAATATTTATGATAATCATCATTAATGTCATATAAATTAAATTTCAAGTACGAATATATAATTTATAAGAAAAAATTGTATTTAAATGGTGCACATTCGTTATTTCATAACTTCACAAGGAAAAAACTACTAATATTTGTCTTTTTATATTCATGTTCTTTATAATTTTGCATACTTTTGTTTATAACAGCTAAATGAGATCTGAACATCAAATGTCAGTATATCTATATAACGACAGCTCTTTATAACAGTCTTGGAATTTTCGGACAAACACTATTATTACATGGAGGTTTGATTGTAACTTTAAGTACTTACAATTTTCACTAATATTAGTACTCCCTCCGTCCCAATTTATGTGATGTACTTTGAATTAGCATGGAGTTTAAGAAATAAAGGAAATTTTTTGAAATTTGTGGTCTAAAATGAGTTATAGATATTTGTGTAGTTGTAAATCATTTCATTAAGGGTAAAGTGGCTATTTTAAAATTAAATTGTTACCAAATATAGAAATATATCATTCTTTTTGGGATTGACTAAAAAGAAAAATGTATCATATAAATTGGGACAAAGGGAGTATTAGATATTAATCCACCACCACCTTACAATCCCCCAATGAACCCTTCTCTGTATCTTGTGGTGTCCACTTTAGGAAATTTTTGAAAAGCATGGCGGTGAGTAGAAGAAGTTGAAGCTAACCAAATACTGCAGGCATGTGGAGCCTACTCTTTTGCTTTCAACCAGCGGCGCCATTAGTCTTTACTTAGTTTCCAAGCTCACCCACCTCCCCCACCCAACCCCCTCACAAATTCTATATTCATTTATTACCCTTTGAAGCAAAATTCCAAAACCCAAATTTCTCTTTCATTTATCTCTATCCTTTTCCCCCTTATCTGCTCATCAAATTGGACACTCCCTGCTCTTTCTTTATTGTTATTGGATTGCCCATACCTACAATCCAATCATCTACACTATACAACAACACTATCTTCTTATTCAATATATAGTATAAAAGAAATATAGTATAATTTTAATTATTTATCTAATGAAGGGAGAATATGTACTAGAAGAGAAAAAAGATCTTTCTAGGAGTATTAACAAAAACACTATGTTTAGTAAACTTCATCATCATCATCCCCATCCTCATCAACAACAACAACAATCTCCTCAAAATTTCCAGCAAAATCTTTCACTTCATCAACATCAACCGCAGCAGCATCCAAATTTTCACCATACAGCGTTTCAACTGCCTCGCGAATGCCAGACATCAGAGGAAGCAGACAGTACTGTACATCGAATGAGTCCTACGGACATAAACGACCCCTTAAACCCACAACCAGTTAATACCATAGCGCCGCCGCAGCAGCAGCAGCCTTCCAACGCCGGCAACGACGGTGCTACTATTGAGGTTGTTCGTCGTCCCCGTGGCCGTCCACCTGGCTCCAAGAACAAGCCTAAACCGCCTGTTATCATTACACGTGATGCTGAACCTTCTATGAGTCCTTATATACTGGAAGTTCCATCTGGTGTTGATATTATCAGCTCTGTTACCAAGTTTTGTAGAAAACGGAATATAGGTCTTTGTGTTCTCAACGGTTCAGGTAGTCGAGTAATTTCATTTGAATGTTAATTAACTAAATATTTACAGATTAGTGACAAGGGAATATGGTTACGTTTGCAGGTACTATAACGAATGTTACTCTGCGTCAACCATCAACCACACCGGCTTCGACTGTTACGTTTCATGGCAGATTTGATATACTTTCCGTTTCAGCAACAATTGTTCAACCAAATGTGAATGTTCCGTCAAATAACGGGATAGCAAATGGGTTCACAATTTCATTAGCAGGTCCACAAGGTCAAGTTGTGGGTGGAGGTGTAGTTGGACCACTTGTAACAGCAGGAACTGTGTACTTAATAGCTGCTACTTTTAATGGTCCATCTTATCATAGGCTACCGGTGGAGGAGGAAATAGGGAGGAATTCTGGTGGTGGTAATGAGGGTGGCTCGCCGTCGCATCAGGAGGTTTCTGGTGGAGGAGATAGTGGACATCCACCGTCAACGACGGCGCCGGAATCTTGTGGGATGTCGATGTATAGTTGTCATTTGCCGTCGGATGTGATTTGGGCACCTACTGCTAGACAACCACAACCACCACCACATCCACCACCTTACTAAATTCTTGAAATGGTTCCGACCCTTCTTCGGACCCTCGGACATAGCAGAAACTTTGATGCACCGAGCTGTTTTTTGTTAGGTTGTTGGAATCTGTGCTCTCTTTTGCTGTCATATTTTCCTCACTAATCTGGGTTTTTTTGGGTTTTGGATTTTCATTGTTTCGTGTTTAGTTTATTTAGTTGACTTAAGTTTTTGGACCTTTTATGTTAATTAAAAAATGTACTACTGGATTAGCCCCTTTTTTGTTGTTTATTTAGTTAGTAGTGAGAGAGGAGAATGTTTTGTTACTAATTGTAGTAATTTAGTTAACATTTTACATTGATTTTTCATGTTTTCATTGATTTCTCTCATCTCTCAAACATTATTTTAGCATTTGGTTATATAATCATTGATAATGGCCAATGGACTTTATGGAAGTATGTAAAGACATTATCTACAAGAGTAACAAGCTAAGTAATTGTTTTTGCTAGACACAGACCTTACAATAAGCATGACGTGTATGCAGTTCTTATTCTTAACTTGTTAAGGGTGTAGGTAGAACAGAGACCTTTAACTATGGATTTGGATCAATAAAGTTATAAATCAGAGTGCAAATTTTTCAAAGATCAAAAGCAGCAAAAGCTTTTTTATTTTGGTCAAGAAACAGGTTCTTTCATCTTAGTTGAATTTTGGTCTCATTTTTTCCCCTTACTAATCACAATTGAAAATCAAACCAAAAACCCCAAGTTGCAAAAGAATGTGAAGTGGGAGCAAGTTGGCATGGGAGTTTTGCTTTGAAGTTTGGGAAGGAAGGTCATATCTGTCTGCATTAGTGCTGACAAATGATGACCTAAGGAGATGGAAATTTTTCCTTCTTTCATACTGGCATTTTGCTTTACAGTTTTCTGCAAAAATTGGCAGAATTAAAGTGGATGATGGACTTTTCCACCTTCACTCTAAAGGATTCTTCTGGTTTTTATAGCCAACAAGTCCTTTAGCTTTCTTTAGTTTATTTATTTATTTATTTATTTATTTATTTTGGTGGGGGGTTTGTGGTTGGGATAAATATGAAAAGGACTATACATTGGAATAACATGTGGCTAGGGTAATCCCACAGTAAGGTTTTTTTTTTGGTAGTACAGAGTACCATACATTGGAATTGTTGGAGAGGGGGGTTGGGAATTATGTGGGTTCTGATTCTTTGTGAATGTAAACACTTTGTTCAATATGATGAAATGAGAGTTTTCTTTTCTTTTTTTTGGCGAATTAAATTGACACCACTTAAACTTGTTCCCAACTTTTTCTAGACACGAATTGAAGTGTGATTCGATTGACCACTTAATGGCAGTTTGATAGATAAGAGTTTTACTGATATTAGTAATACATGAGTTTGTTAGGTAGAGTTTAGTTATTTATGTATATTAGTTATTCCATCTCAAATGTAGGATATTTTATGTATGATTTAATAGTTACATAATGCACCTCCAAATTAGCTACCAACAACCCTTTGAAGTCAATGATAAAACGTTTCTATTAGACATTTTCAACTCAATTTTTGAAAAACTTCGGGACATGTATTCAAGCATCAATAGCATAGATAAACTCCATGACTTTCCCTTTATTGGGCTGCTCCTCAAGCCTTCAAATGATACGGGTTGGTTCCAAGGCTTTATTCACCACTTAAAATATGTCATTTTCTTTTAATATACATTAATTTTAATAAGTCGTATTATCTTAAGTTTGTTCTAATTGAGATTGATGTGTGAAATTTTCTAAAATTTGAGTTAAAACTATCTAATAAAAATGATTTATCACATGTTCAGATATTTTGTTTAGAATTATCTTGTATTCAAGGTCTTCATTTTTTTCTTATAACCATCTATTATTTTGATATTCAATTAATTATTATGTACTCATTACGAAAACTTTTGTTTTTCGATTTTCTAGTCTGTATTCGATATTTATATAAGGATTCAATTAATTTAACATTTTCATAAGATTTATTAAAGAAGAAACTACTTATATCTAATAAGATTTTTAAATCAAACCAGCATGAAAAAATTATGTCCATCTAATTGTAATTGATGGGGAAAATTTTTCTTTCAAATTTTCACATCAAAGACTTTTTATGTTTGCTCATGACTATCTGATCAAACAACAGTAGTTTGGTTTGTCTTTTTCTTTTCTTGGGGATTCTTATCCCTTTTTTTTTCATTGAAAAGACAAAAAGGCAAGACAGAGGGGAAAAATAAAATTAAAGATGAGGTGATGATGAAGGCTTTTACTTCAAGTTTTTGCCTCTTTCCATTTTTGGTACAATTGGTTTTTGTTCTTCCTCACACTTCTTGCTATTTTTTTGATAATTTATGCATTGTAATTTGTATGTAAGGTTGAGACATTGCACTTTACACTTCATTTAAAAGTTAGAAGTTTTATTTGAATAGGTAATTTAAATTTTAAAACTTTTTTTTTTTTTTTATAAATATCAAAATTCACAATTTTGGAAAATTATAAAAATTACTCCAACCTTTTACAATTATTTCAAATGAGTGAATCATGATTTACAAATAATGGGTCGGAATATTCTAAGACATCACATTAATAAATTTCATATTTTATTTAAAAAAAAATGCTTATAACTACATGTTATTAAAATTGTTTAATACACACAATTAGTTTACTTATTCGATAAATTAATAATAATTTACCTAGTTGTTTTTGATATAATCTTCCACTTGGTAAATAGAATCTCTTCACGTTAAACATAAAAAAAAAATAAAAAAAATTAACAATATTTAAAATCATGAATCATTTTTTGCAAAATATAAACTTAGGAATCAAATTTTAAAAATTATAATCACAAAATTAGAATTGATATTCCACTTTCAAAAAAAATTGAGATTTATAATTGAAGTTAGAGGTTTTATTTAAATATCATAAATAAATGCTAATTTCAAATTATTCATTTTGTATTATATGTAAATGTTACTTCGGAAGTACTCTATCTTCCATTTTGTATGACATTTTGGACCCTTTAAAAAAGACTTTTTTATATATATTAAAAAAATTAAAATTAAACGTCAAATCAGTATCCGTGTGATAAATAAATTATATATGTGCCATAAGTTGATATTTCTACATCATTATAGTTTTTAGATATGCTGTAAACCTATTTCTTTTTATCTTCACCAAATATAAACATGTTTTTAACATGAAAATGCTATTTTTCCTTTTAGATCATAAGATGGTATATAAAAAATTCGCTTAAATAAATTAAGAATCCAAGGAATTAATGCTTATATATTGATGATTACAAAAAAAATAAAAAGATTAAAAAAAGAGAGGAGATTATCCATTGAAAAATATAATCCGGTCTTAAATATTTGTCCTTCAAATGTCCGGTCTTAACTTCTGTCCATCAAAGTGTGTGGCCTTAAATTGTTGTCCCACTAATTAAGTTCTAACATTTGCTAACTTGTGGTCAATTGAGCAGGTTCACTGTCTTAAAATGTCTTGAACGTCTGCCTTGTGGGCAAGAATTAGAACTTCTGTCTTATGGGCAAGAGTTAGAATGTCTACATCCATCCTCTAACTTTCGCCTATAAGGGAAATTTTTTTGTCAATTGTGCAGGTTCATTAGCTTGAAATATCATGAACGTCTGCCTTATGGGCAAGATTTAAAACTTCTGTCTTATGGACAACATATCTAAGTTTTAACTTTTACCTATAAGACAGAACTTCTGGTCAATTAAGTAGACACATTATCTTGAAATGTCATGAACGTTTGCCCTATGGGCAAGAGTTAAAACATCTATCTTATAAACAAAACTTATTAAGCAAAACAAAAAATTCAAGATCACGACTTATAGAGGTCAATTTTTATAAGGGACAAAATATCAAGACCAATTTATTTTAGGACTATTTCTAAACTTATTTTTCGTATCTTTCTATTTGATGTATAAAAAAAAGTCCTATAAAAATTTCTCGTGTGTTAGTTCTAAATTTCTTAGGGTTAAAATAAAAATGTCTTATAAAAAAGATATAAAATTAAAAATAACACTATAAAAGATAATAAAAGGATAGATTTCATTTATTAAAATATAGTATTATTTCTTATGAAATGTAGTTTCCTTTCCTCCAAAAACAAAAAAATGTTGCAAAATTCATGCTAGAAAAAGAATTCAGTATTCCTATTAAATTGAGGAATATCATTTATACTTCACCTTCACCTTCATCCTTAATAGAGTGTCGACTTCAAGTCCGTTCAAGTCCATATAAATGAAAAAGATCTTATTGAAAATACCATTCTTATATGTGCCATGTTATACGTGAATCCGAATTTGCATGCCTCTCTACATTATTATTTTTATAATTCAGTGTGGAATAACTTTTAAAATAAAAAAGAGTAATATATAAATTGGGATAAAGGGTACTAGTTAAAGGATTTGGACTTGCCTTTCCATACTTTTGGATTAATTTTGTTGGATGTTGGTACAATGTTAAATTTGCCACGATATTTGTTGTATTTAAGAAATGTCCAGAAATTCTAAATGCTTATATATTTATAGGAAAGGAAAGAATTGCCTAGATCTTCTTTTATCTAGAATCATATTTAGAACCATCTCATTTTAGTATAAATAACGATATCTTAGTCATTTGTATTCAAGTCAATTTTGTCATAATATCTTATTTCTCGTTGCATATAGTGTTCTCATCTTTAGTTGAATCCTTCAACTTTAATTAGAGATTTTTGGTTAGCAGAAAGTTTTCCTAATTTTGTTTTTGTTATGTTATTTTTTACATGGTATTAAAGCCGTAGCCATAGATTTTGGCTTTTGATTTTTTTTTCAAGATTGGATTAATGGTAGATTTAATTGGCTTGTTGAATGAATTTGAATGGTTGTGCTAATGGACTGGGGATAAAATTGTTAAACAAGTCCAACTGTAAGGTATGAAAGATATGTATGGAGTTACACCTTGTTGGCAAAGATTTGCGAGAGGTTGTCAGTGAAAGTAACACAAGTCATCTTATCAATAAATTAGAAAATAACAACGCTTGTAAGAAGTGAAAGCAGGTTATGTTAAGGTGGAAATTATCCTAAAGAGGTTCAGCATGCACAATTTAATTGGTCGTATTATAAGACGCACATCACCTCATGAGATATAGAGGACCTTCGATTAGTTGTTCAACAAGAAGAATGAAGTCGGCTACATATATTGAAGAATGAATAGGCTAACGCCAATACTCTAGGCAATCTTTCTATTGCCATGTATTTTTTGAAGATTAGCATCTTATGTTTTGAGAACTCCTTATTGCATTCGAACGAAACTATCTCTTAATCACAAATGAGAGAATTTATCCGTAGTTTAAAGTATGAATATATTCCATTTGTTACATCCGTTCAAATGTGGCTCAACGCACATTTTTGGAGAAATTTGAGAATTTGTTATTTTCACATGAGCTACTAGCTTATGTATCTATCAAAGGAGAAGGAAATGCCAAGAGGATGTTTAAATTAAAAAAAGCAAAAGCACTCACCATTACAAAGTAGTTTCAGAAAAGAAGGAAGAATCTTCTTGTTGGGAAAGGCAAGGGCACTAACAAGTGCACGATAAGATAGTAGTGGAAGAATATCCAAGTCTAAACTTTTCCTTTCAATTTGAATCAAGAGAAAACAAATAAATTCAAGCACAGTGGTAATGGCGCAGCAAACACATCAATCAAAATAGATAAGACAAGACAAATAAAACAATTCACACGAGGCATCAAGATTTACGTGGAAAACCCTTCAGTGAGAAGAGTAAAAAACCACGGGACCAAAACTTCCACTATAATCACCAAGAGTTACAATAATGTTCTCCAAAATGTCCACCAAAGAAGTGTCAAACAACGAGCAACAATATATAAAGCACAACACTAAAAACTAGAGGCATAAAGAAGCAAAAACATCGAAAACGCAGCTACTGTTTACGGATGAAAAACAGAAGCTACAGGCCACCAAATCCAATTCCGTCAGTTCTTAACCAAAGATTGAGATGATAGGAACAAGCTATCCAAAAATCAGCTCAATCGGAAAAGAAATGAAGAGGGAATCGCAATTTGAAGTTGACTGCTAGGGCTGAAATTTTGGACGAAAATCTGCACACACTCTCTCTTTTGTGGCTGTTGAAACTCTGCCCCATAGAATTGGGCCTATGAGCAAAGTAGGTTGATCCAAATTGGACTTTATTTATCCACGTAGGAAGGAAAAAAGACCAATAACCCCACACTTTTAACAATTATAACAAGAAGTCTCTGACATGCTATTAAAATAGCAAAATTGAACACCTAAAAAGATATTGTCGAGCAAAATGAAGTAATATGACTAAACTGAGAAAGCTTCTGAAGAAGAAGAAGAAGAAGATTGTGAAGGTGCTTCACAGCTGACATTCGAGCCGTATATTCCATGGCTTTTATCAATTTTGAAAGGGATTAGATCATGAATTCAGGAAGGGCCGACCAAAAGCTAAGGGTCTATTGTACGCATCCTTACCTTGCATTTCTGCGGCTGTTTTCAAGACTTGAACTCATGGCAACAACTTGACCCGTTACTCCAAGGCTCCCCTTCTACAAAGATAAAAAAAATTTCAGTGCGTATTCATGTTTGTTTGCAGACCAAATCGATAACAGAAAATCTTCAACATTAGAAGAAGCAAGAGGAGTCTGAAACATATTATTGACAAAGGTGGTATGTCCCAAGGTGATATATGCATGGTGACAAAGACACCAATAGAACATAAAATAGGCTTTCCATATGCCCAAAAATATCTTGGAGAGAAGTATTCAAATTGTATCTATTGACATGCACAATGAAGTGTTTGGTGAGATCTCATGGCCTGGTATATTTATACAGTCCTCATGTTGCTTCTCTTACTCTCTACAAGGAGTCTCTTTGCCTACTAGTTCATGGCTACGGTAATTAAGAGCGTCCTTCCATTGATATATGGCTGATGAACGGCGAAAAACTGTGGATTAAAGTTCAGAATGTGGTGCCAACACCTATTGTTTATCATTACCCTCGTGGTCATGAGATTTGTGATCATGATAAGCTTATTCTTGCACATAATGGTCACGATATACTACTCTATGACTAAAACAAGTGGATTTAGTCTTCTTTATGTAGGAAAAGAGAGAAGTCACATGTGGACTACAAGTTACAGGGAAAGCCTATTTTCCATCAAAAGGAAAAATGTGTCTCACGAGCAAGACGACATACTGGATCTCGTTCAAGAATATTATGAAGACAAATAACGGTGATATGAGGTGATTAAGGTGTCGTGCTTTGCTAGGTGCAACTATGGGAGGAAGTCTGCTATTAGGTGAAACAGAGTTTAATAGAACTTTGTCATTCAGTTCATCTTTGATTGAGTATTGAGATAATGTGTACTCTCAAATCTCTTGAAAATAAAGATAGATAATTGTTTGTTTACTTGAAAGTCTTCTTCGTTTATATTTACTAAGCATCGAAGTCTTAAATCACATTGCAAATACGGGTAATCAGCTGCCCTAAAAGTGAATATATGTGAATATCATCCTATATGCAAAGTCTACAGAACTTTAAGGATTTATAGCAAGTGTGAAAGCCATGTATCAGTAGATGCCTCACCTCGACTTTCATACGAAAAAGAACGACACTGTCATTTTCACAGTGGCAACTAGAAACTACAAACATGTTTGGCGTATCAACTGGCTTTATTTATGTTTCAAGTTTTTCCTTAGGATTGAGTTCAGCTGATCTAAAAGAGGAATGTTGATGAATCAGAGAAGATACGCTCTTGAGCTTATCTCTGAGGTTGGCCTAGCAAGGGTTAAAATACGAAGTTAACCACTTGTTGATCATGATGAAGGTGGTTAAGCAGAGCTTTTCGCAGACATACGTCAGTACCTAAGGCTGATTGAGAAGATGTTGTACCTAACAATTACTAGGCCAGACATAGCTCATACAGTACAGACCTTGAGTTAGTTCTTGCAGAAGCCTAAGGTGCAGCCTTGGGATACTACCACGAGGGTGATCAAGTATATGAAAAACCAAACTGGTTTGGGATTGTTTGATGTCCTCTGACGAGTATAAAGCTAACAGACAGGGTACTCTGAAGCAAAATATAGAAGCTTAGCTTCATTAACAACTGAACAAGTTTGGCTTACCTATTTGTTCAAAGAATAGGACTTGAAGATTGAAGGGCCAGTTATCTTCTGTGATAGCAAGACAACTATTTTGTCTATTCAGATTGTTGCTAACCCTATGTTTCACGAGCGAACAAAACACATCGAGATCGATTGTCATTGCATTAGAGAAAAAGTGAGTCAAGTACTTAACCCAGACTCACTAAATCAACATTGAAGATCAACAGGCAGATCTTCGAACTAAACTTCGAGTTAGTACTCCTCGTTTGAGTATTGAGGATACAAGAGTGTTTCAGTTACGCCATGTAATTAGTTAGGTTAAAAGTTACTCCCTCCGTTTACTTTTACTTGTCCACTATTCGAAAAATTGATTTCCACTTTTACTTATCACTTTTAATGTATCAAAAAAAAAAAAAATTAACTTTTTTCTATGTTTTACCTTTAACATTGATTAGTTATTCTCCAAATCATTTTCTAAGAACTAATAATGAACATCAATTAATAGGGATAGCTTTGTAAAATAGGCATGTGATCATTGTTTTCTTAATGTATATACCAAGTCTAAATGTTACTCCCTCCATTCCTTTTTATTTACTACATTTAGGTTGTGCTTATATTCCTAAATACTTGCTCCTTTAATCTTTTAAGAATAATTTGAACAAAATCTTCCTATTATGTCCTTATTCAAATTACAAAGATCATTAATTAATCGTTATTTTCAATGTATTTAATTAATCCATGCCTACTTGATTCTGTGACTATAATTAATACTCCTTTCAAGTGTAAACTCCTCACATTCTAAATAGAGTTGTGAACGTGAATTGAATGTGATTTTAGAAAGTTTTGGGTTTTTTTCCATAAATGTCACATTCAAGTCTCTCTTCATTTTAAATGTAATCATTGTTGATTTGGAAAGAGGTATAAAATTTAATTAGGGGTATATTGATAAAATTTTATAGGAATAAAGGATTTATTAAGGGGTGTGCCCAATCCAAATGGAGCAAGTAAAAAGGAATGGAGGGAGTAATTACTTTAACAGCTTATAAGTTAAGTGCATGAGAGTTGTAGTTGTTACACATATATCAAATTGCAAGGTGATGCATAAAATTTTATGAAATACTTATTTGTGTTAAGAAATTAATGCTATGAGATATGAACATCATTAAAAATTTAATCCTTACGTAAATAGGTAATGAGTCCAGTACCCTAAACCTTAAAATTAGTACAGCGCCCTATAGTATCCCACACCGGCAGAAAAATGAGAAATATTTTCTTTAAATAAAGTTTTAACAACATCCAACTTAATATATTGCAAACAAATGGCTAACATCTTATTAATAAATGGCATCTATAATGTACAATTCATTGTGTGCAAGCTGTGTGAATGGAGTTTATTATTGGTGTACAAGTAGTGGTCACAGATAACACATGAATTTACACATAAAATTCACCAAATTACAGAAGATAACACAGGCGATGCATTGGCTCTCATTCAACAATATTTTAAAGTCAAATAACTGTGGTGATTAAGATAACGTTCTTTGCTAGGTGCAAATACGGCTTGCTATTAGGAAAAAACGAATATATATGGTGGTAAACCGAGTTTAATAGGACTTTGTCATTCAAATTGATTTTTGATTGAGAGTATAGAGATAATGTGCACTCTCAAATTTGTTAAGATAGATATTATTTGTTTACTAGTAAATCTTTTTTGCAGTCTGTCATTTTGTTAAATCGACACTATTTTTAAATCAGTTCAAGAACGCAGGAAATCAACGGCCCTAAAAGTGAATGTATATGAAAATCATCATATATGTAAAGTCTAATAGAGCTTTAACGATTTATAGGAAGTGTGAAAGCTAACCTTAGCTCTTCTCAGGAAAAGCAAAAGCAAGAATTGAAAGGAAAATAATAAATTTCTCAAGAAGTTGGTCAATCAACTGGTTAGATTAATGTTTCAATTTGTGCATGATTGGACCAATAACTTAGTCATCGGTTCCCCACTTATGTTTCATTCAAGTGTGATCGCAGTAACAATTTCATAAAGTACCATAGCCCATGATAGTCATCAATATCATCAATTACTGACTACTGCCAAGTTATAAAATTCAACAACTTCCTATGCTGGCATAACATAATCTCATAACTCATTTAATCCCACTTCCTTACAATCCTACTGCTATCTGTCTCAATCCACTACCTTTGACCGACTTAAAATCCAATCCCACAGCCAGAAGAACCAACAGAAATACGGGGGTAGGAGTTTTTCAGCACAAAGGGTTATGTTGCACAATTTTCAAATTGAGAATCACGAGAAAACCCTTTGTTTTTCCCTCATTATCTAGACAATCTAGTACAAACATTTGAAAGCCCAAAAACAGAGTCAGCAAAGACAGATTAGAACTCAAGATCCTTAACGGGAATGGGCCAAAGATGTTCTGGAAGATGTGAAAAAGAGAGAAGAAAGAGACCGAGGGAGACAATGCTGGAAGAGGTCTTGATAGCCATCATATACGAGCAACATAGGAATTGGCCTGAGTCACATATCTCACCCACCGATAAGGATTATATGTCTTTGACTTCTTTGCGATTTGTAAATACTTCACCTGCAGGAAACAACCAGAAATCAGGTTAGAGATATATAAACAATATCCACAACGCCCAATCCGTAACTTGTGGAGAAGAGAAAATATGCACCAGTAGTTTATTTATTTATGTGTTTTTACTAGATGTGCAGCTATCTGCCTCATGTTTGGAACTTCTAAAAGTTTGGGTTCATTATTGGGTTGAGCTGAGCTGACACGGTTTAACTCATTACATTAGACACGAAATATGTCCCTCATTGGCTCATTCTCTGTCCCAAACCATTCTCTTCCCCTTTAGACAAGCCGTCCACTATCACAAAGGACAGAGCCTGATGAAAAATCTCGATCACCGCCTCTCTTGAACAAACCTTATTTGATGTGACTACTTCCACATCTGCTCAAGGGATGAGGTAGCAAAATTGATAAAAACAACTAGTTTGAAGAAATTTTGGTGCAGCTCCGCCTCTGTGGTCTCTCAGTTGGCTGTTGTCCAAAAGGATCTCCTTCTAACAATTACTTGTCCAGAAAAATTATGAATTGCTTTTAATGTAATCTTTACTAGAACGCAGGAGGAGAGAAAAAGATCAAACGGAGAGTCTTTGGGGAACCAAAACCAAATTCGAGTATGTAATGAACAAACAAATTTTAACACTCCTACTAGGTGAGATGCCTTTTTCTTGTTCTTAGGAGTTAGGACTAGGAATCTAACTTCACAACTGTTTACCTGAAGCCTTGAAGGATTATACATTGGGATCGTGAAAGTCATGCTCACTGGTCCAGCTTCCTTGGTGATATTTCCTGTATTAGGGACGAAGCAGAATAGGAATAACCAAGTCATGTTGTATCTAAGGTAACAAAACTGCAGGTACATTGCTGGGATAATAAGTGAGATTGATATATTTCTTCTTCATACCATGTGATTCTTGTGAAAATGTTAGCTTGGCACGTAATGTATGATCTGATCCACCGAGAACCTGTTTCAAATTGCAGATCAGTAATTATTTAAAGAAGTCTTAGATAACAAGTCTACCTAGAATAGGAAAGAAAAATCGCTTGAAAACAAGATGGATATATTACCTTCTTTAAACTCCACTCAAGCCTCTTATTGGATTCCTTAAAATCAGTTGTTTGACCAACTGCTCCAGGTTCCAACTCAAAGCTTACTCTACAAATTCATTGAGAATAGACAAAATCATTTACCACTTTGACGTACCTTCAACATAATAAATACTCCAAAGATATGAACATTTCGAATATTAACACCACAAAACTAAATAGTTTGACAAGATTTTAAGAACTGAAGTAACACGACATAGTTCTCAGGTTTTCAGCTGTTAATATCACGCCCTAGCTGCCAACCATGCGAAGCACACCTGCTGGGCACTCGGGACCTATATACGGTATGGGAAGACCAATTCCTCTCTTCCTAGCTATTTGTGGTAGTAAGACTTTTTTTTTGACTGTGTACTTGTTTTTGTGAGCTTAACTGATCTATCCTTGCAATGCTTGCATCTCCTTGATGCCTTTAAATGAATCTACTTACTTCATCCAAAAAAAAAAAAGGACTTGACTGTGTATAAGCCATCTTCTCTTACGGGTTTTCTAAAGGTGCAGCGTATCATACAGTATCATGTGTGCTCATAAAGTAGCTCCAACAAGTTCTGGAACTCGTTTATTTCCAAATCCTGAATTTTTTTTCAAAACCTAAAATCCCAAAGAACCACTTTCTTGTATCCTGTGAATTGTTGAATAGTCAAGCTAGCAAATATTACAACAACATACCCAATGTATTCCCACCAGGTAGGGTCTGGGGAGGGTAAAGTGTACGCAGTCCATACCACTACCTCAGATGAAGTAGAGAGACTGTTTCCGATAGACCCCCGGCTTAGAACAGATAACAATCAAACAAAAGTCATAGAAACAAACAAGAAGAAGAGATAACACATCACTCTATACGGGAATTGGCAAGACACCCACAAAGTAGCACTATAGACTATTTATTCAGGGTTACAAACATCTCCAAAACAACACTAACAAGAACATGCCCAAGAAACAACAGGCACTGATACACATAAACATTCCTTCCTACACAATATGGACTCCTTCCTACCCCCTAACCCTCTACCCTAATACTCGACCTCCACATTTTCCTATCAAGGGTCATGTCTTCTGTAAGTTGTAACTGCGTCATGTCATGCCTAATTACCTCCATCCAATATTTCTTCGGCCTACCTCTACCCCGCCTCAAACCATCCACATCCAACCTTTGACACCTCCGTACTGGAGCATCCGTGCACCTCCTCGTCACATGCCCGAACCAACGCAACCTCACCTCCCGCATCTTATCCTCCACGGAAGTCACTCCCAACTTTTCTTGAATAATCTCGTTTCTAACCCTATCCTTCCTGGTAAGTCATTGGCTTTGCTTGGATATATGAAAATTGTAAAATTCTCATCATCTATGCACTATCACGTGAAAGTGCTGATGGAAATCTCAATGTACCAAGTATATACTTTGAGAACAATACCTTCTATGCAATTGAAGAGCTCGGAAGAGTACGCACAGGGGAAAAATACAAGGTATTTCTCCCAGTTTTGGGTGGTGGATGTTGAAAGTATTATAGTTATTATTGAAAAAGCATGTATTTATGGACTCACATATTTGAACCCCTACGCCCCCCACCCCCCATCCCACCCAAAAAAAAAACAAAAAAAAAACCTTGGCTCATTTGAGGGTTCCTATCGAGGGTCTGAAATTCTTAAGGAAAATGGTGGATTACTCTTGCAGAACTCTTAAGTAAAATGTTAAGTGATAACTCACATTTGTTAAACAAGTATTATGTCAACGGATTTATATGTTCATCCAGCTCACCGAGAACATGACCTTTGATAGGAGGGGGTGGAGGTCAAGGATTAGGGTAGAAGGCTTCAAACGAATTTCGTTCCCTTTGCAGAGCGTACTATTCTTATTTTTAGATTTCTATCACTACCTGTTGTTTCTTTAGCCTTGGTATCTTATTATCTTGTTGTTGCTATTGCCTCTTTTTCACTGTTCGTTCAGCTGAGGGTCTATCAGAAACAGCCTCTCTACCTTCTCAAAAGTAGGGTAAGGTTTACGTACACTCTATCCTCCTCAAAGCCCACCTGTGGGATTACACAGGGTTTGCTGCTATTTATGTGCTCATCCACTCTTGATGCAGTTCTTTTTGGAGCAGCAATTGTTACATACAATCTTTGGGTTCTTTGATCATGGCAATCTGTATTGCTCAAATACGTATGACACTACAAAGAGACACATAACTCTACATGTATGTCTTGAGAGATTGCATGCTCAACTGATCTTAACATTGTCATACAACCCTCACAATTATGATTGAAAACAAGCCAAGATTACTCATCAGTAATAGTAAATCATACTCGTGGGGTTTGTAAAACTATATTAAGATTAGTTGGATATGCAATCTCAAGATAGACCTATAAATTCACGTGTCTCCTCAAAACATATATATAGTTGAGTAATATGGATTGCCATGACAAGGACCCAAACCGTTATAAATGACAATTATTCCTTCGAGAAGCCCCGCATCAAGATAAGATGGGTAGATAGATCTTTGTCATGGTACTTGTTTAACAATGTGAGTTATCACCTAGTATTTCCCTTAAGAGTTTCACATGAGTTTTCCATCTTTTCCTCAATAAGTACTGAGTACTGACTTCTCAATAGAAGCTCTCAAATACCAAGCTAGTTTTTTTGTTTGCAAATATATAAGTCTAAGAATAACTACATTTTCAACATCAACTATAATATTTTCAATATTTGTCGCCCAATAATGAGGAAGAATGGCCCATTGTGCATATTGTTCTTCTCAGCACTTCAATTAGTAACATATAAAATTTTGTTTTGAAAGTATGCACTTGGATTTTTGTTGAGATATTCATTTGTGCTCTTTATGCGATAGTGCATAGCTAATGGAAATTATCTATGCATAGAAAGTCCAGTAACTTGGTATCTTCGGTGGAATGACCCGACAATCTTGATTTATTTTCAATATTTTAATTTTTGGTTCTTGAAATTCTCTTCTTTCATTCTTGCTCAACTTTTTCTTAGCTTGTCTGCTGTGGAATTTGCAATAGGTCACCTATATATTAGAACGCAATGAACATCGCAAGATAAATTTAAGAGTTGGAAAAAACTTCATCAACCATAAAAGATTGAAAAGAATAGGAGTTGTTTGTATCTGTTACCTAATGCTACTATTCAAATAGCTAAAAGAGAGGTTCAGTATCACATCAGAACCAAATTGCTTCTTAATAAATAAATAGATGTTCATTTTCTCACTCTCACACAAACAGGCAATAACCCACACAGAAAGTTTCACCTACTTTTCTCCCTCAAACAAGCAAGATTAGTTAGAAAGTACCAGAATGCCGAGTAACCTAGTTGATGATGAGAATACCACAAAAAATGCCAGGAAAAGCAAAAACTAAAATTCATGAAGATACTCTGGAGCAGAGTAAAAGAAAACACTACCTGCTTGTATATGTAGGCAGCGGCATTTGTACCAAGATTGTATTTGCAGTAATGTCCGAAGGAAATTCAGCACGGATCTTCAAGATGACTTCAGCCTAATAGAGGAAAAGAAGTCCGAGTTATCTACATATTTTTAAAACTACAAAATAAAAAGAAAAAGAAGTTACAAAAAGCGTGTACCATCACTCTGTTCTTTGACACAACAAACATGCAGACAACTACTATTTTAGTTTCTCAAATGGGAAGTAAACAGTGTCTACCTTAAGTGATCCAGCTTCTTCAATCAAAGTATTAATACGAAAGGGAGGCTTGAATTCCTGGGTTATCCTGTAATTCATGACAGGAAATTCACCATCCGGGGGAACCTAATAAAACAATATGATTTGCATCAGATATCACAGGGAAACAATCTTTTTTTGAATGGCATCACAGGGAAACAATCTTTCAAGAGATAGATCACAAAAACATAATAAATATATGAATGACATGCTTTTTCTAACATCACTCACCAGAGTCAAGGTCCTGTCCATATCAAAACTATCAAGGTGCACAGATTCATGGAAATTGCAATCATCCAGTATTACTGCTCCAGACCCAGCCGAACCTCCATAATCTGTTAGAACATATGTGATGCCATCACTTCTTATGCCGTACCAAATGCACCACATGGAGAAGTGGAATACCAGAAAACGGATGCAATTCAGAGGCAATAAAACTCTCACATTGCAAGACAATTAACATGTGATCAGTTTTTTGTTGTTGTTTTTTTAAAAAAAAAAAGATAATTAACATGTGGTGAATCATCATTAAGCCGAGAAATGCAGGAGTCCATTAGTGACTAGATTACCATAAACTGATCTCCCACCGGCCCTTCCGATGCTCAGATCCTCATTGAGAGCTAATCTAATTTCTGGATTACCAGTAAGATAGCTCTTCATTTGAATGGTCCCATCAATTTCAGAAGTCAATATATATCCCTGTATTTGTCATAATGATAAGATATATATACTAAAAGAAAAGATAGGGCAGAAGAAACCACACATTTTACAACTATAATGAATGTATTTAATTGGAATAGTACTTAACAAAAAATAACTTACTACAATCGAATGAGATTAAACCATTTAAATTATTCATGTCAGGAAAAGAATATATTTGAGTGCCTGAGAGATGTTTGATTCACAAAAGTAAAAATTTAGCCATCTCTAATAATATCTTCTCATAGGAAAACAATATCAAAAGGCATAAAGAGGCATGCCTCACTCAAGACAATCTTATGAGAAGAAGATTCCAACTGGTCAATAGGTGTTACATGTGTGAGTCAACATCAGAAAGCATCAGCCACCTTATGCTTCACTGCCCTTTTGCAACACACTTTTGGAACATGTTTCTAGCGCTTTTTGGTATAAACTGGTCTATGCCCTTCAATATCAGAGATGCTTACACTAGTTGGAGCTCTATGAAAGTTAGAAAATCCATCAGAAAAATCTGGCTCATGACCCCAGCATGTATTTTTGGTGTATTTGGAATGAACGAAACAGGAGATATTTTGATGGAGTTTCAACTCCAATTTGTAAGCTTAAGGCTAGTTGTTTGGTTAACCTTTATATCTGGGCTAACTTTTCCCATGTAAATAAGTTAGATCACTTGGATTTTGTCAGCTCCTTCGCTCTATAAGTTTTTTTGTTATTACTGAGCTGACAAATCCCCCCTTTTGTATCTTTGCATCTACTGGATGCCTTAATGAAATCTCACTTACTTCATCAAAAAAATCAAAAGGCATAAAGAGGTTTTGGTTCAACCACTCAACATTTGTTTTATTGTTTTTTGAAAATATTCTTTCTGTGCATTTAATAGTTTCACTTTTGATGTAGCAAATCAAGACATACTTTATCATCCCAGCATATTGCTGCAACAGGAAAGTAAGACAATCAAAATTTCAGAATCAAAGCAGAAAACTCACACTTGAGCTGAAAGTAATGCTTATTTTTTCAATTATATCCACGAAAATTTCCTCCCTCTTTCTTCCCCCAGGTTCATTTGCCACAACAGATTTAGTAATTGCTGTCCCTGGCATTCTTTTGGTTCCTTGCTGCATTTACAAAGTCAGTGTCATAAACAAAGGTACAACTGTAAATCAAACGAAAATGAAGAAAATTAAGATCCGGTCTGGTTCTTTAAAAGCAACACTTCCAAGTTAACATAAAGTACCATGAACATGGCAGCAGGACCAAGGGGTGGCAAGCGACCAGCATCAATCATAATTGGCTCATTAAATATGTAAGACTTTAAGATTTCTGTCGACGTCGTTTGCACATAACCAAAATCCTGTCAAAGGAAGGAGAACACAAAGAAAAACTAAGAATACAATCTCAACTTCATAAAGATGATCTAGATAACTCAGAATTTTCTGTGAGTGCATAATAATTAAAATCAACGGAAAATTAAGTTTAAGGTTGTTCGAGAGATAAATGCCTAAAGGGGCAAATCAAACCCTGCAGAGTACCCAAAATAAAATTAAAAATCAGTTAAAGGGAACTATAACTTTCATTGTTTCAGAAACCAGTCATATATGTCATATTTGCACAAGTTTATTGTGGCAATATGTAAAATATAGAGTGAATTTACCGCCAAACTACAAAATCTGACAATATTTCAAAGGGTTTAGGTACAAATATATGATTGTTGTAGATAGAATTACAAAGTTAAGAAAAATCTATGACAATACAGTATGAATTTGAGGATGAACTGTATAATAGTTATTGTGGTGCTATGATAATATTTTGAAACCCAAGATTGTTGCAGATAGAATTATTTTTTATGAAGTGTTTTAGATAGATTAATGAAGTAGTTCTTAATTCGTTCAATCTTCACTTTTCAAGAAAAATAAATTGAATTAATTCGCATCAATTTTAAAACTCAAATTGTTCCTGATAAATGGCAGAAGGTGTATTCCTTGCAGACTATCCGAGAGACTATACATGATCATGAAAATATGTATAAGGCATTTGGCTTACCACCACTTCATCAAGAAGCTCATACACCAGCACAAAATTTTTCCGCAATGAGTCTTCATTTAAAACACCGAGGTAATCTTTGATTACACGTGAAATCCTCTGGAGAAGCTCCAATACGAGAGAAGGCGACAAATTTGTCCTGGATGTCGCGACAAAAAGCAGACCAACTACCTTCACATGGAAGTAGTTCACACCATCCACATTCTGCAAGAAAAAAGAAGAAGAAAAGAACACTATTAGCACCTCTTTCCATAGTTGCAGTTTGCAAAACTGAATGCTTTATGTAGATTGAATATGCTAATAAACAAAACAATGATCACTGGCAGCTCCCATTTAACAATTATCTGTCAGTTGAAAACTTGTCAAGCTGGCATATGTGGGAAGCCTTGAATTGATCAACTCTGTACTCGTGCGTATAAAAGTAAAGTGCTGCAAGCTATTAGTGACCTTAGACATACAGGTGAAAAAATCGAAAAGGGGCAAATACTCATGACAGATTAATGGAAAGCCTGACGTGCTAGAGAGTGGGCTTTAGAACGGTTTATTGAGAACTTCCCTTCACTCGTCTTACTACTTTTGAACTGTTCAACGTGCACCTGGAGTTGAATGTCTTTCAACAATGATATGTAGGTAGACTGATCAATGAAGCTCCTCCTTAAAAAGTCTTAAGAGGGAATTCTTCTATTTATTAAGATGAAGGGAGATGAATAAGATGCTACGACCCTCTGGTATTTGGAGATTTCTTTCGGTGACATGGAAGTGGTGGTAAGTTTCCAAGTTTTCAACAAAAAATATATATGGAAATTTCATCTAATTACACAAGAAAAGAATACCTACAAATACGGGAGGTGCTTCCTCTCCGCCATCTTCTTTCCAAAACTTTACTTTCCGGAAGAAGATCTCTGCACTTCCTTTTGGTACATCACCCCGATCTGTTTTCATGTAAATGTTAAAGAAAAATCTTCAGATTCAGCCTCATTTATATTGCAGAGGAGCCAAAAAAAAAAGGACAGTGATACCAAAAGAAAGGGTGGATGATCCACGTGAATCATTCATCTCAATGAAAATGAAAATAAAGAAAGAACTGCTGTGTGCAGTTATCGTAGTTACAGAATACCACTTCCTTGTTTCGATACCCTTACTTTCCTTTAGAAAAGAAGGTAACTGCTGGTTCACTGTTTCATAGTTTTTTCACAAGCACTAACACAGTAAAGCCTTGCTCAACAGGCAGTGGTTACCTTCACAACAATGGAGACCCGAGAATAATAAAATAATCAAACACCCATCATACACTTTGGAACATTTAAACTCCCTTCCTTTCAAACTCCCCCACCCCAACTCCACTCCTAACAAAGATATTATTCAGAATACAGCTACAAATAAACCCGACTTATAAATGAAACCTGACATCTTAAGCTCAAAGTACAACAATATACCCAGTATAATCCCACAAGTGTAGTGTACGCAGACCTTACCCCTTCCTCGTAGAGATAGAGAGGTTGTTTCCGATAGAACGTCAGCTTAAATAAAGCCTGATATCTTAAGCTCAAAGTAAGGCGAAGATATTAATCAGAGACTTAATTTGCAAATGTCTCATAATTTGACAAATATAACTCAACTTGGTTAAGCTCAATTTCAATTGAAACTGCCAAATTATCCACTATATAGCACTTTATGAACCTAAATTCACAATTATCCAATCAATCCATAAGATATAAGCCTTAAATAAAACGTAATGACATCGGATTTAACAGTCCAGAACTCTAAAAACCAAAACAACAGCTAATATTCCACAAAAAATTACCAAAATTAAAAATTAAAAAAAAGCTGAGCGATCAACTAATTTAAGCTCGTCAGCTACAAATTCGATTAGCCATAACCTATAGTAGTACAAATTCTAACACATCCGACTGTTCCAAAGTCGTATACTCCAGATCAGCACACTGAAACTCGATTCACACGCGCAACAATCCAGAATATACTAAGCCATAGAGAAAATTTAATGACATAGGATTTGACAGTCCATAACTCTACAAAAAAAGAAGCTAAAAATCCATAAATATTACCCAAAAAAATAAATTAAAAATCAGAACTATCAAATTCAATTAGCTATCTATAGGACAAATTCGATCACATCCAACAGTTCCAAAGTTGTATACTCCAGATCAGCAAACAGTTCAGAACTCAAAAAAACCAAAAGAACAGCTAACATTCCATAAAACTTACTCAAGGTGCGCGAAAGCTGGACCGGACACCGTGATTATAAAAAAAAATAAAAAATAAAAATTACCAAAATCAATTAATTTAAGCTCGTTGGCTACAAATTCGATTAGGCATAGCCTATATAGGAAAAATTGTTTCACAATCCAAAAGCACCAAAGTTGTATACTCCAGATCAGTAAAATGAAACTTGATTCAGGTACTCAGCAGGTAAAAATGAAGTAGAATTTCAATGTATAACGCTCGGAATTGGAGCGAAAATCACAAACAGAATGAGATCTAAAAGAACAAATGGAATAAAGAAAAAGGAAAACTGACAGTCGCGGAAGACGATGCTATCGCCTCTCTGAGAAAGCACAAAGAACTGAGAGATCATTTTTTGAGACAACAATGATTTCTTTGAGTTTCCTATTGAGCTTGATATAGTTTTGTTGAGTTTTTCTGTTGATTTATTTCCACGTTTTACCCCTGTGATATGATATTTACTTCAAATTTCTATATAATTTTTTTAGGTGTTAGAGTGAAAATATTATTATAAATAACATGTAATATCAATTTCATAAAAAAAAAACATAATTATTATAATGAAATTGACATTATTATAGAGAAAATGTAAATGTAACTTGAATTTGCTAGTTTGACAAATGGTAAGGAACAGAGCAAAAGTTTGAGACTAACTTTACCAAAAATTATCACGATGATTGGCATGAGTACACAATACACTGAGTAATTAACAAGACTACTTACTATATGATTCGATGATACCTTGTTAGTTGTTTCGACATATGCTATGCAATATTGAAATTTTTCTAGTTCATTATTGTATGTATTTGATCATCTAATATTTATATTGAGATATTCTTTAGGTCTTTGGTCAAAATAATTATGAGAACAGAATAAATTGTATGTCGTTTTTATTGTTAACATGGAGTCTCGTAACGTATCATTCAATATTATAATTATTTGTAATTAAAATAATTATTTTTTGTATATTTAATTTTAAAGCAAAATAATGAATACAATATAAAAACTACAATAGACAAAATATAATACAACTTTGTATGAAAATTGATATAATTACCTTCTAAAAAGACATTTTCTTTTTATATGTTGTCATTCCCTTAACCTTTTTCTCCACTTCATGCTTTCCTTTCTACTAGATAAATCATGCACTTGAACCGAGGGTCTTTCAAAAACAATCTCTTAACCCTCACGATGTAGGAATAATTTTATGTACATTTTATAACTATCTTCAGACCTCACTTGCTGCATATTGTCATCAAGGGGAATTGAAGAACTAAAACTCTACTTTTGTTTTGCATAGTTACCAAGATGTTGCATTACCTTAGATGATGTGAGTACAAGCATAACTAACATCTGGCAATAAAATAAAGAAATAAACTCCAACAAACCTTGTTTAACATTCAAATCACATATTTCCATAAAATATTAACTAAAGACTCAAGTGTATATACATAATATACACCTACTAGTATACTAGTAATAGCCAACTTAGCTATTCACTCCTTGTTGAAGCCCATTTACCAGCCTCCAAATCCAGTCCAACAAAAGAAGCCCATTTATCATCACCCAAACCTTCGGCCCAACATCATAGAACTTCCCAAGCCCAAAGCCCTATTTTCCACAACAGCCTTTAAAGCCCGTTTAAGTTGTCCTACATCTTTTTCTCCTCCATTTGCCTTAGCCAACACCACCACCATCTCCGCCTTGGTCCGGCCCCCGACCGTCGCCATCTCCGCCTTAATCACCCTCCCTTGAACCGATCGAATCGCAGACGATAAGTCACGGTTCAGACCCGGTCTGTCCTCACAACAAACCGTAGTTTTAACGGTTCGTTCTTCATTGTCACAATAATTTACAATAACTACATCATTTTCACTAGGTATAAATAAAGATGACAACTCGAGTTGTTGAGCAATATTCTTCCTTAGTTCCTTTAGTTGAGTGACTGCTTCTGTTAGTACTCTTGGCTTGTCCTTCTGCATTATTCATGATATACATATACAAAAGTATGAGCATTGGAATTATATATAGTAATATACATAAAAATATATATATATATTAAAATAATTAAAGAGACTATTTTAGTCTAACGTCGTATGATTAATATTATACATTGTTATATTCATTAATTTTTTCTATCATGAAAATATTTGTAATTACCTTATAATTAATTTGATACGACTACACTATTTCATACTAGAAATTCTGCAATTAACAACAACAACATATCCAAAGTTAGTCCTTTAGTCCAAAGGAAGGAGGACTGTCCAAACCTTAAAAGAAGCCCAAGATTCTATTCATTCACCTATGTGTGAAGACATTCCATTCATCATATATGCAATTACATGGGCAAAAATATATTCCCTCCAGTATATGATTCCATTTTACGCAATAAACTTTCTAATTTTAGCACAGTAAATGGATTCATGACTATAAAAATAATTAAAATGACTCAACGTCTTGTAAAAGCTGTACATTCGATGGTATAAAATATAAATGGTCCCTCGTGTTCTGCATATATACTTTTGTTTCATTGTTTGGTTCCTTTTGTTCTGCATGCAACTAGAACAACGTATTTTGATACAACAGAGTTTTTCTTTTTTTCCTCTAAAGCAACTAGCATGAAATTCATTCTCCAACTAATTCAAATACGCGCCGCTACCATAGAGAGCAAAAAAATTTGTTTTCTAGACTCGAACCTGAGAACTTCGTCAAAGAAACACATAGATAGACGATATACTATCCAAACTTAATAACATAAGTTTGTATATAGAGACCTTCAACACAAGAAATTTTTACACTATCAGGTCACCTTTGTTCATGTAGCAAATAAGTAGTTTTATTCTTAAGATTACATATTCCTTTGACTGACTCAATAACGTAAAAAAATCTTTACACTGACTATGTATATAATAAACGTGATGCATGAATGATGGGAATTAAGAGAACATACTTTAGGAAGATAAGGAAAAAGTTTCTTGAGAGTATGAAGATGTCCATTGATTCTTTCTCTTCTTTTACGTTCAGCCACAGCATGTGTTACAGCTGCATCTTTTGATTTACTTTTCTTTGTACTTGATGATTTTCCATCACCATTTTTCCTTTGATGATCAACAAGTACTTGATGCTGCAAAAATCCATTACACCCTTGTAATGAAGATAACATTTTTTCACTTTGAGAGAGAGAGAGAGAGAGAGAAAACTCTTTCAATAAAGAAGGTAGAAAATTTAAGGGAATTTAAACAGGAGAGAAATAATGATAAAGATATGATTGAGAGAGTATTATTTATTTATTTATTGTTGTTATGAATGAAGATCAGAACATGGGTACGTAAGAAAGATTTGGGGTGATGACATATATATATATATATATATATATTCACATAAAATAATTTACACTTCACGAAATAAGATTTTTTGACTTCTTACAAAATGACCTTTTCAAATCTCTTCTGTGAAAATGAAAATCGATCTCTCGTAAAAAGGACATAAAACTAAACAAAAATGTAAGTAGCCTAAAAAGTTAATTCTACCTAAATACTCTCTTTATCTCAATTTATGTGAAATAGTTGAAATTTTGAGAGTCAACCAATTTTTTTTGTATGTCTTTTATACTTCAAGTTGTCAATTAAATTGTGATTTAAAATACTTTTTACGTAATCTTTAAATATATAAGTTTTATTTCAGAAAACATAAAATTTCTATGTCTGAATTTATGATCAAAGTTTAAAAATCTAAATCTTGAAATTCTAATGTGTCACATAAATTGGGACGAGGCCGGAGGGAGTAAAACATATGAAGCAAAGAGAGGGAAAAGAGGGAGACAGGTGATGATGAAATTGTTTTGATATTATGAACATAGAAATGGACGAGGCTTAAGAGTGGACTGACTTTTTACCGTTGGCGGTTAAAAGGTAAATTATGGAATGAGACAGATTTTCAGCTTGATAACCTCACTTCATGAGATCCCTGTTTCTCTGTTGGTCATTTTTTGAATTTTGTGAAGAAGAAAAATAAAATAAAATTAATTAATGTGTAGTTTAAGGTAGTAGTAAGATATGCGTACATTCTACTCCACCCGAGATCTTACTTGTGGAATTACACTAAGATATTGTTGTTGTTGTGTATTTCAAAGACTTTGTTTTGAGCCGATAATCTATCAAAAATAATTTATCTATCTTTAAAACAGGGATAAAATTTGTGTGTACTTTCTAGGGGTAAGAAAAATTAAAATACTAGTAGCATCTTCTTGGTTTTTGAAAATGACACTTTGTTCTGGACTATTTTCAAAAGGCTAGAAAGTCATTTTAAAGGATCGAGAGGGGAAGTAGTATTTTTCCTCCCTACTAATTGCACGTATGATTTTAGGTATCACACAATATCTAATGTTGATTAATATATGTTTGGTGTACTTATTTTGTATATTGTTATTTTGTTATCTCATTTTTCTTATCATCCTACATTGGTTAATTTATTTATTTTTTGAGTCGGCGGTCTATCGGAGTCAACCTCTCTACCCTATAGCTATAAAAATAGGGGTAAGTTAGATCTGCGTACATCTTATCCTGACCCTGCACATAAAATTATATTAAAATATGTTATTATTGTACTAATTACACATTATATACATTCAGAAGTTTATATATTGACTATAAGTACCATCTTTAATGGATCCTTCAAAACATTAATTTTCATAATTAAGAAAGGAAATATCATGATTTGCAAATTAAAGACGCACTTAACTATCCAATGATGTGACCCTAGCTAGTAAGTCTAATGTTTCTCATGTTACATTACATTTATGATATAGCATATCTATAGGAATCTTTGAACAAGAAGAACCCCATTGTATAGTAGTAGCAAAGAAGGGAATTCAATTAAACAGTGATTTTATCAGAAATATTCTTTATGTATTGTCTTACAAAACTTGTCCCTTCTATAGTCTTTCATTAATTGTACATTATGTGCTACATATTCGATTCCTTAGAGTGTGTTTGCTACGAAGGGAAATGTTTTCCATGAAAAATGTTTTTCTAGAAAATGTTTCCTTGGAAAATAAGTTGGTTTGTAACTTATTTTCTCATATTTGGTGGTGAGTGGAAAATATTTTCCAGATAATATTTTCTAATGTTTGGTTGGAGAATGAAAAACATTTTTCAGAAAATATCTTTTAAGTTTGGCTAGAGAGTAGAAAATACTTTTTAAGAAAATATATTCTGACCCGAGAACCAACTCCGATAACCGATCTGGGACCCGAGCCCTACACCCGAACCGGGACCTAAACCCGATGACAGACCCGAGATCCGACCCTGACACCGATCTGGGACCCGACCTCGACACCCGAACCTGGACCCTAACCCTATGATCGATTCGGGATCCGACCCCGACACCCGATCCTGGACCCAACCCTAACTCCTGACCCGGGACCCGACCCCCGAACTGGGACCCGACCCCGACACTCGACCCTGGACCTGAGCCCGATGATCGATCTGAAACCCGACACCGACACCGAAACCTAACCTGATCCTGAATCCCGACTCGGGGCTCGACACCCAAACTAGGACCCAACCCAGACACTGACCCCAACTCCCTACCCGACCCTGACACCCGATCCAGGACCCGACCCTGACACCCGACCCGGGACCCAACACCCAAATCGGGACCCAATCTAGAATCTCGACCAGATCTCAAACCTCGACCTAAGATCCGACACCCTAACTGGGACCAACCCCGATACTCAAATCGATACTTGACCCAGGCACTCGATCAGAACCCGACACCTGAACTAGGACCCAATCCTGAATTTTGACCCGAGACTCGACATTCGAACCGAGACCCGATACCGAATCCCAACCCTGACACCCAAATAGGGACCCAACCTCGACTCCCAACCCAAAACCCGACACTGACATCTAACTCGAGACCCGACCCCAACACCTGAGTTGGGATTCGACACCCAACTCTCGACCAGAAACCCAACACCGACTCTCGAATCGAGGCCTCTTTTTAGAATTGGGACCCGACCCCGACACCAGACCCAGGACCCGACCTCGATACTCTACCCGGGACCAGAACCCGATACCCAATTTGTGACTCGACGTTGACTCCCGAACTAGGACCCTACTCCAAACTGGGACCTGACCCCGACTCCCAATCCGGAACTCGACCCCGACACTCGATGATCGATCCCGGACCCAACCCCAACACTTGACCTGGGACCTGGCCTCAACTCCCAACCCGACTTCCGCCTCTGGATGCAACCCAGAATCCTGACCCGGGACCCGACACCCGAACCGGGATACCACCCCGACACCCGACTCGAGACACAACCCCAACTCCCAACCCGAGACCAGTCCCCGACACTCGACCCTCGAATCGACCCTGACGATCGATCCCGAATCTGACTAGACACATGACCTCGACTCCAGACCCGACACCAATTGGAGATGCGCCCCCGAATCTTAACCCGGGACCAAACACCAGAATCGAGATACTACCCAGACACCCTACTCAAGACGCAACTCCGACTCCCGACCCGAGATCTGACTCCGACTCTCTACCTGAGACCCGACCCTGACTCCTGATCTGGTAAACGACCTCGACTTCCATCCTGGGACCTGACCCCGGCACCCGATCCGGGACCCAAGTCAGGTTTGGGAGTCGGGTCTCAAATCGAGGTCGGATCGCATGACCTGTGTCTTGAATCAAGGTTGAGAGTCGGGTCTTAGGTCGGGAGTCAGGTGTCGGGGTTGGGAGTTCGGTCTCGAATCGAGGTCGGGAATGGAGTTCCAAATCGAGAATCGGGAGTCGGATCCCGGGTTAGTATCGAAAATCGATACCCGAGACTTGAGTTAGGGTGGAAAGTTGAGGTGTGAGGTTGAAAGAGTTTTGAAAAATGTTTTCCTTACATTTTGAGGTAAGTCATTTTCCTTAAATTTGAGGAAAATAAGTTGATTTGGAAAACATTTTCCAAAACATTTAAGCAAACCAAACATGAGAAAATTGGAAAACATTTTCCAGAAAATGTTTTCCTTCATACCAAACACACTTTTAAGTCTCCTTAATTACGATATTTAATTCAAAAATATTCATCTATAATACTCCAAAATGTTCACAGGAGCGAACTAAAGAAAATGTACCATAGATTAGACAGAATATGGCGTAACTTTACCTTAGAGGGTTTGGAGGTCGTGAATTAGCATAGATGATTAGTAGGTAATTGAATGTTATCTAGCTTTTTAGTGGGATTAAACTTGGTGGAAGTCTGGAGCACCGTGTCTATCGTAGTATTAGTTTTATTCATGTTTTATATCTGTTGTCTATCATGTTTCGATTACTGCATTATATTATTTCGTTGTTGTTATTACTTTTTTTTTGAATGCTCGATCTGCACTGCTTTCCTTATTTGGTTGTCATGTTTGCTTCACTGTTGTATTTCTTCTTTTCATAACTATTTTAATTTATTGCACTTGAGTCGAGGGTCTTTCAAAAACAACCTCTACCTCCACGAGGTAGGAGTAAGGTATGTATACGCTCTACCCTTCCCAGACCTCACTTGTAGAATTACACTTAGTTTGTTATTGTTGTTATTGTATACGTATATATTTCTAAAGAATAAAATAATGATTTAGTAATGTGAGAGTGATTATTAATTAATATGTGAAAAGGAGAGATCAAGGATGAAGATATACAGAGAGGGGACTACTGATAATATGCTAATCAGATTGATACTGAACTGTACTTTTACCACTGCAAATCGAAAGCAATATCAAATATACCCATTCTTATGAATATATATTAGGCTCAAATGAAAATTATATAAAAAAAATAGTTTATTGTTGTGTTGTTTTATTATGCAGTGTTCAGCGGATCAGACTCTCATTGCTTCCCTCTCTGTTTTATTTTGGATTATTAAGTTATACTTACAAAATTTTAACTTAAATAAAATTGACAGTATAAATATATTTTTACATTATTAGTATATTTGAACTTGTTGTAGCATATTAGCTACCTTATTTTTCTAGAGTACTAGATATATTTATGATTATAATTATTTGGTATGCAAAAATATTATTCTACGCTAATAGAACGCTTTATTAGGTATGAGCTTGAAGAAATCCAATAATTTTTGACCTTGTATTTTGAACTAAAAGGGTTAATTAACTAATATGTATAAAAATTTAATTTTGATTTCAATAACTAAAATGAACTATGAATTCAATCAATGGCGAGTTCGGAACTCGTAAATTTCAAATTTCGATTCTACCTTTATAACATTATCTAGGTTATCATAGTTGTCTTACTATAGAGAGCTAGCTATTGTACGTCAATTTAACGTGATAGTACAAGAATTTATATACTATCACATATATATATATATATATACTATCAAATTATGTTGCTCGGATTCTCTAAAATGCAGCCGTACCCATGTTGGATCCTCTAAAAATGTACTTACTTTTGGAGAATTCGACACACACCCAATGATATTTTTAAAGAGGAAGCGACATAGCTACCAAATATATACGTAGAGTAAAATTGAGACCATAAAATCTCAGACCAAACACTGCAGAAATATTCGGACCTCCCAGTTTTGGCACATTTCTTGACACAGAATTTGTGGGTCCCACCCAACCCCCAAACCACCACCACACCCCCCGTTCCCCCCCAAAAAAAAAAACAAAAAAACCACCCACCTCCAAACAATAAATAGTGTTGATGTTAACTAGTCATGGGGGCATTTCATACTTTGCCTCCTCTACTATTGCTTAGCACAAGAGGAGACTTTTTCTTGTTATTTCCTTTTACTATTTATGTCCTCCATGCTGCATATTTTAACCCTACCATTTTGTTTTTTCATTGGTACAATTTTTTGGTCTCCTCTTGACCTCTTCTTGAAGATCTATTAAAATGTTGTGGTTCTACCTACAACTCTACAAGAATTGTAATGTCATGGATCGAATTCATTAATCTTTAAGTAGAAATCTCAGGTTCGAACACTATAAGTAGAAAAAATCTTAGTGGAACACACTTTCTCTTTTCATAAACCTTACGTGCCACGAGTTCAAATTACTCAAAATCCTAAAGTTCACCATCAGGGGTGGAGCTAGATAGGGACGATCTGAACCCCTTCTGTAGAAAATTACTCTATTTATATATGGTTAATTAAAATTATTTTTTATGTATACATCGCAGATGTTGATGAACCCCTCCGACTTCTCCGTGTGCTTACTCCTTTAAATTTTGAACGCTCTTAATGAAAATTCTGACTCCGCCATTGTTCATCGTAACCAAAAGGTGTTGTGGCTTTCATTGGTGATGGGTGATCGATGGTAAAACCAAAAAAGAACAAGCCTATTTGATCTGTCCATGACAATCATCCTTTTGTCCCACAGAAAAGCAAACATTTCCTTTGTACATCTAAAGTTAAAAAAATTAGTTTCACTTTACATTGACACACTACAATTGATAATAGGGAGTCAAAGAGTTTTTTGGTTGACTAAAACTTTTTCATACGCTGTGTTAAAAGGGTCAGAATTTGAACGAAGGGAGTAATACAATTGATAATGGTAGTATTAGATCACATAGTTTACATTCCACCTTTTATAAGAATTTAAGTAATATACATCGTCATTACAAATAATCTTCTGTACTATCATGTCATTCAAAAGATATTTATAGATAATCCTCCTTAAACGTTAAAATCTGGAATTTAACGTTTTGAAAATAAAATATGTTAGCTGCTAGAACAGATAAAAATGGCTGATGGTGTAAAAATATTTACAATAACGAATGTATATACTTAAAACTTTTTTTATAAAGTCACTTCCCTTCACATAGACACATAGTCAAAACTAAATATGATCCTATTTCTAAACAGGAAGGTACCAAAACATAAACAAGGGGGACAGTCAAAAGGCAAAAAAGTGTTCAACAGATCAATTGTTGTCTCTTCCCTTTCAAATACTCCCTCCATTTCAATCCGTTTGTCCTATTTTCCTTTTAGTTCGTTTCAAAAAGAATGTTCTCTCCTTTTTTAACAACTCTTTAATTTCAATTTTCCACCTGACATGTCCCAAATCCCAAGATTACAGGGCCCTTTGGTACATTTCTTTACCTTCTTAAATTTTGCGTTAAGTCAAAACCAGACAAACAAATTAAAACAGATAGAGTATTGAAATTCAAAGGGGAAAAGGGAATGAGATAAAGTGAAGAGACATGGATCTAACCAGCAAAAAGTGAAAGCCCCTTAAAGAAACCAGAAATTTTGATGTCCTAAGAAGTTCCTCTTGTCAATTGTCATGTCAATAGCAAATTGAGTATACATTTATTAGTAGTTACGAGTAGTACTTAGGACTTCATGGTCATAAAAGGCTAAACAATCTCTGAACATGTCTACTATTTCGACATTACATTTTTTACTACTAGTTTTCTAATGGGTTCCACCACCTGCTCAAAACAGCAATGACTACTTCACTTTGACACAAAAAAAACACTACGGGGCCGTTTGGATTGGCTTATTTTAGGTGTTTTTAAGCTAAAAAAAGCTTTTAAGCACTTTTGAAGTGTTTGAATAAATTTAAAAAGTGCTTATAAGCATTTGATTGTTGACTAAAATGCTTAAAATAAATCAAAAGTCACAAGTTAGGAATCCTAACTTATGACTTTTGGCTTAAAATGCTAAAAAATAAGCCAAAAGCCAAAAGCCCATCCAAACGGGCACTATAGACATCTTATACATCCAATGAATGCATCTCTTTTAGGCATAATATGGGACCTCCTTCAACTTAGTTCTGTTTATTTAACACGCACCTAAATTATTGTTAGTCCTAATTTGATACCTTCGACTCTCCCGGACGGTCTCACGTAATGAAGGTGAGAGACACACACTGTCACGAGGGTCGAAGGTATTGATAGGACAAGTGATAGTTTAAGTGTCCACCAGTAATCTGAGCAAAGTTTCAAGGGGTCCTAAGGAATTATGTGATTCGTTTATTCATGTAGTTTCATTGTTCAAGCAAGTTAAATTTCCTTTTGCAAATGCCTGTAATTTTTGAGTTACCTCGAGATCATACAGTTAAATTACTATCCTTCAATCAAATTCCGCTGTTGCAACCTTCGTGTTCACTGGTACTTCGACTTTCACCACTAAAAATGACTTTATATATGTAGAGGTAAAGGTTACTTTAATTTGACATCTAACATTTTCGATGGATCACTTCGTTTAATTCATCTTTGGCACTAGAGAGCTCAAATAGGGAGCTACTACACACTCTTTCAAGGGTAGTTGCTTCTAGACGTCTGTCTGGTTGTCTCTGCACTCTTACCTCATTTATCATTGAGCGGTCATATAGAATGCTTCTTATTTCCCAAACAGATCCTCCCGCAGCTATATATAAATGTTGATTTATCCAAGGCTCCCCTTCTAAATCAAAATTTCAAAGGTAGGAAAAAAAACCTGCATGTTATCTTTGACTTCCTAACCACAAATATCATTCAGAAATTGAGCACTAGGAATAGAGAATGTCACTCTAGGGCCCAAGAGCAAACTAAACTCATCAAAGCATTCAGACAACAAAGTGCAAACTAAAAATTGTTTTTGCTTTTAAGAAGGGTGGCCGATATGCAGGGCAACACCAAAAGAAAACAGAATGTGCATTTCTATAATGTGTATAACATCACCACCATAGACATGGGCAGATCTAGAGCCAACGGATGTACCTGCACCCACATCTTTGTTTGAGGTATAAATGTAATTGAAAATGTTCTAAAATGTATCTGTAAATGCTAAGTTTATACTCTAATTGTCACAAAACAACTGTGGGGCATAGTACTCCGCACCCACTAACTTGTAATCTTACAGTCCCCTCTCGTATAGCACTGATGACGACAACACTACATTGGTAGTTTAGGTAGATATCTAATTCTGAGTGACCGAGGATCAAACAGTTGAGAAACAAAAGCTACTTCACAACATGATCAGTGGATCCAGCAGCAGATACACCACAAACAACTACTCTGGTAATTTCAGGAAGACGTTCCTTAGGCTTAGATGGAGACCTTTTAGGCGCAGAAACACGTCCCTTGGGAATAATTGGGGATCTTAGAGGAGCAGCAACATGTTCCCTTTTACAAAATGGAGACCCAAAAGGAGCCATCAAACCAAGCTCGCGCATAATTTTCACTTGACGTGCACTTGGTGTAGATTTTTCAGCTGAAGCTGTCACCTGAGCGGCATGCCAACATTACCAATGAATTAATGTTACTGAATGATTTCATATATAGATATCTATGTACTCATGTTTCCGAGCCACTAGGATTTAGTTAATGCCTCCAAGTTCTTCTTTGATCTTTTCACCCTTTTTTGGAAATAAATAATCAGTTGATGATGTTTTTCAGTTTCATTTTTTGGGTTAATAAAAAGAAACTCAAGTGAAAAAAATTGGACAGTGCGATTGTAGGAAAATGCAATCTTAATATAGTGAGACATCAAAGTGGGAAGCTCAATAAGTGCACAGTAACTCAAGTGCGTAAGATAATTCTGGAAATACAAGTTTTATGAAAGTTGTTGGAAAGAGAATCAATAGTACTCACTTCATCCATGAAGCCGCTCTTTCTCTTGAGTTCATTTTGAGCTTCACTAGATCTTTTCTCAGTTTTCTGTGGAAGTGAGAGTTTGATTTTTATTTTTGCCCGTACTGGTGATTTGCTCAACGAAGGTCCAGAATCCTACAAGAAAAATAAGATTCTCACCTTCAAATCTAAGGCAAAAATATTTGGACATGTTACACTCATGATTCAAACAAGGAATTCATGGGACAGAACTTGTCTACTCATGGAAGTTAGAGAATTTTTTTTTGTCTACACTACACTTAAGTTCTTAGTCTGCCAGGTTTCTTTTAGCAGCAAGATGGTTCTCCACTTGAGACCTTCATTTTACATCGATCAACCTTTAGCTTCAGAAAACAGGACATGATTAAATTAAAGAGAACAGAAGATGCACACTCACAGATTTTTTGCAGCTTGACTTGGGTGTGTTCGGCATTTTGTCTCGCTTTCTTTTTCGGCTTTCCCCTTCCTTATGCTTTTCTGAGCCTGACTTTTTCACAGATTGTTTGCTGCTTGACTTGGGTGTGTTCGGCATTTTGTCTCGCTTTCTTTTTCGGCTTTCCCCTTCCTTATGCTTTTCTGAGCCTAACTTTTTCACAGATTTTTTGCTGCTCGACTTTGGTGTGTTCGGCATTTTATCCCCGTCTCTTTCTTGGTTTTCCTCTTCCTTATAAATTTCAGAGCCTAACTTTTTCACAGATTTTTTGCTGCTCGATTTGGGTGTGTTCGGCATTTTATCCCCATCTCTTTTTTGGTTTTCCTCTTCCATATGCTTTTCTGAGCCTAACTTTTTCACAGATTTTTTGCTGCTCGACTTAGGTGTGTTTGGCATTTTATCCCCGTCTCTTTTTTGGTTTTCCTCTTCCTTATGAATTTCAGAGCCCAACTTTTTCACAGATTTTTTGCTGCTCGACTTGGGCGTGTTCGGCATTCCATCCCCATCTTTTTTTTGGTTTTCCTCTTCCATTTGCTTTTCTGAGCCCAACTTTACTTTTGTCATCTCTTTTGGCTGCTTTGCATCTACTTTTCTCGGAAAAGGGCCTTCGCTGAAACAAACATGAGATGGTCATCAATGAAGCAAAGCATAAAAGTGACTATGCAAGTACACAGATCTGGAAACACTTAAGACTTGAAACCAAAGATTTTAATGAGCAGTTCATGCAATTACACTTACAATTACCTTCTTAGCAATTCTTGCATTTATTTATTATTTGGAAGATTGAACTTCTGGGATTTTAGTAGGGACATTTGCGTTAAATTCCTAAATTTCCCAGAGAAAGCAACTGACAAGATTAACGCTACTTTCCAGAAGCTGAACACAGCATTAGCATTTAAGGAAGGTACAAACTTACTTAAGTCAAGGTTTTCAAGTCCTTGCTTTTGTTGCTTATGTCATTTTGCCTAGAGATGACAAGTATTCCTGCTAAGAATGCAACTCTTGTTAGAAAACTAGATAAAAAGGTAAAACGGAAGAAAATCATCGAAGGTTATCAAAAAAAGAAGAAAATCATCGAAGATTATTAGAGATGAAAGACACATTCCTTCAACTTCCTCCTATTGTTTTTCAGAGTAGTAGATAGACTCATGATTGTTAAAAAAGTAGGGATAAGGAAGGAACTTAAAAAGAGAATTAATCGTAAATTTATTGTTTGTTACAAATTACGCATATTTACAGGCGTGAAATGCAGAACAATAATAGCTATGCCGTCTCAATCCCAAGACATCGGTTATTGAAATATCACAATCATTTCCTTGTTTGGACACGTTTCAATTGGGAGACGTTTGAATTATACTTGGCTATCAACCAGCACTCCTTATGACCTGGCGCGAGACCAGAAATATGTTTGAGAGTAAGAACTGATTATTTTCTGTATGTTTATTGCAATGGCACCATCTTTAATTATCTTGTGGTGCCTTTATTGGTTGAGCTTAACTTTCTGTTCATACAATTAATTTCAACACTCCAAAAAAAATATGGCACTAGAATGCTATTATTCTTCATAAGTCCCTGATTGGCTAAGCAAGGATTGAACAACTGCAGAATTTGTCCTAGGATTAGATTTAACATTTCAGATTCCTCTTTTGTGAGCTACGAGTTATATTTAAGTGGGAGGAGGGTGGAGGGACGAGCCCATACTACATCGAGTTTTGAACCTATGCACCAATTGGTACCAGACTACTACTATACCAAACGCACTCCACAAGAGGATTAGTTGAATGACTAGACTGATACTCTAAACGAGACCAATACTATCATAACCCATAAGGATTTTGTCTGTTCTATATAAAAAATTTGCCCATGTCTAAGATGATGAAGCCTAATTAGCTCTTTTTGGAACGGGAGTTGTTGGAGAGAGGTGATTTATTCCCATCATTCATTTGGACACTAAGTAATTTGAGATAAAGAAGACCATGTACCTTAATGTTATAAAAGAAAAGAAAAACCAAGTATCTTAGCAACTAGGTTAATACTTCATTGCAGTTCAGATCTTTTATATGTTTATGAATAGACACTAGATTTGTGGCTAACCTAGTCACATTAAACTGAACTTGAAGGGACATATTTGTACTTAGCACAATGTCTTCATGACCGGTAAAGTAGTCACGGTATTAGCAATTGCTGTTCTCTTGTTACTAGGTCAGGGAAGGCAGCAAAATTGCGAAGAATGGGTTATATAATTAGTGGCATCTCCAGGAATTGAAACTTTCGATCCAGAGGCACTTAAAGCAGATATGACATGAAGTTTATCGAACTTGCACAGGAACTGGGACCTTTAGACTTCTCTACTGAATCAAGGACATTCTCAACCTTCTGGTGTCTTATTTGTTGAATCTTATCTGCTAATTCTCCACTAGAATTTAACCCTATATCAGCCTGGCACGGCATGTAATGAACTTCTTTTTTTTTTTTTTTTTTTTTTTTGAAACTGGTAAGTTGTAATGAACTTCTAACTGTGGAATCAACTCGATCATCTGATTATAAAGTCATCACTCTAGCCCATTCCCATTTTGGGTGGGACAAATTTACTTAGAGATTGTTTGGATTGGCTTTTGGCTTATTTTTATTATTTTGCCTTAAAACCAAGTGCTTACAAGCACTTTTTTTAAATTTACCCAAACACTACAAAAGTGCCTAAAAGCTATTTTAGCTTAAAAGCACTTAAAATAAGCCAATCCAAACAGGCTCTTATTCTTTGATCCAGTTAATAGGAGACTAAGAAAGACCCTAGAAACTAAAAAAAGGCTATCTTGAACAATTGCGACAATCAGCTACATTGATATTATAGTAGGTACAATGACACACACAATCATACTCAATTTGATGGAATTATTTGATCTTAAAGGGGATCAGCAATATGATTTGACCAAATTTTCCCCAAATGAGCCATATGCCTTGAATTGGTTGTGTCCCACTTTTAGGCCCTCCTTTCCACTAAGAACTCTCTGTTTACCATGAAGCTTCCGATACTACTCCTCGGATTGACAAGACTTTTTGCATTACTTAGTCAAAGGTTATCCTAGTTTGAGGACCAAGACTCCACTCTCCAAATTTTTGGAATTGCAACATTGAAAAGAAATAATTTTTCAACAATCAATAGGTTTCTTATCACTACTTTTTCTCAATACAGCAGATCTTATCCATTGAAATAACACATAAGTACTCTTCAACTTTCTTTAGTATTGATGACAGAGATGGTCAAATTCAATGAAGTGATCCTCTTTCCAATATCTGCATTCTCACTGGATCAAACTCAACATAATTATAAATCTGATCCTTCGATAAAATCCTTTATTACAACTGCGCCATCGCTACTTAGCTAAATACACCGATGTCCGATAATGATTCATCTCTGGCCATATTTGCTTCAAGAGATCATCATACTCTGTGACTGAACAGTCTCCTTGTTTAGTGCTAATCACAAAAATTTCAGAAACATCCACCCTAGACGTTGTTAGAAATGCAAATGACCTTTTGTGGCAGCATAGGTTACCATAGCCGGGATATGATCACAGAGTCCATCCATCCCCCCCACCCCCAAGTCATCAAGTCTCGGATCTCCCTTCTCAAAACCAGTACCAACGAGATGTCTCCTGTTGTGTTTAACTGCATCACCTCTCAGACGGCAATGGGCAGTAGTATGAGACTGAACAGTATAAACTTTCTAGGTTGTGAAGGACATGTAGCAATCATTTTAAAACAGTAATTAAAGAGCTACGAAGACTGAAATGTAGGAAAGGGACAGTTAGAAAAATGAAGGTTAAAAGGGCTAGAGGATGAAGAACAAGAAGAGAATCCTGAAAGCAATTTTAGTAATGAAGGGTGAAATGAGAATGTGTAAAATACATGTTTCCAAAATCACAAACGTGATATGAGCAGGTCAAGAAGAAAAAAGCAGTATGATTAGTTTTTTTGTTCCACAAAAAGAAACTAAAGCGACTACCGTTTTAGAAACGACAGACGGGAAGGATGAAACTAAGAGGCAACATATTGATTGTTTTTTGAAATATACATCAGTCAATCGATGTAAAATGTATATTTTTGAAAAGGAAAAATGTATAAATAGGTATAAAATATTACTCCCTCCGTTTCAATTTGTTTGGCCTATTTTGACTTGGCACGGAGTTTAAGAAAGCAAAGAAGACTTTTGAATCTTGTGGTCCTAAATTAAAATTATGTCAAATGTACCAAATGTTCTTTAATCTTGTGGTCTTGAACATGCCATGTGGAAAGTTGGAGTAAAAGAGTTGCTAAAAAAAGAAGGGGTCATTCTTTTGAAACGGAATAAAAAGGAAAGTAGGCCAAACAAATTGAAATGGAGGGATCACTATAAAAAAATCAGAAATATGTATGGATAAGTCATTTGTTATGCGCAACGTTGCCTTCTATGTGGTGAATTTATCGCGCGACTGACATTTATGGTGATGCATTAACTAGGTGAGCTTGATTTTCTCTCATACAATTAATTTCAACAGACTCTTTGAAAGTTCCAATCTATCACGGGATACAACATGTTACTAAATTGATGACAGTAATACATACCAAATTATTAAGTTCAATATATATAATCATATAATACCTATTTAGACAAACTTCAGTATCCAACACACACAATGTAGAAGCTAATTACCTCTCACCATCTCCTAGTAAAGCTAAAACAAAGTGAATAAGAAACTATTCAACAATCCTCCATGATGCCTCCTCTGGACATAATTATAAGAACATGGTACAGCGCTTGCTAAAACTGAGGTATCATCAACAATGATAATCTAAATATACTTTCTTTCTTTTTTAACGAACAGGCCAGCAGGCCTCTCATAAAATGAACTTAACAAAGTTATGGGCCGGGTTGAGAAGAGCAGGCCCCAAAGTGCAACAAACAAAAATATAGCATTTGTACAGACATAACAAATATATCCGCATTTGTTGTCTTCTGTTCTAGAAGTCTCGATTTGGAAAGCATCGGTGCTTCCGCCACTTCACTCTCTTTTCCGATGCTATGTTCCAGCTCCGGCCAGACGATCTCGATTCAAGATAAATTCATAAGGAAGTGATAGCTCTTTAGGATCTACTCCAGCCTTTAGAAATTGGTTATCCCACTGAATTGAATTGGGTCCATGAATCTAAGAAATGGTGAGAATTCTTGATCTCTCTCAATTTGAAAATCCAGGATTTGAATTGATGTCCTCTCATTGATTCCTCCTAAATTGCAGTGATTTATCCTAAAAATTTCATTTCGATTGGATTTGTTATTCACCATGTAGGAGGATCCTCGCTAAGCATCCATGGCTGAATGGTTAAAGCGCCCAATTATGACCTCACTCCATGGTAAGTTTCTCTCCCTCTTCTTGTTTCTTTATCTTGCTCTGCATATTTTTGAGTTCGTCTTTTGGTTTTCCTGATTCGCATCTTCATCGGCTACATAAATGGTTCGTGGTCAGATCCACTTGGAAGGAGCAAGATTTCTGCACTCTTTGTACTTTGCGGGTGTACTCCCCCGGTGCAGGTTCCATTTTGTTGTTTCTTGCTTTCGATGTTGTGTATTTGTTGTGACCTTGCTGTGTGTCACTGATATCATCTGATAACCTTTGTTTTGATCCTTAGATTAGGACACTGAATCGTCTAAGTTGAGTAGCTGTTTTCCCCGACTTGGTAATTCATTGAAATTGTTGATTTCAATTCTGCTTGCCCTTTCAAATGCAAAATTAGCCAAGTAATCAGCCAGCTGATTGCCTTCCCTTTATGTATGCTTTATTTGTACCTGACATTCTTGCATGAAATGATTGGTATCTTCTATGAGGACTCTGATTTTCCCGGGTATTTGCCATATTCCATCCAGAATTTTGTTTAGAACCAAGGAATCTGTTTCCACTGTTATTTGCCTTATGTTTTTCACAAAACAATGTGCAATTGCCTCCTTTATTGTTGTGTGGCCTCTGCTTCTAGATTTGTAACTTCACCAATCTCCTCAGCCTGTGCATATACAAGATTTCCGTCCTTGTTCCTCAGCACAAACCATAATGCTCCTAACTGGATTCCCCTACAGGCTCCATCAGTATTGCATTTTAATCCCTCTGTAGGGGAGGGAATCCAGGTGATCTTCTTATAGAAGATTCTTGGTTTGTAATTATCAAAGTAATTCACTAAATCTATCCAATTACTTGGGATCTGAGTTAGTGTAGGATACAGTGCTTTACTCAGCTGCCAAATGGTATTAGGAAATAAGTAGACCATCCTATTGAAAGATGTTTGTTTGTCATGCCTTTGCTTGTTTCCCCTTTTCCATAATTCCCAAATTATGATGATTGGGTCTGCATTGATTAAGGGTCTCATCTTTTGCCTTGCAAGGCACTGTCCACCATTTAACAACCAATTGTGACAGTTGTATTCCTGACCATACCCGCACATGAAGAAAAATAACTCCAAAGCTTAAAAGCTATAGAAGCAGTTAGTAAAATGTGAGTAATTGTTTTCTGTTTAGAGTTTTTGCAGCACTAACATTTGGATACCAGAGCTATCCCCATTCTCTGTATCACATCATCTGTTGGAACTCTAAACCTCCAAATCCTCCACAATAAGAATGAGATTTTTAAAGGTAATCTTTGAGGCTACATGTTTCTCAAGATCTGCTCCTTCTCATCTCTGACTCTTATATATTCCCATTCTGATTTGACTGAGAACTTTCCATTCTTCTCTACATCCACCATGTGCTATCTAGTTCTTCAGTTTCAAAGCGGAGGGGGTATATGCTGCTGCATAATGTGATCTACCACATCCGTTGGTATCTGTATCTCCAATTTTTCCCTGTTCCATCCATTTGCATCTGCAAAATCTTCACCTCAACCTCCTCTACCTTTGTTGCTTCTGGTATGACATAATACAAGGCACCAAGGGATGTCCAACTGTCAAACCAGAAGCTAGAATTCCCACTCCTAAATTGCCAACATATCTGGTGCTACACCAATTCCGTAACCGCATTCATCTTTTTCCAAACTGGGGATCCATATTTAGCCTGGCAATTAAAGGATGATTCTTCTTTCAGTACTTATTTACCATGTATGAAGCCCATTAAGAAGCCTTGGTTCTAAAACTCCACCGAATTTACAAAAATGGCACCACCAACCCCACCCCACCCCCAAACCTCTTTTGTTAAACAAAGAGCCTCCCATCTAACCCAATGTTTACTTTTGCATTCAGCAGTGTTGTTCTAGAAGAATCTTGCAAATATCTTGTGCATCTGTCTTAATACTCCCAGATGTGGGTTTACTGCAGACAACATATGCACAAGAATACTTTGCAGGACATCATTACTAAGAACTACCATTCCCCCAAGTGATAGCAGACTCCCTTGCAAGAATGTAGTCTATTTATATCTTGTTAGTTAATTAATCATTACAAGCTATCCTATTCCTGCTGTAGAACATAGGAATCCAAAAAACATGAAAGGGAAAGTACCCTGCCTAATTCTGGTCACCTTTCTGATGCTTCTTATCCAAATTCTGTCAATCTTGTCATGAACTATAAAAGGCACTTTTCATTTATAAGTTGCTCTGAACTTTTTTCATACTGTATAAGCACTTTTTTTTTTTGACAATCAAAAAGAAAAGTGTTTATACAGTATAAAAGAAGTTCAGGGCTATAAATGAAAAGTGACTTTTTTCATCATCTTTAAAGTCTTCCTATCAGCTGAAGAAAATAAGATGGTATCATCTGCATATGCTAGATGATTAATCTCTGGACTCCATTTAGGCAACCCATATGATAAAAACCTAGGCATCTTATACAGATCATTAAGGCTTCTAATAAGAGCCTCAGCAGCTAGAACAAACAAAGCTGGGGACAAAGGGTCATCCTGTTTTACCCCTCTGGTGAATTTACAGAAGCCATGAGCTTGGCCATTTAACAGAACTGAGTACCAGTTATTATAAAGCAGCCTATACACCATATCAATAATAATTCACTGAACCCAAACTGTATAAGAACCTTGGTTAGGAACACCCATGATACTCTATCATAAGCCCTTGTCATGTCTAACTTTACCAACACATTGGTCGATTCGGTTCTCAGCCTAATATCTTTGATGATTTCCTATGCCAATAATACATTTTCAAAAACGTTTCTGCCTTTCAAGAAACCTGTCTGATTTGAAGAAAAAAAAAAACTTTGCAATTTCACTAAGTCATAACCAAACATACTTGACAACGAGCTCGTATAGTGATGGAGCTGGTTATCAGCTAGAAGCAATTTGAATCGCCTACAGGGTGCACTTTTTACGTTTGCTGAGGAAACAATTAAGTGATTGCCTGCAGGGTTCACGCCTTCGGCATTTCCTAAATAAATATGTAGGTGGCCAAGATACTTCCATCTCATGTTTACAAGAAGTATGTCTACACTTCCATCCCAGGGTCATTCACCAGTAGTTTTGAACGAGACAGATATATAAATTCTGCACCAAAGTTTTCTAGTATATAATGGAAATCATGCAGTTTCATATGATATACCTTTGGAATTTCCATGGGCGGTTTGAAAAGATATAATATAAAACTAAAATTCGCTAATGTAAAATATAAACGTCAAATAGAAAATAATGAAGTAGTTAATATAGTCTTACTATTTTGCAGCAATCGTATAGCTAAATAAGAACTTCACCAGCTACTTTGATTCTCAATCACTTTCCTTTGATTAATAACCTGTGTATGAGAGAACAAAAGATAAGACGCAAGTACCATCTTGAATTAATGTGTGATACCCAAGAAGAGTGATATGTTGAAAAGTGTGGTTGCATCATAAAGCAACTACTATCCCGATTTCCTTAGCCCACCGTTGTGGGCTGGATTCAGATTATTTTGCCAAAATAAACCTTTCTACTTGTTTACTGATTCAGATTTCTTCCTCACGTTCTCTTTAATATAACTTCTATTAGTCGAAGGTGTTTTTCTTTGAAGGAGAGCCTTGGAGTAACTGGTAAAGTTGTTGCCATGTGACTAGGATGTCACGGGTACAAGCCTTGGAAACAGCCTCTGGCAGAAATGCAAGGTAAGGCTGCGTAAAATACACCCTTGTGGTGGGTCCCTTCCACGGACACCGCGCATAGCGGTAGCTTTAGTGCACAGGGCTGCCCTTTTTTTTTTAGTCGAAGGTGTTTTTCGTTACAGTCATCTTTGACAACTTTCAACTGTCTATTTTTGCATTCAACATTTTGAATTGGAACCTAATTCGCGTATCACTTGAATATTCCTATAACACAAGTTGCACATTCCGAACAAATTGAAGAAGTCATCCCCCCCCATATCTTCTAAATGTAATGAGACTCGAAAATGTACCCCGATTAGCATGTCAGAATAATAATTGACAAAGTAGATTTACTATTTATCAAGAAACTAAACATGATGAAGAAACATGCTACAACTCTCTTGTACAATTTTCTTAATGCACTGCTTGTTGCAATTTGAAAAGGCCACTCCTACGGATGAATCATATTATTGATTGGTTTGATCATCACCATTGAAGTCAAACATCCTTTTTCGTTTATGGCTTTGGAATGACTATCTAGAATAAGCAAAAATTCAAGATATTCAGATAAGATGAACCTAAGATATATAGTGGAACCTCAAAGGCAAATGTAATCTACAACAACCACGCCTCAATGTCAGGACCTGAGAAATGCCAATAAAAGAAATGCAACCAGTCAAGTTCGAAGCTAGAAAGACAGCGAGGGAAATAACTAACACTCAAATCAATGGCCACAATTAGAATTCACTTAATAAGCTTCGAGGGTTCAGATGCTGCCAGTTGGACAAGTTTTGTTACAAAGCCTAACAAACTCGCTGCGCAGAGCATTATTGCATATCTGGTATAATCCAAATTCACTCCTCCTCTTCTGAATCCTCTCTTCTTCTCATTCTATCCTCTAACCTGATTCTCTTCTCTTCTCAGTTCTCTCCCCTTCTGCAAGTTACAAGCTCATATGAATCGAATAGACAGTTTTCCATTTCAATTATCCATAAGTTTCCATTAGTTGTAAGCGTCATTCCATTTCAGTTAATATAATATCAGAAAATTGTCCCCAAAATATTGTGATTACTTCTTTTTTTGTTGTTGTTGATAACTGTGGTGACCGGACCAGCTTTCTCGCACCTCGACTAAATCCACGGGACTGCCACCTGTTGAGAATTGAGACCACGAAACTCAACTCAAAACTAGTTGAATTAGGCTATACAACAACAACACACCCAGTGTAATCCCAATCCCACAAGGGTAGAGTGTACACAAACCTTATCCATACCTTGCAAGGTAGAGAGGTTGTCTCCGATACACCCTCAACTCAAGGAATAAATTAGGCTATACGAATCATCTATATTATTTCTGCTTCACTTGAGTCAGTTCCATTTCATCAAACAACAAAATTCTCCAAAAATCACACCTCTATAGACTAACCCTCATTCCAACTAGTTGATATCGACTCAGACTTCCATTCCTCGCTAAGTTCACATTCATTCAAGATCCTTCCAATGATTCTAACCAACCCCGACCTAGCTGAATTAAGCTATACAACAACAACAACAACAACATACCAGTATAATCCCATGAGTGGGGTCTGGAAAGGATAGAGATACACAAACCTTATCCCTACCTTGAAAGGTAGAGAGATTGTTTCCGATAAACCCTCAACTCAAGGAATGAATTAGGCTATACGAATCCTCTATAGCACTTCTGCTTCATTTGGGTCAGTCCCATTTCACCAAACAAACAAAATTCTCCAAAAAATCACACCTATACAGACTAAACCCTCATTCCAACTAGTTGCTATCGACTCAAATTTCCATTCTTCGCTAAGTTCACATTCATTCAAGATCCCCTATCTTCAAAGTAGAGAGGTTGTTTCCGATAGATCCTCGACTCAAGGAACGAATTAGGCTATACTATATCACTTCTACTTCATTTGGGTCAGTTCCATTTCACCAAACAACAAAATTCTCCAAAAATCAGACTAAGCCTCATTCCAATTACCAGTTGATATCGACTCAGACTTCCACTCTTCGCTAAGTTCACATTCATTCAAGAACCTTCCAATCATTCTAATCAACCCCAAAAGTCTCAAAACACTTAAACAAGCATCGTGCTGTCCAGGTCAACTTTCGTGCAGCTCGACTAAATACACGGGATACCTGCCACCTCTTAAAAACAAGCATCTACTAACAACATTTCAGATAAATTCAACCAACTTAACACCAAAAAAAAATAAAAACAAGGAGGAAGCAAGAAGACTTACCGACTAAGAAGGTGAAGATTTATTATCCATTTTATTTGGGGAAAAATGTATTCGGATTTTGGGGAGGAAGAAAAAAAAAATGTAACTCTACTTATATATACTGATGAATTTTTGAACATGTCTTTACAACTCCTCGTTTGTACCGTCTGATCTCATATACTCTTTGTTATTCTTTTCTTAATTTTCCTATTTAGGGGGTCGTTTGATAAGGATTAATTAATTTCGGGATTAATTTATGATGAGTTTATTTTATATTTGATTGGGATAAAATAATGAGATAGTTCATCATTGAATTAGTTGCTTCGGAATTGTAGTGTGTGGGATAGCTTATCTCGAAATTAATTAGCTCGAGATTGTAGTGTTATTTTTATCCTACCTTGAGGATCGGAAAAACTAAGTGCAAAATAGCTAATTTCAGAAAAATTTGTTTCCAGTCAAACGACCTTTTAGTTCCTCCATTTCAATTTATGTGATATATTTAACTTCACACAAACAAATTTTAAAAAAAATATATTAAAATTTGTGATCCAGCATAAGTGTTATAATTGTGGGGTTGTTATCTCATTGAGAATAAATAAAAAGGAAATTTTAAAATTAAATTCTTTCTAACTATAAAAAGGTAAAATTATTTTTGGAATGAACTAAAAAGAAAAATATGTCATATAAATTGAGATAGAGGGATTAAATAAGAAAGGCGAAATGGTCTTCTACACCCTTGTACTTGTCCTAGTTTGTAAAGTGGACACTTTCATTTAGTTTTTGTCATCTGGACCCTTAAACTAACTAGAACACAATTTTTTAAACCTTTTTTTTGGCATGGCATCCTATGTACCATAAGCATTCAAGGAGCTTGTTATACACTCACTTTTGGAGCGTGGACTGATAATTTTCACTTAAAATATAAAAAGAAAAAGAAGGCGAAAAAATAAAAAGAAAGAAAGAAGAAAAATACCCCTCTTCTTCTCACTTTCCAAAGGCCCAAAAGGGTACCTACCGTCACCACCATTTTTGCCGGAAAGCTCTCTCAAAATTCTCCGATTTTTTCATCTCTCCCAAGTAAAAATAAAACACAATCACTAAAAATTCATAATGATACTAAAACACCCAAAGCCTCTCTTCATCACCTATTTTTCTTTGTAAATTATATTTTCTCCATGAAATAGAAATGCATATAAATTTATTTATTTATTCAAAGGAACGGAGAAAATGAAAGTGGGGTGTTTGGTGAAGGTCGGTGATTGTTAGTTTTTGGGTTTTGATCAGAGAAAATGAAAGTGGGTGTTTGGTGGAGGTCGGTGGTCGGTGATTGTTGGTTGTTGGGTTTTCATCGGAGAAAATGGAAGTGGGGTGTTTGGTGGAGGTCGGTGGTTGTTGGTTGTTGAATTTTGATCGGAGAAAATGGAAGTGGGGTGGTTCATGGTTGAGCATAGGTGAAAATGGGTGTTGTTGTGGTGTCAAACGGAGGAGAAAGGGAACTGTGGTGGATGGGTTTCGTATGTTGGTGGGACTCCGGTGATGAAAGTTCGTCGGAGATGGTTGTTTGACGATGTGTTTTGGATGGAGTCATGGGTTTCTGGGTTTCTTTGTTTTTTTCTTTAATTTCTATTTTGTTATTATTTTTATTAAATTATTTCTTTTTAATATTTAATTTCTTATGTGTCAATTTAAAAATGACGTGGAAATCCACGTGTCTTCGATTGTATTACACACACAATGGTCAGATGAGAAAAGTATTTAACATATTGTGTTCTAGTGAGTTTAAGGGTTCAGTTGACAAAAAGTTAAATAAAAACGTCTACTTTACAAACTAGGATAAATATAAGGATCCAGAAGATCATTCGTCAATAAAAAAAGAATAACAACAATATATCAAATCGGATGGTACATACAAGAAGTTGTAAAAAGACATGGAAATTACATGGTCTCAAAAATACTGAAAAATAAAGTTAAAAAAATCATCACTACATAAGAGCCTTTGATTCCTCCCCAAAATTTTAATACATTTCTCCTCAAAAAGTATGAATATATAACACGAGAGGAAAAACTAATTAAAATACTCTTATCTTTAATTTTACGTTTAAGTTATTCTTACCCCTTCACATGAAGTACTTGGGGTTGTTTGGTGTGAGGTGTGAGGTGTGAGGTGTAAGGTATAATAATCTCGAGATAAAATATAGGATTATTTTATCCCGCGTTTAGTTGGAGGTAAACTTTATCCCGAAATTATCTTATCCCACCATTTATATCATATTGATGGGATAAGTTATCCGTATATATGATGGAATAACTAATTCCAGGATAACTAATCCCGGGATAACTCTTTCCCAACCAAAGGACCATAGCTCTTTCTGTTTATAATATTGGTGTATTTTTAATCCTTCCTTTAATGGTTCTTCTCTTTTTTTTTTTTAGTCGAGAGGTTCATCACCTCATATTTCAGGTGCATTAGTACTTATGAGGTAGGAGCAATATCACATATTTCTTTTCTTCATTAGAGAATAAAATTTGGGTATACATGTAATTTGATTGAATAAGCTTGACAATAGTGTCTATATCTACAGAGATGACTTATGCTTGATAAAAATATTAATTGGATTGGACTGGACATACACAAAATTGTGGATAAAACTAATACTCCTAAAAAATAGGTAAAAGTTTTGGAAAGGATCAAAAGTACACCAATATTGCAAACATGAGAAACTAGTAGTGCTTCATATGAAAAAAAAAATAAAAATGTCTTTAAGTCTCAAGGTCAATGATTTGGTCAAATTTTAATTGAAATAATAATATATGTTTGTTGCATCATAGATACCTAAATTCTCTATTAATCAAGTTTTATCTTCACATTTTCACACCCAAAAATTTAAATTTATCCATAATTAGCTAGATCATAATTAATTTATCACATCTATTGCGTGACTTTTGATTTGTTATGAATTTCAAGTGTTTAGATGAGATCCTTTTATATATTCAACAAGACATTTATTAATGATTAAGCCTTTTTTAAAATCTTTCTTTCCATTAGTAATTAAAATTCTTACTCTATTAGCATATTTATCTGAAATCATTGTAATTTTAGATAGATACATAGTGTTTATCATAAAACCTGTAAAGATTTAATTCATTTCATTTTTCTCCATTCCATAGAATTTGTTGTGAAAGATATTCAACATTTTCATGTCATGCCCTAAGTTTGGATGAGCAAACAAGTATTATATGAATACATACTATACAAATGACTTGTGCTAAGCAGATGAATCACTATATATAAGATAAATGATACGAGAAATTGTACATGTGCAACATTAACCAATTGTCCACATTATTTTAAACGATAAAGTGAAATTATGATATATATATGACAATTTTACAATATCCACATTGCCTCTAGTAGAAGGTTAATGTTGATTAATCTGCCTGGAACAATAGTGCTATCATTCATAGATAATTTTATTGAGTAATATTTTTGTTATCCGATAAAAAATATAAATACTTAATTAAATTTGATGATTTTAAGCGAAAAGAACTATACACACACAATTTCATTTCTAAAGTTTGTAAAAAAGAGAAAATGTAGATGAAAATGTTGCATACCTTTTCCGGAAAAAAACACTATGGAATGGAGAATAGTGAAATGAATTATATTTTCTCAAATTTTATAATTAACACTATGGGCCTAGCTAAGATTACAACGATTTCAATTAGATTTACTTATAGAGTTTATAGTTTTAATTGCTAATAAAAAGGGAAATTCAAGAAAAGGCTTAGTCATTAATACATGTCTTGTTGAATATATAAGAGGACTTTATTTAGACATTTAAAATTTATAACAAATCGAAAGTCGTGTGTAATAACTATGATAAATTAATTATGATCTAGATGGTTTTGGCAAAATGTAAATTGTGCAATGTGAACATTTCAAGACAAAACTTGGTCAATAGAGAATTTTGATATCTATGATATGAGAAATATTCAGAATTATTTTAATTGCCATTTGATCAAAAAATTTAAAATTTGATAAAATCATTGGCCATGAAAACGACACACAATATTTTTAAATATATATATATATATATGAGTAAATAATTGGTGCCTTGCAAAACGACTCGTGAGATAAAAATTAAATTGTAAGTTGTTGGATAGAATTTTTTAATTTTTTTTAAAAAAAGATGGTGCCCATAAATCAAATATATGTTTTGTGTGGTCCGTCTGCCACTTTGTTTGTCGTTGATAAAATATAAAATGGTACTACCTCCGTTTAAAAAAAATGATATAGTTTGACTTGACACGAAGTTTAAAAAAATAAAGAAGATTTTTAAATTTTGTGGTCCTAAATTAAAGTTATGACAAATGTACCAAAATGCCCTTGAATCTTGTGGTGTTAAACATGTCACGTAGAAAGTTGAAATTAAAGTGTTTTCAAAAAAGGAAAGAGATCATTCTTTTTAAAACGAATTAAAAAAAAATAGATCATTCTTTTTAAAACGGAGGGAGTAACTTCTTTCGTTCATCACGCAAGTTGCTTGAGTAGCAGAGCAATGTCGTGGTAGCTTTTATTCATTTGAACAAGTGATATCCTTTTTAAATTATGTTCTCTTCTTCTTTAATTTTTATTTTTTTTTGAGTTTCATATACATGCAATTGATTGTATTTCTACACTAAATTGTTGAAGAATCTTTACTTATGTTTTCTTGCATCATCGTAATCAAAAGTTCATTTTCGCTAGACATAGTTATTGTATCTACACTTCTAAAATGCCCTTATCATCCACCTATATGACTCTACTTTGCCCTTTTCCTTAAAAGATTCTTTGAAAAAAATGAATAGGATTTTTTATTTAATACGTGGTAGCTTTTTATTGATTGAAATTTTAACTAATCAAAAATCTAATTACCCACCAATCAAATTTGGATCCACTTAAAATCTACCTGATCCAGCTTAAAATTCGACCCAAATCCTAATAACTAAAAGGGAAAATTCGACTCAAAAAGTAAGTCGAAACTTCTTACTTAAAACCAAGTCATAACCATCTATTTTTCTCATAGTCAGGTAAAGTTTAAATAAATCTAGAGGTTGCCCATTACTAGTCAAAATTGAAAACGGCCTTACACATTTTCTCTCAGTTCCCTTATTTAGATAATTACCAAAAACTTGATCAAACAAGCTCTTTAGAATATCAATACTAAATAATCTTAGTCATCCTTCCATTTAACTCAAAAAGATTGTATCTTTTCTGGAATTTTCAACCACAGTCAAAATTAACTAATCAAGAAATGACTAAATTTACACACATAAAACTAAAAATTGTCAATGCTTATAAAAAGTTATACAATCTATCAACTCACCATTAACACAAAAAGATTACACCTTTTTGAGAGTTTTCAAGCACAAATACATTAATCAAGAAAATGACATTATCAGCATCATCAGAGTGTTGCACTATTTTCCATTGCAGTTATTGTATGCAATTTTCTTGTGCTCCTACAGATTTGTTGATAATGATTCAAATGCATTTGATTAATATAATTTTATGTCACATAAAGGATTGACATTGATAATTTGAGTTATACTTGGTACAAATAACAACAGTTTTAACATTACAACACACAAACAAGGATAACATTACAAGATAATGGACATAATTCTTCAGAACATTACGTTAATGATCTGCAGATTCTAAATCAATAAATTTCTTGTATTTGATAATAAAAAAAACTCATACTACTGTCTACTAACCAACTCCTACTACTATTAACTAAGTGTGAGTTGATATGAGTTGGCTAGTAGTAGTATGAGTTGGTTAGTAGGTGATATATAGTGATATAACATTCTTTTGAGTCTGAAGTAATTTCGATTAGTTAACAGTACCACACACTTGGTGAGAGCTTAGAGGTGTCCATATTGACCTTGGCATTTTGGGTCAGTCCAACTTTATAAATATTTGTTATCTTTTATATGATTTGGCTCAACGGATCTTTCAACTAAAAATAAATATTTTGGATTGTCTAGAGTCGGTCTTGTATCAACTTCATTCTATCCATTGAAACTCTCAACAAGTTGGCATCCCAAACAATAACCAACTCATACCAACTCACACTTGATTAGTATTAGTATGAGTTGGTTAGTAGTATGAGTTGTTTTTGTTGTCAAATACAAAAAATAATAATTATTGATTTAGAATCTGCAAGTCACTAATATAATGTACAGTATAATTATGTCCATCATTTTGTAATGTTATCATTGTTTATGTGATGTAATGTTAGACCTATTTTTATTTGTGTCAAGGGAGACTCAAGTTATCAATGTCAATCTTTTACGTGGCATGAAACATTAAAACTATATTGATCAACTATATTTAAATCGTTATCAACAATTTTTTGGGAGCATAAGGAAATTGCATACAATAGCTGCAGTGGAGAATAGTCAAAAACTGTCCATGGTGAGCAGCACTTTGGTGCTGATGATAATGCCATTTTCTTGATTAATGTATGTTGTGCTTGAAAAATCCAGAAAATATAATCTTTTTGTGTTAACGGTGAGTTGATAGATTGTACAACTCTTTATAAGCATTAATAGCTTCTTCTTTTTTTATTTAGGGTGTGTGGATTTAGTCATTTCTTGATTAAATAATATTGGATGTGATTGAAAACTCCAAAAAAGATACAATCTTTTTGAATTAAATGGAAGGATGGCCAAGATTATTTGGTATTGATAGACTAATAGCTTGTTTGATCAAGTTATTGGTGTTTATCTAAGTGAGGGAACTGAGAAAATGTGTAAGGCTATTTTCAATTTTGACTAGTAATGGGCAAACTATAAATTTGTTTAAACTTTACTAGATAGTGAAAAATAGGTGGTTATGACTTGATTTAAACATTAAAATTCATAACAAATAACAAGTCACATGTAATGATATGATAAATTAATTATGATCTAGCAGGTTGTGGCTAAAATTAGATTTTAAAGTGTGAACATATTAAGGCAAAACTTGGCCAATAAAGAATTCGGATATTTATGATATAAGAAATATATAGGATTATTTTAATTGATATTTGACCAATAATTTTAAATTTGATCAAACTGTTGACCGTAAAAAAATATTTTAAAAATATATATAAGTAAAATAGGGCCCAAGTCGTTGCCTTTGCTCAGCGACTCGCAAGATGAAAATTAAATCACAAATTGCTGGATATTAATATTTCAAGGCTAAGCCCACAAATCAAATATATGCTTAGTGTTGGTTGTTATCTAGTTGGCTTATGGTCGGTAAAATAAGAGACGATAGCTTTTATTCACTCGTCACGCAAATTGCTCAAGTAATAGAGTAATGTGGCAGTAGGTTTCATTCATTCGAACAAGTGATATTCTTTTTTGTTCAGTTCAGTTCTCTTCTCTTTTTGATTTTCTTGAGTTTCACATACAACTGATTGTGTACACTAAGTTGTTGAAGAATCTTTTACTTATATTTTCTTGCATCACAATAATCACAAGTTCATTCTCGTTAGAAATATTTATTGCATCTATGCTTCTGAAATATGATAATTATTTTTTATTTCATTTCTTATATGGTGAAAATGGTGATGAGAAACAGAAGAACCATTGCCTCAAAGGACTTTTCTATTAATTATCTTTATTCTGTGTCATTTCTTTCTTTATTAATCGTATTTTCAGTTTTGCCCCTGCGAAAACTAAAAGAAAAGAGCGTTTTCATTGTTTTGCAAAATAAAATAAAATTAGAGAGGTTAAGGTGTGAGTCATTAAAAAAAATAGGACAGGATGTGAATCACAAAAAAGGACATAATTTGGGAGTGCAAAACACAAGAAATTCTTCATTTTTACACCTAAGAGATTTGAAAAGATCGATCATCTTCTTCTATTCAAATTATAAAAGGACAATTACACAAGACATCATCCTCGTATTTATTTTGATTAGTGGTACAACAAATATATATCGTGTCACTTCTTTTTTACACATTTCTCATAAAAAAGGATACATTGTAAATATTCCTAAGAAAACTCTTCGTTCAAATATATGTCAATTATTCTTTTAGACATGCTTAAGCAAAAAATATATATATATAAAGGTATAAATAAAATTCACAGGTTTGATTGAATTTAGGCTGATTTTATATCCGTATATTTCCTTTTGCTTAATTATATTTAAAGAGAATTATTTTAATATATTTAGTTCAAATTGAACATTTTTTAAAATAAGTTGGTTAACTAAATTGTATTAATAAATTGATAAATCATTAATTTACCCAAATTTGAGCGAATAGGTATTCTTATTTTGAAGATATACCAACTCACGAGAGAAAACATTTTTTTTTTTGAAAAAAATTGTATATTAATTATCAAATACACCCTAAATTACCCCAAAAAATTTCCAAAGCAAGAATAATTATTCAATTACGCAATCCCTAAGCACCTTGGAGAGAAAATGACAAAATGATCCACTACCCTTGGAGATAGATTAGATTTAAAATAACCCCTTAAGTAGGGGTGGAAGTTTGGTTCTTCGGTTCGGTTTTATCAAATTTTAGTTCAATTCTTCAGTTTTCAATTTTGGAAAAAGTGTGCACCTAACACCGAACCAAACTAATTTGGTTCGGTTCGATTTTTTTAACTTCGGTTCGGTTTAGTTCGGTGTTTTTAAATCGGTTTTTTGGTGAAAAGTAAAAAATAAAATGAGAACCGAATCAAAATATAAGATACTAAAAAATCTAAAATATTATAAATAGACTATCAAGTGAGGACAACTTCAAATACATATCATTGTAGTGCTCCATTTTTCATATCACAATATGGTGGTAGTATTTGTGTGAAATTTTTTAGAAATTACAGTTACAAATTAGGAGTATTTGTGTGAAAAAATTTAGGAATTACAATTAGAAATATAAGTATATTAGGAATTAAAATTAAAAATTAGGAAAATGTAAAAGTAATAAGGATGAAAGGTAAATGTTGATGGGGTAATTGGGTATGGGCTTGAGGCTTGGTTTTGAAAAGTTTTGGGCCAAATATGAGCTATATGATTTTTTTTTTTAAAAAACTTTTAATAAAAGTTCGGTTCTTCGGTGCACCGAAGAACCGTTACCCCTAAATCGAACACCGAACCGAAGAACCGAACTACCCAAAAAAAAAACCGAAACCGAATCGAAGAACCAGACTAATTCAGTTTGGTACGGTTTTTTGATTTTCCGATTTTTATGCCCACCCCTACCCTTAAGTATTACTTGTACAATCTTAGCCATTTAAGTGTAGCAAAAAAGTGAGTATTTTCGATCTCCATAAAATATTTTCCAACCTTAATTATTACATTTAATTGAAATTGTGAAAATATAAAAAATCTAATGGAAAACTCGCATTTGGAAATACACTTCTTAGTTTACGTTATTTTTTGTATATTTCAAGAGTTTGATATAATTTTTTAAGGTGCAATTTATGTCTTTTTGATTTATTTTATTTTATTTTGCATATGATGTTGTTTCCTGAATAAATAATATTCCCTCCGTTCATCTTTATCTGTTCACTATACTAAAAATAGATGTCCAATAATACTTTTTCAGTTTGAAAAATTAATGGATAAATTACCCATTTATGCCTATTTTACCCTTAGTATTAAATGATATTTATAAAGCAATATATTTTCCAAAACACTAAATTTATTATATTCAAATGATAATATACTAGTAAAATTACTCATATTATTTATTAGTTGTGTTTCTTAAGTTATATGTTAAGTTAATAGTGGGCAACTATTGTTGAACGGAGGGATTATATTGCATAAAATATTTGCTCTAAGCCAATGCAACATCCGAAATTACAAGTGCGCAAATCAACTATTGTGTCTCAAATATCATCAAATGGTAATTTGCACCAAAGAGTAATTAACAAAACACATCTGAATTACACACGAGACAGTTTTCTATGTTTCGATTTTTGAATTTCTGAAAACTTTTACTAGTTCTAATTAAATATTCATAATTTTGATTAAAATTTAAGAATCAGAGTTTGATAAATATTGACAGAAACCAAAAAAATATTATTTTCAACAAACTTAATAAAGGACTAAAACTACTCATATGATATTTAAAAGAATTATTTGTACCTACTACTCCTTCCGTCTCGTTTTATGTAATACCTTTATTTTTTATTCCGTTTCAAAAAGAATATTATCTTACTATAATTAGAAATAATTTAACTTTAAAATTACTCTTTTACTCTTAATGAAATGATTTACAAACACACAAATTTCTAAATATTATTTTAGATCACAAATTTCAATTTTTTTTCTTAAACACCATGCCAAGTTAAACGGTGCCACGTGAGACTGAGGCAGAACAAAAAAATGAGGGACTATCTTTTGTAATTTTCTCCACCTTAAGGGCCTTTTTCCCATTGTTTTACCAAAAAAAAAACAAAAACAAATAAGAAGGAAAGCTCAAAAGCTACTACAGAACTCACTGATTGTCACTTGTGAAGGTTGATAAGGAGATAAAATCAAGGTATTTTTGCCCTTTCTTAGCTAATTAATTTTAAATTGCAGTATGTGGTTGCTTTTCCATACCCTTTGAATATATGAAAATTTTGTTTCTTGAATAATGTGGGAAAAATTCTCTCTATTTGACATTTTCTTGATGTTTTATGACACCCATTTGCACATATTTTGTCCTGCTGATGAAAAGTTTAAATCTTTTTTGCATTTGATAGTATGTGTTTACTTTTGGAAGGTAAGGTTGCGTACAATAGACCCTTGTAGTCAGACCCTTCCCCGGACCCTGCACATAGCAGGACCGAGCTGTTTTTCTTTTTGTTTTTCTTTCAGACATTGTCAAGTTCAAAGCTTTAGCTGTTGTTCTTCTTTATCCATTAAGTTAGTACACTATGGATGTGTTCAGTAAGATGGAAAATGTTTTCTTGAAAAATGTCCTTTTTAGAAAAATAAGTGAGTTTCTCACTTATTATTCCTAAAAGCATTTGTATGTAATCTAGACAAATACTATGGGAGGTGGGGTGGGAGATAGGGGTGTGGAGTGGTGGGGATGGGAGCTACAGGGACGGGGGTGAATATGAGGTGTGTTGGAAGTGTGGGAGGACATAATTAATATGGATTGCTACTTATGGAACTTGTTTTCCCTACAGGGGCGGGGTGAATATGTGGTGTATTGGATGGTGGGGAAGACACAATCAATGTGGAATGCTATTTGTGGAACTTGTTTTCCCTACTTCTATTAGGGAAGTCATGTTCCTCATTTCTAAGGAGCTTCTTTTTTCCTAGAGAAAATGTTCTCCAAAAATTTTGACCAACCTCACATGAGAACTCAATACCTAACACACCCTATGCCAAGTCTCTTTTGACTAAGACATTAGCTTACTTTCCATTGAGACATTAGTGAATCCAGAATTTGAAGTTAGTCAGTGGTACAGAATACAACTGCAGTCATTACTCATTACTCCTTTTGTGGCAGCAAATGTAAACTTAAGACTAGTATATGTTCTTGAAAATTATTCCATTGTGTGTGTATATATATATACAGAGATGGATACAGAATGGAAGTGCATGGGTTTGATATTTTAGCCCTTTTGAGTTATTGGGTTTTAAATTGATAATTTGTACATATTAAATGAATTTCTTTAGAGTCAAAGTTCTTAGTCGAAACTCTAGATCCATCCCTGTATATATATACTGCGAATTAAAGGCGCCCATTACCAAAACCTTGCATCAGCCTATGCTGGAAATCTGCCAGCAGTTTTCTTAGTCTATCTACAGCTGGGCCTTTTTCAAAAACACAATTTTACCACTTTGAACTAGATATCATCGATTTAATTGCTCTCACACCCATAGTGGGCGTGTTTGTAGCTCATGTTGTTTAAGCGAATTCATGGCCAGCACACACCCATATTGGGTGTTCTCTTGATCAAGATGCTTGTCATCAAATTAACAAAAAGATTTGGAAAAGAAAAAAAAAAAAAAAAAAGAACAAATGCTGATGTGATCCACTGCGCCTTCAAGCAACTGGATGGTATGATTTGGTCGAGAATGTAATTAGTATGATTCATTTCGGAAGATTGGATTCTTCTCGGTAGGCTAAGTGTGTTTGAGTGTCTTACTAAAGAGTGGGTTCGGTATTGTACGAAGTATAAGGGCTTGAAATAGTTGAGGCTTAATATATATTGTAAGCATTTTGGCAGGCTAAAAATGTGATTTGAAGTTCAAAGATCAGGCAATTGCTCATTAGACAACTTTTACTCTTCTAGAGTAATGCTATAGGCCCTATTTTTGTCTGCTTCTAGACAACTTGTGTGTACTTCTCCACTAGCACATGTATATGGTAATTCTTAACCTCAAAAAATGACTTAGCTTTTATTGCTTTTGTTGGAAACCCTAGTCTCGTGTGGTAATTTCCAGTTTCAACCTGTGGGTATATAATGCTATAGGGTATAGGCTACCTAATGCCTGTGATTTCACAAGGGTATCAGAAGTTGAAGACTTACATGGTCTAGGAGGTGTCTATATTCGACAGAAAGAATATGAAGCACAAAGACGAGTACTTCCAAAGAAAAGAGCATATAGATATTTTAGCTATGTTAGGCATATAATCATGTGTTTGACACATATCAAATGAAGGCTCTGCTCTCATAAATCAAATAAGCTATATTGACCCTTATAGGGGAAACATCTGACCTAAGGTCGTGCCTTAATGACAAAGGAGGTTTTAGCTTTACATACCTCGGGGCTTGCTCTACTCCCATGGTGTGCCAACTTTACCTTTCATTCGACAATCATTATCTATACCAAATGACAATATGGAGGTCAAATAAGCAGTTAACCAAGAAGCACGGCCATGCTGGCAGTACAATAAATAACTACGAGCGACAAGCTCGACAAAATTATTAACAAGAGGTGTATCACGACACCCAATTCCCCGCCTCCCAAATGAACACATGATCCCCACATGAGGTCAAGATTACTCCTCCTGCCTTCACAATTGATAGCCCTTATAATGCTTAAACAAGTACATTTAACTTAGAACTCGCGGCTTTCGACCACCGTCCCGTGAATTCTTTACCATAACGTGTAAAAATGCTCTCATGAGCTTACCTTATACAGCCAACCTTAAGGTTTTCCTTCACTATACACCTCTGCAAGTACTATGCCAAAAGCTAGAAGTGGAGAAAAAGCTCGTGTCAGCATCACGTAATCAACGGGCGAAACCCGAGCCGGACTATAGAGGAACCATACCTTAGACTTAGACCTTAGAGATCAAGGAAATCACCTTGGAGAGCTTCCAAGAGCTTCATGTAAGAGAGAGGTGAGAAATGAAGATTAGATCAAACTTTACATATATATAAACTTTGCACCACCTTACTTTCACAGAGCCAATCACGATTAACGTTCGTAAAAGTGGTCCTAAACCACTATCCAGGACCGTGAACCCACCATTAGTGGTGCTGTGTGGAGGCCTTCTTATCCAGAAGCTCATCTTGACACACTTAAAGCCCATATTGCATTACATGGGTCCTAACCAAAAGTTTCTCATAAAAAGACTTGACTTCACAGAAAACACTCCATTACACCTCTATTAAGAGTCCCACATCGGAAAAAAAGATGGGTACTTGGTCTCCTTATATGAACTTGGGCAATCCTCCCCTCATGAGCTAGCTTTTGGGGTTGAGTTAGGCTCAAGATCCATTCTTCACTTAATATCAGAGCCAGGCCCACCCAATTCTTTGTTTTCGATGCTGCCCTCCCCCCCCGGTCTTATATTGTTCATGCTCCAGATGCCCAGTCTTTTGTGTGTGTGTGTGTGTGTGTTGGAGTCCCATATCGATGGGTTAAAGGGTCCTTGGTCTCCTTATATGGTCTTGGGCAATCCTCCCCTCATGAGCTAGCTTTTGTGGTTGAGTTAGGCCCAAAATTCATTCTTTACATGGTATCAGAGCCAGGTCCATCCAAATTTTTGTTCACCGATGTTGGGCCTAGGGGTAGGCGTTCGATTCTTCGGTTCTATTTTATCAAATTTCGGTTCGGTTCTTCGATTTTCGGTTTTGGAAAAGTGTGCACCGAACACCGAACCAAACTAATTCGGTTCGGTTCGGTTTTTTCAACTTCGGTTCGGTTTAATTTGGTGTTTTTAAATCGGTTTTTCGGTGCAAAATAAAAAATAAAATGTGAACCGAATCAAAATATAAGACACTAAAAAATCTAAAACATTGTAAATAGACTATCAAGTGAGGACAACTTCAAATATATATCATTGTAGTGCTCTATTTTTCATATCACAATACGGTGGTAGTATTTGTGTGAAATTTTTTTAGGAATTACAATTAGAAATTAGGAGTATTTGTGTGAAAATTTTTAGGAATTACAATTAGAAATATAAGTATTTTAGGAATTAAAATTAAAAATTAGGAAAATGTAAAAGTAATAAGGGTGGAAGGTATATGTTGATGGAGTAATTGAGTATGGGTTTTGATGCTTGGTCTTGAAAAGTTTTGGGAAAACATGAGCTAAATGAAAATTTAAAAAAAAAAAAAAAATTAATAAAAGTTCGGTTCTTCGGTGCACCGAAGAACCCTTACCCCTAAACCGAACACCGAACCGAAGAACCGAAACAAAACACCGAAACCAAACCGAAGAACCGAACTAATTCGGTTCGGTACGGTTTTTCGGTTCTCCGGTTTTTATGCCCACCCCTAGTTGGGCCCCTATATTATATTGTCCACGCTTCAGTTAACAAGGTCTGGGCGTGCGGGGGAGTGTTAAGAGTCCCACATCGAAAAAAAAGATGGGTACTTGGTCTCCTTATAGGACTTGGGCAATCCTCCCCTCATGCTAGCTTTTGGGATTAAGCTAGGCCCAAGATCCATTCTTCACAACTTCCAAGACCCCACCGCCACACACCAAGATTATCCACCGGATTGACTTGCTTGTGAAGTAGGTTTATCAATCTTTAGAACTCATTCACTCCCAATCTTGAAACTCCCTTATAACTTTCAAATCCCAAAAAGTCTCTCCATAAAAAGGTCTACAGTATGTGGGTTGCCTCTCTATCCCCTATGAATGTGAAGATTTTTTTTCCTGAATAATATGTAAAAGTTCTCTCAATTTGACATGCTTTTGATGCTTTATGACACCCATTTGCACATAGTCGTTCTTCTGAAGATTTTTTTTTTGCATCTGATGCTATTTGTTTTAACTCTTGGAAGGTGTTGATGAACCCTTCTTCAGCCATTGTCAAGTTCCAAGCCTTAGCTGCTGTTCTTCTTTATCCATTAAGCTAGTACACTATGCGGAGTCTCTTTTAACTAAGGCATTAGTTTACTTTCCTCTGAGACGAGATGTGAATCCAGAATTTTAAGTCAGTGGTATAGAATACAACTGCAGCCATTACTCCTTTTGTGGCAGCGAGTGTGAACTCAAGACTAGTATATGTTTTTGAAAATTATTCCATTGTGTGTGTATAATGTATATATATACAGGGAATGTAGTCGGTGGTGATTCAAGTTGAAAGTGAAAGCCGCCAAAAACTGGCGGAATGCTCTCGAAACCAATTCACTTGAGTGAGACAAAGGAGAGTGGAATTTCGTGTGTAGGGGTGAAATCCGGGGATCTACGAAGGAACGCCAAGAGCGAAGGCAGCTCTCTGGGTCCCTATCGACGCTGAGGTGTAAAAGCATGGGGAGTGAACATGATTAGATATGTTGGTTGTCCATGCCATAAATGATGAGTGTTCACCCTTGGTCTACGTGGATCAGGGCCCAGCTAACGCGTGAAACACTCTGCCAGGGAGTATAGTCGCTAGATGAAACTCAAAGGAATTGACGGGGGCCTGCACAAGCGGGCACAAGGTTTAAAAATAAATAAAACTTTTGAATCTTGTGGTCCTAAACTAAAGATGTGTGTAATGTACCAAAATGCCCTTTGAATCTTGTGTTCCTAAATATGACATATTGGGTGTAAAGAATTACTAAATGTAGAAAGTGACATTCTTTTTTAAATGAACTAAAAAGGAAAGTAAGACAAAGCGTCTGTCGGAAACAGACAACCTCTCTAACTCCTCCCCCCAAACACACACACAAAGGTAGGGTAAGGTGTGTGTACATCCTACCCTTCCCAGAACCCACTTGTGGGATTACATTGGGTATGTTATTGTTGTCGTTTTCTTAGTTGAACTGGTATAGTATTCATAATTTTGAGGAAATGATGAGGCAAAAAGGATGTTTTAGCTGCCTATTCTAATGCTTCACTGAGTAATAAGAATTTGTTTTCAGCAGTAATTCATGGAATCAGTAGTAAGCAATGAACATGCTCTAAAGGAATGTGATCCTACAAGTGGTTAGACACTATAACTTCATATCTATTGAGTGAGTGCAGCTCAATCGTCACATCTGTATAAGCTCAAGTAATATAGAGTAAGTGCAGCTCAGTTTCAGTGTGCTGGTTTAGAAGGTCAAAGTCTGGTCCATCAGGAAAGTTTGGCGCAAGACTGAGGTGGAAAAGCCATTTGAAATCAAATGTTTACAAAGAATGCTGGGAAGAATGAAGCAAAAAAGATTTTCTGTAAGCTAAAGTTTTGCATCAATCAGAAGGATGAGAAGGGCACCCTTATGTTTATGGTGATGTATAGAAAGTAAAGGTTCTTTGGATTGCTTTTTGTTGTAAATTTTAAGATTTTAATTCGATTAGTCCCAAGTTGCCTTTACTGGAGTCCCTTTTATAACAGCTCCTGTGTCGCATAAGGGTGACCTGGGTAGTTAATATTACAAGAACAAAGTGTTGAAGAGCATGCAAATAGCTAGCAAGTAGGACTAATGCAATAGGAACATTATATTGTACGCTGAGCTAACTTTGTTATTAGAGAGTAGAAAACTGATCGTGATTTGCAAGAGCTACTCAAATTCATTTGGCAGTATGATTGGTTTTCTGTATGAGAGACGTTGGAACAATATAGGTAGTAGGATCTCTGCTTTAACAATAGCAATGTATATAACTCATTATTGCACCCAATTTCAGCTAATGAGGCTTAAGCTAGTTTGTGTGATATCTAAGTTGGTCAAGTCTAGCATATGGGCTAGACAGGCTTTGACAGTGGCCAACTTCCACTTTAGAAACTCATGTCATCACCAGTGAAACAAAAAGAAGGCAAATGTACGGTTTCCCTTTTTTTTACCTTCTTTATCATCAAATGGTTGCGCAATCAGTGTTTAAATGTCCAAATCAATAATAAGGGGGTCATAAATGATATGTTCATGTTCTTTGGTTAGCTAAGTTGAGATGGTTTGGGCATGTGAAGAGGAGAAGTGTAGATGTCCTCGTGAGGAAATGTGAGAGGTTGGCAGCGGTGATTAGACAGGACAAGGTGCATACCCCACTTGTGGGATTACACTTCCCATTCTTTCTTTAACACCTTCTAATTTCCAGGTTGAGCCTAAAGACAGCGATCCTGTTAGATATTTGGATGCATTTGTTGCATTAATCTTTGTTTTGTTTTATGCTAAGTTATTTTTGTTGTTATACTACTTATTTTATCTATGTGTGTGTGTGTCTAATCGTAGGCTGTCAAGGAAAAGGTCGAAGCCTTGAAGGCAAAATATTTTCCAGGCAGCAGTAATGGTGGAATGGTGGTGGTCTTTACTGGGAGCTGCTGTGCCAGCTGTAGTGGCAGGGCAAGCTTTCTGGACGAAAAAAAGGAGAGACGAGGAGGAGAGGTTAAAGAGGGCCAGAGGCCGTGAGAAGAACTCCGATGATATATTTGTTTGTGAAAGAGTGTGTACTTCAAACAGGATGCTCAAGAAGGTTGGTGCATTTTCTAAAGACCCGACACCCGATACTTGTGTAACTGTTTGTGGTGTTTCTGAGCTCGATGCTTGTGCTGATGCGTGTGCTCGGACTGTTTGTGTTAATCAGCATCAAGTCCCTAACTGGAACGATATCTGTCTTAAAAGGTGTCAAAGTGAGTGTCTTAGGCTCTCACAATCTTCTGTAGTGTCTTCTTAGCACATTTGCTCCAACATTTTGCTTCTATCATTTCAAGAATTCTGGTCTATTGATAATCTTCTGAAGTTCATGAATATTATTTGAGGTAACTATTTTAACTATTCATCGAGATATTTGATATCAGTAGCTTGTGAATTGAAGCTAATATAACAACAGAAACTTGATTGCCAGAACTACAAGAATTCATAGAGATTGAGATCGATGTTTCAATCAAATGACTTATGTTTGGTTGGAGTTGTTTTTCCATTTTTCAGACATGAAGAGTTGTTTTCCTTGAGCCGAGGGTCTATCACAAACAGCCTCTCTACCCCTGCAATAGAGGTAAGGCCTGCATACACTCTATCCTCCCCAGACTTCTACTTTGTGGGACTACATTGTTTATGATGTTGTTGTAGACACGAAGAGTTCAAAATTGTAACAGAGATGAAATTAGTTTTCAACTTCTGAAGAGGTTGAAATAGTTGAGTGCTACTAATCTACTACTTATTTAGCTTGAAAAGCAGTATATTTTTCAGTTGGCTGATTAATGTTGGCATTTAGAGACAGCGTAACTGACGCTTTTAGATTAGAATTAGTATGGAGTGTTTCTTTACCTGCCTAGGTTTTGGTGGACAGTGTTATCTACGAGTGGAACATAGCATGTACTGCGTGGAATATTTGAGGTACGGTCAAGCTAACCCGAACATCACCATTAGAAGTTGTTTTGAATAACGATCACACAAGTCCATGAAATACAGGAGTGTTACAAAAGTGATGCGATGGCTTGACTCATACTGATGGTCTTATAGGCATTCTAGCGTCGTGTTGATTCTTAGCACCGTTAGTTTATACAACTTAAACGTCATAAACATCGAATGCGAATAAATTTTTCCTCACATGCGTTGCATGCTAGTTGTAGTGGCAGCTTAAACTTTGCGGATGAAAAACATAAAGAGATTAAATAGGCGTTTGTACATGATTTGAAATTAAGTTGGTTTGAAGTTGAAATTTTGTTTGTACACGCAATTTAGATCTTAAAAGTTGTATTTTTTTTAATCATTAATATGAAAACCTCATGATTCGTAAAAACTATTAAAATTTCCGTAACTCTTATACAATCTTAACTAGACAACAAACCATAATTGATAAATGTGAGATCGCAATATCCTAAGACACGACATTAATAAATCGCATAACTTCGTATTCCTTTCAGAAATAAAATGCTTGCGATTACATACTTATACAAATTTCCAAACACAAAATTTAACAAACATCCACTCATTCAATAATCAACAATGTAGTGACAAGCTAATAAATTTGGTTGGTAAAGTAAGAAGTAAAGTGTTGAGAAAAAAAAAGCAAGTAGAGTGGGTTGCATAATTATTTTTACAATAAATTATGAATTTTTTTATTTTTTTTTTTGCAACAATTTAAATTGTTTTTAAAGATTGAAATCTTATCTTTTAGTAATTTTTAACTATGAAATCAGAAATTCTGTTCAAATACCACAAATTCTGTTCTTCGTTGACATCTTTTATATGGATTTTAACTTCAAAAGGATTTTGTGCCATTGAGCATATTGGAGCATCAGATACAATAGACCCTTGTAGTCCGGCCCTTTACCCGACCCTGCACATAGCGGGAGCTTTAGTGCACAAGACTTCCTTGTTTAGATACTTATCACCAAGATCATGAATGCAGTATGATTTGGTTCGAAATACTACTTGCATACCTAGTTATGAACCCAAGACCAACCCCTTTTTGCCTATTTGATTCTGAGAAACCTAGTGAAACACTACCGATACCACTTTGAAAAACCTTAGTGGTCCTTCAGGATTTGCTTGTTCTCTAGCGTAGCTGAATGGAAAAGGGTAGAGGGGCAGACTCATTATCCATGAGAGTTTCGACAGCTGTGGTAGTTTTAAGGTTTGGCCACAAACAGATGTCTCGGTCATTCAAAAAAAAAAAGTTCTCAGCTGCTAAACAGCCTCATCAACTTGTTTGGGGCATACTTCTACTTGAAACAAGTAAGCTCCCAGCTCAATAGCTTCGTCTTGTTGTTGATCCTTTACACCCCTTGCTTGGCATATTCATCACAAAGAAAAGAAGGAAACCAAGAAAGCACGATGCGAAAAATGCAACCTGCTCAGACACTAAAGACAAACACTTGAATTGGCAAAAGAAGAATGACTACACATTGCAGCGTTTAGAATGATACTACAAAGAATTGCCCAATATGCCAAAGCACAAGCATTGCCTTTACACAACAACACTAATATACCCAGTATAGTCCCACAAGTGGTGTGTAGGGCGGGTGGGGTGTATGCAACCTTATGGGGTAAAGAGGGCAGCATCTGATAGACCCTCGGCTCAAGAAAATCACTTTTCCGAACAGGTTTGAAAGAAATGCAAGAGAATGTGTTGCCTTTACAAATGATAAATTGGCTGAGTTAATAAAAAGATGATTTATAGACAATATATACACGAACCTCGGGAAACCTTAAAGAAAGCCATTAAAAGTTAAACTCACGTAGCTGATCAACACTTCACCATTAGAAGTCCGAAAACAATTACTATGTCTTACTCAAACTATCTCTAGAAAAATAACTTTAGGAAAATATGAATTAGGACTAGACACGTTTTAGAAATTTGAATTAAAGATCATTCAACTACAAACAAGTCTATAATTCAAGAAGATTGAATAACATACAGTACCCGCAAACCCAAGAAAGCTGCCAACAACAAGAGAAATTTCTACAATGAGAAGAAGCATAGTTGTGAAGTTTTGAGATCAACATCTATACTTCTTCACATGAATGAAGAAAAGCAACTACTTCTGATCACTACTCACTTACTAATGTTTGGAGCAGTCAGTTTAAAAGGATTATTGGCTCATATAAACCAACCAATATGCTAAAGCACAAATATACCCTTTAAAACATAAATGTTCAATCCAAAATGATGAGCTGAATTATAGACAATATATACATGGAATTCACAAAAACTTATAGAAAATCATCACCAGTTACCTCAGGTACCTGATCATAACTTTACCACTAAATAAAATAACAATAACCACGCCTCAGAGACAACTTCAGAAAAAATGTGAATAAGACAAATATGAGAATTCAGAAATTTGGCATAAAAGATCATTCAACTACAAACCAGTCTACAACTACTAGTCTTGAAAATCGAATAAATATAGTACCTACAAACCCTAGAAATCTAGCAACAACAAGAGAAATTTCTACAAACACAAGACATCTAACAACAAGCTAAGAGAAATTTCTGCAATGAGAAGAAGCAGCTGTGCACTTCTGGGGTCTGCATATATACTTCTCATCATAAGACAAATACGAGAATCTAGAATTGGCATAAAAGATCATTCAACTACAAACGAGTCTACAACTACAAGTCTTGAAAATCGCATAAATACCCCGGAAATCTACCAACAACATGAGAAGTTTCTACAAACACAAGACATCTAACAACAACAAGCTACGAGAAATTTCTGCAATGAGAAGAAGCACAGGTATGCAGTTCTGGGGTCAGCATATACACTACTTCACTTGAGTGAAGAAAAGCATCTACTTTTGCTCACTACTCAACTTACTACAACATTGGATCATCCAATTTATAAAGATTCTTGGCTCATGTAAACCTTACCAATTTCATCTGCCTCAACCCCCACTAAACATTAATTCCATAGACTAAAAATTCTTGAGGCAATTCATTTCGAAAACCATAAAAATCAAACCTTTTTTAATTATACTTCCTAGGTCTACCTCTTTTCTTAGCTCCAGTTGACGACATTGGTCTCGGAGCAGCAGAAACAGGAGCCTGAACCCGCACTGGCGCTGGAGCTGCAGCCTGAACTGGAACCGGAGCCGGAGTAGTAGTATTCTGGTTAGCAACATTCACATTCACATTCACATTCCCATCAGAAGAAAACATCGGTGGCATCCAAGTAGGAAATGCACCAGTAGCAGCAGCCGCGGCCGCAGTACCTTTCCCATTACCCAACTCCTCCATATTCCCATTCACAAATCCCATTGGAAAAAACCCCCAAATACAATAATAAGCTTCTCTTCCTGGTACCAATGGTGGCATTGTCAAAATCTCAGTAGCAGTAAAAGCTCTCTTACACTTATCACACCTTAAACAACACCCTTCATAAACCCTAGGATACTCATACAAATTATAACAGTAAGGACACGCCGTCCATAAATTCACCACCCTTTGCCCCCTCATTCCACCACTCACCGGTGTCGTCGCCATCTTTGGTGGCGGTGGAGTATGAGTCGGAGCCGGGTTCGGGCTATGACCCGAATTACTAGCCCTACTACTCCTTCTCACAGGCAATTTATCATCTCCTTTTTTCTGCTTATTATAACTACCCCTCGGCCTCCCACGCCCACCTCCACCACCACCGGGCACCAAATTAACCCGTGTAAAAAGCGAAAGTTCGTTATCATACAAACCCTTTTTAGTCGGATCTGAAAGAACAGCCCAAGCATCCGCAACAAGACCAAAAGCAACATCAGAAGAAGGGTACTTATTCTTATCAGGATGAAGAAGAAGAGCAAGACGCCGATACTGTTTCTTGATTAACTCAGAATCTTCAGTACGACCTTGGATTTGAAGAATGGAATACCAGTCATGGTGATTGTTGATACGCTTTGATGAAGCTAAAAGTACTTCAGCAATTGCTAAGATCTGGTCAGGTCCTTCAAGTAAAGGCTCAGTTTCTTGTGCTAAAAGAGCGAAATCTTTACATGGGGCGAAATCTTTTTCACGTAAGAGTTTTTCTGCAACGCCTAGAAGTCTTTCTGCTTCTGCTCTGCTTGTTGTTGTGTGATGTTCCATAATTTTTCTTCGGATTTTTTTTCAAGATTTGGGTTTTTGGGGTTTGATCTGAAATGGGGACGGAGAAAATGATGGGATTTTGGGAAGTGGAAGAGGGCGTGGGGTGGGGTGGTGGGGTAGTTGGGGTGGGGGGTTAGTGTAGAGTGTTGAGTGTGTTTAGATTGTCTTTTTAGGACCAAATGAGGTTTGGTTAAATCTTATCTGACAGTGTAATGAGTTTAGATTCTGGTACTTTGACTGAGGGGTATATCTGTCATTTTATATTTTCCATTTTTGAATATAATTTCTTATTTATTGCTCATAAATGCAAAAATATCATTTCGTCCGTTTCAATTTGTTTGACCTATTTTGACTTGACACAAAATTTAAGAAAGTAAATATTCTCTTCGATTCACTTATACTTGTCACTATTTCGGTTATCGATGTCAATTTGACTAAACTTCATAAGCTAAATTGAAGTAGATTAATTTAATATTCAAAATTTAGATGGTCGAAAACTATACAAAAAATATTATGAGTTGCAATCCTTCTCATATTAATATGATAAAAAAAATATCTTAAGATGTTGGTCAAAGTTCATGCAGTTTGACCTCAAGAAGCGAAACAGTGACAAGTAAAAGTGAAAGAATAGAGTAAGACCTTTGCATCTTATGGTTTTAAATTAAAAATATGTCAAATATACCACAATACCCTTTAATAGTCTGTTTGGCCAAGCTTCTAAAATCAGTTTATTTTGAAAAGTGTTTTTTTTAGAAGTGTTTTTCAAAAAAGTATTTTTGGTGAGAAACAATTTATGTTTAACCAATAAATTTAAAAAGCAATTTTTGACAGCAATTTGTGTTTAACCAAGCTTTTTAAAAGTGTTTTTAAGTGTATTTTTCTCGAAAGTACTTTTCAAAAAAGGTTTTTTAGGGAAAAAATATTTTTTTTAGCTTATGAAAAAAAATTGTTTGTTCTACTCCCTAGAAACACTTATTTTCTTTCAAAAGTTTGGCCAAACACTTGTTTTTATAAAAATAAACACTTTTGAGAAAAAATTAAACACTTTTGGAAGAAAAAAAAAAACTTGGCTAAAAAGACTATTAATCACGTCAGGTAGAAAGGTGAAATTAAAGAGTTACTAAAAAAGAAAAATGGTCATTCTTTTTGAACCAGACTAAAAAAGAAATTATGTTAAATAAATTGAAACGAAGGGAGAATTACTATTCTCTTCAACTACTTTTACTTGTTCACTGTATTAAAAAATGAAAAAGAATTTAAAATATTTTTAAATTATGTAAAGTTGAATTAAAATACCTTCTACTAATATTTTAGTCTAAAGATACCCCTACCAATAATAATTTGATCCAATGCTCATGCCATTAATAGTTGGCCCAAAAATATCTCTACTGTAACTTAATTGAATAAAAAATGTTTTTTCTAATAAATATATTCTTTTCCTTTTTAAATACATTTTTTTACAACAACAACAACAACATACCCAGTGTATCCCCACAAAGTGGGGTCTGGGAAGGGTAAAATATACGCAGTCCATACCACTACCTCGGACGAAGTAAAGAGACTGTTTTCGATAGACCTCCGGCTCCGGACAAATAACAATAAAAAAAAAAAAAGGGATAACACACCAATAGAAAATAAAAGAAACAGGACGCTCAAAGAGTAATGCGTATACAATCTATCCAGAAATTCCAAACACCACCAAAATACCACGAACAAGGAACTACAAAACACACGCATAACACTACGGCTATATGCACAAAAGCAAACAAAGCACACCTTCCTACTAGCCAGGACGCACTCCTACCCACTAATCCTCTACCCTAATCCGCTCCCTCCACACCTTCCTATCTAGGGTCATGTCCTCAGTAAGCTGTAGCTGCTCCATGTCATTTCTAATCACCTCCCTCCAATATTTTTAAACACATTTTTTTTAATAAAAATATTATTTTGAAAAAAAAAATCTAATTTTTAAACCTTTAAAATCCCTTCAATTAATAAAAAAAAGTGAGAAAGAACCTTTTTTTTCTTAGTGTTGTTTTATGAATTAATTAAAATAGAATAATATAATATTATTTTAATTGATACAAGGAAATAAAAAAGAAGAAGAATCACTTTCTACTTTTTTATTAGTTGAATCTAATTGCTAGAATTTGTTAAATATTTGACAGAAACCAAAAGTATGACATTTGACATTTTAAAGGTTTAAAACTACTAAACACTAATGTAAGGGACCAAGTTAAATATACCCCAAACACAAGATACCATTTTGTCATTTTCTCTTCAATGTAACAAAACTATTTTGTAACCTAAAATGAACCATGTACACTTATGGGTTAACTTATTTTATTTTAATTTTTTATGATTGAATTTATGTGGCTTCTTCTCTCTCATTATTTTCCTTTTTTTTAGAATTGCTTTGTAATGTTTTTGTTTGAAATAAGGGTTTATCGGAAACAATTTCTTTATTGCACAAAATAGTATTAAGGTGTCGTACACACTATCCTCCTCAGACCCACTTATGAAATTACACTGAGTATGTTGTTGTTGTATTATTGAATGCATGCATCTTGTGTTGTTCATCCAAAATATTTCTTGAATTATATTCATGTATTAAAATTGATTTAGAAAAAAGGAAGATATGTGAAGTTAGTTACCATTTAAAATAATTACAGTACCTTAATAGGAAAAACCAAGAATTAACATTTTATAATTTTTAAAAGTACTAGAAAAAAAGATATAGTGGTCGTTACGTTCCAGACTTCCTACTCCAACTTCTTCAAAAATGTGCAGAAATCCTATAACACCTTCCGCAGGAACGTTGTCAACATTCTGATCTACTTTCTTAATAAAAAATGAATCCCTTGGCTCTTTGATTCAATAGGGGTGTGTCCCCGTCAGACAATTTTTTATTAACATCATACACTATCTTCTTTTTTTTACTCTGTCTTCTGTTTAGGGGACTGTCCTGAACTAATCCCATTTGCTCCAGTATGTTGATTTCTGCTTGCATATTTCTATGTGTCTCTGTTTACTTACCTTTTCTTTTTGATTGTGCCAAAGGAGGGGAAAAGACAGGTAAAAGCGGCAGCACAACTTGAGGGGGAGCCAATGCATTTCAGGAAAGTTAAATTATTAAAATATTTTTACTATTGTCATTATCAAAAAGAGGGAGATTGTTAGCCCCACGTACAGTTTCAATAATGAACAAACTAATCCCTACTCAATTGCAGGATAAATATGGAAGGAGTTGTACAAGTATTTCTTTCAAAAAGAAAAGCCTCACGCAAAAGGAATATATCAATCAAGCCATTGGATAAGAAGCACGAAAGGAAAGAGCATATCAGATGGAAGGAAAAAGTATATTGTTATCCTCTATACAAGGCAGAATGCTGATACAAGGAAAGAAACATGGACGTATCTGATACAGATATATGGCATCATCTAGGCATTTCATCCTAGATGACCACGCAAAAATCCCTTGGGTTCCCCAAAATAATAGAGCAAGGAATTAGAAGAAGAAAATTCTAATTCCCCCAAATCAAAGCAGATCAATCAAGATTCTACAATGATCATATCTTATGTATCCATGTATAAATAAAGCATAGCAGCCTAGGTTTTTACTTGTACATCTTCACTAGAGCAAAATTCTAGGCACTTCTTTAGCCTTATACAATTCATTGAAATACATTATAGTGAACACAAAAGAGAGAAAAAACTAGGTGCTATACGAGTAGAGGCTGCTACCTTTCTCAGAGAAGCTTGTTTATAAGGTATCAGAGAAATATTCCGTAAACATTCAAGTTGCTCTAAAGGAACCTCTTGTAACCTAAGGGGATTAGAAGTAGGCACCACAAAAGTATTTCGAACCAGGTTAAATCTTCTTGTGTCCTTTATTTACTTTCTGTTCCTTATATTCTGTCATTATCATTTTTGGTACTAACATCATTGTGCAGAGATGTCGACTAACTAATGTCTTTAGTCGACTTGAAGCTTAAGAATTTCAATTCACCTCCCCCCCCCCCCTCCCCCACCCCTCTTTTGATTATCAGTTTAAAGATTTCTTTGACAATTCTTCCTACTTCTATTCTAAGAAATCAAGGTTGATTGATCAATAAGTATAAGATTGTTCACATTTAAATAATATGTTATTGAAATTTACAAAAAAGGAGATTGTCAACTTGTCTATTTGATTTAGAACTATATGAGAAGAAGATTATATCAATTCAGTTGCGTTGACCATTTATAGCTACAAACTATAATAGTGACTAATGATCAAATCATTTGAATAGGCTTACCATTCATCAATTTCAGCTTGTACTTTCATTTTAGATTTTTAATTATTCATTACTTAGATATTTCGATATTATTTGTACCGTAAAAAAAGTTTGTGCTTAGTTTGCCTCTTCAAGTCTACAACAGTTACAAGATAATCATTATATCCATAAAACAAATATACAATGTCCCATACAATGTCACGAGATGGTCATACTTGGGTTATGGCTATTCTTCATCAGTCTTGAACCAGATTTACCAGCAGATGGAGCATTAAGAATGCACCACCATTCACAGCAGTAATAGCAAAATCAGCATTAGCAGCCTTCTTCCCAGGATGATTATCAAGAATTTGAACAGTAGCTTTCACATCATTCCAATTTGAGGGTACATAAAGTGAAATTGGTGTTCTCTTAAATAGTTTACAAAATCTTTTTATCATTGATTTTGCCTTTTATAGAGTGCTTACATATTGTCTGATGAATAAACATAGAAATCATATATCCATAAATAATTTTCTCTCTTGTGTAAACTGATAGATAATTCATGTTTATCTGTGAGTGAAATAGATTAAAAGAATGTTATTCGTCAGTGCAAGAGTGAGATTTTTGGCACTGATGACTTAAATATCTTCACACCTTAGAATGAACGCTTAAGAAACTTATCTGACCCTAGGATCATATATTTCAAAATGCTTAAAAACTTAAAATGATTACATGAATCTTTTTTCTCTTCACTTTTATTTTTCCTTAATAGTATCTTTATGTTTGTTGCTTCAGATATTTGAACCATTTTACTTTGCTACATATGATTTAAAATTGTACTTTTTCCTTTTCGATTATAATTATGCATCACACACATTTGTTAATATTATATATACCGGGTTAAAAAGTTTATACTAATTGACGTGGACAAACGTGTTCGAAAACTAGTTTTAAAAACACAGAAACATCCATTCCATTGTAAGCCAACGTAACTTGCATTTAACTTAAACACATTCCATAGAAAGAAACAAAGAAGGAAAAAGAGCAGCAAAAGGGATATGCTTTCTTCCTCATCAACCACTTCTTGATGCATTCAACATGAAATTCATGGCCACATTCTAAGTGTTCCAATAGTATCTTCATCTCTATATTCAAATAAACAAATAGCACATACTTCTTGTTCATCAACTACATCATCTGCATTGACACCATCTATATCCATGGTTGGAGCATGATAAGTTCTTGTTCTCAAATACTCGGACACATCATCACGATCCAAAATTTCATTATAATTTTTTTCATCTATTTCTTCATCATCAACTTCATCAAGAATCGATTGGCACGGCGCTAGAAAATTACTTTCACTTCAGTATTCATTCTTTCACTTGTTTGATCATGTGGTAATACTGTAGGTCTAATTGAATCAACTCTAAAATTTGTAAAATATTCCCTTACAATTCACTGAGATATCATATGAAAATTGTTGAATACATTTAGATAGGGGTGTACATAGGTCGGGTTGGTTTGGTTTTTTACTAAAAGAAAAAAAAAACCCAATTATATTGGTTTATTAAATCTATAAACCATATCAAACCAACATAAAATCGGTTTTTTCGATTTAGGATTTAGTCAGGTTTTTTTTATAATCTTTAGTTTTTACCATTATATTGTGATTGTAGACAAGATCAAGTATATTTTCACTCATGTACTAGTGGAAAACCACAATTATGGAAAACGAGGAGTGGAAAGGAGGAGCGGAGAACTCTCCGAAAACTAAAAAGTAAGATGAAAAGTGACTGAAGAGTGAAAAGTTTTAGGTTTTAAGTTTATATTGGGTTTTGGATCATTTAGTTATCAATTAATGGATAAATATTACAACTTAATGACCCAAATCTGAATATATATCTACATCTACTTTCTAAATATTAAAAATTAATAAAATTAATTTAAAAAGTATTTAGAAAATAGATTATAATTAATATTTTTTATGTATAAAAAGTTAAAATTATATGTATATATTATGTCGGTTTGGTTTGGGTTCGGTTTGACTTTTCTTTGGTTAACACCAAACCAAACCAAGAATGGTCGGGTTTTTTTTTCTACCACTAAACCAATCAAACCAAACCACAAGTCGGATTTTTTTCTCGGTTTGATTTGGTTCTTCGGTTCGATTTAAGTTGGCGGTTTGATCTGTACCCCCTACATTTAGACCTTTATGCTTTGAATACAAACATTTTATTTGAATTGTAGGATCCATACTACTTACATGACTTCCATAAACTCTAGATGGGCACCCAAACTTTTTAAGTGAGCTGAGTTTAGGATAGATTGGGTTTTAAATAAATTTAAGTACTAGTTTTAATTTTTAAAAATTTCTTAATTTTTTTTATAGCAGCTACGTCATTAAATAGATATCAGAAGTTGTACTTTTGGCTAAAATTATCATGGAGACTAACTATCAAAGGTAGGTGATAACTATAAATTTAGTGATCATTCGGGATACTAGATATCGATTTTGAATTTGAAAAACATGTCAATGAAAATTCTACATAACTCGTCATGACGATTCGTTAAGATTTTTGGCCAAATTCTACAATGTTGCCAAGATTCGTGACCTGGCCAATTTGGATCAAATCACTAATCCTAACAAATTGTCTAAATTTATGACAAGACAAGTTTTGCTCATCAATTAAAATCCTAACGATACGTAGCTTTGCTGGCAAGTTCTAACCGCAAAGCTACTTTTGCAGAACTTCTTTAAATGATAAAAAAAGGACATTCCGGTGCACTAAAGCTCCTACTATGTGTAGGGTCAAGAAAAGGGCCCGACCATAAGGGTCTATATTATGCGCAACCTTACCTTGAGTTTCTGTCAGAGACTCTTTCTAAACTTCTTTAAATGATATCGAAACTTAAAACAGTAACATTAAAATATTAATATTTGTACAAATCACCCGATTATCTTAGTAAGGTCCACTCCGAAACCGATCCTATCTAGCAAATTAGGCCCAACCCAAGATAAAACAGTAAAGAAAGAGGCCTTATCACAAAAAAAGAGATTTAAAGGCCCATCATAAGCCCAATCATCAGAGATGAAGTGAACAATGTGATAAGGCAAGTTTAATTTCCTTTTTTTTTTTTTTTTCCGTAAACTACTTCATTTTATTACTTCATAATTCGTTTCATAGCTATTCATAACCGTCATTCCAATGCTAGGCAAGTCTAGTTTCCAATATCAGACTGTGTGAACAGATGTAAACATTTTTTTAGTTTCATTACTTTGGGTTATTTGAGTACAATTTATTGAGACAATTCTATGTTTCTATTTTATATCATGCATAATATTTCGACCACAATAAAACATAGTCGATACTTAAATTTAATCTTTTCAACATACATAAATTATTAAATCTCATAAACATAAGAAAATCTCTTGGATATAGTAATTTTTCTCCTTTTTTAGTCCCCTCAATAATATTTTTGGCTCCACTACTGAACAAGTTATTAATATCATTCTACTCGATTTACATTTAATATGTGTCGTACACTCGTAGCTATGTTGTACATGATGTTAAATAAGAATTCTACAAAAAAAAATTAATGGCCTATTCACTTTACTCTATGTATTACTCTATGTAATAAAAGTGTTACGTCGCATTCAAGAAAAAGTAGAAAACGACAAAAAAAGAAAAAAAGAAAAAAAGAAAAAAAAAGAGAATAGTATTATTGTAATAAAAATTAAAATTCGTAAAAGAAAATCAAACTACAAGTTGTAATTTGATATATGTTCTTACATATTTTAAAAGAGACACATACAAATAAAACCAAAAAATATTTGTATCAAGTATTTATATCAAATTAATGTATGCATGATATGTATTTATATAAAAATTTCTCTAATAACTAATTATAATTGTTTAATATATTTTTATTTTATTAAATTACTTATATAATAAACTAATACAATTTGATATATTCAACTTGCGCTTATAAATTTGTACCCTGAAATAGTGCAACTAACAAGAAAGTAACTTGATCAAGAAATCATTTTAAAAAAAGAAATCCTAAATCCAAATTATCAGAAATTAGGAACTTTATCATCTTCATTAATCAAAGGCCTAAACTTAATTAGGGCGAAGCAGTGATGGTAACATGTAGCGACAACAAAAATATATCTAGTGAAATTTTACAATTAATGATAGTAGCGTATAAGAAATTAAATTAACTACAGGCTAAACATGAGAGTTAATTCTTCATATTGTCATTCAACTATTGACAATTTCCCACCAAAGTCACTTTTGTTTTTTTTATAACAAAAATATCATTGAACTATTACTTTGTCTCTTATATAGTCATTTTAACATTTTAAGCTACTAAACTTATTTAATTTTCTTAATTAACATTTTAAGTTCAATTTTAATGACAAATTCATTAAATTATACCACCCAATACATAACAAAAGTATAAAAGCAATGAAATCCACAAAAAATAAAATAAATTTTAAATAAAGACAAATTATACATGCTGAGATGCTTTTTTAAAAAAAAACATGAGATTTTATAAGATCATTTTTTAAATTTTTAAGAGGGCACTCTCTCTCTCTTTCATAGTAGTTATCCACTTTTCTCTACGCGTCCATAAAAAATTATAAATAAAAAGAATAGTTTACTAATTTACCTTGTAATTTTTTTTAATACACTCTATTTGTGTCTTAATCAATACTAAAATTAACAATGTAAGATTTTTTTTGAAACTTTATAATATTTATACTTTCAAAAAGAATAAATTATAAGGACAAATAAAAAAATAATTAATTTTATCTTAATCTTGTAAATTGACAAATATCTTGAAATATATGAGACAAAAAGCTTAGTTAATACTCCCTCCGTTCCTAAATAAGCGGACAAAAACAAAATTTTGATTAAGAAGATTTAAAATATAAAAAATAAAAATAAATGCACTAAGAAACTAAGACATTCAACATTTATTATACATACATAAAAATAATTTTATTTTTTTATATATGTAATGTCATTTTTCACTGAATGAAGTTTGGACGAACCTTTGAGCTCAGTAACTTAATTTGGTCCAAATTTTATATCTGTTTTAAAAATTTATTGAATGTATACATATTAATAATATAGAACTCATTATTTTTTTTAGAAAAAAAGATTAAAATTCAAAATTCATAAACTTTAAATTCTGACTTCAAAAGTGAGACATGTAAAGAGAAAATCTATAAATAATATGAAATGGAGAGAGTGCCCACTTACTTTTTTTTTAAAAAAATGATCTTATGAAATCTCATGTTTTTTTTTTTAAAACATCTCAATATGTATAATTTGTCTTTTTTTAAAATCTATTTTTATTTTGGTGGATTTTATTGCTTTTATACTAGATCCTTTATAATTATGTATTGAGTAGTATAATTTAATGAATTTGTCATTAAAATTAAATTTAATTAACTGAATTTAGTAGCTTAAAATGTTAGGATGATAATATAAAAAAATAAAAATAACTTTGATAAAATATTTTCAATAAATTCAATGAAAATATGAGGACTTAACTCTAAATATGATAAGACACAATTGCATATTTCATGCCTGGAAATGATGACAAAAGCTCCTTTATCAAATAAAATATTCCAATTTCCATGTTTGTAAATTGTACTGAATCATGTTGACAGATCATGTAGTTGATGGATGTCGATGTTGTCCACATAAATATAATTTAAGTTTAATTTTGAATGTGAATATTGTTAAAAAGTAGGGTCTTGATGCATGAACCTACTGTTACTATCAATTAGTTTCTAGATTAGGGCCACGTATTCATCTAATTTTTAAAAGTCTAGGAATATTTTTTCCACAGTTTAATTTCTTCTTTAATTTACTCACTAAATTTTCCACAAACTTGGCCTGAACCTGGTTCCTGTATCCTTGCCCCGATTGCGGTCCACTTGTACTTAATGGTTGAGTCAAAAATTTTACTAAGGAGATTCAAAAATAGACATACGAACTAACTAAAGGGAATTCAACATCTCCTATATATGCATAAAAATTAATTTTAACCATATATAAATAAGATAATTTTCTCCCAAATGAGGTTCGAACCCCCTCACTCAAGGATAGCTCCGCCCCTGCTTGTACTAATCGCGAATCATGTCAACTTATTTATTTTTCAAATCTGGACTCAACTTGGATTTCATATCCTTGCCCTGATCATTCCCCTATTCTAGAATAGCGATCCTAGCTCTTCCACTAATACCATGTCTTACTACTTAAATTTCCCCTAAATAAACCTTCTTGTATTAGCTTGGATCTTGGATTCTATATCCTTGCCCCAATTGTCCCCTTTATCCCAGACTAGCGGTCCTCCACCACTTGTAGTGGACCATGTCCACTTAAAATTTTCTCAAATTACTCCCTCCGTTTAAAAAAGAATGACCTAGTTTGACTTGACACGGAATTTAAGAAAATAAAGAAGACTTTTGAATCATGTGGTCATAAATTAAAGTTATGTCAAATATACCAAAATGTCCTTTAATCTTGTGGTCTTAAACATGCCACGTGGAGAGTTGAAATCAAAGTATTGCCAAAAAAGGAAAAAAATCATTTTTTTTTAAACGGATTAAAAAAAAAAGTAGGTCATTCTTTTTGAAACGGAGGGAGTAACATTTTAGGTTGAATCATATATCATTGCCCCCTTGTCCTCCTCTCTCCCCTCCCCCCACCCCACACTTCCCAGACCAACGGTCCTCCTCCACTTGTCGTGGACCATGTCCACTTAAATTTTCCCAAATCTGGACTTAGCCTGGATCTCATATCCTTGCCATAATCGTCTTCACTCAGAGCAATTATTCTACTCCAGTTGCCGTGGAACTCATCCACATGTACAGGTGGATATGTCGTTCAAATTATGATTGATAATTTAGTTTTCTTTAATTTAATTTCGAGCTTAAGTTATATGCATAAATAATGTAATAATTAACAAATATCTATATAATCGAGTTGTTATTTATCAAAATTTTTGAAAAACAACAACTTAATGAACATTAATTAATACTTAAATAAAATTAGTAGTCAACCTAATATCTCAAATTAGGATTAACAATTAGGGCATACTCCTAGATAGTAGTATAAAGAATCTTCACAGCTTGACATCCATAAATTCTTAAAGTTTAGCAAATGTGAGGTTAAAATATATCCCTTTTTTACCATAAAAGGTAAAGGGTGAAACTTTCCACATGTTTTGATGTAACACAATAGTACCATCATCCAACCACATTCTCTCTCTTGTCCTCTCTAGGTTTTAATTGGTGGAACTCTCCAATAATATCTTCCCAAAAACAAATTAAAAAACCCTTCTTTCTCTTTTTTTTCTTCCCAACAAGAACAACAAGTGAACAGTGTTTATTCGATCTCAAAATTAGGTTTGCACATTTATAGTCAATTATTGGTCCATCTTTCATGGATTTTGTAACTAGATCTAAGGTTTCCTTTTTAATTTCTTTCCCTCTTTTAGGGTTTGTTCTTATTCTCATTATTGCTATTTTTGTGTGTAGGTAGTAGTAGTAGTAGTTTCTTAAGCATCTAGTACTGCAGCACAATTAATATCTTCTGTAATTTATCAGGTACGATTATGATTACCTACTGTAAAACTAACTTTTTTTTTTTCTTTCCGTTCTTGTTTAATCTACTAAAACGTCACTATTTTTTCATTGAAATTTCTCAGTGAAAGAATGTTCGGCGTGATTGAATCAGTGAGAAAAATTTAATAGTATTTTCAGTGTCTGAATGAAAATATAATCTGTTTCCATCTTGCGATTTTTCAGTGAGCTGATTTGGTGAAAAAAATCATGTTTTATAGGGTAAATTTTTCATTGATTTGCGATAGGAAAAATCTCTGTTTCTAGTAGTGTTATATATGTATACTTACTGTGATTGTTTCACCAAATAGGTTGAATTTTGTTGGTATATATATATCACTTATAGTGTATGATTTTTGGTTAAGAATGGCAAGAGAGAAGATAAAGATAAAGAAGATAGATAATATAACAGCAAGGCAAGTGACATTTTCAAAGAGGAGAAGAGGGCTTTTCAAGAAAGCTGAGGAGCTTTCAGTTCTTTGTGATGCTGATGTTGCTCTCATTATTTTCTCTTCTACTGGAAAGCTCTTTGAATTTGCTAGCTCCAGGTAATCATTTATATATCATATTAACTTAATTTTCACATTTTTTTTAATTTGAACTATTATCTTTGTGAGTAATAGTAGTGGCGGATCGAGAAAGTTCACTAAGAATGTTTAAGATTTGTTTACATGAAATCAAAGTAATATTTGATCTGTCTACACATTATAATTTAAATATAATCAAATGTTTGTGTTGGTAGGACGTTTCGACAGAGCTAAGGGGCGCAAGTTAAGGTGTTTATTTGTTTGATCACCAGAAAATTATGCTCATTCTGTTTTAATTTGTTTGTCTAATTTTAATTTGACTCGGAGTTTAAGAAATTTAAAAAGATTTTTGAATCTTATTCTTATGTGCTTAAATTAAAGATATGTAGAATGTATCAAAATGTCTTTTAATTATGTGGTCTTAAACATGTTAAATACAAAGTTGAAATTAAAGAGTTGCTAAAGACAAACATTCTTTTTAAAATAGATTGAAAAGGAAGGTAAAACAAGCAAATTGAAACGAGGGATTACTACATATATACTTTCTTAGTTTCAATTTATTTGTCTTATTTCCCTTTTTAATCTGTTGAAAAAAATTACATTATATACACATCTTTAGGTTAAGAGCACATAATTCAATTTTTTTTGTTAAACTTCTTGTCGAGTCAAACTAAGACAAATGAAAATGGAAGGAGTAGCACATAATATCAAAATTATTTAGTATGTGTATATAGTTTATGTTGAATTTCTTGGCTTTTTTGTATTTACTTCTTTATCTTTGAAAGCGTTTAGTGAAATCTTTAGCTCCATCACTGATAAGATCATACACTAGCTATATATACCTCATGAATTATATAATCATATCATCTTACGAACATTTTAACCTTACAACAACAACATAATATCCTGCGGATTGAGTCTTAGGATGGTAGAATATGCTTATATCTTACCTCTATTTTTGTGGGATAAAGAAATTATTTCCGATAGAAATAAAGACGTGTCTGGTTTCTTGTGACAACAGGAGCAAAGAGGGGTATTTCTACCATGGCAAAGACAACAAACTAGTTTCATAGGCTTTCTTCAAACAAGAAAGCCTCGTGTCTCACACTTAATTAACTTTTGTAATTAACTATGGTTTCTGTCTCTAAATAATCGTGAATTCATTAGAAACCCTAGGAAATACTTGTGTCTTTGATCGTCTGGATAGTTCTTTTTACATAAAGTATATACTTCTGTCTGTCCTAATTTAGTGGTGACTGGTGATCATATTTCGCTTTTCGATAGTCAAATTTCGTGAATTTTGATTAACATCTTAAAATATATTTTTTCATCATAATCATAGCATGATAAAAATTCCACAATTTGTTGTACGTTTCATATAATTTTCGAATGTCTTATTTTAGCTAAAATTTGAAATAATATAATCTAATTGAACTTGGAAAAAAAAAATAGTTGAATTAACCTTCGAGAAACGAAACATGATAAATAGTTTGGGACAGAGGGAGTAGTTGTGTGAGTATTTATGTAGCTACTATATCTTCACTTTTCTCCTTAACTTTTGAAACATCATGTTTTTTAGATATATTACTACTCCCTCCGTCCCATTTTAGTTGGGCATATTTCATTTTACACGGTGATTAAGAAATCATAAATGGATTGATGGTTTTACTATTTTACCCTTTACCTATATTAATGATATTCATTGGGCATAGGAATGGACAATGGAATTGTAATTAATTGTAGGGGTAAAATGGGAAGAAATTAATTAATACTATCCTAATTTAGCAAGTGCCCAACTAATATGGGACATTTATTTTTAGTAATGTGCCCAACTAAAATGGGACGGAGGGAGTAACATATTTAAGTTAAATATATTGATTATGCACATCTTTTTACACTCACTAAATTTTAATTTGCAATAATGGTAGGTCAGTCGTACTTGGTATTTTTATCAAATTATTTATTGGAATCAGCCAGTAAGTGACGTGTAATAATAGTGCATACCTTTGATTTTACTCAAGACATTAATTTTTATAACCTTTAAATTTGGTGTCAGTAGTTGTTCTTTAATCAAATCGTTTAATTACATCAGTCATTTATTTACTGGCTAGCTAAGACAAGATAGGATAGGTCTATTAGTACAAATAGTTACGTCTTTTGGAGAATGGGAGGGCCAGAATAAAGGGTTTCCCAATTTGGAACTGTTCCCGTTTCAATTTGTTTGTTTGATTTTGATTTGATACAAAATTTATGAGAGAACATAAAATTATTAAATCTTATGATCTTAAATTAAAATTAAAAAGAATGTAATAAATTAAAAAATATCTTTTAATTTTGTGATCTTAAACATGATACGTAGAAAGTTAGAATTAAAGAGTTGTCAAAAAATGATTTCTTTTTTTTTAAAAAAAAACAGCCTAGAAAGAAAAATAAGACAAATAAATTAAAATGGAGAAAAATAATGCTATGATTTCCATTAGGATTGTTAATGAATGCTAACTATTCTTTTTCGTTTCCTCGCTCCTTTTCATATTTTATGGTGTTTTTAGTTTGGTCTTAGCGCTTAAAAAATCCACTCATATACACTAGAAAGTAGTATACTTTGGCATGTTTGGACATCCTTATCTCATGAGTTAGTTTTTGTAGTTGAGTTAAGTTCATGATATCCGAATCAGATCTATCTATCCAAATTCACAATCTATCTGATCTTAAGCCCCCATTGTCTGTGCTCTATTCTCACCTTATCACGCGCTAACATTGGAATGGAGTTAGGCTCAAGGTCGTTTTATATGGACTCCAACTAATGCAGATTGGAGACATATATATTTGATTGATAATTGTACAAAAATGGGGTAACACTTGAATTAATTAAATGAATAATTAATCATCTTTTTCATGAAATGCAGCATGAAGGATATCCTTGGAAAATATAAGTTGCAGTCATCAAACCTTGAGAAAGTTGACCAACCTTCCCTTGACTTACAGGTACCAATAAAATTACTACTCGTCCATTGACATTTATTTAATTAATAAAAAAAAATAAGTGCATTTTATTATGTTCATAAATTTATTTCTTTTGCTTCTGAATCAAATCCTTAATAAATTTGCCCTCTGAACAATTCAGGGTAACTAGGCTTGGATCTTTATATCAAATTAAGAAACTAATCTTGGCTAAAGTGATTTTTAAAAATAGTTGCCTCAAATTATTTTTCATTTTATAAGTTCAAGATAAAATTAATTATTTTTTTCCATTTTACCCTTATAGTATTAATCATTGTTAAAGACTACAAATACCTTAATTATGGGGAGATACCATATAAATAAAAATACTCAACAAAGAGAGATTATTTATTAAGACATAATTAAGGGCAAAATAGTCAATACCTCTTCCTAGTTACTCCGTCCGTCCATTTTTACTTGTCTACTATACTAGAAATAGATGTTCAATAATATTGTCTGGTTTGGAAAATCAATAGATAATTTACCTTTTTAAATCCATTTTACCCTTGCTATTAAATATTATTCATCACTCAATGCATTTCTCAAGACATTACATTTATTATATTTGAATGGTGATATAGTAAAATTATACCTATGATTTATTGCTTTAACATGTGTGTCAATTCTATAGTGGACAAGTATTGTTGGAGGGGGGGAGTAATATTTTCTTAATAGGCGTGAAAAAGAGAAACACCAAAAATAATTTGAGATGGAGTAAGTATATACTATGATCTAGTGATAAATGTATACATATAATATACATATCTTGCAATCATTGGTTTGACGTAAACCCATACCGAGTTAAGTTTGCTTGTACTAGTTAAGGTCCGTGTACTCAAGAGCCAAAAAAACTACTACTAGTATTTTTTTTTCAACCTGCATATATATAAGATCTGAATACTACGCAGTTTATAATTACATTTACATAATTAATTAAGTTGCATATTTTACTAATTAACCTTTTGTTGCTTATATAATATAATTTTGTAGCTAGAGAGTAGCCTCAACATGAGATTAAGCAAGCAGGTAGCTGATAAAACTCGTGAGCTCCGGTACGTATAATTCTTTCTTTTAATAATTCTGTTCGCAAACTTGCGCGCACACTCAATCTTTACATTATTATGTTCTACCATAATTCATAAGTATCGAGTAATTTTGCTCATCAAAGCTTAGGTATATTGGAAAAAAGGTTACTCCTCACAATTTGAAAGTTGTCTATGGTATTCCTTAGTTTATCTTACTTCATTAACCGCTAAATTAATTAAACATCCACCTCAACTTTCATTATCACTGGTATTGTTGGGTAACTCTTTCCACTGCATAGGTATCAATTTTAGTCATTGATTAGGTTTAAAATTGGACTCTAAGTCTTCCATGATTTTTATTTTACTTCATTAACCGTTCAACTACACGTACACCTCAATTTTCACTTTCTCAAGTATTATCGGATAACTTTGTCCACTAAAGATTAGGTATATAATAAAGTTACCTAGCATTTTTTTTTTGTCATTGCTTAGATTTGAATGTTGCCTCTGGTCTCTCATGATTTTTATCTTACTTCGTTAACCATTAAGCCACATCATTGGATGAATCTTCCCTTCCTCCCGACACTAAAAAGGAAAAAAAGCAAGTCTCTCATTAATATAATCAAAATGGTCTTAATTAAATCTAAAGTAGCTACTCATCGAGCCTCAAAACGAAATATCAGGTTCTTACACAACTGTTATTGATATAGATATATATTTCCTTGGCTTAATACATCATAACCATTTAAATTTGTTAGTAAATTTTATTTACATACTCAAATTACGGCTTGTTTCAATAATGATTTTATATTTGGCACTTTCGGTTTAATTGTGGAAAAAACTTTGGCATATATTCTCTAGCGTCTATTAGATAGTTAAGTAACCACGTAAAGTATATTATCTCCTTTAATTATACACATTAGCCTCAATTGGAACAAGCCTAAGGTTTTATGTTTATTGTGACTTATGCATAAAACTAAAGGTGGTGACATATTTTAAATGGTTAACTTATCTTCGTAGTAAACACTTGAAAACATACACAATTTTTTTTCTCCAAAATTACATATTGATATTTGTGTATGTATATATCAGACAGATGAGAGGCGAGGAACTTGAAGGATTGAGTTTAGAAGAATTACAACAAATTGAAAAAAGACTTGAAGCTGGATTTAACCGTGTGCTTGAGATTAAGGTTTCATAATTTTCTATCTTAATTAGTTGTTCCTTTTTGTTAAAAGAAATACTAATACTCTTGTGCTAATTAGATAACTTCTAAAATCCACTAATCCCTTTCTTTTTTTAATCTCAGGGTACAAGAATTATGGATGAAATTTCAAACCTTCAAAGAAAGGTGTGTAAACTACCTTATTAATTAGTAGCATCTATAAACCCTAGTTTGACTATAAAGAGACAATACTGGTGCATAGAGTATTTCGCGTTCACACAGGAGGAGGTGTTATGTGGGTGATGTAAAACGAGATACAAGATAAAGGAGATTCTCTGAGAATCAAGAAATTGAGGGGAGAAAGAGGAGAAAAAAAGAATAATCCCACAATTGAAGTAAATTAGAGACAACAAATATGAATTTGAAATACTCTAATTTGAACAAAAAATTACATGATTAATTCAAGGGAGAAGAGAATTGAACTCATACATGAATAATCTTACCAAAAGATATTCAAGAGAGATCTAATGCAGAGACAAAGGGATTCAGCCCATAAACTCACCAAGAGTATTCACCTAAAAATGTTGTCTACCTAAAATAATATTCATCATATTCTATTTATAGTGTTAGGGTTAGCTAAGATAGAAAATGACATAAATGCCCTTAGATACATATGCATCATATATGATCAAAAAGGACCCAAAATATAATGTTAGTATTTTCTTGTATTGATTCTTTGGTTTCCACACTCTCTTGAAACACTCCAAACTTTCGATGTCAAGTTGAAATCCTTTCATGCAATTAGCACTTCTCAAACTTGCATCAGTAGGCCATCTACCCTAACACAAGCCTCAAGGATTTTCTTCAATGCTCGAACTCGTGACCTATTGATCACACAATACTACTAGTTAATTGCTAATTTTCAACAGACATCCCATCAAAATTTGACTCGTCGGTAAGGGGTTCCCATGGAAAAGTCATCGGAAACATTACCAACGAGCCAATTTTCGTAGGAAATTAGCGATTTTATAGTAATGATGAATCCAATTGTTGCTCCAAGACTCCCCTTCAGAAACCCAATCATAACTAATTTTTTTTTGTTCTTTTGCCATTTTTTGACTCATGAATCTTTGCAGGGTGCTGAGCTGATGGAAGAAAACAAACAATTGAAACAAAAAGTAAAATCCCCTAGCTAGGAATTAATAATCTTTTATGTACAATTTTTTTTTTTATGTTAAGTAAATTGAGTGATCAACATATTCTAATGGTGCTATAAATTTTTAAATTATTTTGTTTAGATGGGAATGATGAATGAAGGAAAGTTGCCCTTACTGACAGACATGGATTGCATGGTGATGGAAGAAGGCCAATCATCTGATTCTATAATTACAACTAATAATGTCTGCAGTAGTAATAGTTGTCCTCCTCCTGAAGATGATTGCTCAAATGCTTCTTTGAAGTTAGGGTAAGTTTTGCTTATACTCACCTGTTGACTTTTGGTTGTCACGTTTCGTTTCACCACAATCAATTTGACTAATTTTTGGAGCTAAATTTAATTAGATTAATCCACTATTTTATATTTAAAATTAAGATCTTCGAAAGCTATACGAGAAATATCATAAGTTGCAATCCTTCTCATATTAATATGATGAAAAAAATTCATCTTAAAATGTTGGTCAACGTCCATATAGTTTGACTCACGAAAAGTAAAATGTGACAAGTAAAAATGAACTGAGGAAATACTTTTTATAGAAATGATTCAACTAATTATATACACGAACAACGTAAAAAACTTTCCTACTATCAATAAGTTATTTTGTTGTAGCAGCTAATCTGTTTTATTTTTCAGCGACTAGACTTACTATATATTGTAGTTAGTCCCCTCCGTTTTAATATATGTGAATTCTATTTGATTGGACCACGAAGCGTAAGAATTTTTTTTGAAACTTATGGACTAAAAAAGAACTAGGTGAAGTATCTTTTTGGTGATTTAGTAATATAAATTGTTATTACATGTTGAAGTAATTAACTCTATATTAAATTATATATATGTTAATTCGACCTATTATGAGCAACTATATATAATTATTTTTATACATTATCCATATTGTATAAAAGCTTAAACTCATACAGAAATCCATCATCAGAAAATAGCATTTTATTTACTTGATCATCACCAATGTATGTTATATGCAGTTGTAACAATGGTCCTGCTGTTGAAGATGATTGCTCAATTACATCTTTGAAGTTAGGGTAAGCCTTGCTTATATACAACAATTACATCGACAAGTGGGGTCTAGGGAGGGTAGAATGTACCAGACCTTATTGTTTCTGATAGACCCGCAGCTAAACGGATATTCAGACATTTATACATGTTTTAAAATGCTTATTATTATTTTTGGGACTCTAATTAAATATTGCATTAAATTATCAGGCTACCATTCAGCTAGCAAACTCAAAGGGAGAAGAAGCTTTTGTTGAAGAATATTGCACTAATAATTTTCGGATGAAGACACTTCATGCAATGAGTGGCATATCTATATATTTGTCTTTTGGGAAAATATGTTGGAATTGTCATTGCTTGTACTATATATTATGTATCAAGAAAGGGCAGAGATGCAGATTAATTAACTTTCTCATTTTGGGTCTTGTTTGGGGTGATCTAGAGTGTAGCTTATGAGTCAACGTGAACTCAGTAATATTTTGCCCAAATCTTGTATATGTATTAAGAAATTTATGAAATATTAGTAATTAGTTGTTTGTGAACTTAGTTACGAGTACTCTATTAACAACTAGGCTTTAAATTTTGAATTTGCCTCTTAATTCTTCGACTTGCAGCTATGCATGTGAACCTACTCTCATTGTTCCTTTTCTCCTTTCCTCTACGTAGTAAAATAAAAAAATCTAATTCAATGAATAGCTTTTTCAAATAATTTCAAAACACTCATTTTTAAAAATTGACATCCGGCCTTTAGTTTGATCCCATTTTGTAATCAAGAAAAGAAAAAGGTTTTCTCAATTATGTATGAGTAACTCAATAATTGTATGATTATTGCACTATTTTTTTGTTATTCTTGTATTATTTTTTTTGTAGTCTTCATTGTTGCTTGCTTCTATGTACTTGGAACTGTTGCACTTGAGTTGAAGGTTTTTTCGAAAACAACCTCTCTACTTTCACGAGGTCTTGGTATGATCTGTGTACACTCTACCCTCTCCAAATCTCACTTGTACGATTTCAATGGGTATGTTATTGTTATTGTTGTTGTTGTATGAGTAACTCAATAAGACGGTTTATCCCTTCAACTTAAAGTACAGCGAAAATTAATTGGCCATTACGTGATGAAAGTTCATACCCAAATTTCCAATTGCTTATCTTGCATTTCCGACCAAGTCTTTGCTTTCTTTTGTTTGCATCTCGTGTTCGGTATCTATAATGAGTTTGATTAATTTGAATTCGCGTTGGATAGTGCCTATTCGGACATAGCGTTTTCTACCAAGAATTTTTTTATATCTAGGACTCCATATCGAGGCCTCTAATTAAGAAAAGAGCAACCTCATCCACTGCAGTACCACATCCATTAGTGAATATTTCTGACCAAGTAGCATCAACAAAACACCCAAAATTCATAGCTAAATTTAGAGAACTTAATAAGGAAAAATTTTTGAAAAAAAAATTTAATCCAATATGGCCATAAAAAAGAGGCTTATATGTACCAAAAAGGGGAAAACTACATTTTATATAATAGCACTAAAATAATAGTCAGCAAATGTATATACTTAAATACTCATTCTATCTTAATTTATATGGCACCCTTTGACCAGATACGAAATTCAAGAAATAAGAAAAGACTTTGTTATAGTACTTACCAAATTGCTTTTATCAAAGTCATTTTAATTCTTACTTTTAGTTGATTTTTCTTCACAATACAATGTGTTAAGTGAGATTCAATAAGGATAAAATGAGGATGATGCCATAAAATAGTTTTCAAATAGGAAAGATGACATTCTTTTTAAACGAACTAAAAAGGAAAATGTGTCACATAAATTGAAAAGAGGAAGTAATATATTTTAGTCAAAACAATAACAACAACATACCAAGTGTAATCCTACAAAGTGAGATCTGGAAAGGATAGGATATACGCAGACATAACCTCTTTCTTAGAGGTGGAACGACTGTTTCCGATAGTGTTTTAGATATTTTGGTCAGTGAATGTAATTATTTTGGCCTACCGTCTTGTATGAACAGTGTTTCAGATATTTTGGTCAGTGAATGTAATTATTTTGGCCTACTGTTCAAATACAAGAAATTACATGGGATGACTCCCATAGTAGGTGGTTTTCCTTTTTGGTCCCCCACAAGATAAGTCTTTAAAGACTAACCTTCTTTCTTTTTTATTTATAGAACAAATACCTTTTTGCCCTCTACACCTCAAATGTTTTTACAATTTCCATGCTCATTTGTCTCTCAACTTCTATTATTTCTTCTTCTTCTTTTTTTTTCTTGATTTTAATTTTTTTTTCTTGTTTTAATTCATTTTTCTCGACCTTTATTTTCTTTTTTTTCTTCTCTTTTTTCCTCAAACATTATTTAATTTTCATTTTTCTTTTTAAAATTTATTTGTCTCGACCCTTATTTTTTTATTTTTTTTTTCTTCTCATCTTTTCTTCGTTTTTTTCATTTTTCTCAAACTTTATTTTAATTTTTTCCTTCTCATTTTTGTTTTTGTCAACCTTTAATTTTTTTTCTTAACCTTTATTTTTTTCTCCTCTTTTTTTTTTCTCAACCTTTTTTTATTTTTTCTCAACTTCTATTATTTTTTAGTAATGAACAGAAAGTTGAATAATCCACAAAGAAGATCTTCTTTCTTTGACATTGAAGTAAACTTAAGGGTGTGACTTGTTGTTTGGAAGTCCTTTGGGCTAAGTCTTGCCTCTAAGCCAAGAGTTATAGAATATTTCATAAATCAAGACACAATGTGGTAGTGTCAAGTTTTGCTCGTGGGGTATAACTTCTTGTTTGGAAATCCTTGAGTTAAGTCTTGCATCTAAGACAAGAGTTATAGAGTGTCTCATAAATTAAGACATAATGAAATAGTGTTAACTCTTGTCCATGGGGAGTAACTTATTTTTTGGGGAGATCCTTGAGCTAAGTCTTGCCTCTATAGGGCATCTCAAAAGTAAAGACACAATGTGGTAGTGTCAACTCTTGCCCATGTGGCGTAACTTGTTGTTTGAAAGTCTTTGGGCTAAGTTTTACCTCTAAGGCATGAGCTGTAAAACATCTCATAAATCAAAACATAATGTGGTAGTGTCAACTCTTTTCCGTGAGGCATAACTTGTTGTTTGAAAGTTTTTGGGTTAAGTCTTGCCTCTAAGGTAAGGCAAGAGTTATAGAACAGAACATCTCATAAAATCAAGACACAATGTGGTACTGTCAACTCTTACCTATGAGACGTAACTTGTTGTTTGAAAGTCCTTGGGCTAAGTCTAGCCTCTAATGCAAGAGTTATAGAACATCTCATAAATCAAGATACAATGTGGTCGTGTCAACTCTTGTCCATGGGGCGTAACTTCTTGTTTGGAAGGAATCAAAGAAAAGAAAAGAAAAGAAAAAGAATAAAGGTTGAGGAAAAAGAAAAAATGAAAACAAAACAAAACATAAGGTTGATAAAATAAAATTAAAAAAAGATAAAAAATTAGAAGTTGAGAGGAGGAAAGGAAAAAAGTAAAAAAACTAAGGAAAAAAAATGACAAAACAAAAAATAAAGGTTGAGAAAAAAATAAAAAAGGTATATTTTTTTTTATTAAAAAAAATATAAGTTGAGAGGAGAAAAGGAAAAAAGTAAAGGTGGAGAGAATTTTTTTTTTAAAAAAAAAAGAGAGAGAGAAAAGAAAACATAAAAATTAAAGAAAAAGAAAAAAGAAAAAAAATAGAAGTTGAAAGACAAATAAGCATGAAGAGTTGTTTACAAATATTTGAGGTATAGAGGGACAACTATGTATTTGTTCTATACATAGAAAAAAAAGGAAAGTTAGTTTTGTAGGACTTTTCTTATGGGGGACAAAAAAGTAAAGTCACTCAAAAAAAAAAGAGTCATATCTGTAGTTTACCCATCCATAGGGGTGTTCATGGTTTAGTTTAGATCGATTTTTGATTAAAACCATAATCAAACCAATTAAATCGGTTTTTAAAATTCTAAAACCAAACCAAACTAAATGAAATAAAAATCATCGTTTTGGTTCTTGTCGGTTTTGATTCGATTTGGTTTTTCTATTTATGATTAGCTAATGATAAATATAATAGTTAAACAACGGGACATGAGAAAACTATTTCAAATCAACGTTAGGAATCAATATAGTTCTCTCTATTATCACAAGATGAATGTATATGAATCTTCTATTATTTTTCACCACTATTTTAAAGTTTTAACATGTTTAAGTTGCATCATGCATGTAGAGGTACTTTCACTTTATATCTCTAACATCCATAGAAGCAATATATATCTTTAAATAGAATGGTCAACCCTTAAAAATCAAAGGGACAAGCCGTTGAAGAGTTGATGGATGTCTTAGCAAAGAAAATTAAAAACTGACAATACACCACATTACATATATACGATTAGAGAATTAGACTTAGAGCATTGAGTTTGGACATATTTTTTAATAAATGAGATTTAAAAGTGTTGTAGTACATGTGAAATAAATAAACAAAAACTAAATTAATGATTAAAAGGATAAAATATTTATTATTATATATGAAAAACTAATATTATATATTTAAATAATTATAAAATTTATATATATAATTAATCGGTTTGGCTTGGTTATTTTTTTAGTTTTTTATTCGTAGAATCATAATCAAACCAAATATTATCAATTTTTAAAATTTAAAACTAAACCAAAATTCTGTTATTTTAGTCGGTTTGGTTTGGTTTGGTTTTTATCCAAACCATGAACACCCCTACGGGCCGTCCAAATATGTAACTTGCCCTCTATTTCAGAGAAGCCCAAATGTTTTAGCCCAATTGTGGACAGTTGAGCCCATGATCACAAAATGAGTTAATTAATCTGAAAAGTATTTTACAGATGGGCAAATACGACGTCGACGTCGCCGGCGAGATCACCGGCGATATGAACCACGTCCGGCAAACTCCGGCTAGTCGGAAAATGACATGGCCGTTCCAAATGAGTGGACTTATAATACTTGTTTTACCAAGTGTATTTCCGAGTCTCTTCTCTCCTCTTAGCCGCTCTTATCCTTCCCTTTTCTCTGTAAGTTGTCCATTTTCACTTACTTAATTCATTGATGTGTTTGTGTACAAAACATGGACGAGTAAAGATGGACGGAGGGGGGAGCACTCCCTGTGTTTCAATTTGTTTGTTACTCCCTCCGTTTCGTATTAGTTGGCTTTTCTTTCTTAAAATGTTTGTTTCAATTTAGTTGTCAAGTTCTAAAATTAAGTGAAGCTGGATTCTCAGGTCATTCAAAAGAGGGGTAGTTTCAAGTATCTGGGGTCTATGATTTAGGGAAATGACAGATTGACGACGATATCACGCACTATATTGGTGCAGGGAATGGTGGGAAGTGAGGTTGTGATGGTTGGTACATGTGATGAGGAGGTGCACGGATGCTCCGATATGGAGGTGTGAAAGGCTGACTGTGGATGGTTTTAGGCGGGGTAGAGGTAGGCCGAAGAAATATTGAAGGGAGGTGATTAGGCATTATATGGAGCAGTTACAGCTTACAGAGGACATTACCTTTGATAGGAAGGTGTGGAGGATGTGGATTAGGGTAGAAGTTTAGTGGGTAGAAAGGCATCCATATTAGCAGGAAGGAGTGTTTGTTTGTATTTGTGCCTATTGTTTTTTTGGCAGATTCTTGTTCGTGTTGTTTTGGTGAAGATTGTGATTTCGAATAAATAGTCTATAGTATTACTCTATGGGTGTCTTGCTTCTTTTATTGTCTAGCGAAGTGTTATATCTTTTTTGTTGTTTGTTTTTATGATTTTTATTTGTTATTGTTATCTGTTCTGAGCCGGGGGTCTATTGGAAACCACCTCTCTACTTCATCTGAGGTAGTGGTATGGACTGCGTACACTTTACCCTCCCCAGACCAGGTGGGAATACACTGGGTATGTTGTTGTTGTTGTAGTTGTTGTTTCCCATTTTACCCTTGATAGGGATACTAAATACATCCAAAGTTTTCAAAATTATTGAATGGTGCATAAATAAATGATCTCAATTGTCAAAACCAAAATTAAATGATTATTACTAGTTTCAATTATAAATACTCAATGTTCTAGACGTAATGCATGGGATGGAGTAATATCTATCAAATTTCAATGTTTAATTATTGTATTGATTATTGGATTTTAAAAGGCATAACGAGGGTAAATATGTAAAATGTATCTCTATTTATTGATTTCTTAATGGGTGTGCCAAATTCATAAGGGCTAACTAATACGAAACGGAGGGAGTAGCTTTTACTTGGCACGGAGTTTTAGAAAGTGAGTACTTTTTGAGTCTTGTGCAAAAATGCTCATTAATCTTGTGGTCTTATACATAACACGCGGAAAGTTGGAATTAAAGAGTTGTCAAAAAAGGAAAGAAGTATTGGAATTAAAGAGTTGTCAAAAAAGGAAAGAAGTATTCTTTTATTTTGAAACGAACTAAAAAGGAAAGTAAGACAAACAAATTGAAATAGAGATGGAGGGAGTACTATGAGCTCCACTCTATTTAAGTTTTTCCTGATTGGTGCTTTAATAGGATGTGTTGTACTAGCAGATGACTGGAACTAGTTACCTTTCTTTCTTTGTTTAAGTTAAAGATTACAGCTTTCTGTTACTTCTCTCAATTCAGCAGCATACGTTACAGAATTAGTGCTTCTAAAGATCATATATTTGGGGTCTGACGGTATCATTACACGTACTGCTTAGAGCACAGAGACTGTAATATGCTCCTATCTTTAGCTTGGCTTAGTGTCAATACTGGCCAGCTTAGCCATGTAGATTTTTGATCCTCATATGGATTTCCAGGTGTTCATGATTCACGTGCACCCCGACTTCTTTTTGAACACTGTACCTGCTCAAACTGTAAGAAAAAAACCGTTCTTTTATTAGTTCAGTTATGCAATTTGCAGGAATGGAATGCTCCAAGGCCTATGCACTCACATTTACTGAACAGGGCTTTGAAACAACAGACCGTGAGTAGAGTTGCCACTTCATTTGTTTTTAGCATTGAGATTGTTATGGAAGTTTTGGGACCATATATTCAAATTGTTTATTAATTTAGAACCTTTCAGTCTAATGCTCAAGAAGCAGAACTCTGGTCTCCATTGCCTTACCAGGGATGGGAAGCCTGCGCTGATACTCAAGACACTCAATGTGAGTGTTGCACCCATGCTATTGTATCTTGTCGCTGCATTCTGAAGAGGATTCTGATTGGCAATTTAAACTCTATGTTCTAATCATTCTTCAATTGCATATTTCTGCAGCATTGGATAGGAAGTCCCGGGGTTACATACAGGTGTTTTTGGATGGAGGATTGAACCAACAGAGAATGGGGGTATGTAATTTTCAGTTATGATATTGGTTACTTTCCAGATTCTTGATGTATATTCTTTTCGGGGAACTTTAGTCTGATGAGTGATTTATTAATTGTTTACTTGATCCCATGATAGATCTGTGATGCAGTAGCTGTTGCCAAAATTTTAAATGCAACACTTGTAATTCCGTATCTTGAAGTAAATCCAGTTTGGCAGGACTCAAGGTATTTAGTGTCAGCCATTGCAGCATCGCTTCTCTACCTAGTTAATAAAGTTTTATTTGAAGTACCTTTTCTCTGGATTGATACTGCTTATGTGAAATGCTTTACACAGTTCATTTGCAGATATATTTGATGTTGATCACTTTATCAGTACCTTGAGTGGTGATGTTTCTATAGTTAAAGAGCTTCCCAGTGAATACTCCTGGAGTACCAGAGAATATTATGCAACAGGCATACGTGCTACAAGAATTAAGACAGCGCCTGTACATGCTTCTGCTTCATGGTACCTGGAGAATGTTCTTCCTGTAATGCAGAGGTACTAACTGAAATATAAAACTCTTTTTTAAGATTTACTGAATTACTGACCAACTATTCATGTCATTGCACTTGAAATATGTCCCATTTCTGAAAAGTTTTGTTTCTCACTAGGCATGATTTGCTTCCGTGCTAAATGAGTAGCAACTATCAATTTAACATTTAAATATTCTTATGATCATTTTCAATGGATATCATATTCCCTCAATTTGTGTATCACTCACAGTTCATCTTTTACTTGGGAAACTTTGATCGACATTGACGACCCTACCCCCACCCCCCACCCCCTCAATTTTCAATGCATTTTTGTAGGCTTGATTTAACTGGCACACACTGCTTTCAACAATTGAAACATACTACTAAGTTCTCTTTGTATGATGAAGCTTGAACTCAGAACAAGACTAATTTGCTTCTTTCTTCCAGCTATGGGATCGTAGCTATAGCTCCATTCTCTCACCGTTTGGCTTTTGATAACCTACCTTCAGACATCCAGCATCTGCGCTGTAAGGTCAACTTTCACGCACTAGTTTTTGTTCCCCATGTCAGAACGTTAGGCGATGCACTCGTCAGTCGTCTGCGTAGCCCTCCTAGTTTGGATAGCGCATCAAGTGCTACACACTTCCATGATAGGGAAAACGACAGAGCAGGAGCTGGGAAGTATGTTGTATTGCATCTTCGCTTTGATAAAGTATGATTATCTTCTACCTTGCTGACTCAGTTCCATTCTTACAATCATAGACTATGCTTGAAGTGGTGTGTGTCTTGGGATTTTTAGTTCCTTCTATGACAGGGCATAGCACTATATCAGTGAGTTTTTATGTCAATTTTTCATGTCTGTTCGTTAAAAGACTATTATATGAAGGTTCAGTAAATTAAAGGTAATATAAAATAATTCTGTCAGCCAACTTTGGGTAACTAGGCCTATAAATGTCTCCAAGTTAAGAAAGTAAAAGCCCGTCTTGTTTCACTAGAATCCATTTGGATACCTTCGATTTTGATCCATCCCCATCCATTAATGGAAACAAAGAAAATGGCTCTTGTGCAAGACAAGGATTTGTCATTTAATGCATTTGGGTATTAATTGCCTGGAAAACGTCTTTTAAACAGGATATGGCTGCTCACTCAGCTTGTGATTTTGGTGGCGGCAAAGCTGAGAAACTTGCTCTTGCAAAATATCGCCAAGTACTTTGGCAAGGGAGAGTGCTTAACTCCCAGTTCACAGATGAGGAGTTAAGGGGCCAAGGGCGTTGTCCATTAACTCCTGAAGAGATAGGACTCCTTTTGGCAGCCTTGGGATTTAACAACAGCACACGCCTGTATCTTGCTTCCCACAAGGTGTCTTAACTATGATATTACTTATTTCTTACAAAGGATGATGTGCTTCATTGTCAACAAGAGCTTAAGCTAAACATTCGCTGGACTACAAATCTCATCAGGTTTACGGCGGAGAAGCAAGGATATCAGCTCTTCGCCAGTTGTTTCCATTTATGGAGGATAAAAAAAGCCTTGCTTCTTCTCATGAACTATCTGAAGTAGAAGGAAAAGCTTCTTTGTTAGCAGCTGTGGATTATTACGTGAGCATGCAGAGTGATATATTCATTTCTGCATCTCCCGGCAATATGCACAACGCACTGGTAATTAAATTGTATATCAGAATGTCTGATCAATTGTTGTATTCTAGTCTGATTTAGTCTTGATTATGCTTTGAAAACAACTCTCAGTTGGGGCATCGAGCATACAAGAATCTCAAGACTATTAGACCAAACATGACATTGTTAGGCAAGCTCTTCCTGAACAAGACTATGGAGTGGTCTGAATTTCAGCAGGCAGTACAGCAGGGTCACAAGAATAGACAAGGACAAATGCGGATACGCAAGGAAAAGCAATCAATATATACTTATCCTGCTCCTGATTGCATGTGTAAAGCTTAATTTGACACCACATTAGAGGTTGTAATGTGATCAGGCGTGATATTTACGTGTATATTTGTTATATTTTTGTATTCTAGGATCCTTAGTTGACCATGTTCAGTATACCGCACCCTAATATCTTTGCCATTTTGGCTAGTAAGTGCATTTAGGATATATTGTCTCTTTGATGTTGCCCCAGGCTCAGAGATGAATTAGATTAACCAGCCATTGTGCAAGAAAACATTGGTTCAATAATCCATGAGGCCCCAGCAAAAAGTTTTTGTAGTCACAGTTTAGCAGTTGCAGTTCTGATACTAGTACTTGTTTCATTTAACATCTATCGTATCTCACGCTTTTGAAGATCAATTAGTTATTAATTAATAAATTGTTAGTCATCAAGTTTACTAACACAGATTAGTTAGTGTGTCTAATCTAGTAGACTCATTTTCTATGTAGTGTTCATATTTGCGAAGAAAGTTTGGTGTTAATAGGAAAACTCGAGATTTTGAATGATCATAATTGGTAATCAAAATATGTCTAGTCACCTAGGGTATTTGATGCCATTGTAAATATAATGCACAATCGTCTTAAAAATTCATTATTTGGTTGTAGATGCTGTTTTTTTCCTCAGACTGCTTTGTTATGTATTTCTTGAGCCGAGGCCCCATTGGAACAGTCTCTACCTCCTAAGATAGGCGTAAGGTATGCATACACACTATCCTCCCAGACCTCACTTGTGGAATTACACTGGTCACTAGGCATGTTGTTGTAATCGTCTTAAAATTTTCTCTTTCATAATTAATATTCCAGAGAAGAGAATTAGCTTCTTAAGTTTCTTAGTTGGTTTTTAACCACCGCCAAGTAATAAGTTCATCATATACTGTGGTCAAATTTCACTCCAAACTCTGCTGGAGTTTTATGATGGTACAACGAGACCAATTTAATTGCAAGCTGAAGATAGATGGTCAGGCCAAGTCTTAAGCTAAAAGTTAGTAGCATTATGCCTTCATTGATCATCATCAAATGCTAAATACAAGCCAACTATGGCGCCTCAATTATAAATAATGGAATTTTTCATGATAGAAACATTTACAGTGCAAAATGCAAGCTCTAAAAAAATAGCCTTAGCGCATTATTGCATATTGTTGAACCTTCAAACAATAATCACCTTTCGCGTTCTTTTTGGTCATTTGGTGCACTTTGTGTGCTTGAAGCTCCTGGTATCTTATCGTCCGTCTTATCTTTGTTTGAGTTGGTCGAGCTATTCCCATTCCGGCAGGCAGCCAACTCTTTTGATTCCGAGTCAAAAAATGTTGGAGAGGGAGAGGGTGGGTTCGTTTCTTCCTCAATCGGAAGTGTTAGTTTTGACCCTTCCAATGCAACACCAAGAACAATGTTTTCTAACATGGGCCTTCCCACTGAAGGTGGTGAAATTGGTCTTTCAGCATCTTGTTGTGCCTGTGAAGCAGAAGAGGCCACATCTGTCTTCTCATTGGCTGTATCTGATGTGAACCCCGGCGGGTCTACAGCAGCTGGAGCAACTTGGTTTTTCTCAGAGTTGCTTTTAACTGGATTAGTAGATCCTTGTTGAAGTGTTTCTCCATCTGATGACGATGCTGCTGCTTTTAAATCACCATTAGCATTTGATGCTGGCGAGACCTTAACAACTTCCTTCTCAGCAAGAGTCGATGGCAAGCCATTTGTGTCATCAGCGGACCGTGATGTACTTGGTGCTTCAACCTTTTGGTCTTTTTCTTTGGCTTTATCGTCACTACTGATCTTATAAGAAGGCTCAATTAGGACGACTTCGCGATTATGGTTACGAGAATAAACGGAATTAGCAAATGGTACATCATCCACGTCAGTCTCGCGAAATGTTTTCTGCACAGTACGAATAGGTGTAGCAAGTCGAGCACGATGATGGCTGATTACTCGAAGAAGATCCAGCAATATAACTTCCTGTGAACCACAAGGATAGTGAGAATCGTTAGCAGGTAGTCACTATTTCCCTGATAGACCTTAGGTCCTCAACCGCCACTAACACAATGAGAATCGTTAGCAGGTAGTTACTATTTCACATTTTTCATATTCCATGTAAACTTTATTCGTTACTCCTTATGAGAATTGGCTTTTGCATCACGATGTAACAAACTAGTCCCACCGAAGTTTACATGAAAACAGTTCTGGCAAAGGTAAGACAAGCACGAGGAACAGACGAACAGAGGGCAGAAGGGGCAATGAATGCCCATCATCTAAAATCAGGGCACCAAGAGAAAGAGCTTAGACATGACCAAATATAAATTGATTAATTTGTAGTGACTGGTTAACTAGCAGTACTGCAAGCAAAAATGTGATACTTATTTACAAACTCAGAAAGGATAAAACTCGTACCTTCACTCGGAGGTACTCTTCAAAATGAGAAGTCTTCACAAAGCAAGAAATCAGTATCTGTTACACATGTCATGAGTAAAAAAGTAAAAGAGTCATACTATTAAAAGGAATCAGTTCCTTAGACTTCTAATGCACAAAATGTTAAAAAAAATAAATTGCCAAGATAAGAAAACATGTACAATTAGTGATAACATGTATGGAAGACAGGTGGACACACACTTGCACAAGAAACAAAGTGATCCAGTGGCTAAGATGCGGCTAGAAGTTCCCATTAGCACTAGGCTCTGCACATTTTGAGAGCTAACCCATGTCAAGTGTTGGTCAGAGTTAAAGGGGCTTCTATCCTTGCTCTTTATACACATTTTTTTTTTTTGATAAACATGGTGGCTAGGCCAGCTTGCGCGCACCTCGATTAATTCCACGGGATACCTGCCACCTCGCACCAGCAACAGGTAGCAGGTCACCTAGCGTTTTTGCTCTTTATACACATATCTTCACCCAGGCTAACAAGGATTTACTTATTCAAGGGGAGAATGGAGTCTCAAAAAGCATAATTGAGAGACATCCTTCACCCCTCTTCAGTTTCTACAGGGTTCACACATTTCTTCAAATAGGTGAGAACGGCTCAAATAGAGATGAGAGAAATCAAACACGGGGATAAGAAGCGACTAGCCTTCTTAACAATTTGTTGCAGGGGAGGGGCTGAAGAAAGTGGGCAAAACAACATCACCAATATACCAGTGTTCCCACAAGTGGGGTCTGGGGAGGGTGGTGTGTATGCAGCCTTACCCTACCTTGTGGAGGTAGAGAGACTATTTCCGACAGACCCTCGGCTCAAGTGAAGCAAAGTGGGTAAAACAGGCTAACATTTTATCAAAAACAATTACGGGAAAGAAATCATATAGATAAACACTCATGACTAACCCTATATCTTTATGTTACTATAGAATCTTTACAAATCTAACACAACGCAAAATAGAAGATTTGGCGAACTTGAGATGGCATTATTGGTCAAGTGTATAACTCGTGAAAACAATATCAAGGCCATAACTAGTTGCATTACAAAACAGCTGTCAATTCACTACAACTGTATTTCAGGCATTGATGAAGATAGCCAAGGAGGTACCACCTACCTTAAGAGCCTGATTCTCTGGATCAATGTTATCCAGAAAAACTCGTCTATGTAATCGTTGCTGTTCTACTAGAGGATGTTTCGACAAAACCTTCCGCATATCCGCAACAATATTCTATACATGAAGGAGTTGTGAAATTCGCATCAGCCAACAGAAATATTTATTAAAAATAGGAGGATTGGATCTCATCTAACTAGAAAATTGGATTTACTGACATTGATCTTATTTACATCCAAGTGGCTGATGGCAAGGTGAGTCTTGATCCGCCAATGAGTCTTCTGAGTAAGATTCCTGACGATATTCACTGAAAATTTGTGATTTGGAATATGAATTGCTTCACGATCATCACCTCTTATGACTGTTGGTGACCACCAACCTACATGCTAAACAACAAGAAGCAGTCATGCAACAGCTCAATCCCAAATAAATGTTGTTACGCAACAACAGAGTTATGCAAATCCTTGCACATCAAGCATGAAACATTTCTTGTTATTGGAATTGTTTATTATGTTTCTTATCATCTAATTGATGGCAGGACCAAATAGTTACCTCCACTGTACCAGAGACATCATAGCCCTCTATCTTTGTCTGTATCCAGTCATTTAGAATAAAGGGCCTTGTTGCATGGATCATTATGCTCGAGAGGAAGTTTGTAAGTATCTGAACAAGCAACAGAAAGTGTTTAAAAAATAAGTTGCTCTAATGCAAGTGGCACACAAGAATTCCATCAAGAAAAGAAAAATAAAAAAAAGGAAATGTGAAAAGCAGTGGTGATATCAAATCAACCAATAGTGAGAATATTGAAAATAAGATAGAGAAAAAGTATAAGACCTGATTTAGTAGCACCTAAGAATACAAAATAAATGCTCAGTTTACCTCACGACCAGCAAGAGTGAGCAATACTGTCCCAAGACCCCCAGCTGTCAGCCACTTCTGTGTAGAAAAACCAAGCAATTCCATGAACAACGAAACGGCTGCAACCCATACTGCAGTATATACAGCTTTCCCTGCAAATTCGAACCCCATCTGGAAAGAGCGACACATATTTGAAGAATAGAACTTTGATCAAATAAGGCAACAATGAATGATAGTAAAAGGTACATAAAAGAAAATTGTGCTGCATATGTTTCTTTTAAGGCCACTTTTATCCTTAAAGTTTAATTGGTGTGATAGTTTTAGATTACTTAAATATGGACAGGAAAGGTGTAATAAAATGTTACAGACTAGTATATGCTGCTGCCAAATTAACATCAGCCTCTGATCTGGAGTTAGATCCAAATCACTTAACCAAGAATGGAACTTCTTTGGAAAAAGAACATGGTCTTGCGGAAAGGGGAATCAACCAACAACATCGACAAGCTTTTGACAAATAGGTAAACCTTTTCCAGCTGTTCAGTTCCCTTCTTTAGCATTAGCTTTAGGTGATATTTAAATATCTATATCGAGTTTCATCGTAAGCATTTGTGCTTTTATCAAGGTTTAAAATTTGCAAGCTTCAACAAATTGGAGTAAATGTATAATTCCCAGACATACATTTCGTGCGTCAGCTGGGTCTTTTGTCTCCACGAGGAATTTTTGTGTTTGCTGAATCAAGCTGCCAAAAGGATAGTAAAGATTTACTTCGCGTAAACAGATAGTAAGTAATCAGCATTACATTATTAAGATATTGGGAAAAACCAAGAGTATGCTGGTAAGCTGTCATTGTTATGGCTAAGAGCTAGAATAAATGAAATCATCAACCGACGATTGATACTATCAGATAATCAAATGTAACAAGATTTTGAAAGCAAACATATTACCTAGATAAACAGTAGGCAAGTGCCATCACTGTCGATGATGATCGTATAAAATTAAGAAATCTTAGCTTGACTGCCTGGCTAGCAACTGTAGGTAGAATCACTGGATCTATTGCTCTGCAAAAGTTCATTACCAGTAGCATGAGCGTTTTATAAAGCATATATCTAACTTTATTTCAACTTTGTTTAAATTGCACTGCAACTTAACCTGCATATAAGTATTGCTCCTGTCCATAAAAGCACAGGTTTAAGATAGGAAGCTGAAACATAATACCAGCTACTTTGTTTCCAACTGTTATCACTTTCCTGCAAGAAAATTTTCAGACAGCTTTATTTTGGGAACATATAATGATGTAGACAACTTGCAGCAAACCAGCAAGAAAGATTGTCCAGAGAAGCCAGTACACGAAGGAAAAACATTCTGCCAAAGCGCATCAGAGGAGTGAGACCCCATGCAGCAAAAACAAGAACACCAATGGCCGGAACCAGCTGAAGCACAAGTGGGCTTCCATGTATAGTACTTAATGACCTGAAAAATAAAACTAATAATTGAATAGGTACCACTTTGATCAGATCAATATTGGGTCATGGATGTAGGATAAATAAAGTAGGCCGGGTTGCTTTAACCAGGAGTGATGATTCCACTTTCAAGTATAGAAATTGTCAGACATTTAAATTGGCAGAAAAATAAGATCAAGTTAAATTATAAGGGCTGAAGAATGGGTTGTGTTTTGTGAGAAAAAATAACTTATCCTCATTGAGAAAGAGATGCTAGTCAATTACTAGGAACTTGATTGATGATACGAGTTGCATTATCAGATGACAAGAATCCGTTATTAAGAACTCCAAGATGTAAATGTCCATGAAACTTGAATAAGAGATACTCCCTTTAGTCCATATTAATTGAATTGTTAAGAGTTTTTTCGTAGTTCAAAATAAGTGAATTTTTCAAAGTCCAAGAGAATTGTTGGAACTTTTTTCCATATTTACCCTTTCATTAAATGAGGTTCTTAAGTACTTCATATTTTCTAGGAGAATAATTTAAGAATAACTGAAAGGGTAATAATGGAAAGTAGCCTATAATTTATGTCCTTAAATATTTTTCTTAAGGGGTGTGCCATACTCCAACAATTCACTTAATATGGACGAGAGGGAGTAATAAATATAGAACCATATACCTTTTCCATATTTTTACTGCTGTTTCCAGAACTTGACTCTCATATCCTCCACCTGGCTTTAACAAAGAGCGGCATAGCAATACATTACATCTAGTCGATGAAGGATGGGAAAACAAAGGCCTGTGTACAGTATTCAGAAGGTAGATGCTCCAAGGATCCTGCCGCTGAAGATGCAGTACACCACATACCAAGTGTCAATGAGGCAGTATAAATTAGAAATGAGTCTATAACCACATGACTAATAATATAGATTAAGAGAGAGTTTTGCAGAATAATTGCAGCAAATGCTCCTCTGATCTCATTCAACTTTCAAAATTTCCAAGAATAATATAAAAATATATCATAAATATTATTATTATTATTATTATTATTATTATTATAATAATAATAATAATAATAATAATAAGTAGAGCTATAAACAAGCTGACTTGAATTGATTAGTGAATAAGCTTGGCTCAATTGTTATAACAATGTCAGGTTGAGCATATTGAATTCAAAAGAAACCAGGCTCTAGGTCGAATTAGCTCAATACACCACAATTCCAGCTGGAACAAGTCTCAATTTACTTACGTGCTAATACAATACTTAACAAAAAGAACTTTACTAATGTGCAAATACACTTGTGCGACAACAAGGTGCATTACATTTTTAGGGCTTACCTAAAACTTCCCACATTATCAACCCTTATGATTTGATCACAAGCCAAAATAAGCAAAGTCATCTAGTAAACAAACACAAACATGAGCTCAAGAACCACTCAATATCTAGACAAGCAAGCCAAGTTGAGCATATTCAAGTTAAGGCAAGTTGTGTCTGTCAAACTCGACTTATTAACGTAGTTATTCAAAATCATGTCAAGTACATAAAGGTTAGTTTTCAATAGAATAAGATCAACACAAAAAAATGAAATAAATGAGAAGTCTATAGTTATCCTAGACTGAACTATTGAACCACATGTATATAATAACATAATGAGAGCAAAGTGAAACACCAAAAAACTAGCTGCACATGCAGGAACAAAGGACATGGGGAGGGGTGAATACTAAGATGGCTTGTGGTGATTATAATCTAATGCAAAGCATACCGCAGAACGTGATGACAGAAATGTGCTGCAAGAATTTGTCTGGCTCCTGCTTAGTGTGCCCTACAAACAAACAAAAAATTTAAGAACTGAGGGCATCCTTATTTTATCTGTAAAAGGTTGAGGACATCAATGACTCTATTGATATAATAAAAATTAAAAATCAAAAGCAAGAATCCTATTGTACCTTAGACTGACCGCTTAATCTACATTTCCCGTGTATGGGGAATTCACGGGGCAGCAGCAACGAGACAGCAGCTGCCATTTTCTAATGTGCTCAAAGAAATGACACCCAGAAGTCCCAATGTTAAAAAAGTGCATATGGGAATAACCTTTATCTTCAAAACCTACAAAAAGAAAATAGTACAGAACCAACATCAAGTTAAGCATGAAGCAACATGCCCAACAGTAAGCAAAAACTGATTTATGAATCCTAGTTATCTGTCATCCAACACAACAGTAGATTTGCAATAGTGTCATCGGCCTACACACCCACTACCTTAAATATAGCTGTAATTCTCTTTAACATTATACACACTAAAGTCTCCACTCATTGTATTAACAAGTGCAGTCATCGCAGTCTGCACCCACCTAGCACATTGATCAATTGATTGCACAAGCTTTTTGATCACAGAAATATCTAAAGTAAGACAATCTAACAGTTAAAAATAACAACATTGCTGCCAATGATGTTCACTTTCCTAACCAAAGTTCCTACAGCTTCAAAAAAAAACCTTAAATTTCATCCCAACAACGATAAAAAATGAACCATTAACCGTCGAATTAATGGATAATCAAGGTAATTACCAACCTTAAAACCAATAAAACAGTGAGATTATCCGAGTAAAACAGCTAAAATTAGGTCGAATTCGGAGAGTTTCAATGGATTGGGGAAATGGGGGAAGGAGCGGTGATAACATGCGCAGGAGGTACAGTTAACAACAACACGGAAACACCGATGGCTACAGTTGCGTCATGGAATCAAAAAGAATACTAAGTACTGTTTTGGATAATTCCCCACGTTTCCATCCTTCCTACGTGCCAACTTCCATTTTAGCGCTTATGTTTAAAGCCACAAAATAAAAAAGTAAAATGAGAAAAGGTGGATAAAAATAATTTTGAAATTAGCTAATAGTACGTAAATCAAATTAAGTCCCAGTTTGGTCACGAGAAATATTCAATTTTTTTGAAAAAGTTTTTTCACTTTATTTAAAAATTGATGTTTGGCTATAAAAACTTTAAATACAACTTCAACTTGTATTTGGAAAAGTGGAAACGACTTCACCTCACTTCTTTCACAAAAAATCAAAAACAATTCTAATGTATATTTTATAGTCAAACACAACTACAACTCTGACTCCAATTTTTTTTTATTTTCATGGCCAAACGCTTACTAAATATGAGATACAACTAATTCCAAATTTTTAATTTTGAAATTATTATTCTTACCTCACGTATCAAACGACCCCTAACTATCTACGAGTCATTTGATTGATCACATTACGTATCGTGTTTGGTTATCATTTTGCAATCAGATATGAATAAAATAGTTATGTTATGAGTAAATTGATATATTACTTATCCAGGGTAAAAGATAAAATAAGTTATACATGAATAAAATACTATTATAACAACATATCTAATGTAATCTCACAGCGAGACAACAAAGATAGTATGCTTCAGTGTAATCTCACAAGTTAGGTATCAGAAGGGTGAGATGTGCGCAGATCTTACCCTACCTTTGTGAGGTAAAAATATTATTTCTGATAGACTCTCGGCTTAAGAGGAAAGTTGTTCATAAAAGGATTGCAAGAAGAAGAAAGACAACAAACTATTGAGACAGACCGCAGAATAAAACAACGAATACTAGAAACACATAAAAGAATAAAAATCTACGTGATTGCCGAATACTACTGCTAATAATTAAGGAGAAAATATACGAATGGCTACTTTCAAATATATTTTTCAAAAATATTTCTAATAAAGAATACCCTTCAAATTTTGATCAAATATATTATAATTTTTTATTTTATTCTGGTGGGGTTGGTGTGGTGGTGGTAGTCTGGGGGGGGGGGGAGGACAGAGTGGGGGAAGAAAAAGGATGAGATATTTTTGGTCTGAATAAAGATCAGATACTTTAGCACAAGTGATTAAGGGGTCGTTTGTTACGTAGACTATATAATTCTAGGATTAAAATTCGGGATTATTTTATATTATATAGGAGGTGCTATAAAATAGTTTCATAATTCATGGGTTATGTTAAGACTAAATATGGTATTAACTTAATACCATGTTTAATTGATGGTATAAATTAGTCCCGAAATAAATTTATACCAACAACCAAATATGATTAAATTTTATCCATGGGATAACTTAAATTTATCCCACTTTATACCTCCTACCAAAAACCCAATGGATTTTGGTGGAATTTGGACATCAATTTTGTAAAGACTTGTCATTTGTCAATTGTCATGTCATGCATTTGTCTAATTTCCTCATAATTTTTGCATGTCATTTGGACATATATATATGTGCTCATTTTGAAATAAAAATTCATAAATATTTACTTTTCAACTTTTATAATTAAAAAATAATTACTATTATATTAGAGTTTTAATTTCTATAACTGTAAAGTACTATTTTAGAAATTTTCACTTATGAAAATTGAAACTTTAAAATGATAATTATGTTTATTTCTTAATTATGTGACTGAAAATGACTAATTTATGTTATTGCTACTTTTGGTGTTAACTAGTTTACTAATCAAATTTCAAACAAGTGGTCCATAGTCTCCATAGCATTGCCATGCAAGGCCAAACTAGAGCTGTCCAACTTGCCTTGGTTTGTTTTGTTTTTTTTGCTTTTTCTTTTAAGTAAATCTAGGGTGTGTTTGATACGAAGAAAAATGTTTTTGCACAATTTTTTTTTTTAGGAAAATAAGCAAGTTTCTTTTTTTTTTTTCATGTGTTCGATATATAAGTAAAAGATATTATTCTAAAAGTATTTGTATATGATTCTAGACAAATTCTATAGGAGGTGGAGAGTGTAGGGGTGTGAGCTGATAGGGATGGGTGAAGAAAATTAATATGAAATGTCGCTTGTGGAACTCACTTTTCCTAAAAAGAAAACAAGTGTGTTCCAAAAAGTTTGACCAACAAACATGAAAAAATGAAAAATATTTTTCTTCGTGCCGCACATACCCCTAGTCTTGATTTACTCATAAAAAAAAGAAGTAGAAATTCGAATCCGTTCGGTCATAAAAAGTGCAAGTAGTTTTTGAGAAAAATCTTACAAAAATTATTTGGCCATATGATTTGTCATTTTTTGACAAAAAAACTCAAATTTCCAAAAACTAGAAAAAAAGTTATTTTGGGGCCAAATTCTAAATTTTGGGGTACTTTTAAAAATTTAAAATTTAACCCAACTTTTTATATTTAAACACCCCCCTCCCCCTCCCCCCCCCCCCCCAAAAAAAAATAAATTAATTCTTGTCTTTTGGCAAACTAACAATCGGAACTCCAAAATTAACAATTCGGAATCATACTCATATCAAAATTTGGAATTCCAAACATGATTAGAATGGTTAAAACTTAAAATATGTTTGATCTGCAAAACCAATCCAATCCAAGTGGTTGGGCTATGACTTTTCAAGCCCATTGAAAAATGATAGTTTTCAGCTCAAATTCAATCAGTCAGCTAGCCTCCATAAATTTAGGTGGTCATTTATTCTTTTTTTTTTTTCATTTTCTTTGTACAATAATATATGATTAAAAAAAAAATAGATTGAAGACTCATTACTGATCTGTGATTATTTTCAGTTGATTTTTGTTACTTACTTATTAAGCTTATTTGTGAAAAAAAATAAAAATAAAGTGGGTATTGAGTTTTGAAGGTTTGAGGTTGAATCTTCTACTACTAATACTTGGAATTGTCGACACAGACATTACAACGTTTGATACCAAATTTGAAGTCATTTGGAATTGATTTGAAATAATTTCAATTAATTTTGAAGCAAAATTGTGTTACAGTCTTTTACAATACAAGTGATAATGATCGTCAAGAATTATGGACGATCACTATACCAATTTTTTGCTCCCGCTTTTAGTGCATTTTATTTTGTATTAATTTCTTGTCGAGGTCAAAATTTAAATGGGGCAACAGAAACTTATTTGAGCAAATACAAATTAAACTAGTGAGTAGTGACTACTGACTACTGACTAGCCTAAGGGCAAGGTTATGTTAATCCGTAAGGCAAAATATTACAGAAAAGAGTTAATTAAACAAAAAGGAACCAAAATGTAACAAAAAGAAAGTTTATAGCTAAAGTTAGCTATTTAATTACTTTGATTCCGTCGTTTAAATTATGTTCTTCAGTTTAGATGTTAATGAGCATATCATTACTGAACTCTAGAACTATACTAACTTTAAAATGGTACTATCATACCATGTTGTCTGTCATTCATAGTTAAATCATCTAGTTCGATAGATAAAATAGGTTCTGCCTACTTGATTTTGTGTAAAATACACGTCGTTTGGTAGAGTGTATTAAAAAAAATAATGCATGCATTAACTTTGTGTATTACTAATATCTTGTTTGGTACACTTTTTCATCCTATGTATTACTAATGTTTGCATTAGTTGTACACTCTATTTGGTATTAAGGAGTGTATTAGTAATGCATAGAAGTTCTTGGTATTAGTAATGTAATGGATCTAATGCATGCATTAGTATGGTTAAAGTCACAATTGTCTCTCAAAATCCTTTTCATATCCTTTCCACCATATTTATGGAGGGTACTTTTGTAATTTTTTATTTTTTTTTAGAAATTATGCAACTAATGTTATTTTTAATACACTAAACCAAACGCTGCATAAGAAAAATGCAAGCATAACAAACGCAAGTATTACTAATGCAAACATTATTAATATATCATATTTTGCATTATTGTTATACACCCTACCAAACTACCCTAATTTACATGGTTTAATACATTCATATACATCAAAACAAGTTGTGATTTTATGTGTCTAATATTTTATATTGATCATTAAATTCATTTATTCGATTTTAATCATCTTTCACAACACAAAACTATAAGAAATGGTAGGATTCAAAACTAGTACTCCACAAAATATCACGACCAATATTTTCCAAAGCATTATTGTTTAGAACTAGCGTTCGACTATAGTTTTTTGGAGTAAATTTTTTAAAAAATTAAATTTTCGAGTTACGAATAACTAGTTACTCACAAAATTTTAATTTTTTTTTGAGTAAAATGTATGTTCAAACACAACATCAAATTCCAAAAATTACTTCAAAAGTCAAATTTTCAAGCTTCAACTTTCAACTTCAAAATCTACTACCAAACAGGAGTTAATTAGTTTTACATTAATAAGTGTGCACTCTGTTAATTTGTCATAATTCATGATCTACCTAATAAGATCACAGTGGGATTCAAAGCAATTTTATTTATTTAGTACTCCCTCCGTATAATAATATTTGTCCATTATACTAAAAATAAATGTTCAATAATACTTGTCCAGTTTGAAAAATCAATAGATAATTTGCCCTTTTTTTATCTATTTTACCCTGGCTATTAAATACTATTGACCACTCAATGCATTTTCCAAAGCATTAAATTTATTATATTCAAAGGGTGATATAGTAAAATTATCACTATTATTTATGGTTTCTTAACATGTGTATCAAGTCAATAGTGTACAAGTATTGTTAGACGGAGAAATGGACGTGGTATGGTATATAACGAATTACCATATCGAACCTAACATTTTGATACCGTGATTTTAGTATTATGATATTTGGTACTCCCTCCCTTTCAAAAAGAATGACCTAGTTTGACTTGGCACAGAGTTTAAGAAAATAAAGAAGACTTTTGAATCTTGTGGTCCTAAATTAAAGTTATGGCAAATGTACCAAAATGCCCTTGACTCTTGTGGTGTTAAACATGCCATGTGGAAAGTTGAAATTAAAGTGTTGCCAAAAAAGGAAAGGGTCATTCTTTTTTAAACCGACTAAAAAGGAAAATAGGTCATTCTTTTTTAAACGGAGGGAGTATGGTATATGGTATACTTTTTTTTTTTTTTTGTATTCAGTATGGTATTTATAAATGACATACCGAAGTATATATATAGTTGCATAACTTGAATATATTATTTAAATAACTTGCGAAGAAAGGAGTTGTATATATTATTAAAATATTAATAAATATACAACTTAGTAGTAATGTAAGACTAAATGTTTAGACGTTGGAACTTTGGCTGCTTTATCTTGATTGATTTTTTTATTTTTTTTTATGTATTGATTAATGAAAGGAGTTGTTTGTACTTTCTTTTGTACGATAAAATTGAGATGTGTTTTTGAAAAGTTGAAGTCATAATACTCTATTTTATATGAGTATATATTGTCGAAATTGAATAAACTATGGTTATCGATTATCATACATCAAAATATCGAAATCAAACTTTAAAATACTGAATTAATTTGGTATGACAATTTTATAATATTTTTAAGAATTGAATACCGAAATTACCGTATCAAAATTTTAAATACCGTACTATACCATACCATGTCCACCACTAGTTGGATTGAGGGAGTACAAAAGCTCAAATACTTGCTCAAACGGGTGGAAATCTACACTCGTGCGACTCACACGCACGACACGTGTGACAAATTTGAATTCGGACCTATAGCTATCCCTCTCTTCTCCCAATTCAATTTAAACCATCACTTCCCGTTACACATTTTTTCAAACAGCATACCGCCCACCCTAACCACGCCCGCCCTAACCCCTCTCAAATCTCTCATTCATTGTAGGTAGAAATTCACCATCCCGATCTCCCGATTGACCGGTAAATTCCACCGGAGATTGAATCTCTCATCGGAAAAGCTTTGTTCAAATTGCTGGTAAATTCGATTTTTTGTTTGCTGTTTGTATAGATGCACGGAGGTAGAATTTGGTTGATTTGTTAGAGTTTTCGTGATTTGAACAAGTCATATATAAGGAAATTGTGTGTAGTGTAATTTGGAGCTTTAATTGGAATCCTCAATCTTTTGAATCTGGAATTAGTTTTTTTTCTTTTTTCTTTTTTCTTTTGGCTGTTGGTATAGATGCATGGAGGAAGAATTTCGTTAATTTTGTTGTAGTTTTCGTGATTTGAACAAGGCATGTATAAGCAAAATGTGTGTAGTGTAGTGTGGAGCTTTAATTGGAATTCTCAATCTTTTGAGCGGCTTCATTTTGACGGAGATTGAATCTGGAATTAGTATTTTTATTTTTTGGCTGTTGGTATAGATGCATGGAGGTAGAATTTGGTTAATTTTGTTGATTTTTTCGTGATTTGAAGAGAGCGTATATAAGTAAAATGTGGTTAGTGTGGAGCGTATGTAACTTTTTTTTGTTTAAATTTGTCATTGTTTTGAGGCGTGGAGGTAGAATTTTAGTTATTTACTGTAATTTTTGTGATTTTGATAAGAAAATGTGGTTTTTGTTAAGAGCCCCACATCGGAAAAGGAATGGGCAATTGGTCTCCTTATATGGACTTGGACATCCTCACTCCAAGAGCTAGCTTTTGGCATTGAGTTAGGCCCAAGATCCATTGCTTGACAGTTTTGAAACCTTAATCGGAAATTTTGACTGTTACTGTCTGTATTTTTTTTTTTTTTTGAGGAGCTTGGTTTTGGCTGTAATTTCCGTGCTTTCTACTGTTACTGTTTCATTCCTATTACCTCGCGAACTGCTTCATTCTGCTAGAGATTGGATTGAACATTTATGCTCATTCTTGATTGTATTCATAAGTTCAAATTTCTGATTTCCTAGATGCATGATGGTAGAATCTTGGTTATTTTTTGTGATCTTCGCTGACTTGTCTGTGCATACAAGGAAAATGTGGTTGTAACCCCAACTGGAACCTTTGATTGTTTCAATTGGCAATTTCTTTGAGGAGCTTTTGTTTTGGTACTATTCATTGTGTGGTCTGATTTATGATTGGGTTTCTAGGATTGACATTGAGTGGCAATGGAGACTTCCGAGGCCAAGGACATGTCGCAGTGCGTGAGAGTTGCTGTGAACATTAGACCGCTAGTTACTTCTGAGCTTCTCATTGGGTGCACTGATTGTATCACCGTAGTTCCTGGTGAACCACAGGTGCTCTTACTTCATTAATTTTAGCTGGGGAATTCCTTTTGTATCGTACAACTTTTATGTTTTTATTTGTCATTTGTTGTGTAAGCACTTTTAATTTTAAATTATTGCACTTGTTGCATTTTCAAAAGTTTTAGTAGTTCAGTGTTGAATTATTAAATTATTACTCCTTCCGTTTCAATTTGTTTGGCCTATTTTGACTTGGCATGGAGTGTAAGAAAGTAAAGAAAACGTTAGAATCTTGTGGTCTTAAATTAAAGATATATCAATTGTAACAAAATATCCTTTAATCTTGTGGTCTTAAACATGCTATGTGGAAAGTTGAAATTAAAAAGTTGCTAAAAAGGAAATGGTCGTTCCTTTTTAAACGTAGTAAAAAGGAAAGTAGGTCAAACAAATTGAAACGGAGGGAGTATATTTTATTGTGCAATGTTGTGAATCATTGAAGTTTAACTATCATATTTGATCACAACACACGTATGCTCTCTACACTGATTTGGCTTTTGTTGATGTTCTTGACCACAAATAGGTGCAAATTGGATCACACGTCTTCACATTTGATTATGTATTTGGGAGTGGGGGCTACGCATCTTCACATATATTTGATGAATGTGTTGCGCCTCTTGTGGATGCATTGTTCCAAGGCTACAATGGGACCGTGCTTGCTTACGGTCAGGTAAGGTGTCAGTGTTTTTGCTCATTTCTTGAGCCGAGGGTCTCTCGGAAACAACCTCTATACCTTCATGAGGTAGTGTTAAGGTTTGTGTACACTTTACCCATCCCAGACCCCACTTGTGGTATTTCACTGGGTATGTTGTTGTTGTTGACACAACTCTATTTAATTGAGTTTTTTCCTGTTTTTACACAACTCAATTTGATCTTGTTTATGTCCTTGAATTGAATGTACTGTTTTGACATAAGAGACTAACTAGTATGCATTCTGCAATGTGCATGTTGAAGACGGGCTCTGGGAAAACATATACAATGGGCACAAATTATAATGGTGAAGAGCAGAATGGTGGAGTGATCCCAATGGTTATGAATACTATATTCTCAAGAGCAGAGGCAATGAATGAGTCAACAGAATTTCTGATCAGGGTGTCCTTCATTGAGGTATGGAAAGAGAACTCTGGTATTTCATTAAATATAAATATATGTCCTTGCAAGGTAAAAATGATATGCTGTTTTAATCTGTCAATTTTTAACTCTCGCAGATTTTTAAAGAAGAAGTGTTTGATTTATTGGATCAAAATGCAATAGCCTTTTGCAAAGCTGATGGGGCAGCAAAGCTTACAGGAGGGCCTGCTAGGGTTCCCATTCAAATAAGGGAAACTGTTCATGGAGGGATAACTCTGGCAGGTGTCACAGAGGCAGAAGTTAGGACAAAAGAAGAGATGGCATCCTTCCTGTTGCGAGGATCAGTGGCACGAGCCACTGGAAGCACAAAGATGAATAGTCAGTCAAGGTATACATCACCTTATAAACGACTTTGTTAATTTGGGTGGACCTCACTTAAGTTTCTCCTATGACAAATTCTGGTTCTAGTTGTGGAGTTACCTATTTTCTGTTTATGTCAACAGCCGATCACATGCCATTTTTACCATATCATTAGAACAAAAGAGACTAGCTAATTGTTCAAGTGGATCAACAAATGATGATGGTGATGACATATTATGTGCCAAGCTTCATTTGGTTGACCTTGCTGGTTCAGAACGAGCAAAGCGAACTGGAGCAGATGAAATGCGTTTGCGAGAGGGTAATGTCAGTTAAATTTTGGAAATATGACTGTACTACACTAGTACACTCCCAGCTACTAAACATAAAATGCATGTATCCAGTATTCATCGTTTGAGCATTCTGGTGTAGGCATTCATATCAACAAGGGATTGCTTGCTCTTGGCAATGTAATCAGTGCCCTTGGTGATGAGAAGAAGCGGAAAGAAGGTGCCCACATCCCATACAGAGATAGCAAGCTAACACGTCTCTTACAGGCATGGACTTCTGAGCATTCACTGTTGTCTGTTTTTGACGTCTTAAATATTAATAATACAATCAGCTGTAGTTGCTTTCTGCAATGCCTTTTTTAATGTAATATACACTAAGGCCTAAGCTGAATCAAGTTGGATTCCATAAGTCAGTAACCAACTCTTCAATCTGCTTGTCCTTTTGAAGACCAAAATCAATTGGAGATTTGCATACAGAGCAATGCAAGTTTTATTCTAAAAAGAAACCAAATGAAAGAAATATAACACAAGAATTCTAACTCTCAGACTTGTATAAGGAAATTCACCTTAAAACAGGAGCAATCTATTTTAAGTGACTGCTAGTAGTAATTGGAAGTAAATGTTCTATCAAAGTAATTTGTGCATGCATTTGTTTCAGGACTCACTTGGAGGAAACAGCAAGACAGTTATGATTGGTATCTATTTACTATTAAAAGCAGTAAAGTTACTGCTTGATTAATTTACTTTAATTGGCACTGTATTTTTTTACTATATTTGCAAGTAATGTTGTTCTTGCTCTGCTTGAATGGATGCAGCTTGTGTCAGTCCTGCTGACACAAATGCAGAGGAGACCCTAAATACTTTGAAGTATGCAAATCGTGCTCGCAACATTCAGAACAAAGCTATCGTAAGTTCAAATTTCCTTGACAAAATCAACGTGAGTTTCATTGTAGTTTCTGAACCTATTCCTGTTTCGTAGGTCAACCGTGATCCAATGGCAGCCCAAATGCAAAGAATGAGGAGTCAAATTGAACAGTTGCAAGCCGAGCTTCTTTACGTTCGTGGAGACTCAGGTGCACCATTTGAAGAACTCCAGGTAAAATATTCTTTTAGTGATCAAAGGACTGGAATTTTCAGCATAATGGAGACAAGTAGTACTATTCTTGAGGTTCTACATTACTATCTATCTGCACCAACCCTTTCAAAGAAACATGATAAGGGGCCTTAATGGAGGTGCTTGACAAGAGATTTTTGACACATCATTACTATCCTTTGATTGTTTGAGTTTCAATGTTTGTTGGGCAGATTCTTAAGAGCAAGATTTCTTTGCTTGAAGCAAGCAATGCAGAGCTACAGAAGGAGGTAAAAGAACGCCGGATTCACTGCGAACAATTAACACAAAGTGCTATTGATGCCCAGGTTTGTTTACTTATTGTTGGCAATTTTTTAACATTAATTGAAAAATGACTCCACACTGGAAGTCGCTTATAAGGATCGTCTATGACAGGTTGAAAGGGATAGGCTGATCTTAAAGATTGAATCTTCTAAAAATGGTAGACCTTGGAATGAGATAGACAACTCTGATCAGGTTTGACTCAATTACTACTGAAACTTATTTCACATTATCAGTAAATTAGCAGAATTTCTGATCTTGGTTCTGGAGATCCCTTCTCCTAGGATTTGGATTTGGTGAAAAAGTATGTAAGCAAAATTCAAGAACTAGAAGCAGAGTTGCTTCATTTACAAAGCTCCAGTAATTCAAAGCACAGTGAACCTGTTGATTATCTTGGGTTAGACTATGGTGAGGCATGTTCAGAGGATTCTGACATCAAAAGTGTAGATACAAATGGTAAGCAGTTTTTAAATAATTCATGATAGGCAAATAAACATTTGATATAGCTGCTGTTTAGTGGGTGTTCTGGGTATTTGTCCCTTTTATCATATCTTTATCTTGTTTGATTCCAGTAGTAATCTCTTTGTCCAAGCCCTATCAGGGATCTAATCTAATGCCAAACTTGCTCTATAAAGGTGAGGCTGAAGTGAAGGAGAAAGAGCTTGAACATTCTTCTCTTCAAGAAAAATTGGATATGGAGCTTAAGGAGTTGGACAAAAAGCTGGAACAGAAGGAGGTAACTTTTGCGAATTCTGGTGCTGTTTTATAAAAGTAGTTTATGGAAATTTAGTTAGGAAGCAGAATATAATTCTGGATAATACTTGCTCTTCTATTGGTGGCTCCTTATTTAAGTTATTGCAAGAGAATCAAGCTGCCTGACAGAACCTTGTAGCTATAGAGTCACCTGAGTAATATTTTTATTTTGACAAGTCAGTGAAAGAGGTATGTTCTCTTAAATGAGAAAGGCTATCGGTTTCATTCTATATGTGCCTTAGCTGCTTGAATATGTTGACGAACTTCCCAATCTGATAACATCATGATGATGCTGGTCTTTCTTATTATCATTGAAATAGGTGTTACCTTTAAGAAAAGGGTGAAAGGCTAAACGCCTTCATACTTCTGTTTAAAGCATTAGACAGCATTTAAGAGGGAACAAAGACCATAAAGCAGAGATTCCTTTATTCATTTACAATTAAGTTTTGCAAGGGTTTTTGTTCCTTGAAATTTTCTTTTTGAGATAACTCTTGGATTTAGTTGGGTTACAGTGTGCTACAACAATTTCACAAAATGTATTCACAACTAGTCATTGCTGCTTAATATTCTTTTCACTTTTCTCTCCTAACTTCTTGTCTCATCGATTAAAGGCTGAAATGAAGAGGTTCGCCGGAGTTGATACCTCAGTTTTAAAGCAACATTATGAAAAAAAGGTCCATGAACTGGAACTAGAAAAGAAAGCTCTGCAGGTAAGTAATATGCTCTATATGTTGACACAGAAGGTTTATTCATGATTTGTCCTTTTTCTTACTATTGATTTTACATTCTGATGCAGAAAGAAATTGAATCTCTTCAGCGCAACCTTTCCAACATTTCATCAAATTCTGATGAAAGTGCTCAAAAGTTGAAGGAAGACTATCTTCAGAAATTAAATCTTCTAGAATCACAGGTAGCCTTTTAAAATATATGCACCAATCAGTCAAGATACAATAAAAAACATCAACTCAATCCTCCTCCAGCCACACCTGTAGGGAAAAAGCATTAACTATACAATAAAAAACACGGGCTCATATATTTTACTGCATCTGCAGGTTGCTGTGTTGAAGAAGAAACAGGATGCTCAATCTCAGCTTTTGAGACAAAAACAGAAGAGCGATGATGCAGCAAAACGTCTTCAGGATGAAATCCACAGAATTAAGACACAAAAGGTACTAAATATTATATATATCAGGCACTTTTGAATGTAGAAGAACATTTCTTTTCATGCAATTGATTCATTTTCTGTATCTAGGTTCAATTGCAACAAAAGATAAAACAAGAATCTGAGCAGTTCAGGTTGTGGAAAGCTTCAAGGGAAAAGGAGGTTCTTCAGGTACTGTTAATTTAATTTTTGAGTCTTAAATCACAGTCTTATGTAATGAAACTTGCATTCATATTAAGTTGGGATCCTAAAATTTTCTAGCTTCCCATGCAAATTCAGGACAGACCTGTCATAAATAAACTTGGTTCCTGCAGTTAGAAGTAGAATTCTCTCTCTCTCTCTCTCTCTGTGTGTGTGTGTGTGTGTGTGTGTTGTACATGTGCGCGCGCGCCAAGTCCCACTTATATTTTATAGGTCTAGCATCCCTATTTTATTCAAATTGTCTAATAAGCGCATTCTCTTTTAATTATTAACGTGCAATGACTTTTTTCATTTGACTTTGCCTGTTTTGTGTCCTTTTTTTCCCTTCTAAATGACAACGTTTGTTCATTTTCTTGTTTCTCAAAGAAGGTAATATAGCACAGTATCTAGTATATCCAGAGTAAACTTCCTTTTATTGCTGAGAAGTTCATTCTTTTTGTGACTAACTGTCTGTGTCTTGCATTGTTTCAACAGCTTAAGAAGGAGGGAAGAAGAAATGAATATGAGATGCATAAGCTCTTGGCACTGAACCAGAGGCAAAAGATGGTAAAGAAATAGTCTGTTAACCATTTCTGCTTTGAAACTTGAAAGTATCACTTGGTTTACCTTAAATGGTATACAGGTGTTGCAGCGGAAAACTGAAGAAGCTGCTATGGCCACCAAACGACTTAAGGAGTTGCTAGAATCTCGAAAGACATCGCGTGATATGGCAGGTTCTGGAAGTACTAGTGCTGCAGGATTCCAGGTATCAGTGCCATTTTTTTTCATCATAAAAAATGTTTTTCTTTTGAAGTACACCTCAGAGAGATTACAAGACCACACCTCAGAGAGATTACAAGACCATGGGAACATAAATTTTCGCACCCAGTTAATTATTTGTTTTGCCATACAGGCACTGATGCAAGCAATTGAACATGAACTTGAAGTTACTGTCCGGGTGCATGAAGTGCGGTCAGAATATGAGCGCCAGATGCAAGAGTAAGTTTGTGAATTCATTATGATCTGATGAACTTGTCAATGTTTTCTATTTAGCTTGAAAGTTTTAGGTTGTTGCCTTCCTGTTCAGATTGTATGCATCTACTATTTTCAGTCTTTTGCATTTAAAGGCGTAGATTCTTTTTGCCAATATCAATGAACTAGTCTTCTTTCCCTGCATTCCTTCCTTTCCACAAAAAGTCAATTAGTTTGAGTTGTCACAAAAGATTTGATTGAATAAATACCACCTTTGTAGTTTTCAAACAAATTCAATGTTCGCCTGTCTTTTTAATCTCCTTTCCTCCTATTCATTCATTTGATGCATCCTTGAAGTCCTTCATGCAGTGGGAATGTGCAATCAGGTGACAGAATGACGTATGTATCAACTTGGCAGTAGAGTTGACATGTTTAGGTTTCTAAGAGCTAACATAATGTGAGTGGTGTAGTGTCGGGGTTCTTATATCTTGTAAAGTTCACTGGGTATGGTTGGGACTGGGATTTGTATTTTATCTTCATGGCTGAAGCCTGAAGATCCATAATACATAAATAACAGCAAGACAAACCTCTGACTTTGGTTGGGAGAAATGAGAAAAATAGGAATTTTATTAGCCCGGATTCCCTCTGTGTGAAAGCTAGATGGACAAGATTCTCTTCTTATCAAATCCACCCCACTTTACCCATCTACAGATACCAACCTTAGCTCCTTCTTGGTAGTGCAAGATTGTTCAGTCATTACTCTCTCCATTGGGAAACTGTATCAAGTCTTAATGTGCCAAGGTGGATGCAGGTTATGAAGGCTCATTTATAGCCTATGTATGATCTTTGAATGTTTCATGTTTTTGTATATGTTCATGTATATCATATATTGGATTAGTATATAACGGCCAATTCATGGTGTAGTATGTTTTTGTGGCATTGACACCAAGGATTTATTGACGTTTCTCACACACTTAAATATTTCTATTATTAGTGTTAATTCTTTAATATTGTTATGTAGATTGGGTATCATAGATAGCCGTGCTCGTTATTAATTAAATAAAATAAACAAACAAACAAAACATAAAAGGCAATTTTTGTTTCTTTTCATAATTTATGTGACATTTTGAACTACAGGAGAGCAAAAATGGCCAATGAGGTTGCTGAGTTGAAGCTGAAAACCTTAAGGTAAAACTTTTATTGGCAATAAGTTTAGTGAAGTGTATTCTTTCTGCGAAGTGCATTTTATGTTGCTTATACTCTTATTAACATAGATGCTTCTATATAATTTGCTTTTACAGTGATTGCCCCCAGAAAATGTCTCCGGGTGCAAGAAATTCCAGGATATTTGCACTTGAAAACATGCTTGCCACTTCATCTAGCACACTTGTCTCCATGGCATCACAGTTATCGGAAGCAGAAGAGCGTGAACGTACCTTTAGTGGTAGGGGCAGATGGAACCAAGTCCGGTCCCTTGCTGATGCAAAAAATATTATGAACTTCTTATTCAACCTTGCATCATCTTCTAGGTACATGTCTTCAAAACTTACAACTCCGCTTCACGCTAACTTTCCTTAAAAAAATTGTAACTGTTGTTTTGGTTCTGGTTTCCTGTAGATGTCAGCAAAGGGATAGGGAAGTTGAATGCAGAGAAAAGGATGCTGAAATCAGGGAGTTGAAGGAAAAAGTCGTAAATTTGGTCAGGCAGATAGAGTTGCAAAAGAGTGAATTGAGACAGCTAGAGTCGCAGAACAGTGAACTAATTCAGCAGGAAAAGTTGATGGTCAGTACATCTTTTGAATGAATTAGCAGAATATTGATCGAGTAGCTTCTTTTTAACTTGCATTCGTTAATGAAGAGAAGAAACAAACTTTTCAAATCAACATACTTTCTTCACCTTAATTGTTGAGTTTTATTAATTGTTAAATCTTTTACCAAGGCAAGTGTAAAGTTGTCAAGATTTCTTTAATGGGAACTGATGGGTATGTAATAGTTAAAATGGAGAATGCGTTCGAGCAGCATATTTTGTGAGGACTGTACCTTTGGGTTACCAAGTGAACAACGATTTACAAGTGCCTAGTTCATAATATGAATTGTCATAATTTATCTTCTTTTCATGTTGGGGAGTTTGTGGAAGTGAATATAATTTGTAATTCTACTTCAATATGCATGTTGATAGTCTACACAAAAGTATAGAGGTGAGTGCTCCATTTCTGATGAGCTGTTTTCTGCTCTTGATATGACCTCTTACCTTCTCAATTGGGGTTGTAGCAAAACTTGGAAACATCTTCCACTTTTTGCTTTAAATTGATTTTTATTGTTTGAATTGCTTACAGAAATTGGCTTTAGAACACCCTATTGGAAGGACAGACAGCTCTGTCTCTAATGTGCTAAGCAGCATTGACGGGCATGATTATGACCTGAGGCAAAAGGCATATATCTTGGACTCTTGAATAACTTGTCCATTCTGGGTGTATGTATTAGCGGTTGCTAACATGTGCCAGCCCTTTCTGCAGGGGAACCGAAGTTCCTTAATCTACAGTAGCGGATGGAACAAACCTGAGCTAGAAGAAGATATGGATACATCTGATTCAGATTGTTCTTACCAAGACAAAACTGACACTGATTATGGTTTAGTATGCTGTTCGTGCAGTAAAAGATCTTCATGCAAGACGAACAAATGTGAATGCCGGGCTTTAGGTGGTTCTTGTGGGGTATTGTGTGGTTGTGACCCTATAAGGTGCAGCAACAAAGAAACTCCTACCAAGAACCAGTTGCCCTCATTAGATGTTGTTGGTAATGAGGGGAACACATTGGGAACTGATGAAGCTGAGAGTAATCAAACACTGGCTTCGCAAGGCGCTATGTTACTTCAAAATGCCCTTTCTGAAAAGCCCATGCAGTCAAAGGACGAGGGTGGGACAAAAAGAAAGCCTCTATCTGACATTGGAAATACCAGGGTGAGCAACCCCCCAGCTGTCTCTTTTTTTCCTGGCCAAACCTAGGCTGCAAGCTTTTCTGTTTCACAATTCCTTAATACAACCACCCCCCTTCTGCACAAATAATGTGAGTTTGTAATTTTACAGGCGAAATCAAATGCGCCAAAACCCAATCAGCGGAAGCAATGGCGGAAATCTACTATTCAACTTGTTCCTGTTGCTCCTACGACTCAAGCAAGCAATACAGATGCCCCGATAAAAACATCTCAACCTGGAAATGCTGATGCATCAGTAAAAACAGAAAATAATGTTGGTGAGATTGATACTCCTCCATTAAAATTACCCAGAGCCATGCGTTCTGCATTAACAAATGGGAACACCTTAAGAGAAAGGAACTCCGAGACTAATGATTCAGTTGTTGACCTGACAACACCTCCAGCTCCTAAGGGTCCTCTACGGCAGGCAAAGGCATCGGAAGAGAAAGAAAATTGAGGAGCATGATTGCTATTTGTTTGATTCAAATTGTATGTATAGTGGTTTGGTCATGGCTGTTCTGCCACTTGACTTTTGTATGGCTAATCTTTTCCTAACCTGAAAAAGAGATGCCTCAATTGCTCATAGGTCCTAATCTTTGTATTAGAGGCTCTAATCTGAAGAGCATCTCTATTGTAATTCTCTAAACTTTTTCCAATATTTATGTGAAATTGATTTTTTTCAGCGCAAAGAAATCATTTCATGTGTGCTTTACTTTATGTGCAAGTTAAAACAAGTTCTGGAAAATCAACGTTGATTACATATCTGAACCTAGCCGTCGGAAGCTTCTCTAGTGACATGCCAATTTCTGACAAGAAGGTTGGAGAATTGTACTCTCACCAAATAATATGAAAATTCAGGTATTCAACCTACTGGACTACTAAAGTCCCTCAATTTTGAATTCTTGCTATCTGAAGATAGCCATGGTGAGGTATTGCACAGAACTCCTGTTGCCACAAAAACAATAAGTTTGAGTTCCAATAATTTATATATCAATAATATCGCAACAAAATTATACTTTGGCTGTCAAACACAAGCCCCATTTCAGTCTTTATTAAATTTACCACAAAAAAATCAATTTCTTGATTGCTCTCAATTACAAGTATTTGAGATGGAAGTGACCACATGAATACATCTCTAAGGAGAATACAAAATTCTGTTAGGGGAAAAGTAGCTAGCAACATAATCCCTCTTCCAGTGAAGCCTCCAAATTCTTACGAGCTGCATGATGACGAACCATAGAATTTTCTACTGTGGAGCATTCTCTACATTACCTCTCTCTGCTGATACCAATCTTATCAATCCAGTAATCAAGCTGACCAGCAACACATTCTGAACCTGTGGAGCCATATGACCTGAATTTCTTTATTGAATTTTCAACCCCCAGGTATTCGTAGACATCCTTGTCAAATATTGGATGTAGACTGTTCAACTCATCAAGGCTAAGGTCTTGAATCTCGCAGTTTCTGGAAACACACAAAGCGACAGACCTCCCAACTATGTCATGAGAAGTTCTGAAGGGTATTCCCTGCAAGAAAATATCACAATTTCATCTTTATTAAAACATATAAGAGCTAATTAGAAGGATTCTGTTAATAAAGTGCAAAAACTTGGAACGAAACAAGAGCTTCTACTGAGTAACAAGTTTATTAGTCAACCCATAGGTGTGTACTAATTTGTAAAGGTTCCGGACCTCTGGGATTCCTAAATGCAATTAATGAATTCATTACAAAAATTTGGCAAAAGTTTTCTCTTATGTCATAGGCTGGTACAAGTCGAGGATCCCCGGAGTAGGAAATCACTTGCCTTTTTCACAAGGTAATCGGCGAGTGTAGTGGCATCAAGATGACCAGCTGGTAGAGCCTTTTGTATTCTCTCTCGGTTAAAGGAAACATTCTGCGCAAACTCTGCTGAGACTTCAAGCATCCCAATTATTGCCTTGACACTGTCAAATACAGGCTCCTTATCTTCCTATGTAATAGAAAAAGAGGTAAAAATATATAAGTTACAATTATGCAGGAACACAAGATGTTGATTAAGATGGTGAACAATGAAAACATAACAGAACTAATTGGATTCCCCCCTTGCCGTTAACAGTTAATGAAAATGTATATATGCGTGTGCAGAGGGAAGACATGGTACAACAGGAACTTCCTAAGAAGGAAGTGAATTAACTGATAAAGAATCTTTTTCAAGGCATTTAGACTACTTTTGATTTAAAAGGCCTTCCAGGAAAGTACTTTACCTGCAAATCCCGGTTGTAAGCATGAGGAAGTCCCTTGCACAACACAAGAAGTGAAACTAAGTCCCCTATGACTCTAGCAGATTTTCCACGAACAAGCTCCATTGGATCTGGATTCTTCTTTTGGGGCATTATACTGCTTCCAGTGGAAACTTTATCACTAGGGGTCAAGAAGCCAAATTCTTCAGATGCCCACAATACCCATTCTTCACCCAGGCGAGAGAGATGAACAGCAGCGATGGAATTAGCAGAAAGTAACTCCAGCACAAAATCTCGATCTGAAACTGCATCAATGCTATTGCACATAAACATTGTCACCGCGATTGAAAAGGCCATATGTAATTGCTGGAAAGAAACTAATGCGAATGCAGATTAACCACACAGAAAGTGCTAGTACTATGTCGTCTACTAAACAAAGTCCAAGGACATACAGGATATCAGAGGGTAAAAGCAAATGATTACAACAGAAGCATGAGACAAGACTGTAACATTAAGGGTTTCTTCTTCCAAATAATCCTTTTTTCAAAATGAAACTAGTAGCAAAATTGTATTCTTCTTCCAAATAATCTTAAGGGAAAACACTAGGTTTTTCCATCAATCATTAGTTTATTGACGTCAATTAGCTTGAGATTTGAGCTTATCAGGGCCAAATTTGGTGGCAATAGGTTTCTATCAGTATAGCTATACTATGGTTTTGTAATTCTCTTCATGGTGATTAATACAAAAGGTGGTTTACCCCCAAAAAAAGGTTTCTATCAGTAATATTTCCTAAAAACAAGATGTAGCACAATACACCTTCTCCTCACAACCCTTTCTGAAGAAAAGGAAAGAGAATGAAAATAAAGGTTGCAAGTTGCCAAGTTCTATTGGTATTAAGCAAATTAGATGCAATAAATCATACATTAGTACCTGTTCCTCATGGGGGCAGTGAATCCCAATGCATCAGAAGTCATAAACCTATCAATGGGAAGACCAGTGCCCGCTAATGCACATGCACCTAGAGGGCAGAAATTCACCCTTGCTCTACAATCTAACAAGCGACCAGCATCGCGCTCAAGCTGCAAAGAAATTATTCTTTGGTCGTCAGCAATATGTAGGTATAATATTCTTAAGCTCCAGCACAGCTCAATGAAGCTATTGAACTAGCAAAAAGGGACACATTGCGATCCAAAGCGAAGAAGAACATGGTTACCAGATGATAAAAGATAAAGCGAGTGCAGAAACGAGTGACATATACTATCAGTAAAGTGATATTTGTCCCACTTGGCAGTGGAGGATATTCTCCTTAGGATGAGAAAGCAAAGCTCTTTCTAAATATTCAAATAAATAAAAGGGAAAAGGTAGAAGCCAGCCAAATTCTATTAACCTGTTCAACATATGCTAAGAGAAGGTGTTGCAACAGAACAGGTTGGGCCCTTTGCAGATGAGTGTATCCGGGCACAATAAGACCCTCATTTTGGAGAGCTAGTTCAACCAACGCAATCTGCAGGTTATGTTGCAACAAACACATGAATAGCCTTTAAGCAACACGCAAGTTGATCAACTTTTCTCGGAATTCACAATTTCTTCCCGTAATATGAAAAATCAACTCATGTTTTCTGACCATATACAGGAAACAGGTGGCTGTTATGTTGAACTTAATAATGTTCTAATTGGACCTTCAAACGATACGAACACAAAACAAAAAGCAAATGACCTGAAGATTCTTAATGCATGAAATGATTGTGTCAATGGCATCACGGCACCACAAGCGAAAGTCAGTTGCAACTTGATCGTTTCTACTCCTGGCAGTGTGAAGCTTTTTGGCAGGTTCACCAACCAAATCAGTAAGTGCTGCTTCAATGTTCATATGCACATCCTCTCTATCAGTCCTCCATACAAATTGACCTGCCTCGATTTGCCTCTCTATCTCCTCAAGACCTTTTATGATAGTATCTCTATCACTATCACTCATCAACCCCTGCAACATTCGTGCAAATTCACAAACATTAGAAACACCTTAGCCTCATTGGAATAAAGTAACACAATTTAGCCCCTGTGCTATGAAAGAAACTAGTAGTCCCTCCATTTCAATTTGTTTGTCTTACTTTCCTTTTTTGTCTGTTTCAAAAAGAATGATTCTTTCCCTTTTGGCAACTCTTTAATTTCAACTTTCGCATGTTTAAGACCACAAGATTAAAGTACATTTTGGTACATTATTGATTATTCGCATCTTAGTTTACAACCGCAAAATTCAAGTGTCTTCTTTACTTTACTAAACTATGTGCCAAGCCAAAACCGGACAAACAAATTAAAATAGAGGTACATAGTACTTTAAACTGCTAATGTTGATCATTGGTAAATAGATGAAAACCCCAGATTAACTATAAAGTAAACCCCTAGATTATCGAAGAATTAAGAGTGAAGGGTAAAAAAAAGACACCTAAAGTATCCCCATTTTTGAGTTTCATGCCTGACCTATCGAGTGTCTGAACTTCCTTCCTAAACTATCACCAACTATTTATCGAACCACACCTCAACTATGGATTGTTCACTTTTCCTACATGAAATATCACTATCGTTGAAGTAGGAAAAATGAACAATTGATAGTTGGTATGTATTTTGATAAATAGTTGGTTACATTTCAACTAGGAAACTCAGTATGAAACTCAAAAACTTCTCCTACCGGGAATATCAACCTCGTTGAGGTAGGAAAAATGAACAATTGATAGTTGAGGTATGTTTTGATGAATAGTTGCTTATAGTTCAGCTAGGTAACTCATTACGAAACTCAAAAAAATGAGATACTTTAGGCATGTTCTCGACCCTTGACTCAAGAATTAATCAACTTGGACAAAAAAAGATTCACTCTTGGCAATAACCAGAAACACAAAACATAGAAACTTAACCTGTTTTGCCAGCATTGAGGCATGAGCTTTGCCACCCACACTTGAACTACGAGGGGTGTAAGTTTACTACCTAAACTATCACGAATATTTATCAAAACACACCTCAACTATCAATTATTCACTTTCCCTACCTGAAATATCACCATCACCATAATTCAAGTAGGAAACCCAATATGAAACTCAAAAAATGGGATACTTTAGGCGTGTTTTCGACCCTTAACTCAAAAATTAATCGACTAGTACAAGAAAAGATTCAATCTTGGCGATGCCCAGAAACAGAAAATGTAAAAATTAACCTGTTTAGCCAGCATTGAAGCATGAGCTTTACTACCCATAATATCACCACGTTTCAGGTATGAAACTCAAAAAATTGGGATACTTTAGGCATATTTTCGACCCTTTAACTCAAAATCTAATCAACTCGGACAAAAAAAGATTCAATCTTGCCAATATCCAGAAACAAAAACGTAACAATAAACCTGTTTAGCAAGCATTGAAGCATGCCCATAATATCCTCAACTATCACCAACTATTTATCAAAACACACCTCAACTATCATTTGTTCCCTTTTCCTACCTGAAATATCACCATCTTTGATTTAGGAAAAATGAGCAATTGATAGTCGAGGTGTGTTTTGAAAACTCACTATGAAACTCAAATAAATTGGGATACTTTCGTCGTGTTTTCGACCCTTAACTCAAAAATTAATCAATGTATACAAAAAAAGATTCAATCTTGACAACACCCACAAACAGAAAAAACCATAAATACCAACCTGTTTAGCAAGCATGGAGGCATGAGCTATACTCCCCCTAATATCCTGTTTATACAGCGCCTTATCAAACGAAATGGACTCAGTAAACTTCTCAACAGCATCAGTAACACTCTCTTCAAAACGACCACCCCATAACTTCACCTCCTTTGTAGAAAGTGGTGGTGAGTTCATCTGTTGGGCGGCGCAGGTGAGTAATGCTAAGCGACAAGTGGAGTTGAGGAGAGAGAAACTGAGGTTTTGGGGTTTAGGAATAAGGATGTGTTTGGATGGACAGAAAATGGGGGAAATTGTCAAGGAAGAAGAAGAAGAAACTAACAGTGACTCCATTGACGGCCAAACAGTATAGCTGTGTGGAAGATGAAGTTACAAGGGCTAAATCTTATACGAGCTCATTACTTTATCACATTTCAATTGAAGTGTACTATATAGATTTTGTTGAAAAAAAAAAAAAAAGACTTGTATAGAGATTTTGTCCAATGTTTTAAAATATATTTTTTCATGTATTAATATGAGAAAATTTATAATTTGTTGTATGTTTTGTACTTATTTTTTTTTATATTTAGATTTTAATTTTGAAATATTAGATTAATTTTATCTAGTTATTTTAATTAACTAATAGATAAATGACAATATGAGAAAAAAAATAAAAGAACTAAAAGTGTTTAATTAAAATATTTTATTAGAAATTAATGTTAAAACAAAATTTAGTTTAAATATCCAAATGAAATATCCTCGTAAGTTTTAAGGAGTTGTCATGTAATAAGCCTGTTCTTGGTGTATGTTTTGTAAGAGGGTCGTTGCACACATGTAATGCAAATAAAAAAGATTTAATGGTCAATAAACCATTAAAACCTTATATATTTTCTACTTAAAATTGATGTCTAAAATAGATAACACATTTTATGTAATTAATTTAATTATATAATACACAATTTTTTAAAAAATGAATCAAAAATATCTAGTTGAAACACTTAGCCAAAAGTTGTAGCTACAAGCTGGGGTATTGAATTGAAACATAACTTAATTCAAATGTCTAAATAAAACATGAGGGCTAGCTATGTATTAAGCCAAACAAAAAAAAAAGGTACATCTTAGGTAGAACTGTCAAAATAGACTGGCTCAATCCAGCCCTAGCGGGCTAGAGAGTTAAATGGGTTGGGACGGACTAGCCCTTTTAACTAAAGGGCGATGGATTGAGATGGGTTGGCCCTTCAAAAAAAATTAAAAAGCAACCCGAAACATGATAAATGAAAATAATATAAGTACTAGACAATCACCAACTATTATGTCTTCACTTTAATATGTTACCTACTAGTTTTTAACATGTTATAGGAATCTTACTAATCGATTTGGAGAGATTTGTATTGTTAAGCAAAAGCTGCACAACTATGAGAAGAGAAAATGTTTTAAAAATCCTAAGTCTCTCTATTTGAAAAATATTGTGTGCTTAGGAGGAGAAATTATTTTAAAGGTTGGGTTGGGCTTGGTTACTTGGATTTTTTATTTTTTATTGATAAAATTCTAATTTTTAATAAATAAAAGATCAACTTAAAAATATTTAATAATTATTTTTAAAGTTTTGATCCATGGGCTGGCTTCTAAGTCTAACGGGTTAGGCCTCTGAGGCCAATAGATTAAGTGAGACTGAGTTTATAAGCCTCATTCCTAAATGGGTTAAAAAAAACTTAACCCAACCCCACTTAATTAAAGGATTAGATTGGACTGACTAACTGGCTAAGCCCATTTTGACAGCTCCAATACGAGGACATGCTAAGTAGACAAGGTTGTTTCTCTTCCAACTCCAAACTGAACATACCTTCTATTTTCCCACAATTATGTCAATTTTCTTCCTTTCATGTCAGCCAATTCACTAATAACACTACTCAAGAAACTTAAACCCCACTTCACCACACCACTTACCTTCCCTACTTACACCATTACCAACCAAAAATTCCTCCATTTCACTTCCCTTTTAACCTCATGCCATTCCCTAACATCCCTCAAACAGTTACACACTATACTCTTAACAACTGGTTACCACAAAAACCTCACAATATACACAAAGATTGTATCTTTAGCTTCTTCTTTATCACCCACAATGGACTATGCACAAAAACTGTTTGATCAAATGCCTCAGAGAGATGTTTTTGTTTGGAACATCTTGATTAGGGGATATTCTAACAAGGGTCCTTGTCAAGAATCAATAATTCTTTATAAAGATATGAACTTTAAGGGAGTTTTACCTGATAATTATACGTTTCCTTTCGTGCTTCGTTCTTGCTCGGTGTTGTCTGCTTTGAGGGAAGGTAGAGAAGTACATTGTAGTGTGGTTAAATATGGGTTTGAATCAGATGTGTTTGTACAGAGTTCTTTGATTAGTCTGTATGCGCAGAGCGGAGAGACTTTGGATTCGGAGATGGTGTTTGATCAAATGAGAGTGAGGAATGTAGTTTCTTGGACTGCTATGATAGCAGGGTATGTGCAAAATGGAATTCCTGAGAAGGGATTAGGATTTTTCTTCGAAATGGTTAATTCGGGTATTCTAGCTAATGCTGTTACTTTGGTGAGTGTACTTCCAGCATGTGCGCGGTTGGAGTGTTTGGATTTGGGAATGTTGATTCATGGCTATAGTATTAAGTTAGGGGTGGAAACAGATGTTTCACTAGTTAATGCTTTGATTGCATTCTATGGGAAGTGTGGACTCGTTGATGTCGCTTGGTCTTTGTTTGATCAAATGAGGGAGCATAGTGTGGTTTCATGGAATGCAATAATTACTGCTTATGAGCAAAATGACGTTGGTTCCTCCGCAGTAAAGCTATTTCATAGAATGCTGGATCAAGGGGTAGAGTTCGATTATATTACAGTAGTTACTGTTATTTCAGCTTGTGCCAGATTGGGGGCACTTGATACTGGAAAATGGGTTCATGAGATTGTCAAAAGCAAAGGTTTGGAATGCAACGTTCCAATCACAAATGCACTTATTGATATGTATGCAAAATGTGGGAGTATAGAATTGGCTAGAGATGTTTTTGATAGGTTGCCTAATAGAAGTGTGGTTTCCTGGTCATCTATTATTGGGGCTTGTGCTTCACATGGTCATGGGAGAGATGCTCTTGAGTTTTTTTTAAGGATGATAGAAGAAGGAATCCAACCTAATAGCTTCACCTTCACTGCTGTATTGACAGCTTGTCGACATTCAGGTCTTGTAGAGGAAGGGAAGAAGCACTTTGAGAGCATGGCAATGGAATACTCAATAGTGCCAGGGGTGGAGCAATGTGCTTGTATGGTGGATCTTCTAGGCCGAGCAGGCCAACTTCATGAGGCTTATGAATTTATAGAGAACATGCCTATTGAGCCTGATGCGAATGTTTGGGGAGCTTTGCTTGGTGCTTGTAAAATTCATGGCAATCTTGAGATGGCAGAATATGTAGCAGATCGACTATTTGATTTCAATCCCCAGACAGTTCCTTTCTTCAGACTCATGAAAAATATATATGCTGAAGCTGGAAGGTGGGATGATGTAGCTAGGTTGAAATTTTTGTTGGATAGTTTGGAAGTGGAAAAGATTCCTGGCAAAAGTTCAGTTGAGATAAATCGACGGATTCACACGTTTTTGTCTGGGTCAAGGATTTCAAACTTCTCAAAAGTTCCACCTAGCGAATATGTTCAACTGAAGTATTAGCGAGCAACTTTTAAGTAGGTGTTTGGATAGATTCCAAATTTTCTCACTTTATTTGGAATTTATGGAGTTGAAGATGGAGTTGTGTTTGGTTATTCCTTTTGCAAAGAATGGTTGGAATAATGTTCATGTATGAATGTACTTAAATACAACTTCAAAAGTGAAAAGTGAGTTGGAGAAAAGGCCAAACTGCAAGTTGGATTTGGTATTTTATGCCCAAATGGGTCCTAAGTCTCCTGCTGTTGTTTAAGCATTAGAGTACTATTATCTATTTCAATCAATTGAAGACTGCTTTTGCAGCTTGGCCATCCTAGACATTTGAGTCAGAGACCTTGGCTGTGAAGTAAATCATCACACCTATGTCCAAACAATTGGGATAAATTCAATAGATTCCCTTTTGGGAGCAAGCCATCCTTTCTGAACGCAACATAATTGTACTACGCTCTCCAACTGTGCTTCTGAATATTGGGCAAAATTAATGGTTATCGATGGAATATTGACTCGGGTGGGAGAATGGAGATGATTATAGAATTCATCATCTCGATCTTCCGACTGGTTTCTGTTCACTTGAGTTTGAATCTCTGATCGTAAAGTTTTGTCCAAATTACTGGTTGTATTAACTAGGTAAATTCTATTTTTTCTGTTTGTTGTAGATGCATGGAGGTAGAATTTACCTTCTTTTTTTTTAATTTTCATGATCTGAAGAGCATATATAAGGAAAATGTGGTTAGTGTGGAGCTTTAACTGGAAAATTGAGTGGCTTCATTTTGCTGGAGATTGAATCTCCAATTTAGCATTTTTGTGCTAATTGCTGATTGCTTTTATGAGTTGAAATTGTGTTTATAAAGATGCATGGATGAAGGTAGAATTTGGTTTGTTTTTGTGTCTTTGGTGTTTTGGCTACTGTACAGTAGGAAAATGGGGGGATGGGGTGTTTGGAGCCATAGCTGGAAAATTATGATTTTCTACAATGGAAGTATGTTTGATGATGTATGGCCTCCGACTTGACTTTCTGCTTCATTTCGTCATCTCAATCTTCACAATGGCTTCCTTTTGTCCGAGATTGAATAATTGAGTGTTATCCATATCTATAATTGTATTCAAGAGTTTAAATTTGTCATTGTTTTTCATGCATGGAGGTAGAATTTTTGTTATTTACTGTAGTTTTCGTTATATATTGACTGCTTATCAGAAAATGTGGTTTTGAAACTGTAATTGAAAATTCCAACTATTTCAATCAGTAATTTTTTTGAGTAGCTTGGGTTTTGCTGATATTATTAGGTGGTCCCCAAACTCTATTTTGCTGTTACATTCCTTATATCTATCTTGCGAACTGCGTCATTCTGCTAGAGATTGGATTGAATATATATATATGGTCATTCTTGATTGTATTCATGAGTGTTGAGTTCACATTTGTGATTGTCTTAGATGCATGAAGGTAGAATCTTGGTTGTTTCTTATAGTCTTCGCTGCCTGATTTTATAAATTTTATTCTCTTTGCTGCCTTGGAGTAACTGGTAAAGTTGCAGCCATGTGACTAGGAGGTCACGGGTTCAAGCCTTGGAAACAGCCTCTGGCAGAAATGCAAGGTAAGGCTGCGTACAATACACCCTTGTGGTGGGGCCCTTCCCCGGACATCGCGCATAGCGGTAGCTTTAGTGCACCGGGCTGCCCTAATTACTTTATTAATTTTAGCTGGGGAATTCCTTTGTATCATACAATATTTATGTTTTAGTTATCATTTGTTCTGGTGAGCCATTTTAATTTTAAATAATTGAACTTGTTGCATTTGCAAAAGTTTTATTAGTTCAGTGTTGAATTATTAAATTATCGTATTTTATTGTGCAATGTTGTGGATTAATGAAGTTCAACTATTATATTTGATCGCGGCGTGCGTATGCTCTCTATACTGACTTGGCTTTTATTGATGTTCTTGACTACTAACAGGTGCAAATTGGATCACATGTCTTCACATTTGATTATGTACTTGGGAGTGGGGGCTATGTGTCTTCACGTATCTTTGATGAATGCGTCGCGCCACTTGTGGATGCATGTTCCAAGGCTACAACGGTACTGTGCTTGCTTATGATCAGGTAAAATTACCAGTTTTTTGCTTATTTCTTGGTCGTTTTCCTAGGTCTAATTTTCTTGAATTTTCCCTGTTTTTGTGCAACTCTATTTGATCTTGTTTATGTCCTTGGATTAAATGTACTGTTTTGACAAAAGAAATTAACTAGTATGCATTCTGCAATGATGTGATCAGAGTATCCTTCATTGAGGTATGGGAAGAGAATTCTGGTATTTCATTAAATATATGTCCTTAAAACAACAACATACCCATTAATCCCACAAGTAGGGTCTGGGAAGGGTAGGATAGACGCAGACCTTCCCCCTACCTTTGTGGGGTAGAGAGGCTGTATCCGATAGTCCCTCGGCTCAAAAGGAAAGTTTTTGAAGTAGGTTTGCAGTAGGCATTGCCTTTTTTTAAATAACTGATTAATCCCCTGAGAACTAGCTGGCCCAACCCATGTTGAAGCAGTCGAAACTCAAGGGAGTATGGATCCGCTCCTAAATTTCTTTTGGATCTTCCTTAATATTGTTAAACATATTTCTCTTGACAATGCTGTAAGATGTGGTGGGTTTCTTGAGGCGGGGGGAGGGTTCCGTCAGCAACTCTCAGGACAATGAATCATGATAGAGGTGTTCAACTTGTTTTTCGTAGTTGACATATTCACTTATTCAGGTTGATCTACATAATCACATTAAAAAAAGGAGGTAAAATTCTAGTCCTCTCCAACCAATTAACAATATAATTGAATACAAATTATTCCTTTAGATCTTCCATAATACTCCTGACCTTTGAAAATAAAGAAAAAAATCCTCAGGGTTGTTGACTAAAGTGAAATGGTTAGTTTTTCAAAGTTTTCAAAAATGGTAAATTCCCCTTCATCCACCCAAGTATATGTCCTTGCAAGGTAAAAATGACATGCTGTGTTTATCTTCCAATTTTTGATTCTTGCAGATTTTTAAAGAAGTGTTGCGAAGCTGATGGGGCAACGAAGCCTACATGGGGGCCTGCTAGGATTCCCGTTCAAATTAGGGAGACTGTTCATGGAGTAATGACACTGGCAAGTCACGGAGACAAAAGTTAGGACAAAAGGAGAGATGGCGTCCTTCCTGTTGCAAGTATCAGTTGCACCAGCAAGCACAAAGATGAAAAGTCAGTCAAGGTATATATCACCTTATATATGAGACTGTTTACTTTGAATGGACGTTACTTAAGCTTCTATTCTTACAAATTCTGATTCTCTTTCTAGTTTTGGAGTTACCTATCTTTTTGTTTATGTCAACAGCGGGTAACATGCTATTCTTACCATATCATTGGAACTAAAGAGAATGGCTAATTGCTTAAGTGGATAAACAAATGATGATGGTGATGATATATTATGTTCCAAGCTTCATTTGGTTGACCTTGCTGGTTCTTCAATCTGCTTGTTCATTTGAAGACCAAAATCAATTGGAGATTTGCACATAGAGCTATGCTAGTTTTATTCTGAAGATAAATCAAATGATAGAAAAGTTGGACAAGAACTCTACCTCTGACACTTGTACAAGGAAATTATCCTTAAAACAGGAGCAACTGATGTTAAATGATTGCTAGTAATTGGAAGTAAATGTTCTCACTTGGAGGAAATAATAGCAAGACAGTTATGCTGGTATCTATTTACTATTAAAAGCAGTAAAGTTACTGTTTGATTAATTCAATTTACAAGACTGGCACTGTATTTCTGTTAAGGAAAAGGGGCAAATATACTTCGCAATTTAGAATATATATACCCTTCGTTAAAAAGTGGTGCATGTATACCCTCGTCGTCTAACAAATAGTGCATATTTACAACTTCCACATGGGACCTTGACCCCGACTCCCTGAAATTCGATCTGGTCCCGACTCAAAACTCAACCTGACTTTGACCAGAACTTGGGATCAAGGTCGGGTCCTGACTGTGGGTTAGGTCTCTGATTTCGATTCAGGATCAGGGTTAGGATTAGGTCTTGATTTTGTCGGGTCTCGGGTTGTGGCTATGGTTGGTTGTCAGGTCCCCTTTTAGGGTTAGATCAGGGGTTAGGTCGAGGATTAAGTTTTGAATCGAGGTCGAAGTCAGGATTGGGGTCAAGTCGAGAGTCATTATCGGGGTTGCGTCTTGGATTGGTGTTGGGTCGGGGCGGGATTAGGATAGAGGTTCAAGGTCGGTATCACTATATTTATTCAAATCATACCTAAATGTTCTTGAGACAATATTTTTTTACTAAGAAAATAGCCTTCTTTCCAAAAGAAAAAGTACACCCTACATCAATACATTTTGTCACGTATACTACTAGCCTTGAGAAAACAAATAACATACAATATCAAAGGGGTACATACGTCAGTTCCAGAACTCTCTCTGGTTAAGTGAATCTTCTCATTATTTTAATATTAAATGATTGATACAAAGATCTTTTAAAAAAAATATGGAATCTTGAATTCAGGCCAGAACATGCACAAGATGGGAAGTCACAATCTCTATTACTCCCTCCGCTCAAAAAAAAAATTGATCTAGTTTGACTTGACACGGAGTTTAAGAAAATAAAGAAACTTTTGAATCTTATGATCCTAAATTAAAGTTATGACAAATGTACCAAAATGCCCTTGAATCTTGTTAAACATGTCACGTGGAAAGTTGAAATTAAAGTATTACCAAAAAAGGAAAGGGGTCATTCTTTTTTAAACGAATTAAAAAGAAAAGTAAGTCATTTTTTTTTTAAACGGAGGGAGTAATATTATCAAACCATTTTTGTGGTGTTTTTGTCCTCATCAAACCAGAAATTGCCATGTGTCCCCATTAGCAGTTACAAGTAGGAAACATGTCAACCATGAATGACTGAAAAAAGAATCTGATTTTTTCTTTAGATTCATTTTCTCCTATTCAATTTATAAAATAAATGAATGATCACAAGAGATTATTTTCTATTCCACCACAATCAATTGAATGTACTGTAGTAGAATTTTTTGCTGCTTTAATTTTGTTGTTATTGTTATTATTTTCGATCACATGTTATGATGTTACCTCAGTAGTTGAGAATTTCTAACCTTTTCTATATGTTTTAGAAGCAATGTGAATAAGTTTGTTCCCGTGAAGGTTTTAGGATACGTGACCGTTGTTAGACTCGATTAAAATGTCAAGTGTAAGTCAAAAAGTCAGTGTTTAGCTTAATCAACATCTAGAGTTAATACAATAAAGTCTTTTTAGTTATAACAACAACACGTATCGAAAAATTCTGCATAAGTTATCGAATCTTCAACGAGGATGTAATTTTACACTCCTTACTGTCTTCTATCAGGGGCAGAGCCAGGTAGGACCGAGGAACTTCATAATCCTCATCGACAAAAAATTATCTTGTTTATATATTGTTAAGATTGTTTTATATATATATATAATAGATATTGAACTCTCTTCGATCTCTTTTTATGTTTGTTTCATCATATTATAAATCCCGTTAATGAAAATCTTAGCTCCATCATCGCTCCTACAAGCCCCCTTTCCACCTTTGACATAATTAACAGGGTTACTTGAGATATTTCTTTCATAAGAACATTTGTTTTTGTCCATTACTAACATAACAAGTTTGAAGAATGTCCAATCCCTTCTAGAACACTCTATGAATTAATACGAATACTATTTATTTTTAAATGATTGATATGAAGATCTTGAAGCATATGTGTCATATTAATTATTCCATTATAAACTTTGTCCACAAATTAATAAAATTGCTAAAAAGAGAAGCCAATTGGTGGTGCTGTTGTCCCTATCATACAAAAAACTGCCATGTGCACCTATTGCCTAACAATGATGAAGACATCAATAATTTCATTTGTCATTAATCATTGAGGAAAGAATTTAAGTTATGGGTATCCAAAATCTAAACTTTTGTTACATTATTAATGTGATTTAATTCCTAAATTAATTTTCAGTTTTGTTAAACTACTATTAGTTAATGCTTATTATAGGATTTATTGATAATTATCTTATAAATAAATTGATTGTATAAATATTTCTATACCACCACCAACAACAACAACATACCCAGTGTATTACCACAAAGTGGGGTTTGGGGAGGGTAAAGTGTACGCAGTCCATACCACTACCTCAGATGAAGTAGAGAGGTTGTTTCCGATAGACCCCCGACTCAGGACAAATAACAGTATAACAAGCAGAAAATATAAAAACAAACAACAAAATGGGGTAACACACCACTAGATAAAAGAAACAAAACACCCATGGTGTAATGCTATGAACTATTTATCTGAAATCACACACAACACCAAAACACATCAAACAAGAAACTAAAAGACACAGACATAAATATTTCTATACCAATAATAAATAAAGCATAGGTTTAAGAATCTTTGTGTGTAGGTAATCAATTTGTAATTACTCTTGAAAAATGTTTTGCTTCTTAGTCCTTATCATTGGCTAGACAATGAAAACTGAATGAAAGATTAATTGAAATCCACAAAGCCAAAAATTAATACTAAAATATTAGGATTTCTATTTTTTAGTTTCTTGGGAACGACTAAGGACCCATTTGACCATGGAAATAAAAAATATATTCAGTTTATTTGGTATTTTTGAAGTTGAAAATAGAGTTGGAGTTGTGTTTGGCCATAATATTTTTGAAATGAGGTATTTTTGAAGTTAAAAAATATAAAAAGTGAAAATAATTTTTTTTTTTAAAAAATAGAGTTTTATGAAAATTGGGTTATTTTATGAAAATAAAAAAATTAGATTTTTTTTGAAAAAATAATAATTGAAAAGTGCGAAAATTGAATCCAAAAATAGTGATTTTCAAAAATTCAAATATTGTGAAAACGTATTCCGAAATATTATGGCCAAACAAGTATTTCGAAATAAAGTGAAAACGTATTCCGAAATATTGTGAATAATATTCATGGCCAAACGACTACTAATTTGATGCAACAGTTGTTATCTTCGTGTCATGTATTTTTTAATTAAATTTCTTTGAAATGCAAGTTTATTTACTTATCAAACATTAAAAAATAAATAATCATTCATAATTTTCAAAAAAAAAAAAAAAACATTTTCTCGACATTACCATCAGTCCATCACATTAGTATTCATATTCCTCCTAATCACATAAGTAAGTAATGACAGAGTCACGATCTTCACTAAAGAAGTTTATAATATGAAGAATAAACATAAAAAAAATTGAAAGGAGGTCGACATATACTATATGTACATTTCCACTAAAGAGATTTGGATAAATTCCTCGATTCTACCTAACTCCGCGTCTATCTATTGGAGGATGTGAACTTGTCGGTTAGTAATGTGTAAATATCTTCTACTGGTAAACTTGTACCCAAAAATAAAAATAACAAAAATCTTCTACTGGTGAACAACAACAAAAAACACTATATTTACAAACAAATAATTTTAAGAAAAAAAACACTATATTTACAAACAGGTGGCAGGTGAAAATAAAAAAAATAATTTTTCTTGGAAACTTGTGTCAGAAACTATTTGTTACGTGAACAATACAAACACGAAATTGACTGGACATAGCACCAGCCACGTTATCTATTTTCCCTGGGCCCACTGTCACTCTGACACTATTCTCTGACCTGGCAACCCATTTTTTTTTCGAGTTTCCATCCGATGTCCGGTACCCGCATTAGAGGCCCGATTAATCTAGATAGCGCATTGTCACGTTATCTATTTTCCCTGGGCCCAGTGTCACTCTGACCTGGCAACCCATTTTTTTTCGAGTTTTCATCCGATGTCCGGTAACCACATTAGAGGCCCGATTAATCTGGATAGCGCATTGTCACGTTATCTATTTTCCCTGGGCCCACTGTCACTATGGCACTATTCTCTGACCTGGCAACCCATTCTTTTCTTTTTTCGAGTTTTCATCCGATGTCCGGTATCCGCATTAGAGCCCCGACTAATCTGGATAGCGCATTATGGGGCCCATTCTGGGGTGGCGCTCCCAACAGGATTTTTTCATACCCAGGTCTCGAACCCGAGACCTCTGGTTAAGGGTAGAGCAATCTCACCCCTACACCACAACCCATGTTGGTAACCCATTCTTTTTTACTAATACTATAAAACAAGATTATTGTTATAAGCTACTCCCTCTGGTCCAAAATAAATAAATTTTTGCCTCAATATACATCTATTAAGGAAAAGAAATAAGGATATAAATTGTACTTTACTTTTCATTTTTACCCTTTTAGATATTATCAAACAACTCTTAAAATTTCAGCCACATTAAAATAAAATCAATTAAGTCTCTTGAAATTCATAACCTAGAAAGTGTAAATGAAGGGTAAAATTGGCAGAAATTTTCAACATGTCACTTGAAGAATGAACAATTCACTTATTTTGGACATTGAAAAATAGCTCAAAAATTTAATTATTTTGGACTAGAGAGAGTACTTTATCTCTCCAATATTTTTTGTTTTTCGAGATTCAAACTATATAAATTTTGATTAACATTTTAAAACATATTTTTCATCACATTGATGTGATAAGAGTGAATATTTAGTATAACTTTTGTATATCTAACTTTAAAATTCAAAACATTAAATTCATCTAACGCAATTTAGCTTCAAAGATTAGCTAAATTAATTCGCAAAAAGCGAAGACAAAGGAGTAATAATCACCAATATCCAAACAACAGATGTTTCCTTTGCATTTATTCAACGAGATCGAAAATACAGTAATGATTGGACAGTTTATTATTTTCAGTCTAGTGAGGTGATGCTTAATGTCTCGGGACGAGATAAAAAATACAGCAATGATTGGACAGTTATATTATTTTCAGTCCAAATGAGGTGATGCCTAATGTCACCGAGATCGAGTTACTAGGGGGCCCTGAGATCTTGAGAATGAATTAAGGAAATTTTGATGCTCTGCCAGCCATTTCTCATGCTGAACATGCTATGAAGGATCTGGATCTAGTCTTGTGATTGGAACCGCCAAACCTAATAAAAGAGAGCCTCGAAAGAGAGCTTTCAACCTCTCTTTCTTCCTTTGGTAATAGGGATGTAAGAACGGATATCTTGAAAGGGACAATAAGAAAACTCAACTTGAACAATGTGTTTTTAGAGAAGTTTTTTTTAAAGATTCAATAACTTTCCAACAGATCGGTTGTTGCGTTCACAACGAGAACTCTATTGAAAGCTTTAAAAAAGTGGAGAAGGGGATGCATGGATGTTGAATAATGAAAAGAAGATGAAATTGCTCGGGATCTAGTGATCGACAATTTTTCAAAATATTCAATATCAACCTCATTACCTTCTATATAAGCTATAGGTAGAAGCCTGGTCGGGAATTCGATCGAAGTCAGTAAGTTTTGCTCAAATAACATATTTGCTTACAAAAAAATAAATCCTTAAATACCTTATTCGTTTCAATTTACGTGGCACAATTGAAATTTCAATAGTCAATCAAGTTTTTTTTGACTTAAATTTTTTCATATAACCACCTTTTAAATACTTTAAATTGTAATTATTATAATTTATAATACTTTTAAGTAATTTTTAAATCTCAAAAAACTTAAAAAGCTTTTATATCTGAATTCACGATCAAAATATATAAATGTAAAACTCAGTTATTAACACTTGAAGTGGTGTTTTAAAAGCATAGCCATAAAGTTGAAATTTTAGCTCCGCCTCTATTGTATATTTACAAGCGAATATAGAAAATCAAATCCACCATCTTCACGTAAACCTCAAAGTAGAAGATAAAATCTCTTCTCAGCTCTTATGTTTTATACGTAGAGTTGTTTCTAAAATCAATGTTCTTTGTTCGGTGGTTGTATTATTATTGAAAACTGCCTTACAAAATCTCTTTCTTGTCCCTCTAATTTTAATTGTTTTTTTCCAGATTAAACATAAAAAAAGAGAAGAAGAAGTGGGGTTTAGAGTTCTTGATGTATATTGTAAATTTGCACATTTTTTTTTTTTGTGAGTTTCCAAGGTGAGTATATTATTATACATTGGCTTAAAGTGTTTGTTTCCATTTGAGTTCTTGGTGTAAATTGTGAGTTTGCACTTCTTTTTTTTTTTGAGGTGAGTATATTTATTACTATTATACATTGGCTTTAAAGTGTTTGTTTCCATTTGTGTTTACTTTATATGGGGTTTTCTTGATTTTCTATGACTGGATCTTTTTATAAAAATGTTCCAAGTTTGATGAAGAAGGAAAGTTTTTAAGGTTCTTTATGAGAAACCCAAGTTGGAAATCTCAAAAAGTTTGTAACTTTTTTTGTTTTTGTCATAAATTTTAAAAAAGATTTTATTTTTCTGTTTATTTATGAGGAGGTAATTGGAAAAAGCTGTGGGTTTTTTATGGGGTTTCTTGAACTGATTCAATTGGAATTTTTATTTTTGTATTCCTCCTAATTGAGCTAAATTCAGCTATTTTCCAGGGTCAAAGACCTATTTTTGTGGGTTTTTTATTAGCTGTCAATTTTTTTGCCTTTGGTTCAAGTTTGAACTTGGACATGCTTTGGCTGGGCTGATTACTTAATATAAATGTGGAAGACAATAAGGAGAAGAACATGGGAAGAAACTGAATTATGTTGCATATATTTTTTTTAATATATTAGAAAATTTGTTTATGTTTCACCTACTTGAATAATGACAACATTATAGGCCAGATTCAATGGAAGAAGATCCCTCTTTCTTTGGGGTTCCATGGCTTTATTATACATATCAAATTGAATTTCAAGGTTTCTGGACTCTTGTGTTATTAATAATAATTATGAAGAATCTATTTTTCCATCCCTTTTCTTGATCATAACATGCCTTTCTTGATGTTTGTTTGCCATCACTTTCATTGTGTTCATTTTCTTGCCTTTCTTGGAACAGGAACAGATCACTCATTTAGTTTTTCATTGAGGTTCCAGAATCTTGATACATTGTCTGAATCTGTGGCCGGTGCGTGAATTGGATACATTCCGGATATAGGAAGATATGGCCATGACATTTACCCCCTTGTCATGGTTGCTTTGGAGTGGAAAGCATCAAGAACCCAAAATTTCCAATGGCTCTTCTTTAAATCCATCACCTGATTCGGTATTGTGGGAAACGGATACTTTGAAGTTTCCTCTAGACCGCAGGAGGAACATGGCTTCCTCATCAAGAAGGGTTAAGCGAAAATGGCAGAGTCGCGAGGAACGAAAGATTGACAGGGAATATGATATTGTTATTGTGCCATCAGATGGTGGATGTGTTTCAGGGTCTGAGTCTGAGGATTCAGATTGGTCAGTTGGATGGTTGGAGCCTCATGGTCCTGGATTCAATAGTGATGATGATTTGGATGATAGCTTTGCTGTGCTTGTTCCTTGCTATGGCTACGGTTGTGCAAACGTGGAAGAAAATGTGCAAGACAAGTTGCTGCAAGCCATGGGAAATTTGAAGGATATATATGCTACTGGTAAGAGTCTCTTGCTGTATGTTCTTGTTATTTGAATATGATTTCTAGTATTGTGTGTATCTCTTGGATGGTACGTAAACTTCACCAATAAAAGATTATTAAAGACCTTACTATTAAAGGCCTTATAAAAGGCTTCACGTGGGTTTATCACTTATTGCTGGCAAATTAGGCCATTAAGGTATTCTAAGAGAAACATAAGTTTGACGTTCATACAGATTTGCTGATTTTGCAAAATACCCGACTCACATAGGCTCTATAGGTTGATAACTAAGTGGATAATGAGGATCAATCGTATTTAGTTTTGAGGCTATGGCAGATAGCGGTTGGGCAAGTGATTCAACATTGGGAGTGTCTTCTTGAGAATTCGAATTCTATATTAATCCTTACTCGTTCCTCATGCTAAATTTTCTTCATCGTTTTACCTAAGGCCATTAGGGTTGAGGCAAAGTACTAGTAGTGGTTGTTGCAGTTAACAATAGAGTGGAAGGCCCAAGTGAGTATCATACGTCACAAGGCTGGAATTTCAACTTGTGACTCTCTTCGACACTAGGTTGTTCCCTTGGAGACCTCATTGATCAGAGGAATTAACAAATTCCAAAACCTGTATTAATAGAGTATGAATGATGATACAATTGCTTCTTGACACCAAGAGAGGGATTTGGCAATGCTTCTAAAGCAACTAATTTGATGAATGTTTCAGTTGCCTTATTGTGTTTACAAATCTGAGTAATCGGTTTAGCTGAAAGGCTTTTGAAAATTGAAGTGGTTTAACTTCTGCTAGTTTCATTTTATTAACTTTTTAAAATTCACTCTTAAAGCAGATTTATAAGCTTGATCAAAAAGTTGTAATCTTGCTTCAAGCATATAATCAGTTGAATTTAACTCTTGCCTTTTGGCTTCCTCTTCTTAATGTGCTGAAAACTAGTATTATCAGATCCCTGCAAATCCACTGCCTTAATAGCCAAAATCTTCCCTGCAGTAAGGTGGTGACTTTGTCGAGATTGTGTATTAAATGGTCATCTTGTTGCCTATAGGGTTTCGTAATCCAATGAAACTAGGTTGAAGTTCTTTGTCCCTTCCCTTTCCTTTTTTCCGGAGAGGCAGTAATGGTAACTTGAAACAAAAAAGAAAAGAGTACTGTGGCCAATCAACATTAAAAATGGAAGCTTTTCCCTTGTTATTTTCAAAGAGCATCTCTCTACGTTGTAAATTTCTTGCCCCTGAACTCTTCTTGCACTGTGTACTCCATGTTCTATATAATGAAGATCTTGTTCTTGTCGTACATCACTTGATCAATTAAGAAGGATATAGCACCATGTCTTTTGTTATTGATAGTTGGTGCACAGATTTGCATTAAAATTGCTGTTGTTGATCATAAAAGATTTTAACTTTGCTGTTATAAGAGAGGCCTAATTTTTTCTACAGCATTGTTCTTTAGCTATTACACATACTCTAATTTAAAAACTTTTCCTTTTTAACTTCTTACTTTCTATCTGATTAAACATAAATATTGAAAACAGCCTCTCTACCTCACAAGGTAGGGGTTTAAGTCTGCATACACCCCACCCTCCCCAAACTCCACTTGTGGGATCACACTGGGTATGTTGTTGTTGTTTGTTGTATATGATTGACCATAAAGTTGTCAATAATGCACTGAATTAGATAAAGGGACAAAAAGGGAGATCTATGAAGTGTAAATTATCATCAGCTTTCCCTTTTCGTCACAGTTTTCAGCTTTGTACTTTGTATGATTTAGTCTTCTTGATTTTGGATTTTACTTGCAGAAAATAAGAAGTATATGGAGCACTGGGTGGCATCTCTGAGTAATCACTGAAATTCAGCAGCGCCTATGGTGCTGATCAAAACTTGTTTTCTGCTGCTCCTCCTGATTCTTTGTTGCAGTGGATCAAACTTGAGCTGTGTTGTTATTTATTAGTACAAGCTTAGATATGAACTCTGTAAAAACATAAGAAAAAGGAAAAAGAAAAATACAAAAGCCACAAAAACGAAAAAAAAAAAAAGGAACGGCCCTTGGGTACTTCACGAATCATATGTTTCTTGAATATCTGATCTCCAGAATTGGCTCCGAAGATGTGACCTCTACTTGCATCCTCCTCCTTGAACATTGGTGTAAATTTTCAATGCAAAGTGACTGAAAGGAGAAGGAAAGAAATGCACGATAGAGGTCACAATTCTTAAGAGAAACAAAAAGGGAAAGGCGTGGCTATGTGTTATGCTTTCATCATTCTTTGATGTAAATATCTGTGAATATGTAAATAGGTTCTGTAGTTGTAAATATGTCACTTGAATGTTCATCTATTTGTGGTTCGGCCCTTCCCCGGACCCTGCTCATAGCGGGAGCTTTAATGCTCCGAGCTGCCCTTTGAAGTGCTGTAAATATCTGTGAATATGTAAATATGTTCATCTAGTTGAAAATATGTCGTTTGAAGTACTGTAAATATCTGTCAATAATTATGTTCATCTAGTTGTAAATACATCGTTTGAAGTACTGTAAATAGTTGTAAACCTCTGACAGCATTAGCTGCAATAACATGCCTCTGTTGTTTAATGGTGATAGTTTTCTTCCTTGCTCTCTCAGTCTCTCCATATCTCTCTGTTGTCCAATGCCTCTGTTGCAGAAGGCTATGCTGTTACTCTGAACCTTATATGCATTGATTGGTTTGAAGGTGTAAGATGAAAATGACTGAAAGGAAATGAAAAGGAACTTTATTTTCAAGCCAATATGTTGAGAAGCTAAATAAACATGAACTTGAGCAAATCTGTTCAAGTAACTTTATATTTTCTCCAACATTGAATATTTTTTGAGTAATTTAGCCAAGAGTTAGTAGAAACCAACTTATGTCTTCTTTGTTAGACAGCTTGGGATAGGATTTGATTATTTTGAATCTCAAGTATGTCATGTTCATATTTTTTTTTTTATAACCGTGGTGTTCGAACTGGCTTGATCTCAAGACTAATGTACTACCTTCCACCAGCAGCAGAACTGCCGAACTCTGTCTGTCTCTGATTTCTAGACATGCTCCTCTCAATTTTCATTTCTAGCATAGCCAACAGGCAACAAGAATGTAACATTTTGCATAGTAATTAGGTTATAGGTACTACTCCATATAATAGTTTCAGGAGTGTGGGTAAATAGTGTTCTTAAAATATGATAATCATGTCATTTTGCTTTCACATAAGTCAATTTAATTATCACTGTTGGTTTTTCCTTGATGTGCAGCAGTACATCTTTTCAAATATATATATGATCTTAGCTTGTCTGGAATCATTTGTAGGATGATCTTAATCCAAGGTTGTATTGATTTTTTGGAATGATACTTTTACCTATTCCCCACGAGGTTTAGTATCCTTCTCAGCATCTTCTGGTGATAGACAATCTAAAATCATACTCTTGAAATTATTAGGAAAAAGAAAGGAGGAAACTCCAAATAAAGAACTCAACAACAAAATATTCATTGTAATCCGACGAGTGGGGTCTGGGAAGGGTAGGTTGTATGCATATATCTTACCCCTACTTTAGAGAATAGACCCTTAGCGCGAAAGAATTTTTTTGAACCAGGAATGCAAGAAAAGAAAAATGACAGCAAAAAAACAAGATACAAAGCAAATGAAGCAACAAATAGTAATACTCAACAAAAAAAAAGGTCTTGCCATTGAGCTATAGTAACACATAAGCAAGGGCTCGAGTTCCTTCAAAGGGAGTGGCCTAACGATTAATGAAGTGAGTGAAAAAAATAGGACATCAATGTTTAAAATTCCATAAGAACAAAACGTTTGGTGATTTTTTGTTCATCTACCCAAGTAATAGGTAGAAAATGGCAGAACTTAGACAAGTAAAAAGGAATAGAAACAGTATATACTCCCTCTAGTTAAAAATAAGTGAATTTTTGAGCTATTTTTCAATGTCCAAAATAAGTGAATTATTCATTCTTCAAGAGACATGTTGGAAATTTCTTCCAATTTTACCCTTCAATTACACCTTTTAGATTATGAGTTCCAAGAAATTTTATTGATTTTATTTTAATGTGGCTGAAATTTCAAGAGTAGTTTGATAATACCTAAAAGGGTAAAAATGAAAAGTAAAGTACAATTTATGTCCTAGTTTCTTTTCCTTTACAGGTGTGCATTGAGGCAAAAATTCACTTATTTTGAACTAGAGGAAGTACTTTTTATCTCTATGTAAATTTTATTTTCAAAAATTAAGAAATTGTTATCTTTTTTTTTCATATCCAAATCTCTATATATAGTAAATTAGAATCCTCCACCCTTCATCATTCTTTTTTCCATTTAATTAAAAGCAAATCAAAGGGGATGTAGTAATGGTGACCAACAAGAATAATATGAAGGAGAAAGTCAAACCATTACACCACCTCACCTTGAAAAGCAAGACCAAAAATATAAAGAAGAGGGAAGGACATGCAAGCCATAATGTTAAACCAATCTGGCAGATCCATGATTATTTTTTATTTATTATTATTATTTATTTTTTTATTTTTGGAATTGCCAATTGGTTAGTTAGTTAATGGGGTCCCTAAACTTGTGCTTATTTCTTGGACCTAGTATGTTCCCCATACATCTTTGATCAACATCATGCACATTCTTCTGGATTATTTTTTTTCCTTTCTATGGTGGATCTCATCTCTTTTGCTAGATGGTGAAATGAAGAAAAACAAGTAGTTTTATAGTGAAGAAAATAAGAAGAGGAGAAATGTTGCATAGAGCAGCAAGAAATGCATATTCTTGGTGGTGGGCTAGCCATATTAGAACAAAACAGTCAAAATGGCTGGATCAAAACCTCCAAGGTCAGTTCTTTATTAGTATCTATCCGTATCTTGTTATGATGCAATCATTAAAACAAATTTTTTTTTGGGATTTTCAAACTTGTCAAAATTCATCAACTGTGACAAGAACAGGTTGCTTTATCAAGAAAATAACAGAATGTTGAACTAGTACTGGTGTTTTTTTACTGTATAGGCATAATGCAAATGTTTGTAGTTCCAATGAGCCATAAAAGAAAGAATACTGGAATGTTACAACAACAACAATATACCCAGTGAAATAACTTGTTATATTAGGATATTTTCCGGGATATCAAATAATGTTGTGTAAATAGTTACTTGTTAGTAGTAGTATTTAGTAATCGTGCAGTTTCTTATTCTTCAATATGTTTTTTTGGCTATAGGTTGCTTCATTTTGCTATATATCTTGGTATTTTGCTGTCATCTTTTTCTTTCTACCCTTCTCGGAATAACTTCTCTTTTTGAGCCAAGGGTCTATCGAAAACAACCTCTTTTACCCCACAAAGGTATGGGTGAGGTTGCGTACATCTTACCCTCCCCAGAACCCACTTGTGGGATTACACTGGGTATGTTGTTGTTCGTAAATAGTTACCTGTTAATGTATGTAATGTAAAAGTATTTAGTGCACATAACTTAAAACTCATTAACAAATCTAGAGTTGGACAGGGCCTTGAGTTTTAACTCCTCAGCTAAGTCATTATCTAGCTAATACATGTACATTTTGCCTATTGTACTATTTGTCTTAAAGGAATAGGAAGTAGTTAAAGAAATGATATCAAAGGATTTTTCTTGGATCACTATAACAGTATAAATCACAGTTGACATTTATTTGTTTCTGCTGTTGTCATATAACTACTTAAGTAGAGGGGCGGACCATTATCCACTGAGTTTCAAACCGTGTATCATTAGCCCTTGAGGACTTCTCGATTATCAGAAAGAAGTATGATGCTTTACTTAAAACAGAAGAGAGAGAAACAAAGTGAAAATAAAGAGTTTGACTATTTTGCATGTTGCAGATATGGAGGAGAAGGTTGAATACGTACTCAAAATCATAGACGAGGATGGGGAATCCTTTGCAAGCCGCGCAGAGATGTATTACAGGAGGCGGCCTGAGCTCTTGAACTTCGTGGAAGATTTTTTCCGGAGTTACAGAGCTTTGGCAGAGAGATTTGATCATTTATCCAAAGATCTTCAGACTGCTAACCGAACCATTGCAACGGCTTACCCAGAAAGAGTTCAACTCGCGATGGAAGATGAAGATGGAGAACAATTTCTTGAAGCATTAGAAGCTCCTAAGGAATCAAATGAGCCTTCCAAAAGCTCACCAGTTGCGCCAAAGTTAATTTTCCCAAAAGTTCCTTCTTTTGCCAAACGAAATGCCAAACCATCAAGGTTAATGTCAAAGAAAGGACTAATGAAATTCAATGTTGATGATGCAACTGCCTCTGCTCGTCCACGTTCAGGATTGAAAAAGTCCGAGGCACTCCAGGAAATCGATAAGCTTCAGAAGGATATTTTGGCACTTCAGACTGAGAAAGAGTTCATCAAGAGCTCATATGAAAATGGGCTAGCAAGGTTTTGGGAAATTGAAGAACGTGTCACTGAGATGCAATCAAAAGTAAGCAACTTGCAAGATGAGTTTGGCATTGGCACAATGATCGAGGATGATGAAGCTCGGTCATTGATGACAGCCACAGCTCTGAACTCATGCCAAGAAACCTTGGCGCGGTTGCAGGAAAAACAGAAGCAATCAGTGGAAGATGTCATAGTTGAGCATCAAAAGATTTTAGAGGTCCTTGGAAAATTTGAGACTCTAAAGGGAAAGTTTGTCAGTAAACTGCCACATCCACAAGTCCTGTCTGAAGTAAACAAGTCTTCCAATCCAGATTCGGAATTGAAATTGCTGAATCGACAAGTGGAAACTCCTGAAAGAGAGAAGCATAATCCAGAGAAAGTGCATAAGGAGCTGGAAGATAATTCTGCCACTTCCATGTCTGATCTAGCAGAGAAGGTTGATGAACTTGTTGATAAAGTCATAAAGTTGGAAACCGCTCTCTCTTCCCAGAATGCTTACGTAAATAGATTAAGAGCAGAGACAAATGAACTTCATTCACATCTAACCAAAGCGGAAGAGGAGAAGGGGAATTTGGTTGAAGATTCAGAGAGCATGAGCAAGAGGATAAGACAATTGGAGGAAGAACTTCTCAGAGTTCAGAATCTCAATGAAAGCATCAAACTCGAAGTCAATCACCGCCAACCTCATCTTACTGAAGCAAGTTGTAGTTTTGATGAAAAATTGCACAACAAGTGGGAAGATGAAGACATCAAAGATACTTTGCCATCCAATAAAGTAATCGAAGTTTCAGGAATTGATAAGGCAAAGCAGTTTCAAGCGTTACCTGGAGAAAATGTTCTAGGTAGCTCCAAATATGTAAGCAGTCAGGAATATCTGAAGAAAGAAGGCTTGCAAGAACAGGAGGGTTGTCTCAAAGTTGACCAGAAAAACTTTGTTGAAAGCCACTTGAGCAATGATATTCGAGATGGACAGACAGGTGGTACTTTAGAAACTAACCAGGGTTTTTCAGATGTTGAGAAGGCAAAACAGTTTCAGGCTCATGAAGCAATCATTCCTGGAAAAAATGTTCTAGGTATCTCCAGAGGTGTAAGTAGTAAGGAAGGTCAGAAGAGAGAAGTCTTGCAACAACAGCAGTATCGTCTTGAAGTTGACCAGTCGAACAATGATACTAGAGATGGAAAGAAGGGTGGTGCTTTAGAAGCTAACCAGGGCGTTTCTGGTGTCGATAAGGCAATGCAGTCTCAGGTTCATGAAGCAGTCATTCCTGGAGCAGATGTTCTAGGTGTCTCCAAAGGTGTAAGTAGTAAGGAAGGTCTGAAGACTAAAGTCTCGCAAGAACAGGAACGTTTTCTTGAAGTTGACCAGCAAAACCTTGTCAAAAGCCACTTCAGCAATGATACTCGAGATGGATCAGGGTTCACAGACAAAGAGATGATGATGACCACAGCAACTACCACAGGTAAAGAAATGTTTCCAAAAGCCGATCTTCAGAATGACAATTCTATCAAAAGCACTGTGGGAGATGCAGCAGATGTTGGGATAGAAAAAGGGTTTGATAAAAGCCATGGGCATGTTACAGATCATGGTTCAGCCACCAAACCAATTGATGGAGAAGTCGAGCTTAGGGGGACAAATGATAGTGCAAACAGAAACCATTTTCCTGGTTCTGATCCTGTTATTCAGAAAAAGGATACGAAAGGAAGTGAATGCATCAGATCTCCTGATTATGATGCAATAATCTCTACGGATATCAGAATGGGAGAGGAAGCAAAGAAACCAGATATCTGTGATAACCTCATTCCTTTCAAAGGTGAAGCAGAAAAGCTTTCTATATCCGACCTTCAGAATGACCATGACGACTCAACCAAAATTGGTAGTGTGAAGGATGTGGAAGATGTTAAGTTAGAAAAAGGGTTTGACAAAAGTCAACAAGTGCATGTTACAGATCATGGCTCACCTACCAGAAAAAAAGTTGAGCAAAGGGGCGCAAATGATCTTGCAGACAGAAGGGACGTTTTCCCCAGCTCTGTTGAAGATACAGGAGAAAAGCTTTACAAAACCAACCATCAGAATCACCTGAATGACTTTTTTCAAGAAGCTCCTCCAAGGGATTCTGCATTTGTCAATATGGAGAGAGGATTTGGTGAAAGTGAAAGCTTTCTTACGTCAAACGATGAAAGTTATTTACATGTTTCAGACAATGAATCTGCCATCAGAAGAGATATGAGAATAGAAGAGCAAGCTGGCACAAAAGCTATTGCAGAGAAGAGTGATCATTTGCACATTCCCGCGGAAGGTAAAGAAGAAAATTGTCAGAAATCCAACCATCCGAATTACCAGTATGATCTCCCTGCAAATGTTCCTATAAGGGATGCTTCCAATGCCAAGATGGAGATGGCAGTTCATGAAAGTGAACACACACATATTTCAGATGATTCCTCAGCTATCACAGAAGAGAGAACGGAGGAGCTAGCAGGTAAAGCTCAGATATTGCATGTATTACTTGTAATTGTCTAATCTCTGTCAAATTTTAAGAAGAAACTTTTTTACATTTCTGACTTACAAACTATACAGTGAAGGATGCTCCACATGAAAGTCGATCTTTGAGTTCATCCTATGATTCATCTATCTCAAAAGATGTCAGAGTTGGACAGCAAGCAAGAAGAACAGACTTTACAGACAAGTTTGCTTCTTCTACAAACGAAGAGGGAAGAGGTTTTTCCAATGATATATTGCAGGTTAGTCCATTTGGAGCAACTCTAGATGGCACTTCAGAAAGGGGATCCAACAAACACATTCATACAATTCATCGTCCTCATCATGATTCAATTTTCCTTGAAGACACGTTGATACAACTGGAGAAACTGGAATATGATCCTTCCAATTCACAGAATCACCCTTCAAACATCCAGGTTAAAGGTCAAGGAAGCACTCCTCAGAAGTCCACTCCAGAAAAATTAGACCAAAGTGAAGATATACAAGCATCCAGTAGCGGCTCAGGGATCTCAATCACTATGAACAACAAAGACAGAGAGAAGGTAGGTGATGATCATCATCTCAATATAGCAGTTGGATCTGCCACTGGGAACTTCTCCAACTTGAATGACAGCAATCAATCAGACGATCTTTCAAGAAAGATGGATTTCAAGAATAAAATCAAGTCAGAGGAGCAAAACAATGAATCTCACAATTTCATTCAAGCAAAAACAGATGACTTTCAACAGTCCAATTGGCATAACCAATTTGAAACACATTCAGCAAGTGTCCAAGTGAAAGATATTCCAAGCCCCATCCCAGATCATGAGCTAGAGGAATGGGAAAGTATTTTAGACAATCTTCCATCTATCTTAAGTGATTATAAGAGAGATGACCTACAAAAGGATGAGCTCGCAGATCAAGGTACTCTACTCTTAAGCTTTAAGAGGATACTATCTCTCTGTCAACTTGTAAATTAATTAAGCTAACGGCAGTCGTTGTAGGGAATGGTGAAGATTCAAGGAGGCAAGTGTTCAGGACAGTGAACAATGGGCTCTACATGGAACAACATGAATCTGGAACAGAGGATGACCAACCAAACTGGAGAGAGCTGTTCCTAAACAGCCTGGATGATGACAGAGAGAAGATACTACTTGAGGAGTACACATCAGTTCTTAGAAATTTCAAGGGTGTGAAGATGAAGCTCAATGATGCGGAGAAGAAAAGGAGAGCAAGCCACTTCCAATATGTTGTGCAGATGAAAGTTCTAAAGAATGCTAATGCCTTGAAGGATGCACAGATTCTATCCTTACAGCATAGATTGAACTCGCTTCAGTCAAAAGACGTTGAAACAACAAACCTCAATGAAATGCCAAAGGAAGAAACCTTGCAAGCTGCTGACATGAGACAGGAAGCAACTGCACCAGAAGACACAAGGATCTCAGATATTGGGGAGGATGGCAGAGATGTCAAAGTTAGTGATGTCGATGAAACACATTCCTTCTCCACTGTTGAAGAGAAAGTACGGATGGACATTGATGATTTGCTGGAGGAAAACATAGAGTTGTGGCTCAGATTTAGCACCTCATTTCATCAGCTACATAAGTTTCAAACTTCAGTTCAGGATTTACATGATGAAATAAGAAAAGTGAAGGAAGAACGCAAGCAAGATTCAGGTCAACCACAGTCGCTACTATCAGGCATCCGTCCAATCTATAGACATTTAAGAGAGATACATACTGAGTTGACATTGTGGTTGGACCATAATGCAGTGCTGAAAGATGACTTACAGAACAGGTTATCATCTCTATCTAATATTCTCAATGTGATAACAAGATTGTCAAGTTCAAGGTCTAAAGAGAATGATCCAGTGCTGAATGCCTATCAAGCAGCAAAGTTTCAAGGTGAGATTTTAAACATGAAGCAGGAGAACAATAAATTAGCTGGTGAACTCGAAGTAGGCATTGAATGTATTCGGAAACTCCAAGATGAGATCCAGAGCACGCTGTCAAACCTGGACGAAGAACTTGGGCTGAGAAACCAACCAACAAGGCCTCGATCCAAAATTCCCCTGAGGTCCTTCTTGTTTGGAGTAAAGTTGAAGAGGCAGAGGCCGTCATTATTTTCCTGTGTGAATCCAGCATTGCAAAAACAGTACAGTGATTTATAACAGCACCAAGATATATGCCTTCTTAACAGCAGTAGGCAGATAGATGTTTCTTTTTTTTCATCTTTCCTTTTAGCTTACTTGTAATCAAATCTTAATAGTTGGAAATTTATTGAAGGAGAAAAGACGTGTTGCCTTTATTGAGTAGAATACCAGATCTTCTCGTGCTTTAAAGCATTACCATGTTCCTTCTTTCTTTCTTGTTTTTTCAAACTCCCCAATTTCTGCAAACAACACAACTCTTTCTTTAAGACCTGGTTTCACATATTGATTAACTGTCTTTCAAGTCATTTGAATATATGGACCAAGACAAGGTACCATTGTTCTCATCTTCATTAAATTGCGGCGAAATGTCACACAGCAGTTTTCCTTATCCAATCTCGGTTCACTGAATTTTTAGCACAACGTTTTGGAAACACCAAAAAAATAGTGTCTAATCAAGTATCTCAGCAAACGTATAACAGATATGCCAAAATTACTTACTAAAAACATCTAGAGATATTCAATCATTGTCAAGGGAACATATGAAAGAATTTTGAATTCACCTAATTATAGACAAGACTTTGGAGAAAACATTTACAAAGTTGAGGATAAAAATCAACAAAATAGCTGGGACGAATTAGAAATTACACACAGAGCTGGTCCAGCCAGTAAACCTATTTAACTCTCCCCCATCCTTAGTTCCCAAATGTGTGTCACCTAAATCCCCTTCCTCAACCATCTTTGAACACCACCTTACATGTCACAGGTGCTGGACCTTGAACACCGGTGTTCTCAACTGCCAAATCTTTTTTAGTGTTCTCGTTCTTATTGCTGGGAGTCTCTTGACTGGGGATTAGTTTTTCTTGGACCCGAATTCTTGAAGCTTTACTCTCTCCTTCAAGTTCTTGACCTTCAACCTTCACTGTCAACCGGTTGCCTGAACCAAAAGTTTGACCTTTTTGGACCTGCTGTTGTGGTGTATTCGCCAATGAAGCAGCTCGAATAACTTCAGTTTTCTCACTCCTTGTATTAGACAGAACAGCAATTTGATTTTCTTGGATAACGGCTGCTTTAGATTTTATTCCGAGCACGACAGTTGCTGGAGAAGATGTAGGGGCACTGGGAACCCCAGATGAAGCATTGGTTCTGGATGGCACAGTCGCTGGTCTAGGTTGAACTGCAGGTGATGCAGATCTTAGAGCCTGCAATTGCTGAGTTCCAGACTGTGAGGCATTTGAGAGGCCTGCGGGATGGGACACCAGGCCAGTTCGAATGAAATGTACATTACTGGGCAAACCATTAAAGCTACTTGGCACTGATGATTTGACTGCAGGAGTTCCTCCAGGCATGATATGGACACCTTTTTTGGACTGTGCAGCCTTTTGCAGCGAGGCGGCAGCACTTGAATGGGTAGCAATGCGGGAGCTTGCAGCCATAGCAGCAGCTTTGGCCATTGGATCTGGGTTAATAGCAGGCTTTGGTAATGGATTTTTTGGGATTATAGGTTTTGAAGGTACTAAATCTTGCTGATGCTTAGATTGTGGACCACCTGATGCAATATCAGCAGCAGCAAAATGTGAAGAGTTACTAGGTCCACCGCTTGAATTTGGCCCAGCTGAAACAATACCACAACCTAGATTAAAATTAAAGCTTTCATGAATGAATGAAACAACTACGAAACACATAATTAGAATCTTGGGACAATGCTGTAAATAGAATTTGCTACTACAATTTTGAACTCCTAAATCTCAACTTAGCACATAACCGTTGTTTCTAAAGGTATTTGGCATGCAGACATTACTAATTGGATTGTCCAATCCTTTTCTTTAAAGAACGGTTTCATTGATTGTCCAATATTTCTTGAAAACGAAAATAAACAAACTCGATAGACCAAGCACAGTGGACACCTTACATCTGCAAAGACCTCGTCCTTGGTTTTCCATAGCACAACCTACCAGCATATCAAAGGATTTTATTCTTTTAGCTTTACATCACAGTTAAATTTTAAACGATGTAATACACCAGACATTCAACTTATCATATGACACACTTGCGGCTTTAAAAACCTCAATCTAGGCAGTATTGCCTGTTTGCTTCTTTTTTCCATCCCTCTCACAGTAGTGTGGAAACAGACATATCGACACTATGGATGACATAGAGTTAAAAGAATTACCATTAGTGCTGATTGGACAAGCTGCTCTTAAATTATCACCGAAAGCCATGGACATTGCATGACGAGCCGCAAGCTGAGCCTCCGACAGTTGTGAGGCATTTCCAACCATGTTCCGCTTTCTAATAGTTGACCACCTCTGCACAAAGATATATTCCATTATCTTTTAAAGTAGATTTATATTGCAGATAATGGTACAGGATCTTACAACAGACAGAAACATTTTTACAAGTTCTGTTAACTGCATTGTTAAAATCTAATTCAAGCTAGTACCGCAAATAAGCACTTCGGGATCTCATTCATTTTCCAGCATCTGAACCCAACCTGAGAAACCCCATAATTTCAAATCATACTAGATAATGGTGGATTTCCAAGGTATAACTGTAACTACTTTTTTTCCGAGGGGATGGGGGACTTGGGACGTGATACAACTAGCAGTATTCAGTTTAATTAAAATGATGAGCATACGACATGGAGAAACAGTTTCTGGATGCTACTTCACAATAATTACTTCGCTCCATTACAGTTAATATTTAGTCAATAAATCATTCCCCATTATATCTTCTTCACATACTTGAGGAAATTCATTACTACCGACAAGGAATAGGAAATAATAAATAACAGCAACTGTTCAAACACAGATTAGTTAGTAGCTAAACTGGACAATATCTTTTCTGGTAGTTACAATTTGATGCACTTAAGAAGGCATAATTATTTGGATGAGATCCACATAGTAAATAGAAACTGCATGTAACCCAAAGATTATTGTTTGTTTAACTCCATGCTTAGGATTTATCTATAGAATAAGAGACTGAATGTGTCCTCTATCAAAATGACTTTCATCAAACAAAGCAAATGAGAAAGGAAAAGTTCCCAAGCAATCCAGAAGAGCGCATACTTGTACTGACTCCCGTTAAGGACAAGATCAAAAGAGTTTGCTTAATCAGTGTAAATATGACTGGAGAATATATATATATAAATTGAGAATGGTAACATGTTATATATGCAGCACAAAGTCTGTGCTAGATCCATCTATACAGATATATAAATTATCAAGCATATACAAAATAAACCTGAGAAAGTTGTGAAGCTGTTCTGTCTCCCTTAAAATCCGCTTTCAATATATTTGCCCAGTTCCCTTCACCACACTTTTGTACTGCAGCAATGAGTTCCATATCCTCGGCTGCAGACCAAGGTTTTCGTCTTCGACGAGGAGGATAGTTGGCACTACCTGGTCCACTGGTGTCCAAACCCTCAGCAGCTGTGACAGAAGGAAGTGGCTGCATTTGCACAGTAACCGGGACTGTAAGTTTTGTCCCATAAGCTGAAATACCATGTAGTGAATTTTCTGCAGCAGTTCCAGATGTTTGCCTATTGGGTATTTTTATAGTCAATGGAGCCTCAATTGTATTTCCATCTGACATATTTGTATCACATGGAGCCCCGGAAGCAATTAATACCTGTGCAAGCCCAAAGCAACACAAACTGACCATATGAAAAATGAGAGAAGCATACATGTCAACCTGTAGGAGTATGCACTCTAGGGTAGAGGATGGCATTCTAGCATACTCAAATAAAAGCAAGTGCAATGTTTCTTCTCAGAAGTGCTATGGAAGGAAATATCTCAATACAGGTAGCTAATGTCAAAAGTACATAAATATCCAAGAAAAGCATGTACGGATTCCATTTCTCAACCATGCAAAATGAGCTTATCAAAAAGTATTTATCATCAAAGAGGTGTATTTCCCAAAACTGGGGAATTATATCTTAGGTTCTTAAACCCATTTATGTATGTCATCATATATATAAAGGACAAATTTGAGACCCTTGATATGTGAAAGTAAAGCCATCAGACTCCATTGACTTAAAAACTTTAGCAGTCATCATTCGAGAAATCAGTTAAACCTTCACCTGGAAGCATAATATGATGCAGAAATCAAATGCTTAATTTATTACAAGTTAAAGCTGTCCAGCTCTTAGGTCGACCAAAAAACCTTAAAATGAAGCCACTTTAAAAACAATTTAGAAAAAATGGAAGGAGATAAATTCTTGTGCTTACCTTCACAAAGGCTGCAGCCTCCACTGAAGTCTCATTGCTTACAAGAGGAAAAGCTTCCAATTCAGATTCTAGATCACTATCATCATCCTGCCATCCAAAAAGAAACATGAAATTAGAATATAAACAAAATTCCCAATGCAAGTTCAGAAAATTTAAGGTGGATCATTCATCACAGCGACCTACAGATAATGGATATCAACCACCACATCAGTTACCACTTAGCAAGACGTAGTAATTGGGAATATATGTAAACTCAATGTCTTTTAACACAGATCACAGTAAACACTAGATTCGATGCTATATTATTTTCTGCTGCCACTTATTGAGTAGGCAATACTGAATTAGTAAGAAGAAATCCTTTCAGCTTAGGATAAATGACGCTGCTCACAGCCTCACAGATTTATTATCCCAAGCTTAGGCAATATATGCACAAAGTTGCCCCCAATTTATCCAGAAAATCTAATGATTCCCGAAATTTAATTCCCAACTTTGAGAAGGGAAACAAAACACGAAAAAAGAGCATGCCTTCCATGCCACACTAACAAATATACAAGAAGAACAAGCATTTGACAGTATACAGAATGTAGAAACCAACACTAGAGAAAGGGAGAAATACTAAGCAGGGCAAAAATACTCTTCTCAAATCTCAACCCCTCTCGCCATATTCTCTCAAAATTGAACAACATACAAGCTCAAGGAGCACCTTCACATCATAAACTTAGTGGCGAAAAAAACCCTCCTCCATTAGATAAATTTCATGGCTCAATGTAACATGTATGAATTTTGTCCAATTTTATAGTGAAATCAGCACAATCAGATTGAAAAAGATCTAGGGGTACATTTGGGGGAGGGGGGTATGAAGGTGGAGTTTACCAATTCAACAACAGCAACAACAACTACACCTCAAATCCCATGTTTCTCTATATGAGCCTGTTTAGGGGTTTGCTAAATCAAAAAAGACAAAAAGACTGCAATAATCCGATTAAATGCCCTGTAGTTCCTCAAAAGCATATCATTATTTGCAAGTTCGAATAATCATCATAGAGAAAGTCCCTCCCATAAACATCACACACACACACACATAGTCATAGAAGAAGTAAAGAACATTTTTTGACATTGAACTGACCAGAGGTTGAGCAGCAGCATCCAATTTATCAACCAAAACCTGACGATAAGCCAAATGGCGCCACACCATCTGGTACTCTCTAGCATTGGTAATCCCAGTAGTGGTCTTCTTAACCAATTCATTCCAATCGATTTTCGATTCTTTAATTTGTGCCACCTCTTGCAACAGCGTCAACATTGTCATTGCTGTGTACCTTCAAACCCCATTTCACAAATATGCATATTATTCAGCAAACAATACAACAACAACATACCCAGTGAACTCCTACAAAGTGGGGTCTGGGGAAGGTAGAGTGTACGCAACCCTTACCACTATCTCTTGGAGAACAACACAAACAAATGAAAACATATATGCATATACACATACACACACACACATGTGTGTGTGTGTAGAACAAAATTCTGAAGAAGTAAAAAAAAAAAAAAAAAAAACATTTTACAAATATGCATATATATATTCAGCAAACAGTACAAACACATGAAACATATATACATACATATACACAAACATACATAAATACATACATGAGTGTATAGAACAGTAAAAGCAAAAACTTGAAGGAAAAAAAGACTCAAGAAGAATCTTGAAAACATCAAAAAGATGAGACCTTTGCAAGAGAGTGGACTAACAAAGACCCTTTTCTTTAACTTCCTCTTTTCCACCATTTTCATTGAATTTTCTCAAAAAAACCCCTCTGTTTATAGTATATATGCACATATACACACACGTGTGTGTAGACTGTAGAACAAAACTCTGAAGAGCAAAAAGACATAAATATATATTCAGCAAGCAATACAAACAAGAAAACATATATACATATACACAAACATACATAAACACATACATGTGTATAGAACAGTAAAAGCAAAAACTTGATGAAAAAAAAAAAAAACCATTTCACAAATATGCATATATTCATCAAACAATACAAACACATGAAACATATATTATGCATATATAAATATAATACATACATGTGTATATAGAACAGTAGAAGCAAAAACTTGAAGAAAAAAAAAACAACCAAGAATAATCTTGAAAACAGGAATAAGATGAGACCTTTGCAAGAGAATGGACATGTCATCTTCACTAACAAAGACCCTTTTCTTGAACTTCCTTTTTTCCACCATTTTCTTTCAATTTTCTCAAAACCCCACTTCAGTTTTTCTGTAAATTTTCAAAGGGTTTTAGGAGAGAGAGAGAAAAAGAAGAAACCCACTGTGTATTTTGCGTAAACGGAGAAGGTGGCAGCAATAACGGAGAAAAGAAAACCAGTCAAAGTGAAATTTTTAGTTTTTCAACTTCTCAGAATCAACATTTATTTTTGGGGTGAATTATTTTTATTTTTTGGCTAATAATGAAAATGCCTATTTTACTTGAGAAAGGAATCAAGAATTTGTAGATTCCATGTTGGATACCAAGTTACCAACTACTTGAATTCTAAAATATTTTAAAAATCACTCCCTCCGTTTCATTTTACTAGATCTTCTTTGTTTTAAATTAGTTATCCATTTTCGCAAATCAAGAGTATTTTATTACTCCCTCTGTCCCATTTTATATGACCTACTCTGACCGAGCATGGAGTGTAAGAAATAAGGGAAGACTTAGTGATATTTATCAAATTGTCCTTTATTTAAAATGTATTACTATTATCTTTAATTAAGCAAGACCGATAAGGGTAAAAGAGTAATTGTACTTTTAAAAAATTAACAAATAAGGAAATGTGAAATTCTTTTTGAGACGGACAAAAAGAAAATAAGCTACATAAAATGGGACGGAGGGACTACTTTTTTCCCATATTATCCTAAGTATTAAATAATTAAAGAAAATAGTAATAGCTAGATTTAGATTTTCAAAACATTATTAATAGGGTTAATTTTATAAAATACACTTTTAATTAATGTTTTTTTAATGGGTGTGTCAAGTCAAAAGAGGCCAAGTAAAATGGAACGGCGGGAGTATCACTTTCATTTTAAATCAGTGTCATTTTCAGGATTGGAGAAGGAGGATCTTTGAGAGTGAAAGTGAAGACAAGAGTTGTCATAAAACATCCTTGAAATTTTTGATCTTATGTCCTCTAAACACATTCTAACAATTTTTCTTTTAAAAAAACTGAATTATGATATCATAAATTAAAATTTTCAAATTGATCAAATTAGCTAAAAGGATAAGTCAAGATGATAAGGTAAAAAGTTACTCGATATTTTAGAAGAAAAATAGTCAAAATTTGTTTACTGTCAAATCATGGCTTATTTAGAATCAAAAAGTGGAGAATGCAATTGACATAATTCTTGGAATGAATTAAGATTCATATAAGAATATCAAAGTTGTGAATGCAATTGACATAATTCAACAGGTAGGGACTGAGTCTAAGTATACATTAATTAAGGACCCGTTTGGCCATAAATTACCCAAATAGTTTTTTGGAAAAAACCTTGGCAAATATTGTTTGGCCATATAAATTGTCATTATTTGACAAATATAACTAGAAAAAACGAGTATTTGGGCCAAATGCCATTTTTTGAGAACTTTTAAAAGGGAAATATGTTTCTCAAATAGTATGGCTAAACACATGGTGAAATTTCACTCAAATCTTAACTCAAAAATGACTTGCCAAAAGATATTTGGGAATCTATGGCCAAACGCTAGCTAATTATAGCTTAGTACTCCCTCCATTTCTTTTTATATGCTCCCTTAATTTTTCGTGAGTCAATTTGACTACGTTTTAAAGTTAAATTAGATTAGATTAATTTAATTTTTTAAAATTAAAATTTAGATATTCAAAAACTATATGAAAAGTACTTTAAATTGCAATTTTTCTTCTTTTTTTTTCATTTTGATTAAGAAATACATCTTAAAATACTGGTCAAAGTTTATATCGTTTGATTCTAAAAAAGAAAAGGGGGCATATAAAAAAGAACGGAAGGAGTAATAATGATTTTTTTGGCTACCCCTCCCTAGGAGCTCCCACCCCATTTGCTCCCATGGTGACTCGAACTCACAACCTTCAAATTGAAAGTGGGGGTGCTTACTATCCAAACAACTCCCTCTTTTCTAGTAATTCATGTAAATATATATGTTATGTTTATTGAGTTGATGTAAAATCTCTTTTATTTTTAATGAAATGATTTATTGTCACACAAATATCTAAGATTTGTTTTAAATCACAAATTTCAAAAGTCTTCATTTTTTTCTTAATATTTTCTCACTACGTTTCGTTTTACTTGGCCTATATACTAAAAATAGTTGTTTCAATTTACTTATCAAATTTATGAAATCAAGAGAATTTTGTTATATTTTTTCTTTCTACCCTTAGTATTGAATAACTACCTAAAGTAATAATAGTCAAATTTAAAGTTTCAAAATATCATTGATAAGATCAATTTAGTAAAATACACTCCTAATTAAAGTTTTCTTAAAGGGTGTGGCAAGTCAATAAGGGTCAAGTAAAATGAAACGGATGGAATATATCAAGTCATACAGTGTCACATAAATTGAAACCAAAAGAGTAATAAATAAAGGAAGGGAAAGTTCAAACCTTTAAGGATGTATTTGGTGATGAAAATCATTTTCCACAAAGAAACTTTTCTTGGAAAATAAAAAGTATATTAAAGATTAATAATATATCAACAAATTAGAGTGTGTATTGATGAAACTTTTGAGTACTAGTGATTAATAGTAATGTTCCTGGCTATATTAGTTGAAGCAAGTAATATATAAAGCTAATAATTAAAATATATAATTATAACAAAAATGACTTCCACCCATAAGTGAGAACACATACCAAGTACCAGAAAATGACATCCCTGTAACCTGTAAGTTTTGACTACATAAAAGAAAGTATACTTTCCAAGCGAAGCTAATAAGTTAGCTATATGGCTTTAGTAGAAGGAAAACAGCTATACCCTTGATGTATGTAATCAAAATTCTAGCTCATAAGAAGAGCTACAAAGCTCATTCGGTCAGGCGCCTCATCGGCTCATCTCTTGTACTAGATGACACGAGTTTGAAACTAGGCAGCTTCATTGGTTTTCCATGTATAGCGGTAGTTTAATGCACCGAGCTGCCCTTCATCTATCTCATAAGAAGAAAGATTTTAAAGGGATTCATCTCGTCTCTTCACTCTTGCTCCTCATTCCATATTAGATGCAAATACAACTTCCACGAGGAAAATTTGCTGTGTTCCAGCTGCTCTCTTATTTCTGCATGCAAAACCAATTCTTTTTTTCGCCTCCCCTACATAAACTAGACTTCAAGCAGCCTACAAAAGTACAAAGAGAGCATATAAGATATTTAGAGATTACAACTTAACAATACTATCACTACTTCTTAGTCATTTACATCCTAGAAGAGAAATAGGTTCGACCATCTGTCCATGTTTTGGTGGGCGGAGTTATCCAGCTCTGTGTTGGTGGGGCATAGTATGTACACGGTGAGATATGTGTTTATTGATGGAAAAAGGAATAGGTAGGAGAGGCAGCAGTACAAAGGATTTAACATCAAATAAACAAAGGCATAACAAATAGATAAGACACTTTAACTTGACATCCATTCGCAGTTGAACACCCTAACTTTCATTGTGACCATCTAGACACTTCAACTTGACACAGGTGCGTCTAGCGAACCCTTTACATTGACAATGCACATCTAAACGCCTTCGAGGGAGTGTATTCTCAAAGTTGGGGTGTTAACCAGGCCAACTTAAACCAAGTTAAGTTGTCCACATGTGCATTTTCAAAGTTTGGAGTGTTTAGTTGTGAGTTGAGACCAAGTTAAAGTGTGTCTATCTATGTATAATGCCATAAACAAATATCATAACTATATAAAGCATGACAATACCTAAATCATCCTTACAAAAATATTCACCATTTTCTTCTCACTTTTCAGAAATTAAAAGAAAAGGATTTCAAAATAGCTCCAACATATTTAAAGATGGTTTTCTCATCTATGGTTTCCATATAAGAGTAAAGTTCTATTTCCATCTTAAAACAGTTCAGACTGTTTGTCCAATTAATATCACAGAGAAAAGAACCGAAACACAATAAACAAAAAGATGAGAAATGCAGAATCTTGATACGAAGTGCTTGAATCTAATAATCCTGTCTGACACTAATTCAAGGTTCTGTGCCAATTCACTTATGTAATGATTGTGAATCAGCACTAGTTGCCTAATCGATTGTGCACTCCTTTTGGCTGTATTCTAAGATATAACAGGGTAAAGGGTTGCCCAATTATCTATAAGGTTTCGAACTGTGCGCCATCGGTCCTCGGGAATTTCTCGGTTATAAGAAAAAAAGATATAACAGTTCAGATTCTTTATGATAACAGAGACATCTGCTGTTTTACAGCTTCGAACCCAGTGGATAAATGCCCCCCCACCCCCCCAAGTTGCATCATAACTATAGGGTGTATAACTAATACATAGCAAACCAAGGTATTAATAATACAAGGGCTATTAATACATGGATCAGCATGGTTAAAGACAGAACTACCATTAATATACCAAACCAAACAGTGGATAAGAAATCCCAGGATAACTAATCCCAACATTACTAATACACCCTATTCAGTATTATTCTTATACACTCTACCAAGCGACCCCAGTATTAGAGTATTGTATTCACACTGCAATTTGGGAACTATTACCAGCAATAAGTATGCACTACAATCTACATCTAAAAGGCCCAGGGTCAATTCAACTGGAACATCTAACAGCTTTTCCTTCGGCATTATCCTCTATTAGAGTTTGGCCATTTCTAAAGGTTCATATGCAGACATTTGGGTTCACTAGCTCCAAAAAGGACATAAATACTGTGTTAAGATCCTAATTGTGCAGTAATCATACATTATCTGGTTCCAACCACTGGTACTGTCACTTAAATATGTTTCCCCTTCCCTCCTATAGTGCACTTGCGTCTTCCATGCCTATTCACCACCCAATCCATTCTAAAATTTATCATATCAGTTAAAAAGAAACTAAAAAGCACTGAAGAATTTGATATCCAGCCTTTAAACAAATATTTTTTCCTTTTAACTTGAAGAAATCGACTCCAATTATCCAGTTAACACTTAACCAAATCACGAGTTAGTAATTCTCTCATCCGATATTGTTTAAATATTGAGCTTTGTCTGTAAAGGGAGTGACAGAGTAACTGGACATGGAATTCACCAGCTTAAAATAAAATTCTTAGCATGAACTTTTCAAGTTCAGCTTTTTCCCTATGAACAACAAATTTCATCAAAGTCCACATTCAGGAAAACTTCTTCAAGAAAATTTGCCTCCTCCATAGTAGATGTCATTGAACTTTAACACTACACACAAAACGAGACAGAGAAGACCAGAGAGAGAGACACCGAGAATACCAGCTTCACAGCTTTTTCTAGGACATGAAAAGGAAATTTTAAAAGATTTTAACAGTTCATCATCTCCAGGAATGTTATCAAGGAGATGAAAAGGAAAAAAAATGAAGCAACAGTAACTGCCGAGCATTATTAGACATGTTACCTGCCAATGTTTCAAGCTCAGTAGGTTCAGCTCTTGTCATATAAACTGTTTCCCCCAAAGTCACCATGTCAGATTATTTTCTTAGCTTAGCTGCAGCATCAGGAAATTCTCAACATCATATTTGTTGTACTTGATTAGAACAGAATATAGGTATGTGAATTTATTCCCTCCCTCCTACCTCCTAGCCCTACAATTAAAAGAAGAAGAAAATGCTAAAATCCACACATATGTCACATCAATTAGAGATTCTAGCATGTCCTTGTCGTTTATTTCCTTTCCAATAAATACACGACTGATTTTTTTTTTAACTTACTAAATTCTAGAACAGTTGTCATTTAGACCCTTGAGGTGCTTGATAATTGCAGGGCCAGACCTTCACGTTTCAACTTACAGAAACTTACCTTAACTGAAGTTTGCAGTTTTAGTTGTTTTCTTTTCACCAAGTCAATTTTTCCCATGCAACATAGCAACAGTATCCAATCTAACAGAAAGATACTACCAGTTTGTGATTTCTCTACTGAAACTGATGTAATGCCGGAGTTCTTCAAAGGAAACAAGAAGCTGAAACATATATGGTGGACCATCCCTGGTTGTGTATTTGGGACTATCTGGAGTGAAAGAAATTTGAGGTGTTTTGAAGGCAAAGCTATTATCATCAAGATGTTGAAGTTTTAATGTTTAAGTAACTTGGCTACATGGTGTAATTTTGTTGAGACGTATGATGAAGGGAAATTGGTAGATTTTATAGACTCGCCACAAAATTGAGCTTCATTGTAACATTTTGACAGTTGTACTATTCAGCAGTGTCTTGGTGCTGGAATCATACGAATAAAATCTATGCTTGATCAGGAAAAAAAAGGTTGACATGAACTAAAGTAAGTAATCAAGGAATGCAACTTGGAAGTCTTTTGAAATAAGACCATCTGTAATTCTAGTAGCAAAAGGATCAGACAAGGAAAAAGCCCTCACTGTGAACCCACCACGAAAAGCAACAAAGAGATCCACCAAAATTAAGTAATCAAGGAATGTCAAGCAATACCTTTAACAATTTCTGACATTTAGATTATCAATGTCATCTTCAAGTTCACGCAGAAGCTTGCTATGGGTAAGACCATCCACAAGGTCCTTATCTTGCAATTCCTTCAACAAGCCAATGGCGTCTTGCACACTTCTTTGCCTGCAAACTTCATCAATTACTGTTCTGATGGTGATGAAGTCAATTGTTCTTCGGCTTTCGTTCATCTCCCATAAGAATTTCACAGCCTCATCAACCTCTCCGCCAAGAGCCAAGGAGTTCACTAGCGAGTTGTATGATTTACTACTAGGTATAAATCCTTTGCATTTCATCTTATCATAGATTTCCTTAGCATTCTTTGTTCGACCTTGTGCACATAACCCGTGGATCAAATAATCATATGAAAATGAGTTAGGCTGGCACTCATAGACCACACCCATTTGGTGAAATATCCTGAGAGCATCATTGACATGAAGCGAAAGCACATACCCTTTTATCATGGTATTCAAAGAAACTATATCTGGTTCAATCCCATTATCAACCATTTGCTTGAACAGAGACCTTATAGCATCCATATACATGTGATTTATATATGAATTACTCCTCCTACTAAGAAGAGCCGCGAAAAGAATATTATAAGTTTTAATCGACGGCCTACAATCAAACTTCCTACTGTTCAACATATGCTTATATATCATCACTGCTCTGGTCAACTTCCTAGCTTCCGTGAAATAATAAATCATCGAATTGAAAAGTTCCTCAGACCCAATAGATGGAATAGCAAGCACTTGATTAACAATATCATCCATTTCTTTATACATATTCGCTTCACCAAGCTTTCGTATAACAACATGGTACGTCGAAACATCATGCCTGAACCTGTGCTGTTTCGATGCCCAATTAAACAGCTCTAAACACACTAAAGGATCTCTTTGTGAATCCATGACACCCCTCAGTTCTTCAGGGGTAAATCTAGGTGGAAGCTGAGATACAGCCTTTTGAAACTGGAATTCATCAAGAACAGGCATTGCTGCAATTCTTGCTCTTCGATTCATCCTTTTCCTCAAAGATCTTGATGGGGGTCCTCTTAACCATCCAGGTGCACTTGAAGAATAGAAATTGACAGGAAATAATGGTTCTATAGACACTATGCTGAATTGAAGGGGAGCCTTGGAGTAACCGATAAATTTGCTGCCATGTGACCAGGAGGTCATGGGTTCAAGCCGTCGAAACAACCTCTTGCAGAAATGCAGGCTAAGGCTGCGTACAATAGACCCTTGTGGTCCGGCCCTTCCCCGGACCCTGTGCATAGCGGGAGCTTTAGTGCACAGGGCTGCCCTTTTTTCAGATACTATGCTAAATTGGGTGTGAGCTAAAAGAAGTCTAGAATTTGATGCCCAAGAAAAAGATTTTCTTGAACTATACCTACAAGGGTAAACATATGAATGATAATACAAAATATTCAAGCAAGTAGTATCACTAAAGTTAGGATCTTTAATACACAAAGGAGTTAACTTTGACCATGAATGAGCAAAATGGTGTCTAATAACAAACAAGGATGGTTTTGTAGCTAAGATACCAAATTGGGTGTGAGAGAGAAGTGGTCTAGAATTTAATGGGCAAGAAAACAAATTTCTTGAACTATACCTAAAAGGGTGTACATATGAATGATAATAAGAAGAATTCAAGCAAGTATTTTTACTAAAGTTAGGATCTTTAATACACAAAAGAGATAATTTTGACCATGAATGGTCAACATGGTGCCTAAAAACAAACATTATACTGAACTGAATAGCAGGAAAATAGATCAAGAAAGTGCTTACTATGAGGAATTCCAGTTAAGGGGGATTTTGGGTTGATAGATGTGGGTTCAATTCTCTCAGATTCTTGGTGATTTTATTCAATGACACAAATCAATCTGGAGTTTCAAGTTTTGGTCTTTTTTGTAGTTCAAAAATGGTGTTCATATATGAATATGAAAGAAACAGCGAGCAGACAAAGATGGTGGATTTTGCGACTTGCGAAGCAGCAGAGGAAGTGAAGAAGAAAATGTGCAATTAGCACGAATGGCCTGTTTGGTGGTATTTAATTTTTGCACACGTGTGATTTTTAATTTTTGTTCATCAATATTCAATACTATATCTTAAAAAAAAAAAAAAAAAATTCCCTCGTAGTGATATGAACTCTCTACACTTACCCTTATCACACACTACTTTGTGGAAATATGGATAGCATAAATTCAATTTCAGAATGTTGCTCCATATAACTTATGCCGGGCAATTTAAAATACAAGTAAAAGGCTAAATTTGTGGTCTTTTGAATTTCGTCTAACTTCTATATTTTCTAACTAAAATACAAGTAAAAGACTAATGGTCTTTGAAGGATACAGATTTGCGCTCCTTTAATAATTGGGATCAAATAAATCCTTGTCATTATTAATTTTGAATCAAATTTGCTCTTGAACTATACGAAATGAAATTGTTTATTATGCTTCCCTGAACCTCTCATTGGTTGTTCAAAACCTACCTTAGAGGATGGACTCTTCTTTGGAATTTATGATCGATTCTAACTTGTTTGAAATTGAATCTACAGTAGATCGTGACCTCGTTTAGCATGGTGAGGTTAAATATTTTGAATTCTATTCTCATGTTTGGATAATTGATTTATATGGATCCTTTCAATGGTAAAGGGCAGAGAAAAAATGACATTAACAAAAATTGACAAGGTAAAATTTCCATTTATTCATATTGATTTTTCTTGACACCTAACCATAGCAAAGACTATTCATCTCCTCATAGAAATACTAGTTCAAGAAAGGCTCCAAAAGATGTTGCTCGTAAATGAGAAGATTAGTTCCGTAGAAAGACGAAAGTAGAGTTACATTCATATACGTAAGAATTACTCCCTCTGTCCCAATTTATATGACACACTTTCCTTTTTAGTCAGTCCCAAAAAGAATGACACATTTCTATATTTGGTAACAATTTAACTTTAAAATACCCACTTTACCCTTAATGAAATGATTTACAACCACACAAATATCTATAACTCATTTTAGACCACAAGTTTCAAAAGTCTTCCTTTCTTTCTTAAACTCCGTGTCAAGTCAAAGTACATCACATAAATTGAGACGGAGGGAGTATATAAGAAGAATCTTCAATTTCTTTTTGAAAAGGAATAACCTGGCTTCTTGTTTATGAAGTAAATCCCTACGATAACATTATTAACTGGTAACAAGGTAAAATCGATAACATATTATACCAAATGGGTACACCTGAAAGTGAGGAATCAAAGGAATTATTGTGTTCAAAAAAACTGAGAATATGTGAACGCTAGTGATGAAGAGCACAAGAATATTGTGATATCTGAATTGAGTTATAAAAAAGAACAGCAATATAAATGTGTACCAACACACTTATTCTACCCGTCTTCATTTGTACAGCTGTTCTTACAAAAGCCTTTTGGTACAGATTACAACATCATTTGGGATTTGTTTTAATCAACTACATATAAAAGTTTTTTGTATCAATACTGAATCTCTCATAAAAAATTAATCAGAATTTTCAAGGTAATTTATATCTTGCTCCAATGGAAGAGCAATAACCAACCTACTGGACAAAACTTATATGTTGCAGCAGTGAACCCAGAGACCTTCAATATTGACCGTAATCTTTTTGGTTGGAACTCGAAGCAACTGAGAGGACCTTGCCAATCTTTGCTACAAGTAAACAAATGGACCAACGCTTGATGATCACCACACATCCCTGAGATATCTTCCATCCATTTGGAGTTTCTTCACAACAGCCTCTGCTTTGGATGAGTCGGCATTCTCCTGGATTTGATTTAAACACAATAACCAAATCAGATTTACCAACAATAATAAGAATATAAGCTTCTGACTGTCCGGTCAAATCATTCACTATTTTTTTTGGACAAGTAGTAGCATATACCTGCTCCTGGACTATGGTATGGAGAGTACGATGTACGTCTCTGGCCATCCCTTTAGCATCCCCACATACATATAGATATCCCTCCTTGGAGATTAAACTCCAGACATGGGAAGCCTGCTCATACATCACAAGTTGCATTAGAATCACTTAGCTTTACAACAATCGGGCGGAAGTCTTATTTCATCAGCACGCTTACCTTTTCCGTCATTTTATGTTGAACATACTCTTTCTGCGAACCTTCCCTTGAAAATGCAATAATCAGCTCTGATATTACACCTTGATCCACAAAACTCTGAAGCTCTTCCTCATAAATAAAGTCCTAAAACCAAATATCAAAGTGAGGATTATCTACCAGATAGTATCACTTATCAGACATCTCACATATACAAATTCATAATTGATCACTCATAACGTACCATTCTACGATTCCTACAACCAAAAAACAACAAAGCAGGACCAAGTTGAGCCCCATCTTCCTTCAATGCTGCTCTTTCCTGTAAAATCCATCTGTATTATAGCACTTGCACCAGAAAGCAATATATTTTAAAAAACAAAAGGCAACTGTCGCACCTGAAGGAATCCCCTAAATGGTGCCAAACCAGTCCCAGGCCCCACCATGACAATTGGAATTGAAGGGTCAGCTGGTAATTTGAAATTAGATGGCCTAATGAAAATGGGAGCAGAGCTGCAATTGTGACTTTTCTCCGAAGGAACTGCACTCTGTTTATTGTTGAATGAGCTCAAGATGTTAGTACAAAACCTATTTGCTTTTGTATAAAAAGCAAAACTAATTAGAAGTGCAAGGAAACTTAATAAGAACTTGAATATTGACGACGCATGTGTAAGATTCTTTTATTACCTTCATCCAAGTCGAACACACTCCTTTATGAATTCGGCCAGTGGGAGTTGGACCATAGACTAGTGCACAGGTTACATGGACTCTAGCAGGTGCAAATCTACAGATGACAAAAAATGGTTCCATCAATTTAATTCACCAAAATTGAGGCCAAGTATACTGCCTAATGTTGTGCGGATGTGTTAAATTCCATCTGCCACAGTATTGAGATGAGGCTACACACCTAGGAGATGACGAGATTGAATAGTAACGAGGCTGTAAACGGGGAGCAACTGCTGCAAAAAATACACCAAGGGGAGGCTTCGCCGAAGGGAACTCAGCCATTACTTCAACAAGACTTCTTTGACTTGCAACAACCCATTGAGAATACTCATCCTGAATGAAACCAAAGTCAAGTGCGTATTAGTATATACCGATTTAACCACTTGGGTTTCTACTTTCTGTCAATGGTGAGTTACAAACAACAATTGAAAGAAGATGAACAGCATAATAAAAACTACTCACCTTGCCCTGTGGAGATGCCAAGAACTTGAGCTTTTCTGCTTCACTAGGTTCAGTTGCATGGGCAGCCAATGCAACCAAAGTAGCCTGAAAACCCCAGTCAGAATCCCCAGTAAAGTAATGCAACATTAACCGTTAAAGAGTAAAATGTAATCTCCATTGAAGACACACCTTCCGCGGAGGATTCAAAAGATCTGCATAACGAGCGAGTGCAGCACGCAGAGTGCAGGGACCAGGAAAAGGTGGGGGCAACGAGCCTCCAAGAGCTGTACCGTCCTCCTTGTCAGAATGAATAGAGAATATTAAGTCTAATGACTGTCCCAGCAATCTCGCAGCTTCCTCCACAGTGTCTTCAGAATTTTCAGCATAAACACCCACATGATCTCCTGTTTCATAGCTGAGAATTGGAAGAAATTGATGTATTACACGACAAAACTTATACACAATCATCATGGCATCATGAGCACGGGTATGCAATGAAAGAAGCACAGATACAATACCTCATACAGTTCAGGACAAATGATACATAAAGAGACAAATTAGCATAAACATCCCTGGATAAGAAGTCTCCGCACACAACAAAAAAATAGAACTCTAACCATGCAAAATTTGTCTTCACTAACAGAAGACAGAAAATGTTATTACAAAAAGACGCATAATATGTGGAGATAGATCAAATTATTAAGGAAAGCTGTTAAAGGAGAGGGAGCCACCAGACTAACCCTTAGACCTTTCTCCATTACGATAAAAGCATGTCTTCACATGCAGCGAGAAAGTTTTAATTGCATCTTCCACACAATGCAAAGCATATCAAAGTATGAATTTTCCCTATATGTAACATCTTCAGAATGAACATGTTATGATAATAAGATAGAACACTACAAAATAGAATGGAACATGTGACAGAAAGATCAACAACTGCTTCACCTACTTTCGACCTTTCTCTAATATTGTGGTAACACAATATCATCAACCAGACAGAAGAAATGTACAAACTTACAGAATCCCAGTGCCAGATATATCAAACTCCAAGTGTATACATGAGCGATCAGACTCAGGTGTGTGAAGCTCTCTTTGAACAGCAACATTTACTCTGCAGGTTTAAAAAGGGAGAACTATCTGTAACCAGCCAAAGAGTTGAACCAGAAAATAGATTCTCATTCAAACACTTACTTGCATGGATGGTGGATGTCATATGTCGTATTACCATTAGCCATGATTGCATGCTTATCCTCGAGACTCATAGTGGTATCATGGATAACCAAACGATATTCAGGAATTGCAGCTGTATATGGAGTGGCTGCAGAATTTGTATCATCCTCGCCTCTAAGTATTTGATCCAATTCTGGCCACAGTTGTTCTCGCCTAAGTAAACAAACCACAGTAAATAACCAAAACAAACCATTGTCCATTTGTCCCATCATATCATCTCAGAGATGCATAAAGAATTTCCAAGAGCATACACAAATAGACCAAACAAAGGAGTAAATAAATTACCAGGCAGCAAAGTCATCTTCAATGCACTGATCATCATCACCAAGGCCAACAGGCACAAGACGTTTTGCACCTGTGATGCTGAAGAGTGAGTCCAACTATGGTATAAACTTGTCATTTAAATGATTATCACACGGTAACAAATAGCAAGAAAGTGAATTGTGCATTGACTGAAAATAATTTTTAACAGGAGCCTCTGGGAACAAAATATCTTCATAAAATGGTTATAACTGAAAAGTAAACTGCACCCAGTTGTACGGTGTACCAAAGTCTCTTATTACCTTCATCCTTCACTTAAAGCATAAGATTTGAAGCATATCAGGACTACATAACCCTAAAAGCAAGAAATAAATGGTAGATGCTCCAAGAAACGCCAGCAAAACAAAAAACATTTACAATTACTAATTCCTGGTAGTTGGAAAATGAAAGACTCACAAACAATCACTATTATACAATGCAGCCTAGTTGGGCCAAATGTGGAGACATAATTTATTTGGCAATATCGTCCAAGAACTTTCAAGCAGCTCTATATTTAGATTGGAAGTTGAACAAGAGCAGTAGATCATATAGTGAAAAAGCACCTTGTTCACTCAATTGTTCATCTATCACCTTCCCAATCTGTTTCAAAAGATCTTTGTCAGATAACAAAACAGGAATATGGAAAACACAATAATAATATCCAGAATACCTTGTTAAAGTGTTCATATTGGCGATTACCCAGGCCAAAAACGCCATAGGTAAGGTGCTGCAGCCACACACCCCGTTCTTCTCCCTAAATATAAAACATAAATATAAAGTTTCACTCAAAGAAAAGAAATTGCTCCGAAAAAACCATACTCAAAGAACAATGATGTTCATAACTCCTTTTTTCTACCTCAGTGAACCACTTGTAAAACCTTGCAGCATTATCAGTTGGCTCTCCATCCCCGTAGCTAAAGTATCAGGTGTAAAAATGTAAGCTATGCGAGAACTATGTGCTTAAGTTAAAGCAAACAAAAAACCAAACTTGACAGACTCCAAATGAAATCTCTTACGTTGCCACCATGAAAAATGCAACTGTTTCTTTCTTCAGTTTCTCCTCGTAAAGATCATCATCGGCAGCATAATCATCCTAGAGTGGAAAGTTGTGTTATCAGAGAAAAAGACTCAAAGCAAGGAATTCAGGATATATCAGTCTATTCAACTTACCATGTCCACAACTTTTACAACTGCCTTCTCATATCTTGCTTTTATCTCCTCTGATAAAGCCTGGCAGGAAACATATACCAAATTATCAATCAAGAACATGCAGACTACCAGTCTTTAGACAAAGGTGAGCATGCAGGAAAGATGAGATTTTCGGAAAGCCTCGCTGAAGTGGAAACATGAAAGTGTCACACCTTAGTTACATAATGTTATAATGTTATGCTGTTTATGCAATGAGCCATAGTTTTGGAGAGGAAATCACTTGCTGGATCAAACCCAAGGATAGGTTTGTTTGGCCGAGTGTTGGATCAGATGAACACTCAACTGCGTCATCAAAGCAGCGATGGAGCATAAATCTTCCACGGAAAGAACAGGAATTGACTTTTATGTTGGATGCCAATTCAAAATTGCAAGCAGCAATATGAATCAATCAAGACCACGCAGACCACCAGTCTTTAGAATGACGTGAGCATGCAGAAAATATGAGACTTTGGAATGCCAAGCTGAATAGCTAGCTATATCCATCACGCAAAATAGCCAGAGATTTTTGGGAGACCACACTGAGGTAGACACTGCCAGTCAAAGACCTAACTTAACTCTATGTTGGTTATGCTATGTGGCTTGGTTGTGCAATGTGGAATAAGGATGAGAATTCAAACTTAAGCTTTTTTCAGTTTGCTCATTAATAAAACCGTAACTGATTTGAATGCAACAGCATACATTTTTCATGAAACCACCAAAATGTACTGGAATAACAAACCTGAAAGCGAGCTAAAGTGCAACATGAACCGCCACTAGCAAGAAGTTCAACTAAAATATATATTCAAGAGCACCCAATTAGTCCCATCATTATTCAAAACTTCCACCCAAAGAGTTCAATAACAAAAAAGTGGGAAGAAGACGAGAAAATTCAATCTAAAAGCTTAGTATCCACCAGAATCCCTGTTCCCATTATACCATGATCGACAAATGGCAGTTAAGACGAAATGCAACAGAAACACTATGATTACATAAAACACTGGATTATCCTCCTACAATCCTCGTGTAAATAAAGACAAAAAATAGATCTATGGATAAGTCAACTCTGCACTATTCTCTATAAACAAATCGAACCTCGGTCTAAACCCTCATGATCTATTGAACTTCAATAAGAAAATTACAAATGTCAATCATTTTTCTACATGATCCACTATGCATCATATAAACATCAAAGAATCAATAGAGTGGTCCAATCAACAAATGGATCTACAATTTCAAATCCACCATCGGGGAAAATAAAATGAACATATTTACCTTGGCAAAACCTTCAGCTGTACCAGTTTGCGTACCAAAAAACACAGTAACCTTAACTTTTCCAGGTTCAACCTCAATTTCCTCCTCCGGCTCAACGTTTAACGACTTAGGAAACACGACAGGCTTAACTTCCTTACTCCGATCACTTGATCTCTTCAAGAAGAAAACCACTAACCCAACAATGACCGCAAACGACGTCGTCAGAAGCATCAAAACCGTATCGCTCCCCAACGATACTCCGATTGCTGATTCAATCGATCTCACCAACTCCGAACTCGACTCCATAATTGTTGGTTGTTTAGTAGCTGAGATTTTGGAAGAAAAAAAATGAACAACCCAACACGGTGTTAACGGAGGAGGAGGAGGACGGCGGAGGATCGGAGGAGGAGGAGCTGTTGTGGTGGTGGTGGGTTTAATGTGTTGTGGGATTTTGACCAGAAGTTTCTTGGGCCCCGTTAAGGGCCTGTTTGGATGGATTGTTTAATTCAAAAGAGGGAAAAAAGGAGAGGACTTTTTTGATAAAAGAAGAGAAAAAAAAGTAGAAATAGTTTAAAGAAAGGAAAAAATGAAAAGGTTGTGTTCTTTTTATATGTGGGAAATTGAGGTTGGGACCATGGGGGTTGTGGGTAGTTAGACAAATGGGTAGTTAGACAAATGAGAAGCCAATTAATTTTTGGGAAAAATGACAAATATATATCGTTTGGTCAATTAGTTTACTGATATAATTGAAATATTCATAATAATAATAAAATAATAATATGAGTAATATATTTAGTAAAATTTCATACATGAGTTTTGAAAACTAGAAAGAGTATATTTTACGAAAAACTTATACCTATTTCAAGAAGATAGAGATATTATTTCATAAAGATTCTCGACCTAAGTAATATTTATTAAAGCAGATTTATAAAGAGAAAACAAAAGTAAATGAAGACATTACAAATAATAGGAGTTGTCTTCTAAAGCATTCAGAGAAAAGGAATAGTAATCATAACAAAATAAAATGATAATTAAAGCACAATAAACAACATGTTGTAGTAAAAATTAAGGGATCAGAAACGACGAAAATAGTACTAACACAGCTAATATGCAAGGAGAAAGCTATCTCGATGGATAACCATAGATCGTTCAATAACCAACTAACCTACCATTTTAATTTATACATATTTTATAAATTAGATGGTCAAATTATTCAGACACTTAATTATTATACTTCTTTATTGTTGTTGCTTTAGGTAAAAAGTAATTAATATTGGAATTTTCACCAATAAAGACTTCAGGAATATTCTTAGAACAACTTTTGGAAATGATTTCAACAATAAAAAGGAAAAGTAGTAGTACCTTTTACTTTGTTAGGATCTCAAATCTCAATCTATTTTTTTATGGTGTTATAGCTACTACTATAATTTAAGATGGATTACCTTTATAAGTACTATGTTTGCTTGCGTCCAATAATTGCTCCAATAAACTAGTTATGTTTTTTACGTAATTGATTTTTTGTTTTTTGTTCTTTGGAAATTTTGCAAATTTGTTACGTGCATCAATTATTGTATATCTAAATTTGCAATGATTTTTAACCATATATATCATTTTCAATTCTTTTGAACGAAGTTGACAAGCTTGGGAGAGGACAGAGTTTTTTTTCGTTGCGTATAAAAATATGATTAGTCTAATTCGTTCATTTTGGACTTTGGACTTTGGGCATGATCATTAATTCAATTCATCTGTATGTGTTCAAATCAATTTATCTAAAAGTTGAAGTGTTAAATCAATGATTTAGAATCAAATTGATTTAGAATTGAGGTTTTATTTGGACATGCAATTTAATTATTTTTTTAGTGGTATTTTTTCTCGTAAACATAAAAATTCAATAATCACAAACTATCAAAACTTCTCCAACGTTTATATAATCTTACAAATGAGCAAACCATGATTCATAATCGTTGAATGTTATTACAAACATTCAAATGTAAATAATTTTACGATCAATGATTGTAGAAGGTAATTGTTCCTTAATATAGTCCTTTCACATAGTGAAGACAAGCTATCCACATCAAGCATGAGTCTTACGAAATTGTAAATGATGGATCTTTTTACACAAAAAATAAATTTATGGATCAACATTTATATTTGAAAAGATTTTGAAATTTGAAATCCTATTTTTTGGAGAATTTGAAATGTTAAATCATGATTTGAAATTGAAGTTGAAATTTTGTACAAATTTCATAAACAAACACTAATTTCAAATTAAAATTTCGAATTGAGGCCCCAAATCTGATGGCTTTGTTTGCACTGAATGGAGGTCTGAATCTGAATGGTTCAGACCTAAGACCATTAAGTGCATTTGTTTTTATAAAGATTTTGGCTCTGAATAGGTCTTAATCATTAAGATCTAGAACCAAGTTTTAATATTATTAAGAGGTATTTTTGTGTTGTTGGATAATATTCATCATCACTCTATCCACGATCGCCACCACTAACCACCTTTGTCGCCACCACCATCCACCACCCATCTCTACCATTACAACCACCATTGACAACCAACATCGCTACCAACCACTACTGTCAGCCGCTACCACACCTACCACCTCCATTATTCTAATTATATCCACTGCCAACGCCATCACTACCATCAACCACTACCGCCCAATACCTACGTCCAACCAACTCCACTATTACAACTAGTAGTATTGTCAACTATCACTAACACATCATCAACCTCTATACATTCTTTGGCCACCACCACCACCATTGTCACCGGTGGCACCACCTCTACCACCAATATTAACCACTGCCATCGCTACAGTCTATCCCTACTAACAATCATCTCCACCATCACAACTAATGACATCTCCAACTACCACCAACACATCGTCAACCACCATATATACATTTTTCAGCCACCACGTTCAACACCTCTAACTACTAACATCAACCAACTTCACATCATAACCACCACCACAACTACCAATTCCAACCACCTTCCCATCATAACTATCACCACCACCACCATTACAAACCATCTGCACTAGAAAAAAAAATTTCACTTTTTTAATTAAATAGTAATTTCATTTTATTAGATTAATATTTTTCTAAGATTTGATTAATTAATTAGTTAAATTATAATTTATTATGTTTACAAATAAATACATATATTTTGTACATTCAAATGTTTTAAAACAAACAATTTTAATCATTCAATACTCAGATCTAGAGATAACATCTTAATCATTCAGATATGTATTTAGATTCAGAAGTTTTAATCTTAATAAAAACAAATGCAGTCTTAGTCCAAGTTGAGCAATGAAAAACCTCATCATAATATTTTTTTAAGAAAAAAATATATTTGAATAGCTACAGTAAAGTAAAAAAAAAACAATTAAGTTATTAAATAAATTATAAAAAAATAATTAAATGTTGATAAGAATTAGGTAGATTGAGTTACGATTTATTCTTTAACTTATTTTAATCAAATTCATTTCATCTCAAGTATCTTTGAACTGCATAAATTCAATCCAACCATATAATAAGAACTGGTAATTTGGTATAGCAAGATACAATTACGATTAATAGCATATATATTTCATGATGATGACTATGATAGTAAGATTATGTTTCTAAAACCAAAAAAAAAACAAATCAATGTGAATATTGATTATATTTTAAATCTATATTAATTAAAAGTTAATATGAATTTAAAATTCAACTCCTCCTACTAATTTAGACTTTAAAGTGCTGCAATAAGTTGGTTAAAAGTTGTACAAGAGAAAGTGTGGACTTCATAAAAGCATGATTGTACTTAAATGTGTTGTTGAAAAGGGCATGTGTGGTGCCTTTCTACTATTCACCAACCTTTGGACGTGTCAAATGTATAGTCACTTATCTCCCTCCATGTGTATGTGTTTTTTTTGCTTTCGCTCGATATTCAATATCTGTATAAGAGCTTGATTAATTGAAATTCGAAAGTGTAAGAATTATTGGAGAGGAAAGCGTTCTTTAATAAAATCTAAGATATACACAGATACCAAAAAAAAAAAAAAAAAAAAAAGACAGTTCGGTGCACTAAAACTATCGCTATGTGCGGTGTCCGAGAAAGGACCCCACCACAAGAGTGTATTATCAGTGGTTGAGCCAGGAATTTCACTAAGGGGTTCAGAAGTAGACATATGAACTAACCAAAGGGGGTTCAACATCTACTATACATACATAAAATATAATTTTAACCATGTATAAATAACATAATTTTTCGCCGAAGGGGGTTCGGATGAACCCCCTGGACCAAGGGTAGCTCCGCCCCTGTGTATTATACGCAGTCTTACCTTACATTTCAGCCTTGGAAACAGCCTTTGGCAGAAATGCAAGGTAAGGATGCGTACAATACACCCTTGTGGTGGGGCTCTTCCCCGGACACCGCGCATAGCGATAGCTTTAGTGCACCGGACTGCCCTTTTTTTTGTATTTGTGTATATAAAATCCTTAGCAATGAGCACTCTCTTAATAGAGACAACAACAAATACATGACATACGTATATGACATACATACGATATATATTTCTAGGAATTGGTACTCCTATGCATACAACATATACTCACATACATTTGGCCTGTAATATAATCTGAAAACACATACAGTGAATCCAATACTCATACAGTTAACATCTTCACATATCTACACATAACATTTAGTTTTTGCTTTTAAAGCACATACTACACATACATTTACAACAACATACCCAGTAGAATTTCACAAGTAAGATCTGCAGAGGGTAAAGTGTACGTAGACCTTACCACTACCTCAAGAAGGTAGAACATAGACATACATTTAAAATTAGATATTGTATTCATGTAATCCCAATTAAGATTAGATATTGCATACACATGGATACAAAAAATATTTTTTTTTTACACTTTAAAATGTTGCTCCATTTTGAAATAAATAAAATCTTGTTATATATTGCAAAAACAGATACTAAATATCGCTACTTACGAAATTTTCCTTCCTCGTTTTTTTTTTTTCTCATATCCAGAACTTAAACTCAAAATCTTTAATTTAAAATGACAAAATTATATTCATTCAAATAAAATCCTTGTTGGTCCAACGTATCTAATTATTGACGCATGTGTGAGCTAAACACATACATCACAAATTAATTTGATTGTTGCTTAAAAAAAGGAAAAAAATAGTGCGACTTAAATCTAAAGTGTTTTAAACTTGTACGCTAATTAAAAGCAAAATAAGTTAATACGTAATTACTCAGAATTAAAATGAGGTACTTCTACTTATTCCTTCATGGATTAAGACCAAAAATGAACAATGGATTGAAATGTTGCACCTTAATGACACTTACAAGTTACAAGATGGAGTAAAAATTGATTGAATAAAAAACACCTTGCTTGTTCGATTAAATAAAAAAAAGGTTGAAAAAGCCCCAAATTAATATAATGTCATGCGTTTTTTTCTTTTTAATGTGATAACTGATAAGAGATATGAAAGCTTGAAATAAAACTTATATTGGGTTTGATTGAGATAAATTTATACCGACAATCAAATACAATATAAAGTATATCTCCAACTTAATTCTGAAAGATATCACTGTATTACGCGTAAACGACCCCTATGATCTTTCTTTTCCATTTCCATGTATCATTCAAGTAGGGTGTTGGATTAGGGGTGTACAAAAATCGGTTTAACCAATAAATCGAACCAATAAAAATGTTATTGGTTTATTGGTATCGGGTTATCGGATTAATGATTTTTTAACGGTTTTGTAAATTTTTTTATTGGGCTACCGGTTCGGTTTTCGATTTTAAGGTTTTAGTTAACGGTTAAACCGATAACCCAATAAGATTATATTAAAATTATATTTTTATTCATAATTGTATAATAGTGGCTTTAAATTTTAAATACATACCTTATTGTCTTTTGTATTTTATAGTTGTTGTCTTAGTTCTTATAATTTGTATAGACTTAGTTCTTATAATTTGTATAGACTTAATACATTAAGTTAGTGTAGAACAAATGAAAATAAGAGAGTCAAAAAAATTAGGGGAGCATTTTCTTATCGGTTAAACCAAAAACCGAACCGATAAAGACCAAAAACTGACCGAAAATCGATAACGAATATCTTATTGGTTTGGTTATTGATTTAGCGTGTTTACAAAGCGAAAATCGATAAACCAAACTAATAATACATAAAATTGAATCAAACCGATCGATGCACACCCGTATGTTGGATCGATCGATAGCAGATTCATAGGTAGAAACAATTGTCAATTTATCGACCTTTTATATTCAACTGTACATACTTAAAAAAAAAAATACTCAACTTTATATCATCCAAATCTTTTATTTTTCAAAAAATAAATATAACAATTCAATTTTTAACTAAATTTATTTAGCGGCGAAATAGTTTAAGATAAATTTTCAAATTCGACTCTCAAATTTATAACTAAACATTAGCTTAGTTTTTGGGTCAATTATTCGATTTAATTATTAGAACCTTTATGCAAAAAAACTGTCGATCAATACTTTAGTTGTTGATGTTATTGTTGAAATGACAACCCTTTAAACCAACTTTATGTATTTGTCGTCACATAATTTCTTTGCATGTTTGCTTATTTAATTGAACCGGTCTATTATTTAAGGCCTTTTCTCTGATTAGATAGATTTTTCAGATTTACCTCGTGAGATTACATTAGAAATGTTATTATTATCTCTAATTAAATCGATAAAATGAAAGTCAACAAAAACAACGGAAGCTAAGTTTTATTTTGTACTAATATTTTTTGTTAGGCTTAAGTCATTAATGGTCTCTTAAAGTTGTTTGGATAATTCACTTTGACACCTCAATCAAGCTTTATACCTATTGAACACCTTTGCTACTCCAAATTTGAACTATTTGAACACTTTTCGCTGACATGATATAATGATCAAGTGGCTTTTTTTTTTTTGGTCTTCTTCTTTATTATATTTTCTTTCTACAACTGCCACCACCGCCTGCCACCATCTTCGCCAGAAAAAAATGAAGACCACAATTTGAACATTCAAATCTTATACTTTCTCTCTCTGCCTCTTACTCTTCTTCTTCAGCCTCTTCTCTTTCTCAACAAACAAATTTAATATTAAAAAAGAAACATATTTGAAAAATTATTGCAACCAAAAAATTCAAATTCAAAGTGTAGATGAGGAAGAAAACGTAAAGAAAAAAATAGATGATGAATTCATACTTGGTCAAAGACTTTTTTTCTTCTAATTCAATTCATTTTCTTGATTATTAAATGAGAATTCAATTTTTTGTTACTAATTATTCATCCATTTTTATGTCAAATTTGGTGTTTTCTTGGGTTTGTTCAAAGATTTTCCATTGGTTATTATTTGGGAGTTTTACGCCATTGATGAGCTTAAAATATATGGCCGGCGGCGGATGAAGATGGTGACAACGAAGATGTAGTTGATGGAATGGGGCGGCAGGAGCTAGTTAAATTAGGCTTAACATTTAAATCTAATTTTTTTAAATTCATAATCAATTTTTTTAATAACCCATTTGCCACGTGTCCTTCTTTAATAGGTTATTTTGCCATATCATCGCGAGTATATCACACATATTTTATACTTTTGGATGATAGTCAAAAAAATGCCTAGTAGGTACAAATTCGGAATAATAGAGATACTCAACAGATATGAGGCTGAGTTGAGGTGTCTAAATATAACACCCCGTACCTTCCCAATCCTACTTGACGATGTTGAACAATGTTTACTTAGGTGTCGAGAGCCATAAGCATGTATTTTGTAATGTTATTGACGAGATAATTGATATTGGGCCTCGCACATGTGATTAGACCTTTCGTAGGAGGTGTTTTGTGACTTCGTGGAGCATTTGTGGGGTTAAAAATGAGGCTTGGAGGACCTCTAAACAAAGGATATTAAAGGTAAGAAGAAAGTTAAAGAATAGAACTTGAAGTATCTAACCAAATCCGTAAAGAAAAGCCGAAGAAACGAAAATTTTAAAAAAAATAGGGTGGGGCTCGCCCAGGGGCATGCCAGGCCGCTCTGGGCTAAAAATTTTAGCCCACAGGCAGCAAGGTGGCGCGCCCAAGGGCGTGCCAGGCTGGTTGTGTCCACCTTTCAAAAGTTGGAAATTTTTCTAAGTCCCAAGGGTACCCGGGGACGTATCGGGCCGATTTTTGCCACGTTTCTTCTACAACCACGAGCATATACATGGAATGATTGAAGTATTATATTGGTGTGGTGAAATTACTCGTGAACGAATTTGACATCAAAATGACGGTGTTACCTTTTTAGTCAAAATAAGTCATACGTGGCTAGAATCGCTTGCTTTTGGGATTGAGGCTACAAATATAAATTCCGTGAGTGGAAATATCGTCGTAACGCGTATGAGATGATTTAAACATGAGAAATTATTGATTTTATTGGGTTAAGTGAATTGGGCTCAATAAAAGGCCCAAAATGAGAAAGAAGACATGGGCCAAAATGGGTCAAATGACCCATTCTTCCCTTGACCTTCTAGACCAAGCATTAAATGCTATAAGAGTGGCTAAGGATGGAATTGAGGGCCTATATAAAGGGCCAAAAAATCTGATTTTTTAGTCATTTGGAAATCTCATGCCTTTTAGATATTTTTCAACCATTTTGCTCTCAAACCCTAAGAACCCTAAGCCATCTTTTGGAGCAAGATCATCATTTCTCAAGCTTGGGTAAGTGATTATTCTTATGGATTAATATATTATATGCATGGGAGAGTATGTAAATCATGTTGGTTATGCTTGGAAGTGTTGAACATGGTACTTTGTGTTTTTGTAAAATATGTGTTATCCATGGGATTTAAACCTGAAATATGATTTGTGATTGTGATGAAAGAGCATGGTATGGATAAAATATCAACATGTATGGTGTGATTATGTTATTAAACTTGTTATTTTCATATAGGTGTAAATTATGGGATTTTGGCCGATTTGTTGTTGTGAGGTGTATTGAAGTGATTTGATGTAGTAATTGTGATGTTGTGATGATGGAGAGTGGAAAGTATGAACTTGGTGTGACATGCTATTGGTTATCATGTATTGGTCAATGTATGGAATATTGTGGGATTATTGGTATAGTAATTTCATAAATGGTATTGTCAAGGGGGAAATGACATGTTAATGCCAAACATGCAACTCATTGTCGTTATATGCCATTGTAAGGTAGTTGGTGGTTAATGTAAATTTCGTTATGTATTTATGTTGTAGAGTGAAACATAAGGAAGGAGTTGGACTATTGTGTTCATATATAGGCTTGTGTATTCATACTTGGAAGTGAAGGTATGTAAGGTTACTCTTTCCGTATCTTTCTGCAGCATATAGTAAATACCTTGTTGTGGTACTTACTCATTTCCGAAATGTCCTAAAGCATCTCGTTTCAGGCTATCATCTATTGTTAATCATATATAAGTTACTCTTGGTCTATTGTCATTCATAGATCACATAATTATGAACATGGTTTCAAGTTTCAATAATGTTGTAACTACTAAAAGAAACTGTTTCAAGGGAAGTGACGACGTAAGGAGAATCTATTCATTCTTAAGTCGCATATTCCTCGTTCATTAGTTATTGTTATTCATGAGTTACATAATGACGGACATGTTCCAAAAGTTCCAATAATGTTGTGTTCTTAAGCTTCCAATAATGTTGTGGCTATGTATATATACGTTAATCTCTCATAACTGATTGTACCAATGTCTCATAAGAGGATGAATCAATCTCTCGCAAGTACATCTCTCAAAAGTAAGAAATAAAGTAATTCATAGTTGGTGGTGGTTAATGATTGAGTATGAGTGGTAGCTTTGGGGGAAAAATGTCTAGCTCAAGCCGATCCCGAGATTGTTGGATCAGGGGGCAGTCCTAGAGGCATAAGCCTAGCTCTGACCGATCCTGACAGGTGGTAGCTCTAGAGGTAACAACCTAGCTCGAGCCGAACCTGATATTTTGGTTTATGGGTGGCAGCTCTAGAGGTAATAACTATAACCTAGCTCGAGCCGAGCCCGATATATTGATTTATGGGTGGTAGCTCTAGAGGCAAAGTCCTAACTCGAGCTGATCCCAACATAACGTTATGTTATGTTAAGACCCACTGATCAGTTGGGGCCTGGGTACGATATGATATAAGCGATGAGGACTAAACTATAAAGCGAAGAAAATAATATATATAAGCTACATGGTTCCACATATGCAGATCGATGGATTATTCATGTTGACTATCCTATTACATTTTGATTCTATTGACGTATTTGTGACAGTTTCATATGGTCTTACATACTCAGTACATTCTCCGCACTGACCCGTCTTGGGGGATTTACCTTACTTGTTGCAGGCGCAGGTACTAGTAGACCTCCATAGTAGGTTGCGGATCTTTTGCGGACTTTTGGTGAGCTCCAGTTGGTTCGGGGCTTTTTGAGTTGCTATGTACATTTATTTTGGTATTGTACATGAGTATAGAGCGGGGTGTTGTCCCGACTCTAGGTTTATCATAGTTATGTATTTGTAGAGGCTTTGTAGACTTATGTGGGAACAGAATGTATTTTGACTTAATGGCCCTAACGGCCAAGTCCCTTATATGTATGTATATAATGCTCCATGATTTCCGCATTCAACAATTTATGTCTTTATGAGGTGGTGATGATTCTTAGGGTATGCATATGATTGAGCATGAGTAAAGATTAGTTCGCTCGGGCCTTATCGGCTTTGGGTGCCAGTCCACCCCGTTAGGAGACACTAAATGAATTATTCGAACAACTTTAACGTACACTTGATGACTTAAGCCTTTTTGTTATTATGAAACTAAGATAGTTTTTCTTTTTTTTAAAAAAACAAAAAAACAGAGGTAAGTATCTAATGTCTATAGGTATTAATGTTGTTCGAAAATGTTAGGAATGTGGCTTTCATTTACCTATTTTCTTTGTGATCCTAAATGTCACGTCAATAGAGATGTTATTTGGATGCATTTTATTAAATTGAAGCCGGTCGATCAGTGACGTTTTTTTTTAAAAAAAATAAAATTTATAGTCTTAAACTAAATATACATAGAATGTATTAGTATGTTATTTAATATTGTGATTCTAAATATGTTATTTAGAAATTTAAAATTAAAAAGTTGACAAAAAACAAGTTAATTTTTTTTAAACAAATTAAAAGAGAAAGTAAAATAAACAAATTAAAACGGAGCGACAAGAGTAGTATTGTTGTTGTTAGTGTTCCATAACATTGACGCGTATTGCTCGCAAATACCACTTAATTCTTATAGGGACCATAATGTATTTTGCCTAAAAAAAACAATAGAAAAGATAAATTGGTAGTATATTTCTTTGAGAGGTCCTACAATTTTTTTCAAAAGTCTCGAAGAATCTGTACAATTACTTCCTCCGTCTATTTTTATTTATTTAGTATTAACTTGATACATTTCTTAAGGAATAATAAATACCAAATACATCAATAATATACCCAGCGAAATCTCATAGTAATAAATAAAATAACAATTTTATTAATATCTTTTTTTGAATAAAATAAATAATAAATTATTTCTTGATTTTTTAAAATGGACAATTAAAAATGAATTTTTATTTTTAATAAAATGCACAAGTAAAAATGGATGGATAGAATAATATAGTTAAATTCAATTAATATTTTGATGTTGTACACTTGTACTTTAGAATTATGAAGGCCATTTTCTTTAGCAAAGCACATGCATTTTATTGGGAAATGACATTTTCCTATTTGAAAGGGACCAATTTTCCTATATTATAAGAGGGAGTTTACCTGCTGAAACAGACACGAGGTCGACATGCCTGCTTCAGCTGCTTCAATCGTAATTTTATTATACCACCCATAATTAATTATTATAAGTTATTTAAGTATTAGAAAATTAAAAATATTTAATAATAAAAAGGTAAAATAGACACAAAATGATAAATTAACTTAACGTGATTTTACTATATTATCCCTAAATAATTATTATAAGTCATTTAGATATTGGAAAATTAATAATACTTAATAAAAAATAAAATAGACACAAAATGACAAATTAACTTTTGATGTTTTAAATTAACTTAACGTCTTATATGGTGCCCACTTAAAAAATTTCACAATTATTTCTTACAGTAATTTTACTATATCACTTCTAATTAGTTATTATACGTTATTTAAGTATTAAAAAATAAATAATATTTAATAACAAGGATAAAATAGATACTAAATGATAAATTAAAAATGAACGCATGAGGTACTTTTTATTAGTAATATCTGTGAATATTTCAAATGTGATAAAAATTATAGTTAAAAAGGGACTATGTAAATTCTATTAAAATTAAATTATTTTTTAAATAGAAAAAATTGATATTCTTTTTGGGACGAAATAAAAAAAAAAGTGTGACATATAAATTAAAAAAATATAAATATTGGGCCCGTGCATAGTACGGGCGCCATGCCACTAGTTTTATATATAAAAGTGAGGTTAATTATACTTGAAATACGTCATTCGCAATATATATTTTTAGGAAAAAATTTAGGATAACGAGGGTTTTAAAATGCATGCATGCCCAAGATATTGGGGTCTCCCTACACAACTTCCACCATTTACCAATAATTTTTTTTTTTTTTAAAAAAAAGAAAAGTACAACTCTTATTACATATGTATTGACAAAAGCAATACGAGTACATACTATTTTGCTTTTATGTGATAATAAATCCAATCATGATTTTGTGAAGTGTTTGACTGTTGTCATGACCCAATAAAAAATGTTATATATGTAATGAAAAGAAAAGCATCCAAATTATTTCAATACAGATGCTCTAATTTGAAACCTTTGATTAAAAGTGAAGGAATCTTATCTATCTCACCATATTCCGTAATTATCAACATATATAAATAAAATGTGCATTTGATTTCTCTGAAGATGTTAAATTTTTAGTACATATCTAGCTAGGAAAATTGTTAGATTGTTAGCATATTTGATGTTTTGTAATTATGATTTTTATTCCATATATATAGAAAAATCTTCGAAGCAAATAGTTAAAAGAGAATTTTGAGAGTAAATAGTTGATAGTCGCCCCAGATCCCACTATGTGGAGATATACACTGAATATGCTGTTGTTGTAAATATTTGACCCATGACAGACAAATCCAAAAAGTTCTACCCAAGTTTGTTGACTATTAATTATTTGTCAATTATTTTTATAGGGATTTGGTTGAAAAAAAATGTTAAAAAAGTTTTCGACTTTTACGATGATTCTGTTGTTTTGCAACGTTTTGTTTGACCAAAAAAAAAATATGCAAAGTAATTCTCAACCACTTTTCTAAATTAAATTGGTAAGAACATGTGGAAATAGCCTCTGACAGCTATGGAAGGTAAGATTGAGTACAATAGATCCTTGTGGATCGGTATTTCCTCGAATCCCGCGAATAACGAAAGTTTTAGTAAACCAAACTGCCTTTTTTAAAAAAAATAAATTGGTCAGAACATGTTCATATATCCCAATTTATAGTATTAGGAATTGAATGGCGTTGTACAGTGTATCACAAATACAATGCCCAATTAGTAGATCATTCTAATGATTTTTTTCCCATCCAAGTTCGTTATCCGTATTAGAAATCCCATTAATTCAATTATACGCTACGTAAGATTTATTTAAAGGGAGAGAACTCCTTTACCAGGATTTTTTCAATACACAGTCTCTAATCTAAGACCTTTGATTAAAAGTGAAGGAATCTTATTCATCCCATCTTATCCCTTATCGATATATAAATAAAATGTGCATTTGATTTCTCTGAAGACGTTAGATTTTAGTACATATCTAGCTAGGAAGATTGTTAGATTGTTTGCATATTTGATGGTTTGTAATTATGATTCTTATTTCGCAATACATAGAAAAATCTCCAAAGCAAATAATTAAGAAAGAATTTTAACGAGTAAATATTTGACACATGACAGACAAATCCAAAAAGTTATACCCAAGTTTGTTGACTATTATTTGTCAAATTTTTATTGGGATTTGGTTGGAAAAAATGTTTAAAATGTTTTCACCTTTTACGAACCTTGTTGTTTTGCAACGTTTTCTTTGACAAAAAAAAAAAAAAAAAGCAAAATAATTCTCAACAATTTTTCCAAATTAAATTGGTAAGAACATGTCATCTAAAGCACATGAACTGTTTTTAAAAACTACGTACGTTGCACGTAAGTTTTACATTTATTTTAAAAAAGTATATAAAATAGAGTATAAGAATAAATTATGTGTAATATCAATTGACGTTGAGGAACGAATACATGTTTGAAAATAGTACTTGTTCCAGAACCTTCAAGCCCAAGTAAAAGTAGTTTTGAATTCATTTATTCCCCAAATAATTTGGAACAGTAGTATAATTGCTAGGCTCGCCTCTGTACACAGTGTTGAACAGGGACGGCTTGACCATAAAGCCACTAAATCAATGGCTTGGGCCCCAACTTTTTCGAGGACCCATTTTTTTTAAATATTTTTACTAATTGACAACGGGATGCACGTATGGCGCACGAAATGCATATAAGATGCACGTAAGTCACACGAGATGCATGTATGTCACACAAGATGCACGTGTGTCTGAAAGCGCATACATGTTTCCAAAGAAGGCATGCTATCAATTCATCATTTGGTTCAACTAACTGGATGCCACCAATCAAAGATCAATGCTTGATCAGTGCTTAACTCAGCTAGTCTGGCACTCCTCTATAAAAAAAAATCTCTATAAAATTCCAATGCAGGACAACCTAACAGTAAGGTTAAAACAAGCTTTAAATGTACACCTGGATATTTGTCAATGCAATATCAAAAAGTGTTAAGTGATTCACAAGAAGGCCTACTACACTCGATTATCTTCTTTTGGAAGCAACTTCTTCCAAAACCAATGCAGCTTCCAGATCTCCGCTTCTGGTAGCTCGCCTTCCTTCTTTCCTATCTCTGGTAGGAACTTGTATATTAGGAATCCTACACAGAGAACCACAATACCAAGGACAACGAGTACCCATGATTTCAAGGCGCAACGAGTAGCTAGACTCATGACAACTGTCATGAAAAAATGCATCGCGACCTTGCAACATCCACTTAAAGCTCTATGCTCATCAGGGTAGACTGCCTCTATCCAATCCTTAGGGCAAGAAAGAAGAGAGTAACATCCTATGAGGAGGATGCTAAAGGCAATGTGAAAGAAGAGAGTAACATCCTATGAGGAGGATGCTAGAGGCAATGGCAATCTAGTAGCTGTGTTGATTTAGCTAGAATAGTGGATTTGCTCCACGAAGTACAAAAAATAAGAAAATCTGCAAATATTAAAAGAAATCGATCAATGTAGATATATTTGACAAATTAGATTACTTTGACAAAGAAAAGAAATGAATAGATACCTCTAAGAGAAGAATGCCTCCACATCCAAAAAGAAGAGTTCTTTGTCACCCGAAGACTCTGTAACCTAAGGGAGTAAGTCCAGTCACTCCAGTTCGAATTGAACCAGCAAGGACTGGAGCTACAAATGATGCATGGTACTTCTACCCCATGGACTTTAAGAATAGAGGTCCGAAGAAGATGATAGAGTCCAAGCCTAAAAGCCACTGGAGGGTTGCACATCAATGGAGAAATTATCAGTTTTGTCTCAGCTATCTAAGTTGGTTGATGTCAGGTTGCAAGAGTTTTCAAACACTTCCAGAACTTCCTTCTAATATAGAGAGACTCAATCTTGAGGGTTGTACATCATTGGAAGAATTACAAAATTTGTCCCAGCTGTCTAAGCTAATTAAACTGGAGCTGAAAGGTTGCAGGAGTCTTCAAACGCTCCCAGAACTTCCTCAGCATTTATCCCTTGTTGCCGCAAACAAATAGTAGATCAAATGAGAAATTAGTTACTACCAAGTTTGTCTAAGAGAATCTTGAATCAACAAGAGAAGTTAGCAGGCAAAAGTGTTCTTTACTTCCAAGGTAAGTCCGTCATCTTCTTGTTTTGTCTGAGTGAAAGTGTATACATGTTTCCAAATAATTTGAGGTTTTGGCTGTTAGCAATTCCTGGGGCCAGCTCGACCAATAAAGCCATTAAAGCAATGTCTTGGGGCCTCAACTTTTTGGGCCCCCCATTTTTTCTAAATATTTTTACTAATTGACAACGGGATGTACGTATGACGCACGAAATGCATATAAGATGCATGTAAGTCACACAAGATGCACGTATGTCGTCCGAGATGCACGTACATCACATGAAATGTTGTGAGTCACACAAGATGCACGTGTGGCACACAAGATACACATGTGATACACTCAAAAGCTAATTTTATTAAATATACTTGAAACCTCTTATTAAGATTTGACTTTAGGCCACCAAATTCGTTGAACCGCCCCTGGTGTTGACCATGTGGTTCAGGTAAGGAAAAACAGAAAGGTATAAACTGTGTTGTTGCCTGCATGTCAATATAAAAAATATAGTAAATCAAAAACTTTGTTGAGTAACATAGTTGACACCACACTCTACAATCAATTCTCTATCACTACCTTTTTCCATTTGTTTCCTAATTGTTGTTCTTTCCTTCTTCCTCGTAATACCAATCATCATATACCCGAAAGTGAGTGTCACGAGGGAACTGCCCTTTTGCAAACTGGCCTTAAGTTGAATGCTATAGCAATGTATGCGCTAGTTTGAATCTGGCAATCATGTAACATCGATACTGGATCATACTTAGTTGACTCTCAAAATTTCAACTGTGCCACATAAATCGGGGAAAAGATGGCATTATACTTCTTATTAATTGGTAAACTTTGTTTAAGGAAAACAAATCAACTTTTTCTCAATTTCAAACTTACCAATATGTATATTCATATTCATTCAACGATTAGAAAATTTGATATTATTATTATTATTATTATTATTATTATTATTATTATTTAATATTACAATATAGTTTGCCCTCGAATTTATCGCGATACTGTAACACCCCAAAAATTTCGACTAGGATTTGAACTATTCTTTGTACGAGTAAAGGCCCTAAACCCAATGTTTCCAATTAAATATAAGTGTTAGGATCAATTCTCTAGTGTAATGAGTTCTTTTGATGTAAATTATGGTCATAAGAAACATTTAGCGCAAAGTTGAGTTGAGAGCATTTCGATCAATCGAGTTTTAGTATGTGATTTTACTTGGGTCAACTTCAAACGAGCATAACTCTTGAAATATGCAGAATTTTGTGACCCAAGACCCACCAAATGAAAGATCTTCGAGTCTTCTTTCCAACGCCACCAACTTCTCATCCATCCGAGTCCCGAGTAAAAAGTTATGGTCATTTTACTAACATGATGCAGTGCAGTAAACTGGGCCGCGTTTGGGCGACGGAAAATTATTAAAAAGGGTCATTTTTGTCCTTATACCCCTAGGAAACCCCCCAACCTGGTTACTTAACTCCTAAAAGGCCCTAATCAGTATTTCCATTATATTTTCCCTCCTCTCCCAAAACCCTAAGGCTAAAAATTTCAAGAACATCAAAGCTTAGGATCTCCAAGCAAGGTTCTATCAAATCTCCTTCAAGTTTCTCGACTTCTCAGGTACGTAAGAGCAATACCTTTCGTGGGGAACCCTATTCATCCCCATAAGTGAGTCATAATTCCATGATAAGCCATGATTTGAAGTTAGGGTTTTAAGATTTAGATCTCCTGAGTGTTGTTCATGAGTCTTGTTATAATTTCCTTCTATATGCTTTAAGTATTGTGAATTATTTTCCAAGTTAAGGTCGTTCTTGAATTTAATTTTTACTTCCATATCCAAGATTTAGTTTTCACATAAAGCTTATGACTTGGGAATTTTGTATTGAAAGTGTATTTCATGCTTTAATAGATTCGTTTATAGTTTTATTATAAAGTATGTTCAAAGGTAGTAAATTTATGAAAAGTTTATGAAAAACCCTTATGCATAATTTCATGACTTGAAAAGTGAAAAGAAGTTATCGTATCTTGAAAAGTAAAGCAAAGTTATAAAGATTTAGAGCCAAGGCTCGCAGAGAAAGATATGTTTCTTGATACGATATTTTAGCTACTAATATGGTTTTAAGAATGTTTTTAAGACTATATTATGAGCAGCTAGTATATTTTGGGAGGATTATTTAGCACCGAGTTGGGTATGAGTCTGAGGTCACATGCCCCAGAACCACGTTGCCACCGTGGGCCTTCGGGCTAAGTTTTGGATCCATAAGTTATGATTTCGTCTTATACCCTGGCAAGGTAAAAGATGGCTCTTCTCAATGTGGGCAAGACATTGGACTCCATGTTGCTCACATGGTTTATGTCGGTTAGGAGAAACTCCCCAAAAGAAAACTAACTTATTTTGTGAGAATATATGATTGACCGAGGCCACTAGTTTAAAGAAAGTTTTATGAAGTATTGTTTTCAAGTTTTGTCCATACTTCAGTCATTTATTTTCTAGTATCAGTTTTAGTTGAATGAATTTTATTAAAGTTGTTTTATTACAATATTGTAATTATTGTTGTCGGGCTTATATTTTACGAAGTTTACTATTTAAGTTTTTACATGCTTTTAATGTTTTTAAATAACTTATTCAATTGCACTACTTTAGTCCCGACAGATTTGCAAGAAAAGGTCAGTAAGTCTTTGGTCCCATATCTCCTTAATTACTCATGTCATATGTTATTATTTAATTCAAAAGTTTATCTAGTTCAGTTTTTATTCCGCTATTACGTACGTACCAATACATTCAAAGTATTGACGCTATTTTTGCGCTGCATCATTGGACGATGTAGTGCCCAGTTTTTAGATATGCAGGTTCGTGTTCAGACTGTTCAATAGGCTATGACATCAGCTTGAGGGAGTTCTCATTCTTCCGAGGACTTAACAGTGTCTCAGTCACTAGCTTCTTTTGTTACATAAGGTTTTGTTGTACTCATGATGTAGTAGAGGCTTCATAGACATAGTCAAGTCAAATCAGTTGTATTAGTTTATAAATTTTTTTTAATGTTTCAGTCAATGAAAGTTTAAGTTAATTTATTTTATTTTGTTTACAAAAGTTAGCCCATGTTTCCAGCTTCCGCATTTTTATAAAAAGTTCAGTTTTATTAGTTGCATGCCAGGCCAAGTGGTTCTCTCGGGCCATTCGTGGTTCGGGTGCCGGTTACGTCCAGGGTGTAGGCTCGGGGCGTGACAGATACAAATAAAGCTTACTTTGGGAAAAAAATCAACAAAGAAAAGAATGAAATAGATGAAAAAAATATAGCCTTTGATTTTTTCGTTACATAGCAATTGACTACTATTTGATCCACTTCATTCATTCACAACATCACGTACTTTTTCCCGTACTGAAAGACAAAACAAAATAAATATGAGAACGCATCCAATTGTTGATAACACAACTTCTCAAAGTAACAAGAAGGATGATTAGTGTTATGAAACGAAACATGATGTGATTTCTCTAAATTATCTCAAATATAAAAAGTTTATTTATGTGTGATTCTTTTCATGAGTTAAAAGCAATATATATCTAGGTTATAAGAATTCTAATTCTAAATTGGAAAAAAAAAGGAGAAGGAAAAGTGCAGTATACCTTGAGGACTTCTGTGACGACACGTTGGTCTTTTCTCCCTTTATATAAATAGAGTCCCAGTCTATGAGGAATTGGAAGTGCTCGAACTTTGGTTTCAAATCTTATACATGGATTTTTCCAAGTGTATATGTATAAGTAAAATTTAGATAATAACAAAAACAGTAGATAGTAACAAAATAGAAACTACAATAAAACAATACGATAATTGAGCTATCAAACAAATATGATCAAATCTAACCTTAAAACATTCAAAAATAAGTTATGTCTATCCAAGAACCTGCAAGACTATCCAAGAACCTACAGGACTGCAATTTCACAAAACAATCCTCCCACCAGCCACAGTTATCAGGTAACTCTGTCCACCAAGGCTAGAACAGATGGAAAGAAATCACCTATATAAACTAATTTCATAACATGTTAATCAAATATAAACTAAACTAGAAAAGGAAAACAATAAAGCAAACTCAATTGGCAGAACTCAAAATTCGAAGACAAATAATAGATAGCATACCTAAAAAACGGATGATGAATTTTTTCGGCATGTTTAAAATCTTAGATACTCTCAACTGCTTACAACATGAAAACACTCATCAATTAGTCATTAGTTTTCACACTTCTTGATGAAGGACCTCGACTCAAGAAATTAAAAACAGTCCAAAGCTGTTCAAAAAGAGAAGTAATTACAGAAGTACAAGAAACAACAGATAATAACAAAAATAGTAGATAGTAATAGAATCGAAACTACAATAAAACAATACCATTATTGAGATATTAAACCAATATGATCAAATCTAACCGATACACAAAAATTTCTCAAAGCCCAACTGAACATTCATATACCTCCTGTATCAAACAAAATAGGGCATCAGAAACACATCAAATCATAGTACTAATCAACACAAAGAATAGTACAAAGCATACAAAACAATTGCTTAGAATAAACACTCTTAAGCGTTTTTGTTAATTTAACGGGTTCCTAGTAATTTGTCGTGTTATAATTATACAATAATAATAGCCAAAAAAAAGTGTCCAAAGACCTAATGGAATTGAAGTGCACCAAAGTAATTAGTTGGAAAATTATAACAAATAAAAAAAACACTCCTTAACGTAAAAAGAGGTTTATTTTATAGTTAAAAAATTAGTATTACCTATTACATTTTTAGGACTCCTTTTCATGTACATAAGGAAAAAGAAAACCTACTAAAAATAGTTCTCCATATATTTTGTTCTTACAATATATTCTAGGATTCTTTAATTTTTAATAATTAAATAATAATTGGAAGAAAAATGTGAAAAGATTATTTTGTCTATTGAGGAATGTTTTAATAAAGGGTAAAAAGTTCGAATTACTTTTTTAAGGTTCTTCACACTTTTAATATATTGTAGATGTAGATGTAGATGTAGATTATTTAAAACTAACTCGTTTGATAAAAAAAATAAAAATAAATTAATCTTAATAAAAGTACCTCTAAACAAATACCTCCACAAAAGATTTAAATTCGAATTGCATTCGATTTAAATTTAAAATTTCAGTCGAAACGTTGGTCTGAATTGTTGAACTTAAAGCTAGTTCTTACAGCTTCATAAATCACTTCATTATATCTATTCATTCCTCAAATTTGACACTGCATGATTTTATTCGTCTTAATATCCAATGGCTGTGAAACTAGCTTTTAATAATTTGAAAAATTTGAAGTATCAAACGAGGGATATAGTAATTAATGATGTTGTTACTACTTTATGCAACAATGAGTTCATTCGCAAACTTAATAAGGATTAGAGAGATGACCACATAGGTCGTGGTCAGTGGCGGAGTCAGAAATTTCACGTAGGGGGTTCAAGATCGAAAAAAGTAAACACACGAACTAATTGAAGGGGGTTGAACGTCTACTATATATACGTAAAAAATAATTTTAATCATGTATAATTAATATAATTTTTCGCCGAAGGGGGTTCGGATGAACCCCCTGAGTACAAGGTGGCTCCACCACTGGTCGTGATAGAGTGACAAGTACTCCTTCATGCTTAAACAGAGGTTTTGAATTCGAGCCCTGGGTATAGAGTCGCCTTTGGTAGGGAGCACTTTTCCCTGTGTGAATCCAAATTAATCGGACTCTAATGTGCGATGATCGTAAGAAAAACTTGTTTCATACTTGCTCGTCTGAAGCTGCTACTTACTTGTAGCGTAGTGCAAGCCTCAAACTCAATGTCTGAATTTCATCTATGGTATTCTTGTTCTAAATATGAATTATCGAAATGATTAAACTTTCAATAGTTTTTTAAGAGTGATTATGTTTTAAAAGGTATTCCCATAATAATCAGTTAAAAAACGTTACTTATCATCTTGCTTATCCTCTTGTCTTTTGAGGAGAAAAAAAAGTCCAAATGCTAGTTGAAAGTTAAGATAATGGTAAGAAAAACGACGTCCTCCTACAAGGGAAGGAAGTTATTTGTTTTCTTTTAATAAAAACTATTCTTCTCATAACATGATGCCCATATAACAACCGTCATACACAGTACACACCAAACATTAGAAAACAACTTTGCCATAACAAATGTTTCCCTTAAAATTGACTTCCCAAACACAAAACTACAAGTTACAAAGGATGACTGATTAAACTATGTGTATATGCAATATCCATCAATTTATTCATCTTTTAAATGTTAGGTAACAATCTCTCTATCTCACCTCGTGGTATGGACTATGTACACTTACCCTCCTCAGACTCCACTTTATGGAAATATACTCGTTATGTTGTTGTGAGAATATACTAGGTATTATGTTGTTTAATTGTGAGGTAAATATTGAGTCAATTTAGGTATTGAGTTAAATCTGAGGCAAATTCTATTGATCTTATTCAAATTAAATTTTAAAATACTAAGTCAAAAAATATATAATTAACATAAGCTATATAATTGCGTGTTTCTACGATAACTGTTATTTGCTTAAAAAAAAACAATCTTAGGATCCAAATGAAATGCGTATTTGGGTACTTCGTAGATGTTAGTAATATCAATGGTAAAAACTTATCAATATAGAGTATTTACATCAAATTAATGGATGCATAATATGTGTTTGATCATACATCAATTTTCATTTAATTGTGGTTAGAAAATATTGAAGTTTGTAGGATTAACAAAATAAGTACAACTTTTTTAGAAATAAAGAAAGAAAGACTGTTCAACAATAGAAATATTTTAGAAGTTAAAATTAAACAATTCAAATTTTTCATATTCATTAATGGAATTTTTCCAAACAAGATCCAACGTAATGTATTACTAACACATGGATAATATGGATGGATCTTTATCTATATATTAGTGGCATTATCCATGCAAAGACCGAGCCCAAAACAAACATTAAAATTTACTGTTAGGCCTTATTTGGCCAAAAGAAATTTTTACTTTTAATTTCTTCGGAAAATTATTTCACTTTATTCAAAAATTATTGTTTATTGGAGACCATAGCTAGCTGATGGAGCGAGGGACTGAAAAACATTCAAAGCTAATACGGTTAGTTAGAGGGCGACATCTGCACAACCATCTCCTTAGGCTAAGGTACAACAGTCGCATACGGGGCTAAGGTGATCAAGTAAGGTCTTAGATATTGTTTGGCCTCAACCGCGAGAAAGAAAAGAGTTGAAAATCGTATTCTTCGTGCTCATAAAAGATCTGCCAAACAATTCAAGTTGCTTGCCAAGAAATCTGTTAAGAATATGACTGAGCTTGCTGCCCGCTATGATGGGGATAGGATTTTCAAGTTGACTGATCCTGCAAACTTGACACCCTCCGAAAGATGAGGGATCTTGGTCCCAGCCCAAAAATTAACCCCCGAAAGATGAGGGATCTCGGTCCTAGCCCAAAAGTTAGAAAAGATGAGGAGGTTGGCTTTTGAGATGAGGTTGAGGGACTTGGAGCTTTTTTTCCACTTCGGCGTTGTTTGAGCTGAGTGGTGAAATCTTCCGTAGGCTGAACGAAGATGAAGCCCGACGTCACCATTTCACATTCCACGGGGTTTATGGAGTGCAGGGGTGGCCTGCCTATGACTGTGTATAGTTACCTAAAGTACTTTGATGTTTACTACCTTACTGATCAAAAATTGATTATGGGCCCCATTTTGTTTCGGAATCGGTACTATACTTGTTACTACTGCTACTCCTCCATTAGAGGCAGAGGAGCACGAAAACAGAATTCATAAATATTCTCTCTCTGTATGACAGCTAATGCTTCTGATCAAAATCAACCCGTCCTTGTCCCAAACGCCACTACTTACCATGCTTAATAGTTGTAGATAGATATGCCACTGCTTATTCGTATGACTGCTTAGAGTAGATAGATGATGGTTGTGTCGTACTGCTATTAGTTGGTTCTTGCTGCTATTAATTGATTCTTGCTGCTACTATTAATTGATTGATAAATTTTGGGCCTCATTCCTTTCCTTTACCTTTTCCACTTTTAACTGAAATCCTCTCTCTCACTAAAAGAAAGGAAAAAATCTCTCTAGTTAAATTGAGTACTTATTTAAATTGATTCTCACCATACATATATATATTGGGTAAAAAATCACCTATAGTAAAGGAATTTATTGTTTTCTCCAAAAATCACCTCACTATCTTTCATGTTATGTATCTTATCAAATAATAACCAAGCAACTTCCTTTAATACCTTAGAACCCCCATAAAACATACCTCTTAAAATCTCCATCGTCATCACCAATCAATCAACTGGTGTTTGGTGGTTGGTGGAAGTGTTACATCGTCGGTCATCAAACCAACATCAGAAGATTCATGACGGAACTCTTTATATAGATAATCCTCCTTTGTTTATCCATTGCAATGGCTAGGTTTTCACCAAAATATAAGTTAAATGTAATTTAACTTATTATTTTAAAATCTTTTTAATAAAAATTTGGTTCTTCGGGTGCACCTTACAGACGAACATCGAAACGAAGAACTTAACTTTTGAAGGAAAAAAAAAATCAAAACCGAACCGGAAAATTGAAGAACCGTATTGGTTCGGTTCGGTCCTAACACCTTACACATGTATAAATATTCAAAAAAAGTACAAACAATTTTCTTACCCTGCTATACGCTATTTCAGTATTCAACAAATATTGAATAACGTATCAAATATCAAAAAAAATTAAATATATATGAGATAAAATAATATAGATATTCCAGTATCAAAAATTTTAATTTCGTTATGAGAAAATCACACCCTATAAAAATTTAAGACTCATTATTACACTAAATAAATCTACTTTTTAATATGTACAAAACTAAGTAAATAATTACAATGCACAACAAATTAGATTTATTAAAAAAGAGTTTTAAATATTTATTTATTTATCTGAAAGTGTTTTTTTTCTTCTTGTTTTTGTTATTATTTGTTATGTTAATACCTATTGTTTATTGTTCCTATACTATTTTTTTTTAGATTGTTTGAACGGGGGATCTATCGAAAATATTCTTCTTTTCTGCCTCCAAATCCTTCCGGAGCTCTACGTGGGCCCTAGCCATGGAAGCAAAGGCATCCCGGAGGTCAGAAGGGCCCGTTGTGGTACTAGAGGATGTGGACTCTCTAGGAGGCATGGGCATCTTCATCAACATGTCTTTCACTGCCGCCAAGGGCGACTCTAGGCACCCGAAGGGTGGTAGGCAGAGTGGGGCCAGTCCTAGTTTCCCCGCCATCCTAGTTCCCACTGTCCTCGTCCTCAACACTCAAGTTTATTTTCTTCTTGCTCCGCTCCTATGAGCCTTTCACCCACAATGGGTCAAAAGGCACATCACACTGGACCACATAATCCCTCCTCTCCACCGGCACATTCACCTTCCTACACAACTCAGTAATCAAGAAGGGAAGGAAAAGGTCCTTCGTGTTGTTGAAGAAGGACTTTCACTCCTCCATAATCTACTCAAAGAAGGACTTTCACTCCTCCATAATCTACTCCCCTACGTTTACATCCACCAGATCCAGGACTCAAGCTACCACCAGGGCCTGCCTGAAGGTCAAGTTTGTCACATTTTTGGATGGACGAGCCCTCCGGGCGACCAGGTTCAACCATCGTCGAGCATCAGCAATGAAGTTCCAGATAGGCTATCATATAAAGAAGGATAGCCTTTTGTGGCTTATAGCCTGTTTGGCCAAGCTTATTTTTTCTCAAAAGTACTTATTTTTTCTCAAAAGTGCTTACTTTAAAAAATTAAGATGTTTGGCCAAATTTATGAAAGAAAATGAGTGTTTCTGGGAAGTAAAATAAACATTTTTTCATAAGCTGAAAAAATAATTTTTCTCTAAAAGCACTTTTTACAAAAACACTTTTGAAAAATTATACTTAAAAAACAGTTTTATAAGTTTGGCCAAACACTAATTGCTGTTCAAAAGTGCTTTTTCAATTTATTGGCCAAACACAAACTGCTTCTTACCAAAAGTACTTTTTTGAAAAGCACATTTGAAAAAATACTTTTTAAAATAAGTTGATTTTAGAAGTTTGGCCAACCAGACTATTAGTTATAGGATTGTTATTCTCGGTACATGAGTAATGCTTCATTTGTTTGCATTTAATGGAGGTTTGAGTCTGAATGGTTCACATTTCAAACCATTAAGTGCATTTATTTTTATTAAGATTTTAGCTCTTAATAGATCTTACTTATTCAAATTTGGAACCAAGTCTTAATATCATTAAGATGTATTCTTGTGTTGGATAATATTCACCACTACTTTATCCACAATAACCAGTCACCACCACTAACCACCTCTACCACCACCACCATTGTCAACCACCACCCACCTCCACCATCACAACCACCATTGACAACTAACATCGCTACCAACCACTACTATCAGCTGCTACCACACCTATTACCTCCATTATTCTAATTATATCCACCACCATCAACCACTACCGGCCAATATCCCTACTACCAATCAACTCATCTATCACAACTAGTTCCACCGCTAACTACCACTAACACATCATCAACATCCACACATTCTTTGGCCACCACCACCACGATTGTCACCGGTGTTGCCACCTCTACCACCACTACCTACAGTCTATCACTACTGACAACCATCTCAACCATTACAGCTAACAGCTTCTCCAACTACCACCAACACATCTTCAACCATCATGCATACATTTTTCAGCCACCATGATCAACTCCTATAACTACTAACATCAACCAACTTTACATCACAACCACTACCAATCACCACCATCATGACAGTCACTATAATAGCAACCATCTTTACCATCACAACTATCACCGCCAATATTACTAGTCACTAACACCGATCATTACCACCATTACAAACCATCTCCACTATCACTAACAAATATAAATGTTTCTTTTTTTAATCAAATAATAATTTTATTGTATTAAATTAAATATTTTTTTTAATATACAATCAATATCACCGCCAATATTACTAGTCACTAATACCAATCATTACCGCCATTACCACCATTACAAACCATCTCCACTATCACTAACAAATATAAATGTTTTTTTTTAAAATCAAATAATAATTTTATTGTATTAAATTAAATATTTTTTTAATATACAATCAATTTCTTATTTGAATTGTATTTTTAATATATTTACAAATAAATAAATTTTGCACATTCAAATATTGAAAAACAATGACCTAGAAAGTTTCCTGATCAATTTAAATTTTCATTAAATTTCATTGAAATGAAAATTTTAAATACGTACTTAAAATATAATTTTGAACTTACTCTCAAAGTAAGGGATCATATTTTGTTATCTTCTGGATAAAGATATATTCACTATAATAGAAAAGAAATAATTAAAAATCAAAGTTGAAGAGGGACGAAAGTGTGGAATCCTAATTAGTTAAGGCTTCTAAAAAAATATTTTCCCTATAAATTTCAAGTTGCCCTCGCCTCTATAACTTGCCCCCTTTTTATGTGCAAGTTTTTCAATAGGTACCACGAAAAGATTAGGTGCCAAACAGTCCTCAGGCAACGCTCAAAATGTGTTTAGCTTTTTGCCTCATTTAATGTGTGCCTTAGTATCGTCATAACAAGGCGCTAAGGCATACTTTTCCTTGTAATGAGCCTCTTCTGTGTTGGGTTCAAAATCGTGAAGGCGTCATGCTGAAGCTTAAGTTGCAAACCAAAACAGTGATAATTCAGATAAAATATACTAAAATATAATATTATTGATATGATTTGGTCAAGCGGCCTAATAAAAACTAATATTGAAAAAAATATAAAACTTATTTGGAGAAATCTCCCCTTAAACAAGACTTTTCAAGAACTATATTATGAATGTTATTGTGTTATGATATGAGAAGAGAGATCTTGAATTTATAGAGTTCCAAATTTTTTCTTCAAAAAAGGAATAACCCAAATATGGAAGAGGTTTATAGTTTTCTTTCAGGAAAAATTAAAAGTAATTATGGTAATACTTTTTACTTTCCTTCAATAGAAAATTAAAACTCAAATTTGGTAAGAAAATCAGGACAAAAACCATAAAATTTTGCACTAAATTATTGATATTTCACTTTATCAACTTTTTTTAATCATATATTTATCATTCATGCTTATAATTATTAGTGTTAGAACTAAACATATATATTTGTATTTGGTTTCTCCCTTAACGCCTCTTTCACACTTTATTTGCTTAAAGCCTCAAGTACTTTTTTTTGCGCCTTTTGCTTTTACTAATACTGGTGCCAATATGAAATCTTGTGCCAAGTTCGAGGGGCCACATATGTATTTGGCCGTTAAATTTCAAGTTACCTATACTTTCTTTCTTTCAATGTGTTGTGCTTGTCCTGTGTAGTGTTTGATTTCCATAACTCTATTGACTGAAGAAGAATGTGTGATGGACAACATCGAACCTCTCGTGTTCGCCATCAACAGGTAATTCTGCTGCTTTTTTTGCTTTTTCTTGGACACAATTTTATTGAAAACAACCTCCAGCGGAAATGCAGGGTAATGGTTGCATACAATAGATCCTTGTGGTCCCACCCTTCCCGTTTAGTGCACAGGGCTGCCTTTTTAATTTTATTGACAATATTATGTGTGTAGAATTGCACGATTGACAAGTTGATGGATGAGTTGCTTGTGTCCATTCTTTCATATTTATCCCTAAAGGAGGCAGCGAAAACCTCTATTGTCTCTCGTAGATGGAGATATTTATGGCAATATACCTCTGGACCTCTTGAGTTTTATGATGATAGGGACAAACGCCCGAAGGCTGCACTCAAGTTTATCAAGTTTTGAAATTGCACCAGGGTCCGACTTTAGATCAATTCCGAGTTGGTTTTAGCTTTCATACTCATTGTTGGATGGAACACTTACTATTTTCCTGACATTGAGAAGTTGTTGTTCATTGACAAGCTCAAGTTTTCCAGAGTTTGCTCTAATCTAAAATCACTTACTTTGTACAATGTCAACGTCAAAGACTAGATCCTTCAATTTTTCCTGTCCAATTGTCCATGCCTCGAGCAAGTTCGTGTATCGGGTTCTCAATGTTTACAGAATTTGAAAGTTACTGATCCGCTTCCAAGTTTGAAGTCCATGGAAATATTAGATTGTTACAAGATCAAGTGTCTAGAGTTTGATGCTCCAAATCTAGCGTCATTTACGTACACAGGACCTGATATAAATGTGCCTTTACAGAATTATCCCCATTTATATGAGCTAGCAATGGGAGGTCAGTATGGTTATTCTTTTATTTTTAATGCTGACAAGCACGTAAGCTATGCCGCTAACCTGAGGAAGATTAAACTGAGGGTGAGCAGTGTCGTTTTGAGACAAAGTTTGCGCATAATGCATTACCCCGATAATTTCCATAGACTGAACAATCTAAGGGAGTTGGAATTGGACATTCTGGTAGAAGCTCGTCAAAGCCTACTCTTCTACAGTTTTTTTATCAAGGCATCTCCTTTGTTGTCTAGATTCACAGCGCGGGTAAGTATCTCATCCTTACTCCCTCTTTGTATCATTTATGTTCTACATGTCCTGCTTTCCATACCTACTTCTAGCTAGTTAGACTAAAAAAAATGCTTAGAAATTAAAAAGTGCTTATGAGCTTGTATGACTACACGTTATTGCACTACTCATATTCATTTTTTTTTTTTAATCTTTTTCTGTTGAGGCAGATAAGATACAGCTTTACGTTACCTAAGGAGGTAATGTAACCTGTAACTTCCATTTTCAAGTAGTCTTTAAGTTTTGATATTGGGGATTATAAGCAGTGCATTTGGTCCTGATTGAAGGTCTTTTTTTTTTTTTTTTGGTTGTTGTTGTAGCAGTTGATTCATATAGTGCGTGGGTCCGAACGTGATATGCTGTTGGCTACTGATAGTCTTGTTCACAAACGTCTAAAGGTGGTGAAGTTGATTGGTTTTACAGGGTGTAAAAGTGATTATAAGTTCGCATTGCATTTGCTAGAAATTGGACGATGCTCTCTTAAGAAGATCATCCTACAGCCTACAAATGACATTCACCCCTTCCAGTTTTAACAAAGTGACAGTAATCGAAAAGCGGAGCAAGCAACTTGAAGCAAAGTTGCCATCAGGGGCTAAACTGGTGATGCTATAGTTTCAAATCCAACTCGACTCGCGTCTTTTTTACATTATTGTTGTAATGTTTAGTGTTAGTAGAAAGGAGATATGGTTGGCATCTCCCCCGAAAGGGGCGGGAACAGCCTTCGAGCTTTACCTGTTATCAGTATGTTAATAGTAAAATGGAAATAGAGGAACATATATCTATTATTTATCAATGGACGCTCCTCATCTGTTTGATTGAAGAAAGGAAAAAGTGAGGAACAATTGTACTATGAGATGTATTAATATTCATTTTTCTCTTTGTTTATCAATATTCTCAGTTCTTTATGTTTGTTTTTTTTTTTAAAAAAATTTGATTCAACCTTTGTATTAGTTTTGAACACAAGTAAGCCAACATAACTTCATAATCCTGCATTGGTTAGCTTCTCCTTCTCGGAGCCTTGGCGTAACTGGTAAAGTTATTGCCACCTACAGGAGGTCACAGGTTCGAGTCGTGAAAACAAAACTCTGCAGAAATGCTGTGTACAATAGATGCTTGTGGTTTAGCCTTTCTCTGAACCCCGCACATAGCGAGGGCTGAGTGCACCGGGCTACCTTTTTATGTTAGCTTCTTCTTCTCTGGGAAAACGAGGACAAATCCTTTAAAATTTGATTCATTAACATTTTACACTCACAGCTCTTAACTTTTCATCATACCTTGTAATTACTCAGAGCAAGATTGAATAGAAAAATACTGATCTAATCCACGTGAGATCGATATTATGTATATTATCTTTGACAATTGTGAAACAGTTAAGGTCAATTTGCCCTTGCCATTATAAAAATATGGGCTAGATTTGTCCTTATTGGGTATCGACAAAAGCTTAATCTCTAATGCCATTGTTTAGCACGAGGTGATGCTACATCTACATGTTAACTTCTTTTACGAAGAAAAAGAATCAAATTTCCCTTTGAATTATGCATTTTTATTCCTAAATATTAAAGAAAAAGACATTGTTTCGATAGCACACCATCGTCTTTTTCAATGCTCATAATCTCCAACGACTAGATCTCTATTCTCTACCAAAGTTCATTTAATAATATTCAAATAATGATTTTTTGCACCACCAAACTGAATAATCACCTTTATCAATGCAATTCCACCAATCCTTATGAGATCACCAATAATCATGCCAAATCTCAACATTATATTGAGCTCCTAATGTTAAAAGAAATTGTCAAACAACGTGACAATGAAAGAGATTAGGGGGAAAAGGGATTAGATATACCAAAATTGGAGCCTAGAATTGAGTGATACATATTTCCTTGAGTTGTTATATTTTAAAAACTATTGTTATATCGAGTAATTATTTGAAAGTGTCTTAAAAAATAGTAATTAGTGGTCCTAGTTCTTTAAATGGTGTAAAATGGATAACTATGGGGCACAAAATTTATTATATAAAAATGTACTCCCTCCGTTTCAAAATAGTTGACCCTTGTAGACTTGACATTCCCCATAAAAAAATATTTATTAGGAGTTTATTTTATCAAATTAGCCTTATTAATTATGCTTTGAAAATATAAATTTGAGTATATATACTTTGTTTAGTCATTTAATGATAAGGGTGGTATTAAAAGAACATAATAAAATCTTCTTAATTTCATAAAAGGGACAACTAAATTGAAACAAATATTTTTAGAAAGAAGGTCAACTATTTTGAAATGGAGAGAGTATATAATGAATAATCTGTATATATATTGTATAAAAATGTATATAATGAATACTGTGTATATATATTGAATAAAACCTGTATACATGAAGTTTCCCAAAAATAATTACAACTGTTGTTGTTACTGCCTTTTTTTTTTTTTATCGTTGTTTGACCCGAGGGTCTACCGGAAACAACGTCAAGATAGGCGTAAAATCTACTTATACTCTATCATCCGTAAATTTCACATGTCAGACTACACTATTCTTTTTTGTTGGTGCTGTACACATATTATTTTGATGTGGTGATTATACAGGCAAAAAATTCTTAATACAACGACAATCCCATAAACTTGCCTTGGTAGTAAATTTATTTAAACACTTGAATTATGGTTTGTTTTAGATGAGTATTTGAACACATGAGTAAGCGTCTATATTAGACATTATCGATTCTAATTTTAAATTTTCTTTGCATGTGTCTTTAAGCGTCTATTAGGTAGTTAAGTTAACCACATAAAACAACTCTTTTAATGATGCATATCAGTCTTAATTGGAACAAACATGAGGTTTTACTACTCATTGAGGCTAACACATATAATTAAATGAGATAACATATATTCGTATGGTACGTGGGATAAATATAATAATTTCGAGATAAAATTTGGGATTAACTTTATCCCATATTTGGCATAAAGGTATTAGCTAATTTCAGGACTATTTTATCCCACCATTTGTACTAAAATAGTGAATTATCGTTCCATGTGAAAGGTGTGATAAAATAGTCCCATGAGATATTCCAACCCCTGAGATTTTCTCATCTTGTGTACAAAATAAAGTGAGATATCCTAGCATTAAGTCTGAAGAAGTAAATACACGAACAAGCCAAAAAGATTCAACATCTACTATATACTCATAAGAAAAAAAATCCTTGATCCCACTTGACTCCATCCCCATTTATCACGTGTTCAGATGCTCACTCGGGACAAAGAAAAGAAGTGAGAAGCGCGTGGGGAAGCAAAACCATGCAGAGGTCTCAGCCGTTTCCCTTTTTGTTTGTTTTATAGAGTAATAGCCAGCTAGCGGGTCCCTTATTAATCTCATTCGCTTTCATATTCTGTAAATCACCCTCCCATAATCTGCCATCCATGCCTACAAGGCTACAACAACAACATATACTATTATTATTATTAAGTATTATTTTTCTTTTCTTATTATTATTCCTCTTTTTCCTATCCTACTTTTTAATGCTTACCCTTCACTCTTCAACCCCTCCACCCCACCACAACCCCACCACAACTTGCTTCCTCCTTGGCCCCTTCACTCATATACACACAAAAAGTAGTAAACAATGTTGATGTTCTTGTTTTGAGAGTTTCTTGATCTCATAAAGGTGCTGTCTTTTTATCAGCATTGTTGTTTGTTTGGTCACTTTATGAATTTTTACTAAGTGGGGTTTCTCTTTTTGATTGTAGGTATGAGAAATCAATAGGGTACTAGAATTTTCCTGCTATGGAGTCTACATTATCAGGTACTTTGGGTTTTTTATTTTTTAAATTTTTTTTTGACTAATTAATTTTTACGAGTTAGAGGTGAGGTGTGTGTACATTCTACCCTCCCAGACCCCACTTGTGAGATTACATTGGGATGTTGTTGTTGTTGTATTTACTTTGTAGAGCTGATGAGTGATATTTTATTGTTGGTGGATTTTGTCTGTTTCTTCTGACAAAAAGTGTTTTTTTTTTTTTTTTTAAAAAAAGTTGGACTTGGTATACTCTTGTTTAGTTATGTTTATATATGATTTAGTTCCATAAAGTTTTGTGCTTGACAATGTAAGTTGAGTTTAGTCTACATTGGATCAGTTTGATATCTCTGCTTGTTTCTTCAGAGACAAATTTCCACTACATGTTTTATAACGAGCTAGGGTAGAGGTAGACGGTTAGTAGGTAGTGGAGTGTTAGTAATGCTTTTTGATGGATTTAGGCTTGGTGGTGTGTGTCGTCTTGTAGTGTCTTGCTTTTGATTTCTATCATCATTGGTTGTTTATGGTGTTTCGGTTACTGCACCATTTTGTTGTTGTTATTGTTTCCGTTGTAGTTGTTATGTTTTCTTCACTGTCGTTTTTCTTTTTCATATCTACTTTGATTTGTTGTACTCAAGCCGAGGGTCCTCCGTAAACAACCTCTCCACGAGGTAGTGGTAAAGTCTGTGTACACTCTACCCTCCCCAAACCTCATTTGTGGGATTTTCACTGGGTATGTTGTTGTTGTAGGAAAAATCCTCGCTGTGTTTTAAGTAGCAACAACAATCCCACAAGTGGGGGCTGGGAAGGGTAGAGTGTGTGCAAACCTTATCCCTACACCTTGGGAGGTAGAGATCCGAGTCTCTGAGTTTTAAGTAAAAAAAAAAAAAAAGAACTGACTTTTATGCTTAAAATGCAGACATTTTTCTTATTTGTAATGCAAGAGAAGCTTGAGCATATTTAGGCTGACTATAGAGTATGCAAGTGACATAATAAGGCTGTGGCAGTTCCGTTATGATGTAGAATTGGCAGCAACCCCAAATAGAAGGATGCAATATTATGTCGATAAACCAAAGATTTTTTAGTTCAATTAGCAGGTTATACAAGAAACAACAACAACATACCCAGTGTATTCCCACAAAATGGGGTCTGAGGAGGATAGAGTGTATGCAGAGCATACCACTACCTCAGATGAAATAGAGAAGCTGTTTTCGATAGACCCCCGACTCAGGACAAAAAAATTATTAAAATTACGAAATGAAAACGAAAACATCAAATGAAAACATCAATAGAGAAAAAACAAGATGGAATAACACATCAATAGACGTAATGAAAACAAAAACAAGATGGAATATCACATCAATAGAGAAAAACAGAAACAAGACACCCATCGAGTAATACTATAAGCTCACCCACCGAGTAATACTATAAACTTACTATCCAAAAGAGAAACTACAAGACACGAGTATAGCACTACGACTACTGACACGACTGAAACAAAAACAACCCTATCCACTAACAAGGACTCCCTCCAACCTATTAAACCTCTATCCTAATCTGCGACCTCCACACCTTTCTATCTAGGGTTATGTCCTCAATATACAAGAAACGGAATTAGAAAAAAGAATGAATCAAGCACAGAAAGTAAACTGAGGTACATTAACAACATTTCATCCTTGGTGAAAGGAAGGATTTGGTAGAGAACCTAATTATCTTGATTGCCTATGAGCGATAGAGATGATGAAGTAGGCAAATTTCTTTTGAATGGTGATAGCTACGGTGCATTAGCTATTGGACTTGTGGACATAAGATATCACATAGCTAACTTTTGTCTAAGGAGCTTTCCCTCTTTCCAATAAGAGTTTGCTAGCACATAGGTATCACAACTTCTTTTATTTTTTTTTATAACCGTGGTGTTCGAGCCTGCTTGCGCATACTTCGACTAATTCCACGGGATATCTACCACCTCCTACCAGCAACAGGTATCAGGTAATTCTGTCCACCAAGGCTAGAACAGATGGAAAAAATCACCTAGTGTTTGTCTTTGTTGGGAATTGAACCTATGACCTCATGGTACTCAACTCCACTTCATTGAACTACTAGGCCACACCATTGGGTGCCATAGGTATCACAACTTCTGAGTGATCTTGAATTCAAGAGTTTGACCTACACTGACTCACTCCAATTAAATAGTTTGGCGTTTAGGTGCAATTGATAGATACGTGCACTAGCTAACTCATGGATACACATCTTCATAAGTTCTTGTGATTAACGTTGTGCAGGAAGAATTTTCACCGTGACAGCTGTTAATTTGACCTGATAAATCTCGAGTAGCCTTGACTACCAAATTCTTTATAGTAGTGACCCCTTTTGTATTCTAGATCTGTATAGGTTTGCTTTCACTGTTTTGTTTCACTATATTGGGATAACTCAGTGTGCTAAAACACATGGTAGTTTTAGTACCAAATCAAGAGGGTAGATACAGGTATTTGAAGTTGAAATGTGATTTAATTGATACCGGAGGTCCTTTTTCAGGTCTTGTTCTCGATCCCTGTAAATTTATCCAATTGAGTATGGAAGAGAAAAGGCAATTGGTACATGAAATTTCTCAATGCTCTGAAGATGCGCCAAAGATCTTGAGTTCGTTGACCAGAAAAGAACTTCTAGAGATTATATGTGCTGAGATGGGGGAAGAGAGAAAATACTCGGGCTACACAAAATTCAAAATGATAGATCACCTTCTAAAGCTGGTTTCTTGTAAGTCCAACACAATTACTTGTTCTGCCTTCAAAAGGCAGCGGAAGCAAGAATATCAATGTCAACCTTCCATTCAGAATGATGAAGCTAATTGGGAGACGGAAAGCAAAACCCAGGTTCTACTCTGTCCTAATCTGGTATGTAGAGCTACTCTTGAAAGAGATGACGTTTTCTGCAAAAGATGTTCTTGCTGCATTTGTCATCAGTACGATGATAATAAAGACCCTAGCTTGTGGTTAACCTGTGATTCTGATTCTCAAGATGAAACTAAGCCATGTGGATTGTCGTGCCATCTAAAATGTGCACTTGAGCATGAACAATCAGGCATATTGAAGAATTGCATCAATCCTAAATTGGATGGAGATTTCTATTGTGTTTCTTGTGGAAAAGTTAACGGGCTGATGAGGTATTTAACTCTTTCTTTAACCTATAACATATATGTGTTTAGCAGAAAGGTAGATCCAAGAAGATGGATTATACGTGTTAATTTGTTTTTCTTTACCAATGTTTTGCTCCAACAGTGGTTTTCTTGCAAGTATATCTCTCATCTTCATGCGGTTTTCTTTTTGGAAATATGTGCCCAAGTCTTATTTAGGAAGTAATGGACCTTATACAACATCCTTGTTAACACAGAGAAGATATATTAAAAAAACTATGGAGTGGCCTGTTTTCTGCTTATCACTATGATTTTTGCCCAAGATGGTTATACAAGTATTCTACACCCCACAAAAATGTCTGATAGGGAATGTTTCATCAGCAGAGAAAGCGTCATTTTTATTATTTTTCTTGCTTTCAGTGAGTATCTTTTTAGTAATCCAGACAAATTTAATGGTAATTTGGTTTATTTTAACTCAATAGTAATTATCACACACAAAAAAAACTAACCTCATCTGAGTTGCTTTAGAACCTTGAGAAAACAATTGATGACAGCAAAGGAGGCGAGAAGAGTTGATGTCCTGTGTTTAAGGATCTCTCTAAGCCATAAAATCCTGGAGAAAACTGAGAAATACAAAGGACTGCTGAAAGTTGTTGAATTGGCTGCTGAGATGCTGAAGAACGAAGTAGGGCGTCTTGCACAGGCATCAGAGAAAATGGATCGCAGGATAGTGAACAGGCTTTCTTGCGGTACTACAGTTCAGAAGTTGTGTGACTCTGCAGTGGAAGCTTTTGATTCCATGTTTCCGAACCAATACTCTAATCATATGAAAAAGGAAGAGACTCCAATGTGTGAGTATTCTTAGTCAATTTATTATTGAATATCTGCATGCTAATAGCTCTACTAGTGTTTCCTTCTGGAAAACACAGACCTGGAAGGAAACAGGTTATGATAGTGTAATGTTTGACAAGCAAGTCTCGTACTTATCCCTGCAATAGTTTCTTCTTTGTTCAAGTTTAAACTTCGACTATCATTTCACCGGATATATTAGTGGAGTTATATCAAATAATGCCAAAGCTTTTGCAAGAAGTTCCAGCCTCACAATTTTTATGTTCACTAGAATCTGGAGGCTAGCGTAACTGATATAGAATCTTTGTCTTCACCTTTTTTTCTGCGTGTTATTCGAATGCATTGGACTGAGGTCTTTGCACTACTAATTTCATCTTTTGCTTTTATGAACACTCTTGACAGCTTGCTGGATACATTTTGAGGAGCAATCTCCATCTAAAGTAACCATTGTCTTCAATTATGATGATCGTATGCTGAGAGAACTTATGGGCTTCAAATTGTGGTACCGAAAGTCCACAGAAAACAAATACCCAGACGAGGCAACTTTTATTGCTCTAAGCCCTGTGAAGAGATTTAAGCTGGATGGTCTTGATCCTTCGACACAGTACTTCTGCAGGGTTTCTTTCTTCAGCAAGGAAGCGACTTTGGGGGTTCAAGAAGTGAAATGGGATACACCTGCTGTACAGACAAGCTACAAGTCAGGTTTAGATGAAGTACATAGGGAGAAAGAATATGCTACTACAGATAGTACACTGATGCATCCCGAGTCAATGAGTTCTACTGACAACAAACTAACAACTTATATTGAAAGCAAAGCTAATGCATTTCCTATATCCCCTGCTTCCAAGATGCACATTCCTTTAGCTAGTCCACTTGCAAGTGCACCTGCCACACCTTGCCAAACTGATGGGTCAAAGGAGGTGCGATTGAGTGGCGTAGGACAAGTGAAGGAATGTGATTACGAGTACTCTGTACGGATCATCAAAAAGTTGGAGCAAGAAGGCCTCATAGAAACAGATTTCAGAGTGAAGTTCTTGACTTGGTTTAGCTTGAAAGCCACACCACAAGAGAGAAAGGTAGTTAGAGTCTTCATTGACACCTTCATCAACGACCATTCAAGTTTGGCGGGGCAACTCACGGATACATTCATGGATGAGATATTCCCGGAGCAGAAAGTCGACCTACATGCTCTCTGCAGTAGATTCTGGCATTAAAAAAACATCTTTCTGAAATTAGCTAGGGAATACAATTTACATAGTTGATCCTACTAACCAATCTTTGATAACTTATGCTCTGAAAATTATTCTTGTGAATCGTATTCGCAGATGTTATCTCTAGAGATAAAAGAGAGTTGAATCTGTTTTGTGCATGAAACTCAATCTTGAAGTAAACCTGTTATCTGAACAGGCTTTGGTGTTGATGAAGGATAACAATTCCAGTAAGATGGGAAACCTTCATGATGCAATGTTTGTGGATACAAGTAACCAGTGGAGAAATGTTGTCATTTTATCAGTAGAAAAAGAAATAGAACCCGGGGAGAAATATTTAGCTAAAACATGAGTTTTGATCCAAATTGACATGATAAAGGAGATGGAAAAAAAAAAATCTTCCTTTGCATTGCAAAAGTAACTTTTCATGAATCTGTTTTCTACGTTACAAAAAATAATCATCTCGTGATGTTTTCCCTTGAGCCGAGAGACTATTGAAAACAACTTCTCTACCTCTAAGGTAGGGGTAAAGTTTGCGTAAACTCTACCCCCCTCAGACCCTACTTGATAAAATTATATTGAATATGCTGTTGGTTACCGAAAAGTTCCCACAAGCCATTTTCCTTACAACTATCTCTCACTTTGAACTTTATTACTCACTCAAACTAGTATTTAGACATTATTATTAATCTCTTGTACTAGAATATCCATCAAAGCACTATCAGATTTACTAGTATTGTTATTACTCATTAATACATACTATTTCAAGAGACATTTCACTCACTAACCAAACACGACAACATTTTTTTTCAGAAAAATATTCTCCATAAAAAGCATTGAAACTCTCAATGCATAAAATCTGTTTCACTCTTCAAGGATATCAAGAACTATTCAATATTTTCATGGATTGGAACTCTTATTAGGCGGCGGTGATAACATAAAATGAGCAGGAAACTATACAGATTCGGTATTAGACTACAGCTCAACTTACTATTTGCAGATATTACAGGAGTACAAGACATAAAAATAACTAAAAACTTCACGCATCAAAAGTTTATGCGCTAGATTCAATATTCACAGCGTCTCCGCCAGCAGCTTCATTGAATGCAGCAGCCAGGTATGCAGCGAGGCTTTGCTGGGGAGTGGATTTCATTGGAGTTTCTCCAAGTTTAGCCTTTTTTGTGCTCATGGAGTTTGAATGCCAGGATTTCAGAGAGTCATGTGTATCGATACGTGGCTTCCAAATAACTGGCTTCAATGCTTTCCATGGATCTTCCACCATTGACTTGTGATAGTAAAGTTTGAATCGACCCCCACCTCTTTTTGAACCTCGGTAAGCCTTGCCTCTGGATCCTGAACCTTGGTAGGGACTACCTTGTCCATATTGGCTACCAGCTCCACCAACTTGAGGAGAATCATGCCTGGAAATGTCACCAATATGCGGTGAATTAGGCAGAGAGTAGTCATTAGGTGTGCCAAGAGAGCTATCCAAGGGGTTAGAGGAGTTCGCTGGTGGTGTGCAAAAGGGACTGGTTTTCCTACGGATTCCAAGAGGAATGGCATTAACTCCTCGTGGCCGATACGTTCTCTGAGCCGAGTTATAGCTGCCTTGAGCATGATAAGCTGGGGAACCGGCGTTCAGAGGCCCTGGAAAAGAAAATGAGTAAACAAGGGTCTAGATTTATACTGCGTAAATGCAAAGAATATAGCAAAAGTGATTATTCCTCATCATGGTAATTGTTGAACTAAAAGCTAGTACAACAAAAGACTGCCATCAGTATAACAACATTCCAAACCAGATCTGCTATGTAACCTTCTGTCTAAGAGGACGCCTCAAAATCATCAGTTTTCAGATTCATATCCCTCACTTTTCATGCTAATTGGATGCTAGTCATTTGCAAAAGTTATGCGGGCAGAATAATTTATTCTCCAAGATACATCAGGAATCATTTCGGACAAGCCGACCTCTCTCCGGGAGAGAGGCTAAAGGAACCCACTCCAAATTCTAGAAAAGTGAATACATTTCATACTAACGTGCCACAGTTTGTTTTTGCATAAGCTTCTCCACTAAATTCATCTATCCTGTCAAGGACTCACAATTTAACTGATAGGGCAAACTTAAAATGAGCAGCATCGCTGATGTTGATCTCATCTGAATTAATTTTCTTTTCTTTTAACTATTCCCCCCTCAATTTATTCAAACAGAGCCAAAAATCCTACATCAACGAGTGCAGAGCTATGATAACATGGTCAGTAGCAATCAGCTTCTGTTTAGCCACATACTATCCTGATCAATAATCACAAACTAACTATATACATTGAACCCCCCCTCCCTTTGTTGACAAGAATAAGTTGCTAAGCGAGTTGACCTTTTCTTTTCACCTATTTATGTTTTTTGAGTAAATGATTAAGTTGCTAAGTGACTAACTTTCTTTCACATTTTTCTGAAGTTATAAATGAAGTCTTGTTATTTTAGGGGGTGGGGTCGGGAAGTTGTTGAAGCAAAGGTCTCAAACCTTCCTATCCTCTAATTATAGGCCTCAATTACATCAATCCTGAACTATGTCCATCCAAATATTCTTTCCCTTACGCTTTTCAGTCAAGCACAGCCTCCTGAGCATTAGGTTCAAACTTCATCATACCACTTCATCCCTTTCCCTAGTCAACGTTATCTCTACATTCATAGCTTGAAAAAGTAAAAGAGGGTCCTTTATCAAGAAGAGACAAAGTAAAAGAAAGTTTTTAAGACTGTTCTTAGACTTTCTTTCTTCTGGAGTAGGATCTTGTACCTTATTTATGCAACCTAGAGTTACCATTATCCCATATATCCCTGACAAATCGTGAAATATAATACAAATTTAAAATGCTAAGCTTCTGGATGTTAGGGAACAATACCCAGATAGTGTTTGCAAGTACATCTATTTGAAAAAATGACTATCAAATTGTAAAGGAGAATCTGGAATCCTAAATTCAGTTTTTTTTTTTTAGAAACTATTTGGAATCCTAAATTCAGGTATTTATATTGTAACATTCACTTTTATGAATTAGTAGCAAAGTTTGTAACTAAACCCAACACAACTAAAGAAGAAAGTGATTCCAATGACCTTTCTTAATGATTCACTCTTCTGAAGTCTTAAAATTCTCTTTAACTAGAAAAAAATACTTCAGTGAGGTTAAGATAGTATTACTCATCCAACTTTATCGGCAACATTCTGTTCCTTGCAAATGTGAGATAAACTTCACTGAAGATTTGACCTACTTACTATTTAGCTCATCCCAGAAGACTAACCTTTTTCTTTAAATGGGAAAAAACTTTTTGGCGATAAGTAAAGGAACTAAATAGTTAAAGGCTAGAAGCTCCCGAAAGCTATATTGACATAAGACTCTCGCTTTATATTGTTTTGAATTTGATGTAACGTCTTTATACCCATCACATATTTAAACTATTAGTTTAACATATCTCCAGGAACTCCAGTGTAACAATTCATACAAACTTTCTTCTTTTATCCTTGGAGGTCAGCCTTGGTTTGTATTTGGGATAGAGGGAGTACTAGGTACTAGATAGAACAATAAGTAGTGAGTCAAATAGATAGATTAATAAGCCGTAATCGGGTTTGTCTATTACTTTGCAGCATAGAATCTAAATTGGCACCTCAGCTATCATCAGACAGTTTTTTTTTTTATCAAGAGACTCAACAACTTGCCTAACATACTGCAGCAGATTATATAATTTTATCCCCTTATTACCACATGGTACTAGCCTACTAGGAATAGAAAATACTATCAGTTTTGATGCCTGCTGCTTTCTCTAAAAGGTTTTTTCATAGTCAACACATACGTTTGTCTATTCTTAGGCAAATCCTAGTCCTTTTATTCAAAAAATGATACTCAACCTTCTGACACATCACTATCACTCTCTTTAGTTCCAACTGAACAAAGAACAGCAAAAATCAGATGAAGACTTGACCTTGCCAAATTGAACCTTATTGAGTCTTTGGGATCTTGAAATTTGAAAAGGCATTAGAGTTGTACCTGGTAAAAACTTAACTCGAAGGTGTGGATTCTCTCCATGGCTTTAGAATAACAAACAACAACTATGCATCAACTCCAAACTAGTTGGAGCTGGCATATGAATCCTCAACATCCATTCTGCTCAATCCTCGCCGTTTCATTCCAATACTTTCTCTCAATGGCTCTCAATAACAACATAACAACAACAACAACAACAACATACCCAGTGTATTCCCACAAAGTGGGGTCTGGGGGGGGGTAAAGTGTACGCAGTCCATACCACTACCGCATACGAAGTAGCAAGGCTGTTTCCGTCAGACCCCCGGCTCAGAATAGATAGCAGTATAGATAGCAGTATAACAAGCAAGAAACATAAACACAAACAACAAACACGAGGTAACACACCGCAAGGAAAAGAAACAAAACGCCCATGAAGTAATGCTAGGAACTACTATTCCAAAATCGAGCACATCGCACAAAAACAACACAAACAAGAAACTACCAGGCATAGGCATAGCACTATGCCTACAGTTACATCGACAAACAAGACACTCCTCCCTATTAGTAAGGACACACTCCTGCTTACTACCCCTCTACCCTAATTCGCGTCCTCCACACCTTCCTATCAAGGGTCATGTCTTCTCTAAGCTGCAGCTGCCCCATGTCATGCCTAATCACTTCCCTCCAGTATTTCTTCGGCCTACCTTTACCCCGTCTGCAATCATCCATAGCGAGCCTCTCGCACCTTCGTACTGGGGCATTCGTGCCCCGTCGCATCACATGCCCAAACCATCTCAACCTCACTTCCCGCAACTTATCTTCTACCGAAGCTACTCCCACCTTCTCTCGAATAGCATCATTTCTCACCCTATCCCTCCTAGTAAGTCCGCACATCCATCTCAACATTCTCATTTCCGCCACCTTCAACTTCTGTATGTGCGAGTTCTTAACTGGCCAACACTCGGCTCCATACAACATAGCCGGTCGGACCACCGCTCTGTAAAACTTACCTTAATAACAACATAACAACAACAACTTAAATCTATTTTAAGTTCAGCAAGACAAATAGCACCTTGCACTCTCAAAAGAAACATATGAATCCACAATGTAATTTCAATAATACATATAACAACAAGCATCTATGAATTACTTTTGCAAAAGTATAGTCATATAAACGAAAAAAAACAACAAAAACTTCAAGAAAGAACATGTAATTACTTTGAGGCGTGTTACAGGGTTGTGAAACCTGAGGGCTGAGGTTGTTCTTTTTGTTGTTGGCAGAGAAAGCTGCCATGGGGTCAGTGTAGTAGTCAAATCTAGGCCTTGGCTCATCCTTCCCAGAGGAAGCTGAAGGAGTTTCAATCAATGGATTGGTAAGGCCATGATCAAGTGGTCCCCCTGTAGAATTTTGTTCTTCATTGTTACTTCCAGCCTCTGCAGCTTCCTCTCGAATTGCTTTCAACCTCTCCTTTCTCTTTTCTGATTCCTCCATTCTTTATGTCTGAGTTTAAACCAAGAATCCAATCCAAACTATCAACAACAACAACAACAACAACGTATAGTCCACAAAGTGGGGTTTGGGGAGGGTAGAGTGTACGCAAACCTTACCCCTACCTCACCTCAGAGGTAGAGAGTTGTTTCCGATAGACCCTCGGCTCATAGAACCAATCCAAAGTATACCTTAACAAAAAAAACACAAAGTGTTCCAAAAATGATCAAACTTTCCAAATAGGGATAGCGGGTGTGTGAATATGCACATCTAATATGTATACACAGATAAAAAGATTCAATATGAACTATTCCATAACCAAATATACAAAAAATTCCAATTTTTAGCCAAACAGGGCTAGTGAGTGTGTGAATATGCACATCTATATGTATACACAGATAAAAAGATTCAATATGAACTATTCCTTAACCAAAAATACAAAAATTTCCCCTAAAAAAATCCAACTTTTAGCCAAATAGGACTAGTGAGTGTATCAATATGCACATCTATATGTTCACCCATGTAAAAAAGATCCAATCCAAACTATCATTAAGAAAAATATACAAAATTTTCAAACAAAAATCCAACTTTTAGCCAAATAGGCCTAGTGGGTATGTCAATATGCACATCTATATGATCACCCATATGAAAAAGATTCAATTTTTAACCAAATAAGGCAAGTGTGTGTGCCAATATGCACATCAATATGATCACCCAGATGAAAAAGATTCAATTTTTAACCAAATAAGGCAAGTGTGTGTGCCAATATGCACATCAATATGATCACCCAGATGAAAAAGATTCAATTTTTAACCAAATAAGGCAAGTGGAAGTGTGTATATACACATCAATATGAACAACCAGATGAAAAAGATTCAGTTTTTTTAACCAAATAAGACAAATGGGTGTGTGAATATGCACATCAATATGACCACCCAGATGAAAAAGATTCAATTTTTTAACCAAATAAGACAAATGAGTGTGTATATATACATACCAGAAGTGTATATTATGAGTTTTGGGGTTTAGGGTTGGAGGGTATGCTTGTATCCTAGCTGGAATTTTGAAGGTCCAAGTGGTAAAAGAGGAATAGAACAAGTTCCAAATTCCAAGAATCCAAAAGGGATTTATATTTGTTCTCACTCAATTTCCACTTTTACCCTTTAACATAAAGAAAATAACTTTTCTGTCACCTTGTTTCTTCCACTTGGCTCAAAAGCTTGATGGGTATTTCTGGAATTTCCTCAAGAGTATAAATGCCATATTCAGTTCTTCACTATAAAAATTTCAGTTTCTTCTCTGTCTCTTACTTATTTGGTTTTTGGGCGACAACACCAAAATGGCTAACAAAGGTATGGTTTTCCCCCCTCTATTTTCCCTTATTCTTGTTCCATATCTCTTGAATTTTCTTGTAATTTTTTACTTTGATGACTTGGATTTAATTGAATTCAGTTCTTGATATGCAATTTTAGATGGAAAAGCCTTAGGTTCTAGTTTGCAATTTTTTTTTCTGTGTGTTTTTTATGTGCTTGGAGAGTTTTGTATACCAATGAAATTGTAGTTTCTGATGAAAATTTCGTTAAGAAAGAGCAAGGAGGAAAAAAGATGAAATCTTTGTGATGAAGCTTTTTTTTTTTTTTTTGAGTTTTTAAGTTTGTTGGAGAATTTTGTATGCCAAAAAATTGTTGTTTTTGATGTTTTTTTTTTTGGGGGGGTGGGGGGTTCCCACCCGATGTCCGGTGCCCGCATTTAAGAAAGAACGAGGAGGAAAAAAAGATGAAATCTTTGTTATGAATCTGTTTTTTTTTTTTTTTTTTGGAGTTTTTATGTGCTTGGAGAATTTTGTATACCAAAGAAGTTGTAGTTTCTGATGAAAATTTTGTTAAGAAAGAGCAAGGAAGGCAATGTCAAAATATCCCTTGATAGTCTCTCAGGCGCTAATCCCAATGTAATTTTTTAAATCACATCTCAACCCAAAACCCCATCGGTGGTCCTTCTGATCACCGGATTCCCTCTTTTTCCCCTTCTTCTATCAATCTTTCTCCACCAAAACCACCACCAACCACTGCCGACCAAACCCCAGAAAACACCCCACACGCACGCACGCTCCACCAGAATCTCCCAGTCACCGCCACCACGCGCTCCACGTGCTGGTGCGTGACACCCTCCAGTCACATTTTCAACTTTTCCAGATTCAGATCGGTTATTTCTAGTTTCCATTTGTTAATCCGGCATTATGGTCAGAATTCATTCACAAAGGGAAGATAGAATTCATTACAATGCTGGGTCTAAGTCTTATGAAATCATTAAATGCAAGTACAACGCAGACCAGTGGTTTGAATGGATCGAATGCAGTCGGAACTTAATGGGGAGGGTCAAAGTAAGCATTAAAATCTTAAGGTGGTTGGTCACGACATTTATTGAAGCTTCAAAGATACAGGAGATTCTCCAGTAAAGAGATGGAACATTAAGGACCATTTTTCTGCACACTTAAACATAATGAAAGTGGTAGATACATCAGTTTTATTGCCATTCAAGGGCAAACAAATCAGTTATCATTACACCAGAGACAACTTTTAATGGAGGTTGGGGCCACATCGCACACAAAATAGCTAGGTTCATCTATGAACCTGAGAGAGAACAGTAACCAAAAAAGAACTCCGAAGCCACTAGAGGTTCAAGGAGGCCTTCAATAGAAGCAGATGGACGTCGGAAACCACAAACAAGGCCAAAATCCAGATCTCTGAAAACACCATCAAAATCTCAGGAGGTTCCTCAAGGACCTTCTGCGTCGGTGCATCATTGGCAAATTCCGTTCTCATTTGAAAGAAGTAGCAAGCTTGAATGATGTTAGAAGATGGGCGTGCTACAATTGGAAATATGCAGTAGGAGTGAATGTGTATGCCATGAACGACGGACAATTCCTGTTTGAACTACTCTCAAGAATGGTGGCAGAACATGTATTAGCAGGATAATGGTCCTGGAAAAAATGGATTGGAACTTGTGTGGTGGCAACCAACAATGGGCTTCTGGCCTGAAGAGCTCTCTGGAGACTAGGTCTGGAGACGGATCCTTGGCCTCCCTCTGAGTTTGTGGTCCAATGAAGTTTTCAGGAAGATAGGCGATCTATGTGGGGGTTTCATTGAACGGAGGAGGGGACCTTTCTCAAAAACCACCTACATTGGGCGAGAATAAAGGTGAAGGGAGACGGAAGCAAGGTTCCTAAGGATGTTGAGGTGACAAGTGATGGCCTCACTTTCACGATTTCGATCTGGAGTGAGATTCCGGTCACTGTCAGAAAGGCCGAGGAAGAAGATACTATGAATGACTATGGACTAGGGGATATTATATCTGATATGGGACCAGCAGTTATCGAGGTAGAGCACGTGGGCACCTTGGTGGAGGGTGGAAATTCAAATTGGGGGACACGTGCAGTGGGGTCAAAAGCAAAAGGAAGAGGGGTATTAAGTTATCAGATGGGCCAAAACAAAAGGAAAACATTGGACTGATTTTCAGACCCAACTTCTTTAGAACAACCCAATAACTTAAGTGAATCAGGCCACTATGTGGATTTGGTAAACATCGAAATACAAGCTAATGATGCAAGCCGGCAAGATTCCATAGTTAAATGGAGAAATCCAGATGGAGAAGGTGACGCCTTGGGAACCCAACAAGAGAGGAGAGAAGACAATAGAGACAGAGATGTCGTAGCGTTCGAGGATACAGTAGACATCGGGTTGTTACAACACAAAATACAACATGTTAATTCAAGTGTAGCTTCAAAAGAAGTAACTCCTCTGGGAATGCAACTTCCAGAAGGGGAAGGTGACAAATTGACCACTTTGATTTGGGTTCAACAACACATCATAAGATTAAGCAAGAAATTTGGGGTGGATTTTAAAGGGTGCGAGGAGAAAGCTCTAGAATTATTTCTGAAAATTGATAACAATAAGCAAGAAAACAGAGGAATTATTTCTGAAAATTGATAACAATAAGCAAGAAAACAGAGGAGATCAGACAAAACAGAAAATAGTGAAGAGAAAAGGAGTAAATGAACTGAAGGGTTTGGTACTAGATAGCAATTTTATGAGCAATGGTTCTAGAAGCATAGGGGGATATCTATTAATAAAAGATCAATGAAATTGAACATAGTGTCTTGGAATGTTAGGGGGTTAAACCGTGGTAGGAAAAGAAGTATGATCAGAAGCTTGTTACAATCATGGAGAGCCGATGTGGTATGCTTACAGGAAACAAAGCTTGAAGGCAACATCTCTAATCTAGTTAGAGAAGTATGAGGGAGTAGATGGGCAGACTATGTGCAACTGGAAGCAAGTGGAACTAGGGGAGTAGTGATTATGCGGGATAAGAGAGAGTGGAAAGAGGAACTAAGCAGCATTGGAGCATATTAGTATCATGCGTTTTGACAGGGGTAAATCAAGAATTCAATTGGCAGATAACGGGTGTATATGCTCCAAACAATAAGATGGAGAGGGAGGAGACTTGGTGGGAATTAGGTGCTGCTAGGGGTCTTATGTCTGGTCCTTTCTTTGTGGAGATTTCAATATTGCCAGATTTCCTTCGAAAAAGAAAAATTATGGCAACATCAGTAGATCAATGACAGATTTTTCAGAGTTTATCGAAGATATGGAGTTGGTGGACTTGGATTTTGGGGGAAGGGGGGGAAGTACACATGGAAAATAGGAGATAGACATACAACAACTGCTAAACTAGATAGATTCTTAGTGTCTGAAGAATGGGACATCAATTTCAGGAGCGTCAAGCAATCTATATTGAATAGAGTTGTGTCTGATCACTCTCCTATTATTCTGCAATGTGGAGACTGGGAGAACTTTAAGTCTTATTTCAAATTTGAGAATTGGTGGCTTCTTATAGAGGTTTTTAGTGACAAAGTGAGAGCATGGTAGGTGTCTTTTAATTATAGAGGCAAGGCAAATTATGTATTTGTGGCCAAGTTAAAAACACTAAAAGGGAAATTGAAGGAGTGGGGCAAGTCTACTCAAGGAAACCTGAAGACTCTGAAAGCAAATGTTCTAAGTCAACTAGCTGAGTTAGAGATGCTACAGGAACGAAGAGCTTTGGAAGAAGGGGAAGTGGCTTCCAGACTAGCCTTACCAATGGAGTTTGAAGACATAGCAAAGAAGGAGGAAATAGCTTGGAGGCAAAGATCCAGAGCAGTTCGGCTCAAGGAAGGGGATAGAAACACCTAGTTCTTCCACAAAACAACAAATGCATATAAAAGATTCAATACAATTGACAAAGTAAAAGTTAGGGGAGAGATCCTTACAGAGCTTGAAGAAGTAAAATGGGAGATTGTCGAATATTATGAAACACTCTACACTGAAACAGAAGAATGGAGACCACAACTTGAGATGAGAAATTGCCCTAGAATTGATGCAGATGATAATAACTTGTTGATGGATCCTTTTGAGGCAGCATAGATCCTAGAATGTATCAAGGCTTGTGCATGTGACAAAGCACCAGGGCTAGATGGGTACACCATGGCTTTTTTTAGCCAATGCTAGAGCATAGTCAACACTGATTTGGTAGTAGCAGTTCAGAACTTCTATGAGGAGGGGATTTTTTAGAAGAGCATTAATGCCACTTTTGTGGCCTTGATCCCTAAAAAGATGGGAGCAATTGAACAGAACGACTTCAGACCCATTAGCTTAATCGAAGGTGTGTATAAGATCATTGCCAAATTATTGGCAGAAAGGTTGAAAAAAGTCATCCATAGATTAGTGGACAGACAACAAATGGCCTTCATCAAAGGAAAACAAATTATGGAGGCTGTGGTGATAGCAAATGAGCTTGTTGACTCTAGGGTCAGAAGCAATAGGCCAGGGATACTTTGTAAATTAGACATTCAAAAGGCCTATGACCACCTCAACTGGGGATTTCTCATTCACATTTTGCATAAGATGGGGTTTGGTACTAGGTGGATCAGATGGATAAAATAGCGTATTAGCACTGTCAGATTTTCTGTGTTAGTCAATAGAAGGCCCACAGGTTTCTTCCCTTCTCAGAGAGGATTAAGACAGGGGGATCCTCTCTCCCCTTTTTTGTTTATACCAGCCATGGAAGGGATGAGCAATCTCATTTACACAACAAAAAAGAAGGGATGGATTAGAGGTTTTAAGGTGGAAGACAGAACAGACAACAATCTTGAAATCACACATATGCAGATGACACTCTGGTCTTTTGTGAAGTTGTAGGTGATCACATTTTGATGCTTAGAATAATTTTCATCATTTTTAGGCAGTTTCAGGTTTACACATAAATTGGGGAAAGAGCTTTATATACCCAATTGATGTAAGTAACTAGAATAGAGGATTTGGCAAGCAAATCAGTGGGTAAAATGGGAGAAAGTTCATATGGGTGAAACCAGATAGTATCAAAGAGGTTTTGAACTGTTTGAACATGGATGGAAATGCAGCCTAGAAGGAAGAGAGATGGAAGATTGTCCCAGCTGGCATATGGTGGTCAGTGTGGCTGGAGAGAAATCAGAGATGTTTTGAGGGGAAAAAAGCAACATGCAGAAGTTTAAATTAAATTATCTAGCTCTGTATTATTTTTGGTGTAAACAGTTAGTGATAGAACATACATAAGCTATTTATGCAGCTATAGGTTGGTTGTAACCTAGGATCCTATGTAACTACTTCTCTTTTGAAGGGGGACTACATTTTTTTTTTGAGTAAAGGGTAACTTGGGGGAATACATTTTCTTATATACCTATGGATATAAATAGACTCACTGTTACCTTTCTCGAAAAAAAAAAAAAAAGAGCAAGGAGGGAAAAAAGATGAAATCTTTGTTATGAAGCTTTTTTTTTTTTTTTAGTTTTTATGTGCTTGGTGAATTTTGTATACCAAAAAAAAATTGTAGTTTCTGATGAATAATTTGTTAAGAGCAAGGAGGAAAAAAGATGAAATCTTTGATGCGGGGAAAAGAGATCCTAAGTTCTAAAAGAAGTTAATTCGGCTAAGACATTTGGGTTTAGTGGATATTGAGGTAGGTGGTGATTTGGTGTTTGGTTTGCTTCTTTAGCCATGATAAATGTAGCAGTTTTGAGCTGTATTTGTTGTTTATAAAACTTTATACTTAATTCAGAAAAACAAAATGGTATGTTGTCTATTGGAAGTCTAGATATGTAGATCCAGTATGGATATTTGAGTAGCAAAGTGCTTATGCAATCTCTGATTAATTAATTTGTTTGAATAAGATATTTGATGAGAAGAGTGCCGTCTATATAGGTCTTAGGAGGTGTGTCCAAGAGATTTGAGACATATATCCATCCTTGTCTGAATTGGTGAAACTGAGGGATCGTTTGGTAATTAGTTATATTGGGAATGGTTATGCTAGAATTATTTCTTATCCATTGTTTGATTTCGTGTATTCAAGGGCAGTTCTGGTTTTAACCAGGTTTATCCATGTATTGATAACCTTGGTATTGCTAATACCATGGGTTGCTATTTATTAGTTATACACCCTATAATATTGTATACACACGTTGAAACACTACCTAACAAGGTATTAAATAATATCTAGGCTAATACATGTATTATTTTTTCTAATACATCCTACCAAATGACCCCCGAGTGATATAGAAGATTGGAGTATTCATACATATGTACCCCGTTAGAGTTAGTAATTTTGTGCTAAAGACTCAAAAAGGGTAGTTAAGATAGTTTGTTTAATACTTCTCTACTTCTTATAATTTGGGATAGGTGCAAGTATTTGCTTTTAGACAGGGATGTTAGAGTTTTAAAAGAGAGAGGAAGAGTAAATAGGGACAGTTTCCAATCCATAATATTTACATTGTCTGATCCATGGGATTTGATGGTCCCAATTGCTGAAATCTCAGCTTTATAAACATATATGTGCATACCTTTTGTGTTAATATTATTATAAAATTGTTGAAAATCTAATTCTCTTATCTTTACTTGTCACCTTTCTGCTTTAAAGCTTTCTTCATTGCTTATTTTGTTTTATTAACGGCGACGGTCTCTTATTTTTAAACATATTACAGATGTGTCAACTTGTTATGTTTTCAAAAGCCGATTACAAGAATACGCCCAGAAAGTTGGACTTCCTACCCCTGTTTATGAGACTATCAAGGAAGGCCCTTCTCATGAGCCTACGTTTACGTCAACAGTGATTGTGAACAATGTTAGGTATGAATCTCTACCTGGATTTTTCAATCGCAAGGCGGCGGAGCAATCAGCTGCTGAAGTTGCACTCGTGAGACTTGTAAACTCCGGGTCAATGGAAAACATTTCTCAACCAGTGGTAATTTACTTTATCCTTCATCACTTTGAGACAAAACAATTGTGCTTCTGCGCTCATATGCACTGTGATCTTAACTGTTCCTGTATTTAACCAGAAGCCACAGTGTCAGATCTAGCTTGTGCAAATACATATGTTACTTCTCAAGAAAAATTTGGCCATTGTAATCTCCTATGTTAATGTTTCCTCATAAATTTGCATCTTCTGGGTAACTTGTCCCGTTTGAATTTCAATCTGCGGTGGTGGAGGGCTTCACTATTATGGCCAGCGTCTTCATGCCAATAACTTACCTAGGCCAGTTCTTAATGATCTTTGTGTTTTGGTGAATGTATGGACTTCCCTTTTTTGGTGGAACGCCTTATTCGTCATTTGAGTCTTTGAAGTCATCTAATAACTTGCAGCAGGAGCTGGTGAGAAACATAGCGCAAAGCATAAATATGGGAAATGTTTTTTATTTGCATTCATGCCCCTGGATTTGAAACTGGGTTGTTGTTACAGTTTAGGCAGCCATTAGAAATAGCTAATGTTCGACTTCCCTGGTAGTGTTAATTAGGTCCACAATGCAATGAAGATGTGATTTAGCATAACTACTCTAACTACCTTTAGGGGTTTATATGTTAGTTTGGAATGTGTTAGATTGCTTCCTTTGCTACGTACTCTGTGATGTCAAGTGGATCCAGCTCTATAACAAGTATAAGTTTGTATAATGGAGTAACGTTAGGTCTGTGAAGAAACTTTTATTTCTTTATTTGTTAATTAGTTTAGTACTTTCGTTTGGTTGTTGTACTGAAACTTTCACTTTTTCGTGTTGTGGAAGTAATAAAACCTCTCTGTTTTGCCTTGTTTGGTGTATTTTTCAGCATGAAACAGGGTTGTGCAAGAATTTGTTGCAAGAGTACGCACAAAAGATGAATTTTGCGATTCCGAAATATGAATGTCGGAGGTATGACCCAGAAGGCAAAGTGATAACATTTTCATGTACCGTTGAAGTAGGGGGAATGAGATATGTTGGAGCAGCAGCTAGAACAAAGAAGGAAGCAGAGATCAAAGCTGCTAGAACTGCATTGTTGGCCGTTCAGTCTAGTAGTATGGGGCGTAATGACTATTCTGCATACACTGTCATTCCAATGAAGAAGGTCACAGATTTGCCCATCAGCAACCAGGAGAGTGCAGCAGCTCTAAAACCAAAGAAAACAAAATTCAAGAAAAAGAAGAGGAATGTTTCAGATGCCAGAAATCAGGTACGCACGAGGAACACTGGTGACTCGCAAGTTCAGATGGTCAATCAAGGTACAGAATCTGGATCACCTTTTGGCACCACTATGGGTGGTCTAGTTCCATTCAACAGTTCGAGTTCTGATGAGCACAGAACAGCATTAACAGTGAGCCAAAACGATTGTGGAACTTCAAATCTTGGAATCAATTCTCTGTGTGGTGGAGTAGGTACGGCTGAGGGAAATGCCGTTATTGGAGTTGAGCAGGTTACTTCAGAAGTACATAGTTCAACAGTTGTGACAAGAGTTACTTGGAGTAGCAACTCTCATGTACTATAGATACAGATCAAGGCCGAAGTACAAACATGGAGGCAGAATATCTGAGCATGTTTGTTTTGCAGGGTTAGCTATATGAGACGGTGGGTACAAGAACAATTAGATTATAGAGAATACATTGGATGCTCAAAATTTTCGCGAGTAGGTTTAGCGTTACATTTGAACATCAAGGATTGTTGATGGCGTGCTTTTGCCCAACTGTTAAAAATTATGTAGTCATTACTACATGCCAAATGTGTGGTGTAGTTGGCACTCCACAGGTGCATGAATCTGTCTGTGACATTACATGGTTTTACTTCAATTGCTTGAACATTTGATTTGATATTTGAGTTAACCTGTTATATGTAGGTTATTATGCTATCATTACATGGTTGATATTTGAGTTAACCTGTTATATGTAGGTTATTATGCTATCATTACATGGTCTTATTTCATTTTTGGTCATATCTTGTTTATGTATTCTTATGTTCCATTTATTTGAACCCCACATTCCAGGTAGGGGAGCTCATGGTCCTTTGGACAAAAAACTGTAGTACTTGTAAGTTACTGTTTAGTAACTTACATCGCACCAAAGGGTGTGGCCTAGTGGTCAATGAAGTGGGTTGAAAACTTGAGGTGTCAGGTTCAAATCCCAACCATTGGTGGATAGACTTACCGTTACTATTCTATTTTCTATTGTTCTCCATATGATTTCTTCATTACTATATTTCCTTTTCTTACTGATTTGAATATGTTTTACTTGAGCGGAGGGTCTATCAGAAACCTCTCTATCTTCACAAGGTAGGCGTAAGGTTGCGGACGCCACATTTCCTAGACCTCCCTCATAGAATTTCAGTTGGTAATATTGTTGTAATCTCACAAGTGAGGTTTGAGAAAAAGGGGGTGTACGTAGCCTTATTCTTATCTTATTAAGTATTTCTTTCCAATGCCACATGTTCAAATGGCGAGTGTTCGGTATGAAGGAAAATATTTTTCAATCTTCTCATGTTCGATTAGTAAAATATTTTGGAAAATATAGTCTCTGTAAAAACAAGCATCTTAAATATAAGGAAAATGACTTCCCTAATAAAAGTAGGGAAAACAAGTTGAACTAGTGACATTACACATATTAACTGTATCCTCCCCACCCTACAACACACCTTAGTTTCACCCTCACCCCCTCCCCGACAGCCCTCATTCCATATCCCACACCCTTACCTCCCATAGTATTTGTCTAGATTATGTATAAATACTTTTAGAATAATATTTTTTGCTTACCTACCTAACACAAGAAAATAAGTAAGAAATTCACTTAGTTTTCTAGAAAATATTTTTCATAATAAACATTTTTTGTCATACCGAACTCACCCTAAATGAAAAAGGAGGGAAAAGAGTGAAAAGAAAAATAAAATTAATTAGATCCACTTAAATTAAGTATAGGAGGTAATAGGTCATTCATAAAGTTGGATTGTGTAGTTGGTTTTTTCGGACAATTTTAAGGTGCATTTGATATTTTTATCTGAATGATAATTGAAACTTAAATATATACACATACGAATACACTGCACATAAATATATGTAATATTAAATTAACAATCATAAATAAATAGCATTAGATTTTGCATCAAATTTACAAAGAATTGCTCTACTTGTAATACTTTATCCATTTTATTTTACTTGACCCTTGTTGTCTTGACATATTTCTTAAGAAAATATTAATTAGAGATGTATTTTACTAATCTAACCTTATTAATGATGCATTGAAACTCTAAATTTCGCTACCACTAATTTATATACTTTTTTAATGCTAAAGGTAGTATGGGAAGGAAGTAATAAGTTCTCTTAATTTGTGAAAATAAATAAGTAAATTGAAACATCTATTTTTAGTATAAAAACACAAGTAAAATGAAACGAAAGAAGTATTATTTTATAGTAATTGCTTTTCACTTGTAATATTTAATGAACTTAAAATAAGAATTTATAAATATTTAGTTTAAAAAGTAAAATACTATATATAATATAAAAATATATTACATAGATGAAAGATTGAAAATATCAAGAGTAAAATATATATTGCATAAGATAAAAGGTAGAGAATATCTGTTGTTTAAAGTTTAGAAGGAAAATTTGATTTTTACCAGAGTTGAGAGAGTGTAAATAATTTTTACTATTTTTTTTTTGAGTAAGCACTTTATTTTTTTCATTAGTCAAACACCCTGATTTCTAAAATATGCACTTTTTATAAAGAACAAAATATTTTTGACTTTTTAGAAATTTGACCAAATCAACTATGTTGATTATGTGTGTGATTCATTACGTGCTTAGAGTTATTTGTCTTGCTTTAATTTTGAAAAATCCAAATTAACGAGATTTAGACCAGATTCATTTATTACTCCGCTTATATGAGAATTCAGATTCAGGAGAATTGTCGAGGGTCACTCGAAAATAAAATTTCTAACCCATAAAGATAGGGATAAGGTTGGTACATATTATTCCTCCAAAACTTAATTATTGAATTACACTAGATTTCTCGTTATTAATAGAACTGCTTATCGCTGATATTATGTTTAAAGATTTGACTTTTTGGTTATTAATTTTTAAATATATTAATTCACTAATCTACCAAAAAGATATCAATTGGTTAGGTATCGATCTAGCAATTATCGGATAGTATATCAGATAAATCTAAAAGACAATAATAATTAAAATCACAACATATAGTCAAACTTCTACTGATGAAATTAAAAACACAACTTCTTATTCTTTTGCAAATGTCTTGCTATGAGTTTACTTTGAGTCACTATGATAAACTAAACCAAGAAATGAATGCTTAAATTAAAGTTACAATCTTTAAATGAAATAAATACTTGAGTTAAATTCCAAACGTAAAAAGCTTAAAACTTTAACAAATCCTTCACTAAATCATCTCAAATAAGTCAAGAAATTACCAAAATCAAAACAAACGATATGAAAAGTAGAATTTTAACACATAACACAATAAAAATTAATAAGAGAGAGAGAGAATTGAGTAAATTACTTACGCGATAAACTTGAGAGAAAAGGAGAAGAAATCATTATTGTTATCAAAGAAGAGATCAAAAGAAGATAGTTGTTTTGCTTCAATTAATTTTACGGCGAGCAGTTACACTTTAGGTTTAAGAAATGACAAGAATTGGCTCACCGTTTTCTAAGTTAAGATGTTAATAATACTCATTCTATAAGTAGACAGTCCCAAGTTAAAAATTGAATTACAAAAATATCCCTATAAAGTCATAATATTTAAGGACAAGAAATAAATACTCATTAATTATAATAAATATTATCAAATTATATTAAAACTATTACTATTCATAAACAAAATAATTATTTTACCCTTTATAGCAAAAGACTTCTAATATACCAAATAGGACTCTTAGGGGTCATTTGATTAGGAACAATTTATCCCGAGATTAATTATTCCGGAGTTACATATTTCAAAATAAGTTATCCCATCATATATATGGAATAACTTATCCCAGGACTAACTAACCTTCAACCAAATGCAGGAGAAAATAATCCTACATTTTATCTCGAGATTATTATATCTTATACCTTATACCAAATAACTGCTTACAGCTTAAATCTTTCACTACTCATTCGAATTTAATTATTACTCCTTTTAATTAACTCCCCCCATTAAAAGCATCTGTTCAAGTTTCTTCATATGTAATTGTCCAATTATCAAATGCACAACAAACTAGCACACGTTTTTGTATTACATCTCATTCAAATTTATTTTGAGTCAAAGAAGAGTTCGACTCAATGCTTTATTTCTGTCCTAGTTAATCCTTTGAGCAATTCTTTTCGTTGCTTTTACATAATTCACTTTTTGTATCAATAAACCATCGTCAATTAATACAATACCAATATTATTTGATTCCAAATTCAGAGCGAAGGCGCTAAAAATGTCTTCTCCTTCAATCGTACATTTTATCATCTTTGATAAAGCTATATTCATGGGTTAATTACTCTTTTGTCCCCTCAAAAAAACACATTGATATTTTGCTCTTCTCGTTTGGGATAGTATAGTGGCATGCGATGTTAGTTCATTTTACAAATTTGTATTTCTAGGTTACCAATTCTCTAAGCAAGATGTGATATTATTCATATATGAAAAAGCTCAATATTATTAATTTTGTGTCAATTCTTTACTAATGTTTTTTTATTTTTTGCTAAAACAGACAACGAAACAATTAAAGAAATTTTTATTGAACAAAATGTGTGAGCGAAAATTCGCTCTGATCCACCATCCTGGTAGAAATTATCAGATTTACAATTAATGAATCCTTGCAATACAAGTTCTTTCCTCTAATGATGGCTACGAACTATCCGAACTAAAATGTCAAGGCTTTCAAATCAAGACTGAAAAAGCTTAATCAATAAAGAATACTTTAGTAGAATGGCTTAATTACTTACTCCCCACACGAGACCGGAAAGGAAGCTGGTGAACTTAGGGTCAACACGAAGGTAGGGGCAAAAGGGAATAGAACGATGTTTGATGTGAACAGAATCAAGCATTTTGCTAAGAAAACAAAATAGGAAGCGACGATAGCAAACATTACCCTCACTCAGAACGATACCAACATTTATGAAGTAAAACAAGCAGTCAAAAAATCCTAATTATTTAACTTCATAGTTATTCATGTTCATAATAGCTCACTGGTGATATGAGAAAGAATTCGTATATTGTTGTCTTTAATTTGTTGACATTTATTGCAGATAAACTTTTCTTTTGTGTTTCATCTTATATTCCTATATTTGTTCTGTTTTTTTTTTTTTTTTTTTTTTTTTTAAAGTTAATAATCTAAGCTATTAAACACCGTGATATACTTTCTATTTAACTTAATAATTTTTGCATAAAAATTGGCGGTTAAATGGAGATGAGTTAAATGGGTTGGTTTCTAAGGAAATTAGGTATTTAAAATTGAAAATGGGTCATTGATTATGAGCTTGCCATGTGTCCCTCTGTTAAAATTAAGGGTAAATTTGTGTCAAAATATAAGGAGAGAAATATATTTGGACCGAAAGTATAACAAAGTGTATATTTAAATCATTTTTGATAGTACAAAGATATATTTGACCGTTCTCCAAATTTAAAAACCATTTCACCAATTAAATCACTACTTAAGCTAATAAACTAATGACATATATATTAGTCAATATATATAAATGGCATGTATATTTTTTTGCCTTGAATTTTTTTTTTCTTCTAGTTCTGCTTCTATTCTTTTTAAGAAACAAATTTTTTTAGTTTCTTATCAACTACAAAAAAATTGCTTCTACTTCAATTTAACAGCAATTTTAATTATTGATCAATATGGAGGTGACACGTATTTCGTGGAATTAGTCGAGCTACGCACAAGCTGGTCCGGACACCACAACTTACAAAAAAAAACTTTTAGCCTCCCAATCACTTGTCCAAACAGACTCTAGAGCAGTGGCGGAGCCAGGATTTTGGTGAAGGGTGTTCATACTTTTAGGAAAAGAAGTGGGTGACAAAATAAAATGCCAGCCCTCAGGTCTGAACCTGCACCCGTAACGTGGACTTGCACACCCTTGATCGCTGGGCTAAGCATCTTTAGCTTGTCAAGGGTGTTCAATAATAGACATATATTCAAAAATATCTATATTTAACCTATATACTCGAAAAAAAATTTCGACGAAGGGTGTTCATCTGACCACCCTTCGACAGCTGTAGCTCCGCCCATGCTCTAGAGGCTCGTTTAAATGGAAAACAAGCTATACCAAGAGTTATTCCGAGGTTATTATACTGTCATTTAATCCCACCAAACATAGAATAAACTCATAGTTAAATTAATTTCAATATAAATTAACCCTTATCCCTCATACCAGACAATGGGGTTGCTCATAAGGCGGATCGAGCGGATAATTATGCTTAACGATTTGACTTATCGATTATCAACTTTTAAATATTCTAATCCCGCTAGCTAACCAACAAGATATCAATTGGTTCGGTAACGGGTTAGAAATTATTGGACAGTTAACGAGCGATTCATCTGCTAACCTCCACGATACGTTAGATTTTAATGAAATTTATGCTCCTTCGCTGTCCTAAATGCACTAACATGGAAAATAATCGTACAAAAAAATACTTAGTACTTGAAAATCACCAAAACGAAAAATAAAAAAGAGCGGCAGGAATCAAAATATAAATGGATTAATGAAGCATTAGGGTTAATATTATGTGTTTTACATACCTAGGATAAAAGTACATTTATGATAATTCTTAATAGGTTAACAGTTCATGGAAATTGAGCAATCCGCCCCTACACTAATAAGCTGCTAATTATAAAATTTTAATATATTCACCAACCACTTATCTAATAGTCTAATACCAATAAACGAATAAGTTAATTATGCTATTGACTTATTGATTACGATTCAGTTTTGAATAGCCCGGCCTCACTTTAGCATTCCATTTTGAACTGCTCTAGTTGTTATTATGGTTAACCAGATCCATCTTATATTAATAGTTCTAAAAGATCCCAAGATTTAACATTAAACCCAAAACACAATTTTCCCTCATTCAGTTCTTGTATTAGAAAAAAAAAAATGCACGGAAGACCACGCAAAGCTCCAACTGCAGAAGAGCAAGAAGCTTTTACTATCAAAGCTTCTAAATTACGTTCTCTTCAATCACAATTTCTTCAATTTCATCACAAAAATATGTAATTTATTTTTAGTATTTTTGAGTTATTAATTTAACAAAAAAGATTAAATTTTGATGTTGGTTAGCTAATTTGATTTTGTGGGGTTGTTTCAGATATACAAAGGATTTTTTATTTATATTTTTTTTGATTCTTGATTTACAAAGAAGATTAAATTTTGATGTTGGTTAGCTAATTTGATCTTGTGTGGTTGTTTTATATACACAAAGGAAGTAATTTTTATTTTTAACTTTTTTTTGTGTGTGTGTTCTTGATTTACAAAAAGATTAAATTTTGATGTTGTTTAGCTAATTTGATTTTGTGGGGTTGTTTCAGATATACAAATAAAGTAATTTTTTTTTGTGTGTGTGTTCTTGATTTAGTTTAAGATTAAAGTTTGATGTTGTTTAGCTAATTTGATTTTGTGGGGTTGCTTCAGATATACAAAGGAAGTAATTTTTATTTTTATTTTAAACTTTTTTTGGTTCTTGATTTACGAAAAAGATTAATTTTTGATGTTGTTTAGTTACTTTGATTTTGTGGGTTTGTTTCAGATATACAAAGGAAGTAATTTTTATTTTTTAATTTTTTTTGTGTTCTTGATTTAGAAAAAAAGATTAAATTTGATGTTGTTTAGCTAATTTGATTTTGTGGGGTTGTTTCAGATATACAAAGGAAGCATTAGATGTAAGTGCAAAGTTGTTAGAGTCAAATCCTGAGTATTATACTGCTTGGAATTATAGAAAACTTGCTGTTCAGCATAATTTGAATCTACCTGAGGTGGAGAATAATGAGGAGGGTATTAAGTCAATTCTTGATGAAGAACTCAGATTGGTAAGTTACTTTTTTGGGAATATAAATGTGATCTTTGAGTTGAGGGTCTATTGGAAACAACCTCTCTACTTTGTTAGGGGTAAGGTCTGTGTACACATTATCCTTCTCAGACTTGTGGGATTAGGATTACATTGCGTACACACTATCCTCCCCAGACTCCACTTGTAGGATTACACTAGGTATGTTGTTGTAAAAATGCTATCTTTGTGTCGAGGGTCTATCGGAAGTAGCTTTTCTACCTTATAGGGATAAGGTCTGTGTACACACTATTCTTCTCAGATCCCACTTGTGGGATTGGGATTACATTGCATACACACTATCCTCCCCAGACCCCACTTGTGGGATTACACTAGGTATGTTGTTGTTGTAAAAGTGTTATCTTTCCTTGAATTCCATAGTTTACTGGGTCCAAAACTCCATATGGTCGGATTGTATTTTCCTGAAGGGAGGTTTTGTGGGATTGATTTCCTTGTATAGATTCTGAATACAGGGAAGAGAAGAAATTCTCAAGTTTCTATTGTGAAAAGGGGCTGCTGGTTCTTTTTTGTTTCCCTCTCCCCACCCTGTCACGACCCAAGACTAGGTCCTGGTCGTAACGGGCATCTCAGACCAATGAAGGCTCGAGAAAACCCCTGAGCATCTTATCTTAAGCATAATCATTTTTAATTGCGGAAAATAGACCCAAAAGAAGAAGTTCATCTTAAATAAAAACAATAATCTCAAACTCTGAAAATACGACATAATGACATCAATTTATACCAGTCTACGAAGCCTCTAACATAAAGAAACTGTCTAAGCCGAGACAAGGCCCCGGTGATATCATAATATGAAATACTAAATCTCTAAGATAAACCGCCTTCTGAAGAATGGAGGGCTCACCAACTCTGAAGCTGGCTTGATGATCCTAACGCTGCACAGAACCACGGGAAGGTGCCTCCGAACCTACATCATGAAATGATGTAGCACCCGAGGACGGTCAATACGTGGAATGTATTGATATATAGAACAACAAAATGATAAGAGATGCTTTACACCAAAAATAATTGTAAGGATAGAAGTCATTTCACAAAGATATAAATAGAGACTTCAATGAACAGCTGAAAACATAGCCACTTCTCTTTTCTTTAGTTCTGAACTAGATGGTATCACCGACTTCTCTAAATATGGGTTCAACTATTACTCATCAACTGATCCCCCAATCCAAGTTTGCCGCAAGGACTGAGGCATGTCGTAACTCTTCTCTTTTCTCTCCTGTACACAACTGCGCAAAGCAAGCATACAGTATGGTTATCCGTATTTCAGGACAGAACCAATCCTGCGTCGGCAAAACTCGGTTTTGGGTAATGAGCCTTTTGAACTCATACCTTCTCGATTAACCATCTAATTCTGTTTAAGCCCATCTTTTAGTCTTTTCAAAATATTAAGTAAAAACCACTCTTTCAGGGACGTTTATCATTCTTAAGGCATTTGTTAAATTGGTATTGTCATACCAAGACTTGCAAGCCAACATGACATCTCTTACCATCATTGTAAACATTTGTGACATCTCTAGAGTCTAGTTCCCATCATAATAAGGATTTCACGTAAAGAATCATATTTGACTCACCTTTAACTTTTCTTGAAATCTAGTTAGAGATTAAGACAACATAGTTTCTTCAAGATCTTCTCAAGCATTTGAATGTAAGTCAATTCCTCAATCAATCATAAATTTATAATTGGAATAAGGATAAGTTCGTAACCAAGAAATACTTGCAACCCCACTCTAGTATATTGATGAAAAACAATTTTAATTGAAGAAACTGTTCATAAAATCCAAATTTCATTTATTATTTAGTAATCCCCAAACCTTAGTTGAAACCATAGTTTATACATGAATAAGAGGTTAGGAAACATACTTTCGAAATCTGATAGAAGTAGAGTCGTTCTACATACCTTTTGACAAAGAACTTAGCAAGAAACTGTTCTAAAAATTTTAGCCAAGAGCGGCGTGGCACGGTCCCAAACGCGCCCCTCAAAATTTTTCAAAAATTTCATTTTTCGACTTCTCTTCGCGGGTTTAGTTAGATACTTCAAGTCCTATTCTTTAACTCACTTCTTAACCTTAATATACTTTGTTTAGAGGTCTTCTTAGCCTCGTTTTGAACCCCACAAATGTTCCACGAAGATCATAAAACACCTCCTATGAAGGTTAAATCACATAACAAGAGCCAAATTCAATTATCTCACCAATAGCATTACCAAATGCATACTGATAGCTCTCAATACCTAAGTACATATTAGTTAATGTCGTCAAGTAGGGTTGGGAACGTACGGGGTGTTACACTATATTTGCTCTTTGGCTTAGAGCCCCAACAGACTTAGAATCGTTTTGCACTTTTCGCCTTTGATAACACTGTCCTTAGGTGGTTTAACTAAGAACAAAGCTTGTTGTCGTTTTTGTGTGGATTTGTCTATGATTCAGCTAAATCTTTGCATGTTGATTAGGTAGAGAATGCATTGAAGAAGAATTTCAAGTCCTACGGAGCATGGCATCACCGTAAATGGGTGCTGAGCAAAGGGCATTCTTCCACAGACAGGGAATTGTTGCTTCTGAGTAAGTTCCAGAAGGCAGACTCCCGTAATTTTCATGCATGGAATTATAGAAGGTGATGACTTGGATTAAGATAAACGCAAATTACTGAACTGCTGCATTCTGCCTAAGCACTCTTCTTTTTGGCAACTCTTTCAGGTTTGTCACAACATTAAAGAACATACCGGATGAGAAGGAACTAGAATACACTACTGACATGATATATGATAATTTCAGCAACTATTCTGCTTGGCACAACCGCAGGTATGGTGATATCTTTTACATTTTCTTTTGGTTCACTCTTGTTAAGATCTATTTTCTCCGTAGAAAAAGTTCTCTAATGCAAAAGCTAAAGTCACTAACATACCTAGAAGGCAAGAAGACAATCATACCCCTCGAAGAAAAACTTATGTTGACAAATGGAACGATAAACATGTAACTCTATCCCAGTAATTCAATCTCCTTATTTAAACACGTCGTCGTCACACGTTCATGCCCTTATCCTGTGTTGCAAAAGTGTATGTAAGACTTGTCTTTTTCCGTATTTTATGGACAGATATACAACATGATATGTTATAGAACGGCTGTAGTGAGGACATCGATTTGAAAATTCCATTGGTTTAAGGGCCCATAGTTTCATAACTTGTCTTTTTCCGTATTTTATGGACAGATATACAACATGATATGTTATAGCACGGCTGTAGTGAGGACATCGATTTGAAAATTCCATTGGTTTAAGGGCCCATAGTTTCATAACTATGTTATTTTTTATCTCCAAGATGCACTCATTGTCTAAAAAGTAAGTTCTTAAGCATCACCATTGACCATACCATTTTAGCTCATGAGGAACTCTCATTCTGACTTATATTCTATTATGTTGTGTCTCTTCCAAAGGCTCTTCTCCCAATAATAATGACTCGTATACAGTGTTCTTCTTTCTCATTTGCTGAAGGAAAAAGCAAAAGGATATTCTCCCAAGGACAATGTATTTACAGAAGAGTTTGAGTTTGTGCGCCATGCTCTTTTCACTGATCCAGATGATCAAAGTGGTTGGTTTTATCATCTGTGGCTTCTTGATCGGACAGTTAAGCTAGATACATTGGTGGTTTCTTCATGGCCACCTCATGGCTGTAATCTTTCCTTATCCCTGGATGGATCGTTTAGAGATTGCTCAAGAACACTTCCGCTCATTCTCTATTTCAGCGAAGCTGTTGAGAATATATGCTCATCTACAGTGGAAATAGAATGTGAAAATATTGCGAGTAATGAGCTCGTTTGGAGATCACTCTCAGGAGATGGAACTGGGTCTGCTCAAGCTTGGTTGACATATCTTAATTTTCCAGAGGATCATGCACATTCTGAAAAGGTTTACCAAGTAAAGGTTAGCCTTGCTCGTTCTCAAGGCATTTTCTCTTCAACGGGTGTTCATCATGGAAATTCTTCTCATATTGAATTCTCAGTGTCTGTACCACCTCATCATTCAGAACATGTTGATTTGAAAAATGAAGGGAAGATCTCTTGGAATGATGAAAGTTTCTGCACTCATGATGCACAGTTTCTTGAGTCAGATCTGGTCAACTTGTTCCATCTAGAAAGAACCAAGATAGATGAAACAGTGGTGGACTATCAGTGGAATATTACGACCATCAATACTGAGATATCACACTGTAGGGAATTGTTATCGACAATGAACTGGTAGGAAAATCTGTTTACTAGCTGAGTAGTTCATTTGTGGCAGCTGTATTTTCCATCCTATCCTTCTCTTATTAGTTCTTTGTATGTTTCAGTAAAATTGGGAAGCTGACACTTGCCAGACTGCTGATAGCCCATGACACCCTAATATCATATACTGGCACTAGTCATAGAAATGTTAGCCACCATGCAGAAATTCTTCAACTATATGATGATTTAAAGAAAATGGACCCAGCACATCTCCACTACTACCAGGATGAGTACAGTATAGTACTTCTGAAACAGGTAGCTATTTCTGTTGTATTTTCCGCGCACCCGGTCTTCTAATGGCTAACTCATTATAATTTTAACTCTTTCTGTTATATGAACATATCCTCTTCAAGCCCAACTCTTTTACTATGGTTTTTGTCTTTTTGATAATTTGGAAAAACTAATGCCATAAAGAAATTAGAGACCTTGTGGTTTATTCGTTTCATAATGCCGGCAACAACTTGGATTTTTGAAACTTGAAGTCTTGCATCCAATTTCAAAATAGAAATTTTGTGATGCGCTATTGAATCTTACCTAGAACAGCACAAGCTTAATCATTTGATCTTGCAGATAATCTCCAATCCAGAATTGTTGCTGAAGCACTGCCATAAATATAGGGATCCATCTTTTCCAAGAATCAATATTTTCTGTCTGCGGCTTAATAATCTCTCACTTTCACGTATTGGATCTATGGAGCAACTTTTGTGGGTGCAAGTCTTAGATCTCAGCTACAACCAACTTAAGACACTTGAAGGTAATTTCTCTAGCTCTTTCTATTTTCTCTTTCTTGCTAATTCAAGTTCTCTGAAACTATAAGGGGCTTCATAGAGCTTGGAGGCAATTGCTTTGTCTATCTATTGAAATGTACACTAAAAATGAATATTTTCCAGCTTTCTGTCTGAGTTAAGACATTCTTTGGTTGAAACAAAATGTGCCAGATTAGATCACAACCGTCATCCAGAAGATTAAAGGGAAAAAAACTGAAAAGAAGAAATCTTGTTTATGCCCCAGGGAAGGAGATTTTGTTGCATATGGTCTAAGTTAGTTTGATTTTTTCTGATGCAACTTCTGGAATTGTAATAATTAAAATTGAATACCTTACAACACATCCAAGCCATCCGCCACTGTAACCGTTACCCAGCTCCTTTTCGTGGGTTGTGAAGGAGGTCAGGTCAGCAAAAGAACTCTGAAAGATGCTGGAATGTGTGTCTTCTCTCCTTTATTTGCGATGGTGCCCATCTGATTGTGAAAACACTATGAGGACAAGATGGTGGGCCTTTTGGCCTGAAAAACAAGAAGAAATATGTTTACCGCTTAGCAAAAATTAGAGCTTCTCCGTCAGTTTTTTCTTTCTTGTGGATAATTAGAGATCTATCTGTGATTTTTAATTATTTAAGTTGCTCATAGGAAAATATAATTTATAAATTGGGAAGAATTGTATCTAGGAATCGTCAAGCTAAGAGACTAATCAAGTACATATAGGTAAAGCTGGTATCTTTATCTTTTTTTCATTGTTCTTATTAGCTGCTCAGTTATAGGTGGTGCTTGAAGAAAAATTTGTTGCATTTTTCAACCATCTTGATTTATGGGTTAGGAGAATGAGAAGGGTATGAGATTCTTCCATGATATGAGACTGATGATAGATGTACGAATCTTTCCTATGTCACATATTTGGTGTAGAGAGATAATGTTAAGGTGTGTAGATTATGGGGATAGCTTGATAGATAAGAGTGGTCGAGCCACTCATACATATTATCAATAGTTTAGATATCATGTTAGCCTGTATTAATGATACAATCTTGACTTTAAAAAAAATCATTCGGATCTTTTATGATCTTCGAAACACCATCATTATGGGACTGTACACGGTAGAAAAATTACATCAATCCACTGAAATATGGTATGCTACTAGTGAATTTGCAACAAGAAATGAATCTTAATTTTAGGATGACTGACCCTTTTAATCCCGTTCTTTCAATTCTTTCTTGGGAGCTAGAGGAAATGCATCTCAGGTACATCAATTAGTAGGTATGAGAGGATTGTCCGATCCTCAAGGACAAATGATTGATTACCTAACCTATTCAAAGCAATTTGCGCGAATGATTCTCTTTAACTGGATACGCCATTTCTTGCTATGGAGCCCATAAAGGAGTCGTGGATACTGCTGTAAGTGATGGTTTGATTGATAAATTGACTAACCAAAGTTAGTCGTGCTTGGTTTTTCAGTGTCTCACTCTTTCTCCTCGAATTAAATGTGTGAAATTATGTTTTTCAAATACGTTGAAGTCTAATGTAGTTATCCAATAAAGTTGACCATGTAATAATAATTTGCAATTTATCTGGCATTTCTCATGGAGGTGCTTGGTTATCTTTCTGAATCATGTGCAATTGCTAAAATAACACTGCAAAAGATTGCTTCTAATCCTCTGTTATTTTAAATTATTTGCCTGTGCATTATGCTTCGCTTCAAAAATGTGGCATTAGATTTCTTGATTTATTTGTGAGCATCTTATAACAGGCAATTTTTCATGCTTAAACCAAGAAACTTGTTTCATCCATTACTCTTTAAATTTGGTGCAGGTTTGGAGGTGATGCAACTTCTCTCCTGCTTGAATGTCGGCCACAATAAACTCTGCAGTTTTACCGCGTTGGAGCCTTTGAAACTGCTAAGATCTCTGAAAGTCTTGGATATCTCTTACAACGAGATTGGGGCACACTCCATTGATACGAGGAGGTATTTGTGCTCTTCCCCTCTGAACCATAGAAGTGGAGGTAACTGGAAACCTGAGGAATTTGAGATGCATGGTGCTGAGGTGGCTGATTATTGGGAAGCTTATACTATATTTAAAGATTTGAACTTGATACAACTAGATGTTATAGGAAATGCAGTTTCCGAAGAAAAGATGAAATTACTTCTAATGAAGCTATTACGGTCACTAAAGTGGCTTGATGGTGAAAGTTGCCAATAATCAAAAATCAGATTTCTGACTCTGCTAAAGATATTTGATGCACAGAAATGTTTTTGTACCATGTAATCGTTGCAAGACTTGCTTATTATATTTGAGGTATTCAGATGATTTATTATATCCCTATGGCATTGAAGATAGGTTTTGTTTTCTGAATATTGAAGTGAGTTTTCTACCAAAGTAATCCAGCATGAAAACATTTCTTCCATTATATTTGTTCTACCTTTATATCCCTCAAAACATTTATAGGTCAACATACAGAGACAAAAATTACACAGTGCATTTTCTTTATTGATTACTACATAGAGTTTGATGCTTCTTTAGGGGAGCGTAACTAGTAATGTTGTTGCCATATGATCAGGAGGTCATGGGTTCAAGCGGTGGAAACAACCTCTTGCAGAAACGCAGGCCGTGTACAATAGACCCTTATGGTCCAGTAGAAACGGCTTGAAATTTTCATTTTCAATAGGACTAAATGTACAAAGGAGGATTTAGAAGGTCTGTCTAAAAGCCAATGATTCAAGAATACAATGAAGAGATTGAACGAGTTAACGCAACCCAGAACAGCAGCGACATAATAGTGGAAGGGGCAGTTTGCAATGGCGCGACGTATCTGAACTGCAACATCTTAGCAATGCAGAAATTCAGATATTTAATCGTTAAGGTAACGATGCTTCCAGACAGCCATGGAAGTAGCACATTTTCACCTTCATCTCTTAGTACTAGCTTTGTCTTCTCAGGAACCAAATGCAAGTATAATCCAGCAGTAGTATTTAGTATCACTGCTAGAATCATGAAGTACCAAATTGCCTTGTTCATGTTGTTAAGCATCCTGGATTCTTGTAATTTTGACTCCATTCTTGGTAAAAAAACGCGATTGGTTGCTTTACTTTCTTACCTATGGTAGGTTGAAAAAGCCGCTACGACGAATAGTTTTCTTTTCTTTTGCTTTTCCTTTTTGTTGTATGTTATTTGAAGGATTTGGATTAGCTTGGATCAGAAGAGGGTGGATAGGAGACGATTTATAGCAAATTGAGAGAAGTGTCAAGCAAGTTGATTCTTGGTCAAGAAGTGTCGAGCAAGTTAATACTTAGTCAACAATCCCATGATCAAGGCTGTTAAGATTATTTATTTTTTTCAGTCATCCTCACCTCCCTTAATCCAACAACTATACCTAATATAATCTCACAAAGTGGGTCTGAAAATGATAGAATATATGCAGATATTACCCCTACCTCAGAGAGAACTGTACCCTCGGTTCAAGGGACCTCCCTTAATCCCTGTTAAATAAATTTTCAGCTTGAGTGAATAGTGACACCTGTCATCTTAATGGGGTTGGAGATTATGGTGTGTTTGATACGATGATAGTCATTTTCTAAAAAATATTTTCGTCCAATTGTCTTTCGGTGTTTGGTCGATGAGTTATAAATATTTTTTGGAATAAAAGTTTTACAAGAAAATTGATAGTACAATAGTAATGAACCGGATAGTGTCTTGAAGAAGTTTTTGATTTTTTTTTTTTAAAAAAACAGCTCGGTATAAGGACTGAACCACAAGGTTCTATTGTAGACTTTACCAGTTACTCTAAAGCTTACAACAACAACAACATACCCAGTGTATTCCCATAAAGTGGGGTCTCGGGAGGGTAAAATGTATGCAGCCCATACCACTACCTCAGATGAAGTAGAGAGGTTATTTTTGATAGACCCCGACTCAGGATAAATAACAGTATAATAAGTAAAAAACAGAAGAAAAACAACAAAATGGGATAACACACCACTAGAAAATAAAAGAAATTAGACACCCACAGAATAATACTATGAACTATCTATCCGAAATTACAAACATCAACAAAACACCACGAACAAGAAACTACAAGACTCATGCAAAACACTATGACTACAGGCACATCCAAACAAAGCACTCTAAAGCTTCCCTTAAAGATAACGTTTAGAAAAATAATTTTCCTCAATTTCACTTTTTGGTGAAAAATAATTCTCCTATAAAATATTTGTGGCAAACCAGAACAGTAGAAAATAACTTTCTTTTAGAAAAACTTTTTCCTTTTTGACAAAATGCAGATATAAATCTTGGCCTTGCAGAGCACGGTGTCAAGTCTTTGGAATTTGGCTACTTGTTCAAGACTCAAAACTTGGGGAAGACGTTTTCAAACTCTCACCTCCAAATACTCCTCAGAAATTAATATAATAATTCATGTCCTATTAATAATTTTTAAAATTAAGCCAACAATTTTCTTTTTTAAAAAAGGGTGGATCGTTTTATTTTCTTATTATACTTTTGATAGGTAATTAATCAATACTCTAAAGGGTCGTTTGATTTGAAGCCAAGTTATGCGGGAATCAATCAATTATTTTGAGATCATAGTTCTTTTGTATAGCCATTGACAGTTCGCTTGTTGTAGGGCTCGAACCTGTGCACACAAGTCCCCCGACCTTTGCCAATTGAGCCAACCCCTAGGGGCATCATGATAAATGCTTTTAACATGGCATTACAAGATATAATAACATAGAAACAAATTCTAGTGGTAGAATTTCCTTTGAATTGAGGTTATAAAAAAAAATTCAGTGTTGATTTTCAACTGCAAGACATTCTATGCATTTGAAAATAGAGCACTCTTCTTTTTGGCAACTCTTTCAGGTTTGTCACAACATTAAAGAACATACCAGATGAGAAGGAACTAGAATACACTACTGACATGATATATGATAATTTCAGCAACTATTCTGCTTGGCACAACCGCAGGTATGGTGATATCTTTTACATTTTCTTTTGGTTCACTCTTGTTAAGATCTATTTTCTCTGTAGTAAAAGTTCTCTAATGCAAAAGCTAAAGTCACTAACATACCTAGAAGGCAAGAAGACAATCATACCCCTCGAAGAAAAACTTATGTTGACAAATGGAACGATAAACATGTAACTCTATCCCAGTAATCCTATCTCCTTATTTAAACACGTCGTCATCACATGTTCATGCCCTTATCCTGTGTTGCAAAACTGTATGTAAGACTTGTCTTTTTCCGTATTTTATGGACAGATATACAACATGATATGTTATAGCATGGCTCTAGTGAGGACATCGATTTTGAAAATTCCATTGGTTTAAGAGCCCATAGTTTCATAACTATGTTATTTTTTATCTCCAAGTTGCACTCATTGTCTGAAAAGTAAGTTCTTAAGCATCACCAATGACCATACCATTTTAGCTCGTGAGGAACTCTCATTCTGACTTATATTCTATTATGTTGTGTCTCTTCCAAAGGCTCTTCTCCCAATAATAATGACTCGTATACAGTGTTCTTCTTTCTCATTTGCTGAAGGAAACAGCAAAAGGATATTCTCCCAAGGACAATGTATTTACAGAAGAGTTTGAGTTAGTGCGCCAAGGAAGAAGTTATTGATTTTTTTTTTTAAAAAAAACAGCTCGGTATAAGGACTGAACCACAAGGTTCTATTGTAGACTTTACCAGTTACTCTAAAGCTTACAACAACAACAACATACCCAGTGTATTCCCACAAAATGGGGTCTGGGGAGGGTAAAATGTATGCAGCCCATACCACTACCTCAGATGAAGTAGAGAGGTTATTTTTGATAGACCCCCGGCTCAGGATAAATAACAATATAACAAGCAAAAAACAGAAGAACAAACAACAAAATTGGGTAAACACACCACTAGATAATAAAATAAACTAGACACCCACAAAATAATATTATAAACTATCTATCCGAAATCACAAACATCACCAAAACACCACGAACAAGAAACTACAAGACTCATGCAAAACACTATGACTACAGACACATCCAAACAAAGCACTCTAAAGCTTCCCTTAAAGATAACGTTTAGAAAAATAATTTTCCTCAATTTCACTTTTGGTGAAAAATAATTCTCCTATAAAATATTTGTGGCAAACCAAAACAGTAGAAAATAACTTTCTTTTAGAAAAACTTTTTCCTTTTTGACAAAATGCAGATATAAATCTTGGCCTTGCAGAGCACGGTGTCAAGTCTTTGGAATTTGGCTACTTGTTCAAGACTCCAAACTTGGGGAAGACGTTTTCAACCTCTCACCTCCAAATACTCCTCAGAAATTAATATAAGAATTCATGGCCTACTAATAATTTTTAAAATTAAGCCAACAATTTTCTTTTTTCAAAAAGGGTGGATCGTTTTATTTTCTTATTATACTTTTGATAGGTAATTAATCAATACTCTAAAGGGTCGTTTGATTTGAAGACAAGTTATGCGGGAATCAATCAATTATTTTGAGATCATAGTTCTTTTGTATAGCCATTGACAGTTCGCTTGTTGTAGGGCTCGAACCTGTGCACACAAGTCCCTCAACCTTTGCCAATTGAGCCAACCCCTAGGGGCATCATGATAAATGCTTTTAACATGGCATTACAAGATATAATAACATAGAAACAAATTCTAGTGGTAGAATTCCTTTGAATTATGGTGATACAAAAAAAAAAAAATCAGTGTTGATTTTCAACTGCAAGACATTCTATGCATTTGAAAATGACTCACAACCCTTTAATTTTGAAATAATGTCAGTCATCCAAAAAAATTACTAAGAATTTACTGAAAATCAAATTTTGTTCATCTTAACCAATGTTCATAAATTGAAGGATTTTCTCAATCTTGTTTAATCTTTGACTGAACACTGCAAGTCTGCAACTAGCCAACATGTTCATCAAAGCAAGTTGAAAGTAGATATATGCCACATTAAATAGTACATACGAAATAATGTAGCATACTAATACACCATATTCAGAGTCCGGAGCATAAAGGGTTAATAAATCATCTATGTAGTATATTTAATAATTTATTATTAATTAATTAATTAATCTTTGTTTAATTATATTTCATGTTATTATAGGCAACAATGTCCTCAGCAGGAACTTCATTGTATTAGTTCTGACAACATGTAAGATGTCATTTTTTTATTTACATACTTCATTGTATTTGTGGTCGTAAATAATCTTACCATTAAAAATAATTTTTATAGGTTGTTATTAGAGAAGATGGACTTCGAAGATCAATCAGGCCACACGTACCAACTTATTGTGGCATGGGTAGTCGTCACAATGACGTTGAGGAACACTGATGAAGAATATTTTTTATTGTCTTGATTTATATTAGTATGTTTAATGTATTACCTTTCTGTTTTATGTGTATAAAAATTGCAATAGAATTCTTGAATTTGAAGTCATTTGCCTTTTGAATAATTCCATAACAACACATAGAAGTTATAATATTTACGTTGAAAAATTAACGGACTATCTAGTCCATTTTTAACTCCCAAAAGGGTAAAAGATTAGCTAAAGTAGTTTGAATGAGACTCTTTTATGCAACTAACGAAAATTTCATGTGGATAGTTAGAGAATAAAATTACTTTTGTTTCTTTTAGGACTATAATATCACCGAACTATTTCATTTGTAACTCATCGTTATGTTTCTAACTTAATCGTAACCCTACAAAAAAAAAAAACAATGAACTAATTCAACTTAATCGTAACCCTAAAAACAGGAAACTTAGAAATCGCTGTGTGTAGTGACTTATAAGTCGATGGGCGTCCAGCGACTTTTTGTCCCCTTTGGTTTCTTTCAGAATCCATTGTCCCCTTTGAAATTTTTGGCCAAAATATTAGCCCTTTATGCTCCGGACTCCCATATTCAACACTATTCTTAAGTACCCTACCAAGTACCAAACGACCCAAAAAAGGTCAAAAGTAACATTAAAAGTTTTCATGGAGAGAATTAGGAAAGATGAAGTTTCTCCATGCACAGTTCAATGCAGCTATCGACTTTAGCATAATATGTTGTACGCCAGTTTCTACTAAGCAGAAGAGGAGCAATGACACTCCAAAATCCCACAACATAAGCAACAGCAACGCACGAGAAGAAAAAGAAGTCACTCTCACCAATTCCTTGCTCCTCGTCTTCTTCTTCTTCATGCTGCTGAGGCGGGCTCGAAAATACACAATCATTTTCCAATGGAAGTCCACAGAGTTCCTTGTTACCTCTATAACAAGATGCTTCAAATGTGACAAATTTGTTTTCAAACGGTATTCTTCCTGAAAGATGATTGAAAGCCAAATTTAAAGTCGAAAGTGAATCAAGTGTCGTCATCTGAGGAGGGATTTTTCCTATCAAGTGGTTGTAAGAAAGATCCAAACTCTCCAGTTTCTTTAAGTTCATGAAAGATTCTGGAATACGGCCAGATAAGATATTGTTCGAGAGGTTTAATGAATGGAGGGCTGCAAGTTTTCCTAGTTGTGATGGAATTTCATTGGTAAAACGGTTCATTGATAGATCAAGAATGGTGATCTGAGAAAGAGGGATGCCTTCATAAGAGAATGCATTGCCCTTGGTTGTTAAAGGAACTTTGACTCTGTAATTAGTATATGTAGGAGATAACCACATAAAGGCTGGCAGTACAACTTCAGATTCCTTCATCCACGCGATTATGTTACCGAGGCAAGAAGGTAAAACTCCAGAGAGTAAATTTGCAGACATGTCCAAAATATGAAGCGTTTGCATCCGGCACAAAGACACTGGAATAAGCCCATGAAACCGGTTTCTTGCCAATATCAGTATGGCCAGATGTGGAAAAAGAGGAAAATAATCTGGAACATTGCCTGACAAATTGTTTCCGCTAATGTCCACGACCTTCAGAACAGGAAGGTTGAACATAGAAGCAGGGAGGACTCCAATAAATCCATCATTTTGAAGATGCAAGTAGGCAAGATTTGACATATTTGAAAATATGGGCATAACCTCCCCGTGAAAGTTGTTGTTTGAAAGAACTAAATGTGCCAATGAAGTGTTATTCTGTCTTAAAGTTGGAGGGAGTTTTCCCAGTAGGAAGTTGTGAGAAAGGTCCAGCACCTCTAACTTTAGCAGATTGTCAAAAGATGAAAGAAGGGCGCCTTTGAGGGCATTGTTTGACAGGTTAAGATAGAGTAAATCTGGAAATGATTCGAGCACATTAGTGGGAAGTGTAATGCCTAAGCCATTATCTGATATATCAAGCATCAGAAGACTTGATGCTTGAAACTGAGAAGCCACAGGAATTCCACCATACAAACGGTTGCCTCTCAAAGACAACATAAGAAGTGTATTATTATACAACAACCAAGACGGAACATTTCCTTGAAGGGAATTATAGGACAAAGACAGGGACTTCAACTTGTGTTGTTTGGCTATAAACGTTGGAATTACATGGCCATAGTTCTGGTTTAGCCTGGTATTTCGTAGGTCAAGGGACACAAGTTGAAAAGATGGAACCCAAGATGGAGTTTCAGTGTTGACTTCAAACTCATTATTTGTAAGATCAATGGCTTCAAGGTTGGAGAGGTTAGCAAATGATGCAAACAAGAAAAGTCCCTCAAACCTATTATCTGAAAGACAAAGGGTCTCGAGCAAAGTCAGGTTGCTGAATATGGAAGAAGAAACAGTTTCCTCAAAATGATTGAAAGAAAGATCTAAAGAAACCAAGGAACTCATTCCACCAAGGCATGGATCAAGGCCACCTTGTATAAGGTTATCCTGAAGATTTAACACCTGCAAGTTCCTAAGTTTACAGATTCCTGAAAAGTGTAACAAGTAGTTAATATCCAGAAAAATTTGAATTTGTTATGCAAAATTTCAGCACACATTTTTGCTGTAATATGGTCAGTAAAATTAAAGATGCATAATGTTCATTCTACAATCTGGAAAGACGGAGTCAGCAACCCAGCTCTACTAGACAAAACACATAAATTACAGATGCAAAGTGCACGAAGGACAGCAAAAATACAATATGAAATCAACTGTTGTAAATCCTTACGGAAAATACTCATCACGAACACTTGTTGGGAATTCACATAGCTTGAAGCGTGCTACTGTCACTGTCCTTAAGGATATTTCACCCGGTATGGGTGTATCCCCCAAGATTTAACACGCTCTTCTAGTATAAACTAGGAGCCAGAAACTGACAAAGATTCAACAAGAATAAAAACCCAGCACTCAAGAAAATAGGGAAGAAAATATTTGTTTATATGGTTTTACTCTATCTCTCTTCTACCTTCTACAAAAGAAGGACAACCGGTGTATATTTATGTGAGAAAACCAAATGTCAACATGGTATGTAATGGCTGATATATTACTACCATTACTAAGCAATAAAAGTTGGTCATTATTGGAGGATAAAGGTTAAAGGGTCAAAAGTAGTAACTCAAAAGGATTTATTGTAGAGAGATAATAGCTATTGAAGGGGCAAGGAGTAATGTCAATTAATGGTCATGCCATTATAGTCTGAAACCGACGGAAGAAATATTAGAATTATGGCTAATGCAAGGCATTCAACCACACTAAATCATGTATTAAAGACTATTAACAAAACTTTAAATAAAATGATTCTAGAAAAAGGTTTTTGAATAATTCTTTTTGAGATACAAAAATATTTCTCAACATCAACAACACTATGGAGTAAAATGTCCCATTATAGTGGTTAAGTTCAAGGCAAGCTAGAACTAATAATAGCTGTGATTCAGGCAAAAAAAAAAATGGAATTTATCAAAAAACACTATTAGGGTTTAGTCTTTTGAAATCCAAACGTTGCCCATAAGAAAATTCAGAAAGGCAGAACAGTATCAAGGAAAAACACAAGTGAAAACTCTGTCAAGAATTTTTTATCCAAGAAGGCTCAGAATATCTTATCGAGGACTTCATTGTATAATCATAAAATTAAGAGAACCATGTATCACGCATAGCATATTGACGTCAATTGGACATACATTCTCGGTGACTTCGATTTCAAAATTGAACTGATAGCTACAAAGAAATTTCAGAACATCAGCATTACCTGAAAAGAAACCAGGAGAACCCCTGATATTGTTATGTGAAATATCCAGACTTTCAAGCACCGAGTGCTTTTCAAAGAGGCAAGTCGGTATGCTTCCATCTTCAAGAAAATTATCACTCAGATCCAACCTTTTGAGATTCCGCAGTCTACATAAAGCTGCAAGAAATATATGAAGCAATAAAAGGGTTGTTTTTTGTCAAGTTCATTGAGTAAAAAATGAGTTTCGTATTCATATGAACAATCTGAAACTCAGCTCCAGGGAATTAATAATTCATGCTTGCTATCTCATACTGGCGCAAAATTGTTAGGGAAACTGGAAAAACCTACAGATTAGAACTTCATTCAGACCATGTTCTTTATCGAAGAAGAGCTCTTCGGATACCTGCGGATGCAAGGTCACAGTTGGAATTTAACAAATCAAGAAAATAGTTTTATCTGTGCAATCTTCATCTGATGACCCTTTCCGGTGACATTTGTTCCATTTTAGAGAAGCTATTTTAGATAATGAGAATCATATCATTACAACATTCTAGTCAGTTTTTATGTGTTTCATGCACACTCAATAGCAATGCCTTAACGACAGCATATAGACTGAGAAGATGGCAGTTGAGTAGAGCAGAAGAGAGGGTCCACCACCAATTGACAGTTTGTTCACCCCGAGGAAACCATACAACAACAACATATCTAGTATAATCCCATAAAGTGGGAGGTGACAAGTATCCCATGGATTAAGTCGAGGTGCGCGCAAGCTAGCCCGGACACCACGGTTATAAAAAAAAAAAATTCCCATAAATTGGGTTCAGGGAAGAGTAAGGTGTACGCAAACTTTACCCCTACCTCAGGTAGAGAGGCTGTTTCCGATAGACCCTCGGCTCAAGAACCAGAGGAAACCATTAATATATGGAAATACTAAATTGTAAAAGATATTCTCACGTTAGGAAAATGAAAATAATAATGACAATTCGCACAAGATCATGTTTGTAACGACAAAAAATTATCCAACGATACCTGATAGAATGTGATGTGAATTCTTGAGGTTATTCCCAGACAAGTCGAGGCTTTCAAGGTATGAAAGGTCACCAAACAGGCAATGTGGCACACTATCATCAGTAAGGTTATTGTTGCTTAGATCTAGTTTCCGCATATCCTTTAGTCCACACAATACTACGTCAATTCAACAAACGAGCTATATCAAAACCAAGGTAAAAACTTTGATAGACCATCTATGACTGATTAAAATTCCACAACTGCGAAAACAAACCTCTGAGCAGTGGTAAAGGGAAACTAGGATAAACCCCTGATAGGTGCAGCTGTTCTAGAGATGAGAGGCTACATACTTGAAAATGAGGCAGAGCATCACCATTTAAAGGGTTGAAACTTAGATCCAATTCTTTCAGGTTGCGCAATTTGCATAATGCTGCAAATATAAGTTGTTAAAAAATAATAATAATACAACATGCAAAGAAATGAACGAAGGAGATCAGCGTCACCAGTGCAGAATCATTTCCAAAAAAAAAAAGAGCAAATCATAGAATTCAAGAATTCAAGGGAAGTATTCATTCTGCTCAAAAGACATTGACAGTAGTAAGAGTTTGTACAAATTATACTACTCCCTCCACCCCTTTATGTGGTGGTTTTTGACTGAGTATGGCGTTTAAAAAGGAAAGAGACTTTTGAAACTTGTCGTCTAAAAACAAGTCATTGACAATTGTGTGGCGATAAATAGTCTCATTAAGGGTACAATGGAAAATCTAAAAGTTAAAATGTTTCTAAATAAGTTAGTATGACATTCTCTTGGGACAAACTAAAAAGGAAAGGATTACATAAGTTAGTATGACATTCTCTAGGGACAAACTAAAAAGGAAAGTATTACACATAAAATTGGGACAGGGGAAGTACTAAATACTGAGGGAGATAAGTTGTAGCACACACAGGTTTGATCAAATGAAACATGAATACAAGTAATGAATGAACATTTTGATAAAAAGAATACCTTCTGGCATGATCCAGTTGCCAATAGCATTGCCAGATACATAGAGAGACCGGAGATGCGTGAACCTAGTCAACAAGGTTGCATCAGGATACCATATTCCAAGTCCAAGTTGCCTTTTACTGGTAAGAAAAATATCAAGAACACGTGCATCATTATTTAGATCTCTGATACAAAAAATTCCAGCCCATGCACAATAATTTTCTTCAACCCATTCATTGATTAGTGTAGAGCCATTGGGATAGTTAAGGGAGTCCCTCAGCTCTAAAAGTGCCTTCTTTTCCTCTTCCACTAATTTACCGCTGCAACTAATGAAATTCAAGCACATCAGTATCCAACATGTCCATAGCAGATGAAGCATAGAACACAAAACCCCAGCCATAGTGTTGATAAATTTCTATTCAGCAAAGAGTCACTGGCTAATGCCTTTTGTTACAAGAACTTTTACATACTCACAACCATGAGTCAACACCAAATTATTTTACGCTGCTAGACCACAGATACTTCATCAGTAAATGAGCATTAGCTGTTTCCCACGATGTAACATATTTTTTGTGAAATACTGACCTTTTTCATTTAGGCTTTTTTAGATATGCCAAGTCAAGCAGGTCAATCCTGACTTTTTCCAACAAATTCTGCCACCTTGCTCAATCTTGATGCTGACTTCTAACATTTCCTATTCTCTTCATCTTAATTTTGTTTTAACATGTATCCTCACAGCAGCGTAGGTATTGGATAACCGTGTCCACCAAAAATTAGCACAGGTATTGAATAACCGTGGACACCAAAAATTAGCATAGGCATTGGATGACTCTGCCTACTAAGACTTAGGCAGGTCGAATGAAATCACCCAGTGTTATTTTACCTCTGATGAACATTCCGACCATTGTCTCCTATAATTTTAGTTCAAAATTCATTGACTACTAGATCACACCTTGGGTCCAATTACCAATCATGTCATCTTAAAAGTTAAAATCATAAACTCTAATACTGATCGATCTTACAAAAGATTTGCCAAAACAACATGCCTAAGTAAAATCAATTAGCTTGGCAGGCTGCAGCTATTAGGTAATGTTTCAATTTGTTTGTGTGGTTTTGACTTAGGCCCAGAGTTTAACAAAATAAAGAAACTTTTAAATGTTGGGGTTTTAAAATAAAGATACGTAAAATATACCAAAATGCCTTTTAATTTTGTTGTCTTAATTCTGTTCGTAGGAACAAAGAGAAGCAGATTTATTCTATACTCGATAAGTACCAACATGCTACGTAAAAAATTGAAACTAACGAGTTGCTAAAAAGAGAAAGAGGCATTCTTTTGAAATGAACAATAACGAAAGTAAGACAAGCAAATTGAAACGGATGCCTACAGCTGAAATGTTCAGAATATATATTATATATTCTTCATCATAGAAATTGTTGTTTTGCCCTGAATATTTGTGATACATGAACTCAAAAGTTTATCATTGTTAACATAAATAAAAAAAGATAAACTCTAAATTCCCCAAATGTTGGAACACACACTTTTGTATAATTTCAAGGTGAACAATAATTCCCTTTATACTTAAAAAAAAAAAAAAAAGTGAAAACAAACAATTACAGTTCAAGACTCAGAATTCAAACGATCAAGTGCCTCTTGAGCAGGTGGAAAATTTGGCTGAATTTTTTGTGCTTCCAAATAAGCCTTTTTAGCCTCATCTTTCAACCCTTTTTTCTCATAACAATCACCCAACAAACAGTAGGCCTTAACATTATCCCCTTTCAACTTAACACACTGTTTCAAATCCTCAATCACTGAGTCAACTCGTCCAACTCGTCCGCGTCGACTCACCTCTACCTCCGCCGCCGCTAATCTCAACTGCGCTCGTTTAAACAACGCATCCGCTCTCTCATTCTCCGACAACGACTTCACCGCCAACGGAGAAAGCGCAACGTCGATTGAATCAAGTGCTGATGTTTTAAACCCTTGCACATCCAAAGCCAACGCTTTGAGTATGTGAGAAGCAGCGTCTGACGAATCTAGAGAAATCGCTAAATCGGCCTGCTCCTCAGCTGATTTCGCGAGAGCAGAAGCTGATGCCGAGTGTTTTTTAGCGGATTTGGCTTGTGAGAGGAGCTGAGCGCCTTGTACGAAGTGCCGCTTGGATTGTATGTTGGCACGGTTCCCGAGGCGGAGATTGGAGAGGAATTTTTGAGGGATGTTGTACATGAAAAGGAACATGAAGATTGTGACGACGATTACAGTTGCTTGAAGGAGAAGATCGCGATACATGTGATCGTCGGAGAAAATATCCATGGGATTTTTTGGGTTTTGTGAGACTTTTCGATTGGGTTTTTAAGCTTTGTTGTGTTGTACTACGAGCTTTAGATTTTATCAGAGTCCATGGAAATAAACTTGATGAAGTTCCTCTTTCAATTAGACACTTTGGGGTCGTTTGGTTAGCAGACTATATAATCCCGGGATTATAATTCAGGATTATTTTATATTATATAAGAAATGGTATAAAATAATCTCATAATTCATGGATTATGTCAAGATTAAATATAATATTAATTTTATATCATGTTTGGTTGATGATATAAATTAATCTCAGAATAAATTTATATCATCAACCAAATATGATATAAATTTTATCCATGAGATAACTTAAAGCTATCCCACCTTATACCTCCTACCAAACGACTCCTTTGTATTTAAATTTGAATGAAAAAATTTTGCGTGGATTTTTATTAGTTTATTAGATACTCTTTTCGTTTCATTTTATATGGTTTATTTTGATCGGACATAGAATTTAAAAAATAAAGAAAGACTTGGTGATATTTATCGAATTATCCTTGATGATATTTATCAAATTATCCTTTATTAAAAATGTACAATTACTTTCTTTAATTAAGTGGGACTAATAAGAATAAAAGAGTAATTGTACTTTTAAAAAGTTAGTAAATAAGGAAAGGACGGATCAAAAAGAAAAGTATGCTACATAAAATGAGACGGAGGAAGTACCTAAGTTAATCAAATAAAATATATCATCTCTTTTTATTATGCATATCAATCTCAAATATAAAAATATCTGGAGTTTTATGACTTATTTGAGGCAAATATATACCATAATGAAAGAAAATGAAATATATATTATGTGACTAACTTATCTACCTAATAAATAAATGAAAACACACACAAAAAAGAAATTTTAAAATTTGAATAAAAAATATCTAATTGAAACACTTTATTATGTATTGAGATGTTCATTTGAAACATGATTTGGTTTGAAATCTAAATGAAATATTCTAACAAGTTGGAGGAATTGATTTTATATTAAGCCTTTAATAAATAAATTGCAGGCCAGAGTAGTTAGGTGTAGTACGTTCGGCTGTGGTATTAGTTTCTTTAGTTATCGAAATTTTAGAGATGGGACTTTATGTTTTAGATAGGTCTGAATAATCTGTTAATATATGATGAATTGATATAAATGTAAGTATACAGCGAAGGTAGGAGATTCAGTTAATAAAAAGATTAGACTGCAGGCCCTATAGCTATTCAAGCATCTCAAAGTTTATATATAACATTATTATTTTATATCGAAGCTTTTATTAAATGAAATATATTCACTTAATGATTCGATTAAATATGAATTTACGTAAAATTTTCTGACTTTGAATTATGTTGCGGATAATATGCTCGTCTAAGGAGATGTTATAGGAATCTGAACGTAAATTTGAAATCATATTTTAAAATTATTGACTTGGAGTAAAATTTGTATTTGAACATGTAATTTCAATTTCATAACTTACACTTTTTCTAATAAACATAAACAATATTTCATAAATTATTAAAATTTTCTCAAATTACCAGCATATGATGGTCCTGCTTGATATAACTACTAGTGGATAGAGACAGCCACTACTTGTCCAAATTGAGCAGCTACAACAACAATAAACCTAGTATATTCTTATAAAGTGGGGTCTAGAAGGATAAGTGTATGCAGTCTATACCACTAACTCAGAGGTGAGATAGAGAGGTTGTTTCCGATAGACCCCCGACTCAAAACAAAAACAGTCCAGAAAAAAATAAAGGAAACAAGAAACAATAGGTATTAACACACCAAATGATAACATAAACAAGACTATCACTAAGTAATACGACAAATGATACTACACTCCGAAACAAGACTAGCACTATGGCCACTAGCACGGATAACAAAACAAAGTCCTCATACCTATTAGCAAGGATACACTCCTTCCTACTACCCTTCGATCCTAATTCGCATTCTTCACACCTTCCTATCTAGGGTCATGTCCTCGGTAAGCTGAAGTTGCTCCATGTCATCTCTAATCACCTCCCACCAATATTTCTTTAGTCTATCTTTACCTCTCTTAAAATCATCTCTAGTCAACCTCTCACACCTCCGCACTGGGCATCCGTGTACCTCTTCATCACATGCCCTAACCATCTCAACTTTGCTTCCCGCATCTTGACTTCCACCGAAGTCACTCTTATCTTATCTCGAATAATCTCATTTCTAATCCTATCTTTCCTAGTAAACTCACACATTCATGGTAGCATTCTCATCTCCGTCATCTTCATCTAATTTGAGTAATTACTTTTGCAATAAATATAGATCTTTTTAAAATTATGATTTAAATTTTAAAAAAAATTAAAATCACATTGTAGGACTAAATTTTCTTTTGTGTGAATTTGAGAGATTTAAAATTAAAATTTTCAGTTGAAGTTTTATTCCAAAATATTATTAACAAACATAAATATCAAATCAAAACTTCAGTTTCAGGGGGCAATATCATGGAGAAAACGCTTTTAGTACCCACTAAAATTATCTCAAATTTGCAAGTAGATATTTAAAGTGGGAGTTCAATTACCCCAGGGAATCATTTCCAACCAAAATAAATACACCCTTTTTTTGATCAATTCAAATTATCAAAGAATATGTGTAAATCACACACCAAATATCACTTATCACGTGTCAAATCAAATTTTAACTCATTTTCTTAATTATTTTTTATTTGTTTCCTTTTCTTCTCTTTTTTCCCCTCTTTTTGCTTTTCTTTTCTCTTTTTTCCTCACCTCAACTTTTTTCCATAGCTACGACCACCACCAATTTCCTCCATAACCCTTTCAAATAGTTACCAAATCATCAATAATTATTATTTGAAAAATAAAATTACCAAATAATTAAAATCTAAAAATTAAAATTACCATCAAAGTAAAATTTAAAATTTAAATTACCACATTCTTGAGCTTCTTATCCTTAAATTTATCATCCCTTCCTCATCTCTTAACTTCACCACTTTCGGTCTCCACTTTTAGGAGGTGGAGATCTCAATAATTAAAAAATAAATATTTTACAATAATAAAAAATAATTGAACCAATAAAATAATAATGGGGAAAATGAGAAAAAAATAATGATCGCTATTTTATGCTATTTTTTTTTGTAGAAATTATACAAGTATATTTAAATTTAAAAAAATTATCAAGAAACTTTAAATCATAAGCGACTGAAGCTACCATGACTAACCACTATTATTCTATCATTTATTTTTTATCGAAAAATATTTTTTCGCCGAAAAAAATAATGATTGACAAATCATCTTCCTCTCCAATTTTTCTTTTATCTCTTCATCATTTCCATTAAAAAATAAATATTGTCAGCAATGAAACCCACCACCAGTATCCCAGTACCAAAGAAGAAGAAACGAAGAAACAAAACGAAATATAAAAAGAAGAAGAAAAAAAGTAAAATTAAAAAAAAAAGTAAAAATAATTCTTTTAATTTAAAAATTTATCAAAATTATTTTTTTTCATTGTTTTTCTTGTTCCTCACTCTCTTAGAGAGAGTGGGATACTCACTATGACAGGTGACCGAAAAAGATGTATTTAAACCAGTTCGAAATTGTTTAGAATGGTCATAGAACACCCGCAAACTTTAAACTTACAAATTCGGTTCAACTTTAGGGAGTACTTTATGCATGTTCTCTAATACCATGTAATACATTCACAAGTATCAATGGATTATAAGCAGTCCATAAAAACATAAACAAATACCAAAGAAACCATAAAAATAACTTGACTTTTCTATATTATTGCAATAGCAGTACAATTTATGCTAACATGGTAGAGGAATCAGGATGACAAGAGACTTTTGCAAGAATACTTTCCCCAGATACTACATAATTTTGACTTCTACAAGTAATAATACTTTCCCCAAAATACTACATAATTATAATTTCAGCCTCTAATTATTTCACATTTGCAAGGGGATAATTGGCTGACAAAGTTCAGAGTTCTTGCAAGAAATTAAACTGCTTTAGAAATGCCTCTTATCTAAACTTAGAACTAACAGAGGCTTGTTTATCATTCAAAAAGTTAAAGGAGAGCCATCATATTTTTGGAGTTGTTGGGCAAAGTTTTCCAGACTTTGTCAGCATTTAGTAAATTATATTATATCTTTGAACTATGATGATGAATTTATTGTTCTCCAAGACAAGTGGAGAGTAGTATCTAACTCTTCATTGTTCCTCCCATTTGAATCAACTGTAGTGGAGACTTTAGTAGTTTCTTTAATGTATCCACAATGCTAGCGAAGGATGGGCGCTGTACCGGGTCACTGCACGGAAATGTGAGATTATGAGAAAATGTGCATATTGATGGGAAAAGAGAGTATTCTTTAGAGATAAAGATAAACAAACACTCAAACTTGACCTCAACTGGCAAGTAAACACTCCAACTTCGAATATGCACATCTAAACTCCTCAACTCGTGTCCACTGTGTCGGTTGAACACTCCAACTTACAAAATGATCATCTAGACACCTTCAAAATTTATGTGGCACATCAGGATCATTAGGTTTCCAGGAGACATAGTGGAGTTGAATTGGGAGTATTTAGTTGTAAGTTGAGACCAAGTTGAAGTGGTTAGATGTGCACTTTCAAAGTTGGAAGTTGGAGTGTTTATTTGCCAACCGAGGCCAAGTTTGAGAGTGTGTTTATGCATTATGTCTATTCTTTAACACGATTGACAACACAATTTGAGTAGTGGAGAGATGAAAAAAATAGGATGCTGATACTTTTATCCTACATATCTTAAGGACTTCACCATAAACATGTTTTGAGTAGTGGAGAGCTGAAAAAAATGGATACTGAAGCTTTTATCCTACGTATCTTAAGGACTTCAGCACAACAATGTTTCGAGTAGTGAAGAGGTGAAAAAATAGGATGCTGATGCTTCCATCCCACATATCTTAAGGACTTCCGCATAAACTTGTACTTACTCATTCCAGCAGTCTTCCATAAGAGATGATAACATTGGAGAAGTGTTCTGTGGGATAGTGAGCCTCCTGTTCTGGAAAGCAACAGCACCAACTACCTGAAAGCTCACAAATAACATGTCAAATACATCGGGCTATTTGATATTTAAGTCCGGGAGAAATGGGGGGTGGGGGATCAGCAGGGAAGAAAAAAACCTGTGCAGGGCTCAGTCCATTCCAAGGTTGTTGCATGGTCACAAGCTCCCATAATATCACGCCAAAGCTGTAGACATCCGACTTCTCATTTGAGGGCTCCCCACGAAGAAATTCGGGGGCCATCCATTCAGGCTGAAACAAAAAGCAAGTGTGTTACAGGCTGATGGACGTACAAGAAATTGCTCAACCTGCAAGATGTAGAGTTCGAAAAAGATGACTTTGTACTGGCATGGGAACTAGGTACACTGTCGATGATGGATATGTTCATCCGGAAAAAGGCACCAAAAAAAAAAACTAATTGTATTTCATGAACTACAGAAAGCAATTAAAGCAATTTTTCTTATTAATCAGGAAAGAGGATGCAAAAGGAAATATCAGTGGCAACACGTACTGAAGAACTGTCGATGACGGATATGTTCATCCAGTAAAAGGCGCAAAAAATAGACTCATTGCATTTCATGAACTACAGAAAGCAATTAAAGCAACGTTTCCTATTAATCAGGAAAGAGGATGCAAAAGGAAAAATCAGTGGTAACACCTACTGAAGAAACCAGGAGACGAGAGGCTCTGTAAATTTCTTAACTATATCATACTCTTCATATTCTTTGCACGCTGATTTTCACAGAAGAACATGGCTCGTCCACATCAGAACTTTTGACTAAAACACAAATAATAAGACATGATTTTTCAATATTGGAACTTAGCTAAAATGTAGATAATAGAAAGAGTGGTTGTAACCTACAAGTCATCATGGCACAAAAATAACTGCTGCCTGTATCAGAGGCCCTACAGTACTCAATTTATGTGTTTTTGCAATCCTAATGACTAAAAGACTTGGCATCTAAGATCAGTAAATGGAGCCAAGCAGCTCACAATTCCTTAGTTGCTCGCACTTAAGCGCAGGTGTCCGATATGGGTGAGGTATCGGTCTCGAATTTCTCGATTGATTTTGGTCGAAGTTCCCAAAATTGATTGACCATATCGAGTAATACGTATCCCACATCCACACCCATGTCGTGTCGACACGAGTGCGGCACCAAAAGTGAAGAGTCTGCACAACTTGTCTGATAAATCTAAATGCCTATGGGAAGCTGAAGGATAAGCACCTCAGCGCAAGTATTTCCATGCTCCTTTTTATTTGCATATGATACATATGCTACCTGTTCTTACATTTGAAAAATAGCTTGCGTGTGTTGGAAGGTAACTTACAGTTCCAGCAACTGATTTTGATGATATGAACGTATTAGCTTTAAATCTCGACAGACCAAAATCACACACCTGAAAGAAACATTTCAGAATATCAGAACTGCAAAATTCACCTTTAAACTCAAAAGGTACGTAGGCAACACTTTACCTTTACATTCCAATTTTTATCAACCAACAGGTTAGGAGATTTCAGATCCCAATGCACAATGGGTGGGCTCAGACAATGAAGATAATTGATACCCTTGGCCTGTATTTCAAGTGAATAAGAAACTTTTCTAGGTGAAAGCATCAAAAGCATGAAACTGATAAAATGTGAAATTGGCACAAACCACATCCAAAGCCATACGGATACGTCTCCTCTGGTCCAACAATTCCCCAGCAGCTGGCCTGTGTATCAGACGGTAGAGGCTTCCTCTATCGTCATAATCAAGGCACAAAAACTTTAGGCCACTCAAGTACTTGAAGTTAGAAAGAGAATGTTATGCAGCCACTGAAACACAAGTTACCTAGGCAAATATTCAGTCACTATTGATAGATGAGGCTGTTTGGTAACAGCCCCCATGAACAACACCACATTTGGATGACGGACGCGTTTCATAATTGCAACCTTCAGAAAAACATGAACACTGAGTTATATCCAACAATAGATTACCAGTCCAAGAATGTGAATAAAATGACCAAAATAACAATGGAACACAGGAGAAGGTGAAAGACTGCAGGATTACTCTATTCAATACAGGGAACCCTCTTTTCACAAAATCGATGAACTAGATTTAAGAATCTCACAAACATAGATATTAATGCAATTCACAACAAATTGCGACCAGGTTGCAAAATGACAAGATTAAACTACAACAACTACTGCTATGTCTCAGTCCCAAGCTAGTTGGATCAGATACTGTGTAGATTAAACTTTAACAAGATACACATGCATTATTTGTTTCTTTCATTCTGCCTTTTGTGCTTTACCCTCGCCATACAGAGAAACAAGAAAAAGAAGAAACAGATCAGCTGCGGAAAGTAGGCTCATCTTTATTCAAAACCTAAATCATTTTATGGTAGCCAGCATACAACAGTTCCACCAACAATTATATGCTCTCACCTCCCTTAGAAACTCCTTCAACTGATCATCATGAAAATCCTGGACGGTTAGCAGCTTGACTGCAACATCCTGCAGTAGTTAGTACCACACCTGATCAGTCAAAAAACAGGCACACTATTTCCTAAACTAAAAATAGTTTCCACAAAGTATCTTTGAAAATGTATGAAACTTCAACTTCATGCATTTTTCGCCATTCCTTTTTCTCCTAGTAATACATGCTAGTTAAGAGGAAATATCTAATCTAGAAACCACAATGTAAGAGCAAAATGGACTACCTCATGCGAGGAAGTTAAGTCAATAACGAAATACCACTAGCATCATCAACCAATGATCTGAACATCACAATTCTATTAATGTGGAGTTATACAAATGTCTTACTTCAATGTGATTTACACCTTTGCTTAAACAATTGACATGACATCATCCCTACACCTTTAACATGTTAATGCAGTCAATACAGGTACAAACATGCAAAATGATTGTAATTTTTTAGGTTTGCACAAATCTTCTATAATCTTGTAAATTATCATGAATACTTTTGCGACAACACAAATAAATAACACTCACCGATCCATGCCATTCAGCACGATGTACTGTTCCAAATGAACCTGCATGAAAGAAGAGCAAGATCAGGGTTCAACAAATGAGGACTAATTTGCAACCAGTAGATATATGACAAAGACGCACCAGCGCCAACACGCTCTTTTATATGTAATTCATCCCATGAGATCTCAAGCCAGTCCATTGCAAGAGAAGGCTCAAGATGCAGATATCTTGGATTTGTTGCTGTCGGATATTTCTCACGGTTCACTGTTCTACCTCCAAGCTCCATTACATCCATTTTACCTATTAAAGTTGCTTTTGGTGGTTTGCCAGGTTGCAATGATGAGTTTTTGGACAGAACAACCTCCTTCTTGTAAGTTTGCCTGATAATAATTTTGTCTTCTCTAGGTCTAGAATTCTCATCTGCTGTTTCAGCGGCAACAAGAACTTCACAGGGTTGAACTTCCAAAGCTTGATAAGGTTGGTGTAGTGGATCATTTGGAAATTTTGGCTTATCACTGACAACAATGTCCTCCATATGTTTACTCTCAACATGGGGGTCTGCAAGAATAGAAATTAGACATTCCTCACTCTAATGGTGAAAATGAAGATTCTGAAGTTCAAAAGTTACCCAACTGCTGATTCTAACAATTAAGAAAATGCATAAAACAAGCTCTTTCAATAAAGTCAAGAAGAGAATTTCCACATAAGTCTTTTCCTGTGCTGCAAGCAGGATACTTTGTACTAGAGACAAAACACATACAGTGAGCCATATAAGAAGGCCAATTGTCTATCCTTTCTGATATAAACAACTTCATGTTCAACCAGTGACATTCCTTTTCTTATATCAATAGGAGCACCAATTAAAAGCTACAGTGATATGCAAATAATAGCACACCTGTATGCAAAGCACTTCCTGGAGGAGCAAATGTGTCGTTTGAATGCAGTAACTGATTACTTATTTCACTATCCATACAAGGTTGTTGAAACTCTGTCAAATGAGATACTTGAAGTGGTGAAGGCACGGGAGACAATACACCTCCATTGATAAAGGAGTCTGGACCATGTATGTTTCCCGGATCCCCAACAAGATCAACCACAAACTCTCTGATAAAATATACAAAAAAGTCAATAACAATGAAGTAAAAATAAACATCAAGATCACAAGAATTAAATCTCCTGATCGTTGGACTTGGGCCTTCCAAAATATGTCAGACCTTATAAAAGATCATAATGCAAAATCAAAGCAGCAAAGGTCCACTACTTTAATCTTAGTAATACTCATGAAAGCACAATTAAAGATGGTGAATGAAATGTCAAGTATGAAGTAACTAATCATTAATGAGGTCTCAAACATTATATCAGATCAAAATTTTGGAGATACATTTGTAACATTTGAGACAAAAACAAACCCAATAAGGAGAAAAAACTTGTTGATGGTAGAGGAGATAACTACTTTGATGAAGAGATGGTGGATAAGATGTTTTACCTTGACAATCTTCTGTCATCCTCAATTATCACCAGACAAGAAGACCGGTGATCTGCAACACAATACTTGCAACCTCGAGCTATCCTACAAGGCAAACCTACGTAATCCGCCAATTTCTGTATATCATAAAATCACCAGTTAAATTTTCAGTCTTCAAAAGCTTAACTTTCAGTTTTCTAAAAGCTTCCTTTCAATAATCAACTAATAACAAGAATAATGAATGAGAGAGCAAGTCAGAATCCTATCTCACCCTGCCCTCTTGACAATTATATGGAGAGAAGATATTCCAAAAAGAATATGACGAGCCTTAAGTTCACATACTCCTTACTGGATAAGATCCATTATGATTATTTCTCTTCAAGCTACTTCACTGGTTATTTTGATGTGATACCTTTTAATTGTCTATGGTGAGTTCCAAGCAGAACCTTAATTGTTTTTAAGTCTCTCAAAAGTTATGAAAACAACCTAGGTAAAACTGACAATCAATATGCCCCTTTATCAAACATCATACTAAGTTCAGTAATCAAGTACAAAACTTCTCAAGTCCAATTGCAGCATTGAGGAAGCTAACAAACCACGGAGGTTTTGGGGGCAAAACAAGTTGCTCAAAATGATTAAAGATCACTTGCATCACCAAAGATTATATTTTTGTCCTTTTAACAATCAGAGCTAATCAATGCTGATGCCTCCACTTATCTTAGCACCTAAATGTGTTTTAGTTAACATCTAGTATTAATGTGGTTGCCACATTATATTTCCAGAACATATAACACTGACAAATTCATCAAAAAGGGGCAATTGATCACCCTCCAAATTAATCACAATCTTGAAACACCCCTTTGTATGACATAGTCAATATTGCATTATAGCTGGCTTCTTTCCAGTCACTTAGCGTAATTTGTTTGACCCTTAATTAATACGGGAAATATTTCATCTTATTCGCAGTACATTAGCCAGTACTTCTCAGGATTAGGACTGAAAGATTTAACAGTTTTGGATATGTAATTTCTTACTTATTTTTCTCCTACTATACAAACTAATGTGCAGATAAAGTTAAAACACGAAAAGCTGTTATGACTAGCCACCAGGAGAGGGGGAGGGAAGCAATTTCTAGATAGACCTAAATGGCAAAGAATGTGGAAAAAACGATCGAGACTTCGAACATATGACAAAAAGGTCTCTCACTAACCTTGAACAGAATGGCTCTGTGCCTGCAAAGTCCCGTGGAGAAACTGCCGATTGGTAGCACAATGCACTTCTGCAGATCTTTTAATCTCTTGCTAACAACTTTCCACCGCTGATGAAGATCGCCTTGCTCCACCGGAAAAGAGCCCCTTAAATATCAAGGAACTCAATTTCATACAGAAGAATTAAACAAAGTCCAAGAGAGCATACTTCGGAAGAAAATCGATACCTACCCCATATAAACAGCCACAAGCTTGCCAAGTTTTTCTGCCAAGACTAACGTATTCTCAGCAGCAAAATAAATTTCTTGAGCTTTATCTTCTAATTCCCTGAGCCTTGAATCCCCAAGCCTATCAATAAGAACAACCTCCATTGATGTATCACTGGGTTCAATTCCTTTTAATGCCATTAGAGATGGTATTTGTTTACCATCCTCTGTGTCATTACACATCACCCACAGATATGGATTCATTCCTAATATGTTGTAAAACCCATCCGATATCTTATCAGCATAAGACAATGAACCACTTACCTGAAAAAATTTCACAAACTTTACACATTAGATAATGCAAAATTAAATGACAAATGACAAATGCTTACAGCTAAACTAACAGGAAACAGAACTATTTCCCCCCCATAAGAATAACTACCAGGCATGCTAGCTCTTCCCGCAGAGTTCGATTCCCCCTCCCCATTTCCAACAACAAAAAATCCAATGTAATCCCACAAGTGAGGTCTGAGGAGGTTAGAGCATACGAGACTACGAGGGTGCGATTCCCCCTTCCCATTTCCAACAACAAACAAAATCAGTGTAATCCCATAAGTGGGGTTTGGAGAGAGTAGTGTTCATGGACCTTATACCCCCAGCTCGTAGAGATAGAGTGGTGCTTCCAATAGACCCTCGGCTCAAAATAAAGCATATCCAAGCAGTTAGGAAAAGGAAATGCAAAAAATGAGATCCATAGCAAAAATGAAATAATGTGAAATGAAGAGTAATAGTAATCCCCTTCACATTTCCGCTACTCCCAATTTTGGTGGCAGAAAAAAAATAATGCATTTTCCCCTAGAACTATAGTATGTGTGTGTTTTGTGTGAGAGACAGGGGGGAGAGGAAGAAGAGAGGAGGGATTTATATACCCATAAACGATAAGACACAGTTTGAGCATCAGAAGATCCACCAAGGCCCTTGATACTTTTGCACTCCTGCAAAAGTATAGGCTCTCCACAAGCAAGCATTGCTTGCTGTACAAGCTTTTTCGCGAGCGCAAGCTGCAAGTAATAGCTCTCCTTCGATTTCTGCATCAATGTATCCTCGCTATCAACAACTCTCTCCGCCTCTGCCTCCTGCACCACCACTTCCTCCTCCACTTCCTCTCTTGTGGTCGAAGTCTGCGTGTCCTTAACTCCCGTACTAGGCCAGTTCCCATCCACTGTCGTTCCTGAAAACAAACTCCCCGCATAACTAGTACTTCCCCAACTCGACAGCCTTTGCAACGAAGTTTGCCTCTCGAATTGCTTACTGTAATTGCTTCCGCTACTCGATAACCTCTGCAATGAAGCTTTCCGATCAAATGTTCTCTCCTGTTTCTGCTCCTGTGGCAACACGTGGCAATCAACCAGCTCATGTATGGGTACAGCTTCAGGTGGAACAGGAAGTAAAAGTTCATTTTCATCATCCTCTCCACCTGCATCATCCAATTTGATCTTCACGTGATTCTGTATGGATTTCCCTTTCTTATTTTTCTCAGCCAACCAGTTGACAAAAGCGGCCAATTGATTCCCGTGAATCTTATTGTTATTAGTCTCTTTCACATGATCACTTATGAGCTGTTGTTTCGATGTGACATCGACTTCGCTATCCTTTGAAGAAGATTTTCGATCTTCAACGTCACTGCTACTGATTTTCTTCTCGTGATCATTAACAAACTTTGCAGATGCATCGAATCCGCGGTCAGGAAATTGCCTTGGAAAGAAGTAAGTCGTTCTATGAGGCATTTTTTCACAATACTCACGTGAAAACCAAAATTTTTACACACAAAAAGAAAAAGTTTCCACCCGCACGCTTGGATCACCACCTCCCTTCTGCTTCCTTCTCAACTACTTCCACTTTCAACGAAAACTACGCCACCCAAAATTCCGATCAACCGTACAATCACAGCAATTTTGCACGATTTTCACTGGAAGACCGACCAGGATCACCAAGAGGACAACGACATTTTGCTTTAACACATGCGACTTTCACAGTTATAATATCTTCTTCAACTGTGATGTGCCTGGAGATGAAACAACACCAGAAAAAACGATCAGGATCAACAAGAAGAAAAAGACATTTTATTCAACATGCGACTTTCACAGTTATCAGTATCTTCCTCTTCAACTGTGCCTGAAGATGAAACAAAACAGAAAAACCGCAGTTATTCTGCTAGCTTCTTCTTGTATATCACAACTTCTCCGTTTTTTTAATCAGAAAACATATCACAAACAAGAAGAAGGAAAAGACATTTTACTTAACATGATGACGATTTTCACCCGCTATACATTATAATACCTTTCAACTTCAACTGTGTTGTCGCTGAAATGAAGCAAAACCGAAAGACCCAGTTATTTTGCTAGCTTGTTCTTGTATATATCTCAAACAAAAACTCAGATATACTCATGTAGCATCACCATGAGCAAGCCAATATATAGAAAAACCTTCGGAGAAATGCAATCAAAAGTGATATGGATACTCTCTTTTTCTTGAAAATAGAAGGAAAACAAAAATAATGAACCAAAGCTTGTAACAAGCAGAAGCTAGCTGACAAATAGCTTTAACCAATTCAATTTTCGGCTTCTGCAGAGAGGAGATAGAAAAGAGAGAGAAACGAACGAGTTGTTAAAGGCGTGTATTTTAAGAAGTAGAGTAAAAGGACTAAAATTGGGTGGGAAATATGTAATATTATACTCTCTCTCCCTCCGCGCTTCAATTTGTTTGACCTATTTCATTTCAAAAATAATTATCAATTCTTTAGTTAGCAATTCTTTAATTTCTCCACAAGGTATGTTTGAAAACCCAAAATTAAAAGATATTTTAATTAATTTAATATTATAATATTTAATTTTATTAATTTCTTAAATTTTATATCAAATTAAAATAGATCAAATAAATTAAAATAAGGAGAATTATCAGGTGGAGAGACTAACGTGCGCTGAGCGGTATAATGTGCGCATATTATGAGAAATAAACACGTCAGAGTTAAGGGGAGCATGCAGTTGACACGTAGAAAAAAGTGACGGTGTGTGCGCATTGGTTACAATGGCGCAAGTTAGAGAGCAGTAAAGTAGCGGGATCTGTTGAGAGAAATTAAAAACTGGTATTATGGGTTTAAGAATTGTGGAAACCAATGGGGGATTAACAGAGAAAAAACTTATCCAACTTCTATTCTACCCCGTACATCATTACTTATCCACTACTTCATTCATTTCATTTTATTTGGCTTTCTTTTTAAATACATTTGATTCAAATTAATTATTCATTTTTACAAATCAAGAATATTTTATTACTTCTTTCTCATATTATCTTCAGTATTAAATAATTAAAGAAAATAGTAATAATTAAATTTAATATTTTAAAATATAATTAATAAGACTAATTTATAAAATATACTTCTAATTAATATTTTCTTAATGGATATGTCAAGTCAAAAAAGGTCAAGTATAATGAGACGGATGGAGTATTAACTTGATACACACTTTAATAAACAATAAATAATATGAATAATTTTACTATATCACCCTTTGAATATATTTAATTTAATGCTTGGAAAAACATATTGGGTAATGAATAATACTCCCTCTAGTCTAAAATAATTGAATTATTGAAGTAATGCACACCTATTAAAAAAAACATTTAAGGACATAAATTTAAGACTATTTTCCACTATTATCTTTTTTATTATCCAAACTATTCTTCTCAAAAAAGGTAAAGTAGTTAAGAACATCATTAAACGAAAGGATAAATAAGGAAAAAGGTCTAAATAATTCTCTTGAACTTTGAACAATTCACTTATTTTGAACTATAAGAAAAGTCTCAACAATTCATTTAATATGAAATGGAGGGAATATCTAATAGTAAGGATAAAACGGACATAAATGGATAAATTATTCATTGATTTTTTAAGTTACACAAATATTATTAGACATTTATTTTTTAGGATAATAGACAAGTAAACATAAACGGAGGGAATAATTAAAAATTCATTAAGAAACATAATCAGATAGATTACTATTAAATTTGAAAGTATATACTCCCTCGTTCACTTCTTGTTCATTATTTTAAAAATATACTTTTTCCGTTGTTTTTTTTTTTATTTTTTTTATTTTGGAATATTCAATAATATTTGTCTAATCTATAAAATCAGTGTATAATTTATTTATTTCTATCTATTTTACTCTTAACATTAAATACGATTCATTATCTAATGCATTTTTCAAAGTATTATATTTATTATATTCAAAAGATAATATAGTAAAATTATTCCTATTATTTGTTATTTCTTAATTCCTCTATCAATAAAAAAGTAGACAAATAAAAATGAACGAAGAGAATATTAAGTAGTATTACTTTTATGTCACTTTTTCACTTTTACTTCTCCATCATATTAAAATATTTTTTTATTTTTTACTTATCTGTTTTAGTATATCAAAAGAAAAATAGGTAACTTTTCATGTTTTATTTTTAATATTAATTACTTATTTTTTAAATTATTTTTCAAAATTTAAAATTAAATACTATCAATTAATATACATATTCTTATATGTTATTCATATCATTAAAGAACATGTAAAATTCAAAGTAGATAACTAAAAGTGAAGGCAAGGAGTAATATTATTCTTCGTCCTGATTTATTAGACACTTTTTTATTTTTTAAAAGTTAAATAATTTTTATATATTTTCAAATATTTTAAATTATTAATTATTATAATTTATAGTCGATTTTTTTATAATACCATGAGTAAAAGTGTGGATTCCTATTGGTTATTGTTTCGGCTGGGCATGCATGTGACGAATGCATGGGGAGCCAGTAGGTTAGGTTGTTATAGTTCGGTGATTTTTAATAATACTAATTATGTTTCATTCTCAAATAAATTAAAAGTTAGTTATATAAATTTATCAATTTTTTTGTTTATTTAAATTTGCCAGAATTTATATTATACAAAACAAATATATTCTTGGCTTAATAAATTGATAATTCTTTAATTTTTTTAATAAATTTTATTGAGACACTTAAAGACGTTATTTATTCTAATTGAGCATTTGTTTATATAACATGCACTTGATCATATATGAAAAAAATAAAATTTGAACTAAAAATATTTAATATAAATATTTTATCATGTATTAAAATATTCAATAAAAATAAATCGTAATTTCTTTTTAGTGTCTAAATAAAATTTGATAACAAATTTAAAGTGTTATCAATGTGTTCAAGCCTATATACTTTTACTAATTAAAGTATAAACACCTTTAGTTTTCAATGGCGCATTTATAAATACTTGAAATGTAAAGTTGTATAAATTCATAAATAATTTTATATTTTCTCCTAATAATTACAGATTAAAGATTGGTCATAAGTCAAGTCTTAACGATTGTGCTGAGACGGCAAATATTTCCTTATTTTCAATTAAAAATTTCAGATTTGAGCTATATATAAAAGTAGATCATGTACTCAATAACATTTTTAGTGTAAATTTTGATTAATTAGAGTTCAACATGAATGTCAACGACTGAAACAAAAAAAAGCAAAATAAATCGGGTTTTACTCATTATGTCCAGTAATACTTATTCACTATTGATTTATATATAATTTAAAAAATAATAATAATAGGAATAATTTTTTTATATAAAGTAACTTTTAAAATATAATAAATTTAATGCACTGCGAAATATATTATATAATGAATAATATTTAATATTAAAAATAAACATAAACATAAAATGAGAAAATTATTTATTGATTTTTCAAAATGGACAAGTATTATTTGATATCTATTTTATTAATATAGACAAGTATTATTGGACAGATTAGTACTCCTTTCATCCATCTTTACTTATCCACTATACTAAAAATAGATGTCCAATAATACTTATTCAGTTTAGAAAGTCAATTGATAATTTACATACTTCTATCCATTTTATCCTGAATTATTAATTACAGTTATTATCCAACATATTTCTCAAAGCATTAAATTAATTATATTCAAGGGGTGATATAATAAAATCACCCCTATGATTTACTACTCCCTCTAATCCATATTAAATGAATTGTTGAGACTTTTTCTATAGTTCAAATAAGTGAATTGTTTGAAGTTCAAGAAAATTATTTGGACCTTTTTTCATATTTGTCTTTTCTTTTAGTGATGTTTTTAATTACTTTACATTTTTTTAGGAGAATAATTTGGATAATAAAAAGGGTAATAGTGGAAAATAATCTTAAATTTATGTCCTTAAATATTTTTCTTAATAAATATTCATTACCTCAATAATTTAATTATTTTAAACTAGAAAAAATATCTTTTAATTTGTATGTCAAGTCAATACTCCCTTCGTTTTAAAAAGAATGATCTAGTTTGACTTGGCACAAAATTTATAAAAATAAAGAAGACTTTTGAATCTTGTGATCCTAAATTAAAGTTGTAACAAATATATCAAAGTGTTCTTTAATCTTGTGGTCTTAAACATGTCATGTAAAAAATTAAAATTAAAATATTACCAAAAAAAAAAGAATTATTCTTTTTAAAACGAACTAAAAAGAAAAATAGATTATTTTTTTTGAAATGAAGGGGGTAATAAACAACTATTAATAGATTGGAGAAATTAGTAATGATTTAGTTTGGTTTCTATTTTTGTCCTTTTACCTCGATTTGCGCAACTCTGTCGGGGGTTATTGCATTAGTAAATTAAAACTGGTAATGGTAGTATTTCCTCCCTTCAAAATAATTGATCTCTTTCTAAAAATATTTATTTTAATTTAATTATTTTATATTTATAAAAATAAGAGAATTTTATTATATTTTTAATACTATATTTATTATTAAATAATTATATAAAATATATATATATATTAATTTATATTTTTTCAAAATATAATTAATAAAATTAATATGATTAAATAAGCTCCTAATAAATATTTTCTTCGTTCATTTTTATTTGTCCACTATATTAAAAATAAATATCCAATAATACTTGTCTAATTTAAAAAATCAATGGATAATTTATCATTTTATCCTTACTGTTAAATATTATTCATCACTCAATACATTGTTCATGGTATTATATTTATTAGATTTAAAGGATGATATAATAAAATTATATCTATTATTTATTACTTCTTAATATATATGTTAAGTCAATAGTGGACAAGTATTATTAGATGGATGAAGTATTTTCTTAAGGAAAGTGTTAAGTCAACAAAGATTAATTATTTTAAAATGAGGGCGTAGAATATTAAAATACATTGTGCAACCCATGCTATGATTCGAATTTGGAAGGAATAAACTCATTTGTTGAGTATGGCGGTGATCCCCGTTAATTTTCGTAATATTATCAAAGTTTGACTATTGCCCCCTCAGTTATATTCGTCAAAAAGTTTTTCAAATTTTATACCAACTTTTTTGAGTGAAGCCTACTTTACCATTTAATTGGACTAAGAAATTATTTGTCTTTCGCAATTTGATTTGCTTAAGTTAGTGGTAATATGCATGGTACTTTAACTCTTTAAGTAACTAAGCCTATGAAAATTACTACTTCCATGTTGAAAAAAAAATCTTAGTTGTATCTTTTCTTGAAAAAGAAATTTTTTGTTCTTGAAGTAACAAAATATTGTTAAAAAATAGAATAGAAGTTGTAAATATATTTTCTTAAAAGAGGAAAAAAGGAGAAGTAGAAGTGATGTTCTGCCTATATATTTTCTTGTTCAAGTAACCTAATTTGCCCCGCCTTCATGATTTTATTTATTCTTCAAAATTCATCATATAACAAGGAATAAGAAGAGAAAATCGTAATTGAATAAACATGAGGAGAATTCTAAACTCGAAATTTTAGAAGGTGCAAGTTCATTCTCGATTTCTTCATAAGTGTAGTGAAATAATGAACTTATTTCTTCATCTTTTTATATAAAAAGCAATTTTTCTGTGAAAAATAGATGAATATATGTAATTATATTGACCAATACATATAGTCCTATTAAGGTCTGAACAATATAATCAGAAATCCTTTTCATTTTTTATTAGAAAAATTCAAACTAAATAATTTTTGCCTCGCTTCATCATTGGTTAGAGATGAGAAGTATATCTTCGCTTGCCAGATGTGCATTCATTTGATCCTGATTCTAATGAATCAAAAGGTAGATTAGCTAATTTGAATCTACACGCGCGACCTTTAGCTTCCATCAATATTTATAAATAACTTAGTTTTCAAAACAAATAAACATGATTACTGAATATATATTCGAGTATATAATAGACACCAATACTCTATTATATTTCTCTGAATGAATCGAAATAAATATGTTTTCAAATAAATATGTTTTCGAACCTTCTGAGAAAAGAAAGGAACATTATAGCTAGTAGACACAAGCATCACGATTGATTTGAGCGCTGATATAAGTGTAGAAATATATATTCTAATTTTATATCGAAGAACTCAGCCGTTAATTGAGTTACAGTGTTTTTTATTTATATTCAAAATAATTCATAAATACAAATTGGTGCCAGAAATATTAAGAAAAGTAGGTAATATTATAAAATACTCCTACAGGATAGATCACATAATAAAGGAATAGCCAGTATATATAGCTAAAAAAAGAAGAAAAGATTTGGTGAAAGTCGAACTTATTATTTATTTATTTATTTTGCTAAAAGACGTTTGATTTAAGTGTTTTTATATTTTTGTCATTTATATCTAATAGAAGTATTTTTTTATTTTTTTTGTTGCTGTTGTTTACTTGGATATATGGTGATCCCTTACATACAGACCAAATACAGAAAGAAAAGAATTAGTTGTAAATTATAATAAAAGTTACTCCTTAGTTCATTTTTACTTGTTATGTTTCAGAGAGTCAATTTAATTAATTTTTAAATTTAAATTTAATTAGATTAATTTAATATTTTATATTTAAAATTTAAATATTTGAAAATTATATACAAAATACTATAAATTGTAATCTTTCTTATGTTAATATGATAAAAAAAATACATCTTAAAATATTAATCAAAATTTATGCAATTTGACTCTTGAAAAATGAAACGCGATAATTAAAATTGAACGGATGAATAACAGAGCGGTTCTTTTTTCTAGAAATGGTAACCCCATGTGGATTTCTGCAAAAGAGGAAATAAATAAAAGAATTGCATGTGGCTTAAATCCTGGAGCTAACTAAATATGATTGGAATTGGGTATTGCCCGACTGTTGGAACCTCCAAGAGTTACCTCTATTAATCTGTTTAATTTCCTTTTTATTTTTTACATTTTGTTGTTTGATTTTCCATCAACTGGTAACAGATAACTCAATATTCAAAGAGAAAATTGATTAAATTTAAATTTGTGTTTAAAGATCTCAAGTTGAAGGATAAATGTTTCCTAACTAAATGACTTAATTCATACTCAAATGTCCTACGGTATACAACAGCAAATACAAGCAAGTTAATTAAAGGGGACCAGCACTTCTATTCTTCCAGCAAAAAAATTGTTCTTATGAGAAGCAAGAAATGTTGTGAACGGAGACTTTTGTTAAAAGAAATTATTATAAGAGAACGAAAATCAGTGATAGCATAAGTCAGAATCGAAGAAACAAGTACTTACATAATATTAGATCCAGTGAAGGTGAGCATTGACACATGCATAATCGATAAAACTATTATCATATAATCAGAAGATCACGAATTTCAAATATATATAAAAACAATCTCTTATAAAATTATAGAATAAAATTATGTACAATAAGTTTTTATAATTTGATTATTTTTCAAACTTCGCACCTATATGACAAGCTTAGTGCTATGGACTATTTTTGAACATATTAGGTCCAATATATTAAACAAAATTTCGTTGCATGAATAAATTTGCAGATTCCAATGAGAACTCATGTAGTCGGTCAAGAAACTATGAGTTCATCTTGTTCCAATAGCCTTAATTTAGATCATGTTTATGTATTAAAGTACCCATTAAATGGAATATGATAGAACTTGAAATTCAAACTTATAAAGATAGAAATCTTAAATCTATCTTTATTTGTAAAAAAATAAATAAAAATTCCACATAATATTTCTGTTGGATGATTTTATTTTTTCTATTATATGGGTCGGAGAAATGAAAAATTAAGAGGAATAATAATCAATAAGAATGGAAGACACCATATAATTCCTCCACTTCATTTTACTTGGCATCTTTTGACTTGACACACCCATTAAGAAAACATTAATTAGAAGTGTATTTTATAAAATTAACCCTATTAATGATGTTTTGAAATTCTAAATCTAACTATTACTATTTTCTTTAGTTATTTAATACTGAGAGTAAGATGGGAAAGAAATAACAATACACTCTTAATTTGCAAAAATAGACAACTAATTTGAAACAAACACATTTAGAAAGAAGGCCAACTAAAATTGAACGGAGGGAGTGTTATATGAAAATTTCTTACCTACTCCTTCTGTCCAACTTTACTTGTCCACTTTTCTATTGGCACAGGGATTAAGAAGCAGTAAATGATAGGAATTATTTTACCATATTACCTTTTGAATATAATAAATTTAATGCTTTGAAAAATGTATTAGATAATGAATCGTATTTAATGTTAAGGGTAAAATGGATAGAAATAGGTAAATTATCCATTGATTTTATAAACTGGATAAGTATTATTAAATATGTCAAAATTAAAAAGTGGATAAGTAAATATGGATGGAAGGAGTATATCATTTGAATTATTATTGGTGCCTTTTAGCTGTTAATTAATTTATTGCACAAATAGATTTGACCTTTGTTATATATCTTGAAAAAATGAAGTAAATAAAATATTTTTAAAAAATCTTGACCGTTAGTCAGTTAGTAACAACCATGCATAGAGTTTGACCAACTCCTCTTGCTCTCTCAGGACAAAATCCGAGATTTGAAGTTTATAATTTCTAAAATTTTATATATACATATACATGATATTTAACAAATTTTTCGATAAATATATGAGATTTTTTATAAAAGTTATAGAATTTTGTGAACTCGTTCGTCATACTCTATAATAACTACAACAACATACTCATTGAAGTCTCAAAATTGAAAAAAAATGTGCGCGAATCTTACCTCTATCTTTGTGAGATTTACTCTATAAAATAATAATTAATAACAATAATCAACTACAAATTTCGTTGATAGTTAATTGCTAAATTGCTCGTAGTCTAAGTAATTTTTTTAATAAGTTGTCACTAAATAGTATTAGCAATGAATTTTGATATTTAACTACAGAATTTATGAGTGGCTAGTTCTTTTTTTTTTTTGTAAGTAGTGATATGCTTGAGGCTTGGTGTTTAATGACTTCGTACGTAGACATATTTATAATTAAGACGAGCTAATCACAAACTTCATTGGATGTTTTAGTTTTTAATCCAATACATAATCATGACATATTGGACATAATTAGAAGTTCTAGAGTAAACATACGTGTACTCAAAAGGAACATTAATGGACCACAAAAGAATTGTTAAATTAAGTATTAGACGCAATTGACACACCTAATTAAGCGTGATTATTTAAAGCAAGAAAATCATTACTTATGGACTCGCAATGTAGTGTACAATAGCAAAACATTGTTTAACAATAACATGTTTAGTGAAATCTCATAAATAAGGTTCAGAATAATCAAACACTATTCAACAATACCATATTCAATAAAATATTAATAGTGAGATCTGAAATAGTAAACACTGTTCAACAACAAAATATTCAATGAAATCTCACGAGTGAGGTCTGGACAACAAAACAATATTCATTAGCACTAATTGAAAATATAATTAGAGTTTGGTGGTCCATTAAAGATAGAGTCTAACACCCAAGATAAAACTAATCCTCCAATATGATTTGGAATGTTTGCGCAGTTGGACCTTTGGTTGATATTAATTTTAGCTTTGGTCCTTATAATATTTTGTTGTTATTCTTATAGTAATATTTAGCCAAGCATATTTAGTCTTTGGTTATCTGATATTTGTATCTTTGGATCCTTTATATAGAAAATATGTGATATTTAGACTTTTCTACGATTATATTCTACCCTCAAATATAGAGTAACAATACAAATACAACATAATACATCGATAATTAAATGATTTAACACTTAATAATTCATTTACTTTATGAAGATTCATATTCAGAGGGATCCGAAGTGCACATGTCAATTAATTTGATGGTTAAACGTACTCAACCAGAAATCACAAGGATACAATCAAAATTATGGATATTTGAGGGTCTAAAAGTGCTAACTTCCCTTGTATAATGTAGGTGCTCTTTATTTATTATTCATTTCTTCAACTTTTTGACTTTTTAAAGGGGATTTCTTATAAAATTTAATATTATAATGTTGGTCCAATTAAAATTAGTTTCTTATTGGTGAATTTCCTAGTATTATAAAAGCAACATGCACATGAATTTTAGTGGGATTGGCTTTTGGGGACCCAAAAAAGCAATGCTTTTTTTCTTTTTTTATATCTATTAAATATATTTTTTCTGTTTATAGAAAGATGGAATGGATCTGCACACAGTTTTTTTCTGCAGAAGAGGAAACAATGACTTTATAAGAAAATAATTTAAGTAATTTTTTATAATTTAATTTGTCCATTGCTTAAAGTGGAAGCCTATAACCTGACATAAAAAAACAATATAGATGTGTGCCAATAATAGAACCTAAACACGATTAGTAATACTTAATTAATCATAGAGATTGAATTAATAATTATGTTCAATTTACTTTACCACATGGGAGATTGAATTAATTATGTTTAATTTACTTTACCACACGGATCAAACTATCAGCGATATATATTCCCAATTTGTTTGGATGACTATTATGTTATTTCATAATATATCGTATGTATTATATTGTATCATTTTAATGACTACACAAAAGTTGAATTGATTTTATTGTTTGTCATTGTTTTATTCACACACTAGAAATTTGAAGAATAATTAAGTTTATAATATTATATACCAAAAAAAAGGATATGAGATAGAGTTATTATTAAAAAAGTAAATAATAAAATATAATGATTAAATAATATATATTTAATATATTATATTTAAAATAACAATTGATACAATATAATACATACAAATTTTATAAGTAACAACCATCCAAACTAAGTTGTCACTAGTACTTTTCTAAGAATTAATTAAAGGAGGACAATTTCAATCGATACACGATAATTTTGATGAAGTGGAACGTAAAAGTAAAATTTTAAAATTTAAACCCTATTTTTATTTGCAGCACTCAGGAGTGTGTGTATTTGACTTATTATAAATTTCTTGGAATAAATTGTTTGGTTTAATTAGTTAATTGATATTTAAATTACTATCAAACACTAACTGGTGATAACCTCTTCAATATCTGAATCATGAAGAAGATTTTTTGCTCACTTTATAGCTTTATGATCTAATTAAATTTAGCTCATTTGCTACCCAAAAAAAATAAAAAAATAAAAAATTAAGCTCATTGGCGTATTATGATATGTGTGGGATTTGGATTCTAAACAACAAGAGCAGAGCTACAGTATATGGTGAGGGTTCGGTTGAACACAATAGCTTTTACGTACATCCTATATTTGTATTGAAAATATTTGCATTGAAAAATCCAGTGCATGTAGTCAAATATTACCAATGACAGCTAGAAGTAAGGCGAATGGAATAAAAGTCCACGGCGTCTGTGTGTTGTGGGTTCGAACCTGTCCGTAAACAGAAACGTTTCTTTTTACTTTTTTCCTTACTTGTGCATTTTCCTCAAGTATGTTTTCTCAAGTTCACCTTTGTACTTTCTAAAGCTTTATTTTGAAAAAACAAAAAGATAAGATTAAGAATTACAAATTAAAAAAGCAAAAAAGAAAAACTAGCTAATTGTTTCACTTTTAAAACCTATTCAGTCTTCTTCACAATCAAAACCAAAATCAGATTTTTAGGAGATCATCAAAACCTATCAAGTCTTCTTCCTAAAAAACTATAAAAGTCTTTGTTGTTTGCCCAATTTCTTTCTCTTTTTCTTTTTCCAATTTGTTTGCCTATTATAATGTGTAACAATATAATCAACATTTGATTTTTAATCTTTTATTCTAGGATTGTTTCATATTGTCATTTTATCTATCAATTTTTCTATTTTGCTTCGTGTAAAGCTTCAAACCAGAACTCCTGACAAGCTGACAAGTATGTGGTCCATTTCTTATTTTTAATTTTTTTTATAGTAATTGTTTTTTCCTTTTTCATGATTTGCAATCTTTATATGGTTAACAATGAGTAATAGGCACATAATTTGTGTTCTCAAAAAAGGGCCTAACCTTCAAGTATTGAAAATGGTTCAAAAATATCCTCCTTCCACCTTTAGGCCCAAAAATACCCTTCCATCAACCTATATGGCTCAAAAATACCCTTTCATCCACCTGTATGGCTCAAAAATACCGTTCCACTTAACGGACAAGTGATTAGACTTTTAACTTAACACGTGACAACTTGTTATTGGTTGAAAGTTTAATTAATTAAAAACTAATTATTCTCCATAACCCAACTCTATTCCCACTTAGCTAGAGTCGGGCAATATGGATGAATCTCAAACTAGTATGAAGTAGGAACAAAACAAAATTATAAGTATAGGTTGACGAATGGTAATTTGGATTTGTATTTCAAGTCTAAACTTTCTTAGGTTATGTTGGAAACAAGGATGAAACATTTTAATTGCACTGCAATTTAAAATCTTAAGGGCTCGGTCCTCATCACAAAGCCTATACAGAATAAACTCAGATGAAGAGAAGAAGATAACGCCTTTGCAGCTGGATATGAGAAGACTCAAGATTAAACCGGATTGGGTTTTGAGGAATAATTAGTTTTTAATTAATTAAACTTTCAACTAATAACAAGCTGTCACGTGTTAAGTTAAAAGCCTAATCACTTGTCCGTTAAGTGGAACGGTATTTTTGAGCCTAAAGCTGAAGGAGGATATTTTGAACCATTTTCAATACTTGAAGGGTACATTAGGCCCTTTTCCGATAATATATAGGATCTTCAAAACGAGAGCCAGTATTCTCACAAACTTTTTTAAGGATCAAACTTCTTCAAATACTGCTCCTAGCTGTCCTTTGCCAAGTTATGCATCTCCCCTCCAATTTTTCCAATGTATCAGATAATTACGAAGTGTTGGATTTGAATTTCAATCAAATCCTACTTAAAGAAAACCAAGTCCAGAATTTTCTTCTAATATACGTGACCGATAAGGAGATATTACATGTAAAAGTAATGATAATGCTTATATTTATATAATATTATTAAGTGGTTCGTTGCTTTTTTGAACAATGAGTATTGATAAGCGTTCTTCAAATTGACGGTTAATATATATTGGCTTGAAGTGGTTATCCTATCTTAAAATTCAAAACCCCCAAACCTCAAATTCTGGCTTCGCCTCTGCTAAACAATGCATTCCACCTAAGAAAAAAGAAGTTAAATTACAGAAGAAAATAATACGTCTATGTAAAGTGTCGGGATCGAAATGATAAAGATGTGATGCGAAAACTAATAATTACAAATTTTGATGTCGATAAATCAGACGACAAAAGAAACTATACTAAAAGAAGCATAATATTTAATATGATTTGGTAAAGTGATCTACATATTGAGAAAACTAACATAAAAAGTATAAAACCCATTGAGAGAATAATCTCCCCTAAACAACGCGCTAGTACGTCGTTCCTAAGTTAGAATACCTCAAACAATGTCATCTGAATATTTGGTTAAAAAAGAATTCTGAAGAAAGCCAAGTGCGCAAAATGCGTGTGATAACTAGAAATTCACAATTCAAGTGTTGTCTTCCGGGGTACAAAAAAATGACGAGGTTGCTTTGACTACAGAACTATGCTTATCTGTTGGAGCGAACTTGGATGATCTGGCCTAGGGTTACCCCTCTTCCCCCACTCTCCTTTCCCTAATATGACCCTTGAGTCATCAAAGTCTTTCTGACTCGGCTTAACTGGGTCGCCCTACGTGATCGACGCTTCAAAAGGTGAAACTCTTGGTCTTATTAGTTTGGTGACCTATCTTCAGTAGGGGCCTTTAGTCTTTTGATTAGAGTATAGGGGTCGCGTGAGAGCAGAACGTATCGCCCTGCCATAGTCAGGAGTCTGTTTATAATCGCAACTATTGTCATAGGCAACAAGGTTAAAACTTTCAGGAAAAAACTTCGAATTAAGAGAGTGATCTAACAACTACATTATGAATCTTTTCCTCTAAAAAGCGAAACCCAAATACGAAAGAATTTTTTTCACAACAAAAAGTAATCCTAATTACAATAGAAAATCAGAGCAAACCTAACATAAAGGTCTCTTCTTGTTCTTATTTATTATTATTAGATGCATTGATACTTTAATGTTTTCAAAGTTATAAGGAAATAACTTTTCATTCTTTGAGGAGAATTGTTTTGGTTGGAATGGAATCCAAAAAGAAAGAATATTTCTTTTTTCGACTTAACTATAAATATTGTTGTTTTAATCTTTTTTTAAAACAAATCATTCTACACTCCAAAAAGTTAGAGAAATTTGTAAAGCATATGCGATGAAGCAATATAAGATCTAAAATAAGTCGAGAGAACCCTCTTCCAATAATAATGATAATTATAATTGTAATATATATAATAACAATAAAACAGTACAATTCTGGAACTTTCAACCAAAACAAAGACTTTGATACTGTTGTTAACAATTAAATACCCAAAAGTGGGAGATGATTAAGATTCTACTACATATGTTTTAAGGTTGGTGGGCTACAAATTACAACAATTAGCATTATTTAATACAACTAATAAAACTAATGATAAAAAGCACAAAAGGTTTAATTAGACAGTGTGATAAAGTTGACAAAGCTACATAATTTAAACTTAAAAAGAAAAAAGAAGCTGTTAACACCAATCCCTTAATTGGTTAGTTTTTTTTTTTTCTTCTTTTCATTTCTATAACGATAGCATCAAATCAAATTATTCTATAATTTATTATTATTATTATTATTATTATTATTATTATTATTGTTATTATTATTATTATTATTATAAATAACTTGTCCACTAAAACTTAAGTAGATAGTACTCCATAAATTGTTTATCACATATATTAACTATTAGGTTGGGCTCACTCACAAAGGGTATTAATTAGCCCGTTAATTCATTAATTTATTATTATTTTTAAATCTCAGCCTATAATGTATAAATACATCATTATGAGAGTTGGAATAATAAGAACTTCTATATTAGTATGACGGCTAGAGGTAGCTATTCAGAAAAAAAAAATGTTGCATCTTCCGAGGATATCTTATAAGTTGTGAAAATCAAGGAATTCCTCCGCTTATGTGATAATTCCTATCGACCGGTAACTCAAACCGTGATTGTTATAGATCCCGGCCCAAAGGAGAAACCCATAGATCTCCTAAAGTAGTATTTACAATTGAAATACTACAAATTTTATACCCAAAATTTGTTTACTCACTAATAAGAAGCAAGTAATTAAGTAGGATTTGTCAAAGAAGCTACTCGAGCTAGCTACGTACACCAATAATTCAAAAGATAATACTCCTAACAACTAAATTAGACTTTGAAATTTTAGTCATAGATTAATTTTGGTCTAATCATATTATATATATATATATATATATATTATCAATCTACCAACTTATTTTGTGTTACACGAATTAATAATAAGGTCTTATATTTTATATTCACTAGCATGCATATATGGACAAACCAGAGACAATAGATTGCTTACTAATCTAGCATTGGAAAGTAGGAAGTAGATAGGAGAAATTATGATCCATTAAATTCTTGTTATTATAAGTTTATAATATATGGTGTCTGAAAATTTAATAAGTAGACGTAAGTATGAAGATGATAGGTTATATGTGTATTATATGGTGTATATTATATTTTTCTAAGAGACAAGTTGACATTAGTTTGGGTCTTTCTTTGTCCAAATCTTGATCCCTTTTTATGGAAAGTGTGTACCTAATTGTTTGGATGACCAAATGTTGAATTGAATTATATAATAATGGAAATGCAAATCCAGTAAGTAGTACTAACATGCCATACTGGCGTCTAACATATACCTCAAATCATTTTAGAGTGATGTTATCGTTTCATAATGTGTCGTATCTTATTGTAATGTGTTTCATTGTATTATACTATATCATTTTGATTGATGAATACAATGTTTGAATAGATTGTATCTTTTTGTCGTTTTACACAATGACACACATGAGTAATTTGATGGGCAAATCTAAAAAAAAATAAAAAAATAAAATAGGGTATGAGGTAGAGCTATTATAAAAAGGTAAAGTAAAGAATAAAATAAGAATATTAGATAATAAACAAAGATAACATGAGAAGAAAAAATAAGGTAAAGATGCGATCACACCAAATTGATCGTAATTACATTAAATGAGATATTTTGTCGTTACATAATAAAGGATTTAATGATACAATTAAGTAACAATCAAAACAAACATTATATTTAAACTAAGAGAAAGACGTAAATATACCATTAAAGTTGTCCCCACTAAATAATTGTAAATTGATATTATTACGTTATTTTTTGGTCATTTGACACAAAGAGTGTACACACTCTCTTAAAGAACATGAGGAACCAAAAAAAATGATTATAATTGTATTTTTAAATTAATTTTTTATAAAATGTACTTTTCTATTTTTTAAATGTTATTTTAATTATTTTTTCTTTTTCTTTTCTTTCTTCTTCATTAGTCATTCCTGTTGTCACCTTCTCTTCATTTTTGCCTGATTCCCCCATCCCATACCCACCTTAAATGACACACTATCTTTCACAACTTCCCTATTTTTTTATTATTATCAATATGATTCTCTTCAATTTCAAAATTTTATCTCAAAAAAAATTTCTTGTATTTTGAATAATTTTGTAAAACCCATTAGATTTTAGATGATTAGGAGGTATCATTTAAATTTTTTATCCGACCTTCAATATAGCTCAAAATTTTTACGTAATTCATTAATTTTTTTCAAAGCCTTTATTTTTAATCCTATTGAAGTTATATAAAAAAGTAATAAATTAATCAATGATATTCCCAAATTTATAATTTAAGGAAAAAAAAAAAAGGCAGCCCGGTGAACTAAAGCTTTCTCAATGCGCAGGGTCCGAAAAAGGGCCCCACCACAAGGATGTATTGTACGTAGCCTTATCTTGTATTTCTGCTAGAGGCTGTTTTCAAGGCTTGAACCCGTGACCTCTTGGTCACATGACAATAAAAATTTATAATTTAAGAGTAAAGAAAAAAATAATATGGAAAAAAAATAATTAACTTCTATCCTAATAACTCAATAAAGTCTAGAAAATAATATGGAGAAAAGTCAATTGCCGGAGAAAAAGAGAAAAACAATGGATGTAAGAATATGGGAGAAGGAATTGGATGAAGAAGAAGATGCAAACGCGTGGGTGGTGGTGGTTGTGGAAAAGAAAAAAGAGAAAAATAAAAAATAAATATTAAAAACGAAAAAAATATTTTAAATTTATTTAACATGTGTCAATTAATAATTGGTATGTGATTGACACCTACTCTTTATAAATTGGAGTTGGGCCCAAAAATGATGTAATAATACTATTTTAAACTTGTTTAGTGGAGTAATAAGTTCACCACAGACTTTAATTGTCTTTTTTAAAAATTCAGGATAACTTTAATGGTGTCTTTATGTCTTTTCTCTTAAATTAACACTGCAATACAATAGGTAACAACCATCCAAACAAGATGTAAGAAGTTGCGAACAACATAGGGATTAACATGTTTCGGGAAGACTATAGAATAGTAGAAGATTCAGCATAAGAACACGACGATCATTATATATTCACATATTAAAAATGTTATAATTTACTCTTTCAGATAAATTAAATATTCAAATAAGTTTGAACATATAACAACAATCTGAATGTACAAAGAAAACAATAATGGGTAATTTCATGTAAGGCACAAATTTTGCTGAACTTGACTTAACAATTTGATTGAGAATGGATGGATATAGTTTGGGCTTTGGTAGAATTCAGCAGACTTAAACAGTGGGCTTCTTATGTCTATCTAGGCCCATTGTAAACTGGATTTGGGCTGCGGTTAAAGAGAAGGAGTTTTCATATAGAGAATATTTCACCTTTTTCTGAATTTTAATGGTTAAATTTTAGAGAAATTGACATAAATAGTCGTGCACCAAAATAATAACTGGTAAATGTATAGTTTTTTCTATATTAATATATTAATATAATATATATATATATATATATATAGTATTTTTATCCAAAATATTAGATAACTTTTAACTTATTTGACTAGCGAATGTAATTAATTTAAATCAACCGTGCAATAACTTATCCCAACAAACAAAATTATGAAGGGCAAAAAATTGGGAAATCTCTTAAAATTCGAAAATTACTGACACTCACCATGTTTTGGAGCGCACATCAAATATAAGAATTTCAATCTGCGGCTCTAATACTAATATGTTACATAAGATATTGATGTGCATGTTTTTAAGAGTTTCATCTAGGTACATATATCGTATAACAAGCCCAAAATGAAAGGTGATAACTGATAGCAACGATACGTAGCACAAATATGATATATAATTTTGACTTTATATATATACACCGCAATGAAGGTGGTTCGTATCGATGAATAACCCCTTGCCCCAACTATATCCGCAATGGGAGCAAGGTACATAAAAATTGATTTGGTTATTCTTATTAGGACTCTTAATTACGTGGTAACTCTTGTAGATGATGATTAATAATTATCTCAAATCAAGAGATATAATAATCCTAATCTACATGAGTTGATTAATTAGCACATAATTAGAGTCCTCAAAATCCTAAAGTAGTTGGTTTTGTCGATAACTCTACTTGTGTACGTTGTTGATCTTTCTTAAAACTTATTTCTTCTGCAAAAAGAAATATCGTTAAACGCATAATATTGTTGATGGAAGAAAAAAATGTTGATGCAATAATTGATTACATATCCAAATTGCCAGAGCCAATTCTGGAGAAAATTTTGTCTTCTCTTCTTGTTAAAAATGATGCACGAATGAGTACGTTGTTCAGGACTTTTTATAGTACTTGGAGTTCCCTCTCGTGCTTAAATTTTGGCAATATTTTTTTTCCGTGATGAAGGTGAATTTCAAAAATTAACCATACCAAAGGTAGTGGAAATTGTGGATCAAACTCTACCAAATCGGCAGAAGTAGAAGGTTTCAATACAAAAGTTCTGGCTAATATTACCAACTGATTCTCTAATTTGGAGCTATTATTTTCGTAATTGGATAAAGATACTGGTCGCTTGTAAAATCAAAGAGTTGATTTTATGTGTACGTATACATGTCGATGGTTATGATACTTTGCCTGAAGAAATCTTTGATGCCAAAGAACTAGAAGTTCTTGAATTACGTAGATTGAAGCTTGAATTGCCCCATGATCAATGTGACATTATAAAGGTCATGTCATCTTTACGAAAGTTAAAACTCTCTCATACATTTTTGGACGAGCACTTTGTTCGAATTTTATGTGCAAGCTGCAGTTGTCTAGAGGATTTAACTTTATATGAATGTGAAGGACTAGCTAGTTTACAAATTGTGGGAACTTTACCCAGATTGAAGAGGGTTCGATTGAATTTCTCTTTTGAAACCAAAACGCTTCATATTGTAGCACCTAATCTTGAAAGTCTTTACATTAGGAGCTATCCTTTGAATCTGCTACAAGTAAATGGAATAACTGATTGCAAAGCCTTGAAAAGTTCGTACTTATATATTGTGGGTGTCAATGACCAAGATCTAGAGGACATTTTTGCAAGTCTACCCAATCTTGAAGCCTTGTACTTATTAAGTTGCATAGCTTTGAAGAAATTGAAGATTTCAAGTAATCGTCGGCTCAAGTGTTTTGTACTAGAAAGGTGCTCTAAGCTTCTTGATGTTGAACTAGATACTCCTAATTTAACAAGTTTTTCATTTAGTATTTGGTATAACGATCAATTTCTAACGCTCAAACTGATCAATGCTTCGGTTTTGCTAAAAGTTGAACTCAAGTTGTTCATGGGATCAGAACCTACAGTACTTGATAGACATTGGTATTCAAAGCTCGTGAAATTTCTTGGCAACTTCAATCAGTCGAAGACTATTCACTTTGGGTGCGACAGTGAAAAGTTGATAGTTATACCAAAAGACATGAGAAAAGAATTGGTTCCTCCGCTCTATGGTACTGATTGCTTGCATATAGAATTTGAGAATTTTCGGAATTATTACTCAACTAGGGAATAGGTCCGCGCTTCGCACGGTCACGAATAACATATCGATGATTGATCTTATAAATAATTATCTTCTCCACTATAATGTGTTCGAGAAATCATAAAAAATTGAACTTCATATATATTATGATCTAAACTTTCATTTAATTCATATCTATTTGACTTTTTAAGAATACTAACATAAAAAAGTTCAGCTCACTTACTTCACCACACTTTGTAAGTGAGGTTATTATACTGCGTACAATACATATATCTTTGTTTTTTTCTTCATGCAATACTTTAAATGATTTTAGGAGTTGAACCACCCTTCTTTGGCAAAATTCACTTTATATTTCAATCATTTTTTTGTAATTTCGTAAAATTCATGGCCTAATATTTTTTTATCATAAGTTATTCAATCTCGACTTGCTTTTTTTAGCTATTATATTCAAATATTTTCAAGAATCAATTTATAAGTTTACAAAGCAAATTTTGTCATCTAAGCAAGTACAACAAAAAATATTAGTTTCATATTATGGGATGATAAGAAATATTCACTTCATATATGAAATGAGAATTTTAAAGTTATTCTTTGTTTAGTTTATTTCGAAGGTAATAAACACTGAACTAACATTTTATGCCTCTACTTCTTTAGCACCTCCCCTCCCCCACCATTTAAATTTCCACTCCACAAAAAAAATCACTAAGAACTACATGTATTTTTTATATTTTATAATATATCTCACTCATGGGAGAATAAGCTTTTTCCCTTCATAGTTAATTCTCTATTCTTTGGTTTGTTTTGTAGAGTTATTTTCTTTTCCAGTTTATAGTACTATTGAATGATGAAAAAGTATTTAAAAAAATAATAGGATAATTATAATTAAGAGAATAAAGATGTATAACAGTTCCTGAAATTACTAAAGAGGCATGCATGTATAATGTGTAGATGCTTTTTTAGTTAGACGTCTACCCTTCCAAATTAGACTTGGCATGTTTGAATTGTTTTTGGCGTATAGCTTATTATTAAACTCCTAAGATTAAATAAGCTGATTTTTATGACCTTCAATTTTCTACAACTCAACTTCTTGCCTTCCTTCCGTTATCTTCTTTTCGTCGATCAATTAATTATCGTCCTTATATGATAGAGAATAATTAAAAAAATCAACAAAAGAAAAGAAGGGGATACAAAATAGCTTGAAATGGATAATTTGCAATTATTGTCATATATAATATGGTGAAAAAATTCTTAAAAGATTATTAAAGTTCATATAGTTTGAATCTCGACAAGAAAAATATGAGAAAAATTATAAAACAGAAAGTAAGTACTAAATGTGCAGTGAAAGAACATAAAACACTTGATATACATAAAACACATGATATAATGACAAATTTGGAGGTTCTTTAATAAAATTTGAGATTATATCTTTGGAAATTACCTCATTATGTATGATAGGAAGAACAACTTCAGTTCTTACTTTTCAATAAACTATTCCTAAAAACCAACGAAAAGTATGTTAGAACATACAAATTAGAGTACCAACAACAAAATCTTATAATGTCTCTATTTATAAGACAATAATATGAAATACCAAATGTTATCATATGAACAAAACTATCAATAAAATAGGAGTTATGGTAATCAAAAGCCATGGGAGAGTAATGAAAATAAAGACTCATTAATTTCTTATATTAAAGAAATAAATAAATGACGGAATAGTAATTGGCATATTCATTTTTGTACAATAACAAGAAATATATAAATAGGGAAAATTGTCAAAAAATTGAGAAAAAAAATGGATCCTTGGCCAAAGAGAGGTGTCACATCACTTTTCTTTTATCTAAATTTATTATTATACATAGATTTCTAAAATTTAAAATAGAGCATTTTCATGCAAAATAAAAGGCAAGATTATTATATTTGAATTCACACTATAACTAAAGGACTTATACAAAGAGTAACAAAAAATAATGTGTCAACTATTCAACAATAGTGTTACCCTATTTTGTAATCGAACATTCTCTCCTCCTCCTCTTCTTGTGTGTCCATATTAGCTTGTAGGAATCTGAACTTCTAATACCTTCTACGGATTATAGTACTCTCATCTTCCCCACTCCCTAAACAATGAATTTTTTTTTTTTTAAAAAAAAGATTGTCTAACTAAAATAACAATTATGGAAAAACACAAATAATGGGGGGAAAGGCAGAACGAAAAAGAAAAAGAAGAAAGAAAACATCTTTCTTTATAGAGAATTTGTATAAAGAAGAAGAGAAAAAAAAAAACATGGAGTGAAAAAGTTGTGCTTTAATATTTATAGTGATCTATACAATTTGTAAGCTACATTGAGCAATAAGAATTTCAAGAGTGTGTTCGTAAATGTAATTAAATTGGTAGCAAATGTCTGTCATAGTAAATTCAGTAAGCCTTTTCACTTGTCCATCATTGAGCACAATAATTAAGAGATAATTAGAAAGGAGTTGAGGAGATATGCTATTTAAGTAGAGAATGTAAATAGATGGAGGTTTTTTTTAATTCATGAGATATAATTAGATATAATAAATATGATAATTTTTTTTTAATTATTAAAAACTTGATTAATGATAAAAGTGAAGGAGAAAAATTCAAAAAAAGGAGAAAAAAATATAAATATGAATGGAGGTCATAGAGAGGTGTCACATCACCTTGTCTATGTTTCTCGTTTATATATATATATATATATATATATATATATATATATATATATATATATAGGCGTGGAGTAATAAATTTTAAAACATTTAAATTTTTACAATATATAATAGAAATAAATGGAGAGAGTACTAATTAACATATTTATTTTTGTACAATAATAAATAAATAGAAATAGTGTAGGAAAAATTGTCAAAAAATAAAATAGAATGGTGGCTTTAGAAGCATGCCACATAAGCAAATTTCTAACCTTCCTTTATATATATATATTGATTGTGGACGTTCTTGATAGTTTGCTTTGGATTTCTCCTCGATTGGACACCATATCTTTTCTACGGAATAACTTAAAGAGTACTCTCAAGTTTATATATCATGATGATTCATTTGAAGAGGAGAAAACTTGTTGTGCATCTCTACTTTTGAAACGTCCGAGGCATAACAAGTTGAAGGAAGTCAAAATGGAAAACTTTCAACGTACGGATCAACAGAAATTGAGGGAGTATCTTTCATACAGGAAGACGCACTACGTTGCACGGATCCTCCAAAAGTATATCCCTATAAGATCCACTAAAAAACGCATAAGGACACACAACGGATAACATTTTTGAAGGATGCAGGATGAGAACATAGAAGGTACATCACATATATGCCTGAAGTTTCCAAGAAATGCAACCTTTGAGTCTTCAAAAAAATACAGCCTTAATTTGCTTATTGTGAAACACTGTTTTTATATTCAGAAAACTGTCTACATTTGCTTATTGTGATTGTTGACAGATCAGACTTAAACATATTTTGAATTTTATTCAGATAGGATAGCCAATGTGACTAAGTTGTATTTTGCTCGTCAATTAGTTTGTAAACTACTTCGCTAGACATAATGAAGCTTCTAGACAAATTAACAGAACTCCTAATTAGCTTGATATGTGCTATAAGCAAATATTCTTGTGTGCTTGTCCCTCTAATTTATTGTTCCATCTGTTCTGGTTCTTAGCTTTGATACTTTTCCTTTTGCAGCTCTTTGATGGAACGGAAGGAAGACCAAAGTATCCTCGACGTTGTGTGATATTGCCTCCTATCTTGTAGACCATTTCCTCGACGATGTGAGGAAGCCCGAGAGTTATTTATTTAGTTGACCATTTTCTGTGAACCTGCAACTTTTGAAGGTTTATATTTCTCATTAAAGGATGTAATACTTGATCAGATTTTTCTCTTGTATTACTGTTCTATGTCTTAACTTCTTTTTAGACCAGATGATCTTTGAGTTCCATGATATTTGTAGTTGCATTAATCTATTGTTAATGACAGTGATCTTATCACTTATAATATGTACTTGCAAGAAATTTAATTATATGAATCATGAAATTAATAAGTAGGGAGGTAGTAAGTATCTGGTGGAATTAGTCGAGTTGCATGCAAGATGGTCAAAACACCACGATTATAAAAAATCTAGTACTGAAAGAAAATGATCATATAAAGGTTCAACTTGTTAGATGTTAATTGCTACCCATGCATTCTAAAGTTAAAATCTTTTGATTGAACATTCCCAGTCGAAAGTTTAGAGATGACAACTGTATGATGAGAAAAAAGTAGTCACTAAATTGGATTGACATGTGCTAATTAAAGGGTGCAATTGTTGTATAACCCCATCTCCCTTCTTTGGCTTATTCCTTTCGACTGTCTCTTTTTTGTTCTCCCTCTGCTCTCTCTATCCTTCTTCTTAATTGTGTTTTAATTACTGTTCTATTACTACGAATTTCTATTTTGGAATTTCCTTCCAATTGTTAATCAAAGGTGACTATTGAAATTTCATGGTCTCTGTTTGCCCTTGAGTTTAAGTGTTTGTTACAATACTATAAGAACAGGTCCAAAAACTTTCGTAATCCATGGTTCGCCTGATCCAAATTTAATCCCATGTCCTCGTAAATGAGAGCTTTATTCATTTTCCAGTATAATTTCAAAGTTATTACTTGCAATCCTGCAAAAGTTATAACAAGTTATCAATTTTTTATCAAGAACGTGAATAAATTTCACTCAAAATGTTTTTTCACTTCTCTGAGCCGGGGTCTATCTGACACATCCTCTCTACCTCATCTTTGGAGTAGAGCCTAGAGGTAATGTCTACACTGGATATGTTGTTGTTGTTGTTTTTGACTTCTCTTGGTGATTTGCAAAATTTTCCAACCAAAAAGCTACAACGAAAAATTCTATTGGAAATACAATTATTGATTGTTTTTGGTAGTGTCCCTCCTTTTTTCCTTTCCTTTCCTTTCCAATTGTGGAATAATGTTTGGGAGAAAGATAGAGAAGGAAGAATGTTGTGGTGATTTATTTGATGGTGAAATGGTGGATGGGAGAAAGATAGACAAAGAAGAGACTGTCATGGTATGATTTGATGGGGGTGGAGTGATGGTTCGATAAAAGAGAGAATGAGTCGTAGAAGTATTGCTTGACACGATATAAACTTCTCAATAAATCTACATTACTTGGGATGGTAAAGACGATCACCGATCAGAAATCCACGAGAGAGTCATCATGAGGCACACCATAAGCATCTCAGTGGGCACGATGAATGCGTGAAGAATAGACGAGTTTCTAGGAATGAAACACTCACCTCATGTTAATTTTTTGGTGATGGCCGATGGATAATGAATTAGTTAAGAAAATTAAAGTGAGAAAGAGAAGTAGGAAAAAGGAGTAATTTTTTTTAAAGTGATAGAAATATTTGTGTCAAATGTGCTTCTTTACCACTTAGCATAAGATATGATTATGTCATAGAAGCGGGATTATTCCGCATCTAAATAGTTCGAGGAGTAATACATGCTCCCTCAAAATTATTTTTGATACTTTCTGTTAATTCAATTTCAATATTAAGTAAGCTCCTCATTGCATAAGTAAGAAAGTTCAGCTATAAAGGGCAAAGAAAGGGTCGTTCAACCACTTAAATGTAAGGAGAAGAGTGGAAGCAGTTCTAATATTTCTCCTTCTTCCGTTGTGCGAGCTTTAAATGAAAAAAGATAGAACCTCTCTTTTCGGCCACAACTAGCAGATATATATTTAAAAAAGAAAATAATTTGGTGAAACAGTTAAAGTATCATTCATCTTTATAAAATTCCACATTTCGTGATAAACATATTGCATAGATAATTTAGTGAAACAGTTAAAGTGTTATTCATCTTTACAAAATTCCACATTTTGTGATAACCATATTGCATAGGCACAAATCATATTTTGTAAAAAATACAAAAAAAGTTTGCTAACATAGAACAAACAGCACTAACCAGCTTAACGGTCAAATTTAACTACAATTAACGACGTTACAAATCTGCCAAACTTCTTGAAGCCGTAAACCAGGGGCAATTTCGACATTAAATAAAATTCTCCTGCTACAGCGATTGCCATAATCCTTTTAACAAGTTTATTTAATACTACTAGTATATAATCTCTTTTGCTTTTAAAACTTTTTTGACGCTATTATTATACTCCTCTTTGAAGATAATCATAGATCTTGATTCTTCATTCATAAAACCCTAGAAAAAATTATCCATTCGATCGCTTCTTCCAATTAATTTCTTCAAGGTAAATTTCATCAATTCTTCATTTCTCTCTTCAATCACTGACCTCTATTGACTTTATTATTGAATTAACAAATTAATTTCGTCATTAATTAATCCTTTTTCAATTGTTGTACCAATTTGTTACACTAATGTATAAATGCTTGAATGTATTGTTTTTTTGAGTGAACGGTGAAAGACACATCTAAAGTATCCCGGTTTTCTGAGTTGTGCGAGTTTCCTAGCTGAACTATCTATCACCAACTGTTTATCAAAACATAAGTCAACTATCAATTGTTATACGAATTTGTTCCTAAGTGCTGAATGTATTGTTTTCATGAGTGAAGGGTGAAAATCACACCTAAAGTATCCCAGTTTTTTGATTTTCATACCTGAACTATCAAGTGTATGAGTTTCCTACCTGAACTATCGGCAACTATTTATCAAAACGCACCTCAACTATCAATTGTTTGAGTTTCATACCTGAACTTTCAGGTAGGAAAAGTGAACAGTTAATCATTGAGGTGTGTTTTACTAAATAATTGGCGATAGTTCAGCTAGGAAACTCACACACCAGATAGTTCAGGTATGAAACTCAAAAAACCGGAATATTTTAGGTGTTTTTTGACCATTAAATCTTATATTATTGTTTAATCCTTTAAAAGCTAATCATTGTTTGTTTTTGTTATTGATTTTTACTTGAACAGTTTTCTAAGCTGTTCATTTGGGTGGGGAAAGAAATAGGTACAAGTATTGAGTTTGATGAAGTGATGGTGAGCTGGAACAGTCTTTCTTGCATTGATTGTTGGCTTTTCAAGTATTGATTTGTGTGTTTTATAATACTTCGGGGGGAAGCATGAACATTGTAAAGGGTGTTGCGGGTCTTATCCGAAGAAGTTCGGGTAGTCATGGTGGAGAATCCAGTTCAGGGTCATCACTCGAGAGGTTCTCGCCTCCTACTCCCCTCATCCACTTCAGGTAACCATAGTTATTATCTGTCTATTGTTTTTTGCTTTGGTATCTAAAGTAAATCAGTTAGGGTCGTTTGGTAGTTTGTAAAGAAGCAAGTTATTCATGTACTACTAATTTATGTATAAGTTATACAATGTTTGGTAGCTAGTTAGGAAATAAGTTATTCATGTATAAAATTAACACAATGCTTGGTTTGCAATTTAGAAACCCGCATAGCTAATACATGTATAAGCTATGAGGGAATTGTGGTGTTATCTTATGCGGAGTAGAAGATGGAATAGCTTATACCCGGATAACTAATATCTGCGTAGCTAATACCTTCATTACTAATACTTGCATAATTCTAACTTGTTACCAAACAACCCCTTACTTTAGGAAAGAAATTTAAAGGAAAATATCAGAGTATCAGACAACAAAAATAACTACATAATGGGGAAAAAAAGAGAAACATAGTCAGATTATAGTTAATTCATTGCTTCTTCCCAGAAAAACCTCTTGGTGGAACTCTATCGGGTTGCATTTTGGTGTTAGTTCTTTCTCACTTCCGTTCGTTGCTCAAAAGGAGCAGTGATATTACTGAAAACTTTTGAGTGCTAGTAATATCAAATTTGGCGTCCAATAGAGTGCTACTAGTTGAACCTTCACTGGACCTTAGACATAAACATAAATCCACCAGGGAAGATGAGTTAGAAGGAGATTTGAAATGACTATCTATCAAAACAGTTGTATAGATATCAACAGCTATACTACATAACTTGTGTAGTCCCCCTCAAAAGGTAGACAATTACAAAGAGGGTCCTGACTACTACACTAATTACAAACTGTCTAGCACATCAAAAATGTCTTCAGTTTGCATTAACATTTCCTTTTTTGGGATAGAGGTAACTTTGTATTCCTCAGTACCAAAAAGATACTGGCAGTATGAAATTATCAAAAAAAAATAAAAATGAAATTGCAAAAAGGCTGAAGATCTACTAGGGAAGCAAAAAAATCTACAAGTGCTTCTGAATGTACTACATAATTATCTTTACACTAAAATTGAAATGACCCAAAACAATTTAGCTTGATTCTCTGTATAGAGTTACTAGTGTTCTCAAAATATCTTCTGTTCCTCTCCTTCCAGATGGTCCACCAGATACAAACTGGTGCCATTGACCATCACTTCTTCTGTCTACTCTTATACCCTATTTGGCCAAGCTTATTTTTCGCCAAAAGTGCTTATTTATAAAAAATGAGGTGTTTGGCCAAGCTTTTGAAAGAAAATAAGTTCTTCTGGGGAGTAGAAAAAACAGTTTTTCATAAGCTAAAAAAAGTAGCTTCTTCATAAAAGCACTTATTTGAAAGGCACTTTTGAAAAAATACACTTAAAAGCACTTAAAAAACTTTGGCCAAACAATAATTGTTGCTCAAAAGTGTCTTTTAAATTTATTGGTCAAACACAAACTGCTTCTCAGCAAAAACACATTTTTGAAAAGCACTTCTAAAAAAAGCACATTTCAAAATAAGCTGATTTTAGAAGTTTGGCCACACAGACTATTAGTCTTAATGTTGTTCTATCACCAAGAGGTCCTTGGTTTCCTTTGGCATCACCCGTTGCGTTTCAGTTAATGCAAGGAAAAGCTGTCACGAAATATCAGTAGCCTTGCAATGAAGAAAAAGACAGGTGTTGGTCTCATCCCTTTCATGACATAAGAAACATCTAGAGGTTAGCTGGATTCCCTTTTTTTGGAGAACTTCATGAGTTAGGCAAGCCTTTCTTGCAACCAGCCAGGTGAAACAAATCACCATGTAAGGGGCATTTGATTTCCAAATGGACTTTCAGGGCCATTCCATCTACTGATATGGGTCTGTGAGCATGGAGAAGGCAGACCTGACTGTGAACTTTCCCCGTTCCAAGAGACTAAATCTTCTACTTCCCTTGTTCCTTGGAAGACTTCCAAAATCCTCAGCATTTCAGCCACTCGATCAACCTCCCAGTCATTAAACAATCTTCTGAAGGATAGATTCCAACTATGTAAATTCCAAATTTCATCTTTGGTGGCCTCAAACACATTTGATAAACTGACAGCTGAAGGTTAAACAATCTTCTGAAGGATAGATTCCAACTATGTAAATTCCAAATTTCATCTTTGGTGGCCTCAAACACATTTGATAAACTGACAGCTGAAGGTTTTAGGAAGAGGAGGATCATATAGGTAGCAGGTCTACTTTTGTAGTGGCTTGAGAAAAAATGTGAATCACCTCTTGCCGCACTATCAAATAGCAGCACCTTTGTAGTGGGTGGCTTTGAATTATCCGAAATGTTGAGCACACTAAAGGAGATTCTGTTTCGTTGAGGTTTCAGAAGAAGAAAGAGAAGACTCATGATATGGAAAATTGGTTCCCTAGCTCTTATGTGGGTTATATGAAAGGAGAGAAGCAGGAGACTGTTTGAGTTTTTTTTTTTTTTAGAAAGGTAACAGTTAGTCTATATTAATATCCACAGGTATACTACATTTGAATATGTAGTCCCCTTCAAAAGTGTATATATATATATATATATATATGTATGCGTACACTTTACCCTCCCCAAACCCCACTTTGTGGGAATACACTGGGTATGTTGTTGTTGATAGTTGTAGTTACATATGTCCTATCTTGCTAAATTACAACCAGTCAATAGCTGCATTAATTGCTTCTGTCTGTTCTATCACTGACGGTTTACACCAAAAGTAATACAGAGCTAGACAATTTGACTTAAACTGCTGCCTGTTGCTCTTCTTCCCTTCAAAACATCTTGGTTTCTTTCCAGCCACATTGACCACCAAATACTAGCTGGGACAATCTTCCATCTCTCTTCCTTCTTTGCTGCATTGCCATCACTGTTCCAACACTTTAGGACCCCTTTGATACTATTTGGTTTCACCCATATAATCTTCCTCATATTGATGAACATCTTCCATAACTGATTAGTCCACTTGCAATGCAAAAAAAGATGGTTTATTATCTCTGCTTGCTCTTCACACAGAAAACATCTAGAGCACAAATGAAAACCTTTTTTGTTCAGGTTTTCGTGGGTCAACACTGCTTCCTTAGCTAATAACCAGGAAAAACTATTTACCTTGTAAGGCACTTTGGTTTTCCAGATCATTCTCCATGGCCATGCTGATTCCTGCACACCTGTTACATTCAAATCTCTATAGGCTGAGTTTACCGTGAAGTTCCCTTTTCCCTCTAACTTCCATACCAGACTATACGCTTCTTCATTTAGGTTGTTGATGTGTGCAATAGTCCCCATAAAATCTGCAAATCTTGCCATTTCCCAATCATTTAAATGTCTCCTAAAGTGAAAATTTCACCCATGTCCAGTCCACAGCTCAGTTAAAGTTGCTTGCTGGAGTTGGCATAACCTGAAAAAATCAGGGAAAGACCGGCTCAGTGATGTTTGGCCACACCATCTATCCTTCCAGAAGGATATCTTACTACCATTCCCCACTTTGAAATCAGATCTACTCAATACAAGGTCCCATAAGTTTCTAATGGATCTCCATACAGTAGAACCATATGGTGTAGTAATCTTCTCTGTCATCCACTTATCTTCCAGACCATTCTTAGTAGTAATCACTTCCTTCAACAACGCATTTTCAGAAGATGCAATTTTTTTTTTTTGAGAAAGTTAAACATTTTTTTTTATAGACAGGAAACTCACCAAATAGTGTGTTTCAGTAGTAATTACACAATATAGAGGGAGATGCCAGAAATTTCCTATCACCTATGCCCTCTTAAACTATCTAGAATGTTAGTAATCTCCTCCACCTCATTCGGTAGGGTATGTATACACCAAAAATAAAAAGTCACAAAGCAGTTCATCTTCAAACTTTGGAAAGGGATGCTTTTGTTTTCAAAACATCTCTGTTTCCTTTCCTTCCACATCGTCCACCAAATGCAAGCAGGGACAATCTTCCATCTCTCCTAATGTCCTGACATATTCCTGTCTCTGTTCCAACAGGCTAACGTATCTTCAGTGTTCCTTGGCATGGTCCAACTAATACCCCTAGGTTTAGCAAAATCTGCCAAAGTTGTGTTGTCACCTTGCAATGTAAAAAAAGATGGTTTGTTGTCTCTGTTTCAGATTCACAAAAAAAACATCTAGAGCACAAATGCCTCCCCCTTTTCATCAGGTTGTCTTGTGTTAACACAGCTTGCCTAGACACTAACCAACTGAAACAATTCACCTTGAAGGTATTTTAACTCTCCAAATCATTTTCCAAGGCCACCTCCCATGAGTATCCGTAGGAATGTCCAGAAGTCTATAAGCTGACTTCACAGTGAAGGTTCCTTTCTCTGTCTCTTTCCACAATAAGCTATCTGCTTTATCATTTAGATTCTTAAATTGTTCAATGGTTTTGTAGAATTCTGTCAAGTAATCAACTTCCCAGTCATTAAACAGTCTTTTGAAGGGAATTCTCCACCACTGAATTCCAAATATTTGAACTTGCTCTTTTCCCCCAAGGGCATCCCTAGATAGGTAGTAGGTAGCTCATCTAAACTACCACCTAGGATATCCGCCAGATCTCTCATGTTTGTAACTTCATTTACAGGGTAAACAAAGCTCTTTCCCCAGTTAATGTGTAGTCCTAAAATAGCTTCAGAAAGGATGAAAATGATCCTCAAATACTTCAGCTGATCTTCATCTGCACCACAAAACACCAAAATGTCATCAGCGTACTGTAAGTGTGAGATGGATACACTCAGAGGATCATTTTCATTTAGCTTAAAACCCCTGATCCAATTGTTTGACTGGGCTGTCTTAAGCATATCACTGAGCCCTCCCATTGCCAAGATGAACAAAAGGGGGAGAGAGGATCCCCTTGCCTCAAACCTCTTTTAGATGGAAAGAAACAAACCGGGGTGCCATTAATCAACACTGAGAACTTCACAGTACAAACACAAAATCTCAGCCAGCCTATCCAAACAGTGCCAAATCCCATGTTCTCCAAGGTTGTCCAAAGGAAATCCCAATTTAAGTGATCATAAGCCTTTTCTATGTCTAATTTGCATAGTAGATGCTGCCTATGAGACTTATAGGCCTGAAATCCTTTAGTTCAGAGGCACTAACCTTCATTGGGATCAAAGCTATAAAAGTTGCATTGAAACTTTTTTAAAAATAGCCTTGATCATGAAAATTTTGTATGGCTGCTATCACTTCACCTTTGATTACATCCCAACACTGTATAAAGAAGGCCATTGTGAAGCCATCTGGCTCGGGAACTTTGTCACCTGCACAAGCAAACACACAATCTTTTATCGCCTGTTCTTCAAATTGACTTTGGAGAGTAATATTATCTTCATCACTGATCATAAGTTGCTCTCTGGGATTAAGTTGAGGCCTCCACTCCTCTGTCTCTTTATAGAGCTTTTGGTAATAGCTTGTAATTTCTTCTCTGATTACTGCTGGTTCCTTCACACTAACACCATTGATCAAAAGACTATCAACGTTATTGTATCTCTTGTGACAATTAGCAATTCTATGAAAGAACATGGTGTTCATGTCATCTTCCTTCAACCATAAGGCCCTAGACCTTTGCCTCCTAGCCACTTCTTCCCTTTTAGCAATCTCCTCAAACTCCACAGTAAGTACAGCTCTCAAGTAGGATTCATCATCTGACAGGCTTCTGTGTTACTGGATCACATCCAAATCAGAAAGCTGATTAAGGATATTATGCTTCTGTAAGCTTAAGTTGCCCTGTACAGGCTTGCTCCATTCCTTCAGCTTCCCTTTTAGGTGCTTCAATTTACAAGCCAGGATATAATCGGGCCTTCCTGTAAAGTTCTCAGATTCCCACCACGTCTTCACTCTATCTTTGAAATTTTCAGTTTGTATCCAGCAATTTTCAAATTTGAAGTAAGATTGAGTTCTCTCCCAATTTCCACATTCCAATAATATGGGACTATGATCTGATGTGACCCCAGGCATCACAGACTGCTTTATCTTCCTGAAAGATGTTTCCTACTCCTCAGAATATAGAAGTCTATCAAACCTTGCAGCTATTTCATGTCTGTCCCCTCTCCTCCATGTGAAAGTACCACCCATGAGGGGTGGGTCTTCTAATTCCATGTCCTCTATAAATACAGTAAACTCTTCCATGGCCTTTGTGAATCTGATGCAATTTTGTTTCTCTGATAGATATCTCACAACATTAAAATCCCCCGTAGCCACCCAAGGACCACTAAATAGACTCCTAACTGCCGCCAGTTCCCACCATACTTCCTCCCTTTCTTCTCTGCTGTTTGGGGCATATACACCTGATAAATGCCAATTGAACGCCTGAGTGATGCCTGTAAATTTGCAGGTAATACAATAAGCCCCAACCTCACATACTTCACCCTCCCAAATGCTGCTGTCCCAAAGTATAATAATTCCCCCTTTCGTACCTCTTGCATCTAATTGTGAATATTTAACCCTTCGGTTTGCCCATATCTCTTTGATCATATCCCCTATATCCCCTCTTATTTTTGATTCTTGAAGACAATAGACATCGGCCCTCCATTTATGGATCATATTCTTGATTCTCAACCTCTTAGCAGGATCATTGAGGCCCCTCACGTTCCATGAAATTATGTTATTGATGAAACATCCCCCCCCCCTTCTTTTCTTGTACCAAAACTGATAAAGTTACTACTTGGTTCCAGCATTTTTAACTCCTTTGGCATCTTCTCTTTGGGAGTCACTGGAACTAAAGCCCCGGGGGCTTCCATGAACTAAAGCCACTTCATAATTAGACTTTTGTTTTGCCCATCCATCTCTCGAATTCCGGCACCCCCTACTTTCTTGCTTACGGTCATCTCCCATTTGACTTGATGATACTTTTTCTTGTCTTCATTACCCTGCCAAAAGAAGGTCCCTCTAAGCACCCCAATCTTCTTGATCACACTGAGGGTTTCTGGGACTGACTTTGTACAGTCGAGAAATATCCTGTTGTCCATAGTTTTTGGGGTGCATCCATGATGCCCTATTTGTTTAGATGATTCAGTGACTGTTCTCTACTTTTTACAACATCAATCAAATTATTTTCCTTATAAAAAAGTACTTCATCAGACTTTCTTTATTGTGAACCTGTTTGGCTCTTCTTCGCATGACTTTGGGGATTAGCATGGCTTAGGTCTCCTAATTGTGATGGACTTTTGACAGACTTGTTGCATGAGGTTTGATCACTCATGTTAGTTGCTTGAGTGATACCAAAAAGCTGGTACGGGTATACTATGATAAAGAATCTGCATATTGACCACTAAAGACAAGATGATGACTGGAGTAGCTCGGGATCTATCTTGCATATATTTATTAAAGTTTGACTTATTAATGTTAGTCATTTCTAGAGACATTTAATTTTTGACATGTAAAACCTTCCATTAACATGACACAAGCATGACCGATCCCCATCACAATCCTTTTATTCTCCTACTTATGAATTTCAAGCCTATGAATCTGTTATTATCTTAAGTGATTGGTTATCAAAAAAAATTATATTGAGTGATTCTGTTGTCAGTTTATATTTTCTAGGCCATGGTCAGATATGACATTTTTTTGCTTTTCAGTGAGGTTGGGGATGAGGCAATTTTGAATACACTCTGGTCAAGATACGAGAATGCCCCTGATAAGGTATATCTCCTTTCATGTGTTCCTAAGGTAGTCACAATAGTGAACTTCACTTGTTGAGTTGGTGCAACTTGTAGTTTGTGCCTCATTGGTGGTAAGATGCTTTTAGATGTAGAATTTGTTGTTTTCCAATGCTAGCTTATGTTATGGAGGATAGACCAGGATAACAGGAAACATGGTAAAAACTACATAGTTCCTTTTGAATGCTTATTGAACCGATGATGCCAGGAAGTGGTGATTTTTCTCTTATTATCATGGGCTCCTTTCCCTTGTTAGGTCAATTATATTGATTTCATTCTTTGTAATATCTCATTGTAATGCCTTGTTAGTAATTAGTAAAGCAACAAGGACAAAAGGATCACTATCATTAGGGTTCTTTATGAGATTATTCAGTTAAAACTTCTCTTTGTCTCTGTTTGAGACAGCAGTATGTGATGCCTTCTTTATTCTCATCGTTATAGCCTTTTGCACCAACTTTGTTCTGAAATTACTAATGTTCTAAAGCATTCTTTAGGATTTACCTTTGTACCATACAACTAATCTTTCATCTTCCAAAACAGGCTCCTCATATAGTTGGGGGGCTGGGAGAATCTGATTCCTTTCCTCTATGCTTGTTTGTGCATGCCTGTATTAGCGTCTGTTGTGGATATGCTCACTTATAAGTTATAATCATAGGTTTCTAGTGTTCTATTCATCTTTTCATAATGCAAATTACCTACACCCCAACATAAATACCTCAGAAGTGCGTTTCTCAATACTGATGAACAAATATTTATTTTCTCTCTTTCTGAAATATAGATGGAAGATTATTGGTTCACCGGTGATAGTAAAGTTGAATCTCTGTTCGTTTTCTCTTTGTACTCTTTTTCCTATAAATGCGATCTCTTGATATTTAAGCTTTGGCCATTTTGTCGAAGTGCAGTGCTAATTGAGCTAACTTTTATTAACTTCAAAGTTTTGCCTTCCATTTTCCTAATTTCTTTAGAATTGACCAATTTAGATACTGAGTGGTGATTGAATAAAATCCTTGATACCTAAGCTAAAATGGTAGTGCTGCATTGGCCTTTTAGTGGTGAGACACAATGTCCGAATCTATATAGAGAGCTTTCTATCTTGTTAGTGATGTGGCATGGATGGCATGTTGTTTTATATGTGTTTTGGGCTTTGAGATGCTGGCTAACTTTCTAGAATTGATCTGGGGGGAATATGCTGAGAGGTCACAGTTGGCTTTTGGTACATGCAAATTTTACATAAGTTGATTTTAATTTCTCAATACCTTGGTTCTCCTATGAGAAAATTATGATCCTATAATATGTGGATCAGCTTTAGCCTTTAGGTAGCTAGGTGGGAAGAATAATTGCAGTTTCTCTAATTCTTCCCAACTTTGTCTGTTTAAGCATTGTAATCTTTTGTGCCTTTGTGTGTTTATTTTCAGGTTGAAAAGAGAAGGTTATTTCATATCTTTTTGAAGCAATTCATAATTGTATACCGTGATTGGCAACCAATTAACCCTCTTCAATCTCCTGAGGATCATGGCCTTGTGCAGCCGGTGGATTCACAACATATTGGAGATGTTGTGGTTGGCTGTTCTTTTGGTCATCCTACTGAAATTATAGCCATCCTCATTGATGAAGTTGCGCAAATGATAGCGCTTGTTAATGAGCGTAAGTTGGTTCTTCACCTTCTTGCGCTGTTAAAAGAAAGTTGTGTTGGTGAATGGTGCATTTGTCTTTATCTTACTTCAATAAGAAATGCTTTGTTCTGTTCCCGAAGTTCTCTTGTTTGCCAACTTGTATTCTGACTTTTGTATAGAAAATATTCTGATTAAAGTGCAAATACTTCTTTTCGGGCATTAGATATTTTAATACTACATCATGAAGTATACATTTGTTTGTACTGATGATAATTGATAATGCCGTAACATTGCAATGAATTGCAGACCTATCCAGAAATTCTTCTACAATAAACTCTGAAGGGCTGCCTGTCTTGGATGCTTTGACTGTTATTACTCGGTCAATGCACAATTGCAGAGTTTTTGGCTACTATGGTGGTATTCAGAAGCTTACGGCATTAATGAAGGGTATTATTTCCATCAAGCAATGCTGAACTCATTTTTTTATGTGTTTTACTTTTATATCTGCCTCTATAGGTGAAAATTTATTTGTTTGTTGCATTCTGTCTGTACAGGTTGGTGAAACATATTGGTCTTACTAAGGCTGGAGTCGTGTATTTCATTCTCTGTTTTTCAATTTGAATATTGTTCCTCCATTAATTGGGAATATTGTTTACGTCCTTGTTCATAACATTTCTTTAGTAACTAGTCAATTTTTTCGCTTAAAACGATAACTTTTATGGGAATTGGGAAAAAAGTCACCGAAGAGCATAAAGTGGCTGTGTTGTCAACTTACTAGTGATATTCCTGTTTGTATCTGGTGTTTCGTACCTGTTATTCCATTAAACGGCAATACAGCTCACTTGATAATTATGCAGTTCTGCTAGTACTGTTTTGGCTCAGGTTTGCGTCCGTGGGGGTTTTGATATAGAAAAAGAATAGAAACAGATCAGAGAAATCTCTAGTGGAAGAGAGAAAGAGCATTAGTATGAGAAGTGTTAAGAGTCCCAGATCGGAAAAGGGATGGACAATGGGTCTCTTTATATGGACTTGGGCAATCTTCCCCTCATGAGCAAGCTTTTGGGGTTGAGTTAGGCTCAAGATCCATTCTTTACATGATATTAGAGCCAGGCCCATCCCAAATCTTTGTTCACCGTTGTTGGGTATTACAAGAAGCTTGGCGTGATTTGAATAGAAATAAATGAGAAAGGACGTAGAGTATCAGGGGCTTCAAGTATAGGAGAGGCAAATATGGATAGTTGATGCTTCTGGGAGAGATTGGGACCTCTATTATTTGTTTCACTCTGATAGGTGCATTTAGTAAGTAATTTTGAGGGAACGCTTTGTCCAAGATCATCACGTCATGGATTCAGTCTGATGGAAGGGTTTGTTCGTTTATTGTTTCTATTTTATCATATCTTGAGCATGACTTGTCCTCTGTTCTTTGCGCCTTTGCTTTCTTTAAGATCTTACATTTCTATAGAAGAAGTATTGGCATCTTTACCTTATTAAAAAAAAGAAGAAAAGAAGAAGTCCAGACATCTTTTGAAGCAGGAAATTCGAATGAGTTTGATAGCTTCTTAATAAACAGTATTTCATATTCTGCACTATATTATTATATTTTCTTAGTTGGTTTTAAGATCATTTCTGAGACTAGTTACCACTTACCACTTAGTCACTCATTCCTGAAATACATTAGACTTTTATACTTGTAATGTATCTTTATCCTGTTTACTCTTCCCCTGCCATTAGGATCATTATATTGCTGTCTAGCACTTCTAATTATGAGGTTTGTTTATTTCAGCTGCTGTTGTCCAACTGAAGGCTATTGCTAGTGCTCTTTCAGCAGAAGAAGCTTTGTCGAACCCTGTTGCAGAGAAGACTGCAATTCTCCAAAACATTCTTTTATATGTGGTGTCTATAATTGGTAGCTTTATTAACTTGCATTTCAGCACATCCGAAATGGCTTGGTTGAATAGTGGTTGCATGGAGCTTTTTGGGCCTAGAAGTGTTGAAATACGTGATGTCGTTACTGGAGTAGATGTGTCTGATTCTGAAACAATGATACTGTGGCGTCAAAAGGCAATTGTCTCTGTAATGGAAGCTGGTGGTCTTAACTGGTTAGTAGGTAAGGTAGGCAGTTTCAATTTTCTTTTCTAGCACTTAACCTCTCTAAATGTGTAGTTTTTATATACGGCTCAGTTTGCACTTATTCTTTACATGGAGAAGTTAAGTGAAGGGTATATATATCCTACTTCCCTAAGGGACCGTCAGACTAATGACTTCACCCTTTTCTTCTATTGTTAAGCTTGTCGAGCACCAATATCCTTATATTTGGTAAGGTGAAGCACGGCATAATTTAATAGGTAAGAGTATCCAATGGGGATGCAACCTGACTTCTTTCGTGACAGTGGCCAGCTGGCCTGGACACTACCATCATAAAAAGAACAAAAAAGTAATAAAAAACTAACTGTATGTAGTATCTGTACACCAACTAGAAGTGTATAAACTTTTCTAAGTAGAATTTCCCCTCAGTAGAGCCATAAAACTTTGAAATGTGTATTTTGCACCTCTCCCCATGGCACAAAATTATTATGATGGCTTGTGTTCCTGTTAGGTTGCACCTTCTGCATTTTCTCTCATTTTTACTATGGCCATTTCACACAGTTTTTTTTTTTTTTTTTTTATAAATTTCAGAGCTGTTGCGTGTTATGAAGAGGTTGAATATGAAGGAACATGATACAGATATTTCACTTCATTATCTAACTCTTAGAGCTCTTCAATTATCGTTAGTTGATAATCCTCGCGGTCAGAATCATTTTCGAAGTATTGGAGGACTGGAAGTTCTGTTGGATGGACTGGGAGTTGCATCTAACAGCGCTTTGAGATTGAGAGACTCAACTTCAGATACAACAAGGTAACTGACTTAACTGCACACCTTTGATAAAATTTAATCTTTATTCTTTCAAGCCATGCAAATGAATCAAAGAAGTCCCTAGACGGTGGTTGGATATCTTGAAGTCTGTTAGTGTAACAGGTTTAATCCCGCTACTATTTGTGATGGCAGATTATGTTTTTTTTTTTCTGGACCAGATTATTTAATTCTTGTTTGGCTAAATCTGAGTGTCATGTCATGTCCTTTTCACAATTCATGCATATCTAAACTTTTTCTTAAATAACATGAAGGCAAACCAAATTTAGTTCAAATTACATTCCTAGTTGAATCAAATTAAATGTTAATCTAATCCAATATATTATACTGTTAGTGTCATTTGGAAAGCTAAGATCTAATAAATAATGGTTGACGTATGTCAAACTAAGATTCAAAACTACTTTTAAGTTTACTAGTTAACCTCGGTGATCATATGAACTTCTAATGTTACGAAGAGAAATTGGGACATTTTGATATACAGTGGATAGTTTCCCTTGCCATTTGCACATTTCTTGTGCGTAAGGATAATTGGAGGTTTACGTTTGACATATTTACCAAATGGGGTGAGCTTTACATTTTGTAAATCATTTTACAAACATCCATTGCCTTAAAATTAAACTTGAATCTGAATGTCTCAGCCTCTTCAGTTTCTGGTCTGTAGAATTTTAGTTTGGACTTGTATCTGATCCTAAATTCAGCAAATTTAGTGATGCCTAGCTGCATCATGATATCTTGTTTTTCATTTTCTTTCTGTCGTTTATAGCTAGTTTCTCTACACAGGTGTTTGTCCTTCCCTGCTATTGCTACGATCATACTTATGCTATATTATGTTTGAAGTTGGGCTCTAGCCTTGTTTTGTTTGATGAACATAAATTGAAATGGTTTGGAAACTTTTGTAAAGCAACTGAAAAAGTTTATAACCATGCTTCTGATACTTAATCCATCAAAAAGAGAAATATTAGTTGATTTCTTTTCTAAGGTATTGGTATATTTACATCTCTTCTTGCAGGAATGTCAATGTTTTAACGTGTACGTTCCAGCTCCATGTTCTCTCATTGGAGGTTCTTAGAGAGGCGGTGTATCCTTTCTACTACTTGCATGTTCCCACTAGTTTTCCCTGTAAATCTGTTTGCTTAGTTAGAAACGATTGGTTATTTTTGAACAATTATACATTCCACATTACCCGTTGGTTAAGCTACTGACAGTTGAGCACAAGAATGTTGACTCCTATCTTACTGCTCTATCTTGGGGAATAATTTTTCTTCCAAATGATTGTTGTCTCCTTAACATAGTCTCAGCTTTGGCAATTTGAATAATTTGCAATTTTTATCAGAAAATGGGCGAGTGCAGAAGTTTGCAAATAGCTTTTGTTCACTTGCATTCATGCTTCAAGAATACAAGGAGAAAAGTGACTACTTGTTAGCCCAGGATGACATGGAAATAACTGTTTCTAGTGATAATGATACAACTGGGAAAGAAATTCTAGAAACAAAACTTTCTAGCAAATCCAGTATACCTTATTTAAAGAATTGGCACGATTATGTTTCCAAGCTTAGTGCTGTTCTTTTCTCTTTCCTTCTTTCGCCAGAAGATGCAAAGGCGGATAAAAGCCAAGCATCCACTGTGAGAAGTAGCTTGCCAGTCTCTTCAGCATATGGAGAACTTTCTGTAAAGTGGATCATTAGGGTTCTCCTGACAGTCTTTCCATGCATAAAAGCATGCTCAAATCAGAAGGAGCTGCCTGGTCACTTAAGGTAAATCAGGAAGTATTTAAATCTTCTGATCTTTTTATTTTCCATTTCTTCCATCATCTTGTTTTTGCATTTGCGGAGATGTTTTAGGTGCTGTATTTGATTTTTGGAATTACTGACATGCCTATTTTTTAACTGTTGTTCCCCTGCTATCATTATTTTTTTGTGGTTCTCCTTGCATCTCTTGTTTCTGATTTGTTCTCCTCATTTCTACAGGACGTTTATCTACACCCTTCAGCATCATGTTCTGTCTGCATTCAAGAAAATTCTGGTGTTGTTGCCATCTTTGCTACACGTATTCCGGGCAGAAGGAGCTTGGGACTTTATCTTCTCGGAGAATTTTTTTTATTTTGGCCTAGCATCGCTAAGTTCTTCTGACGATTCTTTATCAAAAAAAGGTTCTTCTGATGATTGTAATGAACAGTGTTGTGATTCAAATGGCAGAACCACTAGCCTAAGCCTTCATGAGCTTGAAGCTCTTCAGACAGAGGTGGTTTCATTTTTGGAGTTTGCAGCAACTTTAACTGGAAGTTCTCACAACTTGGTTAGTCATTCTATCTTTCACTCTTTCAGATACATTTATTAACACTATGGCTATGTGTTTTGGACTTCTTTCGTCATAATGGTAAGTGTCTTTTGTCTATCTATCATTTTCGCTTCGCTCTTCTCCATCCTTTTTCTGGCTAGGCTTTTCCTATAAAGATAGTCTTACTGTTAAGTTATGAGAAAGCAATATCTATGTCCTGTTTTATTGCCTTTTGCTTATAAAAATAAAAGAAGAAACCCCACTTCTAGTCTAAAGTCTAAAATGGTTACGTGGTGCAATTTTGTGGTTGTGTAGTTATTCATTAATTGGCATTATATGACGGCATATTATTTTTTTCTGATAATAGGCATTATATACAACAATAACATACCTAGTATATTCCCAAGTGGGATCTGGGGAGGGTAGAGTGTACACAGTCTGTACCACTGCCTCAAAGGTGAGGTAGAGAGGCTGTTTCCAATAAGACCCCCCGCTCAAGACAAAAAAAGTTCATAATATATGAATAAGAAACAATAGGTAGTGTACAGATTTGCTCAAGGTGTTATATGTGTGGACAAGAGGCAGAGATAAATAGTCGACTTATTCTTACACTGCAAAACAGTTGTAAAACAGCTGTAAATCTGTGGGACATGTTCTTATGTATTCTAGGGGTGAAATGGGCAATGCCAAAGACTACTGTTGAAGTGCTGAAACACTGGGAAGGAGTGGGACGAAGAGGATCTAAAGAAGACTGGTGGAAGAGTATTCCAGCCTGCATCTGGTGCACATTATGGAAGGAAAGAAATGAAAGATCTCATGATGGGAGAGCAAGTAGTATTCAGCAGATAAAGACGAATTGTTTAAGTCTTCTGTACTTTTGGTGCAAACATGATATGGTGGGGGCGGTAGAAAGTTCCGTAGATTTCATCGGGCAACTGTAAAGTTTTTGTTTAGAATTTTGTTTCTGACGATGCCCCCTGTGGGTTGTAAATCCCACCTCACCAGATTTATCTGATGAGTTTTTGGTGTGAATACAAAGTTACCTTTATCAAAAAAAAAAAAAAGAAACAATAGGTAGTAACAAAACAACATATAGTGATAATAGGCATTATATGGCTACATATAATAGGCATTTCTGACTAGTCTCTGGGTACTTGCGTTGCATGTGTACCCCTTTCTTTGAGTATAATTTGTGAAGCCTTTACAGTAAAGGATCCTTCTTATTCAAATCTGCTTACTGGAATATAAATAGGAGAAACTTTGTGGTGCTTATGGTTGGAAAGAAACCGAAGATGTTTTGATGGTATCGCAACTGCCAGCTTCGATCTCAAGGCCAGATGCTTGACTACTCTCTTTAGCTGGGTTAATCCTACCCCTGTTTACAACCTAGTTTCTTTTTTGGACTTTATTAGCTCTTTAGTCTTTTAATAGACCTTTGGATTTATCAGCTCTTTAGACTTATGATAGGTTTTTGTTATCTTTGTATGAGCTGATATTCTCTTCTTTTGTAACTACGCATCTCCTTGATGCCTCTTTGATTTATGAAACACTTACTTCATCAAAAAAAATAAATAGGAGAAACTTTGTGACAATGGTCTGGCCCTGGAAATTTATTTGGAAGATCAAAATTCTTACCTGGGTATCTTGTTTTATGTGACTGGTAGTTAAAGGAGCTTGTTTAACTCAAGAGAGATTACAAAGAAGATGTCTTCAAATTTGCTCAAGATGTTTGCTTTGTGGGCAGGAGACTGAGATCAATGAGCATTTATTTTTGCATTGTAAGACAACTGTATAGCTGTGGCACATGTTCTTTTGTATGTTGGGGGTGAAATGGGCAATGCCAAGAACAACTCTTGATCTATTGAAGAGCCGGAAGAGATGTAACTTTTACGGGAGATCACATTTGGTGCAGTGCGGTGGAAGAGATGAATTGGAACTATTGGCACATGTTCTACGGGAGATTTAATTTTTCATTTGGTGCGGTGGGAGATTTTCAATGGCTGGAAGTATTTTTAGTTTAGATTCTCTCAAATTTATATGCAGCAGATGGGGCTAGAACGTTTCATTTGGTGCGGTTGGACATTGTTACATCGCCTTGGAAAGATTTAAAGGTCTTCAACAAAGCTTTATTGGGAAAATAGTTATGGAGGTTTGGGTTGGAGACACCTTTGTGGAGGGAGTAATAAAGGGTAAGTATGGAATTTTGGAAGGAGGGTGGAGAACTAAAGACATCACTTTGCCTTTCGGGTGTTGTTTGTGGAGGAATATTTTGAAGGAATGAGGTGTAAACATCTCATTCAAGGTTCGGGGTTAACTTTTGGGGAAATAGATGGTGCGAGGACGACACTTTGAAAGATGACTTCTAGAGTTTGTACAAAATTTCTTGTCAAAGAGATGACATTTCAACAAATTAGGGAATACAAGGTCGGGAGACTTTTTGGGACTTGAGTTTTAGAAGGTTGTTTAACGATAGTCAAGGCAACCTAGTTGATATGTCTGATGCATAGTGGTGGAGATTGGGGAATAATGGTGTGTTTTATCTGAAGACTTCCTATGAGAATCTGTTGGTTAGAGAGGAGCAAGGGTTTTCATGTGATGCAATATGGATCCCAAAGGTACTGAGAAGGTGTGCTTTTTCACTTGGTGTAGCCGCAAGATGGGAGATTTTGATAGCAAGAACTTGAGAAAGTGGAAGGCTGTATGTATCAACTGGTGTTACATATGCGAGGAAGTGGGCGAGGATGTGGATCACCTTCTCCTACACTGCGGTTTGACAATGAGATTAAGGTGGGATATGTTTAGATAGTTTGGCACTCCATGTATGATGCCAAAAGCGGTGCAAGAGTTGATGGCCAGTTGGAAGAGCGGGAGGAAAAAGAGAAGACGAAGGGCATGGAATGTGGGTTGTCTGGTGCACTCAGAAAGTCCGCTGTTGTAGATACGATTGGGTGGAGTTTGTAGAGAATCAATTGATTTTGTCGATTCTTTACCTTTTGGTATACCACTTTTATACGGTATTTTTATGGCCTTGTTTATGATATGAAATACGTTTACTGTCTTGAGGTAATGGTGGGATATGCTTCGGTGGTTCGGAGTTTCTTGGGAAATGCCAAAATCTGTGAAAGATTTAATGTTTTGTTAGAGAAGCGGGAATAGTAGGAGAAGGTGTAAGGCATGGAATTTGGTCCCTCTTGCGTTAATGTGGGTTATTTGGAATGAGAGAAATAGGAGAGCTTTTGAGGGGGTAGAGTCGAGTTTTTCTCAAGTGAGGAATAGCCTCCGGTCTCTTATTTTCTTTTGGTGCACCCAAAAAATCCCTAGTTGTATAGAAGAATGGGTGGACTTTGTAGAGAATCAGAGTTTGTAGATTCTTTACCTTTTGGTTTTTTCCATTGTATATGGCCAATTCGGCCTTGTTTATGAATGAAATACACTTACCTTATCAAAAAAAAAAAAGAGATATACGTTTACTTGATAAAAGAAATATAGAATCTATTAAATTACTTTTTGGTTCTTTTGAAAATTAATGAATTTCAAAAAAATATGTATGATGCACTCGAAGAAGTGCTAAAAACTTATTGTTAATGTTGTGTAAATCTTGAATTAAAATTACACTAGAATTGACATTGAAGAAAATGCGTTTATTTCTATTGCAAGTATAATGACAGTGTCAATTATGCATGGGGGCCTCCTTTAAAGCTTCATCTTCCGGGTTGTTTACTGAGCTTCATTCCATGCACTTTCGGTCAGATTAATAGGTTTAGTAAATAAAGAACATAAAATGTTTGGTTGTACTAGTTTTGCAATCTTTTTTCATAAGATGTGAGCTTACAAAATTCAGTTTCCCTTTTATCCTGAAACTTATTTTTCTTATGGTGGCAGCCGGAGTGCTCGATTTTGCTAGAGGCTCTTGAACAATCTGCTTGTAATCCTGGGGTTGCAAATCTTCTTGCGAAGGGCCTACTTCAAATAATGCGGTCTTCATTAGAGAAAACTCTTTCTTCTTTTAAAACACTCGATGCAGTTCCTCGGGTCCTCCAAGTTGCCTGCATTCAGGCCCAAGAGTCTAAAAGGCATGAGATTGCTAGTCCTCACACTGAGAGTGATCCTGTTCCTTCTCTAAACCAAGACATGGTGAATTCTTTCGAGATGATTCATAGTTGGCAGAACAGCATGGAAACTTTTATTGAACTCTTCGCAGAATTTTTCTCTCTTACGAATGATGCCAAAAACTCTACTTTGCACAGTGCTACCTGCATTGAGCGTTTGTTTGATTTGTTTTGGGAAGAAAAATTGAGAAATCACATGCATCCTCTTATTCTTGATTTGATGAAGGTAGAATGAATAACCTTCAATGTATTTATCTTATTTATTTTGTATCTTTTTGGTGTTCTTGCAGTGACTACTACTAATCTTTCATTTATTTACCTCTTTCATGTGAATTCTTTGCTGGGGGAACAGATTGTTCCATCTTCTGAGGAGGACCAGAAAGCTAAATTGTATTTATGTTCCAAGTATCTGGAAACGTTTACTCATGTGAAGGATCGGGAGAACTTTGTAGAACTGTCTATTGATCTATTGGTTGGGATGATTGATTTACTTTTGACAGATATAGAGGTATGCCCTGATAAATCTATGCTTTTCTAGTATCCTGTAGCTATGTGTTGTCTGCTATTCATATTATGTTAACATGTTGACAGAGAGTGGTTTCTATGTTGTCAGTATTATCAGGCTTTATTTTGCGATGGCGAGTGTTTTATACATGTTGTATCCTTGCTAAATGGGAACCTTGATGTGCCCAAAGGTGAAGAGCTGGTTCTGAATGTCCTCCAAACACTAACCTGCTTGCTTTCTGGGAATGATGTGTCAAAGGTGCGTTTGTTTCTCCCGGTTAGAATTTTTCTTTTGTGCAATTAGTTGTATAATTTTTTTGTAGTGGTTGCAAAATTATGGAGAACATGAAAACTGGTGTACTCTTAACTTCCTCCTAAATGAGCAGGTTGTCTAATTATGTTTTCACATCTTTTCTTCCTTTCTGATCATTTGGATCATCTTGTAAGGTGCTGCATATCTTCTGCCATTTATTCTTATTGTTGTCTAGCTTTGGCCTCATTTCCATTGTAGTTCCAACTCGAAGTCGTTTATCATTTCCAATGTCGCAATTTATTCCAGGGAACCTTGTAGTTTGCATTACTGTAGTATTTTGCCATCTTGTGTTATTCGAAAAATTCACATGAAAGGAGACTGTATTTTCCTTATGGTAAGGGGACCACTGTCTTTTTCTTTGTAAGTGTGAAAGCTTCTGTTAACTGCTCTAGAAGAGCCTTTCATACTCTACTCCTGGTTAGGCAGTATAGCTTTGGCACTTCCTTCTGGTTAGGCATAAATTTCTGCATGTAACGATTAACTAAAACTGTCTGGATATATGCATCAACAACAACAACAACAACAACAACAACATACCCAGTGTATTCCCACATAGTGGGGTCTGGGGAGGGTAAAGTGTACGCAGTCCATACCACTGCTTCCACAGAAGTAGAGAGGCTGTTTCCGATAGACCCCCGGCTCAGGACAGGAAATCAGTAGATAAAGACGTAGTAAAACATGCAACTCTGGATATATGCATCAGTATATTTAAAATTGGTACATAGTGGATAAATCAAGCAGGAAATTGTTTAGTATGGATGAACCGAAGTTGGTGCCAAACGACTCAGATCAAGTGCTGCATGGTACTTGGGGAATTTCTTTTATTTCAATTGAATATTGAGCTATAGCTTGAAGGAAATTAGGACTATGTTTTCACAAGAATTCTGGACAGGAAACAACTGTTAGTCAGCATCAACATTACTCCCACTCAAAAGCTTAATCCTATGGGATCCACTTGATTCTCTCGAGCCATTTCTGTGTCTAATCAAACCTAAAAATGTCTTGGGTTATCTAGAACAAAAAGTAGATTGAACTCTATCTTACTATATTATTCCGGTATTTCTAATAGATGTGATCAGGTTCAGTTTCTCAATCCATCAAAGTGTTTCTTATCGCAGTCGTGTCTCTCTTTTGCCACGATTTATTGGTCCTGCCTCTGAAACAGTACATGTTTTTCCATGTCTGAATTGTGGAATATCTTTGCCTGCCAGTTCATGATTTAACATGAGAAACTGATTTTTTTTGTGACTCATTCTTTCGTTATTCTTTTGGTCCCATAGGCTGCGTTTCAAGCTCTTGTGGGCACGGGTTATCAGACTTTGCGTAGCTTGCTGTTGGACTTCTGCCAATGGCAACCAAGTGAGGCTCTTTTAGATGCTCTGCTTGATATGTTGGTTGATGGGAAGTTTGATCTCAAGGCAAGCCCTGTGATAAAGGTTAGTAGTCCAAAATCTTGTATGTGCACCAACAGTAATAGCATCCTCTTGTACTTGTTATGTATGTGCACCAACAGTAATAGCATCCTCTTGTACTTGTTAGGGAAAAAAACACAATAGCAGCTTTTGTTTCCTCATGGTTTTAGTAAATTAATGACATGCTAAATGTGCCACTAATGTCATCTTTTCTTTCGGCTTTCGTATTTCAGAACGAAGATGTCATCTTGCTATATCTCAGTGTCCTGCAAAAGGTTGGTATCAGTTCCACTTTCTTTAATGCTTTTCCTATTTATGATTTTGGCTGATGTGCTTTCACTGTTACTCTTCTTCAATTTTCTCCTTTTTATTTTTGGAAATAGAGTGTTCTGAATAATGATATTTCTGTTTGCTAACTGGGCAGAGCAGTGACTCATTGCGGAATCATGGGCTTGATGTTTTTCTTCAGCTTATAAGAGATTCAATGTCCAATCAAGCTTCTTGTGTCAAATCAGGGATGCTAAACTTTCTTCTTGATTGGTTTCCCCAAGAGAGCAAGGACACCATAGTCTTGAAAATTGCCCAATTAATTCAGGTCATTGGTGGGCATAGCATTTCTGGAAAAGATATACGCAAAATCTTTGCTCTACTCCGCAGTGAGAAAGTAGGTTCACATCAGCAGTACAGCTCATTGCTTTTGACCAGCATGCTGGCAATGCTCAACGAGAAGGGACCAACTGCCTTCTTTGATCTCAATGGGGTGGAATCGGTAACTGAAACACTGACCTTTGAAGCAATCTGAAATATGTTTAATTGAATGAATGTTGTTTCTTCTTTTTCCTTTCACTACTTGCTCGGAGGAACTTCTCCTTGCAAATTATGTGATGCTTCCCCTTCCCTCATGCAGGGAATTTTGATAAAGACTCCAGTTCAGTGGCCATTGAATAAGGGGTTCTCTTTTACTTGTTGGCTAAGGGTAGAAAGCTTTCCTAGAGGTGGTGGAACAATGGGACTTTTCAGTTTTCTTACTGAAAGTGGAAGAGGATGCATTGGTGTTCTTGGAAAAGATAAGATTATATATGAGGTGATAAAAGTTGTTATTTGCTTTTGTTTTACTTGGAGCTTGTTTACATTTCTGTGAATCTTGAGTTTGGAGTGCATTAAGATATTTCAATAGGTTACACAAGCCTTCTTTGTTAAGCCACGTTAGCCTGATGTCTTTGCTATTAATAGCTCTCTTACTTTTACAGTCAATTAACCAGAAAAGGCAATCGGTTGTGCTGCAAGTCAATCTTGTTAGAAAGAAGTGGCATTTTTTGTGTTTAACACATACAATTGGTAGGACATTTTCTGGAGGTAGCCAATTGAAGTGTTATTTGGATGGAACTCTTGTATCCTCTGAAAAATGCAGGTATTTTGCTCTCTCTCTCTCTCCCCCCCCGATGTTTTCTTTTTAGAGAAAAGTTTGTTCGATCTATTCCCAATTAAGGAGAGCTTCGTGAATTTTCACAATCTGGTTGCAGATATGCAAAGGTAAATGAGCCTCTGACTTGTTGCTCTATTGGCACAAAAATCAGTTTACCTTCCTATGAGGAAGAGAGTCCTACACTTTCTTCGAAAGATCCATCTGCTTTCTATGGTCAGATTGGTCCAGTTTACTTGTTCAACGATTCCATTGCTTCAGAACATGTGCAAGGTATCTATTCTTTAGGACCTAGCTACATGTATTCCTTCCTGGATAATGAAACTGCAGTTCATTTGGATAACCCATTGCCCAGTGGAGTGCTTGATGTTAAAGATGGTCTTGCCTCCAAAATCATATTTGGACTTAATTCACAGGTTCTTTCTCTTTTTCCCCGAATTCTTCACCTGAAAATTTTGTTCCTTGCATGTCCGTATGGAACTGAAATATTGAAATTTCTGTATCAGGCACGTAATGGAAGACGGTTATTTAACGTTTCACCTGTGGTGGATCCTGGATTAGATAAAAGTTCATTTGAAGCAACTGTATTGGTTGGGACACAGCTGTGTTCTAGACGACTGCTTCAACAGATCATATATTGTGTTGGGGGCGTCTCTGTGTTTTTCCCTCTTTTCACTAAAACTGATTTGTATGAAATAGAAGAAGCTAAGCAAGCTGGCCAAGCTTTACTTACCCCAATTACAAAGGAGCGTTTAACTGCTGAAGTTATTGAACTTATAGCTTCTGTTCTGGATGAGAATTTAGCCAATCAACAGCAGATGCTACTTCTTTCCGGATTTCCAATACTGGGGTTTTTGCTGCAGTCAGTTCTACCTGAGCAATTAAATATGGATACACTGTCTGCTTTGAAACATTTGTTTAATGTGGTTGCAAATGGTGGTATGTTGTACAAGCTACTTGTGTGTTCTTTTTTGTTATCTTTGAGTTCATAAACTACTTTTTCTACAACTCTCAGTTTGACATATTTTACTGGACCTTCTTTATGTAACTCTCTTAAATTTATTGCCAGGTCTGTCAGATATGCTAGTCAAGGATGCTATATCCCATATATTTCTCAGCCCTGTTATATGGGTCTACTCAGTTTACAGGGTTCAACGTGAACTGTGTATGTTTCTCATTCAGCAATTCGATAATGATCCAAGGTTGCTGAGAAGTTTATGTAGGCTTCCACGTGTTCTTGACATAATTCGGCAGTTTTACTGGGATGATGTCAAAAGTCGTTTTGCTATTGGAAGCAAACCTCTTTTACATCCTGTAACAAAGCAAGTTACAGGGGAGAGACCTAGCAAAGATGAAATACATAAAATTCGTCTCCTTCTACTGAGTCTTGGTGAGATGAGTCTCAGGTAGTTTTCTTTTTCTTGGAGAGGATAAAGCTTTTATTCTTTTAACTGTTTTAGTGACTGAGTTTTCTTCTTTACTATGTAAGCTTTCTAGCTTCTGCTCAGCCTTCCTGTTTTAGTTTTTTTTATAAATAGAGCTATTTCCTTTTGTGCACCATCTTTTGAAGATGTTCTCATACCTTTTTCTTTATGCAGACAGCATATTTCAGCATCAGATATAAAATCTCTGATAGCCTTTTTTGAGCGTAGCCAGGACATGGCTTGCATTGAAGATGTTCTACATATGGTTATTCGAGCTGTTTCTCAGAAACAACTGCTTGCTTCTTTCCTTGAACAAGTCAATTTGATTGGTGGCTGTCACATATTTGTAAATCTTCTTGAAAGGTATGACCTCAAATAGTTGAAGCACATATTCTGATTGTCGTAAATGTTGAATTGTGCGACCGCCCCATCTGAAAAGCTTAAATTGTTAGAGGGGACACTATTATAAGAAATGAGACAAAAAAACGAGAATTCCGAGAAACTCAGCATTGATTATTTCCTGAAGCTGTTGTGTTAAATACTCTGAAGTATTCATGCTCCAAACTAGAAGGAAAACCAAGAATTCCACACTACATGAAATCAATCAAACTAATTGACTCTATCTGATCCTAATTGATATAATATATTTTTGGTATCCTTAATATTCTCCCTCAAACTGGTCCATACAAATCGTATGTACCCAGCTTGTTGTCTTCATCAAAAAATGTACGAAGCTTGCTGCATATATAACTTGTTTGGAATTGGTGAATATATATGGAAGCCGATCATTTGTCTTTATGAACTTTGTGACAATGTCTCCTTGGATTATTTCTTTCTCGACAATTACATTCTATGTGCTTGTTCATCTCGTAAAATACCATATTTGATGCAATATGGAGATGCAACTTGATTATCGCACACAAGTTACATTTGGTCAAATCTCTTCAAATTGCAGTTCTTTTAGTAGTTATTTAATTCATATGAGTTCACAGGTTGTCACTGCCGTTGCTCGATATTCTACTTCTGCAATCGATCTTGGAACTATGTTTTGCTTCTTACTTTTACAGGCACTAGCTTATTTCCAACCAAAATGCACTACCAGAAGTAGATTGCCTGTTGAGCATCACAGATATCCCTTTTACACCCTTGAATAACTTGAAAAATACACACTTGAGAGCACGAGGGACTAACTTGTCTTTGTTTTGTATCAAGTCACAGAAAAAGCATGTACTTCCAAAAACTCTAGGTGGAACCTAATATAAAGGTAAATGTGGTAATACAACATAATGGTCAGCCTGATTTTTGATAGCAGGTGGAGGCATATAATTAAAAAGATAACATGATGTGAAAACGACATTTCTAAAAAAAACTCGACACAACATTAGATTGTAATGAGTTTGGTGCGAGTGATTTAATGAGATGCTTATTCTTCCTCTCAGCTATTCTATTTTGTTTAGAGGTATGACGAGGATGACTGATGAATGATTCCATGAGAGTCATGAACCACTGAACTGGAGATGATAAACATTCTGTTGCATTATCACTACCAAAGACTCTAGATATAACCCTTAAATTGATTTTGGATTTCAGCATGGAGGTCTGTCCGAAAAAATGGAAAATAACTCAGATTGATTTTCATCAAAAATATCCAAATGCACCTTCAATAAAACTGACAAAGTAGCGGAATCCCGAAGTAGGACTGGCCCGACTGGGACCCAACACATCTGAATGAACTAAAGAGAAAGGAAACTTTGCACCGATTATTAAGACGCTAAGGGAAGGAGAACAAGCTAGATAAGTTTTGATAAACTAAGTTGTCTGTTGTTGAAATCGCTACTTTTGATAGACTGCTTGTATACAAAAGATTTTTTCACTACGAGTAAAATTATTAGTATCGCGGAGAAATTAATGTTAACTTGGAGATTTGGGGACAAACCTTGGAGTCTAAAGGGTTCAGGCTGAGAAGGACCAAGACAGAATACTTAAGAGTGAAAGTTTAGTAACGTGAAAGATGTGGCTGGCGTGGAATTGAGGCTTGCTACACAAGCCATCCAAAAGAGAGGAAGTTTCAAGTACCTTGGTCAATTATTCAAGGAAATGGGGAGATTGACAATGATGTCACACACAGTATTGGTACATGAGGATGAAATGGAAGCTCAGATCCAGTGTCTTGTGTGATAAGAAGGTGCCACCAAAACTTAAGGGTATGTTCTGCAGGTTGGTGGTTAGACCAACTATGTTGTATAAGGTGGAGTGTTGGCCAGTCAAGAACTCTCACGTTCAAAAAATGAAAGTTATGGAAATGAGGATGATGCGATAGATGTGTGGGCATACTACGAAGGGTGGGATTAGAAATGAAGATATCTGGGACAAGGTGGGAGTGGCTTCGGTGGAGGACAAGATGCGGGAAGCGAGACTCAGATGATTTTGGTATGTGAGACGGCGATGCACAGATGCCCCAGTGCGGAGGTGTGATGTTAGATATGGATGGTTTCAGGAGAGATAGAGGTACAATGAAGAAGTATTGAGGAGAGGTGATTAGACATGACATAATGCAGATTCAGTATATCAAGGACATGCCTGTAGATAGGAGGTTGGGGAGGACACAAATTAGGGTAGTAGGTATTAGAACACTGTCTCACTTATCCTTCCATACTAGTAGTTGTAGCATTACTCCTGCAGTTTATTGTCCTTTAATTTCTGTTATTATTTGTTGTTGTTTTTTTTTTTTTTTTTTTTTTGTGAAGGGGAGCCTTAGAGTAACTGGTAAAGTTGCTGCCATGTGACCAGGAGGTCACGGGTTCAAGCCCTGGAAACAGCCCCTTGCAGAAATGTAAGGTGAGGCTGCGTACAATAGATCCTTGTGGTCGGGCCCTTCCCGGGACCCTGTGCATAGCAGGAGCTTAGTGCACCGGGCTGCCCTTTTTTTTTAATTTTATTTGTTGTTTTTTGTACTTCAATTATCCTATTATTTTTTTGTAATTACTATTCAGAATGATTTGACATGCCTTCTTCAATATTTTGGCATTATTCCTTTTTCCGTACTGCTTTGAACTGTTTTTCCTTTAGCCGAGAGTCTATCAGAAACAACCTCTCGACCTCCAAGATAGGGGTAATACACACTACCCTCCCCAGATCCCACTTTGTGGGAGTACACTGAGTATGGTGTTGTTGTTAATAAAATTATTTACCTTATATAGATAAACTAGAATGTCTCATTCATCTATGCAATAGAGGTGAATTGGTAATAGGATTGTGGATGATTTTGGAAGGCTAAGGTAATAAAGTCCACGTGATTCTCATCCGATACTAATGATTCGTCCAGCACAAAATTCCTGTATGCCAATTATGTTTTTTCAGTACTACCTAAGTACTGGCGAATACAAAATGTTACCTGTTTCAAAAAATAAATAAATTCCTGTATGCCAATAAAGTTATAATAAGGTCATTGAGTAGCTAAGTGTTTGGGATAAGCGACAGCTGGATATGTGATTAAAAGGACAACCAAGAACTGAAAAAGCTAAAAGTAAAGTTAGGGAAGTACGTGAGCTTGATATATTCTGGTTCAATGGTTTGAGATCTGTTTTCCATTGTACTATCAGAAGAAACTGAAAAATAATAAGCCGTAGAGAAAAGGGATTATTTACCAGAAATATGATTAGATATACCTGAATCAATTACCTAAAGACAGAGAGAGAAGATTGGAAGACACAAGCCACGCTATTACTTGTCTGAACGAGAGAAGCTCTCCCAGAGGATGTCTGTTTAAGTGTTTTGTGCTGAAGGTCAGGTTTCTATTTGTACAGAAGATTGGTGTCTCTTTGCGGAGAATTACATCTTTCTGTAGAATCTCTACTTTTATTTGTTGGATTACTTGGTGGGTCCTGTTTATATTATTATTGGGTGTGATTTCACATTTCGTATCTTGTCACTTACTAGTTCTTTTCTACACTATTGTTTCTTGAGCCGGGGGTCTTTCGGAAACAGCCTCTCTATCTCACTTTTGAGGTAGTGGTATGGACTGCGTACACTTAACCCCCCCCAGACCCCATGTGGTGGGAATATACTGGGTATGTTGTTGTTGTATATATAGGAGTTCTTCCCATCATAAATAAAATTACATTTTACTTGATAAAAAAAGGAACTCAAGTATAATCAGGTAAAGAAACCATCCGACCTTTCAGGGTATTGGATCCCATTTAGTTACAACCAATTTTCTCAAGTTCCAGGAAGCTGCCAGAAAATCGTCTCAGATATGACTAAAACACCTGAAAATTTTCGCCGGAAAATAAAGTTCATGGTTGGAACAATTTGAAATTCATGTAACCCTTTGTGCTGTGCTCACAATCCAGAGATTTTTTTGTTGGATGGGGTTGGAAAAGTGAATGCAATCCCTGAAAAATAGGGATCTTCACCTGAAGTGGCTGGAAAACTGTACAACTGGCTGGGAAAGTTTACTAGACTTCCAGAAACCCTAATCCGGTGGTTGGAATTGGAGCACCGGGATTGATTGGGAAACGAGGAGGTAACACCCAAGACCCAATCCTTTTCGCAGGAAAATGTCTAGAAATGGCTCACACGCAGAGTCCGTGAAGAATCTGTCTTCGGAAATAGTAGGATCTGGTTGGTGCATGAGATCTGTATGTGTTACCATTTCAATTTCTTTTAATGATAACAACATAATAATCTGTATCGTTTGTAAGTACTTGGTAATTCCTTGCATTGTATTTATGTTCCCATGTATATACATGGATGTTTCTTCTGAAGTAATTTGTTGGAATTATTCAAAAACACAGTCTGTTTCATATGTCTGTAATGTGCTATACTTGTTGCAGGGACTTCGAGCCCATCAGGCTACTAGGTCTGCAGTTCCTTGGACGACTGCTGGTTGGTCTTCCATTAGAGAAGAAAGGATCAAAATTTTTCAGTATTGCTGTTGGCAGATCTAAATCTCTTCCGGAGGGCCTTAGGAAAGTTGGTTCAAGGACACAACCCATTTTCTCAGTTATATCTGACAGATTGTTTAAATTTCCTCAGACAGATCTCTTGTGTGCGACATTGTTTGATGTTCTGCTTGGAGGTGCCAGTCCTAAACAGGTGATGCATGTAAATTGGTGCTCTTGTTTTTCTTTGCAGATAACAGTCTCACTTAGCAAGTCATGCCGCTATACCATGTACTAGCTGCTGGTTGCTCTGTGAAGTTTGCTTTATTTGATTAGTTATTCAATAGTCAGTGCACATGCAGAAGCTCATTGAACTATTTGGATCTTTTGTTTCAGGTTCTACAGAAGCATAACCAACTTGACCATCAAAAAAGTAGCAGAAGTAGCTCTCAATTTTTCCTTCCTCAGATTTTAGCCATTATTTTCAGATTCTTGTCAGGTTGTAAGGATGCTCCTACAAGAATAAAAATTATTAGTGATCTACTTGATCTTCTCGATTCGAATACTACAAACATTGAAGCTCTAATGGTAGAAATCTGATCTCACTGCTTTAGAATTGTTCTCTACTTTAACTTTGTTTGATGAGGCATAATGACTATCTTTCATTGCTTGAACGTTGTTGTTTAGGAACACGGTTGGAATGCATGGCTGGATGCCTCCGTGAAGCTTAATGCGTTGAAAAACTACAAATTGGAGTCAAAAAATAATGACGACACTGAAACGAGTGAGCAAAATCTTTTGAGGAGTTTCTATTGTGTTGTTCTTTGTCATTATATGCATTCTATAAAAGGTGGGTGGCAACACTTGGAGGAGACTGTGAACTTTCTCCTTGTAAAATGTGAACAGGTGTGTCCTTACCTCTACTTTGTGACACAGTCCTTTTACAACTTGAGTTTTGTTGTCAACGATTTGACTATTGCAAGTTTTTGTTCCTAGGGTGGCATTGCTTATAGGCTCTTCCTTCGTGATCTGTACGAGGACTTAGTCCGCAAGTTGTTAGACTTATCTGCAGTGGAGTGTGTTCTTGTCACTCAACCTTGTCGAGACAACATGCTGTATTTTTTAAAACTTGTTGATGAGATGCTTCTTTCTGAAATGAAGTTTAATCTTCCGGTACACGTCTTGCATTATATTCTAGCTTCTCTACCCATTTATTTATCTCTTTTCTTGTTCACCTGAAATTAACTGCTATTTCTGTTAAATGCGTAAGCGATTATTGTAATTTTTTCCTTACCTCCATACTCCCATTATTGCCTGTTCCACAAGCCACTTGCACAGTTTTTTTAGTATTATTCCCAAAGCATAAATGTCATAATAAGTTAATGCAGGTAGTTTGGGTGGATGGAGGACTAGGAACATTGTTACTCTGTTTGGGTTTGGTTTCTGGAGGAGTATCATGAAGGGGTGGGGGTTTTTTTGTGGACATATTTCGTTTAAGGTTTGGAACGGAAACACGATTTAGTTTTTGGTGCATAAATGGTGCAGGGAGATCGAGTTGAAGGAAACCTTTCCTAATTTATATCGTGTTTCATGCCAACGAGAGATGACAGTCCAACAAATTTGTAGGTTTCATGAGGGTGTCATCCATTGGGACATATGATTCATTAGGAATCTGCAAGATTGGGAGATGGAAGAATTCCACAATTTGATTGTTACACCAAATAACTCATCAGGTGTATGGAGTTGGCAGGAGAGTGGAGACGTTGTAAGCTCTTTTTTTATAAGAGATTACTAGTGAAGGGAGGAATGTACTTTCCCCATGACACCATTTGGATCCCTAGAGCTCCGAGGAAGGTTAACGTTTTTGCATGGTTGGTGCCTAGGGGTGCTATTTTAACCGCAGATAATCTGAGAAAGAGGAGGATTAACTATGTTAGTTGGTGCTTTATGTGTAAGAGTGAAGGCGAGAATGTAGATCATCTTCTTTTGCATTGTAAGGTGGCTAGTCGGTTATGGAGGGTGCTCCTTAATTTGTTTGAGATGCAATGGGTGATGCCGGGTACACTGAAGGAAGCTTTGCAAAGTTGGACCCATAGAAGGGGGAAGAGAAGCTTGAGGGCATGGTGCATTGTCCCTTTAGCAATCATGTGGTCATTTGGAAAGAGAGGAATAGCAGGGCATTTGAAGGAGTGGAACTTGATTTTGTAAAAATGCCAACAGTGTTCTGTGTCTACTTTCTTTGTGGTGTACGTATGAGGTCCCTATTTGTATAGAGGGTTGGATATCTTCTGTTGAGAACGATATTTTGATGTAGGTTCTCTTATTTTGGTTTATGGCTTGTATACGGAGTTTCTCACAATTAGTTTGTACCTCATTTTGTTGGTTTAAATTTAAAAAAAAAAGTAGTAGCTTTAAACTGTAGAAGAAGTATATATGCTGTGAGCTCCTCTATCTAGACTGTAATTTGACATCTCCTCATCTCCCTTTATTGCTTAAAATATTTCTTTGAATATACTTTTTGAAGTACATGATTTTTCATCTGGCATTTTCTCCCTAATAATGGCCTTTTCATGTGGAAAGTTACCCCTAATAAAGTCCATCATCTACAGTAATTACCTCGTTCTATCTCCAGGGTAAGCATACGTATTTGTACACTAGGGAAATTTGCAAATGCCCTTGGTTTCTCCACTGTACCCCGATCTCCCACTTATTCTAGTGTCTTTCTTATTTTGCTTGAAAGGTTTTGGAGAACATTTTTTCCACTTTGAACCTTTAGCGTCCTATATTTAAAGTGATTGTTGGTGTTGCAAACAGGGTATAGCAGAATGGGTATTAAGGATACATAACATGGGGGCCCAACATTGAATTACTCTAGAAATGGGAATGGTTTGACTTTGATACCGTGATAAAAAAATGAACCTTGGGCGTAACTCCCCAAAAGTTAGCATATTAGGTGAGGGTTGCCCAAGATATATAAGGTGACAACCACCCATTTTCTCTACCATTGTAGGACATAAAACATGGTCTTCTTAAATAGGAGTTTTAGGCTATTCATAATATGGGACTTTAATCATGAGAACACTACTTTTGTATTTTTCCAAAGCAACCATTCTAGCGACCAACTCTTACTTGTGGTGACTTCTCTGGTGGTTCTATTACCTTTGATAAATATTCTACTTCACTGTCTTTACTGATCATTACATCTATCTTTGTTTTGGCAACTTTTCATGCAAAACATTCTCCCAACTTCCTTTCTTCTTTATATTGGTGTGGATCTCTCTTATGAACATTAAATTCAGTCACTGTCCAAAAAAAATTCATTGTTGTTCATGGTAGTAGAGTTTGGATATCGAGTTCTCCCGCTGAGCAATGAATTGTTTTTACTGTTCAAATCTCAAGGGAAATCTTCTTCTTTTCTTTATTTATGGTATCAGAGTTTGGTTATCGAGCCTTCCTTTGAACATTAAACTAATAGTCCTTGTTCTAGAAAATCTTCTCCTCTTCTTCATTGATTCAAGATAGTGCCCTGTTGAGTTGATTTTGTGTTACGATAGAACGAGGAGGAAACTGAGCTGGCATACTCAACTTGACTTTCTAGCTTTTATTTGCATACTCAATTTGCTTCACTACCTAGAGTTTGAGGGATGATGTTGAAATCCTAGAGAATTAATGTGTTGATAATGTTGTTACATGTCAGAATATATATGTTAATGTTATGGAACTTCTTGGGCTGTGTCGTACTTGAAATTCTGGTAATTAGGAAGTTCTTAGGTTGAACTTTCCTTGTTTCTTGTGGTCAATCTAAACTCCCAGATAAGGATCCCTCTTATATGTTGTTTATAGCAAGTTGAAGTCATTTCTTCTTACTCTTTTCCAGTTTTCCTGAACTTTTTGTGGTCTCAAATCTTTCTAGTAGAAAACAGTTGTTCTTTGTACCTTGGAACCCAATTACTTTCTGACAAGTGATAAGACTAATCTCTTTTGCTTATTGTAAGGAAATGGGACCATATTTCTGATTGAAACCAGCAGCACTGTTGGCTCAATATAAGATGGCGGTCGTTGGTAGAGAACATGGGATCATTTAAATAAAATGGAGGCTTTATGAATTTGTTTAATAGAAGCGGAATGTGGTTTTTGTTGTTTCATTTCTTTTTACAATTGTGTTAAGCTTTACTTTTCTCTACTGGCCACAGTATCCAGCCAGCAACACCGAATTTTCTTCAGAGTTCGTAGAACTAGAACAGCTGAAAGACCTTGGTTCTGCTTTACTTGATGCCCTCCAAGGAGAACCTGATGAGAAGCTATCGAGGTACTGCAGATATAGTTTTCCTTTTTATAAATACCTGATGTTGCAGCAGTTTATTGGTGGTTGGCCTTGCCAAATTAATGAAGTTACTGCAGCGTTTCCACTGCTTTCATTTCTGTAAAAGCTAAGACTGTTGCTTTCTTTCCAGGAGTCATGTTTTCAAGAGGCCTGACAATAATGAAGTTGAGACAATTGACGATGAGTGGTGGAATTTATGTGACAATATTTGGAATGCTATTAGTGAGATGAATGGCAAGGGACCAAGCAAGATGTTACCCAGGTCCTCTCAGTCGGTAGCACCATCACTTGGCCAAAGAGCCCGTGGCTTGGTAGAATCACTGAATATACCAGCTGCAGAAATGGCTGCAGTTGTTGTATCAGGGGGAATTAGCAATGCTTTGGCTGGAAAACCCAACAAGCCTGTTGATAAGGCTATGCTTTTAAGAGGGGAAAAGTGTCCAAGAATTGTATTTCGATTGATTATCCTTTATCTTTGTAAATCATCGCTTGAACGAGCATCTCGATGTGTACAACAGATTATCCCTCTTCTACCATGCCTTCTGACTGCTGATGATGAGCAAAGCAAGAGCCGCTTGCAGCTTTTCATTTGGTAATGTTTCATAATTCGTTGATCCTTCCTATGTCTCTTAAATCATGTGGCATCGTCTGACTTCTCATTTGTATTGACAAGTTATAACATCCAATTCAACACATGTTTAGGGCATTACTGGCAGTTAGGTCTCATTATGGGGCACTGGATGATGGGGCTAGATTTCATGTTATAGCTCACATAATTCGGGAAACTGTCAATTGCGGGAAACTGATGCTAGCTACAAGTATAGTGAGCAGAGATGATTCTTTAGAGTCAGGGAGCAGCACTAAAGAGGGAAGCACCATTCACAATCTGATTCAAAAGGATCGTGTGCTTTCTGCGGTGCGTCTTGGAATAGTTAACCTTGTGCTGTCACTTAATATTTTTTCTTTTCAGAAAATAATATGCATGTTTTCCCGTTGCAATTACGGCATTCTGGCAAGTACTTGCATGAAAATTGTGAATTTCTGTTATTTCTCCCATCATGACCACTTCATAGTCTATGAAATCTCTTTTGTCCCCTTTATCTGTAGTCTCCCTGACTTCGTTTTTTGCATCTCCAATTCCTTGGACTGGCTTGTAGTTGATGTTTTCGGATTCCATTTATGTATTTTGTTCCAGGGACATGCTTGCTGGTTTGTTACCAATAGACTGTTGTCTAACCTTTTTGTCAAATGAAAACTTAATAAGTTATTGATAAAAGGTGACAAAATTCCTATATATCCAAATTCTATACATAAAGTAGGGGCACTTACAAATGAATGTGGTTTTCTTCAGAGAGCAAATAATCAACACTGATTGGAATCATATATTCTTCAAAAATGTAGAGAAAACAAGGTCAGAGGAATGAGCAATAATAACATATAATAAGTTAGGATACTGAATTTTGATAAGTCGGAATGCTGGATAAAGTACTCCTAATTGATTTCTCTTTCCCTCATTTTGACAAGTTACCTCTTTGCCTTCCTACTAATCTCTTCTCAAGTCTCTCAATTGCCATTTACCTTATTTCTTGGTCTTTATGAGACACCCCCAAAGGGGTAAGTCTAAATAGGTGATTTGAGGGATACTTTGAGGCCTGCTGCCTGCTGCCGAGTACTAAATATTTCTCACCTTGTCCAGTGGAATCATTCCACATACTTTTAGGATTGTCCTCTAGTCTTAGACTAGTTGAAACAATTATAATGTGTTCCTCGGTCGAACGAGTTGATCTCGTCAGGCTGATACAAGTAGTGTTCTCTTTGCGAATAACAAATGAGACACCTGTATGTTTGCTGAAAACTCCCCGAAAGAACTTCCAATAACTACTCTATCCTTCGTTTTGCTGAGTACCTCAGTGACCAAAATGAACCGCTATTATTCTTTAGATAATTTGTTGACGACTTCTGCTCTAACACTAAAATGGTTGGGGCTTAATGAAACAGGAAGTTCCCCATCTATTTTAGTCAAACATTGGAAGGACAGTATGTGGTTAGAATTTTCTCTTTCATGAGCATGTTGCAGAGATTTTACTCTTCTTTTTTCCTTTTCCAATTTTTTATTTCTTCACTTATTCCTAGTGAAATTTCGTTCCATCTTGTCCAGTTTGCTGATGAAGTAAAATATGTCAAGAGTTCAACAGAAGATAGGACCACACAGTTGCATGAGCTTCGTGTGAGGTTGGATGAAACGACTATCACAGATTCCAACCAAAAGAAAGCTTTTGAAGATGAAATACAGAGTAGTTTAAATGTCATTCTTGCCTCTGATGACAACAGGAGGAGTTCTTTCCAACTAGCATATGATGAACAACAGCAAATTGTTGCTGTGAGTATACAAAATATTGTCATTGGTTTGTTGCTTCTCTCATGCTTTCCACATCGAGCTTTTCCTAGCAATCCTTTTTTTGCTTTTATAGGGCAAGTGGATTCACACTTTTCGTTCTCTCATTGATGAAAGGGGTCCTTGGTCAGCGGATCCTTTCCCAAACAGCACATTAACACACTGGAAACTTGATAAAACAGAGGACGCATGGCGTCGCCGACAAAAGTTGAGAAGGAATTATCATTATGATGAAAAGCTTTGTCATCCTACCTCTACCACACCTAGTATTGAGGCTCTTAATCCTTCCAATGATGCCAAACCTGGTTTTGCAGCACATATTCCAGAGCAAATGAAGAGGTTCTTGCTGAAGGGGATTAGGAGGATTACTGATGAGGGTTCATCTGAATTGAATGAAAGCGAGAGTGAACTTAGTGGGAAAAAGCCTGGCTCCGAAGACTTGTCAGATAGACAGCATTTGGAGGTCGTAAAAGAAAGTAGTGATCTGAAGGACATCGCTAAGGAAGACTTAGATTGCTCCTCCACCCAGATGGAATCAGAGGATAGTGAGGTACAAATTTACCTCTATATCTAAAATAGAGAAAACAACTAATTCACCATTTCTCATACTTAGATTTATTTTCAGGTTCTCATGTCAGTCCCCTGTGTCCTTGTTACACCAAAGAGAAAGTTAGCTGGACATTTAGCAGTGAAAAAGAAATTTTTGCATTTCTTTGGTGAGTTTCTGGTTGAAGGTACAGGAGGGTCTTCTGTTTTCAGAAACTTTGACTCGTCTGGGAAATTTGATATCAACAAGTCGGAACAGCTAGGGGGACTCCAAAATCACAAATTTCTCAAGTGGCCCATGAGTTATGATTTGGATTGCGAGAGAGGGAGAGCCATTAATAGCATTGGTGCTGTCAACAATGATGAGCATCAAAAGCATCCTAACAATATAAATCGGCACAGGAGATGGACAATCTTCAAGGTACTGGAGCTGAAGCTTTTCTGTATGATTCAGTCTCATATTCTTTAAATTGTATCCTCTCCAACATTTCTCATTGTAGGTAAAGGCTGTCCATTTGACTAGATATTTGCTAAGATATACAGCGATTGAAATTTTCTTCAGTGATTCCACTGCTCCTGTATTTTTTAACTTTGCTTCGCAAAAGGATGCCAAAGACGTTGGAAGCTTAATAGTTCTAAACAGAAACGAAAGTATGTTTCCCAAGGGTTATAGGGACAAGGCTGGAGTTATTTCTTTTGTGGACAGACGTGTGGCATTGGAGATGGCAGAAAATGCTAGAGAACGCTGGAAGAGGAGGGAGATAACAAACTTTGAGTATTTGATGGTTCTGAACACACTAGCTGGGAGATCTTACAATGATTTGACCCAGTATCCCGTGTTCCCTTGGGTTCTGGCTGATTATTCCTCTGATACTCTTGATTTTAACAAATCTTCTACCTTTAGGGATCTATCAAAACCTGTTGGAGCACTGGATGCTAAAAGGTTCGAGGTTAGTCAATACTTATTTGTTGACTAATTTCACTTATAGTGTATAGCTCTCTCTATTTGTGATGCAACCTGAGTTGACCTGTGCAGGTCTTTGAGGATAGATATCGCAACTTCTGTGACCCTGATATTCCCAGGTATTATTTGAATTTACATTTTGGTATGTCCTCCAAAACTTTACCTTTGATACGTTACATGATGTGCACTCGTTCTTGTTTTCAACAGTTTCTACTATGGTTCTCATTACTCGAGCATGGGAATTGTGCTATTTTACCTCTTGAGATTGGAACCTTTTACAGCCCTCCACCGTAATCTTCAGGTACTTGGAGATTGCTCATACTATTGACCACTGGTTTCACTAGTTATAGTTGAAGTCGTCTAATTCTGTAGTGATTCGTCTAGCTGGCAGGGTCGAGATTAATTGTGTGTGATTTTGTGTCTTCTACAGACCAATGTTTTTAACGACTAATAAAGTTTGTTGTCTTCTTTGTTTTCTCAATTTTAGGGTGGCAAATTCGATCATGCTGACCGGCTTTTTCATAGCATTGGAGGAACATATCGGAATTGCCTTTCTAATACAAGTGATGTGAAAGAGTTGATTCCTGAATTCTTTTACATGCCAGAATTTCTGATCAACTCAAACGCATATCATTTTGGTGTCAAACAAGATGGAGAACCAATAGGTGATATTTGCCTACCTCCATGGGCTAAGGTATGGTCTTACTGCTTATTAAACTGAAAGTGTTAGTTTAAGTTCTTCATCGGCATATGATGTGTGTTTGTTATCCCACTTGAGTGGGAAAATATATATAAAGACCTAAGAAAGGGAATCAGGAGCAAATCATAAGAGGTTCTTTATGCCTATAAATGGAATCCAGCCTAACACAGGTAGGCCACATAAACATGCTATATAAATCTTCAAATAAAGTTATCTAAGTTATTCCAATCCCTGCATATTGGGAGAGCTTGGTATCTGATAGGGCACATAAACATACTATATAAATCATCTGTGTTAGAATAACTTAGATGACTTCATTTGAAGATTCAAATGCCTTAAAGGCCAATTTTGAAGAGGATTTAAATCTTCAAATTTGAGCAACCAACGTATTAATGGAATAGTACATGTGTTCAATAAACCCCTTTGGATGCGCCTATATACCCGATGTAAGATAATTGATATCTCAAAGACACTCCTGCATGTGTAACTAGTTCTATTGTTAACGCATGGACTAACAATTGAATTTATAGGTAAGAGAGCAAGGTTAACCAAAAGTGTTCCTCTGATAATATGTAAGAGTTTAGCATCCAACTCAAATCTTAAAATAGTGGGTGGAGTTGTTAGGACTTTCCTAAACTTTTCTAATGCCTTGTATACCCGATGTTGGGTATGAGGTATTTCTAATAAGTTGGATTTACTAATCGACATGATCCTTGCAAATCTATAATAAGTATGGCTGGGTTGGAGAAAGGTTCAGTTTCTTCTACTCTTTGCTTTAGTCATCAAATAACGATGTCAGGTGCTCCTCTCTAATTTGAAAGTTACCTTAAATGTTCTGCTGAAAATTTCTTTTTTTTATGAAAAGGAACTACTTTTGGCTTTTCTCATTTTTTGTCTTTTGCTTTAGAGGAAAGGAAAAGGGAATCAATAGGCCTTGGAATGAATGATGCGAAAACCATGAATTGATATGTTGAGTTGTTGGTACAAGTATAAATGAATTTCCCATGGTTCAATTCAACCTGTTTATATTACTTAAGTGGCTGTTTAGTGTAAACGCTTAAGTGCTAAGGTGCGCGCCTCATCAACCTTTTCTCTGCCTTTAAGAGGGCACACTATACACCAAAAAAATTCTATTAGCACCACTCATTGCACAAGCTGGCCCGGACACTACTATTTCAATAATGCCTCGTAAAGTTCAAAGGATACGTGCAATCCAACAGAATTTGCTCCGAAACTGAAAGTCATCAGTTCGTTGTCACCCGAAAAGCTTCATGGAATTAAGAATCAATATGGTCAAATTCTTAGATCATAACTAAATTTTGAGATGTTTCTAGGCTGACCTTAAAGAAAAAACTTCGGACTTTTTGTGTGACTAGATGAGGGGAAAACATTCCAGCTTCTCTCTGTTAGATTTCGTATTCAGGTACTGAAATTTTTTCAACTTTATTCGCCTTGGTGATGGATGTATTGACACAGCATATTCAAGGGGAGGTGCCTTGGTGTATGTTATTTGTTGATAATGTAGTACTTGTTGACGAGACCGGGAGAGGAGTTAATGATACGTTAGAGCTTTGGAGACAGACCCTAGAGTCTTAAGGGTTTAGGTTGAGCAGGACCAAGACGGAGTACTTGGATTGTAAGTTCAGTGATTTGATGCATGAGGCTGACGTGGTAGTGGAGCTGGATTCTCTGGCCATTCTGAAAAGAGATAGTTTTAAGTATCTTGGGTCTATGATTCAGGGGAATGGAGAGATTGACGAGTATGTCATGCACCGTATTGGTGCAGGGTGGTTGAAATGGAGGCTTGCTTCGGGAGTCTTGTGTGATAAGAAGGTGCCTCCTAAGCTTAAAGGTAAGTTCTACAGAGTGACAGTCCGACCGACTATGTTGTATGGAGCGGAGTGTTGGCCAGTTAAGAACTCTCACATCCAAAAGTTGAAGGTGGTGGAGATGAGGATGTTGAGATGGTTGTGCGAATTTACTAGGAGGGATAGGGTTAGAAATGAGATTATTCTAGAGAAGGTGAGAGTGGCTTCGGTGGAAGACAAGATGCGGGAAGTGAGGTTGAGATGATTTGGGCATGTGATGAGGAGGTGCATGGATGCCCCAGTACGGAGGTGTGAGAGACTGGCTATGGATGGTTTCAGACGGGGTAGAGGTAGGCCGAAGAAATATTGGAGGGAAGTGATTAGGCATGACATAGAGCAGTTGCAGCTTAATGAGGACATGACCCTTGATAAGAAGGTGTGGAGGATGCGGATTAAGATAGAGGGTTAGTGGGTAGGAGTGCGTCCTTACTAGTAGGGAGGGGTGCTTTGTTTGTAGATGTACCTGTAGTCATAGTGTTATGCATGTGTCTTATAGTTTCTTGTTCATAGTGTTTTGGTGATGTTTGTGATTTCGGATAGATAGTTCATAATATTACTCTGTGGGTGTTTTTTCTTTTATTATCTAGTGGTGTGTTACCCCATTTTATTGTTTGTTTTTATGTTTTTTGCTTGTTATACTGTATTTGTCCTGAGCCGGGGGTCTATCGGAAACAACCTCTCTACTTCATCTGAGGTAGTGGTATGGACTGCGTATACTTTACCCTCCCCAGACGTGGGAATACACTGGTTATGTATGTTGTTGTTGTACTGAAATTTTTCAACACTTTTCTCTGTGGATTAACTACTTGTATCTGAGAAGGTTCGTCAAAAGTTCACGTTCTTGTGATCGTTGGAAAAAGCCTGAGTTTTCAGAAGGATTTTCAGTTGTCAAACCCCAAAGGAGAGAGAAAGTCCCCCTTCTCTCTAGAATTCATGAACAATGAAGATCACCACTTTTTCAAGATTAAGTTAAGCAGTAAAATAGATGGACAATACTGTATCTTGACAACGATTGTAATTTGAAGCGATGGTTTATGAAATTGTCGGTATTCTCAATTACCTGCTTTGATGGGAGATTCATTTATGGGACTGGTGGGATTGAAACTGTTTTCGATTGGGCAGATAAGTAATGAAAAGTCCCGTTAGCCTGAAAGAATCTACAATGGTTGCGTTTTACTTCACTGATGTGCATAGCTTCGCCTAAAAAAAAGGCCCGGTGCACTAAAGCTTCCCCCCTAGCAAGGGGTCCGGGGAAGGGCCGGACCACAAGGGTCTATTTACGCAACCTTACCTTGCATTTCTGCCCGAGGCTGTTTCCACGGCTTGGACCCGTGACCTCCTGATCACATGGCAGCAACTTTATTACTTACTCCAAGGCTCCCTTTCTAAGTGCATAGCTTCACCTATGAGACAATAATCCCTCGCTTCGCATCGCTTCATCGCATTAAGCGATGAAGCAATTAAAAGATAACAAGTGTAGTAAGATAGATAAGCAAAAGAGTTTTAGTGGAACACTGTATTGGCATGCATTCTTTGAGTATGTGAAAAGAATTGTAGATGTCTTAAAAACAAGGCTGTTGCTGTGCATAGACTAAAATGCAAATGCTTATTCACTTGGAATTTTTGTGCAAAATAAAAGATGTATATGATATAGACATGTTATTTGGAATTTCCCAGTTCCCTCCTGGTGCAAATTGATTGGCTCTTTTTTCACTTGTGTGGGCTCCCTCTTAGTGTTGTTTGAGGATATAACCTTTGTGCTGAAGTTCTCTCTCTCTCTCTCTCTCTCTTTTTTTTTTTTTTTTTGAGAAGGCAACATATTCCTTATTCTTTGTACCTGGATTTGCTACGCTTGAGCTGAGGGTCTTTTGGAAACTGCCTCTCTACCTCCCCGAGGTAGTGGTAAGGTCTGCGTACACTTTACCCTCCCAGACATCACTTAGTGGGATTTCACTGGGTATGTTGTTGTTTTTGAGAAGGTAACATATTTGTATATTTATATAAAGACTACACATAAACTGTGTAGTACCCCTTAATTACAGATTACAAAAGTATAGAGCATCTGATCCTGTGTCATCTCACAAGGATTCTAATACATCAAAGATTGTTTCATGATCTTCTAAACCTATTCCTTTACACCAAAAATAGAACAACCCTAAGCACTCCATCTTAATCTTCTGGAATTGTTCGGCTTTATCTCCAAACATCTTTGGTTCCTCTCTTCCCCAAACTGTCCACCAAATGCAAGCTGGAATAATCTTCCATCTCATTTTCTGAATTGCATTACTGCCTTCTATGTTCCAGCATGCTAGCACATCAACTATATTACTTTGCATGGTCAATAGAATCCCCCTGAAGTTGAGGAACTTCCTCCATAATTGTTCAGTCAGTTCACAGTGCAAAAACAGATGATTAATTGTCTCAGCTTTCTCCCCACATAAAAACCATCTGGAACATGGATGACCTGTCTTGCAAAGATTGTCCTGTGTGAGTGATTTTCCTCGAGCTAGTAGCCAAGTAAAACAAGATACTTTATAGGGAATTTTGACTTTCCATATCATCTTCCAAGGCCAACACCCAATCTGATTGTTGAAAAGATTGAATTCTTTGTAGGCTGATCTGACAGAATTCTCCTTGATTATTTCCTTGCCACTTGATGCTATCCTCCGAAGTTGTGATTCCTCTAATACAATGTTGAGAGAGCTAATTTGCAAATGCATGTACAGGGTTGTCCTGAGGAATTTATTAGTAAGAATAGAGAGGCCCTTGAAAGTGAATATGTGAGCTCAAATCTCCATCACTGGATTGATTTGGTATTTGGTTACAAGCAGCGGGGAAAACCAGCAGTTGAGGTATAGGGAGTTAGCTTTGACTTCAAATAATTCTTGAACCAGTTGCAGGTTTTGAATTTCACTGAATTTTGAAGATATTGTCATACAGGCAGCAAATATCTTTTATTATTTGACATATGAAGGTGCTGTGGATCTGGATACCATGGATGATGAATTGCAGAGGTCGGCCATAGAAGATCAAATTGCCAACTTTGGTCAAACACCAATTCAACTTTTCCGGAAGAAACATCCTAGAAGAGGACCTCCGATTCCAATTGCTCATCCTCTACGATTTGCTCCTGGTTCTATTAACCTAACGTCAATGGCTTCATGCACAAGCAGTTGTCCGTCAGCTACTCTGTATATTAATGTGCTGGACTCAAACATTGTCCTTGTGAACCAGGGCCTCAGCATGTCTGTTAAGACGTGGGTGACCACTCAGTTGCAATCCGGTGGGAACTTCACCTTCTCTAGCTCACAGGTAAGTTTTAGAGCAATAACAAGTCAAGCATTATGATTAGCTAGTTAGATCTAAAGTCATTTTTGACTTTCTTGCAGGATCCTTTTTTCGGGATTGGTTCCGATATCCTTCATCCTCGGAAAATTGGGAGTCCTCTGGCTGAAAATATTGAGCTTGGAGCACAATGCTTTGGAACATTATCAACACCATCTGAAATTTTTTTGATAACATGTGGTACTTGCGAAAACAGCTTTCAGGTTATATCACTGACTGATGGAAGAATGGTACAGAGCGTTAGACAACATAAAGATGTTGTGAGCTGCATTTCAGGTAATTTTTATGACTGAAAGATCTGGCAGCTTGTGGTTGGAGCTTCTAGCTTAACAAATCTACACACTTTATTGATTATATGAAAAAATGAAGGCTGAATCTTAGATGATTCTTGTGATGGGATAGTAATTAAATTTACGGAACTGAAAGCATTGACATTAAACTGACTTGCGCGCTCCAGAGAATCCTTTCGTTATTCAAGGATGTAAAGTACAATCTTGTTGTCCATTTAAAATTGTTGCGAACAGCAGGCCTCTTGACTATTGGGTGCTCATAGTATCTTTCTGTTGAATATTGGTGCAAAGCAACATGTCAAAAAATGTTAAATAAATAATTATGGTGCCCCAGGTGATCTGCTTGGTACTCCTGATTCTTGATACTCTTGCTTAGCTTTTCTATTTTTTGTTTCATAGAGAAGAAGCAAAAAGGGAAAGTAGGAGCTTCTCATTCAATAGTTGAAAATTATTTTGAGTTCTGGGAGAACTGCAGAAAACAACTGAAAAGCTGTTTCCGAAGTTTTATCTGCACATTTTGTCATCTATGCCAAGCTTCTTGATTTCCCACTTAAATCTTCTTCTTTTTCACAATGCAACAAACCATCTAATGTTAGCCTCCACCCCGCATATATGTTAAGTTATATTGATCCACAGGAGGAGGAGACTCATGAGCTTTCTGAAAAGTGAAATTAAATATTTTGGGAACTAGGACTCCAAATTAAGAAGGCAAAGCTTTCATCACACCTGATAGCAGTAGTTATATACTTATATTACAATCCTTATTTGCTTATAGTACAGTGAATCAGTTAGGAACTAAGAATTTTTCTAACTGGATAGTAACATTAAATACATGGTTTGAGTATCTGCATGAGAATAGGCCAAGTTGTTATGCCAAAGTTGAGGGGTGTATATCGTATCATGTCGGTACAGTTAATTGACAATTTTTTGATGTTGAAGAACACCAAAATATCAAAAACTTGTGGATCAACCTTGGCAAGGAGGAACAATCAATGTGGAGTAGAGCTCCGTAACAATTGAAGGCGGTGTATTTATCTGTGAATTTGTAGTTTTTTGTTTATTCCCACTTGAGAGGCAGTAGGAATGATCTCAGATAAGGGACAATATTCATTACTATGAGCAGGATAGACACAGTTCTAAAACTTTTTCTTTTTTTGGTCACTTTGGAATGCCAGCTTGGTATCTCTTTATTTTTATGACTTTTAGATCTTCACCGACCGTCTAAGATGAATACTATCAGAAAATAACCATGTTCTAGCCTCAATGGTTGATGCAAGTCTTCAGAGTTATTGATAAGCTTCCTACCCATCTAAAAAGAAAAAGGAAAACAGTACAAGTTGGGGAATCTAACCCTCACCACCAAGGTGAAAGTTCAGGTAGTCAAGTCAACCAACTGAGCTACTAAGATTCACCGATTTTGTTAGCTCACTGATGTTAGCATAGATATAGTTTTGGAGCTAGCCTTTTGCTGTTGACAGTTTTTTTACTTTTAGCTCCTTGTAGGAGTCGTACTGGAGCTAGCCTTTTGACCCCTTATGTAATTGGGCTTCTTTCATTTTTGGCCCGTCGGCCAAACTTAATTACAGGCGGTAGCCCAAATATACAAAACCTATACATTGATTATGTATGTATATTATACTTAAATATACAAATTCCCGAGATTTTGAAATAATAGTTGTGGCACCTCTTCCATTAAGGAACAAACTATTCATTTGGTTACTATGTTGTAAATTAGATCTCCCAAAGACCCGCATCTTCCTGAAGCCTTAACTAATGCAATTTACTTCATTAAAAAAATTGAACTTCTCAATAAGCAATCCTCATTTGTTTTGTTTCTTTAAATATCCTGTCTTTTGTAGACAACCATATTTTGGGATAGGTTCTCTACTTTTTTGGTATACTTCTTGTATACATGAGTTTTCTTCTCCCAACATCAATAAAATTGTTTACTTTATCAAGATGTATTGCCTGGTTACAGCACTGGAATGACATATTTCTTAGTTATTCTATATTTTTCAGTAACATTAAGGTCCAAACCATTTTTAATTGTTGCAGTTACATCCGATGGAAGCATCCTGGCTACTGGAAGTTATGACACAACAGTAATGATCTGGGAGATTGTGCGCATTAGAACCCCTGAAAAGCGAGTAAAGCATACTCAAGCAGAGGTTCGTCGGAAAGATTGTATCATTGCTGAAGCCCCTTTCCATATTTTGTGTGGTCATGATGACGTTATTACATGCTTGTATGCAAGTATTGAGCTCGATATAGTTATAAGTGGGTCAAAAGATGGAACTTGTGTTTTCCATACGCTACGGGATGGGAGATATGTTAGATCCCTACGACATCCATCTGGCAGTCCACTGTCAAAGCTTGTTGCATCACGTCATGGAAGGATTGTTCTTTATTCTGATGATGATCTTAGTTTGCACCTCTACTCTATAAATGGGAAACACATTTCGTCTTCGGAATCCAATGGCCGCCTGAACTGTCTTGAGCTCAGTAGCTGCGGAGAGTTCTTGGTTTGTGCTGGAGATCAAGGGCTGATCATCGTACGTTCTATGAACTCACTTGAGATTGTGGGGAAGTACAATGGTATTGGGAAAATTGTAACTTCACTAACTGTGACACCGGAAGAATGCTTTATAGCTGGGACTAAGGATGGAAGTCTTCTTGTTTATTCAATAGAAAACCCTCAACTTCGTAAAACTAGCTTACCGAAGAATTCAAAATCCAAAGCTTCTATTACATAGTGAATTGCAGTTCAGGGCTGCGGTAAATAGAACAATACCATCACTGAAAGTGATACTGAATTGAGGTATGCTTCTATTTCATGGAGAAAAAATTCATGTGGTTTGATGGTCATTACAGTTTGTTTTAGCTTCCTGGTAGTGAACTGTGAAGTATGAAGTACATTTCCTGATTCTTTCCTTTTTATTGTTGCTGCACCACTAAGGATATTTACCTGTACTCCATGCTCTACCCTCAAGAAGCTGCGCTAGATGCAAGCTTGAGCAAATATCTCAACCAAGTAGCCATATCAGATATTCACCAATGGCACCTCCTGATTTATGTATCAACCTAATATCCCTCTATCGATCAACTTAAAAGTGTGAAATTTGAAATTGTTTCACGAAACAATTTAATACCCCTTTATCGATGAACTTAAAAGTGTGAAATTTGAAATTGTTTCACGAAACAATTTAATACCCCTTTATCGATGAACTTAAAAGTGTGAAATTTGAAATTGTTTCACGAAACAACTTAATGACATGTTAAATTAGCTTGAGAAACTTCAAAACACGTTGAATCTGGAAGGGTTCTTTAATTGGGAAAGAAGAATTACACCATTTACTGATGAGATCTACTTTGTTTCCTACCGTTTCTTGTTGTAAATATAGATAGCTTCTAATGCTGAACTAAGACTGGTTTACCTAGAAAAATAGATTCTGTTCTAAGATTTTGACCATGTTAGGTTTAGTCTTTTAGCACAACTGTTAGTAGAGGGGTCTATCCAGTCTATTTGGTTTACAAAAGTTTTTTTATTAGATTTCAATTGAAGTTGACAGGAAAAATCAACACTAGTTATTTGGTTAGTAGAGTTCAGTTTGCAGCATTAAGCTGGTCTCATGTATTACTTCCTGTTATGTTTTGCTACTTTTGGGGCCGTTTGAAGAAGCGATGAGTATTGTGATGTTAATCACTAATCAGTGCCTAAGTAGCCCTAAAAGGTCCTAATGGAAGGAAATATGGTAGAAGAGGTTTAAGATGTCAGTTTGTTGGATAGAAAATGGACATGTCCAACTTTATTACCTCATTCATTTGATCTGTGAATAGCAAAATAATGCTACTCTTAATTGTACTGGGAGTGGTAACATAGAGGTGCTAGATTACATGCTGGACGTCATCGTTCCAATTTTCTGTACATAGTGCAAGTTCTCATAAATAGTTTGTTAGCGTGCTTAGCCAAGAGAAGCAGTGGTGCTGCAAGTCAGGGACATGAATGGGGAAATTTATAGCAGGATCATATATAGCAAGGACAACACATATTTCCAAGAAGTTTTTAAGTGCCAAATCTCCAGATGGATCTCATGCAATCACATCTTATTCTAGAGCCAAACTAGGGCACAGTGCATCTTATTTTGGACCAGACTAAATAATCAAACTGATGAATCTCAATCTAGGTTGAGTTACCTGGGATAATGGCATGGAAATAGTTGGATTATTTCCACTTTTTGTACCCAAGATCCCGAGCTATGCCAAGTGAAGCGCCCTCCCCTTCTTGTATCCCAGTTCTTATTTGTAGTACCATGTACTGGTTATTATTTTTCTCTTGTTGGTTATTCTAAGCATCAATTTCCCAGATGTTTGGTTTTGTTGTCTGGTAATAACCTTTTTGGTTCATTTTTATTGGCATTCAGGGTGAAATGAAGCATATTATGTCGTCAAAAAGACGAGCTATATTGTTGGAATACCTAATAGGTGTTTCAATTTTGAAGAGGAAAATGTGGATGTTTCTTCAGTAGCTATTATAGCAGTGCCCTCAAACTGCTGTATCCACGACAGGATTTTTTGAGTCTCAACCTGTAGAAAGACCAAGAACGGAAGAAACATGATGTTCTTGTGATATTCAGCTACTTGTGGAAGCAGTTGCCACCACCTAGTGTACAGAATTTTGTGCACATTTTCTTTATATGATAGGCCTCAAATGTTGTATTAAGTGATGACAGTGATTAAACGGCTTTGAAATTAGCACCTTGTGATTGTGATCATTGGGTGTTTAGCCCCAGATGATTTTTGTATAGATAGATGGGCTTCACACCCTTATAAGGAAAACCATATAAGTACTATTAAATGAAAATTTCATTGTGATTTCTTTGAGCATGACTTTTGAGCCTGTATTTTCTTCCTCTTTCTTTTTGGTTACTTAAATTACTCTTTACTGGACCTGGACCTGAGATAGTGTTTCTTTAGACAAACTAGAGGTTGGATCTGGTGCAAAATCAGCAGTACTAGGGGCTTCTAGTTGAAATTTTCTTATATAAACAAGTGAAGCTAAATCGAATACGGGGAATTCAATTTCACTGGGTCCATGTCGGAAACAGCGAGACAATCATTACAACATTCGGGTAGATATCAGACTAAAAATTAGCGAACATGAGTTATGATATGTTATAAGCCTGTATAAAACAAAAGGCACTGTTATTGCCTGCAAGGGCATGATTGAGTGGTTGGGAGGTGGGTCTCTCATGTGGGAAACTTGGGATTGAATCCTGCCTCCGTCTGTCATTCAGCCATGAGCTTGTCGCATGGGACTTGCCTAGTGCTGTTTACATTTCCCGTGTGGTCTATTGCAATTTGGAACAGAACTTCGAGTGTCTAAATGAAATATATTGACAAGTTTAAGGGGCTGAGGATGACTGTATACGCCATTTTATGACTACAGTTTTTTCTTTATTTTGGTCGTGGATACTATTTCTTGTGTCAGTCCTTTTCCTTCTTCAGTAATTCACCGAAGCTTTTTGCTTGTATATATTTTTTGCAAACATATTCTCAAATACGATTTTTCTTGACCCGAAGGTCTATCTGAAGCAACTTTTCTACCAAACAAAGGTGCCATTGACATATCAATAATGTATGAATTCAGTCATATCCTTCATTCCATCTTTCAAAATCTTCAAAAAAGGAAAAAAGTTGTTTCCTTTTTCAGTTCAAAAAGTAATTCGTCATTAAAATGATGATGCTTTATTAGTACTTTTTAAGAGGTAATCCGTTCCCCTGTTTTCTGGTATAAATCACACTATTTTTATGTTCAAACTAACTCACGTGTTAGATGAACCATTTCTTAATGCATTTTCTTTGGTACATACAGGTGGGTGGGTGGTTTGGGAGGGGGGGGGGGTCATGTGTTTGATGTGAACAAGTTAGAGGGGCCCTCAAAATCACAAACCATCAAGTTTGGTTTTAGATTGTGAAAATATTGTTTGTGTTTGTGATTTTGTGTTTTCATACCCACACCAAATATTTTAACTCACTAGTACTCCCTTTATTTCAATTTACTTATCCATGTAAGACTTGACACAACCCATAAAAAGCTTTTATTAAGAGCGTATTTTACTACACTAACCATAGTAATGATGTTTGAGAAAACTAAATTTGATTCCTTTCCAATCTAATTTAACGGGCCGAACCTGATCTCCATCTTCGAACTTCTCGTTTGATGAGACCTAGTTCTCATTGTTTCCGTTTTCTAGGTCACGCCTTAACCTCGTTAGAAAACTCTTAGGAGGGGAGAAACTTTCATTCAAGATGCTGCTTCCATCCCTCTTTCTTTTCCAGCTTTCCTAATATTCCCTCTTTAACACTTCGTTTGAACTGAATTACATCCACTCTCGAATTCATCAAGGTGAAAGAGTTGCTTGGTTTTTTTCCTTTTCTTTTTTTCCTAAAATGCATTATGCCAAATTGCCAATCTATTTCAATAATTTAATCATATCAATCTATACATTTGCAAATCTTAATTCCCAATGGAAAACATTAACTCAATCATAATTTTTCATAGAAGATAAGTTTACAACCAATAATATCAAGAGAAGGTGCAGCCCTCATTCCTGCTACAAGAAAACTGTGACTCTTCCTAATTAACAACAGCACAAAGATTGTTCAAGAAATATGGAAATGGTACCACCTCATTATAAAACTACTACACAATGGTTTGAAGAAGCTTTATTCCTGCCAGGAATCATAGACAGGATATGTAGAAAAATCTCGTCATACGCCACGAGCAGTTGAGTACAGTACTAGTACTATCATGCCTTTGTTTTGTTTGTGAAGAAACTAAAAAACTTGCGAAGGACACATCTCAAAAACCCCGACTGTGTGAATTGAACGAACTTGAAAGAACAGCCAACTTAAGCTGTTTTCCACCACCACCCCCTTCTTTTTTTTTTTTTGGGTTTTCTGCCGTTTCTAGCGAAAGATTCTTTGTCTGCTTGCTTGTCAGCCTTGATGATTCTGCCTTGGTGAAGTCAGGCCATTGGCAAACACATTTGAATAGGACCTGGTAAGGTATGCAAAATTTGAAACTGGAGGTAGAGGAGGAATCCTTTCCCCCTTGCTCAAAACCTCTTGCAAATTGAGCCTCTGCAAGGCCAACACAGCCCGGGACTCCTTCCACATAAAAGCAAGCATGCTATCATGGATTACATAGAGCGAACCAGGTTTTGAACCAGGATATCGGAAACCATACCCGTTAGCAATACCTTCACCCGCAAAAGCATGCTTAACATCATCTAGAGTGTTGGAATCATGTCCATCGGTGGACCAAGGGAATGGATCGTTCGAAGGCTCTTCAATATTCACTATAAACATAGCTGAGCCATTAGGATGCAAAACATAATGTGTACCTTCTAATATCTTGGTCGCGATAAGTAGCTTCTGCCCTTGGGACTCCTCATAAGACAGCAAAAGAAGAAACAATGCTTTTCCAGGCTTATCATCATCAGAAGGCCTCCCGGGAGGCCAACCAAAAGTCCCTCCCCATACACCAGCATATTCTTGGCCTACTTCAGGTGCCCGCATAGGCAACTTATATAGAGCAAATTTACTTTCGTGCATATTTGGCCAAGCACGATAAGAGGATAACTTCACAGTTGAAGCATGTAATGTCAGCCCTATTGCATCACCTGGTTTCAGGAACTCATGAAGCTGGGCATGCTTACTTCCATGGCCAGATGAATTCTTCCTAAGAAGATCACGCTTGCTGTTGATAGAGTTTGACTTCCTGAGTATATATTTTAGACTCTGTCTAACATATTCAGCAAGTGTCTTCCGACTCCGACTCTCATGATCAGTAGCAGTTTGTGATGCATGACAACCACTTATCAGATCAAGATTCTGCCTGAACTCATTCAATCCAATATGAGAAGGATGCAAAGGCAACTCAGAACCAGCCTTCCATACAGTAAAACCGCCACCATCATCGCATATTTTCATAAAGAGAAATCTCCTTTCATACAAGAGTTCCATATCCTCCCGTAAATCAGCCTCCTCTCTTCTCAAACGAGGAAATAATATGGCATCTTTAGCATCTGGCAGCGTTTGACGAACTTGGTTAGTAACTGTATCAAGCAACTTTCTCCTATCAACAAATGCAAGCCGACAGAAGGGCACTGTGGTTGCATGCTGTCCCATCACCCTTTCTGACAAAGAGACCCCGCTATTGGACCTGCATATCTTCCGTGATGCCTCACTCTCTGAAGGATGAATAAAGCTCTTGCTCTGGAATAACTTACCCCCACTTCCGCGCTGCTGAGGCTCAACCTCTAACAGAAGCACATTGCAAGTCCTCTCAACCTTCTTGAGCAAACCAGGATAAACATAGTCAGTTCCATTCTCCCTACCATGAAGGAAAAATGCAGCAGAGCCCTCAAAATCAGAAACAACTTCAAATACAGGCGACCACAAAATTGGCCCGTCTTCAAGGCCAAATGGACCAAGTTCTTGGGGAATGATCCGACAACCAACCACGGAGATAAAACCAGGCATAACATAAACAACGTTGCCAAGTTCAGGATTTTGATGAACCCAAATACCAAGCAAAGGCTTAATGCTTACAAGGAAGTGACAAAGCGCCTTGTAGGAAGAGACCCCCTTTCGCCATTCAATAACATCCCTATAAGGAACCACCCCGAGCGTATCACATTGTGAATGCCAAACCTTTTCAGAGGAAGCTAAATCATGCAAGTTTCTACAGCATAAACCAAGATTACATAGATCCCTTGGTGAAAGTGATCTACTCACTAACGCAAACACGTCATCAGGCAGTGTTAAAATCAAGCTAGATCCACAAATGTCAGGCAACATAGTAGTAGTAACAGTACCACTTCCGCACATCTCAATTGTGATTCAAGATTTTGCTATAACACTCACCAAATTCATAAAAACTACAAAATGATCTGCCAAACAGCTCTTCAAAACTCAATTACTCAAGAGGGGTAATCACTTACAAAGAACCCAACTTTCTTAAATTGGGATTCAAGATTTTGCTATAACACTTCCCAAATTCATAAAAACTACCAAATGATCAGCCAAACAGCCCATCAAAACTCAATCACTCAAAAGGGGTAATCACTCACAAAGAACCTAACTTTCCTAAATTGGGATTCAACATTCTGCTGCAACTTCCCAAAACTCATAAAAACTACAGAAATGATCAGCCAAACAGCCTCTCAAAACCCAATCACTCAAAAGAGGTAATCATTCTCAAAGAACCCAACTTTCTTAAATTGGGATTCAAGATTTTGCTACAACACTTCCCAAATTCATAAAAACTACAAAATGATCAGCCAAACCGCCCATCAAAACTCAATCACTCAAAAGGGGTAATCACTCACAAAGAACCTAACTTTCCTAAATTGGGATTCAACATTCTGCTACAACTTCCCAAAACTCATAAAAACTACAGAAGTGATTAGCCAAACAGCCCCTCAAAACCCAATCACTCAAAAGGGGTAATCATTTCAAAGAATCCAACTTTCTTGAATTGGGATTCAAGATTTCGCTATAACACTTCCCAAATTCATAAAAAAAAAACAAAAAAACACTACAGAATAATCTGCCAAACAGCCCCTCAAAACTCAATCACTTTCTTGAATTGGATTTAAGATTTTGCAGCAACAACTTAATCAATCTAAAGATATATATAGAAATTCACTAAAAAAAATCAAGAGAGGGGTTAAAAAGCAAAGTAAGATCTAACAACCTATACTGAAAAACAGCAAAAAATCTTACTTTTCTCAAAGTCTTGTTTGGCAAAAACAAGAATTGGCAAAGACCCAATTGACTCAACAAGTCATAAAACTATTTAGATTGATGTGAATTTTGTGAGATTTTTCACAAGTCATCCATTCATAAAGTGGGTCATCCGCCAACCAAAACTGAATGAACAACTCGTTTTCCTTTTCTTTTTTTTTTTCCTGAAAAGCACATTAATGATGATGAAGAATGTAATGTTTCTTGAAAGCGACAAATTAGTAGTAGTAGCTTTTTTGGAATTGTCTTTTAATGAGGGGTGTAAGGTGTGACTGAATAATTGAGAGTGGAGTGACTACCTGATTAGATAGTATCATTATTCCGGGTAGGGAGCGTATATAGGTCGGATTAGTTTGATTTTTTACTTAAAAAGAAAAATTAAATTAATCATGTAAGTTTATTAAATTTATAAATTAAATCAATATAAAATAGAGTTTTTTGATTTAGATTTTAGTCGGTTTTTTTGGTTTTTCAGTTTTTCTCTTTTTTTTTTTTTTTAATCTTTAGGTGTTATAATTATATTGTGATTGTAAATAAGATTAAATATGTTTTCACTCATATGCTAGTGGGAAACCACAATTATAAAAAATGAGGAGTGGAAAGGAAGAGCGGAGAACTCTCCAAAAATTAAAAAGTAAGATGAAAAGTGACTGGAGAGTGAAAAGTTTTAGGTTTTAAGTTTATATTGCGTTTCGGATTATTTAGTTATCAATTAATGGGTAAATATTATAACTTAAAGGCCCAAATCTGAATATATATCTATATCTACTTTCTAAATATTGAAAATTAATAAAATTAATTTAAAAAGTATTTAGAAAGTAGATTATAATTAATATTTTTATGTATAAAAAGTTAAAATATATATATATATATATATATATATATTATGTCGGTTTGGTTTGGGTTCGATTTGACTTTTCTTTGGTTAACACCAAACCAAATCAAGAATGGTCGAGTTTTTTTTTCTAACGCCAAACCAACCAAACCAAAGCACAAGTCGATTTTTTTTCTCGGTTTGGTTTGATTTGGTTCGTCGGTTCGGTTTGACTTGGCGGTTTGGTCTGTACACCCCTAATTCTGGGGTTGTTTGGCCCATAAGAGTTTTTTACTTTTTCCTGAAAAATTATTTTACTTTAGTAACTAAATTGTAGTGTTTGGCCATAAGAATTTCAAATATAATTTAGAATTGTATTTGGAAAAGTGAAAACAAGTGAAACTTCTTTTCACTTTTACTTTTTTTACAAAAAGTCAAAAACAACTTCAATTTATATTCATGGTCAAACACAACTCCAACTCCAACTCCAAAATTTTTTAGTTTCCATGGCCAAACACATACTTAAACTTACCAAACTTACCCGCACCCAGTGTATACACTAAATTAGTGTAATTTACCATGATTAAGTGATTAAATGAAGCAAAATACATGTTAGTTAATCATGATTAAGTAAAATAAACTCTAAATTTGAATACATGACATGCATGTATTGACTTGGTGTATACACCGGGTGTATGTAAGTTTTACCCATTACTCCCTCCGTTCATTTTGACTTGACACACCTATTAAGTAGACATTTGAACATGCGATTTCATCTTGTGATTTGAAATTATGAGATGAAATCAGCATTTGAACATGCAACTTCATCTCATGATATCAAATCATGAGATGAAATCTCAATTTCTCCAAAAACCTTGATTTGAGAATTTTATATCTTTATTTCACCTTTTTAAAATATAAAATTTGATACAAAAGGTTATGTTTTACAACAACCACAACAACATATTCAGGGTAATCCCATTAAGTGGGGTCTGTGGAGGGTAGAATATAAGCAGACCGTACCACTACCTTAGATGTAGAGAGGCTGTTTTGGTAGACCCTCAGCTCAAGAATAAACAATCTAAAGCAAAATGTATAGCGAGAACGAAATAACTGAAGCAAAAAAAGTCATGAAGAAAAATATTACACAACCTGACAAATCACACTAAACATTATTCATAACTGAAGTGTAAAGAAACCACAAATAATAACCAAACTCAAAGGACAAGCAACTACAAGAGTATTACTAGTAATACGACTACTAGTATAGAAGAACAAGCGAGTTAACACTCAACTATCTAACTATCCTTCAACCCTAGTGCCTTCCTTACCCTCCTATCTAAAGTCATATCCTCGGTAAGCTGAAGCGGCATCATGTCATATCTAATTACCTCTCCTCAATACTTCTTCAGCCTACCCCTACCTTTCTTGAAACCGTCCATGATCAACCTCTCACACCTCCGCACTGAGGCATCTATGTATCTCCTTTGCACATGCCTGAACTATCTCAACCTCGTTTCTCGCATCTTATTCTCAATCGAGGTCACTCCTACCTTGTCCCGGATATCTACATTCCAAATTTTATCTCTCATAGTATGCCCATACATCCATCTCAACTCACTAGCAGAATCAAATATAAACTAACATAAGTTTATATTTTGTAAAAAGATAACCTATCATTTTAAATTTTACAAAAAAGACTCATGCTCGACGTGAAGAGATTGTACATATCATGTGAAAGAATTATATTAGAGAATAACTAGTTACTATTATTGTTAATTAGTGGACCATTAAAAAATTATGTATACTTGAAAGTTTGTAGCTGCAAACATTTATTTATAAAGGAAACATGGAGATATAAAATTTATCAATGTAGTGTCTTAGCAAATTATGATATCCTATTATGAATTATGGTTTGCTCATTTGATAACATTATATAATTATTGGGGAAATTTAATAGTTTTCACAACTTGTGGGTTTTTCAAATTTATAAGAAAACATACAATTTAAAAAGTCCTATTGCATGTCCAAACAAAACTTCAATTTCATCTCAAATGATTTCATATCATCATTAGAAATTATGATTTCATATCGCATGAACAAACAGGCTCTAAGAAAACAATAATTGACATGATTGTATTACCACACTACCCTAATTGATGTTTAGTATTAGGTATTGGAAAATGATTTGAAGAATAAGTAATTAATGTTAAGGGTAAAATATGAAAAAAAATAATTATTTTATCTTAATTGTCAAAAGTGACAAGTAAAAATGAAAATTCATTTTAGAAATAAGTGAGAAGTAAAAATGAAGGGAGGGAGTATTTATTAAATCAATTTTATTTATAATAACCTTTTCCTATAATTTATTCTTTTTAATCGTGGTAAACAACTCAACTTGAAGCAAAGATATCACGTAACTCTGTCCACACTAAAATTAGAATAGATAAAAAAATCATGTGTACTTTGTCTCTGCTGAAATTTTAAACTAATAGCTCGTGATGCTTAACCTATTTAATAGACCACTATGCAACACTTTGGGGTGTCTATTCCAATAAATTATAGGTAATAATTACCTTGTATAAATTATACTTACTAATGTATTGGTCCACGAGGCCCCAATCATATATAAGGCACCCAATTCATCCATATTAACCAACAACTAAAAACTAATTTTTCGTACTCAATTCCTTCGATGTCTCATGTTTTGCGGCTAAATGGATTCACAAAACAATAATATCTACAGATTTAGATTCAACTCAATCTTTTCATTTTTTAACAAAGGAAAAGCTCAAATATGTCACCTAACTATCAGGTGGTTCACTCATGGCTATCCATTAATAGTTGATCCTATTTATGCCTTTGTTGTTACCCAATGGGCACATTCGTGTCACTCTTCACCGACGAGTCTTTTAGCCAATTTTAAAAATTCAGAAATTACAATGGAACAGCTTAAGTGACATGTATCATTATTATTTGCGTAGCCCTTTTATGTTTTGTGCTATTTCATCATAGGCCGTCGGAACTTGCATTTAGATAAAGGATAGTCCAATGCACTAAAACTCCCGCTATGTACAACGTCCGAAAAAGGACCGAACTACAAGAGCTAAATGGATGACATATGTAATTCAGACTTCAACACGCACACGTTGAGTTTAGAAGGGTTTGGTGTATATACCATTAAACCCAAACTATAGTTATTTATTGTAATTTTAACAAATTATAGCAATGTATTATATGTATATATATATATATAAGTTTTTGCCGAACCTAATTCTATGGCATGGACGTCTTTGATCGGATGGAGACAAATATATAGAAAGTGAGCAGTGAGGTTGCTTGTAAATCACTAGGTAGCCTAGCTCGACCCAAGCAATGCCCAAAAAGTTCCATGTTACCTAAGGTAATTTTGTCTTATCTAAATACAGAACACACTGCTAAAAACATGAAGAGCACAAAATGTGACACTAACGCCCATCAATTTAGCCTGCCACCCATCGTCTTGGCATATGTTGCAAGTTTTCTGAAAAGTTATATGTGCTGAATCGATGGCACACTTGATATGATTCGTATTGCAAACATCATGTACCAGTCATTTTTTCTGATACCGAGTCATCAAATTTCTGGAGATGACATTGAAGGGGAGTCTTGGCGTAATTGGTAAAGTTGTTGTCATGTGATCAGAGCTCACAGATTCAACCTATATCTGGAGACAGCCTCTTGCAAAAATGAAAGTTTAAGACTGCGTACAATAGACCCGCTCATAGGGTGAACTTAGTGCAGCAGTGTGCGAAAAGGGCGTTATGACCTGTGGCCGCCTGCCTGGTGGGGCCGGCTCCTCCGTTGTGGTAAATGGGAAACCAGACATTACGATGCCCATTGGAGATTAGAATGGATGAAGACTAGCAAAATTAAGAGAGGATTTGATAGATCAACCAAGATATTTCCACCACAAGAAGAGGCTTTAGCTGTTTCCAAAACAGAAGTAATTAATGAAGACATCGAGAAGCATTCTAAAGAAAATAGAGAAAAGTAACACAAACCACAACAAAATAAAATGACAATAGAAGCACCATAAACAACATATATTAGCAAAACTCGAGGGACCAAAAACTACGAGAATATTTGCTAATATTTCATGTATGCAAGGAGAAACGAGATGATGCTCAACTACCTGCTCCATAACTTTTTATCTTAATAAGTTGTTAAATAACTTTCTCAGTCTTTGGGAAGTATAATGTTCACCTATCTTCCCGCAATATACCTTTTCCTTGTATACTCTCTCTTTCTGTGAAGGATATGTATAAGTAGACGCTTTCTTTGAATGCGTCGCACGAATTTGAGCAAGTTCCTCTTCAAGTTTAGCAATTTTTGGTGACACTCTCTTTGAATGCGTCGTAGGAATTTGATCAACTTCCTCCTCTTCTCGAGAACAACGTGCAAAAGCAGCACGTTCTCTTGCATGGAGATCTGACATCATCTTTCTATGCTTTGAATCTTTTTGTGATTGGCATTGGATCTTCTCCTGAAGCTTCACGCGAAGTAGATCATCACATAACTTCCTTTCTTTCTCATACTTGAGAATGTCGTACGAAGTCTTGAGCTTTTGAAAGTTGAGGTGAGCATTGTGATCATTAGGCCTCTTGTCTGGATGCAACTCTAACGCTTTCTTTTTATAGGCTTTAGATATGTCGTTTTGAGAAAGCTTGGCCCCTTGTTCACCAGAAGGTAAATTCAAAAAAGCATAATGATCAACTTCAATATCCATATTTTTTTCGCAAAAATTGAATAGGATAGCACGAGCAATATTCCGATGGCAACAACTGTTGGAACACCAACGATATCAATGGAGAATCAAGAGAGACAAAGAACCCTAGTAACTTTAAATTTGTAAGTATTTATAGAACTAAGGCGGTTTCCCTATAGTTTTTTTGACTCCAAAAAGTGTTAGGATTTTGTCCTGATTTTCTTACCAAATTTAAGTTTTACTTTTCTTAGAAGGAAAATAAAAGTAATACCATAATTACTTTTACTTTTCCTAAAAGAAAATATAAAACTCTTCCATATTTGGCTAACCTATTTCTTCTAGGAAAGGTTTTGTACCTCTATAAATAGAAGACCCCTCTTCTCAAACCATAACACAATACCATCCACAATGTAGTCTTTTAAAGAGTCTTGTTTAGGGGGAGATTTTCTCCCAACAAGTTTTATGCTTTTTAATTTAGTTTATAATATATAGGCCAATTGGCCGAACCATATCAATAATATTATGTTTTAGTATAATTTTATTTGTCATCCGATTTATCGTCTACATGATTTGCAACTATAAGCTTCCGCATGACGCCCTCTCGATTTCGAACCCAACAAGTGGTATCAGAGCCTACGGTTCAAAGGTCCAATGATTTGGTGAAACGAGATTAAAAACAGGTTCAAAGTGGTTTCAAATCAAGCTGCAACCAATTTGATGATAATGAAGATTTTTGTCTAACTACATGTGGAGAACAAGTTTCAATCATATTTTCAACATTCCTGCTGCTGCATCTTTAAAAATAAAAACAAAATATTAATTTTCAACCTATTTTTAACTATGATATTTTAAACCTTATTTTTAACCATGGCAAGCAGCAGTGATGAAGATTATGTGAAGAACAAAGATCATATATGCAAGTGAAGAAAGCGGATCAAGTTTTAACAAGAAAATTCAGCCAAAAAGGGGAGATTTGTTAGGATTTTGTCCTGATTTTCTTACCAAATTTAAGTTTTACTTTTCTTAGAAGGAAAATAAAAGTAATACCATAATTACTTTTACTTTTCCTAAAAGAAAATATAAAACTCTTCCATATTTGGCTAACCTATTTCTTCTAGGAAAGGTTTTGTACCTCTATAAATAGAAGACCCCTCTTCTCAAACCATAACACAATACCATCCACAATGTAGTCTTTTAAAGAGTCTTGTTTAGGGGGAGATTTTCTCCCAACAAGTTTTATGCTTTTTAATTTAGTTTATAATATATAGGCCAATTGGCCGAACCATATCAATAATATTATGTTTTAGTATAATTTTATTTGTCATCCGATTTATCGTCTACATGATTTGCAACTATAAGCTTCCGCATGACGCCCTCTCGATTTCGAACCCAACAAAAAGGATTAGGAAGAATAGAGGTCATAGATGTTGTATGTTTAACTAAAGTAATTTCTGTCGAATTAGAATTAGAATCCTGAAGGCAGCATGCTTAACACATGCAAGTCGGACGGGAACACGGGAAATGGTGTTTTTCAGTGGCGGACGGGTGAGTAACACGTAAGAACCTGCCCTTGGGAGGGGAACAAGTGCTGGAAATGGCTGCTAATAAGTAATACCCTGTAGGCTGAGGAGCAAAAGGAGGAATCCGTCCAAGGAGGGTGATGCAAGTCGAGCTTCATCAATAATACCATGGAATGAAGAATTGAAGCTCAAGAATATGCTTAAGTGGAAGTACAAAGAAGAAAGGTAAAAAAAAAAAAAAAAAAAAAAAAAAAAGGCTATGGATGCAAAGTGGCTATTCCTGACATTAAAGTCTCATGCTAAAGAAGACCCTTATTTCATTAAGGGTATTTTTGTAATTACTAGGTAGGCTATAAATAAGAGAGAATAGCTCATTTTAGAGGGATAGATTATTTTGATATGATATTTTAAAAGAGAGAAACTCTTGAGAGAGTTTGAGGCTAAGGCCATAGTTGCTAGGAAATGTTGATGAGATTGCTTGCTTAAGGATATCATTCCTCTTGAAGGTGTCTCGATAGTATAGGTGCTTGTTTGGATTCTTAATAGGAGGTCTTGGTTTTCGTATAGCCATTGTTGCCTATTAGATCCCATGCTTGTGTCTTGCTTTCATAGGTTTAGATATTTATCTTGAATATTAAGGAGGTCTTTACTTTAATATAGTATTGGTTGTCTTGATTTCAATTTGTGTCTCTACCTTTTTCTCCTTTTATCTTTAAATTCGTATTCTTAGATTTTAGGGTTTTGTTCACCTTCCGCGTGTTCCATCTTGTATCATTTGATATCAGAGCCGAGCTTAGAATCGTCCCCACGATTCTAGTCTTGGGTTTGTTATCTTGAAAATCACAAAAAAAAAAAAGTGTCAAAAAAAAAAAATGTTTTTGAGTTTTTTGAGTTTATGATTTTTGAGTCTTTTTGTGTTTCTAGTACTAAAATCTTGTTCCCTAGAACTATGAGTCGATATCTAAAATTTGAGCTAATTTCGGGTTAATTTAAGTATTCCACCATCATTGGAGCTTGAGTTTGAAGAAAATTTGAAGTGGGTTCTCAAATCTGAAATTATTGGTTGAGTTTTTTGTCTTAAAAATGTTTGGGGTTTGTTCGGAAGCTTGAAAGGAGCTTGGGTTTCAAATTTCATCAAATTCTGAGTTCGTTTGCTTGAGGGTCAAAATTTGAATGTTCTTGTGTTCTTCATGTTCTTCATATCTTGTTGAAGAAGAATGTTCAAAAAGGGTGTGTTTGATCCAAAAGGAATGAAAGAAAAAGAAGGTGTACTTGTTTATGCCAAGGAATAATCCAAAATTCCAAGAGAAAGAAAGATAAGGTTAGTACAAAAGGGGAATATTCCAAAAGAGGAAAGGACAAAAATAGAAGGGACCACAAGAAATTCAAGGCTGTCATGAGGATCTTGTTGTTGCTTGTTTCCCCTATGGTTTTGCTAGGTTTGGATTTGAGGACAAATCCTTTTCAAGAAAGGAAGAATGATGCAAGTCGAGCTTCATCAATACCATGGAATGAAGAATTGAAGCTCACGAATATGCTTAAGTGGAAGTACAAGGAAGAAAGGTAAAAAAAAAAAAAAAAAAAAAAAAAGGAAGAAAGAGGCTATGAATGCAAAGTGACTATTCCTGACATTAAAGTCTCATGCTAAAGAAGACCCTTATTTCATTAAGGGTATTTTTGTAATTACTAGGTAGGCTATAAATAAGAGAGAATAGCTCATTTTAGAGGGATAGATTATTTTGATATGATATTTTGAAAGAGAGAAACTCTTGAGAGAGTTGAGGCTAAGGCCATAGTTGCTAGGAAATGTTGATGGGATTGCTTGCTTAAGGATATCATTCCTCTTGAGGTGTCTCGATAGTATAGGTGCTTGTTTGGATTCTTAATAGGAGGTCTTGGTTTTCGTATAACCATTGTTGCCTATTAGATCTCATGCTTGTGTCTTGCTTTCATAGGTTTAGGTATTTATCTTGAATATTAAGGAGGTCTTTACTTTAATATAGTATTGGTTGCCTTGATTTCAATTTGTGTCTCTATCTTTCTATCCTTTTATCTTTAATTTCGTATTCTTAGATTTTAGGGTTTCGTTCATCTTCCGCGTGTTCCATCTTGTATCAGAGGGGCTCACGTCTGATTAGCTAGTTGGTGAGGTAATAGCTTACCAAGTGATGATCAGTAGTTAGTCCGAGAGGATCAGTTAGGTAAGGGAAGCCATAGTATAATATGTGTAGAACAAGTTTTGATTCATCTGCACATTGATGCTCAAAATTAACCTTTACAAAATCAAACATATTGCATCTTTTCATGATTCTCTCACTTTATTTTTGGTGGTTCTTTTAACGTATTATATATATAAGAAGAAATGTGAGAAAAAATTCCAAGTCTTAGAGAAAAAAAAAATTCTAAGTCAAACGCGAACCAATATATTAGATGATTTCTTCCCATCTGTCATAGATTAAAGCTTCAAATTAAGTAAAAAGTTGGATTACCATTGTATTCCTACCGTAAATCAAAATGTTAGTAGTAACTAATTAAGTAAATATTAAATATTAAAATTTCTATAGAACTTTTGTTTAAAAAGGTAAAAATATCTCATTATAAATTGTTTTTTTTTTTACTACTACTAACATCTCATAATAAATTGAGTCTTTTCTAACTCTCTCCGTCCATTTTTACTTGTGCAGTATACTAAATATAGTTGTCCAACTTTACTTGTTATACAAAAAATAGATGTCCAACTTTACTGTTCCAATGTAGAAAACCAAGAGATAATTTATCATTTTATGTCTATTTTACCATTTAAATGACTTATAATTAATAGGGCTGATATAATAAAATGATCCTTTTATTTATTATTTCTTAATAAGTGTGTCAAGTCAAACATGAACAAGTAAAATATAGACGGAGGGAGTACTACTCATACATCTCATAATAAATTGAGTCTTTCTACTACTCCTAACATCTCATTTTAAATATGTTTTTTTCTTCTATTTCATTTGGCTAAAATGATCACAATTTCTTGCGTCTTCTTCTTCATCATCTTTAGTTTCAGTTAATTAATGAACCATAACAATTGGTGGCTTATGCTTCCATATTTCTAGGAGTGTGTTAATATTTTTCACAAACGATGTTATATTTTTCTTTTTGTGCTATATTTTGTTGGAGTATTCTATATTTTGGGATAAACGTGCAGCACACGTTTTCAGAGACTAGCTTTTAGGGTTGAGTTAGGTCCAAGTGTTATATCTTTACATGGTTTTAGAGTCACGTCCATCCACGTTTGGGCTCCCAGTCCATCTTCAGTTGAGATTGGGCAAGAAATCAGAGTCAGGTCTATCCCCATTTTGGCTCCCGGTCCATGCTTCAGTTGGACCTGGACGTGAAGAAGGGTGTTAAAGTGAGTTAAAGTCCCACATTGGTTGGGAAATGGATGTGTGGTTCGCTTATATTGACTTGGGGAATCTTCCCTCATGAGCTAGCATTTGGGGTTTAGTTAGGCCAAGTTCCATATATACAATAATAAACCTTTCGACGGACACAGGCATCTATGAGCAAAGTCTTTTGTCATAAAACAGTCTAACATAGGACATATAGATACAACCAATTTAGCATATGCAAACAACTGGGAAATGTATACAAGATCATTAAGAAAGAAATACAAAGCAATACTCATTGATAAAAGGGTTTCAAATGCTGAACATTCCAAGATCAAAGAAATATAAGGTGGTATAAATGTGTCTGAGCCAAGAAGCAGACAAATGACAGATTAACTTACATGAAAATGAGAAGTAACCAAAATACTTGAAAATTCTGGTGAAAAACAAGTTTATCTTGTGATATGCGCGATAAAAGAATCCAACTCTATTCGAGAAGCACCCCCTTTCTCTGTGGATCGCCTGATGGCTACTCCCAATTCTTCTGCTCTTTTCCTAATTGCATCTCCTTCTGATGATGCCATCAACTTCCTCACGACATTCTCAATGGTGGATGCACTTACTAGCTCCTCGCGTTTCTCCCACTCCCTCACAGTCAGGCCTATTTTCAATATTTCCGTCCCCAAGAAACCATTTTTTGGCTGGTCACCATGCGTAGGCCAAGCAGCTATTGGTACCCCCATCGTAATACTTTCTATGCAAGAATTCCAGCCACAATGACTCATGAACCCGCCTGTGGAAGAATGAGCCAAGATCTCGGGTTGTGGTGCCCATTCTCTTACCACTAAGCCTACTTCTTTTACCCTTTCCTCAAACCCTTCTGGAAGCTCAAATCTTCTAGCTTCCCCCGTAAAGATGTCTCCTCTATCGGCTTCTCTTAACACCCATATGAACTTCTGTTTGCTTTGTTCTAATCCCATTGCCAGCTCCATGACCTCTTTATCAGAAAATGTAGTTGTTGTTCCAAAAGATACATAAAGAACTGATCTTGAAGGTTGTTTGTTAAGCCACTCCAAACATATATCATTCCTGTTCGAGATACAATCAAATTTAGTAGGCAGAATTGGTCCAATTGCCCATTGTTTTTTACCTTTTACTTGTGCCAGCAAATCAAGAAACTGCCCTTCAATTATTTTGCTTGTATTATGGAGATCACCTGATCTAAGATCCAAATATGGACCCTGAAGAGCTATAAAGTTCATGAGTTCATCTGGCATCGTTCCTTCAAGAGAGGGTAGATTTTTCAGCGATTCTTCTCCAAGTTGGACAGACCTTCCACTAGATAAGCATGAAAAACAGTACAAATAGAAGGCTGAAATGCAATTGAATAAATAGGATTCAGCATTGGGCAAGGAAGAAAGATCCTGAACAATATATGACATAGAAGGATCATGAACAACAACGATTCGTCTTGATTTCGAGGAGATATCGTGTAAGAAGGAAGCAATGGGCCCGCGCAGAAGCAAAGATGCATCCCATAATGGCAGAAGATGTCTTGGGAATTTGCTCGAGGCATTAAAGTCAGGTGGAGGTGAGGCAAATTCAGGAGTTGGAATGTCATGGAAGTGGATTTTGGCTATATCTGAAGGATTTAAGGCATTTGCTCGAACCCGAGCTTGACGGTTGTGAGTAGCTGAGCCAACATAATAGACTGGAAGATCATATGATGAGGAGATGAAACAGGCAAGTTGAAGAAGTTGATTGAGATGGCCTTGAGCTGGAAATGGAACCATGACTATTACTACTTCATGATCTTGTTTCAACTTGTTAAGTTCATGGTTTGGTAAATTCTCATTGCTACACATGGAAGTAGAAAGATCGGGATTTCGTACTTCTGTAAGGTCCTCCCTGTCTCCTGATTGAGTTTTTGTCATGGAAGAAGCAGGGTAATGACTGAGAAGTCTGTGAGAATTGAACAAAAGAAAACACACGTAATTCTTGAAGTGTTTATAGATTGAACAAAAGTAAACAAAAATAAGTTACCTTTGTCCAAGTTATAGCAAATTCAATCCAACTTACTACTGCTTTTGAGTTACTTGAATCATGTGTGTGAATAATGCAAGAGGAGAAATCCAAAACTTTGAAATGTGTGGTCCATGTCTTTCACCAACCTTTTAGACTGTGACTAGTGGGGTCGTTTGATACGCGGGATAAGGTGGGATTTTCATGATTAAGTTTGGTACTATATTTATATCCAAACTTAGTCTTGGGATATCCCACCTTATCTCATCCAATATAAAATTATTTTATACCACCTACCATATGAAATAAATTAGTCCAAGATTATAATCTCAGGATTATAATCCCGAAATAATTTATTCTATGTATCAAATGACACGATTCAATTATTGAATCTTGGTTATGTACCTTCCACCTTTTAATATGACAAAAAAATTGATGGTATGGCAAGAAAACTATGTGCTGCACAAGTGTTGTGACCAGAGTTCTTGGAATCTTGCATGACAGTTCACCTACCTCCATTGTTTGCATATGCTAAATTTTGTTGTTTCTTTATGTCCCACATGAGATATTATTTTATGATTAAAATTTTTTGTTTGCAGATCGTGTTCACCTTTTTCTAAAACTCTCAAATGACTATATGATTTTGATGTACCATCCCCACGGAAAGGTTATAGATAACATTTCTTTTGTTTTCTGCAACTACAAAAGATGAACATGTTAAAACCATATTAATGTGCTTTCAACTTCTTAATATTGCCAAAAATTTCTTTTCTATACTACTGAAAGTAAACATCTTTAACATATAGTCCTGGATTCTCCCATAGAGATCACTTAGAAAATATTACCTAAACTCTTCCGATTGAATATGATAAAGCTTACATAGAGCTACTATCACTTCTTCATCACAAATATATAAAATAGCCACATATTCGTGAAACTCAATCTCATATGTTTTTCTTGATTATAATTTTGTAACAAACTCCACGACATATATCTAAGAAATTATACTACCTCATCAAAGATATTCTGGCAATATCACAAGTACAAAGCACATAGGTAAAGTTATGCATTCATCTATTGATTCATGTTCATAGATTAGCCATATTAGACTCATGTTCACGGATTACCCAATTTAGGCTGAAATCATGGTTTAGCCACTTTAGAGTTCATGTCTGAGAATTAACCAACTTAGGTTCCTAAGTCGTGAATTTTATCATTCATTAACACCATTGATGAGTCATGTAAGGTAGATACCGTGATACTTTATGCCATAGATCATAGTCAAGGGTTTCATAGCATTATGAAAATTACTGGATTAACTTTGGAGTGTTCTTGTTGTTGAACATAACTAGAAGTGAAAGGATTCAAGTCATCATATCAAAACCAAGCAAGAACAATCACATTCTTTTATTGAAAATTAGAACGAAGGGTTCATGTCAAAAATCAAGGAAATTTCATTTTCTAAGTAAATTCTCAAACTGGGGCTTCATGACATTCACAGGGTTCAAAGTCATAGCACAAGTTCAATAATTTAATCAATCGTTCCTTCAAGGGAGGGTAGCTTTTTAAGCAATTCTTCGCCGAGTTGGATAGACATCCCACTATATAAGCATATATAACAGTACAAAGTGAAAGCTGCATAGGAATTAAATAAATAGGATTCAGCATTGGGCAAGGAAGAAACATCCTGAACATTATAGAACGTAAAAGAATCATGTACAACAACGACGCGTCTGGATTTCGACGAGATATCACGTAAGAAGGAAGCAATTGGCTCACGCAAAAGCAAAGATGCTTCCCACGATGGCACATGCTGTGATGGGAATTATTCTGACTGAAAATTCTATTGAATTAAATAAATATCACATACTAAACAAATTTGATTTCCTACTTCAACTTTAAATTATTCTTCCAACAGTATCTCTTAAGCTTTTCATTGAAAATAATATAGGCATATTTATTATATATAGACTTGTTCCCCAATATACATATTAGTAAAACTATCATAGAAAACGATGCTATGGCTATAGGCATCAGTGAGCTCTACTTCGAGCCTTATCTAACCCGTCTCGGATTAAATCAACATCCTCATTAATTCTTCGCAATCTAGGAAAAGTTAATCACAATTTGGGTAAATTAATCTTTGGCTTTACCTTTAACTAATTAATAAAACCATGGTTCTATTCTTGTCTAAACTTATCAATCTATCACTATATCTCAGATTATATTCCATTTGTTGTGTAATTAGATGTCAATCCTTACCTCAATTCTTGAAGAATTCCTCGTATTAGTTGTAGCGTTGTCAAACCCGCTTAAGCCCTGAAGTAGGCTCAAAACATGTTAAGCGCTTCGCTTGCTTAGTATGCACTTGGTCAAATTCATTTTTACTTAGTTCTGCCACTGATCAACCCCTCTGCTAATAGTCATGCTAACACTAACATGGTCAAATTCTAAGAACAAAATCTATTTTCTAGGTAGACTAAAATCTTCTAACAGAATTAGCAACTATCTATAGTTACTGCCAGCACTGCAGGAATCTAAGATAGTTCTCATCAAGTAAACAGTTTAGTTTCAACATTCCCAATTAAACAACCCTTCCGGATTCAATGTGCCGTGTTGAGGTCTTCTTAATGAATTACTATGTTGCAAGAATTGTTTCGTACGTGAAACAATTCAAATTTTCACACTTTTGCATTCATATATCGGTATACATAAATCATTAGGTTGCGTTGGTGAAGCATCTTATAATACAACGTCACCAAGGCAACCTGATGATTGTAAATGGATAAGTAATCCAAAACCAGGAAAGTCAGAGATAATAGTTGGTTCAGAGAGAAGATGTTAAGCACAAGATTTTCACTTTACATCGTTCGAACAACAAAAGAATTTTCATGCTTCTGGTTCATATAGGTTCAGCCTTGGTTCTTTTCAAGAAGATCACAAAAGCATGTATTTTTGTTAGCGAGAAGCTTCAACCATAAGCTGACACATCTTTCTGTCATGAAAATTACCTATGCTGCTAACATCTTTATGTTGTCTAACGCTCTACCTTTCTATCATCAGTTAGCGATATAACCTGAAAACTATTTTCGTAGGTAGCACATGTTATCAAAATAAAAATATCAGATGGTGTGCTGATAATATTCCGAAGAATTGTGTGCTCCTAAGTTCAATATTTTCAGGTAGAGGACTCCCAATTTTCCGAGAAGGAAGGATATCGGAGGAAAAAGGGGACTTTCCTCAAATGCTTGATCACCAGGCAAGGTGAAGTTGCAACTAGGTGGTCACCAGGGGCGGAGCCACAATGCATTTTAGGGGTTCAGCAGAACCAAGTAACTTTTGCTTAGATTCTGTATTTATGGTAAAAATTCTACTTAATATGTAGAAATAATTTATCTAGAACTCAATCAGTTGCCTTTTCTAAATTTCAAACCCCATAAATGCAAAATTCTTGTTCCGTCTGTGGTGTTTTAAAGCACACGGTAAGCCCGCCCCTGCCGCAGGTTCACAAGAACGATTATTGAATCCAGCACATCACATACAAAGTAGTAGTATTGGTGTTTGATCAAAATCGGTAATTTGATTTCCAATGGCGAACCTTTGCAATTCAACATCCATAGTATCCAGATCCACAGCACCTTCTCCATATGTCAAATAACAAAAATACACACATTTAGCATGGATTAATATGGTTTATGTTAATAAGTAAACACAACACAAAATTAACATAAGAATAATTTGAAAGGTAGTCATCATCGGGGAAAACTGGAGAAAGATAATTCTTTTGGTAACTAAACATTTATAGTTCCAAGTTCCAAGTAAGAAATCTGTACAAAGAAAATTCTGTCCACTTGTACAAAGTCCCAAGGTGCAGAATAGAAATTCAAGTCCCTCAATCTCCCAGCCAGTCGTTCACCTGGAAAACTCTCAAATTAATCTTCAAAAAATGTATATGCATAATGATTGGTAAAAGATTCGCAACAAAGTACTATTAAAATAATTTCAATCAACACTAATAATAAGTACATACTATCAATATTTGCATTTATCTATATAACATGAATAATTTTGAGTCTGAGCCGCCCCTTATTGGCAACCTAGAAAAACTTACTTACACATTGTATTTCTTCCTTTGAGCAGCCTTTTTCTCATATTACCGGAATCCAGCCCCTACCAGATTACAGTTTTTTCCTCTTATACATGGAAAGAATTCGAGCAGCTTCCTTATTAAGTTTTCGTCTAGCAATTCTTCGTGCCACTTTGATTGAATATCGCTTCACAGGTATTCGAACAGCTTCCTCATTAAGTTTTCGTCTAGCAATTCTTCGTGACACTTCGTTTGAATAATAACAATAATTCATTCGAGCAATGTCTTGTTTACGTTTTCTACTAGCACTTCTTCGTTCCTCCTCTTCTTGACGTGCAGCCGCCGCCGCCTCACGCTCTCTTAACTGGATCTTCTGATGATTCACGCGAAGTACTAGATCATCATATAACTTCCTCAGTTTCTCATCCTTGAGAATGTCGTACGAAGTCTTGAGCTTTTGAAAGTCTACGTGAGCGTTTGGATCATTAGGCCTCTTGTCCGGATGCAACTCTAATGCTTTCTTTTTATAGGCTTTAGATATGTCGCTCTGCGAAAGCTTGGCACCTTGCTCACCAGATGGTAAATTCAAAATAGCGTAATGATCAACGTCAATAATATCCATATTTTTTCGCGATCGGAACGCGAAAAACAATGGTGAAACGGAGAGGTGTTGATGAAGAACCCTAACGACAGGGTTGTAAACTTAATTTGTATGTAATCAAACTATGTATGAGGAACTGATCAACATTCCTCTATTTATACACTTAATATTATTATTCCTAAAAGGATTAGGAATTAGAAACCATATAGTATACATCTTGACTTCTCTATGTATAAAAAAAATTATTCCTTGCCAAGCAAGTATGTGTCCGAGTTTTGAGTAGGACATGGATAGATATTGACAGATATTATGCGCAAATTCGAATTAGTCGAGGTTTAGTTGTTGTACAGGACATTAATAGTAAAAAACTTTTTATCAAGAGATATATCTATGGTCACTCAACTTAATATAGTTCACTTAGAAAGTTGCTCAACTTTATTTTAGAGGTCTAAAGTCACTCACCAATTAGTATTTCATCTAGAAAGTCACTTAGTCGACTTGAATGATTTTTTAATTAAATTTTATTGAAATGGAAATTTTATTTTAAGCAAAAATTTTAATTCGAAACAATAAGATACCCATTTTAAGCATTGATTTACATAATTTGTTTTAAATCTTTTCATAATTATATGGAATATTTTCTAGTATAAATATTTTATATCTTAAGCATATCATTAATTTTGACAATGTTTTGTATATAATAACTCAAAGATGCATCCATACATTTCTAAGAAAATATTACTTTACTTCATTCATGCCGTTAAAATAAAATTAGAATATGCTCTTTGACGAAAAAAAAAAAGGAAGAAAAATTATTTTAGTATCAGTCCTTAATTTAATAAGAGAAAGAGATGGAAAATATTGACAAATAAATTTTATTTATTATTCATGGATGAGAAATAAGGGGAGGTAATTAATAAAAATTTAAAAGGGGAGGTAATTATGATACGAAAAAAAAAATTTATGCCACATGAAAATTTATTTGTTATTTCAGTATTAGGGATATTTTCGACCATTTATTTATTACTTAAAATGCTGAAAAGCAAAAATTAAAGATCATAAATTTAAGGGACATAAATGGCATTTGCAAAATAATAAACTAATTAATCATTTATAACTTTTCTACTAGTGCTCGTAGGATTTTTCTATGAAAAAGGATCAAAACTAACCTCGAACTATTCGAAATAGAGTAAATATACTCTCGATTTGTTTTTTGTTTCAAAATTACGCCTCCCGTCCAACTATTGGCTCATATATACCCTCTGTTTTAACGGAATGCCACCAGTCCATATGTGGCAGCCATCGTGGGAAAAAAAGTCACATGACCATCCACATAAGCATCTTACGTGGAAGAAAACTTCACTTGGCTCTACAACTAAGCACACCTCATTAACCATGGAAACCCGGAGGATGTATAAGAGAAAGAGATAATAGAAAATATTAACAACAAAAATTTATCTATTATTTATGGATGAGAGATAAGAGGAGTAATTAATAAGAATTTAGAAGGCGAGGTAACTATGATATGTAAAAATAAATTTATGTCTGCAAAAAGTTATTTATTATTTCGGTATCGGAATACTTTCAATCACTTATTAATTAACTATTGTTTAAGTGTTAAAGATTTATATATAAACACATTAATTTGATATAAACATCAAGTTTCGATTAATTAACTTCTCAATCAAAATGTTCTATAACGAAACTTCTAAAAATTACTTTTATTTGTTTCCCACCCTGGTGTACGGTATTCATTTTGAAATTCAATTAATCTAAATTTGCGTTAAAAAAAATTCACTTTGAAAATAAAGTGTTTACTAATAAATAAAAAAAAACGACTTCATAATCGGGACTTGAACTCGAGACGTCTACTATCCTTAAAGAATATTTCAACAATTAGGTTAATATTCTAAACCATTCTATTGAATTAAAAACTAAAAAAAGAAAAAGCGCGAAAACGCACTCTGTTAACTGCCGTACAAAAATCAGCGAATTTCCAAAAATAACCCCATTTTCCCGCTCTTAGCAAGCTGGTAAACCACGTAATTATATCCAAATTCCAGGGTCAAATTCTCTTCCCTTACTCCTCACACCATTCTCTTCTTCCCTTCCCCTGTTTCCCATACATCAAAAAAATGTAAGTACAAAATCAAAATTTCTATATAGTAAACAATTCCACAAATCCCGCGCATAGCGGGAGCTTTAATGCACCAGATTGACCTTTTTATTTTTTTGAAGAATTCCACAAATAAGGTTACTGTAAAGTGCGACAAATGAACTGTCAAATGCAAGCAATGAATGTTGACAGCAACTTTTCCGGCGCAGGGGAGGAAGTTCCGGTGGGAAATGATGAGGTGATTAGCAATTTTCCGGCTGCGTACGGGCCGAATTACACAGTTTATACTGCTTCTGATGTTGCTCTGCAAAATGGAGAGGCTAATTTTGATCAACTTACGTTATCGTTTCGTGGAAAAATTTATGTTTTTGATGGTGTTACTACTCAGAAGGTGAAGATTTTTACTATGTTTTATTGGCGTTTAATCACTCTGCTTCTACGTTTAATTTGTTTGTCTGATTTTGACGTGGCATGTAGTTTAAGAAAGTAAAGAAATTTTGGATCTTGTGTTGTGGTGTTTAAATAAAGATAAGTAGAATGTATCTAAATATCTTTTAATCTTGTGGTCTTAAACATGTCGTGTTGAAAGTTGAAATTAAAGAGTTGTCAAAAAGGGAAATGGACATTCTTTTTTAAACTGACTAAAAAGAAAAGTAAAACAAACAAATTGAAATGGATGAAGTATAAGGAAATCACCTAATGTTTTGTGTCTGTTGGAATTTGAACCTAAGACCTTGAGGTTCTCAACACTCTTGTAGTAAGGGTTGTATGTACTAAGGGATTATATATGACACCAATTTGTAATTGAGGTGCAGTTAGTTTGATATTGATTGATTTTATTAGTATCCTTTTCTCTGTTATTACCTGGGGATTTTTCTTCTTTCTTCTTTTTTCATAGCGATTGAGCTAGTGTTAACTGTTAAGGCGTTTGGTGTGCTTAATTGTGTTGACAATGGTCTAATTTTGATCGATCAGATTCAAGAAAGCTAGCACATGAGATCAATGTTCAGTGTTTACAGCTTATCCTTGAAGTTGCAGCTTAGTTGTCTGATGGCTTTGAAATTCTTTGATTCAATAAAGGGGAGATTTTTAGGGGTTTAGGGAGGGGGGTGGATATTGAGGATTATATAGACGACTTCAATTAGTTTGGATTAAGCTGTAGGTCGTAATAGTACTTGTTGGGTGGGGTGGAGAGGGGTGATATTGGATGAACAAGAAACTTCTTGATGAGCCTGCAACAATGCTACTAACTGTTTCATTTGGCTGGATATTTATTTAATTTGATCATGAAGCATTAGTCTAATGATAGTCATTGTCGTAGGTTCAATTGGTTTTTCAACTTTTAGGTGGATATGAGTATTCTCCAGGCACGCAAGCTTTAGGTTTGTCGAGTGCAAACCAGAAGGTATCCTTTTCTATGCAAATTTCTTCGTTTGGTTTGCATCTGCATCCTTGTAATATTTGGTTGCCTTTTTCCTTAGGACTATGTGGACAATCCAGTGCACTGTTCAGATCCAAAAAGACTTGAATCCCTCATTAGATTTTATGAAAAGAGGAAAAAGAGATGCTATGAAAAGAAAATCAGATATGGTGTCCGCCAAGAAGTTGCATTCAGGTAAATTGACTGATTCACTGCCTAAATGGAACGTCTGTCTCCTCTTTTTTTGTTTCAGTAAGAGTAGAAACTTAAATACTCCGATGAACTTGTGCGCAAGCGTGCTCTATGAAATTAAGCCCTAGCAGGACTGATCAAATTTTATCAACAAAACCAAATTTTTTTACAAATGATGATAAGTGAGGTCAAAATTTTAGAACATATATCGCAATCACATTTACACTTCAAAGTCTTGCATTTAAAGTTTACTTGACTTGAACTGGATAAGTTTGTTCTTTCACCTCCATGACTTGATGAAACCATTATCACTAAATTAGTCTACATGAAACCATTATTACTAATTTTAGAATATATTGCAATCACATCTCCTTGTGTTTATATGTGAGTTTGTGGCTATCTTCCTTATTTCTCATATTTTCTGATTGTGAAACCATGATTCTGTCTTTTGCTCCTAATTTGAACCGAAAAATAATTGGTGATGTATTTTCCTGTTACACGCAACTATTTGACTTTTGCCCGAATCTGATGTTTAAAAACTTCTTCATTACAGACCTTTTTCTCTTTTAATTTTAAGTTAGAAAAATAAGTAATCAAGAAGATAGTTTTGCCTGATTCAATTAAGTGGGGACGTCCGTATAACAACAACAACAACAAACCCAGTGTAAGTGGGGATGTCCGTCTCCAGCCAAAAATTTGAACTGGCTATTTAGTATACTGGAAAAAATGCCCTGATTTACTTCTGTAGGTAAACAGAGTGTATTGGTTGTGTAGATGTACTATTTTTCATAATAGTCATTTGGCATTCTGCAGCAACACTGGATTCATCAAAGAGAATTGCTTTAGAAAGTTGATTCTGATAAGTAACACTCGTAATGTTTATGTTACGTGTGGTCTTAGTATAGAAAAATGATATGTAAGAATTTCATTGTTCTAAGAAGTGAAGTGCTGCAATACGAGGCAAAACATTTCCCAAGTGACAATAGCTCTTGCATGCGCGCACACGCATCTGTCAACTTCCACAGTTTCTTGTCCTTGTTTTAGCGGGTTGTGGCATGTCAACAAAATATGCATGGAAGGTTTAACAGTTATTCTTCTATTTCAGTTTTTTATTTTCTTCTGCTTATTATTCACATTTATAAATAATCAGGATGGAGCGTAAGAATGGCCTATTTGCTCGAAAAGGTTCGACTAAACCAAAACAGGAGAACATCCCTCCAGAAGAAACTTGGTAAGTTTTCGAATATGAGCAAAAGTTTTTCTTGAGGAATAATCTCCTCAAAAAACTTAGTTGACGTGTATGGTTTGGTTAGTGTTTAAAACTACTTTTGTATGCAAGAAATAATTGAATCTAAGCGAATGTTAACTCTCTCTCTCTCTCTCCCTCGTTTCCTAGGTGTATCCATTGCGGAACTAGTTCAAAGAACACTCCTATGATTAGGCGTGGTCCTGATGGCCCAAGGACTCTTTGCAATGCATGTGGCCTCACTTGGGCAAATAAGGTTGGTGTCCAGTATCAATTTTTTACTCAAGGGCATTTACATGTTCTCTTCTCTTTAAAATAAATGTGTTTTCCGTTAGTAATTGTCACCTATATGCATCTGAACAACCAGACATCCTGTTAAATTACTTGGATTTGGTCTATATGGAAAGAATAGTCTTCCATACCTGGTATGCCTAGATACCAGAAAGTGACTTGTCTTCCATTTACCAAGTCTTAACAAATCAAATGCAATGCATGCTTGTGTAAATTACCGTTATAAATTACCATCTAATGTTGCTGTCCTATTTGATCTTACTTTCACCACCCTTTCCTATCGCTGGTACATTGCTTCTCTAGCATTCTTTGGAACAATTTCTTGTTAGGCAGAGAATAGTTGCAAGCTACTGGTTCCTTACTTATTATATCACTCTTCAGGGGATAATGAGGACTCTCTATAGGGCATCCTATGACAATACTGAGCTCACAGAACTAGAGGTAATTGGTTAATTTGGTTGCTGAATAGCAGTCATAGATCGCTGTAAGAATTGGATCTTTCTAAAGCTGTTTTTTACAGCCTACTTTTTGATCCATGTAGGATGAAGATCACAGCAACGATGACTATGGAGCTCCTCCATGTTCCCTCTCTCATCAAGTTTCTTCATCATCCTGCCAGTGATTCGGCAGCTCTGGCAGCTCGACAAAGAGTTTGATGCCTTAGAAAGAGAGCCATAGTATATCAAGATGTCTTCTTCTCATCCGACTGAAAGATTTCATATACTTACTACAGGTATATTTCATCACTAAAACTTTCTAAACAGCGATATACAATTGAGAACTTTCACAACTTTGTTCATTTCTTTTGAAGTTTATATTGACGGATTAACAGCTTAGCTAAAATTTGTTGGTGAAAGCAAAGGATCTCTTTCATGCACTTGTAATTACCCATGTTACTTGAAGTTCGACAGTGATTTGCAGTTGCTGGCATCAAGACCTGCTACATCCAAAGTCCCCATCAAAAGAGTCTTTTCATCTAGTTTATGCTTTTTATTAACTTAAACAATGTGTTTTAACCTTATGTATACAACTTTTCTTCTTTGGAGAATCATAATTTTATTAGATACAAACTAGTGAAGAATGATCATATTATCTACTCTGATCTCCTCATCTTTTGTTATACTTGATTTTCAGTTTCAACTAAGAAATGCTAGAAAATGTATTTAATCAAAAACCAATAAACCCTTGTAGTTCGGCCTTTCCACGAACCCCCCACTTAACGGGAGCTTTAGTGCACTGGACTGCTCTTTTTTTATTTTAGTAGAATTAAGTTGGATGAAGAGAGGGAGCCATTGAAAATGAAAATTTTGTTTGTTTATTTCCTATATATTCACTAAGGTTTGTTTCATTTTTTTCACTTGATTATGAATCTTTTGTTACGAATTTTAACGCGTTCGATTCTAAATTTGATGTTTTTCTTAAATAGTTTTACAAATTGTAAGTGATAGACTGATAGTAGTATTATTAACTTTATCTTAAGTAGAAAAGTGATCAAGCCTAAGTCATAATTTATAGTTTGCAAAACAAACCGAATTAATTAATCAAGTGTTATTTCAAGTGAAAGATAATGATTTATGATGAGCTTGCTGAGTTCAAATTCCACCAAAAATCATTTTAATATTTCTACTTTCTATTTACAGAAGGGGACATCCATACACAAAAACAACCTTAAATTATCATTTAGTTAAGGAGTCAATTATTATAGTTTATCATAGACTTGGATAACATAGAATTATAATAATTTTTTCCAGAAAAATCATAAGATAAGACCACTTTCCCAATACCTAATTTAATCAAATAGCAACTTATGCTTCCAAATCTAATCCAAGATTTTCTTAGGATATAATCCTATAATAATATGTTATCCACTACAACGTTGATCAGCTACACACACTCCCTACAGCTTCACTGCATCACAGCCACAAAAAGGGCGGCCCTTTTTAACAAATAGTCAAACAAATTATCGAGTAAAAACCAACTCAAAATTGAACTTAGCTACACCTTAATTTAATGGAATTTTTAAAAATTGCTAAATAGAGGTCCTAGCCTCTCTATTTCACCTCTACGGTAGTGATATGGATCGTATACATTCTGTCCTTCTCAATCTCATTTTGTGAAATTATACTTCGTATATTGTGATATGGACCATATACAATCTGTCCTTCTCAATCCCATTTTGTGAAATTATACTCGGCATGTTGTTGTTCCCCCCCTGACTAAAACTAAACACCAATGGCAGAATCTGTAAATTTCACCATTTCCAGGGTGCTTTTAATTACAAGGACCTTTTGTGTCCTTCACACTTCCCTCGTCATCGCTATTATCACAAAAATTCTTTTGCTTCTCTGATCATGAAATTCCAACGAGAAATTCATCGTGAAATTTCGAAGGATTAGTTTTTCAATTTCATGCTATGTATATATAGATAGATAGATAGATAGATAGATAGATTAAGAATATCATGATACCAGAAAATCCAAGGCCACTGCAGGCGCGTCCGTACGAGAATCATCATTACGCGCCGCTGGAGGAGGAGGAAGAAGACGATGGAGATGAAGAGACTATGGATGAGGCGGAGGATGTAAGGATGAAGGTATTGAATCACCGTCGATATGGAGGACAGAGGTGCGGAGGAGGTGGTGGAGGAGTTGTGGAAGTTTGTACAAGTAGTGAGCTTACTCTTGCTTTTGAAGGCGAAGTATATGTTTTCCCTGCAGTCACACCTGATAAGGTAACGTAACGTACTAGTTTCTATTTTTACAAACATATTTAGTTGCTTTTTTCTATTCTCTCTTTTGTCTTTGGAAGTACACCGTTGTTTACTTTTACTTGTCGCGTTTTGTGTTTTTTTTGAGAGACAAACTATATATATACACTTTGATCAATATTTTAAGATGTATTTTTTTTTCATCATATTAATACTAGAAGGATTGCAACTTGTACGTAGTATTTTTCGTATACAATTTAAAATTTAAAATGTTGAATTATCTTATTTAATTTAGCTTTGAAGATTATGCAAATTGACTCTCTTGTAGTGAAGTGAAAGGTGATAAGGAAAAGTGAACGGAGGGAGTACAATGCATTGTTGTATGCAAATGTAGTGAATTTTGAGTATACTCTTATCTACTGACATGATGATAACTTTATATTTCCGCCATTTCAATTTATTTGTCTGGTGTTGACTTGGACACAAAATTTTAGAAAGTAAAGAAACACATTTGAATCTTGTGATCTTAAATTAAAGATATATTAAATATATCAAAATTTCTTTAAGCTTGTGGTCTTACATATGACACGTGGAAAGTTGAAATTAAAGAGTTGCCAAAAAAGGAAACAGACATTCTTTCGAAAAGGACTAAAAAGGACAATAAGACAAACAAATTGAAATTGAAGGGAGTATATTTTGTGCTGGGTGACTTTTGGCGATTGTTGTTGTACTCTAAGTTGCTTGGACTCGGGTGCAGGTATCCGACACAGATGCAGATTTGGTAAAATCTAAATTTTAAGATTCGGGTGTATGAATCCAGGTATGGACACGGGTGTTGGAATTCGTATCGAGACGTGTTCAGCAGCAAAAATGAAGAATCTGTGCAACTTAGATAGTAGTGATGTTTATTGATTAGTTGAAGTATCAGAAATTTTATGTCTTATTTATTATTTTTGGATGATTTTAGTGTCTGACTAACTTGCACGTAACGTACCTACCTTGGCTAACCCACCAAACAGCTTACTACAGTCTACGAGCACAACTTTTGCTCAAGTGTTGTAACTGGGATTCAAACCTTGGATCTAGTATGTTTCAACCTCAGCCACCCCCTTCCGGACATATTTATGTCTTGTTTCCTTTAAGAACATAGTTTGTCTTTATTTGTCTACTTTAGTCTTCTAAATATTGTTTGCACATCCAGGGCGTCTTGATGAGGCATCTGAGTTACTTGTTACTTGGTCATTTTTGCTCGTTCAGTTCTGATTCTCTGCCGCATGAGTCATTTTTGTTCAATCTGTCTCTTGAAACTGGCTAAGTTTTCCATCCTCCTTGTAGTCTGTTGGCCCTTGGCAGTCCAACTAAGGAATGATATAATTTATAGAAATGGCGTCTAGCTAACTGTACACTCTACATCCTAGAATAAATTTGGATATAGTAACTTGGCTGAGAACTTCCTTCTACTGTGCCCGTTTACTAGGTATACTCCAAAAATATTTCTTGAGAATATAGTTGGAAAAATTTCTGTGTCGTTGCACCTTCTTTCCTGCTATATAAAGTTATAAACAGCTGCTTTATGTGACACGCCTCTACTCACCTTCTCAGATTCCGTAGAATGAATCAGAAATATCCGAGAAATCTTTGTTTTCATTTTTATAAATGGTGCTTCTCATCCAGGAAGCATGTTTAGTGAAATATGATGCTGTTCTTTTTCTGTATTTGGACAGAGTTGTTACTGTTGTTGTCAATCGTGTGTTGTTGTTGCATTATGATTGGCAAAGCTCTGGAAATTGACTCTGGTTTATCCTTTGGTAAAAAACAGGTGCAAGCAGTGCTCTTACTATTGGGGGGATGTGACATTCCTACTGCTGTGCCCACTGTTAAACTTCCATTCGACAACAAGGTGTTCTATACTAATTCTGTAACTTGCACTACATAGTTTGATAATACTCTTGGATGACCAGTATTATTTTTAGGTTGAGGATTTGCCAAAGCAAGCTAATCCTTCGAGAAGATTTGCCTCCTTGGTTAGGTTCCGAGAGAAGCGAAAGGAGAGATGTTTTGACAAGAAAATTAGATATAGTGTCAGGAAAGAGGTTGCTCAAAGGTAAATTGATACGCCTTGTTTCCATTTTTGGTTTAATGTCATGTCATCAGCTAAATGCTGGTCTTTTCTCTTACATTTGTATAAGGATCCTGCCTTTATCATTGGTTTCTCATGCAAGGATTTTGCGTCTATCAGATGTTGTAGTATTCATCCAAACTGAAAATGAAAAGGACAATAGTTTTGATTGGAACTGTTCGTTAGTTTTTATAAAAGCAGAAATATGGACTTGGTCGATTTGTTTTGGAAAGTAGAATTTAAAGAATTTATCGCTGAAAGTGTATGTCTAAGTGAAAACCAGAGTCTGATTTCTGATTAATCATGTTCTGAAGGACTGAAACACGGCGTCTTTTTTTCTCACCCAAGAAAAAATTCTGGCAAAATTTAAGAGCAACTTATATCAAAATTTAACTAGAAGCAATTTCTGATACAGATATCGATGTTTTGAGTAATGAACTTACTTGACGATGTATATTAGGATGCATAGGAAGAATGGTCAATTTGCATCTTTGAAATCAATTTCTGGATCTTCTAGCTGCGATTCAGCCAAGAGTAGCCTTGAAGGAGATGGCACACAACATTCTGAAACTGTGTGAGTTTACATTTTTTCTCATTTTTAGTGCTTCCGCCTCTAGTAACTGCTAAAGACCAATGCTTTTTCCTGCTTGATTTCTTTTTTGGATTATTAGTCCTGGAAAGTGTCACCATTGTGGTGTGAGTGAAAATTGTACGCCAGCAATGCGTCGTGGGCCAGATGGACCAAGGACACTCTGCAATGCATGTGGACTTAAGTGGGCAAACAAGGTATGCAAGACATCCTTTTCTTTTTCTGTGTTTTAATTGTCATGAAGTTTCCTGATCTTTTGGTTCTTCACGTGACATTCTGCATTCTACTCATCTTTCTCCCCCCCCCACCCCACCCCAAACCTCTTCTTGATACTCCACTTGATGATTATCCCCTAATTTCTTTTGGGAATGAGAGGTTTGAATAAATGTGCTATCACCTATGTTCTCGGTCTTCTCTCTAAAATTGCACCAATCACCAAATAGATTTGGTTTTGCCAAATCATGTCAGCTGATTTGTACATTCTATTTCTTGGACTTCAAAATCTTTCAAGCTTTTAATGGCCCCGTGCTGTTGGATGTATAGGGAGCATTGAGAGATCTGAGCAAGACAGGGAGGAAAATTTCTGTTGAACCAAACAAACTGGTATGTTCCGTCAGCAAGAATGAGAAATAAGTTAGTGGTCTAAAGAACTTAATCATCTATGCTTTATATAGTATCTTGTTATTCGGCTGTATACATGCTATTTCTCCTTCACCAATAAGGACCTCCTGAAAATTTTCAACTTACTCATCCATCTTAGTGTTCGTGATACATGAGAAGATCAAACTTTTGCATTGCCCACGGGGGAAGACATCCATGGATGTCACACGTCCAATTTTGAAGGTGGAAACTTCTCCAATTGCCAGGATGAACATATATGGAAGTACTTTGTTACAAAATACTCCACCAAATATGAGCTTAATCATCTCTCAGGCATCGTATGTTGCATGCAGGAAACTCCCGACAATCCCGTGAAGGCATTTGCTGCAGGATCCCTTGATCATTGTGCTGATGTGAAAAAGGTATGCTTTGATATTGTAAAACTGTGTATCGCTGATTAAAGATCTCCTCATATGTTATATTGTACACACTTTTCAATAGCAAAGATCGAATGCTTCCTCATAGGTTATATAGTAGTACACATAAATTAATTAAAATAACACCAAAATATTATGATAAAAGACGGTAAACAAGAAAGAATAACAGACTCACTTTATGAGGTGTAGTAACAAGAACTTAGCAAGTTTGTTTAGTTCTTATTCTGTTGAGCCAAATTGAATAAAAACAGGAAACTGTAGCAGTGTTATGTTCATTGTTCTAGTATGTTTTCACCAATTTGTCCAACTGATTTGAAGTTATCATCACTTGGTTTAAATCTCTGTTTAATGAAATGATCTTGTTAAATCTCTATCTATCCTGTCCAGATGGTCTCTATTTAATCATCTTGTTGTGATGATGCTCTACCATTTGGGTCTCACACGGGCGTGTGCTGTACGGTATTGACACCGAGGATCCCAGCATGAATTCTTTGAATTGCAATACGAAATTTATTTTTAAAGTTCTTTTTTTGTTTTTTTGTTTTTTTGTTTTTGAGAAGGTAACATTTTCCTGTGTATGTATGAACTTTAAGATATAACATTTTACCTTATAATAACTTCAGTGTTTTGGTTCAGAATCTATTCAGCTCTGGTAGCAATCTTGCAAATGAGATACCGGTGGGTATCATTAGATCTTCTAGTAATCTTGTTGAGCAGGTAAGAGTATAGCTCATGATGTTTTTTCCCACTATCTTACAACTTTATTATCACTATTCTCCTTAATATTATTCATGAGAGACTATTTGAATCTGTTTAGTCCAAAAGATGCCTGTACATCTGTAAAATATCATTTTGTCACTGGAATTTTGGGTTTTCAGGAAACTCTAGTTGGTTTTGAAAATGCTTCCAAAACTGAGCTCGTCATTCCTGCGAACTTTGATTAGTAAGTTTTGATTCTTATAGACACTCTTATCTGAACAGAATACCCCTCTTTCTTCCTAACATTTTAAACCCTGCACAGGTTGACTGCCTGTAAATTGTTGTTGTAACATACCCGATTAAAGTGAACATTTCCTTTCCGGAGAGATACTACACTATTCAAATTTGGAATGGTGGTTGTTGATGGGTGTGTAATCTTTGATGCAATGGCGGAGCCACCTTTAGCTCAGGCCTTCGATGAAAAATTATACTATTTATACATGGTTAAAATTATCTTTTATGTATATATAGTTGACGTTGAACCCCCTTCGGTTAGTTCGTATGTTTACTTTTGAACCCCTTTGGTAAAAATCCTGGCGCCGCCACTGCTTTGATCCATGTAAATGAGTAAGTAAAGATTATTGGTACCTAACCAATGCATACGGAGTGTGATTATTGTGTGTCTGTACATCACGAGCTAGTCTGAATTCTACACTTTTTTTTGTTGTATATAAGATGGTTTGACAGTGTGTATACTTTAACAGCTTGCTAATATGGATAAGGTGTCTTTGATTTTCCAACTTGTGTGTGGATGAGCATGTTTCTATCAAAATTTATTTTCCAATTCTTGCCTTTCTTATTTTGGAACAACTTACAGGCATCTCTCAAGTGTGTCTAAGCAGGTGACCAGAATGTCGGTAAATCCTAATCAATTGGAATGTTATATATAACCAAGGATTATTGTAACTTGTAAGAAAAATATTTCAATGAGTTAAATTCTTTCGGATGGTCATCAAATTTATGAAAACAATCACTTTTTTGGGGGGACAACGAAGTCACTCAACTAAACAAAAATATCCATATCATATTAAAATCCCATTTTTAAAGGGGAAAAAAAAACCATTTGAATGCAGGTTCCTTGTACCCATTTAGTTCACCCAATAAGAGAATGGGTCACGTATTTGCGTAAGCATAGGAAAAAGGCAGTCAAACTATTTACTATGAATGCTGAATTTTGTATAATTATATCAACTGACTAAATGCTGAATTACTAATGTCGAATTTCACGCATGTACTATTATAAAAAGATTTAAAAGTTATTTTAGTGAGATATTTCTACAAGTTGAATGACCATTGAGGAGTTGGTCCCCATCTTGCACTTGGGTGCCCTTTTATCTCTTAAATTCATCTTGAGGTTGTATCTTAAATTAATTACTCCTAATTAACTTGCTTTTATACTTACCCTCTAGTTCAACCTTTTATTTTACAAGGTTTTGTATAATAAAATACTATAGAGCGCAAGTGTTTAATTGGTAGGGGGTAAAATAGACGTTTAACTTCTGATGAGCATTTCGGCAATTGGATAAATATTTTTCAATTCAACAGTGTTGCATCTATTTCAACGTGCTATTTTTCATAATTCGTCTTATAGTATAATTACGTTTCGTTTTTCTAGGTGATGCAAGGAATTGGTCTAGTGATTTATCCTTTTTAAAAGGGAGCTTATGTGGTGTAGTAGCTTTATTATCTAATCAAGATCCATCTACCTATTCAAAAGAATGATATATGTATGTAGTGTATATACACACAAAAATATTTTCTCAATTTTATCAGAAATACTAGTGCGGCTGCCGGTGAAATCTCGTGTGATTCAAATGCGCGCTCAACAATATCTTGGATCTCATGCAAGAACTATTTAACGATGAAGACTATTTAATCTGACCAAGGCGGGAGGATCTAAGGTACCGGGAACTGGGAACCCTATTTTTAGACGGAGAAATCTATTGAATATATAAGAAATATTTGTAGGGAACGCGATCACAAAGCAAACACTTAACAATTCACATTGGGGCTTAGGCACATATAAAGTTTTCTTTTACAATTTGAGATTAGGGAAATCCATAAACTTCAAATCCTGGATGTTGCTTGTGAGTGCGGGTAGTATGCGGTCTTGGTATCATGTAGGTAGGTAAAGGTGACAAGTCTGAGGTACGAGAGAAATCACCAATAAAATTATTTCTATTTACGTCCTTTGACACCAAATTTCAATTTTTCAAAAACCTCTCAATTTACCATGTAGAATCTTAACTTGTGTATCATCCCCAAGTCCACCACTCTGCTGGAAAACGAATAACTATACAATCTCACAGATCAAAGAACCCAAGTGGACAACCTGACATAAATATTTTCTTTTGCAGAAGTCATTAATGAAGGAGACTAGTAAAATTTCAACCGGATTGTTCATGCCAGGGAAAACTGATAAGAGACTTAACAATAGAAGAATATCAGCCCAAAGAATTACAAAGCAAACGAAATACTGTAAGTTTTATCGTAACAGTATTATATAAAATTTAAAAAAATTATTTTTAGAGGTATACAGGCAGATAAGAAAAACGATTATAGCAGATAGGGCATAGAGCTAGAACTAAACAGAAGCTGGTGGTGAAGGCGTAACATGCATACGTCTTTGGAGAAGAGGGCTGTGGAGGATCAACCCAGGATTAAGTGGGATAGCTTGACTTTAGCCAATGCTTTGGAGATAGGGGAGAAGGTGACGACTATGGGGGCTTGGGAGAGTAGAGGGGATGTGGATGGTATGTGGGAAACGACTGCTAGTTGCATCAGGGAGACAGCTAGAGAGGTGTTGGGTGTCTCGAGAGGCCGATCTGGCAAGCACTGGGGGGACTGGTGGTAGAACGAAGAAGTTAAGAGGAAGGTGGCCTATGCGAAGTTGCTGGAAAGCAAGGATGACGAGGAGAAGCGGATGAACAGGGAGGAATATAAGTTAGCTAGGAAAGAGGCGAAGTAAACAGTTACAACGGCTAAGACAGTAGCATTCGAGAGCCTGTATGCGACTTTAGAGGAGAAAGGTGGGGATAAGAAGTTGTATAGGTTTGCCAAGGCTAGGGAGCGAAGGGCACGCGACCTTGACCAGGTGAAGTGCATCAAGGGTGAGGATGGCAGAGTGTTGATGGATGACACCCTCATTAGGAGAAGGTGACAGTCTTAGTTTCATAGACTTCTGAATGACGAGGGGGTAGAAGGTTTAGTGCTGAGGGACTTGGAGCACTCAGAGAGGTGTTGCAATTACGGTTATTGTAGGCGTATTAAGGTTGAGGAGGTCAAGGGGGCTATCTGATCTGTAGGATGCGTAGGGGTAGGGCGACTGGGCCAGACGAGATTCCAGTGGATTTTTGGAAGAGCACTGACGGGGCAGGTATGGAGTGGCTAACAAAGTTATTTAACATCATTTTTAGGTCGGCGAAGATGCCGGAAGCTTGGAGATGGAGTACGATGATTCCTTTATATAAGAACACGGGGGACATTCAGAGTTGCAACAACTATAGGGGTATCAAGTTTTTTAGTCATACTATGAAGGTGTGGGAAAGAGTGGTAGAGTTGAAACTAAGGAGGATCGTGACTATTTCTGAGAATCAGTTTGGTTTCATGACAGGTCGCTTGACTACGGAAGTCATTCATCTTGTGAGGAGATTAGTGGAGCAGTATAGGGAGAGGAAGAAGGACTTGTATATGGTGCTCATCGATCTTGAGAAGGCGTACGACAAAATCCCTAGAGAGGTTCTGTGGAGGTGTTTGGAGGTTAGAGGTGTGCCTATGGCGTACACTAAGTCGATTCAGGACATATATGACAAAGCGAAGACTCGTGTGAGGATGGTAGGAGGAGATTCAGAGCACTTTCTTGTTTTGACTGGGTTGCACCAGGGATAGACTCTTAGTCCGTTTTTATTCGTCTTGGTGATGGATGTATTAACACGGCATATTCAAGGAGAGGTACCTTGGTGCATTTTATTTACGGATGATGTAGTGCTTATTGACGAGTCCTGGGGAGGAGTTAATGATAAGTTGGAGGTTTGGAGACAGACCTTAGAGTCTAAAGGGTTTAGGCTGAGCAGGACCAAGACGGAATACTTGGAGTGCAAGTTCAGTGATTTGACGTATGAGGCTGACGTGGTAGTGGAGTTGGATTCTCAGGCCATTCGAAAAAGGAATAGTTTCAAGTATCTTGGGTCTATAATTCAGGGGAATGGAGAGATTAACGAGGATGTCATGCACCATATTGGTGCAGGGTGGTTGAAATGGAGGCTCGCTTCGGGAGTCTTGTGTGATAAGAAGGTGTCCTCTAAGCTTAAAGGTAAGTCTACAGAGTGGCAGTCCGACCGGCTATGTTGTACGGAGCTGAGTGTTGGCCAGTTAAGAACTCCCACATCCAAAAGTTGAAGGTAGTGGAGATAAGGATGTTGAGATGGATGTGTGGATTTACTAGGAGGGATAAGGTTAGAAATGAGTTTATTCAAGAGAAGGTGGGAGTAGCTTTGATGGAAGATAAGATACGAGAAGTGAGGTTGAGATGGTTTGGGCGTGTGATGAGACGGTGCACGGATGCCCCAGTACGGAGGTGTGAGAGGCTCGCTATGGATGGTTGCAGACGGGTAGAGGTAGGCCGAAGAAATATTGGAGGGAAGTGATTAGGCATAACATGGAGCAGTTACAGCTTACAGAGGACATGATCCTTGATAGGAAGGTGTGGAGGACGCGGATTAAGGTAGAGAGTTAGTGAGTAGGAGTGTGTCCTTAATTGTAGGGAGGAGTGCTTTGTTTTTCGATGTACCTGTAGTCATAGTGTTATGCATGTGTCTTGTAGTTTCTTGTCTGTGGTGTTTTGGTGATGTGTGTGATTTCGGATAGATAATTCATAGCATTACTTCGTGGGTGTTTTGTTTCTTTTATCTAGTGGTGTGTTACCCCATTTTGTTGTTTGTTTTTATATTTTCTACTTGTTATACTGTTTTTTGTCCTGAGCCGGGGATTTATCGAAAACAACCTCTCTACTTCATCTAAGGTAGTGGTATGGACTGCGTACACTTTACCCTCCCCAGACCCCACTTTGTGGGAATACACTGGGTATGTTGTTGTTGTTTTCATTTGACATTTCAAATTCACAATTACTAAGCGGCTTTTTGAACAATGAAGATAGTAATGTCAAAATCACATTGCACAAAAATGGATCTACACATGGTAACCTCACATCAAGAAAGTACCTCAATCACACGATTTTGAACCGACTAAATTATTATTATTATTATTTTGCCATATTCAGAGGTGATGTATCTAATTAGAAGCTGTAACCACAATGTACGATCTAATTCTCTCTAACATCAAAGTGGTGTTTAACATGTGTTTTGTTTAAATAATAGTTAACAACTTGTATTAACATTATTTTCTTTGGACTACATATGAAGAACTTGAATCAGTACATCAGAATGTTAATAATAGAAGCAAAGCACAGGCAGAGTAGAAGTCATGCACTATTTCTTTGCTTTAGTGATGAGACTGAATAGTTGGGACTTTCATTTCCATTTGATCTTCACTGTTACAATGCATTCTAAGGGTTTGTACTGTACATGTAGTAGCAACTATAAACCTTTTCTCTCTAGCTAAAGATAGGTATGTAGTTACAAAACTTATGGACTCTTACAAGTCCTAATGTCGTTTGTGTTGGGTGATACAATAAATACAGGGTTAAAGAAGAGAAGAATTGACTGCAACAAAAGGGACTCACCTTTGCTCGGTTTCCAGGATGAGTCTAGAAGTCTATTAATTGTAGACTTCTTTCCGCATGTTCTCACAATTCTGGCCTGTCCTTGTTTTGGAACAACATGTGAGCATCTGATACTGCCTAAGTAGGAGACAAGGATGTCACCAAATCCTAATCAATTGGAATTGCTATTATAGCGGACTGTTATATAAAACCAAGGATTGCTTCAGTCCACTTTGGATCCCATACCACATGTCCTTTCAATGTATTCAAGCTCATCTACTCGTGGAATCCTCATAAGGCGAAGATTCACTTGATGAATCACTTTCAAATGGGGTGGTCTCTCTTGGCGACGAAGGAAGTGATTCCCTTTGTTGAGAAGATAAACCTGGAAAGATCTTGTGTCAGTAATAATTTTTCAACAGATACTGAGATTCAGATCGGAAATCAAAAATATACTTCGTAGCATTGCTTAAAAATTAAAGGACCACACTGTCAGCCCGAACTAGGCCAAAAACCAAGGACTATAATATCAATTGTGACTAAGCAACCTAGGCATCATAAAATTCTGTGCGTATTGAACAAACTATTAATGCTGGGTACTGCAGGCTCAGCAGAGAACGCAGAATGGCTTCCGATATCAGTTCTTCTCAAGAGGAAAATAAGAGGACTCTAAAGAGAGAACATGATACTTTCAACATCGAAAAAGCTCCACCAACCTTTTGGTCCTCTTGAACGGAACTTCTTTGTATGCCGTCTAATCAGCTTCTTGGCTTTTGTTATGGTTAGTTGTCTGGCAAAAGGAGAGAACTCTGCCTCACTTTCACTCCAGTCACCAGTTATCTCATTTTCTGCTTCACCCCTCATTGTCCGAAGAACGAAAGCCTTGGCCTTCCGACGCTGTGAATTGAAAAGGCCTTTTATAGAGGTGACAAAACCATCACCTGCACCCTCAGCGGGACGCTTAGGCCAAGATAAAGGATTCTGCTCGGATTTTCCAGCTGAACCACCATCACTATCACTGAGATTAAGATCAATATCGGGGACACCAGCAGCACAAGCTTCCTTTTGATTATGTGCTTTATCTTTAAACTTCTTTCCCTACATTAGTATACAAGGACATGGTCACTGAAGTATTGGATTCTCTCAAGGATAACCTATGAGTCTGTCGATCTTAATACAGCAACGGAAAACGATATTTAATGTGGTGAAATATCGAATAATAACAGATCATAAAACTTATATGAAGATAATTTCAAAGTAACTAACCTGCATTCCTGTTACTGATTTTAGGACTCCCCAGATGATGTGCTTCTTAACTCTTGAGAATAGCCTCCGCCAGGTTCCAGTATATTCAACACGATGGAATGTATCCATCAGCAATCTTAAATCACTCACAGCAAATCTTGATCCTTCATATGTAACAAGTAACTCAACCTAGCCCATGCATATTAAACATGTATTAGTTCCGAAACAGAAAAAAATGACGAAACTACAATTAGTTATTAGCCCACGTAATGGACTGACCTGACTAATCTTGATATTGTGAAACTCTCTCATTCTACGAGGCCTAGATTTTTTCTCATCCTGTGCCTTGCCCAACTTTTTTTCTTCATGAGAGGAGCGGCCGGATTTGATTAGTTTTGATTCTTTGGATTTGTTTCTGTTACCTTCATCTGGCTGCTCAACACCAGCAAAGGGCCCACTTGTTGAAGAAGTAGCACTTGAGGAGTGCATTTGCAGCATAAGTTCATCAGCAACAGATTCAGCAACATTTTCTTCCCATGTTCTATCAAAGGATGATGTTCGTCTTAGCTCAGGGGTTGAACCACAAACGATATTAGCTTTTAAGTTCTGCAACTTTGACCCCTGCAATATTCAGGCAAGTGCAATACATGCTTATTAAAAAGAAATATATGTGTGTGTTTATAAAGAAAATCAGATTAAGCATAAATACTGAAGAATTTTTATTGATCTGTAAGATAAACTTTACACAAAGGGATTACAAGCCACTCTTCACCAATCTAGCTAAGAAGCAACAACCAACCAAGGATCAGGGACTCACTTGGGAGGAATCAGCAGAAGAGGAAAACTGATTTGCCGATGTAACTGGTAATGCAGAATTGCTTGATTTGGTAGAGACCTGAGGATCTTTTGTTAGATGGCTACTTGACATAGGTGCTTCCTGCATTGATGAGGCTTTCCTTGTACGCCTGGAACCCGCAGTAGTGGAAAACTTCCAAACTTCCTGTAAGCACCAACACATTTTAGCAATAATATCTTGTCAAATCTTCACCCGAGGAAAAAATTATTAGCAACGTGTTTCTGATACATGGAAATTAGACACACCTGCCTGCGCTGGGAGTCTTGTTCTTCTTCTGGAAAAAAGTACTCCCACATCATTCTATACATTGTCTCAGTCAAATGTATCTTTAAGGGGTAAATCTCCACCTGTGCAACAGAGGAATCTAAACAGGTTATAGTATTATCTAAAAGATGACAAAATTTGAGAAAGGGTTAATCTCCAACTCAACTGCGGAGAAAAGTTTGGCATGTGATCAGTGTGAAGAATGCAATGACCAACACAGTGCTCACAAGTGTAAAGTTCCAGACTATGATAAGTTAGACTAGTCAAAATAAAAATAAAAGCAAAGGTTTAAAATCCTTATCGAAAGACGCATTACTACCTGGAATAGTTCAAGAGGATAGTTTCCATCTTTTGGAGCCCCCTGATTAGCATCTACTCGAAGCATTACTTTTCTATAAACATGAAAAGTGAAACTATATGGTCAGGATTCAACAGTGCAAAATCAAGTAAATTGTGATTTCAAGAATACTTGCAACACCTAAAGGCCACATATAACTGGTTAGCACCTTAATGCCCACCACCTAATTCGCAGTCGTTTGTGAGTCGTCACCTTTCTCACTTTCCTCTTACGCTTTACATCTAAAATAACTAACCTATGTTGAGTGGTCATTGCTTCTCCTAGGATAACCTTATAGTCCTTGCATGTACTTCTATCCTGTCTTCTTGTAAGGATAAAGCTTATTTGTCTATGGTTAACCCCCCCCCCCCCCCCCAAATTCTCATAAGTAATTAGGCAAGAATCCCTCGTCTTAAAATGTGTGTTAGCTACCACTAAATCATAAGCTGAAGCAATTCTAATAGAGCCTTCCCTTTGGCATTTCACCATGGCCCACCAACCCATAGAAAATGGAAGCATAAACACTACAGTGTAGATGTGCAATATACAGAGCAGGAAATAAACTGAAACTGTTGCATACTTTCCCCATTCAGCAGGAGCATTCCATGCTGATAGAAGCATATCAGACTTGGCATTTGGTAAGCAGTTTCTCACAACAAAGTACTTAGTCGTGAATTTAGCAATCCCGACATCTTTGTAGTCACGGTCAAAATCATATATCTGCAAAAAGAAACACCAGATTATATTCCTTTCCTTCTGATTCAAGTGATTCCAATTTTAAAGGTGATAAATTAATGTCTACAAAAAAAGTGTAGGAGCATTAAGGAGGATAACGGAAGTTCTAAAACAACGAAACAGTTTTTTTCTGGTTACAAGATAACTGATTAAACACCTCTGACGTGATACTTGCATTTCCTAAACAATGATACAGTTTCTGGTTGCAAGATAACTGTTTAAACACCTAAGGATTGCATAAAACAAGACACAGTAATTTCAAGTTCAAGTGTCAGTGTCCTGTACTGAACTTTACTAACACCACTTCAGTTTTATCATGTAATTGTATAGATAAAACTGTAGAAAGAAGGCACAATGTGTTATTGGAACTTATTGCCATCTAAAATGACTAAAACCAGAAATGCAATATCTGATAACCTTAAGTCTGGGCTTTGAATGATAACACCGAATTAGTGAGAAACAAAATTCATGGATTTACAGCTGACATATTTCAGAAGGTGAAACCCCGCAACAAAAGTTCTCCAATGTAGGGAATATTACCTCATTGTTTCCAACTTTGAACCCCTCAAAATAAATGAAAATTTGCTGCAGCTTACTCAAGTGTAATTGTGCAATTATGTTGACCTTTGAGTGCTAACAGTTCAGATTCTTGTTTTCCTTTTCATCTCCGCTTTCTTTTTGTTGGAGAAAATATGGTGGTGTAAGAATCATTATGAGATCACAATGGGACATGTTAGACATAAAGCATTAACTCTAAACGTTGCCAGACCTACAAGCCAGCAATACATGTATGTGTTACTTGTTATTGCAGCTGGCTAGTTTGATATATAATCCTACTGATAATGATTATCCTTTAACTGGTGTCACCCTGATCAGAACTCTACAGGAATTTATCCAAGCAAGGATAAAACCAATGCACTGAAGCCAATGTAGAGACTCACCATGTCATTTATCTCAGCTTCAGCAAATGATCTGCCATCCACGAGCATGCTCCAAACCACTTTATTAATTTGCAAAGAGATGCGCATAGCACAAGAAGGACTTTTGTTCTTTTCTTTCTCCATCAATCGGAGTTGTGCAGCTTTCTGTAGAGCCATCCTGAGAGAAGCAGATGCCGCTTTTCTAGATTTTTGAGCATTTACTAGCTCTTTCTTCAGTCTTTGCACCTGCAGAGAGTTGATTTTTAAGCCTTCAACTTTATATACCTTCTATTCCTATTACTGTAACGAATATATATATATCAAAGCATAACTCCTAGAAATCTGTAAACTTCACAAGCTTCACTACCAAAGGACACAAGTTACCACATGCAAACCATAAGAAGCAGGTATGCTCTTCAAAATCTATGGGCAGTTGGATTGCATATTGGGGCATATAGGGGTTTTAGAACATGGAATCTAAGCAGACGTACCCAATTTTATTTAGGCTTAAATAAGTCAGGTCCAAGTGGGTATAAATAACCACTGAACATTTTTGAAGAATATTTTTAACTTTGTGCCACCAAGAGTTCTATTTCACCAAAAACAGGACAGTAAAACTGTTAAAATTCTTTACCATCTTTTCGTAATTACTTTCTTTTTAAATTACACTGGTAACTGCAATCTACTAAAAAAAAAAAGGAAAACAAGGGCACATATATACAAATAGAGGTTCTTTATACACCATTTCAAGAAATTCCTTGACACACTCACGGACTGTAATTTAAAACATAGACAACACTCCAAAGCAAACAAAGTCTACATCCAGTCCCTTTTCACCTGAAAATAATCGACGAGAATTATCAAAGAACTGAGAAGAAACCAATACGCACGTGCAACTCAGCTATAACTTCTTCTTTTTTTTTAATAACCGTGGTTTCCGTGCCAGCTTGCGCGCACAACTCAGATATAATTTTTTGACGACGACTTAACAGTAAGATTAAAAAACAAGTGAAGAAAACCTTGAAATCAAGGTATTTCTTGGGCTTATTACACAACACATTTGCATCACTACAGTGCACAGGAACAGATTGCCTTAAAATCTCCAAAGGGAAAAGAGAAATCTCAAAGCAACCTGAAACTTGAATGGCAGAGGTGCAGCAAGCTTATCTCATGGCATGCTGTTCACAAAAATTGGTAATTGAAGCTGATTTGCTTATGATATATGGAAAAACTATGGATAAGAAAAGTAAGTCAAGAGGATCATGACCAGCCCTTGTTTTGGTTTCTTTCATTTTTCGAAAGTTTTCATGATCCATCGTTATTGACATCCAACTCAGATAAAGCATTTTAGCCTGTCACACATTGACCATGTGTATTTTATGGGACGTTGGACCAGTCAAAGCAAATGGTTGTACTGGTCATGATTGTGCTCATAAATCACCGTATTGCTTATTTAAGTCTCTGAAAAATGATAGTGCTCGGGAAAAGAGGGAGATGTAAAACATCTTGATTCAACGGGAAGAACATCGGAAATTTGGGAATCTGCAGGGTCACGTAGTGATGGGACTAAATTATTGCATGAGAATTTGTGACCTATTTTGCCTATTTTCACTAATGACATATGGAAGACAATGAGAATGGATCAGCCTAGGACAATATGTATTCAACTCTTCCTTTGGATCATCCGATTGTCAAGTGTCCTGGCCCAACAAAAAGGACATGATGTGAGAACCAGTAAAGGAGGACAATTAATGACCCCTTTATGGGCCCTAATGCCCAATAGATTCCATGTCACAGGACCTCACCTTTTCATCTTTGACTAAACCACGGGCATGGATCTCCAAACTCTTGCTAAATTCAAAAACTTAGCTTTCCTTACAGAAGTCCAATGTCATTATAACAGGCCATTGCATTGAATGATATTCCACAGTATAGTGGGAACTGTCCCCATAGAAACAACTAGTAAGAGTGCATATCATAGATTAAGACTTGAGCAATCATTTCAGAATCAACTTGTCAAACAGGAAAAGGAATTACGTCATACTTCACATCTAAACAATCTTAAGTGCTTCAGAAAGTCAAAGTGCTTCAGAAAGTTCTTGTCTTACCAATATGGACCTTCCACCAGTAATAATCCAAAGGTCGTCTTCCTTTACCGAGTTCCTGTCGGCAGATGCATCATTATAAAGAGACAACTTCCTAATATCATCCTGGATCAGCTTTTGCACTCTTTCTTTCTGTTCAAGGTTCACTCTTGCCAGTTCTACCTCTTCAACACCATCAGGTACAACTTCGTCAGCCTCCTCTTCAACATCTTCATCGTCACCTGCCGGATACGACAGACTAACTTTCCGAGGCCTGATTTAGGAATTTCAATTAATTCTCTCAAAGATGTAAGATAAAAATATGGTGATGCAACTCTCACATCCAAGTACAATAATAGAGTCTTCTGAGGAACAAAATGGGGATTATATTGCACTTCTCAAAAATCACGTTAAACACTATAGGTTTAGTAATGTTAATGATTAAAGATCATAATAACAGTCCTTACTTTGGAAGCCGGGCAAATAGAAGATTGGTCAACACATCTAGCATAACTTGGAACTGGCGGGATGTCATTGTTGCTGTTATATTATGTGAATTGAATGAAAGCTCCTTCAAAGGTTTCACCTGTGACAACAGTATAACACTTGGTCATGATTGAGAATCAAGTGATGAGAACAAAAGTTACCAAAAAATCAAGGGATGAAAACATATGATGTAACAAAGAATTGGTAAAATTGGTCGAATAGAGATGATTAGGTTATCACAAACTTTAGAAACAGGGCATACCTTCAGGTCGGTTGTTCCACCTTTATGCCTAGTATAGCGGAAATACATATCACAAGGCATAAAAACTCTCTCCAGTAAAGCTCCAGTGCGCTTCACTTTCGGTGAGCTTCTTCGAATTTTAGGAAGCCACTGCAATCCAGCCCCTGGATCTACGTCAGTTGGGGCAACATGTGCCTGTACATGTTCTAACATCACAGAGTACTCCATGCGATTCCATGTCATTTCAGGTTGAGATTCACGAATTTGAACATTTCCTCCACCTAGAGCTTGTTTAATAACTTCATAGCCAATGGAAAGAACTGAATGGAATGAACGAGCCAAAACACGGCCACTCACAGCCGCTAACAGAAATCTACCCTGTTAAAACAAAAGGTGCCAATAGCATTAGCATCAACGAAAAATTACAGCATTGCAATAGAGTTTAGATATTTGGTTTTACCCTTTTTTAATTTAGAGTCATAAATTTGGGAAATCACTTTCAGTTGGGCATGGCTAAGAAATTAGAGACATTTACTCTTACACGAGTAGGGTACTTCTAAGACTTTCAAGCAGTCAATGCTGCAGGATAAAACAAACTTAAGAGGCACTTGGTAAACATGATGCGGTCATGAACATATTGTTGACTTAATAGTTATCTTTATCCATTAGCTGGAAATGAAATAGATATATGGAAAATATAGTCTTATATCTTCCGTTAAATATAGAGTTCTCAATTTTTGAGAGTTCAAACTTGCTAAGAACTTGCTGTCACAGAAATAGACGTTCATCAGGAGAATTGATGAATAACATCCAATATATTGATTTGGTATTAAAATCCTACTCCGTTTCTCTCTTCCCCCTCTTTTCTGTCTTACTCTTGTCTTGTTCTTCTTCACTCTCTTTATTCTTCTCTTCTTTCTCCCCTCTTTTCTTCTTTCTTTTTTCCCTCTTATTTATTTCCACTGCCTTTCTGCTTCTCCTTTACTGGTGCCGTGTAATAACATTGGGCACTGTTTAACCAGTAATATTCCATAATATTGAAATCCCTAAGATTTTTTTTCCTGAAAATAGTGTCCTCATCTGGTGAATCACATTTTGGAAAGTTCTCTCCTTTTTCTTAATTAGAAGAAGCAGATTATTCAAAAACCTTAGGCATGAAATGCATCTCACATATTCCCTATCGAACAGATTCAAATTGACCAAAATTTCATCACATTCTACGAGGGCATCCTTAAACTTAAATCAGCAGAATACGGAAACTGTATGCGTAACGGTAATGTAAACATTAGCAAGAGTTGCATCACCAGAAAATTTCCATCCAAAAAGTCAGTTGAAAACTACAAGATACATCTACTGCATGCAGAAAGATGAAAGAGGTGGTCCATGTTAGTTCTGACCGAAACATGTTTCTGCAGACAAGGGACGTTGCAGCAGAGTCCTCAAATAAGACAGTCATGTTTCTATTGGCGCATTTTGATTTTGTTTTATCCATGAAACTATATTCAGAAATTACAAGAGATTGCGCCAAGAGAAGGAAATCTAACATTCAACAAGAGCAACAGTCTAACTAGCTCACAAGACACAATTTTATGGAGTGTACAAATTGTACCCCTCACAAGAAAAAGTGTGCACAACCTGCATTATTGCAACCTAGGCCCCCCAATAAATCAAATCTTCTGATTGCACATATACAAGCTCTTGTAGTAAAGTAGTACTCAACGAGCATATGGTACTCTTAATCTATACTTCATGTGTTAAAGCTTGACATTATTTTACATAACAAATAAGACATCCTCATAAAACTGCAACTCTTACAGGATGTTTTAAAGACAAAGAACCAAAAATTAACCATGTTGTACTGATATCAAAGACAAAGCAAGATGATTATAACAGTTCAAAAGATTAATTTTGGTTAAAGTTTTAAACACAATGATGTAATCAAAAAAATGGTATGGTATAATTTCTTAAAATAACCGCCCGAACTGAACTATCCACACCCCCATTATGAATCATCATTGTTACTACATTTAAACTCATCTCAGACCAACAACATTATACAAAATAAAAGTAAAAAATACTAGCAGTTCTCTATGTTTTCAACTGACATAAAAATCTCCGCCAGGAATACGAGACTGCTAGAGAAAATAAGACCTAAAATACACGTACCAAAATGACTAAAATATAATCCCACTAATTGATAACGCCTATATAGATCTTTTTCTTCCACTGAGTCCTATTTTTTGCTAGGTCTACCGTCTGCATATATTCAAAGAGATTGTAGGTCATCTGTGACAACTTTCCTCCATGTGATTTTAGGTTTTGGAATGAAGTAAAAAAAGTTTGTTTAGCTAGAAGCTAACAACGTGGTAAGCTATGACCCATAACCAATCCAATTAGTTAATACTGCTCTGAAATGTTAACAGATAATTAACTTACATTTGCATCTTCTGAGTGAAGATTGAATTGTGGTTCAATGACATTGACCATGAAATGGCGAGTGCCCTCCCCCTCAGTGTCTTCAATGTCAGCAAGCTTAGCTGGTAATAGATAAAAAGAGAAAGGATAATTGCAACAATAAACATCTTGCAGTGAGGAGTTCAACTATAGAGAAGGACAACAAAGATCATGACCCATATCTCAAATATCATACATACATCTCTATCGTGCAAATGCGCAACAAATAATTGATTATCAAAAAAAAAGGCTAATCCAGAAGGTAGATTGGATATGCCAAAGAATTGAACTCGAAAATATTGGTTTCCAGAGCTTAGGCAGTAAAATATTAGATCAGGAATTAAAACTACTACCCTCTTCAGTCCATATTAAGTGGTGTTTTTACCTTTTCATTTAGGTTCAACTTTAGTGGTGTTCCACACAATCAAGAGGGTAGTAATTGTTTTCTTCCAAATTTACCGCTATTTAGATAAGTAGGTTTTATGTAACCAAGAAACTATATTAAATAGATAATATTTAATTAAGGGTAAGTTGGTAAAAACACTTCTTACTTTCTAGGAGTGAGTAAATTTCTAAAGGGGTATGCCCAAGCTAAAAGCACCACTTAATGTGAACCGAGGGAGTAATGGATAATAAATAATAATTATACAAGAGAGTGCAACCGTTTTAGAACTGTATTTTGTAAATTCTCTACTTTGTGGTATGTCTCTTGTATGCGGCCGTCGTGACCATGTTTATGAATGAAAAATACATTTACTTGATCAAACAAAAACTGTGTTAAGTTTCACTGATTCTCAAAGAAGAATACACACATCGAATGCTCTAAGTCAAGTTACAGAGTTAAAGTCCAGTTAGAGCTTACCAAAGGAACTAGATGGAAGAGTTTCTACTTTAACTTCACTTGATGGAGGTGATTCTACTTGTGCTTTTGATGGCCTGGCGTGTTGTGGAGAAGAGGAACTTGCAACGTGACTGACTGGAGACTTCTGGTTATCATCTTGAGGTAATTCAGTTCTATCAATTACCTCACTATCCTCCAGCAACTTTCTTTGGGCATATTGCCTAGAAGGAGATGGTTTTGGAGATTCAAAAGCTTTAGATATTCCACCTACCCAAGACCAAACTGCATCCCTATTCTCAAGTGTCCACAAAAGCTTAAGACCATAGACAAAGATACGCTGACAATTATCAGCAATCACGACATTATATCCATCGTCATCACTTGGGTCAGATCTTGTATGGTCATCACTTTCACTCCCATTTTCAAACTCAGATCTCACATATGTCATCTCGAGATTTCTCCTACCAGCTTCTTGCCACGCCAACAACCTATCTGGGTCAGCTTTTGGGGCTTGCCTTCTGATTGTAAAGTAATCAGATGATAAAAGAAAACCATCATCACGCTGTCTCTCCATGCTGCTGTCATTAAAAGACCTTTCTGTTGATGCAGATTGTGATGTTTTCCTAGTCATTTTAACTACTTTTGCAACACTGCTATTATCATCTCTATTTATAAATGCCTTAGGCATGTGGAGGTCAAGACCCTGGTATACAAGATCAAGAGTGTCACGTTTGCTCTCAAATGTGTATTTTTGCTTCCCCCTGCCATAATAAAGTTCATATTTTAACTTATTCATAGAAAATGTCAGCCCCTTAGCTGGGTCATCATCATCTAAAGGCATATGCTTTATGCATGCTGGTGTTGCATCAACTCTGAACATAAATTCTGTCATCACCTTGTCTAATGACAGATTGCCAGATCTAGGAACTCTTGGAATTCCAAAGCGTGGCCACCTAGAAAAAGACCGCAATTTGTGAGGTGGATAATAATTTAAGCTCCAGAATTTCAGTACCCATGCCAAATCATGAGGACCAAGTTTCAGTGTTGGGAAAACTGACAAGCTATCGGGCTTCATTGCACCACAGCCAGCTGCATCCAAGACACCCTGATCACCCACAGAACATAAGCTTGACTGATTATCATGAATAGAAAGAGATGGCCTAAGCAACAGATTCCACCTTAGTGACAGAGAAGTTGATCTAAACGGGTCATAAACTTTTTGACGAGGCACTCCTTCACTGGGAAATGCAAATAAATAATGGTTTAGAGGATTTCCAGAATCACATTCCCACTCCATTATCACTTCAAGACTAAAGGCCGGGGCCTCTATGAAAGTAGAGGAAAAACCAGATGGACACTTTAAATTGGAGTTCTTCAACAAGCTCTCCAAGCTGCTCAGTAGAATCTTGAAGTCCTTTGCAAAACAATAAACGCGACCATCTGACTGCTGGAGTTCCATATACCCAGATCTTATCTGAAGCTTGTCAGACTTTTCATAAGGATCAGTACTGGCAAGAATATTCCACTGGGACTCAGAAAAATATAAGGAGGTGTTTCCATGAATGTAGTTTCTCATTTCATCCCACCATGGCAAGCTCTTTTCCTTTTTCAGTGGCGGAGGATCTGGACTGGGATTTCTGATGCTTAAATTGGCCCTACGCATGGCCACTGTGAAAGCATAGCTAATATCAGCAAGAGCTGGTTCAAAACCCACTCCGTAGGAAATTTCTGCTTTCTGAAAATGTAAGGGTAAATCAGAGTATGTTTTCATTGGTGGAGTTGTCCCACTAGCAGAACGAAGCAAACGGACCTTCCTCCATCTCCCAATGTATACATTTTGATGGATTTGGGGCTGAAAACAAGTTGCCTGCACCCGACATGGATAAAAAGGTTAAGTTTGTGTCGACAAGTCTGTGGTCGAAATCGAAATCCAAAGCATTTAAAACAAACCAAGATTGGTTCTCAAGAGTCAAATACAGTAAAATGAGGAATATAATATATCTTGTGCTTTAACACAATACTACAACATAAAGGAGAAAAGCTAAACATGGATATTCAAATTGATAACTGATTTGAGTATATGAGAAATATTTGTCATTGTATAAAAATATTATGTAATGTTAGATATAATGCAGACTTAGCTAAAGATAGGGAACAATGGAAGAAAAAGATTTATATAGGCGATAGCTACTAGTTGAGGATAGGTTTTAGACTTATTAGAGAACTTCTAATATTATTTTTTTTTTTTTTGAAAAGGTAACTTCTAATATTATTCTTGTCATTATTATTATTATTATTGTCATTGTTATATATATTTAGCTTATTTTTTGATTTTATATTGTTTAGTATGATGATGATAATGAAATGAGTTTAAATGAAATGAGTTTAGTATGATGATGATAATGAAATGAGTTTAAATGAAAGTGGAATTCAATTTTCGATCCCAACTTGTTTGGAACTAAGGCATAGTTGTTGCTGTATAAGAATATAACATAAAGTGGCACTGATATGACTGCATTCATATTCACGAAAGTACATGTAAGACCACAAGATCACTTTTATTTCAGATAGCGTGTTTTCACAGTATTAGAATTAAAAAGGAAACTGAATCGCATGAATTTTCTGGAAAACTTTACTCATCTAAAGGAATAATCATTTCAAGGAATAAACTAACTAGACAGTCCTTACTATAGCCTGAAAAAGAAAGTGATAACGCTAAATTTTACTAAGTCACACCAATAAGGTGTTGAATACAAAAGAAAATATTACAAGTACGCTACGGACTTCCCAAAATTCTGGAAGTTCAAATATGAAAAAGAGCAAAGAAAATCAACACAAGCCCTATATAACCAGCTAATTTTTTTTCGTCAAACTGGCACCATTTTAGTCACAACAGCACTAAGGCAGTGCAAGCCTATTTTACAGATTACAAGAGCCCTGTAATATCTACCAAAGATTCTGTATCCTCTATCTGACTTTCTTTACAACAAAAATAAAATAAATGAACACAGTTCATCTTAACTTCCCAAAAGGGCCTGTGCTTCTCTTCAAAAATTCTATTGTTCCTTGTCCTACTCTCTACTTCTTCTGATGTAGTGGTATGGACTGCGTACACTTTACCCTCCCCAGACCGCACTTTGTGGGAATACACTGGGAATGTTGGTGGTGGTGGTGTCAAAATACAAGAAAATATTACTGATATGCTTCAGACTTACCAAAAGTCTGAAAGTTGAAATATGCAAGGGAGCAAAAAAAATCTACACAAGCCCAAAATATGTAACTAGCTTTTAAGGCTAGGATAAAAAAGGGCAGCCCGGTGCACTAAAGCTACCGCTATGCGCGGTGTCCGGGGAAGGGCCCCACCACAAGGGTGTATTGTACGCAGCCTTACCTTGCATTTCTGCCAGAGGCTGTTTCCAAGGCTCTTTTAAGGCTAGGATAAAAATTAAAATTAAAGCAGAACCGTTTTTAGCAATGGTAATAAATTTTTTTAGTAAGGAGCAATGGTAATAGATTCAATAGTTTTATTAAAATATATTGGATGGTTTGCCTGCTTTTTGTGATGAGCGCCAATTGGGTTGTCACATCCTTCAGAGAGAAATGATTTGTATAAGTTACACAAAAACGCAAATAGTTTTTGTGGACATATTTTCACAAATCATTTGTTTAACAGTTCGAAGATGAAAGAAACAGGAAAAGAACAATGATCAGACCTGCTGAGCCAGTATGACACGTCCTTCACATTTGCCAGAAGTTGCAGCAAGAAGTGGATACGTGTAATTTCTTATCCGAATAACAAGGGAACCCGTATGCAAATTGATATTACTACCATATAATCGTGAAAATGGGATGCTATTTGCACGACATACTGGATCAAGCTTTTGCAGAATCTCTATCATCCCAGAATCACCTCCTTCAATTCTTGTCAAACTTACATCCAACTCTGTAGCAGAAACTGAAAAAAGAGAACTCCTGGCAGTGCTAGGCTTGAAACCCCCTTGAAACCCTTCACTACAAGCCCCTGATCCTTGTGATGGCACAAGATTTTGGCATGCCTGGTAATACGACCTGAATGACTTCTTATAGATCTCCTCTTGCAGTTTCTGAATGGCTGAAGTGTCCTCCACGTCAATCTCTTCTCCATTAAAATGGATCTTACCATCTTCAAGAGAATCCTTTTTTTCTGCAACACCACGAGATTTGCCACCTTTTGAAATAAGCTCATCAATAAAGTTTAATCTGACAGCTAATTCACAAGCCTCCTTCTTCAACAGCTGATAATGTTCATCTAGCCATCCCTGTATTGGTTGTTCTTCAACATCAGCAGTGAGCTTCTTTATGCAAAATCTAACTCGTCCAATTTTGGATGAACTGGTCTCTTTAGCTTTCGATTTCTCTTCCTTATTGGGAAACAAAAGTTTAGTTTTTGCAGCAGTAACAAGCTTTAAAGCTCGAAGCATTTCCTCAACAGAATCATCGATGGCCCGCAATTCCAACCTGTATGGCATGCATATGTGGACATCAAAAGCTTGAATAACCCAATCCCATGTTGTGCCTATCTCGTGTTTTGCAGTTGGTGCACTTCTAGAAGTATTTGGAATGCGAGAGACTTGCATTCTGCTACTTCTAAATATTCTTGCATTATTAAAGTTTAGCATTAACCCTTCAAGAAGCACACCAATCCGAGCATTTTCAGAGAAGATCGACTGCACCTGGACAGTCATCTCAACACCATCTCCAACTTCAGCAGATATATTAAGCATTTCCACATCAATAGCAAAGATGGATTCTCTTTTCTTGCGTTTCTCCAGTGGTGCTGACTCCATCGAAGTCTCGTTTCCCTGCCCATTTTCTTTAAGGTCGTCTTTACCAAGTTCCTCAAGCTTCTGATTGTGCATCAGTAATTTCAAGTGTAGCCCAAGTTCAACCAAAGATATATGTACATCAGGCTCCCATCTGACTGATATATCAGTGGCACTAAAGAGTGAGCACACAGCAATCTCTTTAAGACCACCAGATCGCCTCACAAACTTAGCATTCTGCATGTCGAGCAATGTAACTCTTGCTCCAGGGAGGTTATTGTCTTCCAAATGTTCTTGATAGATTGATCTCGCTCTTTCAAGTTCCATTTGTGTAGATTGTTTCTCCTTGTTCAAGGTTAGATTTAGGTGGAAAATATCAAGGGACAGAGAATATTTGAGTTTTTTAAGTTCAACTGGAGCTGTAGGTGTTATAGTTGCAGTGCGGGGTGTACCATCAGCTGAAACACTAACTACAATTCGACCTCCCTGAGATCCATAATTGGCACGTTTGGGATCAGGAACAACAGAATTTTCCAAACCCACTTCTCCACAGACATTTAAAGAGCATTTTTCTAGATTGAATTTGATGAGCTGAATCCCTTTCCCTGATGGCTTGGACAATTTTGTCACCCGGTTGTGTGGTTTCTTACCAGAACCAGAAAGACTCTTCAGTAAGCGCTTGAAAGACAAAGCTGTAGACACCAGAGACCCAATGCGCCTGAAAGTTAAGTGAACACCCATCCCAGTAACATCAACAGAGAGAACTGTTATATACTTGAGACTATCTTCAGGTGAATCCATATCTTTCTTGCCCCAGTCAACACTAACTTTTGCTATATAAATAAGTGAACCCATGTTTGTTTCAACCCCAAAGAGACTCTCCTTTAAGCATTCTCGATACTCATCTGACATGTTCAGATTAAATTCACCAAGTTCCATGTGCACCACTGTGCCTGTACTTGATATATTATTGGCAAAGACATGTGATGACTGTGAACAACCCTGCAATGTAAAAAGGAACATGACATCACTATTTAAAACAAAAGGATGAAGTAATTACAGAAACAAGCTGAACAGTTAACTATCTGTGCTTATTCTGATGTCTAACTTTTAGTAGTTCGCAGGGAAATAGAAATTCTCTGTCAATGGGAAAGAATGAAATTTAAGAGTAACATGCCCTCAATTCCATAGAAAAGGCCCGAAAAGAATCAACTCAAGCAAAGTTCACCAGCTCCCTTGTAAGTTGAGAAGACATAAGTTGTTGGAAAGAGTTCAAAGACAATCAGTTTTCCACAATGTTGAAGTCAAAAACACAAACTTAACCCACACCTATTCAAAGGCAAGATACTGTTTCAGATATCCTACATCGCTCTCAAGCTAACTATCCAAATAGCCAGATTAGAAAGCTCATGAAAAGCTTTTCTTTCTTTAGTTGAACTCGGATCACTCTATGTTTTCTGTGTGAAGACACAAAAGACTATGCTTTAGACAATAGAGAAACGAAAAAACAAATTCAACCCACACATTCGGCATAATGTACCTACTCAGATACCCAACATTGCTCTCAGGCTAAAGGAAACAAGTATTAAACATAGATAACTTGCAGAAAACTTAAATCGGACTTAGAAAACTTTGTTGTTTTCCTCTGTACACAAAGATACAGATGGTTTTTGAAAAAGAAAAGCGAAGTAGTAGGAACCATAACCGATGCATTTAACAAGGGTAAAAGATGTGGATATGATGTCAAAGGGTCTTACATGATAGAGCGGAGAGCCATTCAAATCATAGAGCACTAGAGTCATTTCTGGGGCTGAAATAGTGGAGGTCCACATGAATACTTTATGATCAGATGAGTGAGATCTTTCAGAAGTAGTACTTTCTCCTCGAAGAACCATTTTCTTTTTTCTCAAAGCAAGAAGGCGCATCCAAGGATGTAATCTAGTCATCACCACGTTGCACTGAGTACCTCCAAGCTTGACATCAACTTCTGATCTGATGGGTGAAGAAGGCTGTAAAGTAAAGCATCCTAAACAATTAAATAGATAAAGGAAAAAGTAAATATAAGACTTGCAAAAAAAATTAACTTCATCGGGAAAGCATCAAAGATGATACAGCATCAAAAGAGAACATGCTATGAAAAGAACCAGTTCAAATAGCAACCTGCAAACCAAATAGAGTTAGTCATATATAAATAGATACAAGGCTAAAACGTGTTGGAGTCCTTTGGGACTTGAGGTTTAGGAGGAACTTTCAACAGTGGGAGGTGGCAGAATTCTGAAGCCCGACTGAATTAATTCACAAACAAGGCAGGCATGATAAATGGAGGAAGGCAAGGAATAGCGGCGTGTTGTGTATTAATAAAGCCTGGCTGAATTAATTCACAAACAAGGCAGGCATCATGAATGGAGAAAGGCAGGGAACAAAGGTGTGTTGTTTGTTAATAAAGCCTGACTGAATTAATTCACAAACAATCCAGGCGTGAGGAAAAACTTTCTTTCGGAAAATATACTCTTCAGGCACATGAGCCTATTCCTTTATCGAATATAAGGATGTGAATCGAGCTTGTGTGTTGTCTGTTAAGTCTCCTTTTAATAGGTAACAACTTGTAAATAAACAAAAACTCAGCACCAAAGGGGGCTGGTCAGTTGGGTATTTACAGTTTCATAGAGAGCAAACGAAAAAGGGGAGGGGGCGACTATCAAGTATCAACAAGACTATGAACAATCTGAGAATTCAAATGCTTCCTATCAATTCTAACAGATCTCCTACATCCCCTAAAAAGTTTGTTTACACCAAACATAGGAAAGACTGAGACAGTTCATCTTGATCTTCTGTAAGGGACTGCATTTTCCTTCAAATTGTCTTAGAGTTTCTTTCATTCCAGATTGCCCACCAAATGCAAGGGGAGAGGACCCCCTCCAGTATACTTCTCTCAAGTTTTTCTCGGTGGTTATTTCATACGATGCCAAGAATCCAAGAATCTTGGTTCAGATGACTAGCGTCTATCCAAGTTTGCCTTCTCAAACACTGAACAAAGCAACTGTACGCCTGTACTGCTTTGTATTTTGTTCTGTGCAGCAGTTACCAGAAAATAGACCAAGCAGATCAAGTTGAATTGTATCTTGATCCTGTGTTTTTGCTGTAATCAGTTTTATTCTAATGATCCTGTCTCTATTATTGATGTACTACACTCATTATAGACATAGGATCATAGAGTAAGGTGAATCCTTTTGTAAATATGATTTCAGGACCTCCTTAGTACTGATCTGCTTCATGAAACTACTGTTACCAGTTTCAAAAAAAAAAATGATGTTCTCAAAGTAAAATTATCACATACCTGAAGTGGAATATATACGGAAGAGACAATATCAAGTTTTAATATCTCCACAACTGATATATCACCATCTTTCAGTAGCTGCAGTATAAAAACTGTCACTTTCATTTCTTAAAAAAGGTACCAATTTTAGTAAGAATAGGAGAAATATCAGAGAAACAGAAATTTTAGCACAAAAAATTGGGAACAACTGATGAATACAAACATACATGAATCTCACTGAACTCCATCTGAACATCAACTCGTGTACTTTCTCCAACATCTTCAAAGGATCGAGATTTTGAGCCTTTCAGTTGGATGCCCATAATGTTATTCTCAACCATAAGACCCACTTCACGGTGCACAAACTTCATATCCAGTTTGGGTAACACAAAGCTAAGCTATCAAACAAATACAATAATTATGTCAATCAAACTATATGTAACTTCCTAACATTCTTATGAAAAGAATACCTTACTTCCCAACATTATGCTATGCAGTAAGGGCAAATGAAACTAGAGAACAACATAAAGGAATTAGTTATAAATAGAGGTGTCAAATTTGATCCGTAAATGTGTAACACACCCAAGATTTAACTGTGTCAATAACATTTTCATGCTGGGTCGATTTGGGTTGTAACTCAAGCTGACCCGCCTTTTTAACGGATCAACTTGGGCTGCTGAACGGGTCAGATACTCATCCCATGAAGTAGCATGCATTGTCTAGCACAACCCTGTGTTTCATTGACGAAAAACAGGGAGTTGGTTTGCCTGGCATTGATGGAGCTAATACTCTCAACCTTCTTTCTCTTGTTTGTTTCCCACTCTCTGGCACTTGGACACTAGGTATAAGGTAATTAATAAATTTATCAATGTCATATTTTTTTTTAATTCTTTTTTTGTTTGTTCTGTTCACCAAAAAAGTGTGACTACTTGCTTCCAGTACAGTAACTAATATATACATAAACACAAAACCAATTACTAGATGGACAAACATTTATAAGTAAAGAGAATTTTTTGAGAAGAAAAGAAGTTTCTATTCACTTATAAATATTTGAACATTTATACAATAAGTGAATAGAATTGGAACCAAACCTTTTAATATCGTAACTTTTATAATAAAGTTAATATCTTAATTTATAGCTAAAGTAGCAAGGAACAACTTTAAAAAAAAATGGAAGCAGGAAAGTAGCGTCTGTCATATTATAAACTAAAAGGTATGTTGAACCAAAACAAGTCATTGTATGATCTATTTGACAAATTGATGTTGACAAAGACAGTCACCAAACAAGAAATAAGAGTGACAACAAAAAGAAGAAGAAGAAAGAAAGAAATTGACGCTGGAAACAGCAAACAGAATTAATTTCAATCAAGGACGAGCAGTAGGCTATGTTTTGGATACAGCAATGTAATCGACAGCATATTATTGATTTTAACTTGGGTGGGATGGGTTATGACCCGCAATTCAACCCATCTGAACAGAGCCCATTTTTTACCTACACAAATTCTGGATGTGTAGGTCATGAAACGTCTGTTGATGTAACCCATTTTGATCCGCCAAAATATTTCCTCATCCCGCCATGACGCCACTAGTTATAAAATTGTAAGCTTTAATTTGTGTCAAATGTCAAAGGAAACAAGTAGAATCAATCAGCTATGGATTTTGCAAAGAAAAATCACCATGGAACTGCGTCAAAATGATTCAATCTTGAATCAGTTCAGAGCCAACACCTCCTTTTCTAAGCCTTTCTATCTATACTTCCCATCCCAGCAAATGGAGGAGCAAATAATGGAACAATTGAGCTTTTCTTTATACAGGGTAAAATAGGAAGAATTGAGCTTATTGTTGGGTTAGTTATTCAGAGCTTACTTATCCATGTTGAGCCCCCTACCATTCCAGGAAACGATCCTAACTCTCATTGATTGACAAGAGATAGATTTCTCTCTCTGTATCTATAACGCCCCTAGTTATAAAATTGTAAGCTTTAATTTGTGTCAAATGTCAAAAGAAACTAGTAGAACTATGGATTTTGCAAAGAAAAAATCACCATGGAACTGCGTCAGACTGATTCAATCTTGAATCAGTTTCAGAGCCAACACCTCCTTTTCTAAGCCTTTCTATCTATACTTCCCATCCCAGCAAATGGAGGAGCAAATAATGGAACAATTGAGCTTTTCTTTATACAGGGTAAAATAGGAAGAATTGAGCTTATTGTTGGGTTAGTTATTCAGAGCTTACTTATCCATGTTGAGCCCCCTACCATTCCAGGAAACGATCCTAACTCTCATTGATTGACAAGAGATAGATTTCTCTCTCTGTGTCTTGGTTCCACATCTTTAAACTTCATGTCAAACATCAAATATTAGTTCTCTAAGCAACTACTTAATCCAAACTAGCATGCTGCTATAGCTATTGCTCGATATTCTGCTTCTACACTAGACAGAGCAACCACACTTTGTTTCTTACTCTTCCGGGACACCAAATTACCTCATACTAAAACACAATATCCGAATGTAGAACATCTATTAGAAGGTGATCCTGCCCAATTAGCGTATGTATATCCCGTGAGAAATATAAAAGAGAAGAATATTATTGAATTGTGTATCGACACTATTACACTGAGACCATATCTATAGACACTACACTAATCCTTTTCCAACTAGGAGACTACTACACTATAATCCTTTTCCAACTAGGACACTACATTGCAATCCTTTTCCAAGTAGGATCCTATTTATATATTCCTTCTCCTACTCATATTCTAACACTCCCCCTCAAGCTGGTGCATACAAGTCATATGTACCAAGCTTGTTATAGATGTAATTAGTACGAGGACCGGTGAGGGACTTGATGAAGATATCTGCAAGTTGATCACTCGACTTCACAAATTTTGTAACAATATCTCCTAAGAGTATCTTTTCTCTAACAAAGTGACAATAAATCTCAATGTGCTTAGTCCTCTCACGATGAACTTGGGCAATCAGTGAACTCTTTGCCCATCTCATGACAAAGTGATGTTTGATTTTCTGATTTACTCATTAAGGGTTCGGACTTAATCATAGGACTAAACCAAAATCAGTGATGCACGTTTATAGAAATTGTACTGAACCGCCGGGAAAAACAAAAGGGGTCTGAAAGACCTCGACGGAAAACATAATTATTCTTATTTTCGTGCTGCATCCCTCCTTTTGGTTATCAAAAAAAAGATCTCGCCCGAAAACTGACAAAGGTCGCCGGATTAGGGTTCCGATGATCTAAATCTAAAACAAAACTAATGGAAAGGCTCGCAAGGACTGGGCGAACCTATCAGAAAAAGAATTGCTCGAAAAAATGGTTGGACCAAGTCTTGAATTGCCAGAACAGTACTGAAGCCATTGGATTATTAGATTTGACTGCTGAAAAGTGGTCGAAATTTGAGAAAATTATATGAGTAGGGTTAGAATGATGGCACGACCCTACTAGAAAAGAGAAATTATATGGATAGGGTCGGAATGAAGGCACGACCCCTACGCAATCAGATCTGGAGTCACCGGAAAGACGCACGGAACTATGCAAATCAAATCTGAGGAGTCACCGAAAAAGACACATGGTGCTATGCAACTCAACTATGAGAAAGTAGTCTGAAAAGATGCACGGTACTACGCAAATTAAATATAAGAAGTAGTCCGGAGGGATGCACGGCGCTACACAAATCAGATATGAGAAAGTAGTCACCGGAAGGATGCACGGTGATACGCAAATCAGATATGAGAAAATAGTCACCGGAAAGAAGCACGGTGGCCCAATCTTTTGCTAACATGATCATTGGCCAGACGGGCGGCATATATGGGGCGGCATATATGGGTTATAGCCGCCCGCCAACAGCGGAAGCTCTTTGATTCTCTACCAAGATCGTAGAGGCTCTGATACCATGTAAAATTAGATCTTGGGCCTAACTCACACCCTAAAAGCTAGCTCAAAGGGAGGAGGATTGACCAAGCCTTATAAGGAGACCACCCATCTCATTGACCACAATGTAGGACTTTTTTCATTCTTCAATACCCCACCTCACGCCCAGGACTGGACATCTGGTGCGTGGGGTCTTAGGCCTAACTCACACCCAAAAGCTAGTTCATGAGGGGAGGATTTCTCAAGTCCATACAAGGAGACCAATTACCCATCCTTTTTCCGATGTGGGACTCTTAATAGGGAGGAAATAACCTTCGTACCCTCTGTGATATGTAATGCATAGATCATTATTTACTTTTAATAAATTTAAGTTTCTTGTACCAGCTTCGATTCCATGGCTTTGAGTTATACAATAGATTGATTTAAGATAAGTCCCTTGAGCTTATTTCCCCCTCCGTTTCAATTTGTTTATCTGGTTTTGACTTGCCACGAAGTTTAAGAAACTAAACAAGACTTTTGAATCTTGTGGTCTTAAATTAAAGATATGTAAAATGTTCCAAAATGTCCTTTAATTTTGTGGTCTTAAACATGTCACATGAAAAGTTGAAATTAAAGAGTTGCCAAGAAAGGAAAGAGGCATTTTTTTAAGAAAGAAAGAGATATTCTTTTTGAAACGGACGAATAAAAAGGAAAGTGACAAACAAATTGAAACGAAGTGAGTACTTGTTTAGTTGTTTTGGAGGAAATAGGAATGAACTTAAACTTCTAATGATTTCCAAAAAACAGAATTGTTAGAATAGGAATAGAATTGGTATTCTTCTTATTTAATCCTTACGTATCAAAAAAAAATAGGAATAGAATTGTATATAGTGTCCTTCGTGGAATTTTTTTTTAATGTTCTGTCTATTTTTTTTGGATTAGGTAAACAATTGTAATGTTGTGTCTGTAAATAGAACTTGGTGTGTAATGTGATTGTAGTCTAATAGACTTGTATGTCGATTGCGCCAGTCACTCTACGGTCTGAAACAGTCTCCTCGAGCCTGGTTTGGGAAGTTCAACACAGTAATTCGGGAGTTTGCCATGACTCGTAGTGACGCTGATCACTCTGAGTTTTACCGGCATTCTGCTCTAAATAAAAAGGGTTGCCCGGTGCACTAAAGCTACCGTTATGCGCGGTGTCCATGGAAGGGCCCCACCACAAGAGTGTATTGTACACAGCCTTACCTTGCATTTCTACCAGAGGCTGTTTCCAAGGCTTGAACCCGTGACCTCCTGGTCACATGGCAGCAACTTTACCAGTTACTCCAAGGCATTCTGCTCTAAATATGTGTATTTATTTGGTGGTTTATATTGACGATACATTATCACCGGTAATGATCGAGATGGTATCACTAAATTAAAACATGGTATCACTAAATTAAAACATCTCTTTAAACATTTCCCGACTAAAGATCTCGACAAACTGAAGTATTTAACAACAAAAGTATGCCTTAGACATTCTTGAGGATACAAGAATGATGGGATGTAGACCCATTGACACTCTTGTGGATCCGAATGGTAAACTGAGCCACTCAGTGATCCTCGAAGATATAGGTGACTGGTTGGTACGTTAAATTGTCTCAAAGTGACTAGACTTGACATTTCTTTTCTTGTGAGTATTGTAAGTCAGTTTATGGATTCTTGTTGTGATAGTCATTAGGATGTAGTTGTCCGTATTCTGCAATATATATAGTCGTTGGATATGTAAAATTAGGCCTAACTCACGCCCCAAAGCTAGCTCATGAGGGGAGGATTGCCCAAGTTTATACAAGGAGACCAATTACCCATCCCTTTTCCGATGTGGGACTCTTAACACTCCCCCCACGCCCAGACTTTGTTAACTGGAGCGTGAACAAATAATTTGGGGGCCCAACATCGGTGAACAAAGAATTAGGATTGGCCCGACTCTAATACCATGTAAAATTAGGTCTTGGGCCTAACTCACACCGACTCTAATACCATGTAAAATTAGGTCTTGGGCCTAACTCACGCCCCAAAAGCTAGCTCATTAGGGGAGGATTGCCTAAGTCTATACAAGAAGACCAATTACCCATCTCTTTCTCGATGTGGGACTCTTAACACTCCCTCACACACTCAGACCTTGTTAACTGGAGCGTGGATAAATAATTTGGGGGCCCAACATTGGTGAACAAACAATTAGGATAGCCCTGACTCTGATACCATGTAAAATTAGGTCTTAGGTCTAACTCACACCCCAAAAGCTAGCTCATGAGGGGAAGATTGCCCAAGTTCATACAAGGAGACCAATTACCCATCCCTTTTCCAATGTCGGATTCTTAACACTCCCCCGCACGCCCAGACCTGGTTAACTGGAGCGTGGACAAATAATTTGGGGGCCCAACATCGGTGAACAAAGAATTAGGATGGGTCTGAGCCTTGTACTTCCAACTTCTTTCTCCTCAATCATTCAAGAGAAAAGATTAAAATGCAATTATTTCAAACCTATATCCTAGTACAACTAAACACTTAATAATAGACAAGTCAAATGTGACTTTGACAAACAAAGCTATAAATGACAAAACATTTTTATTTTTTATAACGTAGCTATAAACAAAAAAAAAATGTCAAGCTTGTTGCAGAAGTGAAGATAGAGAAATAACTGACCTTTTCAGGGAACATTGACGCATATTTCATAATAGCCAAATTAGCTGGGATTTTCACTGGCTTTTCAGCAGTACCAGATTCATTGACTGCCTTTATAGCTACATCTGTAGAAGAAAAGGCATCTTCACCTTTCCTTTTAAGCAACAGCTCCTCATTCAGATTAATGGAAACATCGCCTGTGGCAATATCCACATTCCTAACAACCACTCCTGCTTCCCTAAGTGAAAAGGAATAGAACACAGCAAAGTAGTAACAAAATCAGAAAAAATATCAAAATCTGCATCTTCCATTATTTCTCACAAGGTAAATATTTTTTTAAACAATTGGGGAAACCCCGTATAAAATCCGTATACCAAAGTTTCTTTCATTTGAACGTCACAATTGCAAAGAGCTAGTTCTTTTTTCCATTATTGAGAAGTAAGCAAGAGACAATTCTAGCTTACAGGAGAAAAGATCTGCAACAGGCACATATCAGATGTACAAAGCACAAGCATAGTACAAAAACAGGCCCTATCAGATAAAACTTTCTGGCTCATCTAAGAATTAAGAGTTGAGATATGTTCTCAATGGATATAAAATTTTGTCCTATAAAGCTTAAAAAGAAATATGGTTGTTATAACCTTAACCTGCTCTTCGTCCAGCAAAGATTTAAAAAAATGCACATTCCATTGATGCGGGAGGACTTGAGCCAAAAGAACCAAGCTGGATGACTAAGTCACACTCATGTGCAACATTCAATTGAAGCTGTTGTTCATGCTTCAGCGGCTCGAGCCCAAATATTGACGTCGCCATATCATGCTTCTTCACTAACATGAGAAATTTAACATTATCCAACTCCTAGAATTAAACTTTTGGTAATGTTTGTTATTCCCGAATTAATTGCATGTAGTACTACTCGGTGGGTGTCGTATCTCCTGTAGCACTTATTCGTGTGTTATCTCCTTTTATCTCCTTGTGTTGTTTGTTCTTATGTTTTCTCTGGTATGGTATTTCGGTTCTGAGCCGGGGGTCTATCGGAAACAGCCTCTCTACTTCATCTGAGGTAGTGGTATGGACTGCGTACACTTTACCCTCCCCAGACCCCACCTGGTGGGAATACGCTGGGTATGTGGTTGTTGTTGTTGTTGTTGTATATTTATTTCCCTACAAGTAATTTCTTGATTGACAAGACCAAATCTTAGTTGGTAAAATTGGGATTTTTAGAGTCTCCTTTCCCTAAATAAATCTATCAGTTCAGTCTTTGTAGCTCTAAAGCTCTTCTGATCATCAATAAAAACTTGCCTCTAACTTAATTTTTTCCCAAAGAACTTTCAGGATCGCTAAAGTCAAGCCAAGGTTCTCTCATTATTTCCCTCTAGAAACTAAGCTTTGACATGATCAACGAAAAATTATTTCCTAACTCACTCTGTCTTCTTAAGCTTCAGATAGTCTTTCATTCTTTATCTCAATGTGGTTGAATATGGTCAACAAGCTGGAAACCTAGTTCTCTGTACTCCAACGTACGTTGTGAGTCCAACTGCTGCTCCTTTTACCAATAAAGAATTTGGCAAGATTCTTTCTTAAGATTGACCATAGATGATGTATTTTACATGAGGGTGGAAAAAGATTTTAAGATGCTTTTGTCATTCATTCACAGTATAATCAGAACTAAGACTCATCTTGCCTCCATCAGTTATAAATGAAAACCATTTCACCTCTTCGGGAAACTTTAGTCTTATCAGGATGCTTAATGGAGTTTCCCCTTAAATTTTTTGGGCTGCGGAAACTTTAATAAAGGGTGATCCTACTTGTTTATACACTATTAGCTATAGATTAGTGCATGTGAAAAAAGAGAATAATAATAACAGCAACAACCACAATAATAACTAATAAATATGAAAGCATTGTCATAAGTTCATAACCACGCTATTTGTTGCAGCACATATAGGATAGAGTGGTTGTTAGCATTCCTCTTTTTTTTTCTATGAAGTAAGGTGTTTCGTTAGAAAAGCATCAGGAATATGCAAATTACATAAGCTGACTACAAAAATGGTTGTTTAGGCTGTCCAAGAGGCTAAAGTTGGATGATATTTTGCGTTAAATGACTGCTGACAATTTGCGGAAATATATATATATATACACACACACACACACACACATATATATAACTCGTTACAGGTCTTTGCACAAAAGCTTCTTCTTTCTTTTTGTATGATATTTACTTCAGTAATCTTGATCAAGGTAATCAAAATAAAAGTCACTCTACTTTCATTACAAAATACATGAGTAGCAACAGATTCTGTAGTAACACATAACCAAACTGACTGATGAATGTTCAGATGTGCATATTTAAGTATTTAAAGTTGAGTTATAGTGAAAAAGAACATGTAGATGTAGATATGTTCCATCGGATCATTCGATGAGGTTCATGCTGTTAATGTTTGGGTCTGGAATCTGTACATGAGTTCCAAAAGCTAGAATCGAAGGACAAAATTCGACCATCAAATACATACCAACAGAAACACCATATATAGATTATAGACTACAGGAGAAGTCGAATTAAAATTGCCAGAGAGGTCCCATGAATGGTCAATTACTGAAGAAGTGATTCAATTACATAAAATAACTGGAACAAAATGTAACAGTTGAAAGAGGGTATACCTATCATGGCCAAACTCACACATGACGGAAAATTCTTCACAACTGAAAGGAGCAGAGACCTTTTCGGTCATGGCTAATAATCCATCGTTGGAGGGAAAAGATCCACCATGCACCGATGATTGATCATAACTGACTCGTGATTCACCAAAGTGAACAAAGATAGGAGCAAGCAGCAACTTGACAAACAATTCTGGCTTGGATCCACCATCTTTAGATAAATCAAGCGTCAACTCTTTGACCTCAACAGTAGCTTTTGGAGTCTACACAGTTTATACAGATAATCAGCATGTATGCAAAAACCATGAGACACAACTAAACAAGTTAAAAAAATGCACCAGAAAGCAATCAGGAATATAACATAATGTCCACTAAAGAACAACTTCATTTAGCTATCATTACAATGAGATACTACAAAGACAAGTAGTAATTGCAGGACATCAATTCCTCCATCAAGTTCACGACACCTAACTTGACAAAGCATTCATTCAGTCAATGTGCAATGATTTTCAAGCACCTAACGCCATCAGCATGTATATACCATTTTTGCCTACACCACCAGTCAGAAGAATCTCCCAAAATATCCAGTTGTTGATCCCTCCTAATGTTCAATGTGCAAAAGTCAAAACACTGTGAGGAAAGTGAAAAATGGATCCTTGAACTTTTATCGATATGAAATTCTTAGAGAGAGACAGAGAGACAAGAACACCCTAAAATCTGAAAATCTGAATCTTACAGCTATTTAGATCTTGTCTGTAAGTTGCAGATTGCATTATTAGCACTATTATGCAGTAGATCACTAGTTTGGCATCTTTTGTCGTTTATCAATTAACATAATATGCATATGTTACCACAAGTCAATGCATACTTTGACGGAAATCTTACAACATCACACTGCAATTCTGGCATGTATGAGTTATAAAACTTAAAAGAACTTAGACCGCTGCCAACCACAAGCAAAAGCAAAAGCAATGCAATTCTCCATGATTCATCATATGAACTTGCATGCGAAGAAAATTTATCTCCGTGAATCAAAGATAATTTAAATCTACACTTAGAAGCAAAATCTTCAGCATCCAAACAGTCATAAAATGTTATGAAGTGAAGAGCTGAAAACAATAGCAAACAGTCTTTTTGGGTACATGAGTAAAGTGGATGCAAGGAAATTCACCACTCATAAGACCAAGTTTAATGAGAACAATGGTTACCTTCACAATCAACTCAGTCGCTGAAACCGACAAAAATCTGGCCATATTAGCTACAACCATCCACTTCCCTCTACCTGACTTGCGAGATTTACGAGATTTTGCCTTTTTTGAGATTTTACTGGAAGCCCTCATTACAACTTCTAAATCGCATATTAACACCTGTAGTTTTGGATCCCTGGATATAAAACCAACCCCAAGCTTGACCAAGGATTGCCGAATACTGAGTCTAATTTCACCAATGGATACACTTTCAACTGCACCCTGTAAATTATTTTGCAAAGTCACATGAGAACAAATATAAATACAAATAATATACCAGAACAAAGAGAAAATCTTGCATCTAATTGATGCCTTATAAGTCAGTAGTCAAAAGTTGAATCTAAGATAGACAGCAGTTTAGTCACTCCCTTCAGCAAATTCCCTAAATGAGGGACCTCCCAAGTCACCGTGCACTCTTGTGCTTGGTATAATTACGGTCGCAGCTTTTCTTCTGACAAGATGCAAAAGAAGAGAAAGAAAAAAGAAAGATCCACATGCATGCAAATTTCTATGGTGGATCTCAAAGACATGATCCTAAGATGCCAAAACGAATCTTTGAAATTTCAGAACACCAAATTTTCTTAAAGAAAAATGCTTGCCGCCATTTCTTTGCAGAATCTCCCTATGAGATGTGATATCACCCCAAGATATGGGCATTAAACTCTGAAATTGGACACCGAGACATTTGACCAAATTGAATCCAAGTTGACACTGCTCTTTTCCCTTTACTATCTAGTTCTTCTGGTTCTTCTACATTCCCTTACATACACTTCAAGAATGAAAAATTTGTATTTTATGTAGCTCGTGAAACAAAGACGTAATCCTTGGTGTAAGGTTGGACATTTTCTATGAATGCCTATTGGTATTCTCTTAATCAGATCACTTTTGTATAACTTTCTTGTACAGCAACTGAGTCGGATTATACCACGCCTTCAATCAGTGTATAGCTGGCAGATGATTTGCTAACTAATTCAATATAACCTCAAACAGAACCTATGAAAGGTTCACAACAAGCAATATACGGTAGTAATTGTCATGCATGAATTCACATGTAGTTAACCAGAAGATAATATACAATTAAAAAAAAGAGAGAAGTAAATATGATGGACCATCGAAAAAAATTCCTGAACAACACGGCATAAAACAGATAAATCCACATCTAGCTCAAACAGAGGGGGGGGGAAAAGAAAAAAGAACCGACCTTGTTGAACTTCACCCCGACATCTCTCAAGCATTTCCATCCTCCAACACGGAATGAAACAGATGCTCCCATCGCTCGGCTTAGAATCCAAGCTAACATGCGGGAAGCAAACCTAAGACAGGAAAGTGCATAAATAAGCAGACTGCAAAAATTCAATAAAATTGAAGAAAAAAAGTGTGAAGTAATTATTCAACATCGTGAAATTGAGATTAAATTTAAATTCTCAACTTTAAGTACCAACTCTCCCCCACTTTGTGGAAATACACTGGGTATGTTGTTGTAGTAAGTACCAACTCTGTTATATAGAACAAGACATTTTTTTAATTTAGCAAGCTTAAGAACTAGACTTCGGAATGCTCACCGTAAGAGAAATGGCTTGATTTACACAATAGAGCTTCCTAATCATAGTCAATGACATATAATAAGTATCAAAGTATGCACCAAAATAAGTACATCATTGCAACATGTGATTCAAGGACTCCTGAGTTGGTATTGTCACGAGGCAGCACATTACACATTAGCATATGAATGCTATAAATTCCTCCGAAAATCTTTGGTTATGAAGTCACTAGTTCATTGATATGATTGTTAAACCACAGAACACATTGGGGTACACAAACTAGAGATGTAACTCTTCATAAAGAGTATTCGCTTATCTTGACAAGGGTATCAAATGTGCTTTAAAAAGAAAATGTTGCTATTAAATAAAATTCTGCCTGATATGTACGATACAGTTTTCCACTTATCCAGAGGCTCCTGTTTCTCTCTACTCATATGTTTCCATGAGCGCTAAAGGAGTTACTTCTCCTGTTCTTCTTCTCCACATATTACGATAAATGGAAGGGAAGGGAAGCAGTAGACGATTGACATCTTCCACCACGTACATACACATGAAGCACCAACTAATGTAAATTCACATTCTCCATTATTCCAATGGTTCCCCATATTGCTGTCCGTAAAAAGAAAAAAAAAACTTCCCTTGGTGCTCTGGGGACTCGTATGAGGAGCGAGAGAAATCCATATATTCTATAGAAATAATACACTGAAGATCATCCTTCCGCCCTCCCCATATGACAATATCTATATCAGTTGTATGAGTTAGATTTTTCCTGTACAGTAAATCAAGCAAACTGTTAAGTTCTTCTATACATGATGTCTATATTTCCCATTCCTGATGTAGTGATACAAAGATTAGACAAGATCAGGAGAGATTTCTTGTGGAAAGGGAGTAAGGAAAATGACTCTACCGTTCAACATTTGGTCAAATGGAACAAGGTTCTTTGGGGAAAAAAGCAAGGAGGTTTAGGAATAAGGAATCTGAAACTACAAAGCAAGGCACTCAGACTGAAGTGGTTATGGAGATATTCACAAGAGCCCCAAGCGTACTGGAGCAAAGTTATCAAAGCTAAATATGGAGAGGAGAAAAAGTGGGCGACTAAGGAGGTTTTTACACCCTATGGTGTAAGTTTATAGAGGTCTATCAGAGTTTTTTGGCCTTTTCTGAGAAATAACACAACTGTCAGGGTAGGTAATGGAAGCAAAACTTCCTTCTGGGAGGACAAATGGTTGGGTCCCTCTAGCTTAAAGAATCTGTTTCCTGAGTTATATGGGTTGGCGGTGCAGAAACAAATGAGCCTAGCTGACACTTGGACACAACAAGGTTGGAACATTCAGTTTAGAAGAAATCTCAATGATTGGGAAATTGAAAATGTGATAGAATTCTTCAAAACATTGGATGTGTTCAAAGGAACAAAGGATGAGGTTGATAGACTATGGTGGAACAGAGATAGTAAAGGCATGTTTAAGGTGAACTCAGTATACAAATTTTTGACCCAAGAGGGACAACAGTTACCACAATGGCCATGGAAACAAATTTGGAAACCAAAAATCCCCTTCAAGGTGGCATGCTTCACCTGGCTACTGGCAAGAGAAGCAGTACTAACACAAGAAAATCTCAAGAAGAGGAAATTTCCAATGTGTTCTAGATGCTACTTATGTGGAGAAGAGGTTGAGACAGTTAGCCATTTGTTTCTACATTGCAAGATTACAACTCAACTTTGGAGGATCTTTATCAGTCTCAGGTGTTTTGAGTGGGCAATGCCTAACAAAATCACTGAACTCCTTTACAGTTGGGAAGAGGCAGGTGTGGGAGCTGCAGACAGAGACAGGTGGAGGATTATACCTGCCTATATCTAGTGGACAATCTGGAAAGAGAGGAATACTAGATGTTTTGAGAGCAAAAGTTGTGATCTACAGAAGATCAAACTTAACTGTGTCAGAATTTTTTGTTTCTGGTGCAAACAGATGTACCTAGAGGACACTGAATCTATTATAGAGATCCTTGCTTCTTGCTAAGTTTAGATTCAGTTATCATGTTCTCTTTGATTAGTTGTAAATATGGTTTTCAGTACTACCTAAGTACTGAATTAGTAAATATATACAAATGTTACCTTTTCAAAAAAAGAAAAAAAAGTTTCTTCTAAAATATAAATACAAAAGTACTTCTCTCTATTCCTTATTTGGGCCCAAACTGTTACTTGATAGTTGGAGATGCTGGAAAGATCAGAGGCTTCATCGTGAACTGATAGTAATTCTACTACCTTCTTTAAGAATGATATTCCTTCAAAGTCTTCCCACTGTTTCTAACCCAGTCATAGAGCTACACCATATGGCAAGGTGATCCGAACGGACCTGGATAGGCCCAAAACACTTTGGCAAACTAATTAACAAAATATGCACAAAATGTATAGATTGTGTATACTTATACAAAATGTACATATACTATACATATAATATACATATACTATTCATATAATATACATATCTATACATATAATATACATAATCAGTGTATAGGTTGTGTATATTTTGGCCAAGTTGGTAAATAAGTTTGGGCCGAACCGTACATATTGGTAAGTTTCCCTTTTTCTAATATGAAGTAAATATTTTTTTTTATTTTTATTTTTTTATAACTGTGGTGTCCGTGCCAACTTTCGCACACCTCGACTAAATCCACGAGATACCTACCACCTCCCACCAACAATAGATATCATGTAACTTTGTCCACCAAAGCTAGGACAGATGGGAAGAATCACCTAGTGTTTTTTGTCTCTGTTGGGGTTTGAACCTGAGACCTCAGGTTCTCAACCCACTTCATTGACCACTAGGCCACACCGTTGGGTGCATATGAAGTAAATATATTTATTAACAATAGGGGGGAAAGTCCCCATATACAAGTCGTATACCAAAAAAGAACCTACTTTTTGCCTTGTTAGATTCTCTACTTTTTGGTATACCTCTTGTATACGGTAGTTTTCGTTCCCATTGTTGATAATATCACTTATCTTATAAAACAAAACACCAAAAAGGAACCTTCATCAACATATGATTCTCAAACAAAAAGAGACCCAATCTTCTATACAAGTAAGGATCTCATAAGAACACCAAAGGAAACTAGAATTTTTTATTTATTTATTCTATAACCATGGTGTCCGGCTAGCTTACGCGCACCTCGACTAATTTCATGGGAAACCTATTATCTCTCACCAACAACAGGTACCATGTAACTATCCACCAGGGCAAAAACATATGGGAAGAATTCACCTAGTATTTCGCCTTTGTTGGGATTTGAACCTGAGACCTCATGTTGTTCAATCCACTTCATTCACCACTAGGCTAGAAATTAGAATTTAAACTTCATTTGTTATCTACCATGAAACTTCTCAATGTTGGATCTTCTATGCCCCTCAACATCAAAGTTTTCTATGTACAGCTCTGTTGAACACCCTTCGTTCATCCCTCTAAGCGCCTACTTTCATAGGATAACTGGCTACTTCCAAATTGATGAAGTGGTACTTTTTCACCTCCTAACCCAACTTCCACCAAAATCTTATGGTAGCTCCAACGCTCAGTCATAGCCACTATAAGACCATTAAATTCATATAACCAAACGAATGATAGACCAAATGCCCTGGATCAGTATCTTAAAGATGCATTCTCTCCTCAAATATCCTTGTGGAGTGGAGATAGCACATCACAAATATCCTTTGTGTAAAGAGCAATGTATAGAAGAGGAAGTTCAATCAGTTGACTTCATAGAATTACTGTAATTAGTTCTTAAGCGTAAATTTTGGGGGAGGCCAGAGGAATACAAAGTTACCAATTTCAAAAAAAAAACATATGTTAGGTAAATGTAAATAACTAGGTATATGTAGTTATACTTGGGCCCGTTTGGTTTGCAGCATAAGATAGTATAATACACGTATTAAACTATGTATTAGTTATAAATGTAACACCTCGGAAAATTTCGAATTAAGTAAATACCTTAAACGAGTACAACTCCGAGTCTATAAAGAGAATTATGGTGCATTAGTAAATGGTGTAGAATGTTATATATATATATATATATATAATATTAGTATGGTTGTTATTAGTGGGGAAAAAAAAGAAAAAAAGAAAAAAAGAGAGGAATTTAATATTAACTTTACTATATGTGGAAGTGGGGGCCACTATGGCTTCCTAGAATTTACGAAGATAAGTGACAAAGAAAAAGAAAGGATGTTGGTTTGGAAAAAACGTTAGGCAGTGCTTGTTCTTTTAAAAAAAAAAAAAAAAAAAGTGAAAGGGGGCAAAGCTTTATCTAAGGAAAACAAGAAACGTTCAGCAGCCCTAGTACTAGTACTATTTCTCCTCCTTTCTCTTGGCATTAAGGAACAATTAGAGGAAGAAGGGAAGAAAAGATTTTTGTCATAATGTTGAAAGGGTCTTCAAGGAGTGATTTCAGTAATCTAAAGTTGGAATTGAACTCCAAGAGGTAAATTCTTTATCCTATTTTCGAGTATGATTATAGATAAGTATTTGGGGATATTCAATTTGAATCTTTGTACTAGTTCTTGAAGTGAGTTTGATTAATTAGGGTTCTTGAGCAAAGGGGGAAAAGGTGAAATTTTGATAAAAGTGGAGTTTTTAGGAATTCCTATTAATTGGGTAGATTTAACGTTGAATTTTATAAGTTGGAAACTAAAGAATTCATTTTGGATTCTTAGTAAGAAATTCGATTAAATTCGAATATAAGTGAAGCCTATTGGAATAAATTGTTAATTGTACATATGGGTTATTGATGGACGTACGTTATTCTTGTAATTAGTAGGTTGCCTATCGGATAGTGGGTACTAGTAATTGGAAGGATAAAGACTACACTTGTGCGAGTTGTATTGTTTGAAGCTCGGAGTACCATCATAGCTAGTAAAGTACTAAGGTATGTAAAGCTAAACCTTCCCTCGCCACTAAAGCACCACCTACGTCATGTGCTCCTTTTATAAACGTCAACATAGTTCTCATAGGATATTAAAGGTAGGCTTTCATTTGTTATATATCATTCCCTCGTCCTACCATCAAGCCTATAAGCATCCACTTTTCTCTCTTTATGTCAAATCTTTACAATATTCAATATTATCGTAAGTTCCTTTATTTGAGATTCTTAGGACACATGGAAATTATATATTTATATATGTCATATGTTACGAATGGAAGTAAATATCCATAGCATAGTTACACTTGTATGTAGTAGCTAAATGACCATTACCATAATTCATATGTCATAGGCCTTTGAGGCATTATTTGATAAACGTTAACGACGGGAGGGTACATAGGTTTTACTTGGCATATGCGCTCGACGTGATTCTGTGCACAGGATCGAGACCAGACCATTATAGTGAGCCCGAACATTAGGGCGTACGTGCTTTGTGGCATCATTTGTATTTGGAGTCAGCTGGAACAACACTGTTTCCCCCTGACTCGAGCCAACATATGGCATATATGGCCTGCGGGCAGACCTTCATAGTGAGCCCCTGGAGGGGCGTACCTTGTATCAGACTGCGATTACAGTTATACGTATAAATCATAGTCATATGTATTTGGGGAGACGTAAGCCTTATATGTGATTCAGATCGCCTTCGGTAGGCCATCCTATGATTATTTGTACTACAGATAGTTTAAGTACATCACCTAGGCAAATTATAGGTTCTATGTTGTAATGAATGCCCTCCTGGACATTATACGACGAACTAATAAAGTTGGTGCATAGGTTACAGTTTCATATCGTATATGTGGTACTTGTATGCTCATACTTCTTTCACTTTGGTATTTGATTCATATGAGCTTCCGCACTTGTCTAGCTGTTATTTTGTCTGCTTTCATACCAGTACATGTTGTATATGTACTGACGTCTCCACATTGTCACATACTATTAATACAGGCTCAGTTTCACAGGATAGCAGACGTCCACGTTAGACTCTATTGCCGTTTTTAGCTGATATTTTGGTGAGCTCCATCTCTCTCCGGAGCCAGTTTATGTCTAGTATTTTTGATTATATGTACAGGTCTCTAGTTGGGTAGGTTAGGCCTTATGCCAACTAGTTATTCGTAGTATAGTGTGTTAAACTAACTAGAGGCTTCACGGACATCATACAGCAGTGTATTGTACAGTTTTTGTTAGTATAACTCCCTCGTGTATATATACAGCTCATATTAGACATCTTGCTCGTTATTATCCCATAATCTCGTATATGTCATAGAGTGCTTGTGAAGTAAGTGCATACGGTTCTTGTCCGTCATTAACATTTTGGGGCGTGACAATAAATGGCCTAGAATCCCTCGTACTTGTTCCGGTTTGACATCTGGGCCCCTTTACTTTACAAGGTTTCATCCGGACAACCTCAACTCGATCAAAAACAAATATTTATTTCATGCTTACACATAAGTTATTCTTCTGTTTTCCTTACATGGAAAGCCGCATAGAGGTTCTTCTACTTAGTTCAAATCCTACCCCCAACCCCTCCTACCGCAAAAAAAATAGGAAATGCTCGCTCTAATCCGTTAAGACCACAAAAATACTAGTTCAATCGGGACCTATAAAGTGTGCTAACTCAAAGAGGTTCTTCTACTTAGTTCAAATCCCAACCCCTCCTACCGCAAAAAAAAAAAAAAAATAGGAGATTACTCGCTCTAATCTGTTAAAACTACAAAATGCTAGTTCAATGGGGACCTATAAAGTGTGCTAACTCAAAGAAGTTTCTCTACTTAGTTCAAGTCCCAACCCCTCCTACCGAAAAAACAAGAGGAATTCGCTCGCTCCAATCCATTAAAACTACAAAATGCTAGTTCAATCGGGGCCAATAAATCACGCCAACTCATTTCCATTGCACAATTCAACAACGCATATCACATATCAGATCAACCAATTCAAACAAGATCACAATACATTATCATCATCAACACACATTGCTAAACACAACACCATACCAGTCAAACGATAATCAATACTACTACTTTGACTCGAATTGACTTACACGAAAAGCCACAAAGAGGTTCTTCTACTTGTTTCAAATCCCACCTCCAACCCCAACCCCTCCTACCGCAAAAACAAGAGGAAATTGCTCGCTCTAATCCATTAAAACTACAAAATGCTAGTTCAATCACGACCTATAAATCGCGCCAACTCATTCCCATTGCACACAATTCAATAAACAACATTACACACACATCAGATCAATCAATTCAAACAAGATCATCAACAAAAAAAAAAAAAATTGCTACGCACAACACAAAGTCAAACAATAATCAATACTACTTTTGACTGAAAATTGACTTACACGAAAATAGTCCATAGTATTATTGAAGCAAATAGGAATCCAAATAGAAACTTCGCCGGTGAACCATCCATTACTTCCCTCCGTCCGATCCTCTTCAACTGTTATATATCATTTGCTTAACCAACTGAATTATTCCAACAGAAAATAATTAATTGAAGTTTTACATGATCGAATGGTGAATTTTGGAATTGGGGGAAAATGGAGAAAGTGGAAACGAAGTGATTAATAAATAAATATTTTTATATTTAAGGAAAAGGAGAAGAAAAAAGAGAGATGGATCCGGGGAATAAGATATTTTTGTATTTTGTTAAGAAGAAATGGGGGAGAAAGTGATGTATGACTCTTTTTCTGGGTGTTTTTTTTTTTTACTGGGAGAAATGGAGAAGACTGTTGAGTTGGGATCTGGTGCGGTGGGATGTAGGGGGAACTATTGTGGTGCATCACACCTTTTTTGTTTTTTTGTTTTGTTGGTGTTCTTTGATGGATGTGCATGAAATATCTTTGTTATGTTGTTACATTGACTAATCTGTGGCTTTTGGGATTTGAGCTTCTTAATTGAATAATTCACTAATTAACTCATTGGGTTGGAGGAATTAAGGACTCGGTTGTTTTTATTAAGATTAAGATGTAATATTTGAATAATTTTTTTTTTGGAAACTCCAGGAAAACCCGCAGCCACTACAACCTCTGCCACAGCCTCTGCCCTTCGGTTGAGCACTTTGTGCGCACTGAGTAAACCCCCTACTGTGTAATAGCCTGCAAACCACACAGGGGATATAAACCGCACTAGGCAAGCCCCATGCGACAGGCTCGATTGAGAAGGCATTAGGGCGGGATCGATCCCCCGACCTCCCCCTTAGGGAGAAGTCAACCCTCAAACCAACTCAACCACACCCGAAGGTGCAATATGAATGTGCTGTTTTTCGACGATATCTGAATATGCATAATTTATTTATTTGTAAACATAATAAATATATAAATTAAATAAAAAATAATTAGATATTTAAAAATATAAATTTAATAAAATAAAGTCATTGTCTGATTAATAAAATGAAATGTTTATGTTCGCTGGTGATAATGGAGATGATTTGTAATGGTGATAACGATAACGGTTGGTGTTAATGGCTACAAATATTGGTGGAGGTGGTTGGTGTTGTAGTGCATTGCGTAATGGTGGCAGTTGATAGTGATAGTGATGGTGGTTGTGATGGTGAAATTGTTTGTTGTTAATAGTTGGCGGTGTTGATGGTAATGGGGTAAAGAATGTGTGGCGATTAACGATGTGTGGTAATTGGTGGTGGTACTAGTTGTGATGGCGGGGTGGTTGGTAATAGGGATTGGTTGCAGTGGTGGTAGTGGCTGATAATGGTGGTAGCGGTGGTGTAGTGGTAGTGGATATAGTTAAAATGATGGATGTGGTAGGTGTGATAGCAACTAACAGTAATAGTTGACAACGATGGTGGCTGCTAGTGGTTGTTGTGATGGCAGAGGCAGTTGGTGGTGTTGCCTGATGTTTGTCTGTCACAATGATAGAGGTGGTGGCGGCAGGGTGGCTGGTTATTGCGGATAGAGTAGTTGTGAAAATTATCCATACAAAAAAAACTCTTAATGATATTAAGACCTTGTCCAAGATTTTAATGATTAATACCTATTCACGGCTTTAAAAACAACAACAACAAAGAAGTCCTTAAATCTTATGTGTAGACAAATACATTTAATGGCCTAAGGTCCACTCCCATTCATTATGTGCAAATAAATGATGTTTGGATGGATTATTTCAGCGTACAAATGCATTTTAATGGTTAGGTTGTATTTGTAGTGTTTCTGGTTTGAATCTAGGATCGAGATCTGAACTTACGGTGATAGTCGTCCAACAGATACAATGTATCCAACAAAATTAAGAAAATATTGATACAAATACGTTGAATGAACAAATACATTGTATCTATCTAAATTGAGCGAACAAATACGAGAAATTTGAATGAAAAGATACAACGTAATTAAACGAATAAATACATCAAATTTCGAACGACACATACTATTCCAAAACAATAGCTACGAATCATAATAGACAAATTATAACTACTAATGATACTTACTATCCAAACTCTAGCTACTTATGAATTTTTTCCTATATTAAACTTTTGACAGTAAATCAACTTTTTTATCATTAAATTATATATTTAAATATAATTTGATATAATATATTACTCTCTATAATTAAAGTTATATTAAATATATCAAAATATCTTTTAATCTTATGATCTTAAATATGACATATAAAAAGTTGAAATTAAAGTACTACTAAAAAAAAGAAATGATGATTCTTTTGGAAATATATTAAAAAGGTAAGTAGTTTATTTTTTTAAAACTGAAGGATTATGGACCTTAGCATAAGCCCAATTACATTTACTTCCACCACCTGAACCACCAAACCTAAAAACCCGCTCCTTGTTACCACTGCAACACTGTGAACCGCCATTGATACCCAACGGAGCACATTTTTCACAGCCAAAAATGGCGTCATCCGAAACGAGCGAAAGAATAAGCAGGCAAGCTCTTTTTTTTTTTTTTTTTTTTTTTTTTTGATCTTTTAGGGTTCTGAAAATCACGGAGCACACATAATAATAATAATAATAATATTGATATTTTTTTTGTGATGTGAATGAATATATACAGGCAAGCTCCGCAACTAGTTAGTGTATTAAAGGAGATGAAAGCAGGTTTGGATACAGTGAATTCAAAAGTACGAGCTTTAACTGCAAAGGTCAGTTTTAAAATTTAAATTTCTATTATTGAGAATATAGTTGCTTAAATATTGATACTCGAGTTCTAGCCTTGGTGGATAGAGTTAACTGGTACTTATTATTGCTCGTGGGGACGTGGTAGGTATCTCGTGGAATTAGCCAAGCTGGCCCGGACACCATGGTTATAAAGAAAAATATTGATACTGGAGTTGTAGCCTTGGTGGATAGAGTTAACTGGTACCTGGTGCTAGTGAGAGGTGGCAGGTATCACGTGGAGTTAGTTAGGTGTGCCAAGTTGCCCCCGACACCACAGTTATAAATGAATATTGATACTGGAGTTCTAGCTTTGGTGGATAGAGTTAATTGGTAGTTATTGCTTGTGGTAGGTGGTAGGTATCTCGTGTAATTAGTTGAGGTGTGTGCAAGCTGGTCTAGACAGTAGACACCACGGTTATAAAAAAAATATTGATACTCGATAATTCAGCGGAATAACAATTTATAGAGTTGGAAAAATAATGTTAGGATAAATGATGTGTTTTGGGGATGTGGTGAAACCGTGTGAAATTACAAGAAAAAACATGTTGATTCTTTCCCATCAGTTGAAGTATCGTGCTGACAGAGTTACCCAATATCTGTGCTTGTATGAGGTAGTAAATACCTGTGTAGCACTGGAGGAAGCATTAGCGGGGGGGGGAAAAAAAAAAGAAAAAGGAAAAACCAATACGGGTTACCAAACATCATGTTTAAGTTTTATTGATGAAACCAGCAGCAGTAAATTAAAGGACGAAACCAAAACACGGTTCAATATGAACTTTGCAGGGAATTAATAAAGTCTACCAAGGTTTCGACATCATTTACTAACTCTAAACTACACCAAAATATAACCTGCAGTAGAAAATCAGCTTTTATCTTCAAACATGATTTTCGTTGTCTTCAAAACCCATTCTTAGTGTTATGTTCAAGATCAGCTGATACACTTACATTTGGTTTACTGTTTGTCTAGATTTTTTCTATTCTTGCTATAGAGACTTGCGTATCGTCTGGGTAAGTGTGAACTTAGAGAACTTCTAGTTAGTTACCTGTTACCTTGTGTATTATTTGCTTTATATGGACTTACAACATTGAATGGATGCAGAGGATGCATATAACCGTCTATAACTAGTTTAGGATTGAGGCACAGTTGATTGATTGATCACTTTCTTATATCAATATCTTAACATTGTTTCCTACTTATAGAACATATATTTGTTGCCTATATATGACCCGGATCATCATTCCCATTCCACCACCGCATCACCTCTTATGAGGTTCGAGTTTTTTCTTTGAGAAATTTCTGAGGTTACATTTTACCTTATGTGCAATCTAACATTGAAGAAATATTTAGCAAATATGAACTAATATGTTAGATGCTCTAACTATATGGGGTTTTCCATGTGATAGATGTTAGCACCAATAATATATGATCTTCCCGGTTAGTATCCGTGATGGGTTTATTTTACTTTTAGTTGATGTCTAATCATCCCAAGCTGCCAGTATCAGAAAGTCCAAGTCTATGCTATATTGAAACACCTGCTTGTTTTTAAAGGATTTATAGCAATATATGTGACTTAATGTTAGTAATTCATAACATCACTGCCTTTAGCAGCGCACTCCTGTGACCTAGAAAACAGTCAACTGCCGCATCCATTTCAGCTGAATGTGCCTTATATTTTACGTGTCATCTGCTATGTTGCTCAGACACTTCAAAAGAGTCAATTGGTGCGTGTCGGATTCTCCAAAAGAGTGTATTTTTGGAGAATTTGACACGGGTGCAGCATCGAAAGTGAAGAGTCGACGCAACTTAGGTCATCTGTGTAGGAAAGAATGAAAATAGCACTATATCAACTTGATGTGCCTGTTCCTTCTTCCAAATTCCCATGCAATTTGTTTGCAGGTGAAAGCGGATCACTTTCCAACAGCAGATGGAATAAGTTACCTTGAAACAAAACATCTGCTACTTCTGAATTATTGTCAATCACTTGTCTATTATTTGCTCCGCAAGGCGAAAGGACTCTCAATTGATGGGCATCCAGTTGTTCGGAGTCTGGTAGAGATGAGATTGTTTTTGGAGAAGGTATGTTGATCTCTTCCTGCACTTGGGTACTCCTGTCTCTCCAGCTCCTCTTTGGTGTTTTTCTGCCCTTAATTGCAGTGTCCTTACCATCATGCTCGGTGCAGATTCGCCCCATTGACAAGAAACTACAGTATCAAATTCAGAAGCTCACAAGAGATAGTGACACAGTTTCTGAGAAGTCAGTTATAAGTGAGAAGGGAACAGATACTCAGAAGGAGGACCTATTGAAGTATCGTCCAAATCCTGATATGCTTAAACCAACTGTCACCGCAGAGGTGGGTGATTGGTACATGATAATGAAATGATCATTTTAGTTCCTTTCTCTTCCTGTTCAAAAGAGTTGGCTCGATCTTTAGCAATTTTATAAGTTGAAGCTATGATTTAACTCATTCAATCTCCCATATGATTTTTTGGAGTAAAGAGATGGTTGAATGTTTTTTGTCTTGACCTACAGGATGGTGCTAACGTATATCGACCCCCCAAACTTGCACCTGCTTTTATGGACAAGGATAAGATGTCGAAGCAGGAGAGAAATGATTCTAGGAGGGAGAAGGAGAGATTGCGAAATGCTAAACAAAGCCCGTATATGATAGAGTTGTTGAATGATCTTGAAGGAAGACCCGAAGAAGTAATTCACTTTCTGACTATTAATACTAACTTACTTCAATGAGCCCTCCTGTATTTGACTATTGATTATGATGAAAAATACAGGTAAGAGAATCTGTTGGAACTGAAAGTAGAGAACTCACTAGGTACATGGCTCAAATGGAAGAACGTGCAGAAAAAGAAGAGGGTTTATTTACTCGTGCCCCACTTACAAAATCGGAGAAAAAGAAAATGAAACATCTGAAGAAGTCAAGAAATGGGTAAGTTCAGTAGGAACTGTGTGGTAGTCTTACTAATTTAAAGGAAAAAAAGCAAGTTATGGTCAGTTTTTTGATAATTTCAGATAGTTTAACTTAGTTTACGAGTAGTTTGGAAAGTACTGGAAGATTAGGTGGAGCTCTAATTTCTTTTTTAAAATGGATTAACTGGACGCTGGTCTCCTTTCTTTGATTGTGCTAGGTTGCTTGGACTGACAGATAGTTTTTATGATGAGATAAAAAGTTTGCCTCTAGGGGAACCTGTTTCTGAACAATCAGAAAACTTTCAGAGCGGCAGTGCTGGAATCAAACAACAGAAGAAGCGTAAGGTAATTGCGTATGGAGATTGCATGAATCCTCAGTTTGTTTTTTCTTTCAAAATCTGAAGTTCAAGTATGCTTTAGAGAATTATGTATGAAATCTTGCCTTTGCTATGTTGTAGTAATTGCCCTAGACATATATAAATCTTTTGCATTCCCGTTTAGGTGATATAAACGATCTAGTGAATGCATAAAATGTAGATATTCTGGTATTGACTAATGTTGTTTGTTACTTAGCTTAATGATTTAATTGGAAGGAAATTGTTGTCTTGTGAGTTCTTTCAGTGCTTCACAACCCTCTGCTCCTCCCGAGTATAATGTGTATAACGAACAACACAATTTTAGTCATGGTTAAAATGGAGCTTATTTGTAGTAGTGGTTTATATTTTGATCTATATCTTTTGTACATGGACTTGGAGTTTTATTTTGTGTAGGGAAACTTTTAACATGTGTATTGTATTTCAGAGGAGGAATTGAGTGAATGCTGATGCGAGTCCATCAATATAGAGACTTTTAAGGTAGGAACGGTTAGAGGTTCGTTGGTCTCATGTAACACGTATGACTTTGTCATGATGTTAATTTTTGCGACTTTTATCGCTTAAAATCTTGCACCGTATTTGTTATTGTTGTCAGCAGTGATGACTGAAGCCTAGGTGGATCATTTGAAAGTTGCTGCAAGGCTGAAGTGCCATGGTGGATGTGTTTTGGTTCATAAGTATCTTGTCTCTTGAGAATTATGGGATAGTTGATGGGTAGAATGAAGCCTCTTATAGATGGTTGTATAATATCTTTGCGAAATCAAAAGGAAACTGTACCTCTTTTTAAGCAATTCTCAGGGGAACCAACTCTTTGGACGGGCTCAGCATATATTTATAGGGTGAGCACCAGTTTTGTGCTTCATCTGCGTTGTAAGATGTTAATGATGCACTTTTCATCTAAGTGAAAATTTAAGTTTAGTGATAGAGGTTATGTCATGATTCTTTCTTTTACACAGGAAAGTGAGATTCAACTCCATTACAATGAGATTCAAGACCTAACTCCTGTGATTATTTTCAATGGTAATTTATTGGAAATGCTAGTGTTTTCGATGCTTGTACATTTGCAGGTAGTGTTTTGGTTACAGAAAACATTTCAAAAGAACAAAAAATCCGGTACTGCTTAGATTCAAGAAACCAGTTCTCCAATAATTATCAGTGAAATTGGTATTGTTTTAAAAAAAATGCTTGGAGATGGGAAGCTAGAAATACCAAAGCAAAGGCATGAACGAATATCATTATCTCCCGATGGATGTCATTAAGGTCCTATATCATTGGTCATAATCATGTTAGCATATGAAGTTTTTAATGGGAATATGCAAACTATATTCCTCACTCTTACATGAAACAACTCAAGCCTGTAGGCTGGAGTGCTTAACAAGACGCTAATGGATTCTTCCATCCTTGTGACGTTTCTAATTTCTACTTCCCCGCTGAAAAAAAAGAGCTTTAGAGCAGGATCTAGTGAGCAATGAGCATAATGCCGGATCATGCAAAAGCAAAACATATACTAGAAGTAAGTTTGAATAATTCATTATCCATGAATGAGCATAGGGAGCAAACAATTATTTATTTTTGCGAAATAACTTATCTAGCATTCATTGGCTTGTTATAAACACAAGGTGCGAGAAAATTTTACCGTCTTTCAAGGGTGCTTGAAATACAATATTATGATAGATTGACATTCTTGGCGAATCAGTAGAAAAATAGAATTAGAGATGTTTGCCTTACACAACTCGATAACTTTCTGGTGAAACATTCACTGACAGAATAGAATAGGAAAACTGGAATTACACAACTTATTTCCTTATTTGATAAGCCTAAAGGCTTTTGTCCAATCAAAATGTGACTGTAGAAGTTTAATTTCTGAATCTTCTGCCTACCAAAAAATCGAACAACTGTTCTTCTGTATGCAAACCTCGGTAACATATCCACCAATTTAATTTCTTTAACCCACCTAATGCATGTCATAGCAAGAGCTCTTTGATATTCTAATCCACTTGTAATGCCAAGACGGTTTTAACATTGCAAGTACATGCAGAATATGTCCTTGTGGTGATTAAAAATACCTTAGCATATATGATGACAAACAGTGGAAGGATTAGTCAAGTTGCCATGATATTGTCAGATCCATTTTGCGGTAGGCCACACTGTATGACCAGGGAGGAATGGATCTTAGTAGATGGAGATTATACTCTTCTGGCCCAATGCCTTTCCAAGATCATGACTATTATATCCAGAATCTCCATATAAGAACATCAGTTGCAATCGTTCAAATGAGTCACAATTCTGCGTCCCCATTCTGAGTCCGTGGAATGTTATACAAGATAAGACCAATGAGAAGGACAGCACTGCCGAGAAGGAAAAAAGGGCTCAAACTTGAACCTTCTGGTAGATATGGCAGTGGCATGGAGAGAAGATACATCGATAAAGGCACTGCATCAGAAAAGAGGAAAAAGAATCTGGTTGGTCATAGGACTACATAAAATTCAAATGTGACAACGCCTCTAAGCACTGTGTTCAGAGTGTGTGTGAGAGAGGGAGAGAGAACCTGATGACATCACAACAAGGGATGAAATTACAGCAGACGAAATCTTCATAAGATTGAGAATTGATATGTTGAAAGCAATATTTGTAAATATGTAAAGAAGGGGTAGCAACGGCGCTCCATCACAACCTGACCAATAAAAGGTGACAAAAGGACAGTCAGACTCATCAATCCATTACTTTGGAAAAAATGCTTTTAACTTGACAATCATTTATTGAGAAAAAAAATCATGTCTTCACATCTATTTATGGGAAAAGACAATTAAAATTTTGTAAAAAAAAACTTAACTTCTGTGATGATTACATCATAACTTGCTGAAACTACTATATGCTCGTGACATGAACATTATACCAGCAGTAAATGGCCAATTTGAGAAAATTGTGCTGTCATTCTTGTTGAGATTTTTGTTCACTTTTTCACTGATAAAAGTATAACTATGGACCAAATCATAAGAGACACGTGCTAATTGAGTTGCAACCAACAGTAAGTTTTTAAAACCAGTTTCTATGCTTGGTTTTCATTATTCCAGTATCCCAAGTTCTATGGACATCTTTTTTTTTTTTCAGATAAGGGCAACTGTACATTCACAAAAAACTCATCGTCCAAAAAATGAAAGGTGGGCACTTACAACCCACAAGGTGGACATTGTAACAATGTAAGTAGATCAACCTACTAACAACTAACGAGTACATAAATTCATACTATCCAAAATATCTCCACCTTTTTCCTGATGGGCACAAATATACCCTTGAAACCTCTATGTGATTGACTGAGGAAAGCAGGAACCTATTGTAACTTGTAAGCAACACATTCCTGCCAAAATGTTCTAGGTTCAAGTCTTTTTCTTACCACCAGCTCCCCCAAAAAATAAAATCAAGGTCCTCCTCAAACTCGACCTCATCAGGATTGTAATATCCACATCCGGGTCTTACCCCTTAAAAGTGCTCTTTATAGGGGAGAAATGGGGAGCTTCTCGTAATTGCGCGTAAAAGATGCAGAATTTAAAAAAAAATATGTCACTTGTAGAAGATCATGACCTTCACCAACTCACTTTACAAATGCTGAAATGATGCACATTGACCTTTTACCACACAAAAGTTCAAGAGAATAGAGATTGCACCTGAAACATTGTTCCCTATGTTGAAGAAGCAACCAGCACCGCTCTTAAGAAATGAAGGGAGCTCAGAAAATGGTATGCCCTTCAAGTTTGAAAGAAAGGGCAGAAAAAGGAGCACAAAAAGAGCCTACCAATAAAACAAACATTACAAAAGAAACATTCAGAATACAGCGTGCTGCTGAAAGGTCAACAGATCAACTCACTCTCTGAAAGTATATATGTACCCGCAGTTTCAATTTGTTCGTCTTACTTTCAACTTTTAGCCTGTTTCAGAAAGAACATTTCTTTTCTAATTTGGCAGCTCTATAGTTTCAGCATCCCCCTTGACATGTTTAAGCACAAGATTCAAAAGTTTGTTTTACTTTCTTGAATTCCATGCCAAGTCAAACTAAGACAAACAAATTGAAACAGAGGAAATACACACACACACATATATATATAAAGCAACTCCCCACTAAAGTATCCATTGTCTATACTGTGCAAGGTTGTTCTAACAACTACTACTGATTATACAATAACACTTCAGGAGCAGCATAAATTGCAAATAGAAGAGCATAAAGAGTTTGAGTGGCTTGCAGTCCATGAAAAACATCTTGGGACCAATCAAAATTAAAAAGAGATTTTGCATATTGTACTGCAATCTTTTGAACATTTTTTCTATCTATCAGGAAAACCGCTGGGCATGAGCTCTGTGTAGCTGCATATGAAACTTCAGCGAGAGAACTAAATTTCATGAAAAAAAAGTAGTTTTTATGTTCCACTTGACAGCTGGAATTGAAGAAATGGTACTGAGTGTGACTACAATCAAGTCAATACAAAAGCCAGCAGTTGATATTTAATTCCACTCGACTTATGGAATTGAATAAATGGTGCCAAATGTGAATACTACTACGTCAACAGAACAGCCAATAATTGGCAGGTGACTCAGGCAAATTAAATCAGTACTGTGTAAGCATTCAACTCTGAAATAACCCTGAAGAACAGAGTTTTAGGAACCAAAAAGTTAGTGTATCAAAATTTCTCTTGCTCATACCAATTACCTGGAATCCAGATCCAAAAGAATTGACGACAAAGATATCAAGCACCTTCCCCTGTATAAATTGAAGATCTATCAGGACTATTACACATTACCAACAGAATTGAGACGAGATCAGTGGAGTATATTTCATGCACCCCATATTCAACGCACAGAAAAAGCTTGGTAAACGAGATATGCACCTTGAGTCGGCTGGCAGCATCAATAAAAACGAACTCCTACACATTCAAAGCCCTTAAAATGATTATTTAAGGATCCATACAGCTATTGGTACACTGATTTATTGAATACCTTAATAACCGATGCAGCGGCTTGGAATGCGCTCGAAGCTATCATCAATACTGGCCAAACAAATGCAATTCCTGCCAGCATCTGGTTGGAGTCTGATCCGCTGCATTCCACAATCACAAGAGCCAAGGTAAATAAAAGCAGAATAACAGTTCCAAAAAAAAATTATGAGCTGCTTGATCACGCAGAAATAACTCCCTAACCCTATCTATAACAGTTTATCTGCCAAAAGGACCAGCCACAGGAAGTAGCCAAGTGACGGATAAAAAAGAAGAAATATATTATAAGCTCTGCATCTTCCCAAACAACTTTGTCAATAGAAGTAAAATATTGTAGTTCCCCTGTAGCTTTATGAATAAGACTGGAGTGCTTCTTTTTGTGCTAACAGGTTAGAGACACTCTCAGGTAGATGATGCATTCAGGTGTTCCTATCACAAGGAATGAGTTTAGGGTACAAAATCTATAAGAGTGTACACTAAAAGAACGTGGATAAAATAGTAATTTCACCGAGTCAAGGGAGGAGATTGGAGCTCAATAGACCTAAGAACTGTAATTCAGTTATAGATCTTGGAAAGATGAAAAGTTGGAGAGGATTTTGGTAGCTAGTGAATTGGCAAAGCTTCAGTTACACACCTGAAGTGCTAGTTGGCTCATACCAAGGCTCATCGCGTGGAATTTAGGATATTATTATACAATTAATAGGAACATATATAGGCAACTAAGCACTGACATGCAACAATAAGAACAACAACAACAACATACCTAGTGTGATCCCAAGTGGGGTCTGGGGAGGGGTGTGGTGTACGCAGACCTTACCCTACCTTTCTTGAGGTAGAGAACTAAGCACTGACATGATGTAGAGCCTGTTTGGATGGGCTTATAACGTTTGTTTTTGTCTTAAAAACATTTTTTTACTTTACCCAAACACTACAAAAGTGCTTAAAAGCTATTTTAACTTAAAAGCACTTAATATAAGCCAATCCAAACAGGCTCGTAATTAAAAAGACGTAGAGCCAGTCTTATTGTAAACAAAAAGTAGAGCACAAGGAGGTGGTCCTCTGGCACTCATATGGACCACATGGCAGGAAAGAAACCGTACAACACTTAAAAGGGTTGAAAGCACTCTGCTACATACTAGCGGAATTTTATTTTATTTGTATTTTTGCAAATTTTTGGAACTCGTATGATATTTCGATTAGTATTGATTATTGGTTACTCTTTGTAGAAACTGATTTTTTTTTAAATACGCCTTATGTGTGGGGTCTTCCCATCAATGTCAATAAAACTCGGGATATCTGTCTGCTTTGACACCATATCGAAATATCTGCCTGCTTTGACCACTTCATCTAAAAACTTGAATTTAAATAAGGGACGTTTCAAGTCTTCAACAAGCCTCCTCATGTGCAGATCCGATTCTTTTTTCTTGGGGTCAAGCACGTGAAAATATTTTGTTGATAGGTAATAATGAGACTTGAACTAAAGACATTTGCCTACTCTAATACCATGCGAAGTGTATGACCACCTCATCTTAAAGATTAATTTGTGAAAGTGGAGAATTTCATTATTTATTTTAGGTCTTCAACGAAATCCTAATTTGACTTGCAACCTAAGAAGAAAAACATTCCTTAGAACCCTAAAGGAGAAGAGTGTGTGACCTTGTAACGGCTAGTACCACTCCAGCAGCAACCAATAAGCATCCGGCAATTTGATTCAAAGCGTATGTTCGTCCAAGAATGAACACAGAGAGAGTCAACTGCCACACCAAGAAGGTCTGCAATAAAAAAGGTCTTTGCTAAGAAATCTCGTTTTGCTTCTTTTATAGACGAGCGAGAACTTTCTTAAGCAATCTCGAGGATACAATTATAACTCTTCTTGTTTGAAGTTGGTTAGGACATGAATTTTCAGCAAATTATAGAGCCTACTCCCAATTGATGATTCAATTATCAAGAAATAAAAGAGCTGCCAGTGAGGCTATAAAAAATGAGAAAACTAATACTGATCCCCTGTGCCGCCAGAATCCTAGGACTCCAAAATCACTTTGCTGATCCATACAGATATCCAGTTTCATAAACTGAAAATATAGATACTTCCACACAGACCCTGTTATCCTAAAACATAAGAAGTCCTATTTACTCTCTCCCCTCCTGTTTCTTTTTAATTATTTATTTCTTTTGGGAGGGGTGGCGGGATTGCAAAGTGCATATATGTGATGCAAGTTACAGGAAATTTAAAAAAAAAGATTTCAAAGTACTGTGTCATCTTATGGGTAATACAAAATTTCTCAGTTTACCAAGACAATAGCTTGTTCCATTGAACAATGAATGCTGATAAAGGACTCGCTAACTCATCTGAAAACTTTCACGCACAAACAGTTTCTTAACTCTAACAGAAAGCTCCCAAATACTTGACCCATTTAGATAAACCATTATGTTTATACAAGTTGTTCCTTCGGGAAATTCTGTTTAAGGTATACCGCAAATAGGTGTAAGTTAATTGATTAATTGCTATGGTGCATATGAAATGTTGAGCTCATATTCCTTCTAGAATTCTGGTATTGTTCAATATAAGCTCTTGAAGTGAGGAGCCTAATAAATATTTAAAACAACATAAAAATGCTATATTCAAGTCAAATGTTAATTATCACCTATCTAGTATCTATATGTTTAATTCGCGTCACCAAGCATGCATTTAATTCATCAACAACTACTAACATGGCGTATTGAATTCTAATAGCACTTTGTGTATACTAAAGGAAAAGCAAGGATGCATTGAATGTTTCACTCCACCAGAAAAGGGCATCCCATTTTCTATGCTCTTGGAAATCTACTACCACGGCAAAGATAACTTCGGAACTATTTCATGCTCTTTTTCTGGTGATAAAGGAATTCTTAATGTTGTTAGTGTTACCTGACTAAGTATTGGTATGGCTGGTCCAGGAAGCATGGCTGTAAAATACCAAAAGAAAGCAATCAGAAATTACTTCCTAACTCAAAGAATCATTCATATTCATTTCTCTGTGGAGCTTACTATTGTTTTTCAGGTTTAGATAAAGCAACAAATAGCTGAGAAATATTAATTTGCTGAAAGAGGAGATATAGAGTAAGAAGTAGAACATAGGCAGAAATATTAATCTACAGTGGGAGAGGAAACATTCAATTTATTATCGTAGAACTTTCCCAAGTACAAGGTAATACCTCCAGCATACATTCCACATACGACCCCGAGGGCTTCGAGGAAACCAATGAGCAAAAAACGTGATTTTGGATAGGCCACCATCTCCTTTGTTACAATACCAGCACGATATCTCGCATACAATATGGATAAATAAATGGCCAAGTACCTGAAGTTAATTGAACCACGTTAAATATCAGTCTCTAAGTAGTAAAATAAATATATATTAACTAGGATAAAAAACCTTTATTTAGATAATGGCATTTCCTACTAAAAGTCAAAGTTATGGACATGTTTTTCCACAACCTGCTTTGACCAGCATATTTGAGTTTTTAATTTAGATTGTCATCTCAGCTAGTCATTGACTTGAGTGTAGGCAAATGTTGATCATGAGACTCAAAAATGCACTAGCCACTTACTTTCATACATATCTAAGGTAGGTCAAAACATGTTGATAATTTATATTCTTTTAATAAGTAACAATAGCAGGTGATTGATATTTGACATGCTAGAATTTAAGACACGATGCCGTACAGCTATGTAATTGCACTTGTGTAACTGCATGGTGAGTTGGACTCAAGCAATCAATGATCAAGAGGGATTAAAACTATTACAGTAGTTATTCGACATTCCACTCCCAGCATCTTCAATGCAAGAGAAATTTACTAGGAACGATGTCCAGTTATATAATTTTATTTTTTTAAAACTGGTAACTTTTGTCCAGTTGTATAGTTTTGGGCTTCATAAATACAAAAGGTGATCAATTGCTAAATCGAATGGGTCAAGGATATTGTGTCACTACTCACAAGCTAAGGTTGGAACTGGATTTTACATATAGAAGGCAATAAACTTATTGGACGTTACCTCATCCTCCTTTAGTTATAAACAGATTTTTCTCAGTGAAACTTCAGGACTAAGGATGTTAGTGTTACTCCCTTCTTTCCAATTTATATGATACTCTTCTCAATTTGAAAAGTTCCAAAATGTGTCATGTTTCCACTCCCATGCAACTGTCACAACCTTCAGGAATTCAAAAACTCATTGATCCAATCAAATTTTCAATTTTTGATGTGATGCTTACTTTTTTTGATGCGATGATTACTTTATAAACCTATCCTCCAACAATTACTTTAATTGCTTTCTTCTACTATCACTAATACGATATATACAAATCAAATTAAACTCTTAACTCTGCATCCACTCAATTATCTTCCTAATCATAGTAACAAACAGAGTATTTCTCACTGTTCTTAAGGAACAGCCTAAATATGTTATTTTCATTGTTGAGGGAAGCTGATTATGGAGATCTCTGCAACATCATTAAAGGACAACATATTGTAGTAATTGCAAATCTACGGGTTATATTTTTTGACTATCTACCATGGCCAACTATGCTACAGTTAATCAGTTATTATGAACTTTCTACATTCAAAGGTTTTTTATCAACCAGGTAACTGCAATTCCATTTAACCTACACTAGCATACATCTCTGAAATAGTTATAAACAAATTATTATATGGAAGTCTATTTTCACAACAGTCATACAGGAGTCATACAACTAACATTTTCCTGCATTTTCTTCATGATACTCACTGCTCACATCGAAGTCTGGGCTAACAATTATGCAAGATTATAACATACTCTAAAAGAATCACGTAAGAAGTATGAGAGTTACGAGTTTCTATCATAACAAATTCAGAAAATTTATAAGTATGACTATACATCATGAGTTTTTATGTTAAAAATATTTAAAAGTGTATGAAAAAATTGTACAGCAATAGCAACATAGCCGGTCAAATTCCCACAACTGGGGTGTAGGGAGGGTAGGGCATACCCAAACCTTACCCCTACCTTGTGGATGTAGAGAGACCATTTCCAGAGGACCCTCAGCTTGAGTATAACAAGTCAAAGAAGATATGAAAAGGAAAAACAACAGCGAAGAAAACATAGCAACTAACTAGCAAACAATAATAACAACAAAATGACGTAATAACTGAAATGTATGAAAAAAAAAAATCGTATCATACTCTTCAAATAGTACGTGCCACTCTTTTTGAAATGAAGAAAGTAGTACTCACTCCGTTTCAAAAAGAATGATCTACTTTACTTTTTAGCCTATTTCAAAATGAATTACCCCTTTACTTTTTTGGCAATACTTTAATTTCAATTTTCCATATGACATATTTAAGACCACAAGATTAAAGGGTATTTTGATACATTTGATATAACTTTTATTTATGGCTACAAGTTTCAAAAATTTCTTTATTTTCATAAATTTCGTGTCAAGTCAAAATAGGTCATTCTTTTTTAAGCAGAGTGAGTATTAAATTAGCTTCAAAGTAAAAAATAAATAAAAAAATCAAACAGGTAAACATCAGTGATCGTGGATCATACAATAATTGAAAGCGAGAAATACCAACACTCACCCAAAAGTAGTAACCTGAGCTAGAAAAAACGGATATTCCTTCATCGGAACAAGCGCAAGTTTATACAGCACGCGATTCGCAACTCCGAGCACTAAAGTCAAAGCAGAATTCAAAACAATTAACTCTCTACTCAAATCCAATCCCCCGCCAGAATCACTTCCCACAGCGCGAGAGTAAACTCTCGAGCTCGAATTCAAATTCCGACGCCGCGTAAACGATGTACTACTCCGGCGGTGGATTTGGAGTCGCCGCCGTGAAGATGTGAGGAGAGGCATTATAGGAGAAATGCGAAATGGAGAAGAAGAAGGGAATAGGGAGAGAAATTTATTAGGGTTTGGTTGTCCATTGAAGTGAAGAGGAGAAGGAAGGGATTGGTTTGGGAATTTGGCGCGAATGGTTTGAGAAGAAAATAGAGAGTGAGACTCCATGGGAATTGCTTCCTCCTTTGGTGGTTAGGTGAATGAGGAAAGCTCACTCTTGATTGGCAAACTGCAAGAGTGAGTAATATAGGGAAATTCAAACCTTTATTTTGGGTCGGTCCCATTTGTTTTGTATTATACTCCCTCCGTTCAAATTCCGAATATTTTTTTAATTTGATTTTTATTTTTATTTATCTTTTTTAATAAGTAAAAATAAATAATTTATTTCCATATTTTATACTTAATATTAATTATTTATTCTTCAAATTATTTTTTAATACTTTTTACTCTCTTTATTCGCTTTTACTTGTCAATTTTTGACATGACATATCTATTAAGAAAATAATTATTGATATGACTATTTTACCGTACTAATCATATTAATTGATGTTTAGAGTAATATGTCTTGAAAATGGTTTGGAGAATAAATAATTAATGCTAAAGGTAAAATAGAAAAAATTCTTTTGTCTTTTCTTGATATGTCAAAAATGTCAAGTAAAAATAGAAATTTAATTAGGAAAATAGTGACAAGTAAAAACGAATGGAGAAGTACTAAACATCAATTAATATAGGCAATATGATAAAGTCACTATACCAATCATTATTTTTTTTAATGAGTGTGTCATGTCAAAAAAATGACAAATAAAAGCAAATGAAGGGAGTAAAAAAACACAAATTGAATTGCCACATTTTCCTAGTTTCCTATCTCAATAATCATTATTTTTTTTCTATCTAAACTATTGTTATTAATATATTACTCCCTTCGTTCAATAATACTTATCCACTATTAACTTGATATGTATGTTAAGAAATAATAAATAATAAGGGTGATTTTACTATATCACCCTTTGAATATAATAAATTTAATGTCTTAAAAAACACATGCAAAGGTAAAATGGGTAGAAAAGGATATATTATTCATTGATTTTTCAAACTGGATAAATATTATCTATTTTTAATATAGTAGACAAGTATTGTTGGACAGAGGGAGTAAAACACACTTTAATAACTAGTTGTTGTTGTTTTCCCTATATTATCATCATTTAGATAGAAAAATAAACCATATAATAGTTAGAATTCTTTAATATACTTTATTTAAAATTTAAATGATCAAATTTTAGAGATTTTTTAATACAAAAGTAGTTAACAACCATATAGCTCAAAACTAAAAATTGAGTTCCAAAATAGAGTGAATATGATTTTCACTAAATAATTTAAATGCTCTTATTAAAATTTGACTTTTAATTACAAAATTTGTGAAATCACCTAACAAAGACCACGTGAAAAAAATACACAAATCAATCAAGTAAATCTAGAAACATACGGAACACGTGCATGCGTATTTCATTTTTCTTTCTTATTCATTTTTCTAGCTCTCCCACCATATTCTTTTGTGTGGCTTGTATTTGTTGTTTATTTTTCAAGTCAAACAAAAAACATATACGAGTATTAAAGTTTTAGTAAAAAATTTATGTTTTTTTTTTTCCAAATAAGAATAGCATCATATATATATAAATATATATTACTTATTTGGCATAATACTGAAGATTTAAAACTTTGAATCAATTCATCATTTTATTGGGATAACGTAAAGTTGATAGCTCTAGCTCTTGAGCATAACTTTTTATTCAGATATTTCCATCGTATGTCAGTATGGAATTCAAGGATTATGCTTGATGCAGATTTGATAACTTTTGCATTTGATTATCCCTTTTTCAGTTTTCAACACAATATTTTAAGAATTCATTTGGCCATTCAAATTATTTTCTATTTTTTTAAAAAAATACTTTTTGTTTTATTTAAAAATCGTTTTTTAGTCATGAATCAAATTCAATCTAAAGTAGTATTTCACATTTAGAAAACAGGTTATAAGTTTTTATAAGTTTTTCAACTCACTTGAAATTATTGTTTATATTCAAATTGCCCGGAAATTTTTATTTTTATTAACAACCCCATCTTTGTATCAATCATCAATCAACGAAAATACCAAACATGACTTTTCCTATGATTAAATCTCTCAGCGACGACTTCTTCTCCTTAATTATTTGTTTTTTGTTAAAAAAACACATACAACATTCACTTGTTGTAACCAGGGACGGCTCAACCAATATGGTGGCCTAAAGCAAAACTTCATTGAGAGGCATTACGATTTTATTCGATTTTTTTAAAAAAAAAATCATAAATTGTATATAATATCTTGAAGTCTTTTTTATTCTTTTTTTAGTTTTTTTAATACAAAGTTGTTATAATCCTCGGACAATCAATATCACACGCCTATTGAAATAAATTTTGTAAAAAATAAGCTATTCATAGATTTTTCAAAAACAAAATATATAAGTTGAGTAAATACTATTAGGTCATATTTATATGTTGTAGAAGGTACATTTCTTGTTTTCAAGATTTCAAATCTCTTTAAAGAGGATAACCTATAGAGAAATTTATATTAACGAATGACGAAGTGAGATAATTTAAAATACTCTCTCTGACCCAATTTATGTGGCATTTTTTGCTTTTCAAGATTCAAATTTTTTAACTTTTGACTGTATGCTTATACATAGAATCATTATAGTTTTAAAATAAAATTTATATATTACAAAAAAAAATAACTCGTTTGACTCTCGAAATTCAAACACTATCATATAAATTGAGACAAGAAAATATAAATTGAGACATATTATGAAATTTTTGGGGCCTAAAGCAGCAGCTTTAGTTGCTTCATGCTTTGGCCGGCCCTGGTTGTAACACCCCGAACTTTCGACTAGAATTCGAACCATTCTTTGTACGCGTATAGGCCTCCAAACTCGATGATCTACAATGTAATATAAGTGTTAAGATCAATCTCATAGAGTGGTGAGTTCTTTTGATGTGAATCGTATTCCTAAGAAAATCTAGCGTAAAGTTGAATTGAGAGTTTTTTGATCAATTGAGTTTTAGTATACGTTTTTACATGGGTCAACTTCAAACGAGTATTTCTCCTAGAATATGAAGAATTACGTGGTCCATTACTTATCAAATTAAAGGTCTTTGAGTCTTCTTTCCAACGATGTAAACGGTTCATAAATCGAAGTTTGGGGTGAAAAGTTATGAGCTTTCTAGTGAGGGTCCGCAATATCACCATGCCACGGATCTTGGTCTCCGCGATTTTAGAGTGCACGGATATGATGTTCAGCGGCGAATACTTTTATTTCCTACGCGTTTTTAAGGGCCTTTTGGTCTTTTTCTTACCCAAAATCGTCCCCCATCTATACAAAACATTCTCAAATCCCTAAGACACGATTTTTACAATCAAAACACGTTACTCTCCTCTCCAAAGTTCCAAGAAACAAGAACACTTAGGGTTCAAGGTTCAAAGGTCAATCTCAAAGCTTTTCTTGAATTTCTCTCTGTCAAAAGGCATGTTTGAACACTCCCTATTTCAATTACTAGTTCAACACATGATTATGATTACTATTATGCATATTTTGTTGATGTTTTGAAATTGGGGTTAATGTTTAACTCATAAAAAGCTTGATAATTGTTTTCCCTCTTGTTATAAATTGTTTTCTAATCACTAATGGAGGGTTGACTCTTGAATATACTATTTGAAAGGGGGAAATCCCGTTACATGGATTTGCAAGGTTAAATACTATGAATAATGAAAATTGTGACTTTCAATCCCTTTCACAAGGTTTTTTCATTTTTCAATGAGGAAATTATGATGTCTATTCCGTCTTTTGAGACACACGTGTTATGAAATGATGAAAGGTTTAAATGATAGTTATGAAAATCATGTTATGGCTATGTTTATGAATTAAATAACGGAATTTAGAGTCTATAATGTTGCATGATAATGATTTGGCATAATATGGATGACTTGCAAGTTTTAGTATGACGGTACTAAAATGTGAATGTCATAATGAAAGACTCTATGGATAAAGATTTGTGAAAATAGTTCTACTGGGGCGTACTTGGGGATTATGTGTTTCACCAAGAAGGTGTAGTCCTTGTGACCAACGCTGAAAATCTATGTTTGCCGACACAGGGATTGTTTGCTCTTAAATGAGATGACCTTGGCACTCACCTTTATGAGGGCGGTATGTTTTAATGACCACACTATGTTCATCTCAATTCATGCTGCAAACATGGATTGGGGCCCCGCCGGTTGGGCAAATACCGAACCCATATCAGCCCGTAGTCGATGAAACTACATAGTCCATGAAGTAAAGTTTTAAGGATGATTATGTTTTATTTCTAAATGTTTTATTTCAGGAATTTACACGTGTGAGTTACATTGTGTATCTTATGGGTTATAAATGTTTACCTCTGATTTTCTTTACTGACCTGATGATATAAATGTTTTGAAAATCTTATATTATTATTATGTAAACTGCTTTGGTCCCTTTTACTTGGGTCGCATGCCAGTACTCATCATACTGACTGTTCTCAGACACTACATCTTTTCATAATGTAGGTTCCGAAGCCTTTATTCGTGACCCGACTCAGCATTAGGATTCATGCAGGACAGCAGTTCGCAAGTGGTGAGCCATCCATCTTTCGGAAGACATTCTATTTTATTTTTCTTAGACCTCTACTTTGGTTTTATGGTATTGCCGGGGCCATGTTCCGGCTTAGGATTTCATTCGCATTTGTTAGAGGATTCGTAGACTAAGTTGGATAATGTTTTATGTCTTATTTCAAGACTTGAATTTGAATTACCATTTTAAGTTAAACTTCAAAATCATGGGTCTATTTTCCGCACTTTATTTATGACTATGCTTATGATGTTATGCTAAGGGGTCTTCTCGAGCCCTCATTGGTCTGGGAAGGCCAGTCACGGCCAGGACGTAGGTTCGGGTCGTGACACTTGTCGAGCCTGACTATCACTATGTGCAATAACAATCCAGAAAATAGATCTTTGCGGTTGTATTTAAAAATTGAGAAAGTGTAATTGCATCTAGTAGTTCGTATGTGAGATCCAGTCTATAATACAGGGTGACCATATGTCTATTATGTGATATTACTTTTTGAGAGCAAATTTGATTGTTTGTTTAAGGTAATCAAAGTCAAGTTGGGTGATTTTGCTAGTTTTTTTAGAAATTATATTGTTCGATATATGTTTTAGAAAAAGTACACTCAAACAAAAACATTAGTTCAAATATTCTTTGCAAAAGAATATAACCAAGCATAGCTCCAACTTCAAAAGTTTTAACAACAACATACCCAGTGAAATCCTACAAGTAAGGTATGAGGGAGGTAGAGTGTACGTAGATCTTACCACTACTTCGTGGAGGTAGAGAGACTGCTTCCGAAACTTCAACAAGTTTAAATAAAGTAAAAATATTTGAAATCTATGACCACATGCTCTTTTTTTTTTTTTTTTTTTAAGATAGCGTTTGACCAGATTTGGAAGATTTATCTTCAAAATCTGTTTGACCATGAAAGACCACCTAGTCCATGAGCACTCATTCTTAATGGACGATCATGATACTTTCCAAAAATCAAAATTCTTGATTAGATTTTGAAAATCTGATCTTCAAATATTCTCAAGTTTCCAAATTAAATCTCTTTCCAAGTAAAATGCTTGTACAAACATAGTTTCAAATTACAGTAGTCACAACTTCAAAATCTCAAATTTCAAGTTTCAACTTTAGAAGCTATGGTCAAACTAGAGCTTAGCTAGACGGCATGTTTGGTAAGATAAGAAAGTTTTTTTGAAAAATCATTTTTACGGAAAATAAGATATTTGAGGATCGTTTGGTACATGGATAAGTTTACAATCTCGGAATTAAATTTGGGATTAACTTTATCCCATATTTAGTGTAAGGTATTAATTAATTTCTGAACTATTAATCCCATCATTTATACTAAAACAGTGGAGTTGCTATTCCATATGAAATGTGGCATAAATTAGTTTCAAAAGGACACCCCTACTTATCTCATTCCGTGTGTCATTTTTGTATATATTATCCTTACTTTTTTTTTTTTTTGTGGTATTAAGAAATATATTTTTCAACGAATGAGGAAAAATAATTTCACTTACTTATGATAGAAGGTATTTTTTTCCCATAACTTTCAATTCTTCATTTTGTATAAATGTTCTAATCAATATTTAGACATTATTTTTGATCTTTTAAATTAGAGTTATATCAAATGTTATCGAATTGGTGAAGAGATAAGTAGGGGTGGGCATAATTTAGGTAAATCAAAAACTCAAATTGAAATCCAATCTTTTGAATTAGCGATTGAACTTTGAGTTTTATTTTAAAAAATTATGGACTTCTATTGAATATAAGATTTAATAGTACGTACTTTCGAAATTCGAATGTTTTGCGTCTTATTTTTAGTCCTATCTACGTCATATGCTCACAATATTTATAAGTTTAATTTTCAAATGTCCAATAGATTAGTACCTTGTATTTCTATTTAGTATAGTATTAGGTTCAATAATATAAAATTACACGGCATAAGCGGTAGAGTGACCTCAATTCTCGTTAATCAAATAATTGTAGAAAGTTATATATTACATATACGGAGCAAACTATTCGGAAAATTGAGGTTATTAATCCAAAATTAAACTTAAAAAATCCAATTTAAACTTATTTGAATTGTAATTTCTTCAATCCAAAAATCAAACATCCAAATTATGATCTAGTTCTCTTTATCTTTTAGCCCCAGTAAGTATGAATTCACTTGTAATTTGTTAGGGAGCTGGGATATCCGGGGTAATTTTTTTTTTTTTTTTTTAAAATATAGAATTTGCTAATAAATCATAAAAATAATTTTAAAAAGTAACTCAATTTGCATAAAATCGAGACTTTTCGGTTAAAATCTCTCTTCATTCTCCCACTTTTCTTTACACCCAGCTATTTCGATCATCATATTTGCTTCAACAACAAATCAAATTCTCATTGGGCATTATATTGGGGTAAGAATTTTATCCTTTTTACTTTGTTAAATAGAAAATCAAAAAATCCCAATTATTAAACCCCTTTTCTAAACAAATTAATTTGACCTATTTCTCTAATTTTTGATTATTTATCCAAAGTAGAACTATTTTGTTGAACTTTTTGAGTGTCTCTGTAGTTAATTTGTTTGATAAGAGATTCAGTTTTTTATGTTATTTCTTTGGCTGTTAATTTGTGCAGGCATGGAAGAGCAATTTATTCTGAGGGTTCCACCTTCTGTTGCTGAGCGAATTGACAAACTTTTGAGTGAAAATGCTTCTTCTTCCGAAGACAAACTCGACTTGTCTTTTTCGGGTAATCTTTTTTTCTCGTTTGGTGTGAGGCATAAGGTATAATAGTCCTGGGATAAAATGCAAGAGTATTTTATCATGCGGTTGGTTGGAGGTATTAGTTAGTCTCGGGGTTATTTATTTCATCATTTATATCATAGTGAGTTATCCCATATACATGGTGGGTAGCTAATCCCGGGATTAATTATTCCCAGATAACTTGTTCCCAATCAAATGACCCCTAATTGTTGCGCTTATAATTTTAAGTTATTGATAAACACACTTGTAGTATCACGTTTTTGGTAGTTTGAACAATCAGCCTGAACTATCACCAACTATTTATGAAAACACACATTTCAAATGTTAGTTGTTCTTTTTTTTCTAAACAGCTTGTGTGCACTTCGACTAATTCCACGGGATACGTGTCACCTCCCACCAGCAACCATTACTAGGTAGCTCTATGCACCAAAGCTAGGTGAAATGGAAAGAAATGACCTAGTGTTTTTTGCTATGTTACTCGGACTTCAAAAATGTTGACCGGTGCGTGTCGGATCCTCCAAAAATAGTGTATTTTTGAAGGATCCGACACGGGTGCGGCAACATTTTTGGAGAGTCCGAGCAACTTATGTTTTTTGTCTTTGCTGGGATTTGAATCTGAGACCTCATGGTTCTCATTCCCTTCATTGACCACTAGGCCACATCCTTGGGTGCAAAGTAGTTGTCTTTTCTGACCTGAAATATCAACCATTGATGTCAAGAGTCCTGCTGGGCGCTGGCGGTGTTAGGTTCTGATCTTCTGTTTTTAGTTTGGGGTATTGTGAAATTAGTCACTCCGATAATCTAAAGATAGATAATCTCATTTCAGGTTGTTGATTTAGAGCTAGAGCCTTTTAATTTTTCTCATTTATAGGTAAACTATGAAGAAACTTTAATAAAACAAAAACCAAGGGAATTGACACCCTCATCAAAACTCACACAAATAGAAGATTTTAAATGATTTGCCTCATAGTATATAGCCTCCCAAGGTTTACATGATTATAATGTTGTGTCTCAATGCCTTGTCTCCCTGTTCCTCGCCTGATGGTACTTTGATTGAACAGCTTCCTTACCTGCACTGTCTTTTTCATGAAATTCCCCTGCGTCTTGTCCTCTTCTCATTTAAGTAAAGAACATTTCTGCAACTTTTTGGCTCTTATGACGCTGTTAGCCGGCGAGAATTTTTATTTCAACTGGAGATGTTGTAGACGCACAACTTGGGTCTAACATATTAGTTTTGCCACCTTTGCATTTTTCCTATGTACATAACTAACTTTAATCTATACTTCTGTTTTATTGATTGAATATTGCTTGTGGCTGGTAACTGGTTTCTTTCATGGTTTTGGACATTAAAGATTGAGAAAATTAGATCACTATTAAATTTGCAGAAGACTGAAAACTTCAGTAAAATTCGTCTCTTTTTGGTACTAGTTTTAAGTTTGTTCACTACGAAATAAAGTTATTACTCTAGTCTCTTTTTCTTACAATTTCTTTTGCCTATATTGAGTTATTGATCAAAGAAACTTTGGAAATAGATTTTTGTGGTATATAAAATGTATGATCCATCATATCAAACAAAATCATACTCCACATTTGGGTTAAATGAGACATATATCTCTTTACTCTATCAAGATTGTCGCAGTGCTTCTTAATCCTACTGTAACAGCTCTTATTCAAAGTTGCATGAGACAATTATTATAAGGTTTCATGTACCAACAACTAAGAATCAGCTCTAGAGACTTGGCAGTCATTGCCCACAAATTAATCAGTGCTAATTGGGGTAAAGTACCGCGTTTTCTTTACCGGATCTTTTTTCTATTTTAATTAATACCTGACTATCCTACAAGATTAACCGTGATTTCTGACTTGTTCCTCAAAGGTGACTCGAATCCCAACCATTGCATCATGTTCTTGAACTATGTAGATGAAGATATATAGTCATCTGTTACTATCTACTAGCTACTGTCTCTTGTACTTCGTTTATCAACTATTTTGTTGTAGTTACTGTTCTTTTCTTTTCAGAATGCTTTGCCATGCTTTTTATAATATTTTGCTATGAATTCTTCACTTTCAATTATTTCTTTTTCAATCTACTTTGATATGCTTTTACTTGAGCCGGGGGTCTATCAGAAATAACCTCTCTACCTCTTAAGGTAGGGGTAAGGTTTGCATACACTCTACCCTCCCCAGACCCTACTTGTGGGATTACACTGGGTATGTTGTTGTTGTTGTATCTTTTAAGCATCTTATCATAGGTCATGCATGTTCTTTTTTAAAAAGTCTTGTGCTTTTCAGAGGATGGAAAGACTGGCACTTTTGTCATAGGTGACGAGCGCTTTCCTGCATCACTTTTGAATCTTCCTTGCATATTGGAGTCGTACAAAACTTATGATGACAATGTGCTCATTAAATCAGCAGATGTTGGTCAAGTAGGGTTGGGATTAATCTTTCTTTTTTCCTTCAGTTATATGAATGTGATTTTTCAATCGTCGTTGCTTTCCTAAAACAGAAACTTTGTTGGTCTGACAGATGATTATGGTGAGAGAAGAAGGTGATCCTGTACCAGATGGGGTGGAGTATAGACATGGCCTCACACCTCCAATGAGAGATGCTCGAAGGCGAAGATTTCGGAGAGAACCAGATCTTAATGTAACAATCTTACTTTTCTGAAAAGACCTCTCATTTATTTACTTTCTGATTTGTCCCCACAGAAAGAATGTCAGGTGTGGGTTGTCTACTGTGTGGAATTGGGTTATGTTATTAATTTTTATTTTGGGTGAGGGTTGGGGGTATGTGTGTGTGAAAGTAAGTAGGGGCTTATTCTACCTGAAGCTTCTTAGGTTATCTGCTTCTGTGCCGATAAATGAATTGGAATAAAATCTGTTACTAAATATAGTGGCTCTCCCTGTCCCTTGATCCGCCCTTTTCTAGTTTTATATATCACCCTTTTTTCCTGGTAGAACCCTTGTACTTACAATGTGCTTGTTATATTTTTGGCAGCCTGAGCTTGTTCGGCGCGTTGAGAAAGACTTGCAGAACATAATGGCTGGTGGAACAGCTGAGAATATTGATATCCTCTCGTATTTGGTTTCTCCACTAGTTTAAAAAGAACGGCACATGGTCAATATATGTGAATGGAAATAGCTAAATAGACTTATTTAAAGTTTAAATAGGCTATATTCTGACAAATTAGAATCATGAGTTTTAATGAATCCTAAGCTATGCTGTTGGTAAATTGACATTTTTTAGCTTGTAGACCACAATCAGTTGGACAACTTTTGCCAGTGAAAAACTTGTGAAAATTTCTGTCCGACCGTTCACCAGAAAATTTTCTGAGGTTCTGTGTGCATATGCCCTTGTAAACAAGAACAAGTTTACGTGCTGAAAGTATAAATTAGAATTTCATATCATTGTAGAGGCCTTGCCAAGCTTCACGTTTCTCATTTCTGTTACTCCTTAACTAATTGATTACATATAGAAGTTGCTGAGCAAGAGGAAGTAGGTGAAGCAAGTGCACGCCATGTGAATAAGAAAGTGGCACAACCTGCAACAAAGCCTGACATTTCCGAGCCTGGGACAGCTGGTGAGGATCCTGATAGAACTGAATCTGAGGATTCTGATGATTCAATATAGCCGAGGACATTTTCCAGCAAATAAAGATTATTTAGCTACAAAAACTGTCGGTTGGCAAGTGACTACCAAGTCTCTGCTATTGGTTAATGGCCTCCGGAATTTGATAGAAATTTTAGCTCTTGCATTTCAATACAGTTTGCTTGTCGATTCTAGGCTTGAACATCACTGTAATATAACAGTTTGCAATGTCTACTTCAGAGACGCGAGACAATTGCAAATTATGTTCTGTATAATGATGGTCTGTCTCCAGTTTAATGTATTGAATTTGCTTATTTTGTTCTAAGATAAGAAAATGTTTATTGCAAAAGTGATTAGCTTCGACATCCTGAGAGGCTGGAGTCGGAAAATTTGCCACTGTGATGATAACTGATATAGACGTTGAAAAGGAGGTGATCCAGCTGCACCTTCCTGTACGGCTATCTTGTTATGACTTCACTCCAGTCACTAGCCCAGCCTTCGGCATCCCCCTTTCCGCCCGACTCTTTGGTCTTAAGAACACTGGTTTTAAGAATGAGTCATTGCCCTTTTCTGACCCTTGACTGCCCAACCTGATAACGGACGGCTAATGCGTTCCACTTATTGAACATGGTCCTATGGTGGGTCACGTGATGAGACTTAAGAGAGTGGATGGAAGTATAGAAACATACATTCTTGTCAGGACTTCAGATTTGTGACAATGATCAAATAAGTGTGTTTTTTTCCCATTAAATTTTAACAAGTGTTGATTTAGCATATATTATGTTTGTATATTTTGAGTTGTATATCTCGAGTTGAATGCAGTAGGTGAAAATGTTTATGCCTAGTTGTGATGACCAAATTTATGTTAAATTATTCTCACTTTGCTCCCTATTTTTTTCTAGTTTCGATTCCATTTTTCAAACAAACGAGTGAGTGCACAATAGGTTAGTTGAAAAGGGAAAAAGTTAATTTTGTGGTCCCTCTAAAGCCAAAGAACCTCTGGGGTCGTTTGTTACATGAAATAAGGATATCAATTTTGAGGTAGAATTTGAAATCAACTTTATTTGTCCCATATATAAGGACACTTTAACTCACATTTAGTTCTAGATAGAAAGAGCAACAGGAGGAAAAATTAAACACCATCTTGAAATGTATGTAATCTGTGCAAACACTTCAATTGAACTTATGTCTAGCGAGCAAAATAGGTACAATCCATGCAAGCACTTCGATCGAACTTAGGTATAGTGAAACATAGGTTTTTTAAGACCATATAACCTAAATTGTAAACTATTATGATGCAAAAATATAAACTTATCCGTAGCATAAAAAATATTTATCTTGTTGGACATAAATTAAAAACCAACACAAAATAAGGGCAAACTTGAGAATAACCCAAAATATGATTATTTTTCCCCAAAAAAAAAAAAGAAAAGAAAAGGATACAATAGAAAAAAAAGTATTCTAGAATAAAAAATTCCGCGACGTGTCACCAATAGAAATCCATCTTGCTCCCCAAGCTACTCCTACTCCACTCCCTTATATAAACCCAAAGCCTTTGGAGCTTCGCATTTTCACTGCCATTTTTTCCTGCAATTTCAGCAGCTCTGAAAATCATGGGTCGCCGAAGTGGTGGTGGTGGTGGTGGTGGTTTTGGTGGTGGTCGGAGATTTGGTGGCAAAGGTCTGTAATTATTGATTTTTCTTAATTTTTTTTTTTTTTAATATATGTTAATTATATGGAGAAATATAATGTACATGTATATGCCTTTTTGGCATAATACATAAACGTGCTCTTAACTCACACCTTAGACACTTAAGCAGTTGTAAAGTTGAACAAGTAATACATGCTTCCTACATGTCAAATATGTCAAATCTCACGCAATTTGACATGTTTGATATGTGCATCTCACATGATTTGCGATGTGGATGCGTGCGTCTACTTGTTCAACTTTATGCATATTTATGTATTATGTTTTCCTTTTTTGAGTGAACTACATTTGTTAGTCAGTATCTCAGTCTCCTGATTTGCGTAGTTAGATTGGATGTACATGTATATTGCCCTGTTTGTAGGTCTGGTTACGTTGTGTGCATGGATGTCATGTAAAATGGCATTATTATAGTGTTGCTTACTTGCTTTGCTCCTTTTTAATTTCTCCTTTTAAAGTGAAAAAATTATGTGTTTTGTTGCTACTATTCTTTTCTTCGTTGTATTCAGCATGACTTTTTCGACTATGTTTGTTTTGCATACTTGTTTTTTATATGTTTTACTTTAGCCGAGGGTCTATCAAAGGTTGATCTGTTTAAGCGTGAGATTATTGGGGAGGTTGATCTACTTGAAACTTTTGTTATACTCCCTTTTATGGAACTTATTTTATCAAACACCTTAGACATTGAATGTCTGTAAAAATAAAGAAATTTGACTCTCGAAATTCGAGCTATGTTCATATAAATTGAGACACAGGGAGTGCGATTCAGTGCATATATGATGCTGAGCCGGTACTTCTAAGATCAAATGAAATTAATTTCTTTGTTCTAATAAAAAATAATTTTGGTATGACTTCAAAAATGCTCTTAGTAGTTGGTACATGGAACTTGTTATTGGCATTTTGATTTTTTGGCAATGATTTGATATTTTTTTGTCAAAAGATATTATCTTTCCCTTTCATCTTAGTAGTATATTTAAATTGTTGTCTGTACACTTGCTTCTTTCAGTGTTCTTTAAAATGTTAATCTCATATATGCTCGTACACCAGGGGCGGATCTAGGGGGCGGGAGGGTGTCTGTTAGCTCACCCGTCCAGGACATTCAAAATGCACCCCAATGTTCAAAGTTCCATTCTCACTTGCTGCATTATTTTTTACTACATTCACATTTTCATTTTTTGAACCCCCGAGTGAAAATCCTGGATCATAGAACATCCTCTAATTAAACTTAATTGTACTGGAGAGCATTTTACATTATACTTAATACAAAATCTTTATGTAGAACAGTTTAGCGCCAGGGACAGCTAGAACGTGTTACAACTAGATTTCTGGTGCAATTTAACTAAGATATGCCACTTAACGAAGACTTAACTGAGGAAGGGGGGATAAAAGTTGACTAGGTTCTGGATCTTCTCGTATCGTTCTATGCAATTTTAAATTCTCAGGCCCTAGCCCGAAATTTTTACTTCATTCATCACAGTTCCTGGGCAGTAGGGAATGGCTTAGTACTACTGCTTACTTTGCAGTAAGAATGATACCATAGCCTTGATGAGCCCTGAATCATATTCTCATATCACCAAAAGTTCTGTAAAAAAGCTTTGATACGAAAAGGTGACACAACTTAATTCTTTTGCAGGAAGTTGGTCACCATGGTCAAGATCTCGCTCATCTGCTGTTCCTGCTACCGACAACAAAAAATCTTCTAGTCCTGCTGCTGATAAGCCAATGAAGAATCCACCGAAGCCTGGCAAGTCATCATCTCATTAATTCCTTCTACAATTTTGGCTGTGCCTTGAATTACTATTTTGATCATGACTTATAATGTTTGGTTCCTCTATGTTGCAGCTTCTCCTGCTCCTCCTCCTCCAGCCCCTGTACAGAGTCAACCTGCAGCAGGAGGTCTTGGTTCCACGTTTGCCGAGGGTTAGTGGTTGCTTCACTGATAGAAAAGTATGAATCTATCTTTAGCTTTGATCTGTATATGCTCAATGCTCATATTTTTTGGTGGTAAACAACAGGAATGGCCTTTGGTAGTGGAAATGCAGTCGGCCATAGGGTAACGGATGCTGTGTTAGGCCCGCGGGTTTTTAAACATGAAGTTACAGCGGCTGATCCTGCCCCCTCAGCTGGTTCTAAAACTGTTCCTACTTCATGTGGTTCCACAATGGCAGCTTTCCAAGAGGTATAATATGCTTTCTTATTGGTTCTTTGTTGCATTTGCTTGTTGATGCTATGGATTAGTTATGTTTGCTTGAGATTGTATCTTTTATTTTGCTAGCTCCTTTGAGATGCTGGGTAACATATATTGGTGCCAATGACTTTTTCTCTTTTGGCATTGCTGTAAAACTATTGATAAGGTGTCTTTCGTTTTTGCAGTGTCTCAATGGCAATGGAGGCAACCTAAGCAAATGCCAGTTTTACATGGATATGGTGTGCGAGTGTCGCAGAAGTTCTACCATTGGCTTGAGTGCTTAGACTTGCAAGCCACAATCGACCATGACCACCTTAATAATATTATGACGACAACTAGTTTTCTTGGCTAGAGTGGCTCTTTCTTTAGTTATTATCAGTTTTCACTAGGTTGTCATTTAATTCTATCTAGCTCTTCAGTTCTGAAGAGTTTCTGATACTTCTTATTTATGGTTAATAAATTTATCAATTGTTCCTACTGCGACTACTTGAGTACATCTCGTTTGCCATGAGCAAATGAACATAAATCTTTTCGAGTATTATGAATGATCTTCCCTTCATCTCCTTTCATAGAATCTCCGGAGCCTCCCCTAGCTACTATAATTTAATTTCTTCTTTTTATCTAATACTGAATTCTTTATCCATCTTCCATTACCTCTTGATGGAGGCGACTATAATCTCTGATCAACGTATGCCAAAGGCACGGTTTTTGTAATGTCGAGTGTTGATTATCATAATTTTCTTAGACAACACTAACAAACGTTGTATGTGAATGTCTAGATTATGCCATGAAGCATAACTATTCTTATGTTAAAACGAGCCATGAAAATGTTGATGGTGAAGATTTCGTGTACTACATTTTACTTTCTACTACAAGTACTATAAATTACAACCACGAAGAGAATTTTCAAACTTCTATTATCTCAAAGAAAATCCTCATCATTCTTGCCGGGCTGTGTTGTTAAAATTTTATTTTTCAATCAGTTCGAGATATATAACAATGGCGGAGTCAATCATGAGATTTTTATAACAAGTAACCAAAAAAGAGTAGTAATTCTTGATGCATGAGATATTACCAATTTGGGTTACATGGAACATAGTTCCATTGACTAGTCAGTGTTTGAGATTGCTTGGTTGTGTTACTCACATTCAAATGACAGAGAAGTTCCCATATATATACCCTTTTCTCGTTGGAGGTTCTCTCTTGCGTTATCTATCAAATCGGACAGACTCGACTCGACTCATATGACAGATGAAATGGCAGTTTGTGCTATAATTAATTAGGAGGTTAATACTATACTATCCCTGAACAATGTACTCTCATAATATAACAAGGCAAGAAAGGCAAATTTGATCAGAAGCTTATTTACAAGAAGGTACTGAACACATTTGCAACTGGGACCTTACCTACTTTACCTGGTACTGGCAGAAGGTAGCAGGTACCCGGTGGATTCGTCAAAGTGCATACAAGTTGGCACTGACGTTTTGGTAACAAAAAGTACTTACCTTATAATGTACAACAAGCCTGGAACTTTTCAGGTGGTAGTCTTTTGTTAGCAACAAAAAGCTGATGTATATAACACAGCTTCTTTGTAATCCTAAATCGCGTCCTAAACATGTTATTCACTAGCCACATTTGATGGGCATACGGATTATCGTCTACGGTACAAGCTTCCTTGAGCATCTTCTGCAATAATTTTGCAAAGGGAACTATGAAAATCTGTAGGCCACATAACAATGTCACTTCCTGATATAACCATCTTTGATAAATAATCAGCAGCTCGGTTCGTTTCACGCCACGAGTGAGTGACTTGGTACTTCTGAAACTTTTTCAAGATTTTCCAAATGTGTTTGAGACAACTAGCAGCCTTCTGATTAGGTGACTGCTCTTTGTTAATAGCTTTCACTGCACTCATCGAGTCGGATTCTACCCATATCATTTTGATCCCGATATTGACAGCAAGTATAAGACCTCTCCATATAGCCAGTAACTCAACCAAGAAGATATCATCACATGGAACTTCAGAGACACAAGCACATATAGGAATACCTTCATCATCGCGAAGTAAACCACCAAGACCAGCTCTTTTCCGGTCTATAGATCCATCTGTATTTAGCTTTATCCATCCACGTTCGGGCTTTTTCCAAGTGCAGAACCTAATTGGTCTTCTGATAGGCAAATGAAAGCCTCTTAATTCCACAAACTTTAGAGATTGGTTCAAACTTTCAAGTAAATCTCTTAAATAATTTCCATCTAAGTTCGAAGCAAATTTAGCTTCGTTACTTGACATCATTTCATGTTTCCTTTCTTCTTCTTCCTTTAATTTGTGCTTCCTACCTCGGATGTGTTGCTTTAGACATTTCTCACTGGAAGTTCTCACCAGACAGAGAGCACAGCTCCAGTCCATTTGAACTTTCTTAGGGTAAATTGTCCGATCACATATGCATGTAGCAGAAGATTCAGTCTGAAAAAGAATTATAAACAAAATCACATATGCATGTAGGAGAAGATTCAGCCTGAAACAGAATTATAAACAAAGTGTATGAACATGACACCGTCTAGATCATAGGAGAGACGTTTGAAAGGGAAAATTATGATTACCTCACAAGCAACCAAACTTTGCAGGTTGTCCTTTTCATCCTGTTCAACATGTCGGGGTGCTGTATCAACATAATCAACATACTCCATGGGCATGCACTCATTCTTTTCTGTGACCTTTTCTATGTGTGAATTTGGGGAAAGACATGGCTTAAGAAAGTTCATATACAGATAAGAGGCAACACCAAACTGAGGCAGTACGAGCACCAAGGATGCTAATCCTTTTGCATAACGCCAAAACGAGAACCTGAATAAATCAATACACTTAATTACTGTTGAAAAATGTCCTTCAGGTTAGAGACATGCTTGGTGAGGCTCATGAACCGAGTACGATAAAAACAGCCATAAACTCAACAATCTCTCTTTCATTTTCATGCAAAAAATAATCGATCTTTTGACTTTCGAAGGGAGTTTAAACATAGCTTAGTGTCTCAATGAAGTGGTAGTTCTGAAATGAGCCTTGGCTGCATTTTGATAGTTCTTATGCCCATATAGTATTCATCAATGACCAGTCATTTATGGTGTGTTTGGCAGTAAGGAAGAAAGAAAACAACTTATTTTCCGTGGAGAACGCTTTCCGTCATACCAAACACACCCTTAGTATCAGCCATCAATAACTGCAGGCTTACACAACTTATGAAAACAAATACATGTCCAACATAAGCTGTTACACAACAGTACAATTAGATACTTTAGTATAAAACACCATAGCTCTTTGCAAACAATGGCTCGCAAGATTAACAAAGAATGCAGTTTCATATCTTATAGTAATAATCCATAACCTGACTTGCATTCATAATACCAAGCAAGCAACAATCAACCAACAACAGCATTCATACTCAAGTAATAATCCATGTTTGAAATGTTCCTAAAATTTAACCAAACAACAACAACAGCATACCCAGTGTGGTCCGGGGAGGGGAGGGTGTACGCAAACCTAACCTCTACCTTACGGAGGTAGAGAGGTTATTTCCAAAAGACCTCCGGACCAGGCAACACAAATCAAAGAACATGTTCCTCAACTTTAACCACCAAATATTAATCGTCCTAATGTGGATAAACTTGCATACAAGAAGTGTGAAAACATGTCTATGAATGAAAGCAAAAAGAAAGATTACCCTGTTAAAGGCTTTGCAAGGGTCAATTCCAATATTGTGGTTAATCCAAATAGCACCCAATATTGAAGACACTTTTGGTAGGTGGATTCTTTATCACTTTCTATCGCCCGAATTGATGCATATCTGTTTCATCAAGAATGTAACAAATCTGAAAAGCCTAAATATCCCAGTTCACATAAAAAAAGGCAGTCCACTGCACTAAGCTCCCGCTATGCACAGAGTCCGGGGAAGGACTGGACCACAAGGGTCTATTGTACGCAGCCTTACCCTGCATTTCTGCAGGCCTGTTTCCACAGCTCGAATCCATTACCTCCTGATCACATAGATGGAGCTTTACCAGTTACACCAAGGCCCCTTCATCCAGTTCGCATATCAAATAAAAATTCAAAGAAACAAAGAGAAAATTAATAAATTCTTTCTGTAACTTACAAAGGACACAGCAATGTTACTGATGGTCTGCAAAATATCCAGAAAGAACTGCAACAAGAAAAAAACAAAATATCTTTATGACAAAACTTAGATACTAAATTTATTTATTTTTCTCTTTCTACATGTGTATATATAGAAAGGTTTAACAAATTCCTAAGAAATAGGACAAAAAAATTAACCCCCCCACCCCCACCCCCACACTAGAAGCACAAATCACAATGTACTACAACTACTAACGAACTCCAAAATCATCCTATGATTACTTAACCCCATGATGTCTTTAAGATCAAAATCATAAACAAAACAAAATTTTGTCTTTATATTTTTGGTCAAGAAACACTTACCAACAACATACCCACTATATACTTACAAACTGAAGTGTGAGAGAGTAGAAACTGTTTTTGATAGACCCCGGCTCACGACAAAAAATAATCTAGAAAAAAACAGAAATACTTACCAAGAGAGCAAAATTTTGGCTGAAATCAGAAGAAAGTTGATCAGACCCATTGTCACTGACATAGTGCTGTGTCTAAATTCTTGATTTTAATAAAAAAAAAAATTTAACAATTCATGCATGTGTTAGTATTTGATTGGTTTTTGGGAAAGCAAAGGGAAAAAGAAACATCACCAATGGGAACTAGGAAGGTAAATGAGGAGACTTTCAGGCTAAGGAGTCAATGTCCAATTAGGGAAAAGGAAAAAAAAAAGTGATCATACTCCCTCTGTTTCAATTTGTGTGTCTCGGTTTGGCTGAATATGAAATTTAAAAAAATATAAGGAGGTTTTTGAATTTTATGAACTTAAATTGAAGATGTATATAATCTTTTAACTTTGGTGATGACTTGTTATGTAAGACGTTGAAATTGAAAGACGCACTAAATATATTATTTAAAAGACATTTTTTTTAAGATAGACAAAAAAAAAAAGTAAGATAATTAATTGAAATAAAGAGTTTTTTTTTTTTATCCCGTACCCTATTTTCATATTGAAGCTCGATTAATTTAATTTTGAATCATGTAAAAGTTAAAATCCCTTCAAAAAAATTTCATGTACTCTCTTCGTTCCTTTTTAGTTAGCATAGTTTTCTTTTTTAGAGTTAAACTATACAAATTTTGATCAATATTTTAAGATGTATTTTTTTAATTATATTGAAAAGAAGAAAATTACAATTTATAGTACTTTTCATATAATTTTTAAATATTTAAATTTTCATTTTAAAATATTAAACTAATCTAATTTAATTTAATTTTAAAAATTAGTCAAGTTAATTCTCAAAAAATGAAACATGCCATCTAAAAAGTAACAAAGGAGTACTCTCTCCGTTCCTAATTACTTATCGTCCTTACTAAAAATAGATATTCCTTAATATTTGTCATTTCATAAGATCAAAGCATAATTACCTTGTTCTTTTTCTCCTTTATCTTTAGTCATAAATATGAAGAGATATCCGTATAGTGTAAAAAAAAAAGTTATTAAATAAAAAAAAGTAATAGATAAAAATAATTTAATTAATTTAACATGTATTTAATGTTTTTTTAAGAAGCGAGTAAATAAAATAACGAAAATTATTTAGGAACGGAGAAAGTAGCTAAGAAAGAAAACATACCAAGCCGACATGCGGGGGAAAAAAAGATTCCTGAAGAGCAATTATTGCATTTGGGTAGGTGTATCAAGTTTAAGGTACAACCTAAATTATTATTTTTTTTATTATTTTTTTTTAGGAAAAAGGGTCAAATTTATCCCTTTATTTTAAAAAATTACTTTCTCTGTCCCAATTTATATGACACACTTTCCTTTTTAGTCAGTCTCAAAAAGAATGACACATTTCTATATTTGGTAGCAATTTAACTTTAAAATACCCACTTTACCATTAATGAAATGATTTACAACCACACAAATATCTATAACTCATTTTAGACCATAAGTTTCAAAAGTCTTTCTTTATTTCTTAAACTCCGTATCAAGTCAAAGTACATCACATAAATTGGGACGGAGGGAGTAGTTAAATATATCTTTCGTTATATTTGGGATTGATGTTCTTCGGTCTCCGCTTTTGGGGGCTTATCCTCACTGTCATATATTGGGGTTAAATTTATCCTCGTTGTTAAGAAATTTTACTTGTACTTTTTTTTTAACAGAAAACCTCAAATCAACGTTAAATGTTACATTTTAAAAAAATAAAACACACTCTAATCTAACTTGCCCTATTCTACCCGACCCACAAAAAATATACAAACAAATATACCCCTCACGCAATTTTGTTGGTCAAATTTTTCCAACGAGAATAGACCATTGGACATTTATTAGTGCATAGCTCATGAAAAATGAATTTGCATCAGTGTAGACACAAACAAATATACCCCTTTCTCAGTTCATGGATCTGCATCAGTGCAGAGCTCATGAAAAATGACACTTAGCGGTCCAATGCAATAGATTAGGCCCACTAGATATTTCTCTAGATGATTGAATTAAGAGGTCTCCTTATGTGCCGATCATGACATCTCTTCATTCTTCTGTCTCTATACAATTTGGATCTACACAAATTTTTCATCATGTCATTTGCTCAGAAAACTTATCCACTAATCCTAGAATCTAGCAACACATAAAATTGCATATCAAATTTTGAAATTTGAACATAACTGAAACAAGAACAGAGTTGGTACTAGACATTTTCTCTAGTTTCATGCTTCTGCCTTATCCCATTCCATTTTACTTTTTGTTTATTTGTAAACAACCTTCTAGTGTTGCACATTGAAAGAGAAGTATATTTGGTCGTTGGAAAAAATCGACCAACAAAACTGAGGAAGGAGTATATTTGTTTGTCATTTTTGTGGGTCGGATCGGATGGGACGAGTTAGATTAGTATGTGTTTTATTTTTAAAAAATGAGGCATTTAACGTTGATTTGAGGTTTTCCGTTAAAGGAAGGGTACAAATGAAAAGTTTCTTAACATCGAGGTAATTTGACCGCAAAGTATGACACGAGGGTAAATTTGACCCCAAAATATGATGAAGGATATATTTAGCAATTTTTCAAAGTACAGGGATAAATTTGACCCTTTTTCCTTTTTTTTCCTTTTTTTTTTTTCTATTGTAGGAAATATTTCCACTAGTACCTTTGTCAATTTCATTAATAGTCAGTCAACCTTAAAAATGATACTACATTATTTTATTGTGAAAAATTATCACGAAATTATTAAACTATTTAAAATTTAAGATACCATTGACGATCTTTATATTTCAGGAGAGCTAACCATTCATTAGACCCAAAATTTTGAATGAGGAGCTTCAAACTTCAAACTTTCGAGTATGAAGTTAAGCTTTGGTAGAACTCAACTACAAATCGAATGTAAAAGCAACAAAAGTATGTGAACAGAACATCTTTCAAACATTGAAATGAAATAAATCGTGGGCCCAGCAAACGGAACTAGGAGCTACTCAAGGCATCACCAGCCCTTGACACAATGATCGGGTTAAGCAAAGCGATGTTATTTTCAGTTCATTTCTAAAGCCCTGGGTACCAAGTAATTCATTTAGATCTATTTCAGTTGCACTCAATCCTCAATGCAATGTTGCTATATGTTCAATGACCCAGCAAGTGATGCTGTGTTTCTAACCGCAGGTAGTGCCCCCTCCATCTTTCTTCTGGGGTTTGCCTCCAGAAGGGCCTTAAGACCGTTAGACCTCCACTTGGGAAAAGCATGGTTTAAGTACGCCATAAACTCCACACCAAGTGTAATCTTATGATAAACTACAGTCGTGCAAGTACACAAGAAATTGTAATGGTGTAACAAATGGCCCAAATTTCTCGTCCTTGCAAATGTCAAACCATCAGCGATCAAATTCTTTAATCCTTATTGTTAGGCTTCAATGATCAACCCTAAAGCATAAATAGAAGCTTTGATCTGTATCGCAATTGACCTTTAAGGTACTTGATAGCGGCAATAATGAATAAGAGCAACAAAGGCAAGCAGAAAGTAGAGAAATTTATTCGCACGGGGGAAGAGAAGATATGGAAAGGATTGGCAAAAAAAGAACTGCCAGGATCATTTGGCATAGCAAATAGACTGTACAGCATTATAGACAGGTATCTCAGACTTAAAATGCTCTTAAGACTGTTCTCCTGTATAAAAAGAAAAATATCTTTTCTTAACACAGAAATTATCTACAGAATCTAATTCAGAGACCATAAGTGTGTATTAACCAAATCCGAATCCTTCGTTGGCTTCATGAATGGCAAGCAGTAGTCGCTCCTCTAGATGCTCTTTAGAGGGATACTCTGGTAGATCCAACTGGTTGAAACTGCACCCAGCAAATAATAATTAAGGATTGTTCGCAGTAAATAAGTAAAAAAGATAATAGTAGAATTCACAACACTCCATCCAATATCGAAGAAAGAAGTTTTTACTTGTCGGTAGTTGAAATGTAATTCAAGATTAGGATAATACTAATATTAGTTAACATTTACTTGAAATACTACACAAAGAAAGCTTTCCCATCTCATAGAGAAGTGCGGCACATAAAAAGGAATGCAAGAGAAGTAATTTGGACAGAGGAAGCAACATGAGCAATACAAGTAAATTAGGATGGCAACATAAATGAAAGAAGGTTAAGTAACTTGGAGAGGAACAACACGGATCTTCAGTATCATGAAGGAAATCATAGTTTAGTTTCAGATGATAAAATAATTACCATGTATGTGCTGAAGGCAAGTGGTCAGCACTGCCATAAGCTTTGTGGATCTGAAATTTCTGGGCACCTGAAATTCCTTGCAGTGCACTAAACCCTTCCAACGGCACCTGAAGAAGATGACAAAAGATTTGTTAGACGATTGCAGGAGATATTTAACATGCAACTGTAATCAAATGAAAGCAACAAACTACCTTTGAGGTCCCAGTGACAAATTGAAGAAGGCGAGCTTTGTCTTCCTTGCTAAAAGCTTGAACGACTTCCCAAAACCACTGAATAACAGGTGATGCTGGGCTGTATCCAGAATATTCTGTATTTGCCCTCAAGTCATCAACTGCAAAGCAAGGGGCAAATTAAATGTAAGAAGCAACTTTTCCTTGATATAGACAAATAACTATCTAAGACAGGACTACGACATGAATTAACAAATAAAGGAAATAGCGAAACATACGATCGATGTCGGGAAGACCGCTAATTAACAACTCAAGTTCCTTGTCATGAAAAATAGAGATCAGATCCCGCGGAATCAATTCACTGAATCCTTCCAAAAATGCATTTATCTGAGGGCGGATAGCAGTCGTCAACCGATGCTCAGCAACCAAGTCAACATACTGTTGCTTATTTTCCTCAGTGACTCTGATATTTCGTCCACCCGGGATTAGTTCATAGTCAGTCACCTGCATTACACAAATTGCAATTAGAGCCTCCGTAACAAAAATGTTGAAGCTTCAATTGCCGCTGAAGAACTCATACCTCATTGCGTTCATAAAGTATCAACTTCTCTTCATCAGCATCAATGCTGAATGTAAGGTCTAAAATATCACTTATGTCATTCTACACAAAGCAAGAAATGTGAGCAGAGCAAATATTTAACCATAATTTCCATAATCATAAATAAAAGAGAACACTGCACCTCAAGCAGCCATTTCAAATTTTTGAAGTAGTCAGGATCAATAGCTTCGATATCATGATATGTCACTTTAGCACCAAGTATATGCTTGTAGAAGGACCGTGTAAAATGAACATCAAGAAGTTGACCATCAAAAAGCGCCTTCCCAACCTGGGATATTTACATAAAGCACATTAGATATTGCTAAATTAAATAACCGAAGCAAGCAGAACCAAGAAGGAAGATACTCACAACTCGCCCAACAAATTTGAAGTATGAGAGGTGCTCAGTTTGGTACACAGAGTTGGGATTTGGCTGAAATGTTGCTTCATTGCCAACTGTAGTAAACAATAGTGCTCCCTTATCAAAAATTACTCTGGAAAGTAACTGATACCATTCCCTAGTAAGTCCACCAGCATCAATTCCTTCTTCCCCTTGGAAATGTACGGTCAATCTCCCTTTCAATTCTTGAGTTGTCCTCATGCGCAGCTGATTATATGAATCTTCCAGTATATAAGCTCTTCTCACAGAAATTCTCAGAGGACTGAGATGATGGTCGTGTTGATGTTTAATCTTAGATCTAAAGTAGGACCTTTTATTGTCAAAATCAACAAAACGAGGAACCTTCAGCATGATGGAGAAAGACTTTTCCAGTAGTCCAGGATTCTGCCTAACAAAAGCATTAAGAAGTTTTCTGTGCTTCTCTGCAAATTTTACAAAAGCAATGTGCTTCTCATCAACTTTCGTTGCAGATGTAGGTGTTCTCGGCTGCATAGCAGAAGCAGAAGCTTCTTCTGGATCATGAACTGTAGCAATACTAAACTCCTGCCCTGCACCCAAATGTGCAGGATGCAACTTCTCACACATCACAAAAAAGGACTCTATGTACGGCAAAATGTTTTGTGTTCCTGCTGGAAGTGGAGGCATTGCTCCAGAAGGTTTAGATGTGGTAACAATAGATGAGGTAACAATAGATGAGCGTGACAGGTTGGGAGCTGTTTCAGAAAAACTCTCTATTGTGCTAATGCAAGTGCTCAGCTCCTGCCATAGAGGTTCTAAAGCAGTGTTAATGTCCCAAACTAGGGAGATGGTAGCACCGTGCTCCTTCTCAGAAATAATTTGATTATCCTTGTTCTTGTCACCAATTGAAGCAACAAGAGTGCTTAATGCTTGTAAAACCCTGAGTATCACAGCACCATCAGTTGAAGTGGTACTGAGCAATGCTTTTTCCACTTCCCTAAACTTGTTTAACTCATCCATTGCAGATCTGGTCAGACTTTGCACAGAGCCAGCTAGCTCAGTAATAAATAAATGACAAATGGCAGGAGCTATGGCCACCAACTTTTTCAGTACCTCTGCTACCAATGAGTAAGCATTGTCTGAAAGACTAATAAAAGAAGAAAACATTAAACGGCTTCAATAACGAACAAAATAATACATTATTCAGCGAGAAACTAGTAAAAACAACCTACTATAAGTTAGGTCATGTGAAAAAGATAGCAAAGTATTACAATATCAAATAAGTGATGTACAACCAAACAGATAATTTAGTGCCTGAAATAGAAGCCATAGGCTCGGAAATTATGACATGACCGTCACAGTAAGCAGTCGGTTAATTTTCCGAACCCACTTTTGGACAAGAACGCAAATACACAAGCAAGTGCAAAATTAGTACAGTATATCAACCTGCTGGCCAACTCACAAGTCTATAATTAAGGGCCATTTTGTCACATTAAACCATAGTCTTTAACATTTTTAAAACCAGTTAACACCAGCGGAATCAGCATGTAGATCCACATAAGGTAAATGATTTGAATAAGAACATTACAAGGATTAGGAACTAGCTTACCCTTCTCTTGCAAGCAATGAGCACAGGAGTCGAAGTTCTAATTGAGGTAGACTAAGTAGAATACTTTCAATATTTTGGTCTTTGCCTGCAACAGAGGATGATGCCCCGGATTTGTCCTCAACCTCGGATGAAGCTGGATGAGATTCACTATTCATTTCAGTAGCAGATTGAATTGGAGGACCAGACGGCTGCTCTGTAGAGGATGTGCCAGGTTCTTCACGTGCATTTGATTTGCTTTCAGTGTTTTGGACTACAACATCTAACAGATTTAACAGCTACATACAAAAAGGAAAATAATTAAAGACAGCAAGAAACACCAGATAATGACTACTCAAAGAGACATCCTACTTGTGCAAACTACCTGCTCTAGATGCGCAACACTTCTCAAATAAAGGGGATGATTCAAGAGGCCCAAAAGCAAAGCAAGAGCTACTTGTCCTTCATGCTGCCATCTATCTGGTTCATCAGCCTCAACCATAACAGCTTTTCCACGCCTCTGATCCGGAATTATTGGCCCTTCTGGCACTGGTGGAGGGAGCCTGAATTCCAGCAGTGTCTTTGCGACTGAAGAATGGTTCTTTGCCAAGTATGTAAGTGTTTCAAGAACACGACGAGATAGCAATGGAGGAATTCCTACAAGGCAATGAGATGAATCAAATTTAGTCAAGGCCAAAGTCAACAAGAAATACAACAATAGTACTAGTAGACACTACATAATACATGATCAAAAAGCCAAGCAAGATGCTGAGGTCTCACCATCAAGATGCTGAGGACGCGAATACATCACATTACTTTGGCAACCATATAGTCGATATGGGGGTTCAGCAGTATTCAGATCATTAGCAGGCTGTCCGACATCAAGCATCAACAAGTCCATAAATATTTTCACTAAAGCAACTCTTGTTTCAGCATGTGCACTAAGATTCAACATCAGCCTCTGTAGAGGGACTTTGTAAATTGGCTGCAGAAGAACTAGAGGTGTCAACATTCAAATCACAGAGGCAAGAAATCAGTAATTCACCCTCACCAAGTTTATACCTGGAATACACGGAGCAACCGCACCAGTGCTCTTAATCCCTCAGTGTCGACCAAGGGAGACCCATCTGCCTCCAGAGGCTTACTTCCAGCTGATCTACGTGAAAGGGTTCCACCAGCCCTTTCCAATTGTTCATTCCGCCTAGAGTCGCCTCTACGACTTCTAGGATACATACCAAAAAGTGTTCGGTTATACCTCCGTGCAAACCTCTCACGCAACATAGTTGCTTCCGCCACAAGAGCAGGTGTTAAATTAGCAAGAATGGCATCAGAAGATGTCAGAAGGACCTGAAAGATGAAATATAAGACCCAATGATAACCGTAAAACGATACATGAAAACCGAACTTAAATCACAACTTGAAAAAACAAAAAGAAATAGGAAAACAAAACCGCTACTTGTTACAGAGTAAATGAAATTAAAACTCACATAAGATTCGATTACACTTAATTCATATAAGAAGTACCTCTTCCCGTAGTTCTGAAGGGAATGTAGCAATAATCGACACTGTGTCCATCTCAACAGGTTGGCCTTCTAATTCGTGTGACTGCTGCAGTCGTTGTGCCCTTTGCTGTGCCAACACTTCTTCTCGGATGTCCGCCGGAAGGGCTGCCAGAAATTCTGGATCAATATCTCCACCATTTTGAGGCTCAGAATTTGGTGGTTGAGTTGCTTGACCCTGTTGAGCTGAGAGAACCTCAGCTCGCAACTCCTCAGGAAGAGCCTCTAGAAATGCAGGATCAATTGATCCAGAATCAGCATCTACATTACGTTGCTGTTCCTCATTGGGTCCACTTTGTTCAGCTTCTTGATTTGGATGTTCTGACGCTTCAGACACACTGTGAAGAGAGACATCCCTCGCACTTATCTGAGAAGAATTTCCAAAAGAAATGTTAGTCCTCCTAGTTCGAGCATCTGCTGAACCTTGCCTATCGCCGCCATCATCATGCCCATCTGCACTTCCAATTTCAACATCAAGACTTCGAAGACTTTCACCCAGAGTTGCACCACTTCCGCTGCTTTCTTGGCTAACTGCCTCAACATCCCTTATGGCAACATCATTCTGTTCAAACTGCATTTCGGCAGGTTGAGATTGTCTACTTGGTGCATCTGTTCCCTGAGAAGACACATTTGCTACAGGTGTCATATTAGCACCACCAGATTCATCCAAAACTGTTGAGGGGGCAGAGGCATCTCTGGCTTCATTGTTGCTATTGTTCTCCACCGCACTTTCAGCTGCCATTTCACCTGATCCAGCAAATTGGGTGGCCTCACCTCGATTCTGAGACCCCTCTGTAGCATCTTGATCAACTGATTTCTCAGAACTTGGCCGCCTCAAGTGGGAAACAACCAAATCCTCAAAACCCTGTGGAAGAGCAGAGGCACCTGATCCACCACTATGTTGGTTATCATTGGTCCAAAAATTGAACCGTTGGCCGTGACGGCTGCTCCGGAGAGAACGGAATACAGAATCCAGGCGTGATGAGGTTCCTTCTGAGCTCCTATCGGAATAAGCATCACGAATACTCTCTGTGATGAAAAGGAAGTAAGCAATGAGATTTCAATCAGAGAAATATACGTTATTAACCAGTAGTAGTCTGGATACCTGATTGCCGAGGCTGACCCAATTGCAGCAAGGAAGATGGTTCCACCAGAAGGGGATGTTGTGAAGGAGCAATGTTATCACCACCTCTTCCCAAAAGATTGTAGATGGATGTTGTACGCCCCTGACGCCTAGAGCCAAAAACTTCAACAGGCATAACATGTAAAGTTTCACTGGAGAGACTATGCTCTCGACCAAAAACTTCAATGTGGTCAAACACATTTATTCCATTCATTCCATCACCCAGACGAAGTATTACACCATCCTCGTCATCCTCATCTTCTTCATCCTCTTCATCCATTACCTCCTCATCAAAGTCATCTTCGTCTATTTCTTGGTCATCTTGATCAGTATCAGGATGTTGTAAGTGATGAGCTTCATCTTCCTCTAGATCATTCTGTTCTTCTTCATCCCCTTCTTCATCTTCATCAACTTCATCTCCTTCATCACCTGACATCTCATCATCATCATCCTCATCTTCGTCATCTTCATCCTCAACAAGATGCTCTTGTACATCAGGTTGGATTTCAAATCTTATCTCAAGGCCATTTTCCAGATTTCTAGTGTCCTCATTACTTTCATGCATGTAATCATCTTCATTGGATGGACCAAAACCTCCATCAATATCCTGGTCATGTTCCATATCATCAGTGACAGCTTCGGACCCACCAAAGTTTTGAGACGTGCCAAAGGGTTCAATGTGATCTGTTGGTATTGAATTCACATTAGGCTGTGATGCAGTTTCATTAGTTTCGACTGCAAAGGCATCGTTAGGAGTTCCAGATTGATTATGATCCTGAGTTTTTGTTGACTGTTCTCCCCTCCCAGAATTGGACTCAGCCGCATGGACATGCTCCTTCGTTACCAACTCCAGAACTTTTACAACACCAGTAACAACCTTGGAAGAATCAGTATGATCCAGGTCCAAGACATGAAGAGCTCGGGTCAGAGATTGAACCAGACCGACATCTATGAAAGTAGCTGAAGCTTCTGCTGAGATGGAAGAACCTGTAGGTGCACGAGCAGTCATTACATCATTGAGAAGATCAACAAACGCTTGAATTTCGATTCCGGGTGCCCTAAAACTACTTCCAAACTCAACAAAATCACTAAAGACACTGTTAATCTCTGTAAAGATTCTTTTCCTTGCCTCCGTCGAGCGAACACAAGATGCCACAAGAAACTGGCTAGCTCTGCTAGAAAGTTTTTGCCTCCAGTCCACATCAGTTTTTTTCTCTTTCTTAGAACTCTTGGTAAACGGCAAAAACTTATGAAGAATATGATGAAAAATTCCACCAGCAAGGTGCCCTGGCCGTACAGGAACAGCTATGCAACTGCTAACTTCAGAATCTTTTCTAAGCAAAATATGAACTGAAGCAGTATACATCAAAAGAATCTCAGTCAGAAGCTTCAAAATGAATACAATCTTAGCCATATATGCAGACAATTCATGGTTATCAGCTTCACTTGTTTCAGAAGCAGAGGCGATAGCTTTCCCTTTACCCTTGTTTGCGGAAACATCAATCTCCATATCCGCTGAACTAGGGCTCTCTTTTGTTGCCGGTTCATCTTTCAATGGAGGAACAAACTTGACCACTGGATCCAAAAGAAGCTCAATGACATTTACAAAGCTATGAGGCGGCTTTCGATGAACTTTGACATTCTTAGAATTCGCATCAAGACTCTTGCCATGTACTCCATGGCTCACATTACCAACGCCAGACTTCAGATCTGCATTCTGCATTTTATCTTTGTCTTCTGGTTTCTCTTTCTCCCTGTCTTTGTCCTTTTTGTCCTTGTCACGGTCCCTCAACAAGACTACATAAGGTCGTTCACCGACCATCTCCACTTGGCAGACCGAACGAGCAGCCCGCATGAAAATCACTGGATCCCGCTGAATAACAGAAGTCAAATTTAACAGAAAATTACGAGGAGTGAGCCTTCCACTTGACTGTCTATTAGAAGCAGATACAACATTATGCCGTATCTCTGCTTCCATAGCTTGCTGTAGAGTCTGGGGATCCTCAAGAATATGTCTAATTATAGTAGCGGCAATATTGTCAAACCCAATAAACAAGCTGCTCGTTGGCAAGGAAAGAAGCAACTGCAATCCACCAGCATCCAGAAAGTTAACAGCAACAGAGTGAGTTCTTGTAAGAGTCGCACACAGCTGCAACACAGCATGCATTGTTTCCGAGGGAAGCTGGTTCCTCATACAACCACAAGCTATTTCAACAAGCTGCTTCTGCTCTTGTACATCTAGATATTTTGGAGACAAAAAAGACTGCAACTTACTATATTTATCCTCGTTGATCGAAACTGGCCTCTGTGTAGCATCATCCCCCTTCAGCTGTTCCAGTATATCAGCATTCAACTTCTGATCCACTTGAGAAAGTCTATCAATAGCAACAAAAGCTGCTGTCACCCATTTGGGAACTTTCTCCTTATCAAATGTACTGGAAATCCATTGTGAAAGAAGATCAGATGAGACCTTGACCAAACCAGTCTTTGCAGCTATCTCTCTGGCATCAGTATCTTCATTAAGAATCAGAGCAAGAACATGAAAGAGATTAGAAAGAATGCTGCTGTTTCCATCCTCAGAGACATTACTAGAAAGCTTCACTTGTTCAACAATAAACGAAACCACAGCTGACCGATGTTCACCATCATTTTGGGAGCATAGCATCACAAGAAGATCCCTGACAGGAAAAGCAAGAGAGTCCTTCATCTGTAGAAGCTTTCGGCATGTAGACAACAACTCATCAACAGGAGGAGGCTGAACCATTTCTTCTTCAATGGTCAGGCTGCTTTCTTTGGGAACATCTTCCTTCGCCTCAGATCCAGAGTTCCCAAGAGACATGGCAAGGGCACGGGCAAGTTCATCATCTTCTTGTACTTCCTCTGGATGCGAGAACAACCACTCCATTGCCAGCTCAACACTGTTTGAACCAACCTGCCTCAAAGCCTCTTCCGCCCTATTCCTGGTGAACCCCATTTCAACAATTGTAGAAATTGTAGTTTCATTTGGGGGAGGACCAGACACACGAGCAGCAGTACTGTTTGTGTTTTTGACTTCTACTCCCGAGTAGATGTGTCTGATGATATTGAGAACAGCTGCAATGAAATCATAATTGCATTCTGTGAATTGAGGATGAGTCCAAACAGGAAGTACAGTCTTCAATACCATGGATTGAAGAACCTTTACAAATGTCTCCTCATCCCGTGGAAATGGGATATCACCACTTATCAAAGGTTGAGTCAGTAAATGCTTTGTGAAAGGAGATAGAATTAAAGATGAAGTCGCCAGATGATCCACCAGCTTCCCATAACTACCTAGGGGACCATATATCCACGAACGGTCAGCATCCTCAACACCATCCTGCCTGGTATGTGCCTCATCAGTATCCATAGGAGAAGTAGGAGCTCTATTGACGGCAAAGAGCAACTGACTAGTAGCTTCAAACGTGGTTAACACAGACTGAATAACCCCACGCCCATACAGGCAATTTAATATAACAGCATTGCAAGAATCAGGTTTGTCCAGCAGAATACCATCAATAAATTCAATAACCTTGCCAAAATAACGACATTTGGTTGACACCTCCGATCCAGAAGTTATATGACCTCCAAAGTTCATGTGATCAATAGCAATTGAAGCAAAAGTTGAAGCAACAGATTTTGATGGAGCTGACACATTGAGTGTATCATCCCGCCTACGTGATGGAAGTAGCATTACCTTGCCCATCTCTTGAAACAAATGGGTGATATGGATTGACAGGGATTTCACCATATCACGGCAGGAATGATAATAGGACCTCTGTTTGTCCTCTTTTCGATTACTGGCACCAGCGTCATCAAGAGAACCTGCTTGTTCTGATTGATGACTAGCTTCTATTCGGACGTTTGAAGAACCATCAGTGGTCTGACGTTGCTGAAGACTAGAGGCTCTAGTCAGATCTCGATATAGATTGATCAGATCAAAAAACTGTGATTCAAAACTCCACCCTGACATCCTCCTGCGAAGTAAGGGGTCAAGGAACTGCCTAAAGGAATTTAATCTTTGTTCTTCAGTATCAGTTGAACTCGATTCAGACTGTCGTGCCTCATCAGTTGCACCAGCACCACCTTCCTCCACATCAACCTTAGATTCTTCAAGCAACGCTAATTGCCAAAGAATTTCACGATGAATGCGACCAATATCCTCCAATACATCTTTGCTGCCATTTCCAAACTCTGTTAAAAGAGCAGTTACCCATCGGTTGTCTTTGGAGGCAGCCAGAAATAAAAGAAACTCAACTAGGAAAAGTGAAGAAAATGTCCTATCTGGAGTATTTTTAGGATCCAACATAAAAGCACCAGAAACCACACCAAATCCAGACAGCGCTTTTTTTAAATGATCCCTGAGAAAGGAACAGAAAGCACGAGCCAGCGCAGCAGAGTGGTGTTGTGTGAAAGTCTTGAAGACCATGGTGCTGTGTAATGCTATGGACATCCCTTCAGATGACTGAGCAACACTCGGCCGTAGGAGTAGTTTCAACAAAGCTTCAATGCCTGACTTCTCCACAAATAACCGACAAGTTTCAGAGTTCTCCATTGTACGGTGAACAAGTACCATCACGTGAAAGACAGCCAACTGAATGAACTGCTCATCGCTGATAGTTTCCCCAGTTGAATAAGTTGATTCAACCAATGAGCTGGATGCAACACTCTCTCTGTTATCTGTGTCCGTGTCCATTTCAGTAGTCTCGCTTGATTTCCCTGATGACTCGGCATGTTCACCATCACCACATGAAGCAATACTGTTAACAATCTCAATTATTAAATCCACTCCAGTACCTCTCAGTGAAGATACATGGCGCAACAGCTCTTCCACAGCATTTGCCAAAGGGACAATACCTTCATTCATAGCTACCACGTACTTCTTGTTGGTAAATATGTCGACAAGGAAACGCAATGCTGAAGTTTCTTTCACAGACTCCAGTCCCTTCGGATTAAGGCAAATTGCACCGAGACCATTAGGTACACAAGTAAGGGCTTTTGGAGACGGTAGTATCCCAGATACCACGGAAGACAAAAAAGCAATAGGAAGACCCAACTCATGCAGAGCAGGAAAACATGTCGGATCTTTGTGAATTATTTCACTCATAACAGTCACGGCTGAGGAATAAATATCACCTCCAAATTTTTCCACATTACTAAATATCAGACACAAAGTGGCAGGTAAAGATGCATCGTTAGAACCCTGCGATCTGGTCGAATTTGCAGGAGCATAGGTAGCAGAGCCAAGTGCCTTCAATAAGACCCTAATAAGTCTCTTTTGAGAATATACTTGTTCCTCGCTAGATTTAAAATGCTCACCAATGACCATAGAATTGTCATCATCTCCAGCTCTGTCAATCACTCTGTGCACTTCTATCTGTAACCTATTAGCCAAAAGCTCAACTCCACCTAGATCTTTGAAAAGGGTTACTGCTGCATTACTATAATCCAGAAGCTTTTGCAGTGTTTTCACAGCCAGGCAAACAAGATGTATATGTGCAGGATCAGCATCCTCTACTAGAGGCAAAAAAGTTGGCACCATTCCAGACCCTCGAATAACACTACCAGAGCTTGAAGAGGATATGACATGTAGCAGGTAAAACTGCAGAACAGCTTCAACAAAGGATACTGATGACAAGTCATTTGAACTGCTTAGTGACAAGATTGCTCTCTGTAAAACATTCAGGAGGATCATGCGATTACCACCAGCAAAACTGATGCTTGATCCACTCAAAATCCTCGCCCGCTCATGTGATGATGCATAAGCAGCTAATTGTGCACCCAAGGCATTCATTGCTAGTGTTCTAACATTTCCAGAGATGGTTTCTTCAGATCTGACAATCCTTATCAACTCATTTGTGTATTCAGGTTCATTAGCAAAAAAGGAAGAAAGTTCATCATGGGAATCACTAGCCTGGACAAGCACAATGAAAGCAAGAAGACATATCTTGCTGTAAAGTCTGCATACTCTGGGGGAACGGAATGCGTGTGCATATCTGATTCTAGTCAGCAGTGCGAACCTTTGCTCAGGAGGAACATTATACTGCTCAACACAGAACTTCATTAGCGACAGATCTTCCTCTTTCCGTACATGGAGATCAGGTATGTGAATTACACTCATGCTTGTTGATACTGCACCATCCGCACCTTCAGCATTGTTTTCGGCACTGGCACTATGCAACTCAAAATAAAGGGTGGACCCCAAGTGATAAAGTGACTTGTCACCATCATTTTCTACACTGGATGGGAACAAAGATAGGCCTTCATCCTGACTTCTTTCGTTTACAGTAACACAATAATACAAGCCCAGACCTTCTTCCTTGCTTCCCCATCCCTGCGCAAGTGACAGTAGACAGCTATTTATAGCACCACACCCAACCAATTTACCACTTGCATGTAGCTTCGATGGATTTATTTTTACTAATACAGCAAGAGTCTCTAAAGTTGCAATGAGGATCTCAGGATCTGTTGAAGCCAACAAAAGCTTGAAATGCTGCCAGGTTCAAAGTAAATAAATTTGGACATCATCAGTACATGTGAATTCTTGTTACAGACATTCATTCAAAAACAGGCATAAAGTTTTAGCATCTTCAGCTTACCTCCAAGCCACTAAATGAACCCTTGTTATGGCAATTTTCTAGTATGATCTGCATCACACGTAAGATCTGTAGAACTGCTTGCTTGGGGAAAGGGCTATCATCTCCTAATATGTTATCAGACAAGACAAGATCTTTCCTACTACATAAGTACGTCTTGAAATATGCATCAAAATGTAGAAACAATGGTCTCCAGTGATGAAAATTTCCCTGAAAAGAGAAGGCCAAGAAAGTCAAAGTCTGAAGTATAAAGGCAGGATAAGAAAAGGTAAATGTATTCACCTTGCCATACTCCCAGCGGAAACCAGAAAGAGGTATTGCTATATCTTGTAATGGACACTGGATGACCTTGTCAATAAAAGCCTTTATTCTGGGGGGCTGACATGTGGATAAATGCACAATAAGATTATACCAGTTAATAGAGAGAAAACTTTAAAAGAAAGAAATAAGCATGAAAGATAGAAATGGCATCTACTGCAAGAGAGAATAGTAGCGAAAAGCAGAAGTCCGTGCACTTTCAAGCAGCAGAAATCAAGACACTAATCAGATGATTTATTGCTTTAGTTTTTCCTTGCATATGATTAAATCAGTGTACATTACTAGATCCATGAAAATATGATTAGATGGCTCCCACAAACTTGAGAATTACTCCTATGAGAACAACCACAGTTCATCCAAATAAAATGTAAAATGTTGCAATATACTATGGTATTGCCTGATTTTTTTGTTTTCTTTTGATAAGTATGGTGTTCCCTGATGTTAAGGAACAAGGCAGAGCTAGAAACATAAAACACACAGAGGATTTTTTATTTTTTATTTTTTATTTTTTATTTTTAATAAGCTTTGAATGAATGGCCCAGATGGATTCAACAGCTTTCAGAAAATCAACGGGATTTGTATCGCAACTTCCTATTTTTGGTGTAAAGAACAATGTATAGAAGATGCTGAACATATGGAGATCTCTAAGGATTACTGCACACTCCTGTTTTGGCTTGTTACAGCCTTTTTTGGAGGTCACCAGCATATCCTAAATGCTGAGGAATACAACATTACCAGTTTCAAATAAAAAATGAATGGCCGATATGTGTATATGTTCCATAGAATGATAATCAAAGATACCAAAGAAGAGCCTTACAATCAAAATGGATGAAAATTGTGCTAAAAACCCCACAATTTCTTAGAAACAACAGGAACTTGGACAGAAGCAAATCATAGTAGAAGCAAAGAACACATGTTACCGGTACCCACCTAGTCAGGATTAAGTCTGTATTTTGTTGGGGGAGAACGTAAAATATGGTGTGTATATAAAAAAAATAGACTGCACAGAGAACTTGTGTAGTCGCCCATATAGGATTAAGTCTTTGCTTTGTCAAGCTTACATTAGCTGAGATGTTGCCAAAATTGCTGATTAGACTTGAATCTTAGTGCGGGGACAAATTTGAAATCAAAGAACCTCTAGTTTTAGCTCCTATTTGACTTAAAAGCCGAATATTGACCATTGTCGAATGAAAATGAATCGGCTCGAAAAGTAAAACGGATACTAAGAATCATCTTGTTGATATCTGCCATTATCAGAATGAAACTGACTGGCCTGAGTAGAGAAAAAAGAAAATAGCAAATCATTTTGTTGACCCAACTAGTTTGGACTCGAGATGTAGCTGATTGACTGATTGTTTGATATTGAGAAGTAACAGGGAAAAGTAAAAGACAAAGAGAAAAATAGTACTGAAATTGAACTTCAAGAAACAAATGCATGATGGTAAACTAATAGTACTACCACTGTCAGTTTCAAACTATCCTTTTTTCCGGATAGGTCTCAGTTTGGCTTGTACTAAAACACTTCTATGAAGAATGTGAATGAAATCTCAAAAATGAATTTAAGAAAAATTAAAGCTAGTTTAATGTAAACATCAGATAGCTCCAACTCCCTAAAGGAGGCCGAGAAGAATGCATCTTGTTCATTTTGAGATCTAAATATATTTGAGGAACACACACGTACATCATACGGTTTTAATCGACAAATGTCATACCAAGTACCAACTCCTGTCATATCTAATCCCAGAGTCCTCCAATTTCATCCTCCTATTACTCTATTAGGTAATTTTTGCCATCAAATTCACTATGAAGTTCTAATCCCAGAGCTTGCTGATTGGATATTACTAAAATTGAGTCTCATTATTATGATGATTAGCATGTGATCTTTCGAACCTCTTTGCAGTTTCAAAAAGAGGTCTCTAAAGATCACATGATAATGATCATAATAATGAGACTTGTTTTAAAGATCACATGGCATAAGTCCATATTAAACTTCAGACCCAGACAGCATCAATACGCTTGTGACATAGAATTTCCACATGCCAATCATAAGAAAGCATAAAATGCAAAGAAGAAAAAGCAGGCAGATGACTAATAATAGAAGTATAGATTGCATAAGCAGTTAAAAACAATAAACCAAATAGAAAAAAGGTACATCGTGAAATATGATTTCCAATCAAAAATAAACCCTAAAGGAACAAAAGAAGATAACTCCACAGCAAGACAAAACCCTAACAACACACACTTCCTCGACTAATTCCACAAAACAAGTATTAGACAACTATGTCCACCAAGGCTGGCTAGAACAGATAGGAATAAATCACCTAGTGTTTTGTCTCTAATGGGATTTGAACCTGACACCTCAGGGTGCTCAACCAGAGTCATTGACCACTAGGTCACAACAACACACATTCCACGCCTCGAACAAAACAACACTACGAAAAAAAGAAAAAATTGTTGCTTTCATAAACAAGTGGTTCTGATAAATACAAAACCCTAAACAACGCACTTTTTTAACAACTGTGGTATCCGTGCCAGCTTGTGTGTACCCCCAACTAATTCCACGGAACAAGTATAAGGTAACTCTACCCACCAAGGCTAGAGCAGACGGGAACAAATCACCTAGTGTTTTGACTCTGCTAAGATTTAAACCTGACACCTCATTATGCTCAACCCACGTCATTAACCACTAGGCCACAACAACACACATTCCACGTCTTAAAACAAAACAACACTCCGAATAAAAATACACATTGTGAAATAATTCCAAAAACCCTACGAAAAAACCATTCCTTTCCTCAACAAGCTGTTCGATAACACAAAACCCTAAACAACAACAACACACAGCAGCAACCAAATACAATAAATAAAACTACTTTACGAGTAAACAAAAATCGAGTACATAGCACATACAGGCTCAGAGTCGAGTTTAATAGATGGACCAATAGCTCCTTCGCTGGAGAGAAGTTGCCGTAACCTCGACGGCAAACTCGATCTTAAGGTCGTCATATCTCCTTGTAGTATTCACTGAACCACAACACCTACCCAAAAAAAAAAACGAATCAGCCCCAATAAATCCAAAAAAAATAACCAAAAAATTCACACATTCAAATACATCAAAAAATCAGAAAAAAACCTCAAAAAAAATCAAATCGATCAAAAAATTCGATACCTGAATCATCCAGATTGAGTGTTAATAGAGACTGTACGAAAAATAGGGTTTATATAGAGAGAGAATAAGAAGGAAAACCCCAAAGCGAAGAAAGAGAAAATGGTGAAAAGGGGGGTATAGAGGGGTCCTTTATAGGCTTTTTGTGTGTGCAATTGGGTTATAGTAGTACTCTTAACCCTGGGAAGGATGACAGGGGAGAAGGATATATAGATACACACAAACACAAATTGGTCTTGCTACTATTTCTGGGTCTTCTATTCGAGTCGGTTTTGCTATTTGGGCCCTCTCGGTTTATCACGTCTCTTGTAATTTTTTCCCTTTTTAATACGTGGGATAAAGATAATAATTTCGAAATTAATTTTAGAATGAATTTATCTTACGAATGATTGAGATAAAATATAAGAGATAACTTGTTTTAAAATTAGTTATTTTGGGTGTGTAGTGTTATTTTTATTCCGTCTTAAGGGTGTGATAACTAATTCACGAATAGCTAATCCCGGGATAATTAATTTTTCGATAACTTATTTCCAACCAAACGACCTCTTAGAGTTCATTTGGTACGTGAAACAAAAGATGGAGTAATAATTTCGGAATAAAATTTGTGATTAATTTTTACTTAGATTGGATTTGAGATATTAAGGGATCGGTTGGTATATTAGATAAGGGAAACAAATTTGGGATAAAAGTAGGATTCATTTTATTCGATGTTTGGTATGAGGTATTAACTAGTTTCATGATTATTTTACCTCATTATTTGTAGTAAAATGGTAGGATAAGTGCAGGATAAAATAGTCTTATGGATTATTTCTACTAATCTCATTCGGTGTACCAAGCAACCTCTAACTGATTTTGGGATGGTGGGATTATATTATGATGAGATAAAATAGTTTTGTGGGATATCTTTGGTTATCACATTCCACGTACTAAATGACTTTTTGAGAGTTCTTATTTTTGACTTAATACATAGTCAGTCCCTTAAATTTGTTAGGGTATATTTTGTTTAGACATCCGAACTAAGTTATGTCCAATTGAACACTTTAACTCCTAATAAAGTGTTTCAATTAAACAATTTTGAAAAAAACTTTGTATGTGTTTTTATTCATCTATTATTGATGTGAACGTGTGTAAATAAAGAATATGACATATTTTATGTGTTTAGCTTAATTATCCAATAGAGAATGAGAATACAAAAAAAAAAAAAAAAAATTGCACTGAAAATATATAATTAGAATATTTTATTAAGCGTTTAGGTGTTCAAATGATTCAATTCTAGTATCTAAAATATAATGATAAATTTAATAGACTGACTATGTATCAAGCTCTTATTTTGTTCTTTTGAATTAAATTATGTATATGAATAATATTTTCATAATCAGAAAAAATGAAAACTAAAAGTATCAAGAGTTATATATTTTAAATTTAAAATTAATGCATTGTTCAAGGAAAAAGTTATATGTAATGATAATTGTAATAAAAATGATATTGTCAAATGTACGAATTTTAAAGATAATACGTAAATAAAAATATATTATTTATTATCTTTGGTGTCGTTATTCTTTACCAAAGTAAAGGTTGTTGCTCATTAATCATTATATGAGTTTTTACTTAATTTATATGTCTGAATGTAAAGCGAACGCAGCACTAACAAAATTGATAATGACTAAGTCATAAGTATTATCTTTATTTGAATTGTTAGTCTTGATAATTTAGTCATGCAAAACAATAATTAGGTTCTCAAGTGATGATAGATGTTTGTTAAACAAAATCACTCTACAATATTGATAAAATGAACGTAGTAACTTAATTATTACTACATAACAACAATAATAATATGTCTAGTGTAATTTTATAAATACAGTTTGAAAAAATAGTATGTAAACGCAAACCTTATTCCTACTTTGGGAGATAGAGAGACTCCAATATTTGACAATTTTTTATTGTTATTGATGTAAAAATATTTGAATGTTTGAATTTTTCCTATTGTTTATTACTTGTACGTAAAAATATTTGAATGTTTGAATTTTTCCTATTGTTTATTACTTGTACATGTATTAATGTGATGGTATTTTGGTAATTAAGTGATAGTAAGACCTATTTGTTTTTCCTCAACGTGAACCATCGGAAGTTATTATCTATTAATTAATTATAATGAATCTAATAATTCTATCTGCTTGTACACTCGTCATAATCTCGTGAACATAAATTCACCAGGAAAATCAAGAATTAGAGAACTCTCAATTAATATTTAAAGACATTAATAGTGTAACAAAATAATTAATGTTTTGAATTTTGATATGTAGTTCCAATCATCGAAAAGTACAAATTCATATGCCTAAAATAATTCAAAATTGTGTTCAAAGTGAGTTTAACTTATATTGCCCCACCCATTTCATCTAATACGGTAGCATATTTGTACTGATGTTCAATCAAAGATCTATTATAAACAACCCTTCTATTCAAAGTAGAACTAAAGTTATCTTAAACGAAATATTTTGTCTCATCCCCTTCAATTAGTGGATGGGAAGGGCTTCGTCCCCCCTTAAGGTCCCGATCCCCCGTTATCCCATTAAGAAATTATTTCATCTCGTCTTTCTAAAAGTATTTCGCCGTTAAACAACTTTGGTACACAATTATCATCCTTCCCACGCCTTATTTGTGGAAATACACTAGGCATGATTTGAACTGGATGTTCATCTTCTTATGTGTCTCATTACTGTATATTTGAAATTCTAATTTGAAAATAGTCATATAATTGGACTTTCCTATTAATAATAAATGCCTCTTTAGAATAATCCGAACTATATAATATCATACTTTTCTCAATACCGACCTTCCACAAAATTGATGAATCACTATAAAGTAGATGTGACAAGTTGATTTAGTCATATCCTTTGTTCCATCACTTCATTTATCTTCTCACGAGGAAGTTTGTTTACTTTTTCTGTACTGTTTCTGTTGTTTCGGATAAATCGATTGTAATATTATATTGTAGTAGTTTTATTCTGTTACTATTTATTGTTTTTTATGCTCCTACTACGACTGTTTTTATCTTGACCTGCCTCACCTCCAAGGTAGAGGCATGGACGACGTATACTCTACCATCCCTAGACCCCACCGAAAATATATTGAGTATGTTATTATTGTTATTTGAATTTATGAAATAAGAGTTACTACAATGGAGTTTTTTTCTTTCTTTCTTTCGTCTGGATTTTTTTTTTTTTAACGTTTTCCATCAATCACAAAGTAGCCAGTCTTATTTCTTCTTGTATAAAGCTTTTGTACTTTTTTTTTTCTACAAACTTCAATATTGTCTAAACGAAAATAAAATCATAAAATTTGCTATTAAATTATTTTAAGACCTAAAGCAAAGGTCCAAAGACATTACTAGTCTTTTCTTGAGCCATCCCTCTGTGCAAATAAGTTACATCAAGTGCATAGAAGTTAAATTTAAACTAATAATTGATGCTCATTTCAATGTCAAATATTACTAAAAAGGCAAATTACAAAGATCACATATCCAATACAGGATACATTGCCTTCATAGACATGAAAAAGTCCTACTAATATAGCTGTGTTTATACAAAGAAGAAGGGGAAATTTTCAATAATATACAGCTTTTGAAGACATTTACGTCACGTAGCTCAATGTACAATATTATACAACATTATACATGGGAAAAATCATTATATACACTGTATCAACCTTGTATAAAGTGTATAATAGTGTATACAATGTGTTTATACACAAAGTAAGGGTTACGTGGTGTAAATGCTTGTAAAAATAGACATAGAGCGTACTGATACATTATATATAACTACTGTAATTTTTCTCCATCTGAGTCTGCTCATCGTCTGACCAGCTTTGAGTCGCTCGCCAGACGTTTGAGCAGCTTTGAGTCGCACGCCACAATCTTAACACTGCTAACAGTCTCCTGACATTCGTTACGCTTGATCACAACATCTTTTAAGATGAAAGTCCAAACATTATCTAAATATCTGTAGGTGTGAAGATGTCCCTGCAATGATTGTACGACATTCAAGTCAGAGGCGGATTCAGAATTTTGAGTTTATGGGTTCTGGATTTTAGAAAAGGCAGCTTACTGGTTCTAAATGAATTATTCATACATAGTAAGTGGATTTCTTAATAGTACGGAGTACATGATTTTGGTCAAAGTTACGTTATTGGATTTTGCCGAACCCGTAACTGATACTCTATCTCCACCCCGGATTCAAATGGGGTGCATCAACTAAGGTCATAACGTCAAACTCTGTAGTACATACAGTTGTAGCACCAAAAATTCAAACTGAAAACTTGAGGAACCAAGAAAGCTACTGTTTCTAGAATACAAAGAAGTAGCTTTGCTCTGCAGCATGAGATGTGGGATCTCAAGAATAGAATGAGAAAGGATAAACTATCAAGAATAGATACAAGGAATGGATGGCGGATACCGGAAAATTTCCTAAGCATAACATCACTCATCTCAACAATGAGCCAAAGTGGCAAGCAGAAAGCTGGTATAGCCAATAACTATGTTGATGAACTCAGACTTCAATATCTGGTTGATTTGAGATGTTTTAGCATGTACTGGAATGGCATGATCACTTTTGCTTGTTAACAATTATTATGATAAATTAATGCAACACGAGAAATTACTCACCGAATGGAAGTTAATTCAAAGAAGATATTACATGAAGATCATATCTTTCAGTTTTGAAGAACTGATGTTGAGGAAGTAAAACATCATTTGATTGCAAGAGTAACATAATTAGTATAGGCATGTCGTGATAATCGAGTAGTACTATAAAATAATGAGGACCAAAATAGCTACTGGGTGAAAATATTGGTTCAAGCATCCTATCAATAGCAGACAATAATGACCACTGATAGCATAGCGAAGTTAAAGAAATGATGAATCAGAGGAAAAACGTCCAAGATAAGAACATGGAGATCATTTGCATTGAATCAGATAGAAAAATTCAAGAATCAAAGTCTCATGCATTCTGCTCACTGATAAAATATGAGCTGCATCTTGAAGAACTACCATACAAAACCAGCATGGTAAGTACCACAATTACTCATATAAAAATTTGTTATCTAAATGGTGATGTTAAAACTTCTATCTTGACACTTAATGTAGTTGTTATGATGTGAAGAGTTGGACTAAAGGATCTTTGGTCCTAGGTATTAACTTTTCAGCTGAAAACATTCTTCTGGCTGGCCTGTCCATCCTTATAGTAAGCAAGACATCAGCCGAGTCTGAGAGAAAACCTAGACTGATGGCTAGTCCTCGAGTTAGGGGTGAGGTTTGTAATCAAAAGCTAGCATATAGGATAGTACCCGTGGGATTAGAAAAGCATGCCAGGTCACAAGGATGACAGTATAGACAAGATAAAACATCGGGAACCTACAAGAATCAAGAGTACGAGCAAATAAAAAATTACCCCTGGAGAAACCACTTGGACATAGTTTACCATGTAGGATCAATATGAAAATTTCTTCTTGTTTTCTGTTGTGAGAAGCTGCACTCATCTATCTAGGCTTTCTTATGCTTTGGCCATCTAGCACAATTTACTAGTTGTGATATCATCAGAAAATCAATGTTGTTATGTCCTTTAGCTTAATTTTAGTTAAATCAATGCGAAGGCTGTTGAGAGATTTGGGCTACACAATCAGGGCTTACACACCTGTCAAGACCTCTTTGAGTAGGACTTCATTACCTAGATAATGCACCTAGATGCCATTTTCTTAGAATTAACATGTTAAAGAAAAGTCTTTACTGTGAGTACTACCACTTGGCCCAAAAAAAAACTCCTGCTGCTCTAGATAATACAGCTAGCCCTTCTCGCCGATATATGTTTAAGATGTCAGTCATATCACAGGGAACGAGGAGGAACACCTCCTCTTTTTCTGATTTGTTTAAAAGAATATAACAAGCTTCAGTAAAAGGGACTAGGGAAAGCAAGATTCTAGAGAAAGACTTCATGGTTGAGAGAAAAGCCATTTATGCGACTTTGGAATTTGATTCTAGATGTACCTTTTATGAATAATTAAATGGCAACAAGGTTTGCCTCATCAACTTTTTTGGTCTGGTACAAGGAATATGTTGCGGTAAAGATATGACCCTTGGGCATAACTCAACCCTAAAAGCTAGCTTTAAGTCTTTAGTACGAAACTTGGTGTGTAAGAATGACTTAAATGAAGAAATCCCCGCATAATCATCTCATGTAATCACAATATCGTCGACATAAACAACCAGAAGAATAAAACCAATTGTTGACTGTCTGTAGAAGACAGAATGGCCACACTTGCTCTTCTTTAGACCAAACTCTTGTATTACCTCGCTAAATTTGCCAAACCAGGCATGAGGACTCTGTTTCAGGCCCATCATAGACTTTTTCAAATGACAAACTTTCCCATAGCTGCCAAACCAGGGAACATCCTCGATTTTGGACTAATGAGGTATGCACATTTCTATAGTTCTATTCAGGGTGCAACTACTTCAAGTGCCACACATATGGAAAGATAAAGAAAACCATAAGTGAGGTTTCTAGAAATATTACTCGCAAGTTACAAGTCTTATGTCCTATTTCAAACTCTAACCAAACTCAATTCCCCATTCATCGTTGACAGAAAAACATATAAAATAGAAGTTGCCACATTGGACCATATGACACATTCTAGCAGCACCATGTGGATTATGGTACTTCCAAGAGTGAAATACTCGTCGGAGTCACCTAGTGAATCATTCATCCCTTCTTCACCATTTGTTCTTCAACATAAAGCCCATAGACAAAGAGACATAGACACTAGATCTAGTAAATCAAAACATGTCATTTGGTAGATTAAAGAATTAAAAGATCAGCAAACTTGCTATTTTTTCAACAAACAAACAAGAGCCTAAAAAGCAGGAAAAATCATCACAACAACAGCCAGTAAACGTGAGTACTGAAACCGATCATATAAAAGTATTATTTTCGTGAGGGCATACTTGTTCAGCTAGAACAACCCAAAGATACTTTTAACATGGCGTGATATTGTCCCCTTTGGGACAAGCCCAAACCTTTTTCTACAAAAGACCTCACACAATTAAAATTATCCAACAATTTATAATTAGCTTACTTTTTCTTTTCAGCTACTAATGTGAAACTTTGTTCATACATCCAACAATACTATAGACCTAAACTATATACCAAACAAATATCAAATGCAATAAAAAGTACCTTAATGGAAACATTTCTCTCTTGAGTCTCCAGAAATTCAGCCATTGACTGCAAACATACAACATCTGAAAATAAGTAGAAGGTAAAACCCCCAAAACAAATAACTTAACATGAAAAAAGAAACTTTTATGCATGAAAGGAATCCAATTATATGTAGTGATGAGAATGTAAACGCATATACTCCTTCCATCTCAATTTATTGGACACCATTAGATTGTGGGTCTAAAGCATCACTTTGACTTATATAGGAAAAAAGGGCAGCCGGGCTGCATACAATAGCCCCTTCCTGTTTTGTACCAGAGAAGCTTATGTATGAACAAGGCAGCATTTTACACACTGTTTTGAATCATTAAGATGAAAACTTCACACAAGAAGTGTATGTCATGTATATTAAGCCGGAGGCTAAGGAGAGCAGAATAAGGTGAAGGTGGGCACCGCTCATCTTCCCTATGAGTGAAAGTCACAATAAGAATGCTAGTTCTTACTGTTCATTATGATATAAATATACCACACTAATTCTTTATGTATGGATGATGAGATTCCATTGATACAGAGCCAATTCCAATAGACTTATTTTTATTGAGGCGATAGCTCTGAAAAGACAAATTGTCAATCTTTTCTGTCATCTTAGGAGAGATACGATGGGGAGGAGCTAATACAAACAGTCCGGCTCTTCCCCATACTTATAGTACTGGGAAATCCCCCCCCCCCCCCCCCCCCCTTTTTTTTTTTCCTTAGTGGTATAGTACTGGGAAATCTCAATCATAGAGAAGTAATGATACGATAGATCTGCAGGAAATCGCTAAGCACATGAATTCTCTATCTCTTTTCTTAGCTGAGAGAGAGGGAGCGTACTCTCGACATGCAGACATATCACGTTGAATCAGTCATTTTCGCTACATCGCGTATAAGGGGAATCGAACCGCCTCTGTTGCTGGCGCGCAGATGTATAATGTACTATTTCGATCCAGCAACTTCTTATATTGACAAGTGTATGAACAAATATAATCCTCCCCCCTCCCCTCCAAGGGGAAAAAAAACACCCTGTCAGATTACGAACACTATGAGATTTTTTCCCATCTGTCCTCGTTGATAGAGTTTTCCGTTACTTTGATGAAGCTGTCTGTAAAATTAATCGAGATGGGCACAAATTAACTCGAATACCAGGGCTATAAAGCAAATAAATAAACTCCATGTATATTCATGGGATCTTTATACGAATAATCAGACAAATTTATTGTTACACTTTTCCTAATTACACTTTGTTTGGAGGGTGATTTTCCGTAATTTTATAATGTATGATATTGTATGGTATGATATTGTACTGTATAAAATAGTACAATACATTATTTGGATGGAGTGTATCGTTTACTGTTGCTTAATAATAGTTTTATTGTTTGGTTTGACAGTATGGTACTGTATCGTAACTGATAAGTTTACTAAAATGCCCTTAATTATTATAAATGTTAAATTTATCAATAATTGTTAATAAAATAATTTAAAATAATTTTCTTCCTGCTAATTTGTCACAAATTATGCCATGTAAATATATTAAGTTGTTAAATTCATGTAAATTCTAACAAAATCAAGAAAAGAGTAGATCAAAATAAATGTAATCAGATTCATTTTTTATAGTAACAAATTTCATTTTTTTTTGGTGTTTTGAGACGTGAACACCAACGACAATTACAAAGTTTGAATGCATCTTTTGTGTATGCTACAGGTGTGTTCGGTTCCAAAAATATAATTTCTAGGAAAATAAGTTATTTTTTACTTATTTTTTTGTATTCGTAAAGCAAGTAAGAAAATATTTTCTAAAAATATTTGTATATATTTAACACAAAACAATGAGAATGAATATGATAAGGGGGTAGGGTAAGAAAAAAATATTTTGAATTTTTTTTAAAAAAAAATAAAATTTGGGGTGGGATAGTGGAGTGGGGGTGGGGTGGGGTGGATTATGAAAAAGTTTTGAATTTTTTTTAAAAAAACAATTTTAAGAAAATGTGTGTGGGGGTGGCGGGGGGGAGGGGGTAAGAAAATTTTTGATTTTTTTTTAAAAAAAAATTGATAGGGGGGATGAAGGTGAGGTAAGAAAAAATTATACATTTACGTCTATACACCTAATATACACCCAAATAGTCAGGCAAGCGACTATTTAGGTTAATTTTTCAATTTACTCAGGATAAACTGTGAGATTAGTTCATCCCATGTTTGATACAATCTTTGATTTCAAGATTAGTAATTTCAAAATTGTTTATACCATAATTCGGAATACTTTTGTAAATAATTGAACGTTTAAATTAAATCAACTCAACTTACTTACCATGATTAAATAACTTTCTATTTTATTTTTTTTTGGTTTTAAGCCATTTGTACTTGCTCTATTAATAAGTTCAGACATCTAATCTAATGTATATCAAGCTAGAACAAGAAATGGTTTGAAACTGAAATTGAATAAGAACTCACAATATCCATAATTAAATTGGTAGACATGACTGCTAGCTACAGTGTTTGCTCCAACTTCCTGACGTAAAATTCTAGTTTCAAACGAGTAAAGAAGTTAACGTGAATCGCACGTTAACATCCCATTTTTTTTAAACATGTGATTCAAGTGTGTTTCTAAAGCTTTGAATACTTTGATAAAACATCCCATTTTTGTCCCGTCGCACTATGTTGAATGCTCGTTCTAAAGACAGGCCCTCAGCCACCCGAATTTTGTTTCAACTCCTCAAAACAAATCCTAATGATGAACGATATTGTGATACAGATAACATGTGATCAATCCGAAGGATTTTCGTTAAACCCACTAGTGTAAGAAAAAGAGGAAGATTGTTGATACTAGATTAGTGTACGTGCGTCTCAACTCAATATAAAAAATTAATGAAGTATAAAATATTGCATAATTTTTAACTATAATGTAACATATATAATAGAATCAATTAAAAGAGATAATAGATCTTAAAGTTAATTGTTGTGAATCAGAATGACTAACCAACTTTTGCACGGATCATAGACCTGAGACATTATAAACAAAAAATCACAAATAATAATAATAATTAGCAATTGTCTATCAGAATACACGATTGTTTATTATTGTAAAATTCAAAAATAGATTATGCTTGTATTGATACACGAAAACACAATCTAAATAATAAGGTAAAGAAAAACGAACTACATTAGATAAGCAGAATAATATAACACAACTACTTGTAACAAATTAACAATAACATATAAAGGGTTATGGTCAAACAGAAGATGAGAAACTAAAACTTAAAAACATGAATATTGACATGTTTTTTTTTTGTTTTTTTTTTCAAATTTTAATGGCTGAAATAAAATTTGAGTTTGTTTACCAATGGAAGTTTATGTAGATTATTTATACCTAGGAAAAAAAAATCTAAACTTCAAACCTACTATTATTAGGACATTGAAATTGACATAAATCCCACTATTAAACTTTTCCTTGTTGAACCATGTAGTAACTCCTCATATTTAGGAACTTTATTAGTATTTAATTATATAGGATCCTTTGTTTAATTAATAAGTAAAAAAAAAAAAAAAGTCGGAGTCCATGATGACATGAAAAAACATATTATGTTTAAAAGTCCTTATTTTATGTATTTTAGGAGTTTTTCCATCTATTTTAATATGGAAAAGCCACCTGGAAATTGAATTTGGTGTAATTGGTGTAATTACACAGTTTGACATATTTGGTTGGCCAGGTAATTACATCATTGTTCATTTTAAACACCTAAACTGTGTCATTTTGGCACTTTATGCACAGTTAGCATGTTGCGTGTATTTCACTCATCGAAGGCGCGTAGAAGGCCTTTTTCGGCTAATGTGGCGTCTGTTAGGGTTTTTGTCCTGATTTTCTTACCAAATTTGAGTTTTATTTTTCTTGAAAGGAAAATAAAAGTAATACCATAATTACTTTTACTTTTCCTAAAAGGAAAATATAAAACTCTTCCATATTTGGCTAACCTTTTTCTTGGAGGAAAGGATTTGAACCTCTATAAATAGAAGACCCCCCTTATCATATCACAACACAACAGAATTCACAATGTAGTCTTTAAAGAGTCCTGTTTAGGGGGAGATTTCTCCCAATAGTTTTTATGCTTTTTAATATTAGGTTTTTATATGTAGGTCGTTTGACCAAATCATATAATAATACTAAGTTTTTAGTATTGTTTTATGTGTCATCTGATTTGTCACATTGATGGTTTGCAACTATTAGCTTCTGCATGACGCCCTGTCGATTTCGAACCCAACAGCGTCCAAGTTGGCCCCCAACAATAATACTAACCCACCCCTATTAATTTATACCTTCGTCCTCATTTCTAACCACTAATTTTTCAATGGAAAAAAATGTTAGAGAAATATTTTAGAGTTGGATAGGCATCAATATGTAGATTAAATTTAATTAGATGGTTAACCTGGTCCTAAATTTTGTATCAACGGTAAGGCCCAAAGTTTCCTTGAGGAAATCACATCCCTAAATTTTGTACCAACAGTTAACTTGGTGCTCCATTTTTTTGTAGCGAAATGGAGTTTCAAGGTTAAAAAAAAAAGTTTCAAGTTTTCCTCTTTCCGTTTAGATTTAAAAAAGAAAATCATAATCCAATTGAAATGGGGGGGGGGGGGGGGGGGGGCGGTTGGGTGAGTGTTGCAGAAGACGAATTTTGGGGGGGGGGGTGCTGGAGAAGACGATTGTAGGGGGATGGTGTTGGAAAAGACAATTTTTTTGGGGAGAGGGTGGGTGGGAGTATTGGAGAAGATGATTAGGGGTGGGGTGTTGGAGAAGACGATTTCGGGAGGGGGGGGGGGCAAATGTCATCGATTCATTGGCATTTTTTTTTTTTTTTACTCAAATTAATCATTTGAAAATTATTTTGGAGAGGAATGACAAATGTCTTCATTTTATTCGCCGCTTTACACGTTATTAATTAGTGTAACAAACACACATTATATATTTTTGTTGATTGTACAAAAGGTGCCAAATTGATACATCGGGGACACTAGTTTAGGTGTTTAAAATGAACAACGGCTAATTGAGGTGTCAAAATGAAAGTTTGTGTCAAGTTTAGGGGGCTGACGATGTGTTTGACCTAAAGGATAAACATATGCTGATATCATTACAATTGTGTAATGAATACACGAAGGGTTTGTTTGGAAAGCCACCTGGAAATTGATTTTGGTGTAATTACACAGTTTGACATATTTGTTTGGCCAAACTTATTTTTCTCCAAAAGTGCTTATTTTTCCTCAAATGCACTTTTGAAAAAATGTACTTAAAAACAGTTTAAAAAGTTTCGTTAAACACTAATTGTTGTTAGAAAGTGCTTTTTAAATTTATTGGCCAAACACAAACTGCTTCTCACTAAAAGTTTTTTTTTTTGAAAAACACTTTTAAAAAAAAACTTCTTAAAATAAGTTGATTTTAGAAGTTTGGCCAAACATGCTATTAATTTCTTTTTTTTTAAAGCTTTTTTAGGTGTTCGGTAAAATAAAAAAGTACTTAAAAAGCTAAAAATTGATTAAAAAAAGCTAAAAATTGATAAGCTGGGTACCCCCAACTTTTTAGCTTAAATTTCTTTTAAGTTTGACCAAGACATTTACCTTTTTATCGCTTATATTTTTCCCTAATTCCAACAATACCCTTATTTTATAGCCCTAAAATATATCATTTTCTTTCACTTTTTCTTTAGCAGCTTCTCTCGTCTCTTTCCTCCTCGTTTCCTCTTGATCTTTCTCCTTTGTTTTTAGTAATTTTATCATTTGTTTGCTCAGAGATGTCATTGTCAATTGAGCTTGCGATAAGTTCTTAAAGTTGTTACAAGCTTACAAATATTACAATATAATGCTACATTTATATAAGAAATATCCTAAATTTTTTATTTTTTAACATTTAGAAATAAAAAAATAAATTATATTTATAAATTTACCTCACATAATCATTTTACGTTGAAGGTGTATGTAAATAGAAATTATTTTTGCATTATTCGAATTAAAAATTATATAATTCAACTTATTTGTGTTGTTTTACAGCTTTAAGGACATTTAAGTCATTTTGACAACAAAAAAGTGCTTAGCAACACTTATTTACTAAACACTTCAACAATTTTTTTCAGTCTCAATATTTCTATCCAAACACTTATCTACATAATTTATAAGCACTTATTTTCAACTTTTAATCATTTAAGTCGAAAAAACTAACTGTTAATACTATCCAAACGGGCCCTAAATACACATATAAATTGTATAGATAAATATTTTGTGAAAATCACATACATTTACTATTTAAGACCTTAAATTACAATAAATAAACATATTATTTTTTATTTACAAAACATAATAATTTAAGCAAAAATGATTTTTTAAATTGAAAATAGGCTAAAATTTCGGATGTGATTTTGGTCTTTTTTTTTTGGAGTTGCTTTAGGAAAATGTACTCTATTTTTAGTATTTCTCCTATTCCTACATTAATCCATCCTATTTAATTTATCTAATAAGGTAACAAGTAAAAGACATGATAAGTTTTTTTCCTTCAATCACGATAGTTTTCTCTCAAAATAATTGTCTTTTCCTATTCTCCCCCCAAATCGTTACCTTCCCCATAATTTTCTCCTAAATTGTTGCCTTCCCTTATTCTCAGAATATCCTCATTTTCTCTCTTGTTTATTTAAAACTCCATTAAAATATCAATGTTGAACGAATCGAGTAAATAAAAATTGGTGTATCAATAATTTATGGTGTGCGAACTGTATAGAAATTGGTGTATCAATAATTTTATGGTGTATGAACTGTATAGAAGTTGGTGTATTAACAATTTTATGGTGTTTGAACTATATAGAAATTGGTTTATCAACAATTTTATAGTGTCTTAACTGCATAGAAGTTGGTGTATCAACAATTTTATAGTGTCTGAACTGAATAGAAATTGATGCATCAACAATTTTATGGTATCTGAACTGTATAGAAATTGGTATGTCACATACATCTTAATCTGACCACAATTAATATCTATCTTAGTTTTAAAATAAACAATACCATTGATTATACCGAAAAGGAGTAATATATGTTCTTTTCTAAAATTTTTGTTGTCAAAACGCAAAGAAAAAAAAAATGAAATCAAAATGCTCATAAAAGTGGTTTAATGATTAATCAACCAAGGCAATAATAAAAATTGTGTGAAAGAAGAACATGTAGGTAGAAATTAATTACAGTGAGGGTGGGGAGAGTAATTTTGAAATTGCAATGAGAGTGGGGAAATTGCAGAGAGTGGGTGTTTATAATTTGAATAATCTCATAAATTGATATGCTCCATATTTTTAGGAAGTGAGGAAAGATATGCATGGATTATGAAATTTGTTTTTAATTTTATTTAGTTTGTATATATAGATTTTGATAAAATTTTACAGTTATATTTTGAAAAGTAAAAACTCATGTTATGTTTTGTAATATTATATCTTATATAGTTTATTTATGTGATTCTCCCATAAATTTTATATACATAATCAGTACAGTTAACTGAAATATAAAAAAAATATTTAGTAGCGGCAGACTTTTTAATGGGTTGATTAAAGAATAAAAATAATTTTTTCCTTAGAAGTAGTCTTAGCCTTTTTCTAATGGATTATTTTAGGGATTAAAAAAAAGAATAATTACACAAAAGTACAACTAGCAAATATACTTTACATTTAAGTAGTCAAAAATATACTTTGCACTTTATAGCCCAAAATCTATTTGGTCATTCACTGTAAACTAACTTTTCTTTTTAGTTATATAGGGAACAACACTTCTCATACCAAATTCTTAGCTTCTTTTTCACCTCAATTCTTTCCCAATTCTCTCCCCAAAAACTTCAAATAAATTGGTGAAAAATTTAGCATTGTTTAGAGTTTTTTTCTTCAATTCGAGGTTCCAATGTTTTCGTAAATAAACTCTGTTTCGAGTGGGCATAGTTATAAAAGATCGATTATGTATTGAGGAGACCAAATCTGAAATTTTGGATGATTTGGTGTAGTTTTGAGGTATTTTTGAATGTATTTGATGCTTGGATTCGAGGAGGATGACACAGTATATTTTTTGGTACAACAGTGTATATATTTGTATACTGTGTTGTATATTGTTGTATATACAATACAATCTTTTTTTTCCGGTGATTTTCTTCTTCCTCTCCATTTTATACAGTATACAATGTAGATACATTGTTTAAACATTATATATACATATGTATATATTTGTATAATTATGTATATTATTGTGTAATTGTATATCTGCACCTAATATACAACATTATACAAAAGTATAAGAGGTGTATAGTATACTCATATACAATATTATACAAATATTATACAATAATTTTGACTTTGTCTTCTTCCTTTATTTTAAAAAAATTTTAATCTCACCAAGCTCGAAACAATCGAAACGAAGCTTATTTATAGATTTAATTTCCTCAATACATACCGGTTCTTTTTGTAGCAATACACACTCGAAATGAAGCTTATTTACAGAATCGATGGAACACTACACGCGTCTCTCACCTCCAGAAGATACACACACGTCAAACGCGATACTGGGGGTTTACACATAGAAGAAAGGAGAAGAAAAATGGAGAAAAAAAATGGCATCATCTTCTTCATAACCTACTCTTAACCTCAACCTCCATGAACACTACCTCACTTCACCCTCAAATTCCACAACACCAAATAGCTCCCTCCACTGCTCAATTTTCCTATTCCTCCATTCCAATTACACTCAGCAAACAATACAATTCAATACGCGCCATTAACACCTTCCGACGAAAAATATCAATTGAACTCATCTTTTTCGTCCCTTTCCAGAGAATTGACACACACCCACAACAACGATCTTCCTCCATTAATCTCTCCTAAATCCCATCGGAATACCTCTATTAACAACAATATACTCCTCCATTCTCACTCCCTAATTCGACAAAAACAACCATCGAAACTCCCATAATTTCATCACCACATCCGTCTAACACCAGTCCAAAATCGCTAAAAAATTTCCTTCACAGACTCAACACCATTAACGACCAAACACCCGTAAGGTAACAAGATGAAATAAGAGATGTGTGTGACAGAGAGAGAGTAATAATTTGGCCAAAAATGTAAAGTAAAATTCTTTTTTCTATACAATTGGGCCATATTTGATAATGTAATATAGAGTGAACTATATTCTGTAATGTAACATTACTAGTTGCATTTTTTTTTGTAATTTTTCCTTAAAAAAAATTCTTCCTTCCTTAAAAGAAGCGGCAGTTTTTTTTAATGGACTAATTAGTGTCAAAATGCTAGTTAAATTAACTAATCAGTATTGGTTGATTAAAAAAATTCAACCCTTAAATTCAGACCTTTTTTTGGGCTACTTTGTGCCAATTCTTTTTAGGCTTTGCTTTTGCTAATTCTTTTTGGGCTATTAAATGCCAATTTTATTACTTATAAGAATTGTATAATCATGTCAACTCCTGTTAGGTTATGCTATAGAGGACGAGCCCTCTTCAGGTCTAAATCTATATATAAAAATTATGTAGCGTCTAATTGTTCAACATTGCCTGGTTTCTAGCCCTAACAGTAATTAAGTATAAATAATGGAGACACATCAATGTTGCTCCGATGACATGGTAATGGAGATTTTAACATATCTCCCTGCTAAGTCCCTCATGCGATTCAAGTGTGTTTCTAAAGCTTGGAATACTTTGATAAAACACCCCACCTTTGCCCGGTCGCACTATGCTCGTTCTAAAGACCGCCTTTCAGCCACCCGAATTTTGTTTCAACTCCTCAAAACAAATCCTAATGATGAACAATACCGTGATGATGCAGAAACACGTGAATCGGAAGGAGGATTTTCATTACAGCTTGATTATTCTTGCGAAGCTAAGGAGATGACTATTTGCACAAATCATTGCAATGGCCTTGTTTGCTTGTATAGCTATAAAGATTGTCAACTTTATTTATACAATGTCACCACAAGGGAGATACAAGCTTTGCCACATAGATTATTATCGTACCAATTTGAGTACCCAATGTGTCCTAAGATGTTTCTGGGGTTTGATCAGGTGACGCAAAACTACAAATTGCTTTGCTTTTTTTCTCCTCCAGAAGGACGAAGAGCAAAGAGGGCCAAACTTCTGACGCTCGGAGTAACCAGCTCCTCCTGGAGAAAAATCAGGAATTCCTTAAAACCTGACCCATGTGATTTTTCCAGGGAATGTGTTTTCCTCAATGGGATTCTTTATTGGACTGGTTGTGTCAAATGTAGAGCTTACTTCAACTTCAGCAAGGAGAAGTTTGGGTATGCTTCACCGCCATGTCAACATCATCCAAATAATATCATAAATGCTTATAGTATGCGAACTGCATTGTGGGGAAAATTGTCTGTGTGTTATAGTTATCTCAACCATGGCCCTCCGGTTCTCGTGCTATATAATCACGTTAACAGGGTTAGAATTACTGCTGAAAGGGTGGAGACTATTGAGGTTGGGACTGTGCTGTTTGGAGCAGAAACGATTAATGACAAGACAAAGAAATCACATGTTTTAGCAACAGCAAGTGTGATTAGTGCCGCGGCTTCTCTGCCTACCTCCTCAAGTCCTTGTTGCTTAAGATTTGTTAGCAGTTTTGTCGACAACAACAACAATAACAACATGGGTCCTCGTATCAAGCTGACATTTGTTAGCTGTTTTGTTGAGAATATTATCCCGTTAACTTCTTTACTCGTTTGAAACTAGAATTTTACGTCAGGAAGTTAGAGCAAACACTGCAGCTAGCAGTTATGTCTACTAATTTAATTATGGATATTGTGCATTCTTATTCAATAGAGGTACAACATAAAAGATTTCAAAATACTTGTATTAACTGATTCTTCTTAAAATTAATCTGTATGATACTTCATAAAGCGTCCTTCATGATTCTTTTCATCGTTAAAGGTAATATATTTCAATTTTGACAATTAGAAAGTGTTGTGGAGATAATGTTTATAGCAATAGGCTACATTACAAATTGTGTAATAAGCTCAAAATGTCAACTATAACCTCAATACGAACATGAGCGGCATAATTACTATCCAAAATGTGGGGTCGAACATATGTTAATCATCTGATGTTGACATATTAAATTAGTACTAGCTATGAAAATACTTCGAGCGTGGGTTCACACACCTATATATAAATATTTTTAGAAAAATATAACACTATTATATATGATCTAGGAAGGAGAGCATGGGTTCACGTGAACCCGGTGACCCCCACCTAGATACGCCCATGGTCCTCATTGTATATCCTGTAGGAATCGCCATCCAGAGCTTGTTTTCTCAGTAACTTCTCCATTTTCTTTGGTCACTCTCCATAGACACACCAACAGATTAATTGCTACAACAACACAAGATGTTGTTACTGTGATTTGAATTCACGTAAGTAATATTTTTTTATTATGATTTTGTTTATTTATTTTTTGATAAAAATAAATACATTCGATTACGTACATGAGAAATAAAATCAGCTTTTATTGAGAAATTTATTCAGCATTTAGCTTTTTAAATGTTAAATTTCATTACCATTTTCATATTATTATTTTATTAAAATAATTGATCATATTATTTTATAACTTTCTATGTTTTCATTATGATATTTTTATTTGATTAGATTTGTGAGAGAATTCGGATGAAGACACGAAGATTGAGCAACTCAATAGCTTTTTTTTAGTATTTTATTAAATTCTTTAATATATCCTTATATTTTGAATCACAATAATCATTTTATTTTTCCTTTATAACGGTTAGATATTCACGAGTTTTAACATTTTTTGTTTTGCTTGATTTATTGAATCTAAGTTATTGACGAATTATTTTTGTCTCTTTAATTACAAATTTGGTGATTTAACTTTCATATCGTTTATGTTTGTGCTTTTTTGCAACTAAAATTACAAAAAAAACTCCCGTAGACTAAAGAAATCAAAAGGAATTGAACTAGATGCAATTGAAGATATCTAAGTCGATTAGAGTTTTAATATTGAGATATAATTATATTATTCAATTAATTATAATAATATTAGAAGTTCATATATTTTCTTCAGTTTTTTATCATTTAGCTACAGATTTTTGCTGCAATTTTCAAATGACAATCATTTTGAGTTGTAGTTAATTTTCTTGAATTATTGAGTGTGATCAAATATAATTTTTCTTACAAATAATTTATATAAATATTTTCTCATATGATAAGTAATAATAAAATTAATAAAGTAATAATTTTAATAATTTTCATCTAACATTTTCCATGCATAGGGTACATATACTAGGAGAAAAGTTTTAGTGTGGTTAAGCTAAGTGATAAGCTATTGAGAAACCACTTTACAATTTCATAGAATGAATTCATGATTTTACTTTTCCCTTTAAAATTTATATTCAAGAAATTTTACATGCATTATGGAGTTCCTTATTAAGAACTTTTTTGAATTTGAGTAGTAAAAATAAAACTTTAAAATAGATTATGAGATGAAGTTATATTTCAATAGATGTGAAAGTGTTTAACTTGAATTTTAAAATTAACTACTTCTAATAGATTAGAATTTTGAAGTCTTCTTCTAATCTATATTTAATTTATTTTACTAGACATAACAAAACTTATCTATTCTAATTTCTATATTTTGAGATAAGAGAGAGAAAAACTTAACGGCTAATATGTGTAACACAAAAAAAATTAATTCAAAGTCAAATTAGAGAAAAATAAAGTAATTAAAATACAGTAGATTGGGTTTGGGTGTGGGGAGGGGAGTGAATTTGAACTAATTTAAGAATATAATGAAGTAATCAGATAATTACATATCACTATTTATATATTTAAAACGGAAGAGATGGTGGAATAGTAGAATAAAAATTTAAATTATTTTTGACAATCTGAAATCTTTAAATTGTAAACAATATAATTTTTAAAAAAAATGAAACATAAAAGCTTTTTGTATTACATGATTGTTTTTACTCAGATAGATTTAGTAAGAAGTGTGGCGAGGGGAGGGGGTAGAAAATTTTTAGAAGTGGTTTTTCTTTTGAAAAATTTGAGTGTGTGTGTGGATGTAGATGTGGGGATAGGAGGGGGGTAGATTTTTTTTTTCCGGCATTTCATTGATAAATAATATGATAGTTGAACTTTTTTTAAGGTAATATAATTTAACATATTCAAACGAGACATCTCAATATAAAACGATTAGAAATAATACTTTAATATTATCCGCGCATCGCTCGGGTACGCATACTAGTTTTGATTAAACTTCAAAGCTAAATTGAAGTAGATTAACTTAATATTTTAAATTTAAAATTAAGATGTTTGAAAACTATACAAAAAAATGCTACTCCCTCTGTTCACTTTTATTTATCACATTTTGACTTGACACATCCATTAAGAAAAACAATTATTGATATGACTATTTTACCATACTACCCCTATTCATTGATGTTTTGTCTTGAAAATCGTTTGAAGAATAAACAATTAATGCCAAGGATAGATAGGAAAATAAATTTTTGTCTTATCTTGATATGTCAAAAGTGACAAGTAAAAATAAAAATTCATTTTAGAAATAAGTGACAAGTAAAAGTGAACGGAGGGAATATAAATTGCAATCCTTCTCATATTAATATAATTCAAAATTACATCTTAAAATGTTGGTGAAAGTTATGCAGTTTGACTCTCGAGAAGCGAAACCTGACAAGTATAAGTGAACGGAGGGAGTAAATAAGTATTTGGTGGAGTGCTTGTTGATAGTGTATTCTCGCTGTCCCAATTTATGTTGCACTTTTCGAATTTTGAGATTCAAACAAAGTCTATTTTTAACCATAATTTTCTTGCATATATCTTTTAAGTATTTTGAATTATCAATTATTATGACTTAGTGCTTTTACGTAGTTTTAAGATATACTTATAAATTTTACTCTCTCCGTCTAACAATAGTTGTCCACCATTGACTTGTCATACAACTTAAGAAACAATAAATAATAGAGGTAATTTTACTATATTATTCTTTGAATACAATAAATTTAAAGTTTTGGAAAATGCACTTCATAGGAAAAAATGGGTAAATTATCCATTGATTTTTCAAACTGGACAAGTATTATTAGACATTTATTTTTAGTATAGTTGATAAGTAAAGATGGACAGAGGGAGTATATAATAAAACTTGAAAGTTTTGTGCCCAAATTTTGCGGCGAAACTTAAATTATTTGACTCTCGAAAAGTGAAAAGTGCCGTATAAATTGAAATAGAGGGAGTAGTTGTAACCTTTACGTGTTTGATTAAGCTTTTGAGAAATTAAGAATCTGTTTGGAAAGCCACCTGGTAATTGGAATTGGTGTAATTACTAGGGTAGTAATTACCAACATAGTAATTACACAGCCTAGTAATTACGTTGACCTGTTTGTTTGCCGCAGTGTAATTACAGTGTAATTACAAGTGTACTGTTTGGTTGCACAAGTGTAATTACATGGTTATATTCAATTTTTAAAATAAAAGTTAATTATCAAAAACTAAAAATTTATATTAGACAAATAAGTGCCTTTATAAATGATATTAAATTAAATATTATATATATACATTGTCTTTTAAAATATATTAATTAATAAACATATGTTCTTATAAAAAAATAATGGATTTATATTTTTCAAACTAGTATATTTTAATTAAATTAATCATAAAACCAGAAAGTACATGATTTTTAAGAACATCATGAAACGCATGTTTGATAAAAGAATTAATATTATAAATATAATGTCATAAAATTATTAAAACATTTGACAAAAAGATAATCTATCAATTTTAACTAAAAAATGAATGACTTGCAATGTGAAATATCATGCCAATACTAGTAAAACAAATAAATTGAAAGTGAAAATATAACATAAGTTCAAAATTCAAAATAAATAAATAATACTCTTATGTCAAATTTCAACATAACGTAAATATGATTCAAAAGAAAAGAAAAACCTAAGTTTATATAACCTTATTCAGCAATGAATTCTACTTAATTTAAAAATTAGAATACTAACTAAATTATGTTAAATGAAAAAAATAAACATAAAATAAAAAAATAGATAATACAAAAAATTGTATGAAATCACAAGAAGTAAAGGTTGGGTAATGAGAAGGAAATGAAATATAAATAATATAAAATAATTTTTTTTTAAAAAAGATATTAGAATAATAAATCTAGAAAGAATTTAAAATAAATTAAAAAAAATAATTAAAAATAAAAATAAAAGAAAGAAATTAAAAAATAATCAACTTGTAATTACATCATGTAATTACCAGCAATTCACAGCCCCCCTCTGAATTGGAGAGTGTAATTACCCCCTGCCAATTACGTCCAATTACCTGCTGACTAAGTAATTACCTGGCCAACCAAACATGCCATACAATGTAATTACACTCAATTATATTAAATTTAATTATCAGCGTGACTTTCCAAACAGGCCTAAAAGGATTTTATCATTTTAAAAATGAACAAAACTCAAATTTACCCCTTTACTATACTCGCCTAGGGAACATTTTCCCTGAGTTAATATTTGGCTTTTTTTTTCTTTTGCTTTCACCGTTACAAAAGTGACACATTCTTGACCTTATATTTAAAGCCAAATTTTCAACACCAAAACGAGCCGTTGCAAAATTGATCTCTTTTTTTTTTTTTTTTTTTTTTTTTTAAATTCCGCTACAATTAATTTAGCCCCTTTTCTTGAAATTCCTCTACAAATTTGCTGAATTTTCTTGGCCCCCTTTTTCTTGAAATTCATCATTTTCTCCAGGTATGATTGCTTTTTACTCTTTTTTTTTTCATATTTAATTTATATTTTTGAATATTGATTTGTATTTAGGTTTTGAAATTTGGAAGTAATTATTGGTAAATTTGATGTAGGAATTTGGTTATTTTTGGGTTCTTGAAATTTCTTTTAATTTTTCAACATTGAGAAGTAGTAGTTATTCTTGTTCAAGAAGGATTTAACTTTTTTTGTGCATTGAATTGGGAATTGGAGTGTTATTATTTTTGAATTTTGGAAGTGATTAGTGGTAATTTAGTGTAGGAATTTGGTGGGATGTATGCAATTTTGGTAGTGATTATTTGAAAATTTGGTGTAGGAATTGTGTCATTTTATCTGGTTTTAGAATGAGATTGTTTGGTGGTGCACACGGATCAGCTTGCGAAGCCTAATGGAGCAGAGGGTGGAACCTTCTTTGTCAATAGCTGTAGATGAGAAGGTGCCACTAATTGGTAGGGCAAAGTGCAAGATTGGAGGAAGATTCTTTGGACAAGTTGGACAGCCCGTCAAGTATCAAGGTGAAACCTTTTTCTCCCTTGATTTTACTTGCAGGAGAATCTGATCATTTTATGGTTATATGAAAAATTTACTGGACAAAAGGAAATGTGGGGTTAGATCTTCTCTGTTCTTTGTTTTCTTCATATATTTGCCTAGAAATTGGAAGTACTCGTGCTTGCATTTGAGTTCAGTTCCTTCGACTCCTAGAAAATGTCTAAATTTATGATACTCAGAAAGTGGATTCCAACTAGTTTGGCGCAAGCGGATGTGTGCCAGGTTTTGATTTGGTGATATGTTAGGTGCCATGGTAAGAGGGGTGGGGGTGGGGGAGGTATCTTTGCATGATGGTAGTGCTTATTTTTTGTTCTTTTTCTTTTCGCCCCCTTTGGTGCCTCGCTGATGATGTACCTCTTCTCAAGGCTGTCGTTGGGAGCCCTTTTTCTTAAGCAAGCTTGGTTTCACTTGAGTTGTGGTTATCCACCAGAATGAACCAAGATATGATCCTTACTCCTGTTATAATGATATATCCTGCTATCTGATATAGTCATATCATATTCTACTTTCACTTCAGGAACTCTTGAATTTCGTGGCAGCGCTTATTGAGACATCGCTGTAATATCCTTGCCACTGCTGTCCTTCTGTTGCAGTTCCTTTATTTTTATACATCTTCATCCTCGTCAAAATTTCTTTCTGCTGACAATTTATTTGATCTACTTATTTGGACTTTAATTGCATAGATGGTAGACCTTTTCTTTTTTGCATTGTTTCCAATGTATTATACAGTAATATGTGATTTTCTTTAATTGCCTGAAACTTGTTGTTTCTGTCTCTCTTGTTTATTTTTTCCATTCTCTGCTAATTATTTTGGTAAAAAACATTTACTGCAGTACATACACCACATGTGTTCAACACTGGTGTAACGAGAAGGGGGATATTACTTGTGAGATTTGCCATCAGGTACGTGTCGGTCTCCCAGCTGGTTTCAATATTGTCTTGTGTATTATAAGATTGCTGAAAGACGCTCCCATTCAATGTTATGCTTATTCCCCAGATACCGTCATTGCTTCTTCTCCGGGAAAAGAAGTTCACGACCTGTGGGCCTTCTACCTCCATGCGGCATTGCTCCGTCAGGCTTTCGCCCATTGCGGAAAATTCCCCATTGCTGCCTCCCGTAGGAGTCTCAGAGTACTCCTGCTTGTGCCACCATTGAGTCCTAATATTGTCTTATTTAAGGAACCTTCAGGGTATATGTAAGAATATTGTACTCCTGGTGATATGTAAGAATAGGAACCTTCAGATTTCTGCAGGGGATATGATCCTTCAGCAGGATTTCGTACTCTTACTGTTTTCTGCAGGGGATATCAACCTTCAGATTTCTGCAGGAGTACACAAGACAATATTCTTACATATTGTAGCACAAGCAGGAGTACTTACACAAGAAATCTTACATACACAAGAAATCTTACATACACAAGAAATCTTATTCGTCTAGTGTATATTTGTTCCTAGTTATAATAGTTGCACCAACCTGGACGAATAAGATTTCTTAAACACAAGATAATATTATAAGTAGGAACCTCCAGAGAGTATAATTGTTGTTGGTGCAGAAATCTTCTGAAGATTGGTGCAGAGGTCATGGGCTATGACGTGGTCCAGAGCCTGGGAACCGAGGGAGGGGGTGTCCTGGGCTCGAGCGTGGTCCCGAACTTGAGGACGGGGGGAAGAGGGTCCTAGGCTTGGTCGTGGTCCCGAGCCTGGGGCGGGGCGATCCTGGGGCTCGGGCATGGTCCCGAGCCTAGGGCGGGGCCTGAGCTCGGATGTGGTCTCGAGCCTGGGACTGGGGTAGAGTGGTTCTGGATATGGGCGTGGTCCCGAGACTGAGACAGGGGTCTTGGGTTCGGGCGTGGTCCCGAGCCTGGGATCGGGGGGAAGGAGGGAGAGGGGTCCTGGGTACGTGCGTGGTCCCGAGCCTGAGATGGGGGGTGGAGGGGTGGGAGGCCTTGGGTTCGGGCGTGGTCTCGAGCCTGCGGGGGTTAGGGCGTGGTCCCTGAGCCTGAGGCGAAGAGGTCTTGGATTGGGGGTTCTGGGCTCAGAGCCAAGGGGAAAGGAGGGGGGAGAGGTTCCTGGGCTCGGGCATGGTTCTAAGCCTGGAGCAGGGAGGAGGGTGCGGGCATGGTCCTAAGCCCAGCAGGGGGTAGGAGGGCCCTGGGTTCGGGCGTCGTCCCGAGCCCAGGACGGGGGAAGAGAGGTCCTGGGTTCGGGCATGGTCCCCAGCCCGGGGTGGGGGTTAGGGTGGGGGTCCTGGGTTCGGGCGTGGTCCCAACCTCGGGGCGGGGGTGGGGGGTCCTGGGGCTCTGGGTTCGGGCATCGTCTCGAGCCCAGAGCTGGGGGAGGGGGGTTCTGGGTTCGAGCATGGTCCCGAGCCCAGGGGAGGGGGTGGGATGGGGGTCCTGGGTTCGGGTGTGGTCCCGAGCCCGGGGCGGGGGTGGGGGGTCCTGGGTTCGGGGGTGGTCTCGAGCCCAGAGCTGGGGGAGGGGGGTTTTGGGTTCGAGCATGATCCCGAGCCCAGGGGAGGGGGTGGGATGGGGGTCCTGGGTTCGGGCGTTGTCCCGAGCCCGGGGCGGGGGTGGGGGGTCCTGGGTTCGGGCGTGGTCCCTGAGCCCGGGGCGGGGGTGGGGGCTCCTGGGTTTGGGCGTGGTCCCGAGCCCTGGGCGGGGGTGGGGGGTCCTGGGTTCGGGCGTGGTCCCGAGCCCGGGGCTGGAGCGGGGGTGGGGCTCCTGGGTTCGGGCGTGGTCCCGGGGCGATGGTGGGGGCTCCTGGGTTTGGGCGTGGTCCCGAGCCCGGGGGTGGGGGGTCCTGGGTTCGGGCGTGGTCCCGAGCCCAGGGCGGGTGTGTGTGGGGGGGGGGGGGTTGGAGGGTCCTCGGTTCGGGCGTGGTCCCGAGCCCGGGGCGGGGGTGGGGGGTCCTGGGTTAGGGCATTGTCCTGGGTTCGGGGCGGGGGTGCCCGAGCCCGGGGCCGAGGTGGGAGGGGGGTCCTGGGTTTGGGCGTGGTCCCGAGCCCGAGGCCGGGGTGGGAGGGGGGTCCTGGGTTCGGGAGTGGTCCCGAGCCCAGGGCTGGGGTGGGAGGGGGGTCCTGGGTTCGGGCGTGGTCCCGAGCTCGGGGCCGGTGTGGGGGTCCTGGGTTCGGACATGGTCCTGAACCCTGGGGCGGAGGGGTGGGGGTGCCTTGGGGCGGCCGAACCCGGGGCCGGGGTGGGGGGTCCTTGGTTCGGGCGAGGTCCCGAGCCCGGTGCCGGGGTGGGGTGTCCTGGGTTCTGGAGTGGTCCCAAGCCTGAGGCCGGGGTGGGGTGTCCTGGGTTCGGGCGTGGTCCCGCGCCCGGGGCCGGGGGGAGGTCCTGGGTTCGGACATGGTCCTGAGCCCTGGGGCGGAGGGGTGGGGGTGCCTTGGGTTCGGGCGTAGTCCCGAGCCCGGGCCGGGGGGAGGTCCTGGGTTCGGGCGTGGTCCCGAGCTTGGGGCCGGGGTGGGGGTCCTGGGTTCGGACATGGTCCTGAGCCCTGGGGCGGAGGGGTGGGGGTGCCTTGGGTTCGGGCGTAGTCCTGAGCCTGGGGAGGGGGTGCCCGAGCTCGGGCCGGGGTGGGGGGTCCTGGGTTCGGGTGTGGTCCCGAGCCTTGGGCCGGGGTGGGGGGTCCTGGGTTCAGGCGTGGTACCGAGCCTGTGGCGTGGGTGGGGGCCCTGGGTTTTGGCGATGTCCCGAGCCCGGGGCTATGGGAGGGGGGTCCTGGGTTTGGGCGTGGTCCCGAGCCTGGGATCGAATTGAAGGGGGTGAGGGGTCCTGGGTACAGGCGAGGTCCCGAGCCTCGGGCGGTGGTGAGCGGGTCCTGTGTTCGAGCGTGGTCTCGAACTTGGAGCAGGGGGGGGAGGGGGGTCTTTAGTTTGGTCTGGTCCTGAGCCTGGACGGGGTGAGAAGTGCTAGGTTCTGGAGTGGTCCCATTCCTCGGGTGGGTGGACGGGGATATTCTTTGCGGGTATGGGGTTTGTGTGTTGGGGTCGAGGAGTTTATTTAGTGGAGCTTTCAACAATAGATTTTGAGTTTTCATAAATTTCACGTAAGACAAAAGCTTTTGTGACTAAATTTTTGACCTCTTGCAAACATCTCAATAGTCGAACTACTTTGTACTACGATAACCTATAATTTCCTTCGGAGATTGGATTGAAGAGGGTTGGGTTTGGGTTGGTAACCACCTGGTTAAGGTTGGGATTTGAGTTGGGATAAGGAGTGTCTCGGGTTACAGTAAGATCATGGGTCTTTGGTCGGGTTCAAGATCGGATCCCGAGTTGGGTAGGGTTAGGGTACAAAGTCGGATTTTGTCTCGGGTGACGGTACAAAGTTGGGATCTTGGGTTGGGTCACCACCAAGTGGGGGTCAAGGTCGGGATAGGGGAGTATGATCCCAATTCGAGGTTGGTTCTTGGGTCTTGGGGCGGGGCCGAGAGTTAGATCCTGGGTGGGGGTCAAGAGTCAGGGTCTCAGATCGGGGTCGAAGTCAGGTTTGGGGGGGCGGGATCGAGTCCTCGGCCGACGTCATATCCTGGGTCCCGAGTTGGTCGAGTTCAAGAGTCCGTGTTGGGTTGGAGTCGGATTCTCGGGTCGGGGTTAGGTTCGTCGTCTATTTGCCCAGAATATACCTAAAATGGTTTTCAGACAATATTGTAGAAAATCACTGTTCTTGCTGATAAATTTCATTTTCAATTGCAATATGCAGCAATACCAGCCTGGTTACACTGTTCCTCACTGTTCACCTTTCATTTATGAAGTTCACTAATTTGTTTGAAAGTTCTTTTTTTAATGGTTATCTTTTCTCAATCCAAACAAGCCATGAATCATGCGCTTTACATTCTTTGTATAATGGCGGTGCCCGGGCAGTTTGTGCCTACCTCGACTAATTCCACTAAGCACCTGCTACCTCCCAACAACAGAGATACCTGTAATTTTGTCTACCAAGTCTCTCGGGCAGATGAAAGAACTAACCTAGTGTTTTTTTGTCTCTGCTGAATTTGAATTGTAGAGATTTCTCTTGGCTCTCCCCAACTTCATTGATCACTAGGCTACATAAGGGTGCATGTTTCACAGTTGCCTTCATATTTTGGTGCACGGGAGGATGGAAAATCTGGCAAATATCTGGTACTCCTTTGGATTTACATGATCCTCGCGTCTGGGCAATTGCAGAGGCTGAATGCCAACTCCTGGAAGCTGAATATGAGGATTACAATTCTGCAAATGCAAGTGGTGCTTTAATTTCAGTCACTGTGAGCCTCTGCCAAGCATTTGTGTCTTCACGTCATTCACTTTTTGGTTCCCCTTCAGTCAAAAGAATACACTGATCCAATTCAGAGTTTTACCAAGTTATGAGCAAGGACAAAAAATGTTTTTGCCGATACAAATGTTTCTTTTCCCACTATGCTTAAATGTTTTTTTATTTCCGGACTTCAACTTTTCGCATTTTAATTGGTTTTGAAAAAGAAAGATGAGAGATACCAATCAAAATGCAGAGTATAAAAGCTTGTTTGTTCAAGCTTTTATATACCTGAAAGATATTATATAAGCTTGTTCTCTCATGTAGGTTATTGATGTCCAGGATTCGTAACCATAGCTTGTTTATTTCCAATGATATGGACCATCTTGTTGGAGGGAGGTAATTAGACATGACATAACACAACTTCAGCTTACTGAGGACGGACATGACCCTAGATAGGAAGCTATAAAGGTCGAGCATTAGGCTAGAAGGTTAGTAGCTAGCTGAGTGTAATTACGTGGGAGAGGCAGGGTCTTGCAATCGCATAGTTCTTTTTCTTCAATGTTTTTTGCTATTTATTGTTCCTTTTTGCTATGTAGCTTGATATTTGCTGTCATTTCTTTTTCTTCTTGCAACCCTTTTCAGAATAACTTTACTTTTTGCGCTGAGGGTCTATCGCAAACAACCTCTCTACCCCACAAAGGTTGGTAGTCTGCGTACATCTAACGCTCCCCAGACCTCGACTTGTGAGATTACACTGGGTATGTTGTACATGATATGGACCATCTTTGTATACTGTATAGTTTTTTCCTCGTCTTTTAGTCTATCCCTTCCCCACTCTGCCCACAACTGTCCAGCTTAAATGTTTATCTTCATTGATAGTTGCTGGCTCTTCTACTCTTGCGCCATGCATTACCAACGACAGGTATGGATGGAGACGATGAGGATCCAACTGCTTTCTATGCACCTATATGGTTTCCATCTGTGTATGTCTCATAAAAACACATTTTTCTTCTTAATGGTGGATCAAATTGAATATTTCTGCAGCTTTTCTTGCTTCGGGCAGTTGGCTTTCTTTCCCATCAGCATTTTGCAGCAGTGCAGGCAAAGAGAGGTGGGTGTTAGTTTTGCTGGTCCTGCATCTATGAGTAGGTTTATTAGCTGGGAGTCATGTCCCCGGCTAGCGGAGAAATGGAACTATCCTTGCGACTTCTTCCCTAGATTCCTTCCTTCCTTAAGGGATTGTTTTCGAGAAACAGAGATGTGCATGTTTATTTAGTTTTTGCTGATCGAAAAACTTGTGTTCATGCTTAGGTGGAGCAGGAAGCTGCAGCATTGACAGCAACACAATTTGCAGTCGTGTTGTAACAGATTTTACAGTTTACCATAGCATCAGCTGCACCAGCTACAACAGCGGCGCCTGCTTAAGTGGATCATGTTTAAACGATAAGAGGATTATGCTTAATCTGTTAATTCGTATCTAAATGCTGCCTTATGCTTGGTTTGTTTATCTGTGTTGTGGACAATACCACCATCTCATCTTTTTACTCAAAAAATTAACGTCACTAAGCTGTATATTAACCGCTTCGTTTTATCTATGTATGACAATTTTGATGTAACGTTTCTTTTGTTAAATCATTATTTTCTTCCTATGCACAGGATTATGTAATATGTTCATAAAACATACTAGTTTCATTTCGTTTTAATTTAATGTTTATCAATTAAAGTTAAATATTCTTTTTAATCTTTGATAGAACTCATCTGTTTAGTTAAATATTAATTATAAATCATTTTGTTTTATCTTCAAGGTAAAAAATTAGGCCTTTTTTTTCCGAAGAACTTGAATATGCGAAGTCCATTCATGCCACAGATGAGATAAGGAATATGTGTGTTCATTCTGAAAACAGTACAGTTGAATTTGTAGATGAGGTCAAGAGCACGCGCGTTAGGTCTAATAATGAGCAACGGAAAGAGGAGGAGCTTCTAGACGAATATAGTCATACATAATCCCATGGAGAGCACTAACGCTCCGTGCTTGTTTGAGAAATATGATATTCTCTCCTTGAAGGAGTTGGCCTGCGGCTACCTCTACATTGAACAACCAATACAGCCCGTGGACTCCATGTCTAGCAATTGTATTATCACTTCCAATCAATCCACTTGAGAAATGTGGTGGATTTGCTTCTTCCTCATTCACCCTTACCTGTCACATAAGTCACATAACAACATTAATAACCCTTTTGGCTAAGCTCCTAGGTAGCAAAACGTCAAAAAATGCTTATTTTGGAGAGTTGGAGGTGTTTAAACAAGTTTTTAAGAAAAAATAAGTGTTTTTGAGTGGTAGTGGAAGTTATTTTTTTAGAAATTGAAAAAAGTAGTTTTTCCCCAAAAAACACTTTTGAAACCTTGGCTAAACACAAATTGTTGCTGACAAAATACCTAACTGCCACTCTTCAAAATATTTTTCGATAAGCAATTCAAATAAACATATTTTGAAAGTTTGGCCAAACAGGTTGATTCGTCTGAATCGTGTTGTTTGCTTAAATTAATCAGAAAACCCCCCATAAAATATGAGTTCTTGAGTGAGAGATGGGAAGGAGGATATTTCAGGACAGAATACCTCCAATATGGAGAAAGTTGCAGATGAGAGCGCAATACGCAATGTGTAACTTCCAGTTTGATCAATGCTTTCTAAATTGAATTTAATTTGCCATGTTGTAGGTTTATATGCATTATCACCAACTTTTCTGCTCAAATTAAAAAAAAAGGAATCAATCTTGAATTCAAGAGCTTCATCATAACTATAGTATTAACTTATTATCCAATATGTACTTATTCTAAATTCCTGTTTCAGTTTATATTTACATTGATTGATGCTGGTCGCGAAACGTGTACCTTGTCACCTGAGCAAAGAACCAATCTTTTTTATAGTCACTAATTCCAACTGTAAATACCAAATCTTGATCTGGATGTAAATCTGCATATCTCTCCCATAATCCATACTGTCGAAACCTGGAAAAAAAAGAAGAAAAAAGGACCATTATAAGCTTTAAATAGTGAATTGGTATAACCTCAACAAGAATGAGGCTTTATAGGCAGAGGCGGATCTAAAATTTTGAGTTTTGGATTCCAGAAAATGTAGTTTAATATTTTTCTGGATAAACTATTATACATATTAAGTGGATTTCTTAACACAAGTACAAAATTTTGGCCAAAGCCGCCATGTTTACACACATATAGCATTATACATAAATCATCAAAATCTTACTGGGAAGAAAAGATTCTATTAAGAACTTTTTAAAATGTTGCTAGGAGATTTACTTGTTTGCTGGTTGATTTACGAAAAGTTTGTTGATATATTGTGGATTAGGGTCTGGAACGTAGAATTCTGCAGCAGAACGATCAGGGATACCGATCTCCCACAATGTAGGACCACTCCTCGGAGGCTCGTACACAAGTTCACCAATATCAACATCAGAAGCTGAAGCCATAAGATATATGATACAATGGATTATTTGAAAACTGGAAATGAATAAAGAATTTTAGAAAATGTGGAATGATTGGAACCTGCAGTAATTGCTATGGAATTTTCATATTTGTAATCTCCAATGAAGCCAGGTACCCATGCATAGAGGTTATAGTCCCCTGGACGAACATTTTGGATCGAGAAATAGCCTTCATCATCCAAGCTCGTCCAGAATTGGTAGCCCTGAGGAATAAAATATAGTGTAACTTACTTTGTTATCACGTTTGTTCTTATTTACTTCCATGTGATAAACCATGTACTTATGACTAAGATGTATGTTATGATCTACGACAGGACATGCAGTATTTGTTAAACGCAAATATTATATCTTATCAATATACCAAGTGACCCTAATGGTGTTCTTGGCTTTTGAGACTGAGTTGTAGCATTGCTAACAAAAAACTTGCATCTTACCTTGCATTCTCTTTGAAATGATCCAGCCTCTCCAGGTGGAGCTAGCCCCACAAAAGCACCCTTTGCGGACAGATACTCCTTGCTTATATACCTTGCCAACACAAAGTTCGACGAAACTTGAATTTCATATGAAATTAGCAAGGACTAGTCATTTATTTCATTTTTTCATGATTGAATCGAGCAGCTGTTCTTTAAATAGCCAGGGAGAAAGAAAAAAAATTGAATTTCTACCTGTCATTGACTACTAATCTACCATGGATGGTACCCCGTTGGTCAGCTTTTGGAAAATCTTCTGAACTCGGGAAACTATAAGGCCAACAGTTGACTTCCTTGTGCATCTAAATGAACACATAGAACACAATTAACCAGAAGATCATTATATGTGCAAAAACAAGCTTTGATCCTTTGATGGTATACCCGTTCTTTGGCATCATCCCAAAGGGAAAGTGTATTGTTCTTGTCTGCTACAGAATTGAGATATATAAAAACAGGTCCAAAAACTTTCTTCCATGGTTCACCTGCTCCAAACTGAATCACGAAATCCTGTCCTCCATAATGAGTGCTCACGAACATCTAAACAACCATTTCAATCAATAAAATTTGAAGTACTTCAAATGTTTGATGAGTCAAAACTCAAAAGGTTTTCAACTACTTACAGCCAGAGTTGTCGGATTAACATGGGAAGTAAGATCCTGTTTGATAGGTCCTCCAGTTCTGAACTCATTGCTTGGCGTAATTTGCCAGAATCCCACTGGAGGATCTAAGCAAATGAAGCCATGGATTTTGTTATCTTTGTTCTCACACGAATACTGATACTTGTCATCAACCTACTCATTAGAAGAAAACCAAAAGTATTAGGCTCAAGTACTAAGTGATTATACATATCAAATAAGAAGCACGTTTTCACACTGACAGAGAGGTCTATTTATACTTCTCCTTTAAATTCTGGCTCTACAGGATCGACTAGCAGAACAGCTTCTGGATATGCCAATTCCTTCCCTCTTGGAGGTACGCGATCTTCAGGGAGGGGCATTAGTCTTTGCCTATCATCTGCCATAGCCATGTACCGAAACCTAAAAGTTGGATACAAGTAAATCACTTCATCATCAATTCAGCAGATTTGTTGATGAAACTAAGTACTCTTTTGTCTTGTAAGAAAACAACATTAAGATTTCAGAAGTTCCGATTCTTGGTTGAAAAAGTTGTTCTTATACAGAGGGAGAAATAGTACTTTTCGATGCTGAGCATGAAAGCTATCCTGGTTTCATTGAGATTGAATGCTGGCATATCCTCTTTGTGTTCATAAATAGCATAAGAGTAAAAACCAGGCGAATCCTGAAGAATTATGAACCTGAAAATTACCATATCTCAGTGCTGCTAAAAAAAATTCTACTTGTACCATGAGGTATATGGATGTGTATAAAAAAAAGTTATATAAAAGGAACAACCTTTTGTCTATGGTTAAAGGGGAATTATCGCCCTGAAGTGAAGGATCCCATGTCCTTGTAAATGAGAGCTCTATCTGTTCTTCAGTTTCCACTATAACTTTAAAACTATTACCTTCAATCCTGCATAATAATAGCTAATTATGAACACTAATGTAGACATTATGGTAAGTTATATGCATCTTTAGATCATGGCTACGTTGTGGTTTAAGGGAAAATATTACTCATCAAATTTTCCTCTTGTTCCAACAGTTCCAGGCACACTCCAGTTTAAGTCCCAGAACCTGCATATCCATTGTAAAGTAGCTAAAATAATGAGTTGATTACACATAAACTCAACATACATAGAGTGCTAACTTACAATTATTTCTACTTTTAACTTCATATTACTTTCTCCAACTAACATAACATTGCTATTAGAGTTAATGGTCAAAAATATACCTAAACGGTAACCCTTTTGCGAGTTTCATACCTCAACTATTCATTGTTCCATTTACCTACCTAAACTACCACTCCCTTTATATCGATGCTGAGTTGGCCTACACACGCCTATAGTCGAGTGGGAACAATAATTGGTCAACTCAACATTGAGATGTGTTTTAATACAAAAGGAGTGAGTTTAGGTAGATAAAGGAAAGACTGAATAATTGAGGTCTAAAACTCGCGAAAAAGTGATAGTTTAAGTGTGTTTTTGACTATTAACTCTTGTTATTATTAGTCAAAACACTCTCTAATCTACTAATATAATTATTAATCTTTGACACTATATATATTTTCTTCAGAAAACATTTTGTACTCGCCAACCAAACACTTGAAAACAATTTTTCATGACAAATGACTTTCATTGTACCAAACACACTTTGAAAAGGAATTAAAAAAAGTAGAATTTGCGCGGTTTACCCTCCATTCAAGACTGGATTGTTGAGCTCCAGCAGATTTTCAATCCCATTATATTGAATACCAATGATTTTTCCTCCTGGATTTGTCAACCTGAGTTGGAATATGCCATTATCTACTACCACCTGCACTAGATAAAACAGATCTAAATGGCTCTACTAGGTGCATCTTCAGGTGATGATTGAATTCAATCTGAGTTATGTGCTTTATTTTGGTAAGGGTGTTTCGAGGACTACACAAGTAACCGGGATAAAATAGTAAAAATCTTGGTCAAATCTAGAGTTAGGGGTCACCGACTAATGACTTTTGATTGATCACGACCTATAAGCAACTAGCTTATAAACTTATTTAATTTTTTTAATACTAATTAATATCCTTCTCAGCCATTCTATTCATCTGTATTTTCATTTTTAAGTTAAAAATGATGTTTCCGAATAGTTGCAACCTAAATGCGATAGTGGCGGAGCCAAAATTTTCGTTAAAGGATTCAAAATATGAAGAAATCGAAGGAGATTCAACATCTATGTATAAACAATGTAATTTTCCACCGAAGAGGTTCAGATGAACCTCCTCGAGCCTACTTGGTCTGCCCTAGGAAGGAGAGATGGCATGAAGAATTGGTACATGATGGAAAAGTCTTATAAAACCTATGCTCTATAACCATATTATGTAAGCCAAAATAGAAATAAAAGTAAAACAGAGTATTTTTTCCCCCTTGTCTTCAAAAGAAAATGATTGATTGAGAGCACTCCTCTTCCTAAGAACTTCCAACACAAAGATAGCACTAATAAGCAGAAAATAGAGGTATCACTAATAGTTGTGGTAAGATGAATTGATTCTTCTACATTTAACCGGGGATCTTGAGTTCGAGTTTTAGGAAAAAAAATCAAAAAAATCATTGTAGTAATCTTTTCTCTCTTTATTAGCCTTAAAGATGCAAATCCTGATTAGTTGGCCCCGAAGAGGGAACGGGAAATAGGAAAATAGTAGAAACAATATATACTCCCTCAATTTATGTGGCACGTTTGACTTAATAAAAAGTTTAAGAAATAAACGAATACGTTGAAATTTGTGACTATAAATCATTTCATCAAAGCTAAAAAAGGAATTTTAATGTTACATCATTTCCAATCATGAAAAGGTGACATTCTTTATTGGACGACTAAAAAAAAAAATGGGTCATATAAATTGTATACTATACTTGGTCCTCTTGCTGAAGAAGCTGCAGAAGTGGAGTTGATATTTGTGAATGCTTTTGCTTTGGCACAGTCATAATGCAAAATAGAACCTGCAACAGCTAGAAAGATTAAAGTAAACCTGCACAAGAATATAAGTTTTCCACCATTTATTGTTTAATTTGGAGGATGGAAGTCCTACCTTTTGGACTTCTATGTTCAATGTGGATAGAAAAAGCACTTACAATTTCTTCTTGTGGATATATAGAAGATACTTCCTCCGTTTCATTTTACTTAGACCCTCAGTTGTTTCAATTTACTTGTCCAATTTGTGAAATCAAGTCAACTAGTGAAGTTTATCATTTTTTTCCAATACTACCCCTATCATTAAATAACTAAATAAAATATTAATAGTCAAATTTAGACTTTTAAAACATAATTAATAAGGTTAATTAGTAAAATAAACCCCTAAAAATTATTTTTTTAAAAAGAGTGTCAAATCAATATGAACCAAGTAAAATGAAGGAAAAATTACATAACACCACAACTTATCTTTACTAAACTACGTAAAATTCCTATCCTTTTTATTAATTACCTAAATCCTTTTTTTAAAAAAAATAGCCGGATACATCCATAAATCCATAAATTTTCGGATACATAATTTTAATTATGTATCTCCCTTTGATCTAGTTAATGTATTATGTATCTCGACCAAATAGTTTCAGAAATGAATGTATCTCAGTAATCAAAATTATGCATCTCAACTTTAAAATTATGTATCCGGATGCTAATTATGTATCCGAGCAAAATGAAGCAATTAACTGCTACATTCTTAAGTTCAAAATTATATATCTCAACTTTAAAATTATGTATCCAGATGGTGATTATGAATTTGAAAATTGTAAAATAAGAGATTATTTGTAATTTAACAAAAAATAAAAATATGAAATAATTAGGGGTAAATTTATTGGGATTTATGTAAGTTTTATTAAAATGAAACGGAGGGAGGGAGTATACAATAGTCCCCACTCCAATAAAGGATTCTTTTTCTTTCCTTAATTTGGTCACGTTTGAATGTCTTTACGCCAAAGTTACTTTTTTTTTTTTGTAATACAAGGAAGGAAAAGGTCAACAGTGTCTTGACAAATTAGACAGTCACAAGTTACGAGCAGTGTTTTAAAAGGTGGGGGTGTGAGGCAAGATGTTTTATATAGCACGGGGCGAGGTGTAAGTCCCGAGACATGAAGCGTAAGTCCTACGGATCTATAGGGGCGTATATCTCATGTATCTTTATTTTTATAATTTACAACAACAACAACAACAACATATCCAGTGTATTCCCACAAGGTGGGATCTGGGGAGGGTAAAATGTACGCAGTCCATATCACTACCTCAAATGAAGTAGAGAGGCTATTTCCGATAAACCCTTGGCTAAGGACAATAAATATTCCAGCAAGCATGGTCAATCATATATATTGGACATGTTTCCTTTATTAGTTCATCCTTGCAATTCTTCCTAGTCACATTCTCCATCATCATGTTCTTACCTGAAAGTTACATTATGTCGTAATCCTAGTTCTAACTCTAGCTATGCTCTATCTCTAAAAAAAAAAAAAAAAGTAGTTTCCATGCACATCTTTTATAATTTGATTATTAAAAATATAAGTAACAATAAAATTTTTAATGATTTTACAAATAATTTCTTAAAATATATGACTATCATACTATGCAATTTACCTCCCTAAAAGAAATAATCAATAAACTATTAATATTATAATTAAAACATAAACTCTTTCATGAATAAAAATAAAATACTTTCAAATAACAAAATAAAATATGATAATTTTGAAATGTAGAACAAAAACATAACGATCAATGACAAGTGAATATGTAAAATTCGGATATGTATTTTAAACAGAAATGTTAAGTTATATTCACCTCACGACGTTCTCAATTAGTACATAAGCTAGTTACTTTTAATTTTTTTAATTTTAACAGATGAAAAAAACTACTAAACATCATTTCATTAGCAGAGAATTATGAGTATCAACAACATTGACTAAGGAATTTGACACAATTTGTGCAAAAACTATTAGGCGGTCCCGGACATTGGGCGTTAGGCGTGTTCAGGACATACAGTTAGGCGCTTAGGACGTAAGACTCACAGAACTAAGTCCCACACATGAGCCCCGAGACGTTTTGCCAGTAACCCGGCCGGAGGCGAGTTCAGACTCTGCCTTTTAAAACACTGGTTACAAATAGGGATGACAATTGGAGCAGGACGACCAGGCGGCCGTGAAGAAAATAAAATAGGACAGGGAAGGTAGTAGCGCAGTCCATGCTCAGGCATCTGAAATAAAATGTTTTTTGTTATCCAGGATGGATGTTTGTGTATGGGTGGAGGTATCACGGCACCCAGACGTTTATATAATGTATTATAAATTGTATAAATATTAATCCTGCCACCCTGGATAATCTTTTGAAAAATATTTAAGTGATTCTTTATGGTTTTGGACAATCTTTTGGAAAATATTAAAGTAAGTCTTTATTATTAAGTAGAACAAAACCCATGACCTTTCTTAACTTTGACTCTTCTTTGTTTACATAATTGATGATAAGTATTCCTTATTGCTTTTTCTATGTAATATTGACACCACTTATGAAAAATATTGGTACGTTAAAATAGTAGGGCATTCAAAATTTTTAAATCCTCAATCCGTCTCTGTCTGTAATACTAACGTATCCAGTCGGCAAAAAGACATGAGCATTAGGACTTAGGGGAGGACGTATCCAAAAGCTGCGATCTTTCCTTGAAATTTTAGTTGGTACATGGCTACATGCAGTAGTTATAATTATTAATTTATAATTCAGTTTTGAATAAAATCATTTTGTAAATTAATCTTTGGCAAGTGGTTGAATAATCAGCAAACTAATGAGCCTTTACTCATAATCAAATACTCCCTCCATTTCCATTTATACGTTTTACCTTTTTTTTAGTCTTTTTTCTTAACTTTTTCATTTTTTTGGCGACTTTTTAGTTCTGATTTTCCACATGACATGTTATTTAAGACCATAAGATTAGGGAATATTTAGGTAAATTTTACATATGAGTTGTTTAAGAGCACAAGATCAAAAGATATTTTGATACATTTTACATAAGACATATTTAAGACCATAAGATTAAATGATATTTTGGTACATTTTACATATCTTTAATTTAAGATCACAAATTCAAAAGTTTTTTCTCTCAAAACCAACTAAACGAATTGAAAGAGAAGGGAGTATTTCCTTGTCTCTCTCTTTTTTTTTTCCCCGCCTGATGTCCAATTCTTGCATTTACAATTTCGACTAACCTGAATCACACACTACATGACCCATTCTTGGGGTGGTGCTTCCAACATGATTTTTTTCATATTCAGAACTCGAACTCGAGATTTTTGATCAAGGGTTGAAACAATCAGTCACATCGGCCACCACAGCATCACAACCCATAACCCATGTTGGTTATATTTCTTTGTCTCTATCTTAAAGCAAGCAACATCAACTTTTGTCATTCTGACAGCATTCTCAGCCCAGCAAGTAAAGTTGTATTTGAAGACACGGACTATACAGTAAGAATATCAGCCAATTCTCTCTTCTCCCAATACTCATTGAAGGAAGCAAAAAGAAAAAAAAAATGGACACGTGAATGCTATAGAGAAGAAAGAAAATTTATGTTCAGAGCTTTTTAATTATATTTTTATTTGTTGAATTTTTTAGAAAAGAATAAAAATAAGTTATTCACGGGAAAGTTAGTATTTTTACGTTGTGTGATGTTTGTATTAGTATACTCAAAGTTAATTTTTATATTAGAAATGATAGTTAAGTTAAGTGATTTTTATAAAAAAAAAAAAAGAAGAAGAAAAGAAATGATAGCTACAATGTTACATGACTATATATGAAATTTACCCTTTAAAAAAATATCGTAGTAGAGAAGAAAATAGAATAAAAAGAAAGCATTTTAGAGAGTTTAAATACAAAATCTTCAAGGGATATGTAGTCTGACTTCTGAAGTTGAATTGGTAAAGTGAACCACTGTAACAAGTTTTGATTAATTTGACATACCCTTTGAAAGTTAATTAGTAGGATAAATTATGACTTTGGTCTTTGTGATATTTGTAAGAAGTATGTTGTATTTGAATTACTTTTAGAACTATATTATTGTAAAATATGAAGTAACATTACAATTTTAACATAACAAATGAGTAATTAAGTGATGGAATGATTAAAGCTTATGAAAATTTATGAATATTCACAAGCAAAAGATCAAAAGTACACACTTCAGTTATACGAAGGAGGTCCTTCTAGACGAATATAATCATACATGATCCCTTGAAAAGGACTAGTTGCATTTGCCTGTGTCAAATATATAGTATTCTCCCCTTCAATAAGTATAGTACCCTGCAAATTCACATTGAACTGCCAGTAGAGTCCATGAATTCCATGTCTTGCTATCGTGTTATCCTTCCCTATCACTCCACTTGAGAACAAAGGAGTATCCGTGCTTGAATCGTTAGCGCGTACCTGCAAGTTACAATTTGTGATTTCTGTTATCGTTGACTCGATAATTTTCTAATGATGATCAAAAGATGATGTGAAATCAACATTGTGCTATATGTACCTGTAGTTCAGCTTGAGCTGCAGATGCAAGTGCCAATCTTAGTGTATAAATTTCATCTGCATTAATATTTTCGAGTTTGAACTTTATTTGCCATGTTGTTCCTTGATACGTCTTCTCATCCTTTTTCCTAACGTGCCCAAAAAACACGAAAAAAAGGTAGAAAATTCACATTCCAATTCAATGAAGACATCGAATATTAGGTATAATTACTGATTTAGCTGTTATTTACCTAGTGACTTGAGCAAAGAACCAATCTTTCTTGTAGTCACTCTCTCCAATTGTAAAAACTATATCCTCATTTGGATACAAGTCGGCGTATCTCTCCCATAGCCCGTACTGTCTAAACCTGGGGACGATGATGGTAATGATGATGAACGGTGAAATAAAAAGAAAAACGTTAAACTATCAATGAGGAAGGAGAAAGCTAATTACCTATCAGGATGATTAATAAAGAGTTTGTTAACATATTTTGGATCAGGATCAGGAATGTAAAATTCGCGAGCAGAACGATCAGGAATGCCAATTTCCCAGAGTGTAGGTCCATTTCTGGGGGGCTCAAAGACGAGATCATCCATCTCAATGCTGCAGCCTGATTTATAACAAGTTATTTTTAGCTCATAATCTCGAAAAGCTTGGAAATAATAGTCTACTTGTCAAATTGGAAAATTAGTACCTGAGGTAATTGTGATTTTAACGTCACTTTTGTAATCTCCAATGAATCCAGGGACAAATGCATACAAGTTATAGTCACCTGCTCGTATATCACTTATCACATAATTGCCTTCCTCATCTGCTCTTGTCCAGAATTGGTAGTCCTGATCAACATCAACTATTGAAATTGTTAAAAGGAGGGGAAAAAAATGAAGTATTTTTCGAGTACTGATTGAGTTTTTATGTTCCCCTGAATCACCTTGCATTCTCTTTGCCACGAACCGGCTTCTCCCGGTGGAGCCAAGCCAACATATGCACCAGAAGCAGATATCTTATCGTCTTGAAAGTATCTAATTACAAAAGGAGAAATATAAGTAGAGCCAATGATCATAGAGTAAATGAATCCTCCAAGGAAAAAATGAAAGTTTGGCAACAGCAAAGGTGGAGCCAAGATTTGAATGTTAGAGGTTGTAAATTCTAGGATGGCGACATCAGGTGTTAGTAATTGAGTTATGTGTTTGATTTTATATATATTTAGTAAATTTCTTAATACAAATACAAGGTTGGACCAAAGGTTACTGGGTTTGACCAAACCTGTAGGCAACCTTTTATCTCCGCCCCTGGGTAACAGTAAACAAAATAAGAAAATAATACCTGTCTAGGACTAACAGTCTTCCACTAATTTTACCACGTTGAGACGATGATGGAAAATCCTCAGAGGCTGGAAAACTGTAAGGCCAGCTTTGAACTTCTATCACCATCTGTTTTTTGCATAATCTAGTTATATTAGATAAGGACAATCACAATGATACAATTTATGTTCAGTTTTTTGTATTAAAAAATGTTTTACTTAATTATACCTGTTTTTTAGCATCCTCCCATAGAGTAAGGGGATCCTCCCCTGAAGTGACAGAATTCAGATATATAAAAACTGGTCCAAAAACCTTTTTCCATGGCTCTCCTTGTCCAAACTTTGGAACCAAATCTTCCCCTGCATAATGAGCACTGAGAAACACCTGCAAAAAGAGGCGGAATCAAGATTTGAACTTTATGAATTCTAAATTCTAGAATAGCGACATCAGGTGCTAGAAACTGGATTCTGAATTTAATTTTTGTACATATTTAGTGAATTTCTCAATACAAATACAGCGCTTGCGTTTACTCACAGAAAGAGCAGTTGGACCAACATGAGAAGTGAGGTTTTGTTTAAGGGGTCCTCCAGATCGAAATTCGTCGCTGGGAATAATAATCCAGAATCCTAGTGATGGATCCATACAAATCCATCCATGGACCTTGAGATCTTTGTCCTCATTTGAGTACTGATACTTGTCATCAACCTGATAGCATTATCAATCAGGACTCCTTATGAAATTGATAAATAGGACAATACTGCCTCTTCGCAGCAAAGTAAACAAAAGTAACAAACTTAAGCCGAGAGTACACTTTTAATTACTTAATTAGATTATATCTCAACACCCCATCCTTTCGTGTAGAGTTGATTCTTTTTTTCATGAGCCAAACATGTTGAATTTTTTCTTTTTTGGACGGAGGAGAGATTGAGATATGAATTCTTGATCTCTGTATGCTTTGATACCATGTCGAAGCATGTAACCATCTCATCTAAAGTTGGTTACTTAATTAATTAAATTGTATCTCAACAAATGACGGAAGAAAATAGGCACCTCGCCTTTGAACTCAGGTTCGATGGGATTGACAAGCAGGACAGCTTCTGGATAAGCAAGTGGTTGTCCTCTATCTGGTAACCTGTCATCAGGTAAGGGCATATATCTCTGCCTGTTATCTGCCATAGCCATGTAATGAAACCTGGTCGACATTCAAGATTAGACAAAAAAACATCCTTCTCAATTTTTGTCAATGAAGTTATAAACAAGAGATTTGACATTTGATGTGTCAGTTGTGTCTGTGATGTTTACAACAACTACGCCTCAGTCCCAAACAAGTTGGGATTGTCGACAATGTGTCTGTGATGTATACCAACAATTATTCACTTATATTATATGCATCAGTTAGTAAGTTAAACTATAAAAAAAATATGTCACTGAAAAAATGTCAACAGATTGGTTTATGAAGTATAAACCTATTAAAGGATGAAGTTGTAGTGAGATTTACTTGTCTTTTCTGAGCTTGAATGCAATCCTAGTCTCGTCAAGGTTGAAACCAGGCCTTCCCTCTAAATGTTCATAAATTGCATAAGAATAGAAGCCTGATGAACCTTTCAGCATTATAAACCTGAGCATCATATATACTTCTGGTTAGTCGTCAAGTATCATCTCAAATCCATTTACTAATGAAAAATGCAAACAAATATTTAAAGAAGCGAAAGAAAAAAACCAACCTTTTGTCTATATTCAGGGGAATAAGTTTGTCTTGAAGTGACACATCCCAGGTCCTTGAGAATGATAGCTCTATTTGATCATCGGTTTCCAATATGACCTTATAGTTTGTGCATAAGAGCCTACATTATATTGGTGAAACAATCTTATTGCTCAAAGCATTTTCGGTTTGACAAAATAAGATTTTTGGTTTAAAGTACTCTTTTGGGAAGCCTAAGGTAAAGTACATTTCAAATATTCCTGTAGTTCCTGTAGTCCCTGCTGAACTCCACACAACATCCCAGTATCTAGAAACAAAAGAGAACTTTTAAGTATTTGATCTCTTCTTCTTCCTAATTTTTGAGGAAAAAAATCAGAAGCATTCGACTTATACAGTAGCTATTTTATCTCATTGTAGGAAACTTGAACTAAAGAATTGGCAAAGGAGTTACCCTCTGTTTGTTTCATCGTTTAGAACTTCAAGCAAATTCTCAATGCCGTTGTATGTGATTCCGGTTACAATGCCATCTGGTACTGATAAAGTCACTTGGAGAATACCATTGTCCATCACCACCTGAAGAATTTTTAAGTACCTTAGTATTAATTAGTACGCGTAGTTATACAAGAATCTTCACTATTTTAAAACTGCATCCTATGTGTATTGATTAAGGAACAAACTTAACTTAATGGCTTTGATCATGTACTTGAACACACTAATCTAGAAATTAGCCTTGTTTTTTCAAGTACAAGTAATTAATATGCTTCCACTAGCTAGCACATAGGCATACCGCATATATATGAAAAAAAAAAGTATATTTCCTGCAGAATGATCATAGATTATTACATGGTGGTCGTCGGGAAGGTAAAGCTGTACCCCGGGAGCCATAACTGATCTTGTTTTATGAACGTCTTCTTTCCTAAAAATGAAATTCCTTTGCTTTATTATATCCTCAAGATACGAAAATCCAATAAGTATGACATTAAAAAGAAGAAACAAGAGAGATTGTTTACCTCTTCTTGCAGTTTAGCAAGAAGTGGAAGAGTGTAAGGTATGTTTTAATATGCATATGTTTTAATCTATGCTTTCCTTGAAAGGTTCAGGGCAGCCTGGTGCAAAAAGCTTTCCGCATTCATACAGGGTCTGGGAAGGGCTGCACCCCAGCCTATCCTAATGCATTAGTGGCTGTTTTCACAGCTCAAACCCGTCACACCGAGACAACTTTATCGTTACTCCAAGGTACCCAAAAGGTGAAATGCTAAAAAGGAAGAAAAGAAAGTAAGTTATTTTTGATGATTTCAGCAAATTGTAAATCTCACTTGGCTTACTCGTGAACACTGGTTTGGTACAACTACACATTTTTTAGCGTGTAAGAGTTGCCAAGCTGAAGTATGCCAATTGATCATGAAATCATGACTAATGTGGGACAATACTGAGAATTTCAGAACAGTACTTTGTTAATTTACTTTCCCATTGGACATGCTTAAAGATTGTCTCCTAGTACTCAATAAGGAAAATCTTATTCCAAGCTACCTTGATTCTCAGAAGATGTAACGCCCACGATGGAGAGGGGGTCGTTAAAGAGAAGTACTGACAGATTTTTAGGCTGACAAATTTCTGAAGAAGAGTGCACGTAAAATATTAAATCATGTTGTATGACACCCATGATAGATGGGCGGGCGGATGATGCGAAAATATAAACTAAACTTATGTCTCACAAAAAAACTGTTTTTGTTAAAGGACAAAAATTAAAGACTAGTACAAAATAGGGGCAGAATGACCCGAAAAATATATGTATTAACAATCAATTGTTACTTTTGTTGGACTCTAGAGAAGTGTGGAAGGCAACCATTTTGATGACCAAATTAGCTGGATATTCGATTGTTTGATACAGGATTTCACCACTTAGTAAAATGGTAAAATTATCATCAAGAAATTTATGTATTGATGCAAGTATTTGAAGATCTTGTTACAAATATCTCTACTTTTCATTAAAACCATTGCCTAATAAATAACTAGATCAATCATCAAAGTGGAGAAAAATTAAAGGCGCTAAGAATTGCATGTAATATTGTGACCTTAAATTCAATTCACATATATTTCAAGTAGAAGTGGTAAAATTAGTCCATGAAACCGTAATTTACCTAATTAATTTAAATTTGAGTGGGTCTTTATTAACTCAGCTTATTTCAGTCCATCAAAAATTTTATTGATATGTAGCACAAATTGACCCATAGAAATCCAGAAAATTACATAAGATGACCTCCATAGTAGGTGTCTTTGCTTCTTTTTTTTCCCGTAAGAAAATTTTTTAAAGACTAATCTTCCTTCCTTTTTATGTATAGAACAAGTACGTTTTTGCCCCTCTATACCTCAAATATTTTTATATTTTTCATATTCATTTGTCTCTTAGCTTCTATTTTTTTTTCTTCTTCTTCTTTTTACTTTTTTTTTTCTTCTTCTTCTTCTTTCTTTTTTTTGCCTTGATTTTTTTCTTCTTCTTATTTTAATTCATTTTTCTTAACCTTCATTTTATTTTATTTTTTCTTCTCTTTTTCATTTTTTTCTCAAACATTATTTATTTTTCATTTCTCTCTCTCTCTTTTTTTTTTCTAAAATTCATTTGTCTCAACCTTTATTTTTGTTTATTTTTTTTTTCTTTTCTCATTTTTCCTTCTTCTTTTTTTCCTCAAACTTCATTTTTATTTTTTTCTTCTCATTTTTGTTTTTCTCAACCTTTATTTTTTTTTACTTTTTACTTTCTTTTTTTTGTTTTTTGTTCTTCTCTTTTTTCTTTTTTCTTCTCTTTTTTTTTTCTTTTTCTCAACTTCTATTTTTTTTGCTAATGAATAGAAAGTTGGATAATCCGCAGAGATGATTTACTTACTTTGACATCGAAGTAAATTTAAGGGCGTGAGTTGTTGTTTGGAAGTCCTTTGAGATAAGTCTTGCCTCTAAGGCAAGGTTATAAAACAACTCATAAATCAAGACACAATGTGATAGTGTCAAGTCTTGCTCGTGGGGCATAACTTGTTGTTTGGAAATCATTGAGTTAAGTCTTATATCTAGGGCAAGAGTTATATTGTATTTCATAAATTAAGACATAATGAAGTAGTGTTAACTCTTGCCCATGGGGAGTAACTTATTTTTTTAGGAGGTCCTTGATCTAAGTCTTGTCTTAGAGGCAAGACTTATAGAGCATCTCATAAATCAAGACACAATGTGGTAGTGTCAACTCTAGCCCATGGGGTGTAACTTGTTATTTAAAAGTCCTTTGGCTAATTCTTGCCTCTAAGGCAAGAGTTAGAGAGCATCTCATAAATCAAGACACAATGTGGTAGTGTCAACTCTTGCCCATGAGTGGTAACTTGTTGTTTGAAAGTGCTTGTTGCCCATAGGACGTAACTTGTTGTTTGAAAGTCCTTGGGCTAAGTCTTGCCTCTAAGCAAGAGTTAGAGAATATCTCATAAATCAAGATACAATTTGGTAGTATCAACTCTTGCCCATGGGATGTAACTTGTTGTTTGAAAGTCCTTGGGCTAACTCTTGCCTCTAAGGCAAGAGTTATAGAGCATTTCATAAATAAAGACACAATGTGGTAGTGTCAACTCTTGCCCATAGGGGGTAACTTACTGTTTGAAAGTCATTGGGCTAAGTCTTGGCTCTCAGGCAAGAATTAGAGAACATCTCATAAATCAAGACACAATGTGGTAGTGTCAACTCTTGCCTATGGGGCATAACTTGTTGTTTGAAAGTCCTTGGGCTAAGTCTTGCCTTTAAAGCAAGAGTTATAGAGCATCTCATAAATCAAGATATAATGTGGTAGTGTCAGCTCTTGCCCATGGGGCGTCACTTGTTGTTTGAAAGTCCTTGGGCTAAGTCTTGCCTCTAAGACGAGAGTTATAGAACATCTCATATATCAAGACACAATGTGGTAGTGTCAACTTTTGCCCGTGGGGCATAACTTGTTCCTTTGGTGGGCCAAGTCTTGCCTCTAAGGTAAGAGTTAGAGAACATCTCATATAGCAAGACACAATGTGGTAGTGTCAACTTTTGCCCATGGGGCATAACTTGTTCCTTTGGTGGGCCAAGTCTTGCCTCTAAGGCAAGAGTTAGAGAATATCTCATAAATCAAAATACAATATGGTAGCGTCAACTCTTGCCCATGGGACGTAACTTGTTGTTTGAAAGTCCTTGGGCTAAGTTTGCCTCTAAGGCAAGAGTTAGAGAACATCTCATAAATCAAAACACAATGTGGTAGTGTCGACTCTTTCCCATGAGACGTAACTTGTTGTTTGAAAGTCCTTGGGCTAAGTCTTACCTCTAAGGTAAGAGTGATAGAACATCTCAAAAATCTAGACATAATATGGTAGTGTCAACTCTTATCCATGGAGCGTAACTTGTTGTTTGGAAGGAATCGAAGAAAAGAAAAGAGAAGGAAAAAAAAAGAAAAGAAAAAGATAAGGGTTGAGGAAAAAGAAAAAAAATGAAGAAAAAAATAAATAAAATAAAGGTAGGTAAAATTTAAAAAATAAAAAATAAAAATCAAAGAAAATTAAAAAAAAAGAAAAAAATAGAAGTTGAGAGGAGAAAAGGAATATTAAAATAAAAGAAAAAAATAAAGGTTGAAAAAAAAAAAGAAAAAAGACAACAAAAAGTAAAAGATAAATAAAGGTAGAGAAAAAAAAAAGAGAGAGAGAGAAAAAAAATAGAAGTTGAAAGACAAATGAGAACGGAGAGTTGTTTAAAAATATTTGAGGTATAAAGGGCAAAGAGGTATTTAATCAATACATAAAAAAGAAGGAAGACTCATTTTGTAGGATTTTTCTTATCGGAGACAAAAAAACAAAGTCACTCAAAAAGAGGATCATTTCTGTAATTTACCCAAAATTTTTTTTTACTGGGTATTAAAATGTTATAAAAGAATAAGTAAAGCAATAGAAGAAGGAAAAACTAGGTAGCATGGCAAACATCCTTTATGTTTGGGTTTTAACTTGCATTTTAGTCCATTTCAACCCAAGTAACTTTTGGGTGGTCAATAACCTGTCCATTTTTAACTAAGTTATTTTGATCCACTCAAATTCAGTCCAATCTACCCATTTTATCTAGGGATAGGCGTTCGGCACTTCGATTCGGTTTTATCAAATTTCGGTTTAGTTCTTCGATTTTTAATTTTGAAAAAGTGTGCACTGAACACCGAACCAAACTAATTCGGTTCGGTTTAGTTTAGTGTTTTTAATTCTTTTTTTAGGTGAAAATAAAAAATAAAATGAAACCGAATCAAAATATAAGACACTAAAAAATCTAAAACATTGTAAATAGACTATCAAGTGAGGACAACTTCAAATACATATCATTATAGTGCGTCATTTTTCATATCACAATACGGTGGTAGTATTTGTGCGAAATTTTTTAGGAATTACAGTTAGAAATTAGGAGTATTTGTGTGAAAAAAATTTAGGAATTACAATTGAAAATATAAGTATTTTAGGAATTAAAATTAAAAATTAGGAAAATGTAAACGTAATAAGGATGGAAGGTAAATGTTGATGGGATAATTGGGTATGAGCTTTGAGGCTTGGTCTTGAAAAGTTTTGGGCTAACCATGAGCTAAATGAATTTTTTTTTAAAAAACTTTTAATAAAACTTTGGTTCTTCGGTGCACCAAAGAATCGTTACCCCTAAACCGAATACCGAACCGAAGAACCGAGCTATCGAAAAAAAAACCCGAAATCGAACCGAAAAATCAAAGAACCGAACTAATTCGATTCGGTACGATATTTTGATTCTCCTATTTTTATGCCCACCCCTAATCTTATCCTATTTATATTTGGATGAGAACTACTGTTAAGGATGTGGGTCAGATGATAGAGTTTGTACAATTACACCTATCATTTGACTTGTTATTTTAATTGGTTTTAATAGACTTTATATGTTTAAATCCCAATCATTACTTGCAGAAGTTGTTTTGTGAAAGTAACAACCAATTTGGAAAAAACTACAGTTTTAAGGACTAAAATATTAAGGAGACTTTGAAAAAGAGTCACTTGTACTAATAATTACATATTTACGGGCTTACACTTAATAGTCAATTATTTCCTTTTGCTTCAATGAAAATAAAAGCACCTAAAATTATCCAAATTCCCAACTAGCCATTTCAAAATCGTCTATACATCTAGAGAAAACAACAAATGACAGACTCATTAGACATGTTGCTTGTAATTTTTTGTGTGCTACTACCCAATTGTTGGCTGTTCAAACTATAATATAGTATTCTAGTGACTATTTAGTCAAGGGAGTAACTGATAAAGTTGTTGTCATGGTCATGGGTTCAAGTGTTATGGACCAAATGGGAGAGCCCAACTAAAAAGACTAGTATGATAAGACTAGTCTGATAGGTGGGAGAACCCATTTAGCCTATAAATCCATTAACATTTCTCTATTTATCTGATGTGGGACAATTGACACAAAGCTTTGGAAACAGCCCCTTGCAGAAATGTAAGGTGAAGCTGCATACAATAGATCCTTGTGGTCCGGCCCTTTTCCGAACCCCGGGCATAGCAGAAGCTTTAGTGCACCGGGCTGCCCTTTATCCTCGTTCAACAATTTGTGATAGGAAAGTTTCTTATTTGCAGATGCAAGCTTAAAAATATAATCATGATGTTACAAAAGTGTAATTTTATTGTTTTTCAAACCAGAAGTTAAAGCTGACCTGCTAGTTCAAATCAAACAGTTAACAATTACTACCTTATTTACTTTGGATTTGAATTATTTGAGCATTGTACAGAAAGTGAAATCTGAAACATTGATTAGTTTGGTGGAGCTTCGAGACGAATATAGTCATACATAATCCCCTGGAAAGGACTTTGGTTTCTTGGTTGGCCTAAGTAAATGGTGTTGTCCCCTTGCACTAGCAGATTTCCCTGTATGTCTATATTGTACAGCCAATATAATCCATGAATGCCATGCCTGGCAATTGAGTTGTCTCTTCCAATCAATCCGGTTGTAAATAGAGGTCGACTTGTGCTTGGATTATTCACCCGAACCTGCAAGTACAAGAATATAGTAAGGGACTTTCTGGTTTGAATTTTCTACACTAATCAAAGACTATAGTTATAGAAGTGCTTTTCTGATTAATTCAAGTAGTATAATTCAAACCAAATAGGAGAGACGTTGACATCAATAGGGATAAGCATACCTGCACTTCAGCTAAAGTTGCAGATGCAATTGCAATGCGCAATATATATGTTCCTCCTTGATTGACTGAATCAAGTTTAAATCTGATTTGCCATGTCGTTCCTTGATATGTACCATCGTCTTTTCTCCTACAAAATATTGATGCATAAGATGTTTTCTGCTTAATTCTGCTATGTGGCTGTAAGGATGGGATGAAGGAGAAGGTGTTTGACACTCTTTTTGAAATGTCGTAACATATTTGATGGTGAAGTGCTAAAATGTTCCGGAAAGTGTTGGTAAAAGACGAGGAACTTAACATAGTCTCATCAGATTGCTGAGTAGCCTACCTTGGAACCTGAGCGAAAAACCAGTCCTTGCTATAGTCACTTTCTCCAGTTACATACACAAGGTCATCCGTTGGATATAACTCAGAATACCTATCCCACAATCCATATTGCCTAAACCTGTAAAGACAATAATGAAGACGATATTCTCAATGCATATACTTCCTGGATAGATGTGATGACATTCGAGAAAAAGAATGGAATTTTATTAACTACGTGGAGTCAATTTATCATTCCGTATTCTACCTTAGAGGAAACAAAAATAAGGCTAATACATAAAGCTAGGTTAATAACCTGTCAGGGTGATTGACAAAAAGCTTGTTGATAAATTTCGGGTTGGGTTCAGGAACAAAAAATTCTGCAGCAGAACGATCAGGAATGCCTATTTCCCATAATGTGGGGCCATCTCTTGGAGGCTGATATACGATTTCATCCACATCAATACTACAACCTCTTTCCATATATATAAGATTCAGAGCTTTCGTTTGGTTAAAGGAGTTAAATTGAAAAGTAAACGTGAAATTAGGACCTGGGTTTATGGAAATGGGATTCTCATATAGATAGTCCCCAATGAATCCAGGGACCCAGGCATAAAGATTGTAGTCACCGGGACGTATATTGATTATGGAGAAGTATCCATTGTTGTCTGATTTAGACCAAAATTGGTAGTCCTGAAACAGAAAACACTAAGACTTTACTTTCTTTTCCACCAAAATTCAATGTCAAATAGAGCTCTCAACTTTAGGACAGGATTTCTCAGTTTTTTCTTGGATCTTTAAATCAATTTCACATTTCTTTGTATAAAATTTTTTTTTTTTGATAACCGTGGTGTCCGGGCCAGCTTTCGCGCACCTTGACTAAATCCACGGGATACCTGTCACCTCCCACCAGCAACAGATACCTGGTAACTCTGTCCACCAAGGCTAGGACAGATGAGAAGAATCACCTAGTGTTTTTTATCTCTACTTGGATTCGAACCTGAGACCTCAGGCTTTCAACCCACTTCATTGACCACTAGGCCACACCCTTGGGTGCATTTCTTTGTTTCAATTTTCAAGAAGTACAATCATCATCTTCCGGGAGCGCTGTACTGGAATTCCTCTTGCTTGTTTTATGCAAGCATTTTGGAAACATGTTTAACTTGTTGATAAATAATTAGGTTACCAAAAAATGACCTTGCACTCTCTTTGCCAGGAACCAGCTTCTCCTAGTGGAGCAAGCCCAACATAAGCGCCATTTGCTGGTATATGATCGTCACTCATGTACCTATTAAAAGTAGTTTAAAGCTTTAGAAAGTCAAATTAACATATAGGTTGAATACAACGTTTACGAGGAATGCATAGAGGAAAATGGTATTTCCTTACTTGTCTTGACCCAAAAGTTTACCGCTAACACTGCCTCTTTGATCTGCTGGTGGAAAATCTTCTGAGGCTGGAAAACTGTAAGGCCAGCTTTGAACTTCATGCTGCATCTGCATCAGTAGCCGATATAAGTACTTTGACTTCATGCACACACAAAATTTTGGAGTAAATTTCAGATCATTTCACTGCTAAACCTGTATCTTGGCATCATTCCATAGAGCAACAGGATCCTCCCCTTGCATAACAGAATTAACATATATAAACACCGGGCCAAAAACTTTCTTCCAGGCTTCGCCTAGAGCAAACTTCGGTATTAGATCATGTCCAGCATAATGAGAGCTTAGAAATATCTGAGAGTAATAGAATTTCACCTTTAAACGACTAAATGTATAACCATGGAAAAGTATCCTATTGTTGTGAATTCATCCATCTTGTTGAAAATGTTCATGAAAAAAGACTCAAACTAATGTGTTAGAAGAAAGCTCTTACAGCTAAGGTAGTTGGACCGACATGTGATGTGAGGTCCTGTTTGATAGGTCCACCAGATCGGAATTCATCACTCGGAGTAATTTGCCAGAATCCCACAGGTGGATCCATAGATATCCAGCCGTGGACCTTGTTGTCTTTATTATCACATGAGTACTGGTATTTATCATCGACCTGTGTGCACGGGATAGCTCAAAGCACTGATCATTTCGCTATAGCAGTCTAAGAATCATTGATCAATGTATGCTCTGATACCATGTCGAAGTGTGTAACCATCTCATCTAAAACTAATGTTGTTAGATAGAACACACTTTTAATTAATTAGTTAAATAATATCTCAATAAATGACAGAAGAAAAAAGGCACCTCGCCTTTGAACTCAGGCTCGATGGGATTGACGAGTAGGACTGCTTCCGGATAAGCAAGTGATTGTCCTCTAGCTTGTAACCTGTCATCAGGTAAAGGCATATATCTCTGCCTGTTATCTGCCATGGCCATGTAATGAAACCTGGTCGGTGTTCAAGATTAGACAATAAAACATCCCTCTTAAATGTTGCCAATGAAGCTATACAGAAGATACGACATAGGGTGTGTTTGGTATGAAGGAAAATATTTTCCTATTTTCCAGAAATGTTTAATGTACAAAAACAATTAATCACTTTGTAAGTATGAGAACTATAAAAGGTATGCCATTGAGAAAGTGTTACTAGAAGATAGATTTATAAACCTACTTTCCTTGTCACCAGGAGGGAGCTAGAGCAATGGAAGGGGGTTCATTCGAACCTCCTTCGCAGGAAAATCACACTGTATATATAAGATTAAATTTTTTTTAATGTGTATATATATATGTTGAACCCCCTTGGTAAAAATCTTGCCTCCGCTATTGGTCATGATAGCTGAATAAAAAATTCGATAGGATAAAGAAAAAGTGAGTATTACTTGTCTTTTCTGAGCTTGAATGCAATCCTAGTCTCATGAAGGTTGAAACCAGGCCATCCCTCTAAATGTTCATAAATTGCATAAGAATAGAACCCTGAAGAACCTTTGAGCATTATAAACCTGAACATCATCCTTCTGATTAGTCATCAAGTATGTATATATATATATCAAACACGAAGAAATATTTAAAGAAGCAAAAGAAAAAACCGAACCTTTTGTCTATATTCAGGGGAATAAGTTTGCCCTGAAGTGACACATCCCATGTCCTTGAGAAGGACAGCTCTATTTGATCATTTGTTTCCAATATGACCTTATAGGTTGTGCATTTGAGCCTGCAATATTATATAAGTGACACAATTGTATTGCTCAAAACACTTCTGGTTCGACAAAATAAGATTTTTGTTTGAGGTTTTTGTCTATATATACGACCTTTCAAATTTTCCAGAAGTTCCTGTCGAGCTCCAGACAACGTCCCAGTATCTAGAGAAAAAGATATACACATTTTTACATTCACAATGAGAAATTAGTTGATTCATATTCTTTTGACCAAAAAGGGGAAGTTAAGTATCTGATCTATTTTTTCTTCTTCACAAGCATGTGACTTATAGTGGCTATTTTTTTTCATTGTAGTCAGCAGAGCTAGAGTTCTAGTTATACGCACAAGTTAAAAATCTATATTTCAGAATTCAGTAAACGATTTTTTCTAAAATTCAGAACCCATAAACTCAAAATTCTGGATCCGGCTATGAATATAGTAAACTCGAGCTAAAGAAAAGGCAAATGGAGTTAGTTACCCTCTGTTTGTTTCATTATTTCGAACCTCAAGCAAATTGTCGACGCCGTTATACCTGATTCCAGTTACAATGCCATCTGGTACTGATAAAGTCACTTGGAGAATACCATTGTCCATCACCACCTGAAGAATTTTAAGTACCTATTAATTAGTACGCTTAACTATACTTAAAAAAGATTAGAATCCAACATCCATAAGCTTCAAGTTCTGGCACCGCCTCTGTCCACGGGCACATAGTCCCTCCGTCCCATTTTATGTGAGTTAATTTGACTTGGGACTGACTAAAAAGAAAAGCGAATCATATAAATTGGGAAAGAGGGAGTATACAAAATGATAGTATAAGTTATGAATAGATTACGTGGCGATGGTCCTGAAGGTGAAGCTGTACTCCTTGAGCCATAATTGATCAACTGTTTTATGAATGTCTTGTTAACAACAGCAAAAATGATATTTCTTAAGCTTTACTCCCCCAAGATGTGACAAGTCCAAAAAGTATGACATAGAAAAAGGGAAGAAACAAGAGAGATTGTTTACCTTTTCTTGCAGTTTGTTACAATTGGACATATTTTGTAGCGTGTAACAACTGATCATGAATCCATGACTAATGTGTGGGACAATAGTGAGAATTTCAGAATGAATCTGTTTTGACGGTTGTTCCTTATTGTATCATAATGTATCATATTATACTCTATTGTATCGTATTGTATTGTTTTGATGAATACAATGTTTGGATAAATTGTAACGTTTTTCGTCATTATATTATGTCACACATCAACAATTTGAAGGATTAACATATAAGAAAACTATGGTATGGGGTAGAGCTACTATAAAAAGGTAGGATATATGATAAAATAGAATTGTTAAATAATAAATGAAGGCAAAACTAGAATGTAAAAAAACTAACGATGCGATCGCACCAAATTGGTCATTAATGGATTTTGTCGCTACTACGCTATAATAAAATTTAAGTAACAATCAAAACAAACATTATCTTCAAATTGTTGTTTTCTAGTACTCAATAAAGGGAAAACTTAATTCAAGCTAGCTTGATTCTCAAAATATTGAACCGTTTCATCCTCAATTGTTCCAAATTCATCCCAAGGAGAGTCCTGAGATAGAATTGGGGCTTGTTGGGCCATGCAATTTAGACTTCAAATTTGAAGTTGGAAAATTTTCTTATTTTGCATATGCAATCTTAATAATAAAATCATGATGTTGCATATGCAATCTTAATAATAAAATCATGATCTTAACAAAATGTGGAATTTTATAGCTTCTCAAACCAGAAGTTAATACTAACCTGGTAATACAAGTGAAATAGTTAACAATTATACTACATTATTTACTTCGGATTAGAATTATTTGAGCTCTGTACAAGAAGGGGAAATCTTCTACATTGCGTAGTTTGGTGGAGCTTCGAGACGAATATAGTCATACATAATCCCCTGGAAAGGACTTTGGTTTCTTGGTTGGCCTAAGTAAATGGTGTTGTCCCCTTGCACTAGCAGACTTCCCTGTATGTCTATATTGTACAGCCAATATAGTCCATGAATTCCATGCCTGGCAATTGAGTTGTCTCTTCCAATCAATCCGGTTGTAAATAGAGGTCGATTTGTGCTCGGATTATTCACCCGAACCTGCAAATACAAGAACACAGTCAGGGACTTTCTGGCTTGAACTCTGATTATGTTTTCGATCATTTAGAAAGGATATACTCTGTTTGTTTCAATTTATGTGTCTTACTTTCCGTTTTAATCTGTTGCAAAAAGAATGCTACTTCCTATATGTAGTAACTGTTTAACTCCAGCATCCCACATGACATGTTTAAGATCACAAGTGTCAAGGACATTTTGGTACGTTAAACACATTTACTTAAAGATCATAACATTCAAAAGTCTTCCTTAATTACTTTTGTGAAACTCTGTGTTCAGTCAAACTAAGACATATAAAATGAACAGACAGAGTAATTGAGTACAAATTACGCAATTTCACTTGATCAAAATTTAGTCATTTGCCAAAAAGCGATTTTTGTACACTAATCAGAGATTAATTCTGGTTGTAGAAGTACGATTCTGATTAAATTGGAGTTATATACTCAAATAAAATAGGAGAAATGTTGACATCAATATGCATCGGTGTACCTGCACTTCAGCTAAAGTTGCAGATGCAATTGCAAGGCGCAATTTATACGTTCCTCCTTGATTGACTGAATCAAGTTTAAATCTGATCTGCCATGTTGTTCCTTGATATGAGCCGTCCTCTTTTCTCCTGCAAAGAACCTTATTAGATAGTAACTACAAAAGAGAGAACAGTATGTGACGCTGTACTTCATCATAATTCATGAAGAAGATGTTTTCTGCTCAATTCTGCTTCGTAGCTGTTGATCGGACCAATTTATAGGACACTCTTTTGAAACGTTGCAATATATTTGATGGTGAAGTACTAAAATGTCCAGGTAAATGTTGGTGAAAACGAGGAACCTAACATAGTATTTCAGTTTTCAACTCATCAGATTGCTGAATAGCTTACCTAGGAACCTGAGCGAAAAACCAGTCTTTGCTATAGTTACTTTCTCCAGCTACATACACAAGGTCATCCGTTGGATATAACTCAGAGTACCTATCCCACAATCCGTATTGCCTAAACCTGTAAAGACAATAATGAAGACGCTATTCTTAAATCTCAATGTATATGTTTACTGGACAGATGTGATGAATTTTGTGAAAGAGAAAGGAGTTTATTTTAACTAAATGGAGTTAATTTAGCATTCCGTATTCTACTCCAGAGAAACCGAAAAATAAGGCCTATACAAAAGGGTAAGTCACTAACCTGTCAGGATGATTGACGAAAAGCTTGTTAATAAATTTTGGATTGGGTTCAGGAACAAAAAATTCTGCAGCAGTACGATCGGGAATGCCTATTTCCCATAATGTGGGGCCATCTCTTGGAGGCTGATATACAATTTCGTCCACATCAATACTGCAACCTGTTTTCATGTACCACACAATCCATGAAATTCAGTGTCTTTGATCAAGGAATAGGAGTAGAATTGAGAAGTAACCTTGGAGTCAAGACCTGGAGTTATGGAAATGGGAGTCTCATATAGATAGTCCCCAATGAATCCAGGTACCCATGCATAAAGGTTGTAGTCACCGGGACGTATATTGTTTATGGAGAAGTATCCATTATCGTCTGATTTAGCCCAAAATTGGTAGTTCTGAAACAGAAGACACCAAGACTTCAATTTTCAAGTTAGCTAAATCATTTACTCTGAAATGTAAGATCCCTTAGAGCTTCCAACTTCAGGACAGGATCTGTCCAGCTTGCTCTTTGATCTTACAAATCAGAGTGCTATGCTGTAAGTCTTCCTTTTATGCAAATATTTTGGAAGCAAGTTTAATTTGTTGATAAATAGGAGTAATTAGGTTAGCGAAAATGACCTTGCATTCTCTTTGCCAGGAACCAGCTTCTCCTGGTGGAGCTAGGCCGACATAAGCGCCATTTGCTGGTATATGATCATCACTAATGTACCTATCAAAAGTAGTTAAAAAACCATATTAACTGTTTGCTTGAATACAAAGTTTAATATAAATCCAAAAAGGAATTCATGATTTCCTTACTTGTCTTGAACCAAAAGTCTACCACTAACATTGCCCCTTTGATCTGCTGATGTAAAATCTTCTGACGCTGGAAAACTGTAAGGCCAGCTTTGAATTTCATCCTGCATCTGCATCAGTAGCCGATATAAGTACTTTGACATCATGCACACACAAAAATTGGAGTAAATTTCAGATCATTTCACTGCCAAACCTGTATCTTGGCATCATCCCATAGAGCAAAAGGATCTTCCCCTGGCATAACAGAATTAACATATATAAACACGGGGCCAAAAACTTTCTTCCAGGCTTCTCCTTGAGCAAAATTTGGTGTTAGATCATCCCCAGCGTAATGAGAGCTTAGAAACATCTGAGAATATCACAATTTCCCCTTTAAATGACTAAATGTATAACCACGGAAACATATCCTATTTGTGAATTCATCCATCTTGTTGAAAATGTTCACGGTAAAAGACTAAAATTAATGAGTTAGAAGAAATCTCTTACAGCTAAGGTAGTTGGACCAACATGGGATGTGAGGTTCTGTTTGACAGGTCCACCAGATCGAAATTCATCACTCGGAGTAATTTGCCAGAATCCCACCGGTGGATCCATAGATATCCAGCCGTGGACCTTGTTGTCCTTATTATCACATGAATACTGGTATTTGTCATCGACCTGTGTGCACGGGATGAATCAAAGCACTGTTTATTTCTCTATAGCAGTCTAATAATTCTTTCGGATCTATATAAGTCAACATGAATTACTGTTAAAAAGTTCTCAACTGGTATGTGAATAAACTTTTTAACCTGTCATCTGTGTTAACTATAAAGGAATATCATCAGATTGATTATTCTTTCTTATGAAAATATAAACCTCGTTGATGAATCTATGAAATGCTATACCTGCAAACCTTTTAGGAAACTGACTATCAAAAAGAATTGATATTCCTCATGTGCTCAGCTATTTAATAAGTATCAATGGGTTGGTAATAAACATACAACGTTAGAAGTCTGGTTTAAGAAACTTGCATCCAGATCCTTATGTGGGATATGAAGGGAGCAGTGAATCAGCCACTAAGCTTGCGTCAGGTAGGTTGCCTATATCAGATCCCTTGTGGAGCGTCCCTTCCCCGAACCCTGAGTGAACACGGGAATGATTCGTGCACCGGACTTCCCTTTTTATCCTTCTGAGGGATATTTATTTTCTAGTGAAGTTGAGGAAACCAAACAATCAGAAAAACCGGAGTTACCTCTCCTCTTAACTCTGGCTCCACAGGATTGTTCAGAAGGACCGCTTCTGCAAAGGCAAGGCGTTGGCATCTTGCAGGCATTCGGTCATCTGGTAGAGGCATGAATCGTTGCCTATTGTCTGCCACAGCCATGTAGTGAAACCTATCCAGTGAAAGTACCAAAATTATCAGGAACTTGTGATTACAGAGCTGATAAATATTTGACACATGGACCAAAGAGCAATTGACTTCTAACTAAGTGAAATTGTATTGAGTATGTCTTCCAAAATGAATTTATCCAAGTAGTTTTTACTTTCTCCTATAATCGTGGTGTTCACGACAACTGGCGCGTACCTTGACTACTTCCATGAGTTATCTGCTACCTACCATCAACACAGGTACCAGATAAATCTGTTCAGCAACCACAAAGGCTAGGACAGATGGGATGATTCACAAAGTATTTTTGCCTCCAATGGGTGGTGGCATGCAACTAGTTCTTCTTACCAACCACTACATAAGCATTAGGGTAGAAAAAGGAGGAAAAATTCTTCTTACTTATCTTTACGGAGTTTGAATGCTATTCTAGTTTCACCAATGTTGAAAGCAGGCCACTCAGGTGAACCAACATGCTCATAAATGGCATAAGAGTAGAAGCCAGAGCAGCCACGGAGCAAAATAAACCTGTTACACCATCATTAGTTTGTTTAAAACTGATATCAGTAATGCAACATTAGCAGTATGCACATTCTCCTTTTACCCCATATGAAGTATTTAGGAAAGAGAACCTTTTGTCAATATTCAGCGGAACAAGTTTGCCTTGGAGAGAGGGATCCCATGGTCGTGAAAATGATATCTCAACTTGATCGTCTGTCTCCCTTATAACCTTGAAATCAGTACCCTTGATCCTAAAGTAATTGGTCATGATTGTGTTTAAATTAGCCAGATTTTCATTGCTCAATTGTAAATAAGGAATAACATAGAGAACCATACACTTCGAATACTCCAGTTTTTCCACCATCGGGAGAATTCCAGACAACGTCCCAGTACCTGATATTACATTCATAGCTTAAGGTCACCAGTTCTGTATCATAAAGAAAAACATGCATACATATATACTGGGGAAAAAAAACACATACCTTTACAATCTAAAAATGTAATGTACATGAGGTAGGTTGATTTATGTCTTAATTTCTAAAGCACTTATTTAAACACAAATTACATTTTCATGAACTTAACCTAAGGAATATATAAGAAACATGTAAATTGAAGCCAATTACCCTCTATTGGATTCATCATTAAGGCCTTCAAGTATATTATCAATGTCATTATAGCGTATTCCAGTGACAATTCCCTCTGGATTTGACAACGTGACTTGGACTAGACCATTATCCATCATCACCTGCAAAAATTTAGTGTTGTAACGATTTTATCTGTGTAGAGGAAATTACATCGCAAAGTTAAGACTTAAGCGCCATCTACTTTCTTTCATTTGTGTTCAAAATGTGCAAACATAAGGGATAATTTTCATATTCCTTTGTGTGTGTTTTTTTCCGAAAATAGTTAGGAAAGAGACAGTTCTAATGCTTGCTATTAGCTAGCAAGACAAAAGCAATGCCATCCTGAATTCAAGCATATAATTAAGGGGAACAAATATATAGATATTCAAACTGTTCTTTGTTCCTCACATGGCGATCCTGAATGTACAATCTCACTCCAATTGGGGACATTGTTCCAGGACATCCACTATGACAACAAGCTCCTGTAACATACAAAACAAGGAAAAAGAATGTCAAGTTGGCATTATCTATGTACAATTGGCAGGGCTAGCAAAGGCGGATCTAAGGCAGGTGCCGCGGGTTCAATTGAACTCATTACTTTCAGCTCATGTTATGTATACATATGCCAAAGTTTAATTCATGTGAAACAGAAAAATCAGGAAGGGTAGCCTTTGAGCGACAGTGAAGGTTATATAGGTCACGAGTTCGAGGAGTGAAATTAGCCATCGATGATTACATCAGAGTTGGCTACCTACATCACACGATTCACGCCCCTTGGGTGCAATTAGTGCGGAGCCAGGATTTTCACTAAGGGGGTTTAGAAGTAGACATACAAACTAACCGAAGGGGGTTCAACATCTACTATATATACATAAAATATAATTTTAACCATGTATAAATAGCATAATTTCCCACCGAAGGGGTACGGAAGAACCCCCTGGACCAAGGGTAGCTCCGCCCCTGGGTGCAACATTCCCCGGGCCATATATTTTTTTTTTAGAATATAAAGTAATACTCATTCTGAGACCCCGCTAATTCTAGATCCTGAATTCGTCCTGCGCTAACTAGCTAGGATATGTCACAAGCTAGAAAATGATATTAAGAAGAAACTTTTTCTCCTTGTATTACTAACCAATTTGCAGTTATGTTGGAGTAGAGATACACAAACTACATCAATAGTTATAGCACATATATAATAACAATATCCAATTTTGTAATTAGACTTAACTTTAAGTACAGGGAAAGAAATTCTTTTATTTTACTAACTTTAGCTTTAATACTCCACTTTTTCTATTGCGCCACTATCGTTTGGTGAAATTAGAAATAACTTGGAAGTAAAGACGCCTTATTGGACAAATCAAGTAATCATGGATATATGAAAAAAGTACATTCATGGTAAAGAAATTTGTGAGTATTTAAATTTAATCTTTCTTTTTTTTAATAATAACATTTTAATTTGAGGCTTATATAGAAGGTTGCTGTAGCAAAGTCGCTAACAAAGCGAAGTATAATGTGATTTCATTAGTGTGCATTAAAATTATTTTTGACCGACATTCCTGTGCATCTCCTTTGTTCCAAAAAGAAGTTTTCACGTTTTGCTTTTCGAGAGTTAATTTTATTAATTTTTAAAGTTAAATTAGATTAAATTAATTCAATATTTTAAAATTAAAGTTTGGATATTTAAAAACTACATGAAATAAGTTGCAATTTTTCTCATATTAATATAATGGGGGGAAAAATCTTAAAATATTAGTCAAAGTTTATATCGATTTAACTTTCAAATAGGAAATTGTGACAAGTTCAAAGAAACGGAGGGAGTAGTTGATTTAATTAGAAAAACTTATTTACTCCACTATTTTATTACTCAAGGTGTGTCAATCCATACAATTAGGATTGGGCCAAACTTTTCAATGGACTAAACTTTCGGTATTTGTACGAGACTCGAGTAAATTTGAATTCACGTATTGGAGTCTATTTTCGATGGCGACGCTCTCAATAGGATTAATGAACGAAGAGATCTCAAACATTTCACGATAACTCATATTAATGAAAAGTAACTCCTATTGCTACTCAAAAACACTTCAAAAAAAAAAAAAAAGAATTGATCAAACATCTCTACTCTCTAAAGTAAAAAAAAAAAAAACACTTTTTTTTTTATAAAACAAATACTACTATTTTTATTTCCAAAAAACTAAAAAGGCTAGTTAGTGACAACCAACCAGACAAATGTAACAAGGAGCTTCTAATGTTTTGTTGAATGAATATCAATAATCAATATTTACCTGTTTGTCCATCGCACCCGCATAGTAAGCATTTTATGATGCGTTTGACACGACGCCGATAACCCATCCTTTGTGTTACTGTTAACCACTGTACGTCCAACTTTACCCCTCCATTTCAATCACGCGCCACCAACTTCCGCCGCTTCCCACCGTCAGTAAGTGTGCTAAATTGCCGCCATCATATCAATCAAGTTTATGCCTGAAGTTTCTGTATCGAATTTTTTTTAATTTTTTTGTTAGATCATCTAAAAAGAATTATGAAGATAGTATGCGTTTTTGATTTATCGAAAATTTGTGTTTTCTTGAACACGTGATTTAAAAAATATAATCATATATGCGTTGGGAATTTTTTTGGGAGAAAATGATATTGAACGAAAGTATTGGAGTTGGTTACTACTGTTAACTTCAAAGTGAACGGGCCTACAGGAATTCCTTTTTTCATTTGGGATTCAGAAGTAAAAGGACAAATATATCCTCAAACTTTTGTAAATGGTATGCATATACTGTTACCGTTATATACCCTTACCGTTATAGTTTTAGGCAATATATATCCTTAAGTCAAAAAGAGGGACACGTAGCATCGTCTCAATGATTTACCCAATTTTAATTTATTTTTTACCAAAAAAATAAAAATCACCCAACTATCCATTAGCCTACCTGAATTAAGATTCGAATTAAAAAAGTGTTTTTTCTCCTTTAATGGAAGCCTCAAGAAAAAACACTCTATTGATCGAGACGGCTCACTGGAGATCATAAAAAAGAAACACTCTATTAATGGATGCTCCAAACCTTCTTCAATTTTATCACTCTCATTATTGTTGAATTCTTCTAATTACAACTAGTTTATTTTAAAAAGTAATTACATGCTTTACAAGAGTTTGAAAATTATGCAACACTATAAAGAATGTCACAGTATATAGTGAACATTTTAAACACTTTGCTTCCCAGCAGATTTTTATTAACTTAATTACATACACTGATGTATTTGAATTTGCAGGCAAAATTTCTGAAGAGGATGCAAGCATCATTCAAGAGGTTGACTGAACAATGAAACTGTCTGTGATCGAAAGGAGAAAAGAACAATGAGGCAACTCTCAATCCATTCCAAGTGACTTAATGGAGTGAGAAAATGGAAGGTTAAGAGCTTGGCGTGTGTATTGAAAAGGTTTGAAGCATCCATTAATGGAGTGTTTCTTTTTGACGCATCATTAAAGGAGAAAGAACCCTTTTTTTTTTCAATTTGGGTAGAGTAACGGATAGTTGGGTGGGTTTTTATATTTTGGTAAAAAATAAATTAAAAATCGGGTAAATCGTTGAGATGACGCCACGTGTCCCTCCGATTGACTTAAGGGTATATACGCCCCTAAAGTATGACGGTAAGGATATATATGTCTCTAAAGTATAACGAATAATATATTCATATCATTTATGAACGTTCAGGATATATTTATCCTTTTTCCTTTCGGGATTTATAGTTTCTCTGTCCTTTGTGGTTGTTACTATTCCCTCCGTTTTAAACTATGTGTTGTTTGTACATGTATATTAAAAATATTAATTAGGAGGTATGTTTAGTTATTTCATCCTTTATTGATATTCAAACAATAATGATATCGACAATAATTGAAGTGTTTATAATGTTCAAGACTAATAATTACTAAGATAAAATTAAAAAAATTAATTAATTTTATCATTTGAGATAACTTATTCATTGTCGAACATCAAATTAATGAACCGGAAAAAGAGTATTCCCTCCGTCCATCTTTACTTGTCCATTATACTAAAAATTGTCCAATAATACTTGTCCAGTTTGAAAAACTAATGAATAATTTACCCTTTTCTATCCATTTTACGCTTGCTATTAAATATTATTTATCACTCAATGCATTTTATAAGATATTAAATATATTATATTCAAAGAGTGATATGATAAAATTATCTCTATCATTTATTATTTTTTAACATGTGTGTCAAGTCAATAATGAACAACTATTGATGGACGGAGGGAGTAGTACTTACTTTTTGGAGTAATTCTGTGTTCGATATATTAAATTGGAAAAGTGTCCAGGACAGAAAACAATATTGAAGTAATCGGAAAGTTAATCCCGTTAGCTCATTTTTTGGAACAATAAAAATGGCATGAGAAATTTTTTGGAACACCTAATATAGTTGGATCTTGCTAGGACTAAAGAAATATTTGAAGCACAAGTTAATTACATGTTTGCATGAAAACTTTAACGGAAAAAACTCGAAAAACTCAAATTTTATTGATTTGATTTGATATATAGATTTTAAAACCCGACACAAATGATTTGATTTGGTATTTAAAAAATTCAAACTAATCCGATCACGTACAACCCTAGTCTCTACATAAAATTCTCTTTTTTAATTATAAACGATTAACATATATTTTCATCTTATTAAATTATGATAAATTAATATAATTAGATGTAAATAACAGAGCAAATGAGTTTGTACTGTAATGTTTTTTAGTTTGTATACTAGCTGATTGTGGATCCATAAATTGAAGCCTGCCTCTTTGAGATATATTTGCAGGGCCGGCTCAATGGTAAAGCCATTGAAGCCCTTGCTTTAGGCCCCCAATACACACAAGGCCTCAAAATAGCTACTCTTATGTATTATTACTTTATTTTATATGATACTTTCTCTATTTTAAATTATTTATTACATTTTTTTTTTACACACTTTTTAAGAAATTATTGATCAAGAGGAGTGTTTTATTATTTTATCATTATTTATGTCTTCAGATATAATTTCTATTCCTTGAAGATTTATATTATTTATGTGTCATCTTGAGGTGTTTGTAGTCTTTAAGAATAATTATTATTGAAGACAAAATAAGGAAAAAATAATTAATTTTATATTTAACTTCTAAAATGACAAATAATTTGAGATAAATAATTTTAGAAATCTTGATAAATAATTTGAGAGGGAGAGAGTAGATAATTTATGAAATTATTATTAATAAAAGATTTTAAACTTTATGTTCTTTTTTACTTAGCTGAAGTTATGCGAATGAGTAGGTAAATTGCGATAATTTCCTTCTTTCTTATGTTTCAAACATTTAACTTGTCAATCCAGTTTCCTGAGTGAGCTATTTCTCTTGACTTGTGTGATTGATCCATAGATTAAAAAATAAGTCATTTTTGTCTCTTTAGTAAATGAACATAAGTATAACAGGAAATTACATGGAATGTCCCCCATAGTGGGTGGCTTTGTATTTTTATCCCCCATAAGAAAAGTCTTTAAAGACTAGCCTTCTTTTATTTTTATGTATAAAACAAGTACATTTTTGCCCCTATACACCTAAATATTTTACTTTGTCCACACTCATTTGTCTCTCAAAATTTGTTTTCTTTTTTTTTCTCTCTGTTTTACTGTTACTTGATTTTTATTTTTTATTTTCTCTTTTCCTTTTTTTTCTTGTTTTAATTCATTTGTCTCAACCTTTATTTTTTATTTTTTTCTTCTTTTTATTTCTCAAACATTATTTATTTTTCATTTCTATTTTTTTTAATTAATTGTCTCAACCTTTATTTTTTTTAATTTTTTTCTTTTCACATTTTTGTTAATTTTCTCAAACTTTATTTTTATTTTATTTTTTCTTCTCATTTTTTTCTCAACTTTTATTTTTTTCTTTTTTCTTTTTTCTATTTTCTTAACCTTTATTTTTTTCTTTTTTCTCAATTTTTATTATTTTCCTTCTCTTTTTTTCTTTTTTCACAGCTTCTATTATATTTTTCTAATGAACAGAAAGTTGGATAATCCACAAAAAGGATATTCTTTCTTTGATATAAAAGTAAACTTAAGGGCGTGACTTGCCGTTTGGAAGTCCTTTGTGATAAGTCTTGCCTCTAAGGAAAGAGTTATAGAACATTAACTTGTTGTTTGTAAATCCTTGAACTAAGTCTTGCCTCTAGGGCAAAAGTTATAGAGTATCACATAAATTAAGTCATAATGAAATAGTGTTAACTCTTGCCTATGGGGAGTAATTTGTTTCTTTGGGAGATTCTTGGACTAAGTCTAGTTTAAGATGCAAGACTTATAGAGCATCTCATAAATCAAAGACACAATGTGGTAGTGCTAACTTTTGTCCATGGGGAGTAAAACTTATTTTTTGAAAGTCTTTGGGCTAAGTCTTGCCTCTAAGGAAAGAGTTATAGAACATATCATAAATCAAGACACAATGTGGTAGTTTCAACTCTTGCCCATGGGACGTAACTTGTTGTTTGAAAGTCCTTGGGCTAAGTCATGCCTCTAAGGCAAGAGTTATAGAACATCTCATAAATAAAAACACAATATAGTTGTATCAACTCTTGCCCATGGGGTGTAACTTGTTGTTTGAAAGGTCTTGGTCTAAGTCTTGCCTCTAAGGCAAGAGTTATAGAGCATATCATAAATCAAGACACAATATGGTAGTGTCAACTCTTGCCCATGGGGCATAACTTGTTGATTGAAAGTCATTGGGCTAAGTCCTGCCTCTAAGGCAAGAGTTATAGAGCATCTCATAAGTCAAAACAAAATGTGGTAGTGTCAACTCTTGCCCATGAGGCGTAACTTATTGTTTGAAAGTCCTTGATCTAAGTCTTGCCTCTAAGGCAAGAGTTATAGAGCATCTCATAAATCAAGACATAATGTGATAGTGCCAACTCTTGCCCATGGGGAATAACTTGTTGTTTGAAAGTACTTGGGCTAAGTTTTGCCTCTAAGGCAAGAGTTATAGAGCATTTCATAAGTCAAAACATAATGTGGTAGTGACAACTCTTGTCCATGGGGCGTAAATTGTTGTTTGAAAGCCCATGGTCTAAGTCTTGCCTCTAAGGCAAGAGTTATAGAGAATCTCATAAATCAAGACACAATGTGGTAGTGTCAACTCTTGCTTATGGGGCATAACTTATTGTTTGAAAGTCATTGGGCTAAGTCTTACCTCTAAGGCAAGAGTTATACAACATTTCATAAGTCAAAACATAATGTGGTAGTGTCAACTCTTGCCCATGAGGCGTAACTTGTTGTTTGAAAGTCCTTGGGCTAAGTCATGCCTCTAAGGCAAGAGTTATAGAGTATCTCATAAAGCAAGACACAACGTGGTAGTGTCAACGCTTGCCCATGGGGCATAACTTGTTGTTTGAAAGTCCTTGAGCTAAGTCTTGCCTCTAAGACAAGAGTTATAGAGCATTTCATAAGTCAAAACATAATGTGGTAGTGTCAACTTTTGCCCATGGAACATAACTTGTTGTTTGAATGTCCTTAAGTTAAGTCTTGCCTCTAAGGCAAGAGTAATAGAACAACTCATAAATTAAGACATAATGTGGTAGTGTCAACTCTTGCCTATGGAACGTGACTTCTTGTTTGGAAGGAATTGAAGAAAAGAAAAAAAAATAAAAAAAAAATAAAGGTTGTTAAAACCAAAGAAAATGAAAAAGGGGAAAAGAAAAAAAAAATAGAAGTTGAGAGAAAAAAAAGAAAAAAAAAGAAAGGTTGAGAAAAAATAAAAATATAAAGAAAAAATGTCAAAATAAAAAATAAAAGAAAAATAAAGGTTGAGAAAAAATAAGTAAAGAAAAAATAAAAACCAAAAAAAAATTAAAAAGAGAAAAAAAAAATAGAAGTTGAAAGGAGAAAAGGAAAAAAGGAAATAGATAAAGGTTGAGAAAAAAAAATTAAAAAAAGAGAAAATAAAAATAAAAAATTTAAGTAAAATAAAACATAGAAAAAAAAATTGAAGTTGAAAGATAAATAAGTATGGAGAGTTGTTTGAAAATATTTAATATAAAGAGAGATAAATATGTATTTGTTCCATATATATAAAAAAAGCTAATTTATAAGACTTTTGTTATGAGGGACCAATTTCATTGAGCCGTCCCAGTATATTTGTGCGATTGCCTCATGAGATATGTTTGAAGCCGCCAAAGTTGTTTGCGGACAGTTGGAGGTTGGGCATCAGTAGAGGTTAGGTGGGGGAGAAACAAACCGAAATCAAGACTTTTGAGTCGTTTTGGTGAACTGTATAAGATTAGTATTGAGGTGTATTAATAATATTTGGATTAGTTATGTTGAAACCATTTCTTATTCACTATTTGGTTTGATCTATTAAAACTAGTTCTATCTTTAACCATGTCTATTTATATATTAATAAATCATTTGTACGAGTAACACCACAATTTGCTATGTATTAATTATACACCTTATACTACTGAATTGGATGTGTTAGTTGTACATGAGCTAAAAATGCTACCAAAATGAAAAATTAAATAATATCATAACTAATAGATGTATTATTTTCTCTAATACGTCCTATCTAGCAATCCAAGTTTTTTAGGTACGTGAAGTCGGTGTTCTGATACAAGTTTCTCTGCAAGCCCGAAATTGCAAAAGAAATCAACTCTGTAATGGCAATTGTAACCTCAAAGCAGAACTCATGACACAGCCATTTAACATAATCATCACTAAATAATGTACTTTGATACAAAACACAATTGCTTCAACAAGATATGCTTCCAACTTTATGACAGGACCGAAATTTTCAAAAAGGCACACACATTATTTTCACTACCACTAAAGATACAGTTTGATCTACTAACACTTTACATATAACACCCGTAACCAGTTCAACTCATCTCATGATAAATGGATTCACATATTAACTACTTGTACAGACGGAATTCTTAGGAATATAATTATTACTTATGGTAAGTTCTCTGATAGTGAGAAATTCTAGTGATTTGAGGTATCAGTTGATGGGTGAAAGACAGGCTGTTGATAACGCCTTCGGTATTAGTTCACTTGAGGCTGCTAGACTTTCCTCTGAAAAAGAAGTGAGCCTAATAAAACAGCAATGCCTGTTATAGCGATTGTAAACAGAAGCCGCTTTTTGGAGAACTCTTGAGGCTGCCTTCTTGGAGGACCACGATCTCTTTCAGCTGCGTGTGTGTTCCTTCTGAGAAACCAAAGAGCAAAGAAATGAAAAATAAATACCAGAACACTTGACATGCAACAGATAAGCTATGGTACCGAAAGTTCACTTGAGTGTTCAAGATTTGGCTCCAGTTTACGGGTTTGAGAGAATGATGGAAATTCATTTGAACAAATGAACTGCAAACAGATTGCACTATACTAGCAAATATGAAACAGACCACATGCTCAGGCCTTGAAACTTTTGAGAATATTGAATTTTTCATTCTAAAGAGAGAAAAATCATATTTCTTCACATATTGTTTTAGAACTTTCAGCATAGACCATTGGATGATTCCACAACTGCTTGTTTTCTTATTCACTATTTTACACTAAACACCAAGTTTCTTATTTAATACACTACTAAGACTAGTGACAAAGAATCTGAAGCCCCTATGTCTCAAACTTGAATTCTGAATACACAGACATTGCCAAGCTTGAGAGTGCCGAATCTAAACATGTGAGCCATCTTTTGTATATGAAAGAAACGGAAAGACTCCATCCTGATAGGTTCATCAGTTATTCAAAGAGTGGATAAGGTTGATTAAGGGTAAAAAACATTTAGCTTTCTGATTTTATGGGACTTTGTCTGGTTAAATAGCACATATGCTGATCACTCTATGTTTTAAGCCAATAACATGGATCATTTTAAGAGCCATCCACATACTAACAGAGGTTAAAATAGTTATTTGAGAGTTGAAATATGGCAATGGGTGATACCGTGAAATATATTGGAAAGAGAATTGCTAGTGTAGCTGAAAAAAAGAGACTTCTTTAATCAACATAGAAAAGAAAGATGAAAGACTGATATAACAGAGAAAGATTAATTTGTTATTAATCAGACAAAAAGTTAAAGGTTCAAATGCAGGCTTTGGATACTTTGGAGTCTGTCTAAGAGAACGGTTAAGTAAACAAAGTCTAAATGTATCTTTTGCCATTAACCTTATTGCATCAGGGATGAGATTGACTTACTGGTTAGTGGTTATTGTATCAACAAGAGAGGAAAATAAGATATTAAGTTAAGATGACAGAAGATGCACATTTAGGACCAAAAAAAAACAGTCAAAAGAATGTCAGGTAACAAGTGGAAATTGATCTAAAGAATAATACAACAGTTGGATCTTACATATCTATATTATAAAAGACCTCGATGAGAGAATATCTGTGAAAAGCCAATTTAACAAATACTGTCTTTAATACCTGGAAGATTCTGCAATACTACTTATGATTCCATTGCATGTACCCTCATGAACATCTCTTTCTCGGAGTCTAATATATCTGCTACAAAGATGACATAATTCTGTTCGGTTGCCACATACTTCCTGATCAAGGCAGTGTAAATATCACACCAAAGAGCAAGATGCTAAAATTCAATCACTCTCGATGATAGAAAACACAAAAAGATGTCAGGTTTTTGATAATTTTTATTACCTGATGCTCGAATAAATCAATCGCAGGCAAAGGAAACTCGCAATAATCGCATGTCACAATCCTTTTTGGGCAATTTTCACCTTTATGAACAGCGAGAATCTCACGTTCCATTGTCTCGCTACACAAAGAACAGGCAACCTAAAAATAAAAAAGCACAGTAATAACATCAAATAGGTATAGTTTGGCCTATGGAATTACCATCAAACTAAAAAAAGAGGGAATAGATTCTCATTTCTCTCAATAAAAAAAAGAATGGAGAAAAGGTGAGTGAACATTTAACCAATATCTTCTACATATGTATCCTTGAGAAGAAAGAAAAGCTTTACCTAAATCCAGTACTCTTAAAGATGGTTCTCCTATTCAATATACCTATTACTTATCTATTGTTGTAAAAGAAATTACTTGTCCATTGGTAATTCTTGAAAAGCAAAGGCACGAGCCAAAACATCTTGAGTTCTCTAAAGCCTTACTTCCTCTTGTTTGCTCAATAGTTGCTTACAGTCTGTTCTTAAAGCAAAATTGTAGAAGACATATTCAGCTAAAAGTTAAAACTAACACACTTGTCGTTAGCAAGAAGACAGCAAAATAATACTCGCTCGGTTGCAACTTTACCTTTATCAACAAAACAAAAAAATACTCGCTCGGTTGCTCTGCGGGCCTTACTACCTCTAAATTGTGTGATAGATCTTATCAGTCTATTCAGAAAGCAAATTTGCAAAGATATATTCAACTAGTTAAAGCTTGAGGTCACTTGTTGTAAGCAAGAAGATGACAAAATAATACTTGTTATGCAGACTTAGCAGTTACACTGTAAACTATAAACAGTCCCAGTAAGTTTGATATAAGCCCAATGTAAGGAATCATCTTGGTTTCAACAAAAGCAGAGAATTCCAAATCTTGAGATTTTTCTGGGGTAGGGGCTGCTCAAGTGTTCAATCACAAATGCAGTTTACCCCTACCTGTTCATGTTGTTTATCACTAATCAGAACCTCCTAAATCGCTTATAAAAACATCTACAATGGATCACATGCAGAACACTTTCACGGCCATGCTCTATACGAAGAATTCTGTTGCAAAGACTATCACCAAAGCTTCTATTTAGAAGCCCAATAAACACTAAACAAAGAAGAAGAAGTCCCAAATAAACCTATTTACTCAGATGATTAGCGAAACAGCAATTGAATCAACAGGCAAATGCACATAGATGATTTGAAAAAGCTATGATTGATTAGAGTAAGACTAATTGAGCGGCAGGAGATCCCACTAATTGAGCTTGTCTCTCCAGTCAGTTTCGGTGAAGATTTCTACAGACCCTCTTATGGCATTCCAACTTGAAACTCAACTATGTGGCATATGAAAACTAGTGAGTTCTTAGACCACAGCACCCAAACAGCAAATACTTCTTATCCTCATCTTCAAATCCCTTTTGTGAAATTACACCATGAAGTAGATACTTCTTGTTTTTCCAACTTATATAGGATTATACAACTACTGATGCCAAAGGGAACGAGATGGAGAACATGTGGACTAATGTTTTTTTTTGAAAAGAAAAGATATAAACTAATGCTCGATACATCTATTCATGTATATAACACATATTTCTAGTTGTATTATTCTTCTTTTTTACTTTAAGTTGTATAGTTTTACTATTGTAGTTGCCAAAAAAATGACAAGGCAAAAACCTTGCTCAAAATCCATTCATTTTACTTTGTAAAGTTCATATATCTATATGTTTGTGTGTGTACATTTATATAATCGCCATGCCTCTACCCTTCTGCACTTAAGACCAGGCTTTAGTCTGCGATTAGAATTTGCGCCGTGCACTTCACCTATACATTGTGCATTGTACTCTTACCACCCAAGCAACAGGGGGGGTGGGGGTGTTATTGATGTAGGAATAAACATAAATAAAAAGATTTACAAATGCATTCATGTAAAGAATATCAACATGATGATCAGCACATGGATTATACGTGAACTAATGAATGTAGACATCTATTGGAACCACAAAATACAGTCATATTCTAGCTGTGCACTCCTTGCACAAAAAATTCGAGAATAAGTAAAAGATAAACAAGAAAATAATCTTTTTTTGTATAGTAGGAATACTACCCAATCCCATCACTGACAAAGAGTATAAGAGGTCAAACAAATAAGGTCACTTACCGGAGCATGAGTGCTCAAATAATGTTCCTCTGCAAATTTTCTAGGAACCATATCCTCACAGATTTTACATTTTTCTAGATTGCGGGAGCAGTGAGCAAAATGAAGATCGAGATTGGTGGAAGGAATTGCTCTGTCACTGTAAATATCACCGTTCAAATTAGCAGGTGATGAATGCCACAACACCAGAAGTAAACAGCAACAGTCAAATAACGAAACATAAAACAAGCATGATGCTAGTCCATGCATAATTATCAATATTGCCAGAAAGCTAAATGTATTAAAGATCATTCTCCAAAGAATTTTACACTGATTTCTACCATTGCGAAAATTATGTTAGTCTTTTAAAAGCGTGGATTCTTCAGTTCCATAGAGGAAGCGGAAATAAATTCATATATCTGTTTGTAGCTTCCACACTAAACTGGAGATAAAGATTATTCTTCACTGCAGAATCCAATCTAAAGAGTAAAATCGTACTAATAATATATGTTGCTCGGACTCTTCAAAAATGACATCAGGTGTGCGTCGTCCTTCAAAAGTAGTGTAATTTTGAAGGATCCGACACTGGCGCAGCAACATTTTGGGAGAGTCCAAGCAACTTAGCTAAGAATAAGTCACATTAATCCACTAAGCTGAAAGAAAACTGATTCTCATTGTTCCCTATTAGAATATAGGCCAGTTAAAAGTAGTCATATTAATCTTCGTTGCAGAATCAGATATAAAATGTAAAATTGTACCAGTAATCATATTAATCCACTCAGCTGAAATAAAGCAGATCTCATTTTTCACTATTAGAATATAGGTCAGTTAAAACTTAAAAATAGTCCTAGGAAAAGCAACTTTCATTTTCTTTTTTGATAACCATGGTGAGGGACCAACTTGCACGCACCTTGACTAATTCCAAGAGATAACAGATTGCAGGTAACTCTGTCCATCAAGACTCGAACCGATAATAAAAGCAACTTTCAAGTAATACAATTTTGGTTAATTAAGCTAACAACCACAGTAAATAATCAATACATCTTTTTATACCCAGCAGCAACATCATCAAGCAAGCACAAAAAAGGAGGAAAAAAAAAGGAAAAATGAAATAAAATTACCAGTGAGTGCAGATGGTGGTGGCTTGGTCAGAAGCTACAGCCATTACTCCACACCAAAAATCTCTCCCTTTTGATTAAATTAAAATCTATGATAAAGGTGAAGAGAGAAAAAAAAAATTGAATTATTAACAATCAATTATGAAGAAAATTAAACATAGAAAAGAACGGAGTTAGGTAAGCAAATTGGCAATCAATATTAGGTAAACCAATTTGCAATTTACAATTTGTAATGAATTAAAACAAAAAATAATTGAGGATTTTGTATGGTTGAATTAATAGAAAAAACAACCTAAGATTCTGAATATTGGAATTATGGAAAAGATGAATAAAATGATCCGAGAAGAGAGAGATTTTTGGTCTCCCTTTGTTTATTTAGCTAAGAATAACAAACAGAGAGAGTCCACTTTGACGACGATTATGTTTCGTTGTTCCCTCTACTTAAACGGGTCGGAGTCTTATCATTGAGAAACTTCTCCATTTTCTCACGCTCCCTTGCTGCGCGTGCATGATGCCCTATAGGCTTCTCCGTTTCGTGTATTACTTTGAGGAGAAAGTACATCAATGTCCTTTATTAGCAAACAATTTATAATTAAATATTCCCTTACGTAAAATGTCCCTTTCTCTTATACGTTTAGTTATTTATCTTCATTTTAATTATTTTTCTTTTTGTTCCTCTATTTCTTTACTTCTTTTCTTTTTCTATTTTTTTTCTCATTTCCTTTTTTCTTTTTAGGCTTCTTTGTTCATTTATTTTTTTCATAAAATTATTTATTATTTATTTTCTTTTTACACCATAATCTAATTCACACTCAATTTTTATTTTATATACTCCTTTTCTTCTTCTTCTTTTTTCTCATTTATTTCTTTATTCAAGTATGTTTTTCTCTACTTTTTTTCTGCTTTTATTTTTTTTATTTTTTTCCTTTATTGGTTCCTTTTATTTTTATGTTTTTTATTTTTTATTTTTTTTTGTTTTTCAATTTCTTTATTTCTTGTTCCTTTTCTTTTCTTTTTATTTCTTTATTCTTTAATATTTTTTCTCGACTTCTTCTTTTTCCTGCTTTTATTTTTCTCTTTTTTTATTAGATTTTTGTGCTTTTTATTTTTCATTTTCTCTCTATTTTTCAATTTCTTTAGTTCTTGTTCGTTTCCTTTCTTTTTTTTTCATTTATTTCATTATTCTTTTTTTTCCCTCCTTTTTCCATTCATTTTTTTCTCAAATCATAATATTATTTATTTATCACCACAAACTAATTTAATATTTTCGTTCCTTTCTTATTTCTCTTATTTCTTTTTTTTTAAATTTTATTTAATTCTCTTTTCTTTTTTATTTCTGTTTTTTTTCATTTGTTTTAGTCCGTAATGATACCATGACATTATATCTATATACTGTTATGGTATCATTGAGTTTGCTTCAGTCCATAATAATACCATCACAGTATATCTATATGTCGTCATGGTATTATTGATGTATGCTTCATCATTCAGTAAAACCTCTATGATACCATCACAGTATGACATGATATCATTGGATTTGCTTTAGTCCTTAATAATATCATAACAATATATCTATATACCGTCATGTTATCATTGATGTGTGCTTCATCATTCAGTGAGACCTTCATAATACCATCACAATATATCTATATACTGTCATGGTATCATTGATGTCTGCTTCAATCCTTCAATCAGACCTCCACGATACCATCACAATATATGTATACTGACATGGTATCATTGATGTCTGCTTCAGTCCATAATGATACTAATATAGTATATCTATATACTGTCATGGTATTATTGATGTCTGTTTCATTCCTTTAGTCAGACCTCCATGATACCATCATAGTATATATATACTGACATGGTATCATTGAATTTGCTTCACTCCGTAATGATACCATCATAGTATATCTATATACCGTCATGGTATCATCGATGTCCGCTTCAATCCATCAGTGAGACCTCAATAATACCATCACAGTGTATATATACTAACATGGTATCATTGGATTTGCTTCAATTCGTAATGATACCATCACAGTATATCTATGTACCGTCATTGTAATATTGATGTATGTTTCATCATTTAGTGAAACCTCCATGATACCATCACAGTATATCTATATACTGTCATGGTATCATTGATGTCTGCTTTAATCCTTCAGTCAGACCTCCATGATACCATCATAGTATATATATACTGACATAATATCATTGAGGTTTGCTTCAGTCTATAATAATACTAATATAGTATATCTATATACTGTCATGGTATTATTGATGTATGCTTCATTCCTTTAGTCAGACCTCCATGATACCATCATAGTATATATATACTGACATGGTATGATTATTGTCTGCTTCAACCATTCAGTCAGACCTTCATGATACAATTACAGTATATCTATATACCGTCATGGTATCATTATTGTCTGCTTCAATCCTTCAGTTAGACCTCCACGATACCATCACAGTATATATATACCGGCATGGTATCATTTGGGTCTGCTTCAGTCAGTCAGTGAGACACTTTTCAATCCTATATGATACCGCTATGGAATATAGTATATATTAACAGTTACACTTAATTTGGTATTTTAATTTTTATGTCAATTTTAGCAAGTTATTTTTTGTAAAAATAATTATAAAAATGGCATCTTATTTTAGATACGAGTATATGTTTTGTTTTCATTTGTAATATATATTTTCATTAATTTAAACTTTAATGAATAAACTAGTGACTTAGGTATTTTTTTCTTAATTATTTATTTTATTGACTAATTATTTAATTTTTATATTTTTATTAATTTAAAGTAATTAATCCCCAATGATTACAAAATCATTCTTCTTATTTACTCCCTCCATCTCATTTTATGTGGCACCACTTAACTTGACACAAAATTTAAGAAAAAAAGAAAGACTTTTGAAATTTGTGGTCTAAAATAATCTTTAGATATTTATATGGTCGTAAATTATTTCATTAAGGATGAAAATATAATTTTAAAGTTAAATTGCTATCAATTATAGGAAGATAACATTTATTTTGAAACGGACTAAAAAAAATATGTCACATAAAATAAAGCAGAGAAAGTCTTGTTTTTACATAATACTGACCATCCCACAATTTAAAATATTTTTACTTGCTATATTCCCAAGCTAAAATTTCATAATAAATTAGAAAAAGGAGCTGCAATTTTTGACCAAAAGAGGCAGAGAAGTCGTTGAAAGGCCATAGCACTAAGTGAAAGAATTAAATTTAAAAAAAATTAACAAAAAAATACAAAATACGGCCGTCACGGAACATGAAACAGGTAGTTGCCAACTATCAAACACAAGGGGGTGTATTACTTTAGGAGGGGGCATTTTGATGTAATTAGTTTTGTTCTAGAGGGTATTTTGTATAGTTTTTCCTTATTTTGAGGTGCTCCTTAATTTTTATCTTTTCCATTGATAGTCTTTTCAAATTTTTTCCCTATAGCATTTTATTAATTAACTAATACTCTCTCCGTCTTAAATTATTTATTATGTTTCTTTTTCATAATTTTTAAGGAGAAATTAATAAGAGGTATAAATTGATTAATATAATTTCATTTAATTTTGATTAGATAAATATTCTTTAATTAATTAATATGGGTATAGTTCGATAAAAGTGGTTAATTATCTCTTGAATTCTTAAACAAGTCAATTATTTTAAGATTAATTTTTTTTAACAAACATATCAAGTAATTTAAAACGAAGGGAAAAGAAAAATAGTCAAAGTACCTTATGACCTCCCCTTTATGCCTTGCAGTAATAATTTCTCCTTAGTTACAATCATTACCACAATAATACTGTCCATAAATCAAATTTTTTAGTGAATTGAATTTCACTTGACTATCTACATTTTTATTGCATCATAAAAAAACAAAAAAGGAACAAGGCTAAACTATTTGTAATGCACAAGTTATATTTTATCAGGCAAAAAAAATCATCAGGTTAAATTCTCAAGGTAAAAGTAATCCAGAAGACATATATTTAGTTCCAGAACTTAGGTTGTCTTTTACAAAAAATATGTGTCTAACAATATATATCTAGTTTGGAAAATCAATGGATAGTTTATCAATTTCTATCCATTTTACTCATGCTAATAAATATTACTATTTTTTACTTAATGTATTTTTTAAGACATTAAATTTATTATACCCAAAAGATGATATAGTAAAATTATTTCTATTATTTATTATTTTTAATATGCGTGTCAAATTAATAGTAGATAAGTATTGTTGGACGGAGGAAATACTTAGCGGGTCGGAGTTCAATGATTGAGAAACTCTTTGGGTTTTCCTCACGCTCCATTGCTGCTCGTGCATGCAGTCAACAATGGTTTTGATTGGGCTGGTGGGTACTATTGGGCCGATGTTTCTTTTGTTAAAATATGGGCTTGTTCAGTGGCGGAGCCACCTTGTACCGGGGGGTCATTCGAACTCCATTCGGCGGAAAATTATATTAATTATACATGATTAAAATTAATTTTTTATGTATATAGAGTAGATGTTGAATCTCCTTCGATTAGTTCATGTGTTTACTTCTTTCGATCTTGAACCCCTTACGTGAAATTTCTGGCTTCACCACTGGACTTGTTTGTTCTAGTTTGATCAGCTTTGTATTTGGATTTGGTCTCAGGCCCAAGTTGAGGGGAGAGAGCTCGTGTCAGGAAATTACACCTTAGAAAAATATTTTTTTCGTGAAAAGCATTTTTCTTCCTACCAAACACAGTCTAAGTTATGTCTTCATACGATATATGAACAAGACATCCATGGAGACTTCTCCAAACCTTTCTCGTTCATTCTCAATTTCATTGTTCCATTGGCATGACATAATTCAAAAATAGAAGAAATAGAGTGACCAACAGTATGATAGACTAAAAAGAAACAAACATGTTTGAAAGCTATAAGTGTAAATCCCGATCGAATTTATGGAAGGATTGGTTTATACATTTCTCTTAGTCTCGACTCTAGGGATAAATTTTTCGAAAACCACCTAAAGTTTCAACTAAAAAGGTGAAATAATGAATAATATTTCAACTATAATCTCCATGTTCGTGATAGCGCATGAAAGAAGGATTTCGGAATTTATTGCTTTTACCCCTATGCACCTTTTAAAAATAATGGAAAATCCAAACTTAAACTAATAAATCATGACTCTCTTAATTCTGGTCAATAAGAATAGCTCAATTCTCCAAGTACTAAAGTTTGGTAATCGTGCAACTTGCATTATAAAATTTTCCACTACGGGCCTACTCCAACTTGTTGGGGGAGAAAATTATTTTTGGCCAAATTATATAATACTACAACTTAACTTATTATTATTATATAAAATCTCAGTCCTTTAAAATAAATTACAAAAAAATCTTCTTTTATTTATCTCTCCAAAAAATCGGATACATCACAGCCTCCCCCCTTTCTCGCCTAATGAACCTCAAACTTTCCACCCCAACGATGAATCCAATTGTTTCAACTCCTTTCTCGCCTAACTTCCAAGTTGCTCAGTTTCTTCCCAAAAAAAAGGTTTCAGATTTCTAGTCAATAATTAATATAGGGGACAAAAGGGAGAACATGAGTTAGCTATTAAGAAATTGAATACGTATTATTTTGCATTAAGATAAACAATTACGACAATAGACAGTAATTATAGGGCATAACATGATTCTCTTTCCCTTTTCAAGTAAATTACGGCAAATGATGATTAGTGGAATGGAAATAGGTTAATTGTAACAATAATAGGATCCTTAAGTTGGATATAAAACTTCATATGTTGATAATTGAATTGCTCAATATATCAACATACTATTTTCAAATTCAGCCTCCACATTGTTCTTTTTTGTCCTTGCATTATGCAAGTCTTCTCAGATCCCCAACTTGCTTTAGGACTCGATTAATTTGGATTTGTGTCAGGAACTCATACATTGAGGAGCATTTTAGATCAAAGGTGATTCAATTCATATACTCAAACCTAAGGCTTCTATTTAAAGATGAAGAAATTATTTACCGCTCCACAATTTTTAATAGTCTATTTGATGGTAAAAAGCTGATATTGATGAATATGTTGTGACGTGAACCTGGGCTTGTGCTATCACCATGTGGTAAGTTGATGATTCCTTTGTTTTCTCTCAACGGAGGTACTATATTTCATTCTCTTTTAATTTGTTTTACACGTCGATGTTTGATTGAGTAAAATATATAGATAAAATAATAATTTTGACATGTATCAAAAATATCTTTAAAACGTGTACTGTTAAATATATCATAATATTTTTATGATTGTAAAAACATACCATTAATATAATAGAAAAGAACAGATTGTATTATATAAAATGAAATCGTTGAAGTGATGTATTATTTAACACAGCAACACTATAACCACATAGAAATCGATTTCGATGGGACTTGAGCTTTATGCCTTTGTCTTAGCGCGTCTTGGATGCTCTTTCCGTTAGGCGTGTTCATGATTTGGTTAAAAATCAAATCAAATCGTAAATCAAACCAAACTGACTAAAAAACCCAATATTTGGTTTGGTTTTAAATTTTAAAAATCGATAATATTTGATTTGGTTATGGTGCTACTAAGAAAAAATAGAAAAAATAACCAAACCGAACCGATAAATTATATATATATATATATATATATATATATATATATATAAATAAAAAATTTTTATAATTATTTGAATATATAGTATTAGTTTTTCATAAATAAATATAAACATTTTATACCTTTTAATCATTAGTTTGGTTTTAGTCTACTTATTTCACATGCATTACAACAATTTTAAATCTCATTTCTTATAACATATGTCCAAAATCAAAACTATAAGTCTAATTATCTAATTGTATATATGTGGTGTGGTGTATTGTCGATTTTTAGTTTTCTTTGCTAAGACAACCATCTACTCTTCAATGACTTGCCCCTTTGATTTTTTAAGGGTTGACTATTCTATTTAAATATGTATATTGCTTCTATGAATTTTAGACATGTGAAGTGAAAGAGCTTCTACAATTATTCAACTTAAACATGCTAAAACTTCGAAATAGTATTGAAAAATAATAGAAGACTCATATACATCTATCTTGTGATAGTAGAGAGAAATCTATTGATTCCTAACGTTCATTTGAAATAGTTGTCTCATGTCCCGTTGTTTTAATATTATCCATTTATCATTAGCTAATCATAAATCGAAAACCAAACCAAACCGATGATTTTTTATTTTATTTGGTTTGATTTGGTTTTAGAATTTTAAAAACCGACGTAATTGGTTTGGTTGTGGTTTTAATAAAAAATCGACTCAAACCGAACCATGAACACCCCTACTTCATGTAGTGCCCCCTTCTTCATTAAAAAGGACAATCCAGAGCACTAAAGCTCTCGTTATGCACGGGATCCGAGAAAAGATCGAATCACAAGGATCAATTGTATGCAGCCTCACCTTATATTTTCGCAAGGATTATTTCTACGGCTTGACCCCATAAACTCTTGATCAAATGAAGACAACTTTATTAGTTACTCTAAGGCTCTCCTTGAGACAGTGACTTAATTAGCAAAACAAAAATGATGCATCTCCAAATCTTAAATTTAAGGTGTCGAAGGTACTATATCACAGGAAGGGGAAATCACTTTCTTGGTCTCGATTTGCGTGCCCATATGATTTGGCTGATGATTGACACTTGTCCATCCTTTTTAGTTGGAGGGTGATAGAATCCTAATTATTATAATTAAGCTCCCATAATTTTCGGTTAAGGCTTTCATTGGATGGTTCAAATGTGAGAAGTATCTTGATTGGTCCATGAAATTTTGTTCACGTGGGAGTCAACCAATTAGACATTAGTAGTTCTTAAAACGGTAAAACCTATAAATTTACTCTATATTGATGCCTTAATCTCAGATGTAATGCCATATTTGTGGTAGGATGATTGAGATCTCTCCACCTTTAATCAGTGATCTCGAATTCGAGTCTTGAGTATGAACAAATCATTTTGGCAGCGCTGCCCTAAGAAATGGATCCTGGAATGCATGAATCCAAATTAATCGGGCTTCAATATGAATATCGGGCATCGAATGATAAATCAAAAAGAAAATATCATATATGATCAAACTTATTCGTGTTCCAATAGAAATACCAAACAACGAGTAGAGGAAAATTATCATGTGATAGAAAATTTGAGCATTTACACGAGCAAATTGTTAAGAGTGCCGTGTAAAAAGGAAAAGAAGAAACAACAAAAAATGGAATTTTTTTTACTATGGTTAAGGCACAACCAACAAAAGTTGTGGGAGGTTCCACTAATTTTTTGACACATGAATACTAGGGCCCACCTGTCTAGCTCTTAATGTAAATATAGATACAAAATCATCAAAAATGTTGCCCATATATGTACGATCATCAAAAGTTTTTAACTAGTTGTGACCTTAGGAAAATCTTGATCCATCTATACATTTTATTTTTTTTAAATATATTCAACTATTCTTAGGCGAACATCTCCTCATAAATTAATCCAAAAATTACATGTAGGGGAGGGAAGTACGTAGCTCCAAACTTCGTCGTAAATTACCAATATAAATTCTTAATTTGTTAATAACTCAGACTTATGATCAACTACAAATACTAAAAAAGCTTAAGAGGGGGAAATAGTCTTCCAACAATCCAACTGTGGCACCTTAGGTATTTCCAGTGTTTCATATTTGGAGAATTAATATAAAAACTCGAAATTACATGAATAAAAAGGTTTTTATATGAGAAAGGCAATTTGTACCTAAGATAAATCGTGCTTGAGGTTGAGGAGGAAAAAAAGGAAATGATATACTCCTACAATATAATTGATAGTTTTAAGTACTAGCTCCTCTAATAAGAAAAAGTTATAGCAAAAGAAGAATGAAACCTAGGAAATTAAAAAGTTTGATCATAATATAATTAAGTATGCTTGATTTTGACAGATGGATGGCATAAATATTACTATTTTATGATCTTGATTTCACCATGGAAATGATAACTTTTCATGTGAAATCAGATCTCTAAACCTCGTTAATCATGTCTATTACTATTTTAATATCTTTACTGTTATCGTGTCATATAGATATACACTTATGTAAATTTTCAAATAAAATAACTCTCATGATATTATTATGTCATACTTTTAAAGTTTTAAAATTATTTGCAAGGTCATTATTGTTGACGAAATGTTTCTTTATTATCAAGGACGTTATTAGTGCTGACGGAATATTCTTTAGTGAGCTAGAGACTTAGCAATACACGTTTTGAGTGAATATTTTATGTATTCGCCACTTGTTTGGAGTGATATTTTTGTTCTTAGAGTCTTTTTCCCTCTTAATTTTCTTCTTCTTTAATTTCACAAGAGAAAGAAGAGCAACATGAGGAGACAAACAAAAGACATTTGCCTTGGAAATTAGGAGTTTTAATTTCCATATTTGGTAACCTTTCTTAATCCAAATATAGACCACAAGTTGGACAATTATATTGACAAGTGGGATCTTATTTTAATTGCTTTCTGAAATTATGCCTTAAAATATCCCACTTTCTCAGATATTCCTTTGATGAATGAACACACACACACATATATAGAGATATACAAAAAAGGAAAGCACGGGAAAAAGGAAAATGGTAATGTTAGTATTATCTTGTACTTAAAGCAATAAATTAAAAAGTACTTAGAATAAACATAAATTTATTTCGAGCTTACAGTTTGTTTATGTGGTCAATCTTAAGAAATTTAATCTCCTTATTGTTGCATGAGTATACGAATTAATTTCTCTTAAAAATATTCTGTAAAAGTGACACTTCAATTTATTGGATTCCGTTGAACTCAAATAGTGGAGCAAATCACACGCTTGACACTTACGTTTTTCTTTTGAAAATGATACAAAATGCAAAATAGAGAGGGAGAGTTTTCGGCAAGTTTCTGTGTTGAAAAACTGAAGTGAAGCCTCGAAATCTATAGTCATGAGGTTGAGAATCAACAGGTGCGGAAGGTGCCCGTTTGCTCCCTTGGTGATTTGAACTCATAACTTTCGGGTTAGAAGTGAGGAGTGTTTAATATTCTAGCAACTCCCTCTTGTCAGCTATACTCCCTCAGTTCTTAAATATTTGTCATCTTTACTAAAAATAGATATTCTGCAATACTTGTCATTTTAGAAAAATCAAGACATAATTAAGTATATTTTTCCTGTTTTATCCTTAGCACATTTTTTATTTATTGAAGAGAGATCACACACTTTTCATTAATTACATAGAGATGATTAAAGAAAATAAATAAAAGTATAATGATAAAAATATATATTTTCTTAAGGACGTACAAACATAAAATGTGACAAGTGTTTAGGAACGGAGGAAGTACTGACATAGGAGTAGAAATTAATTAGCTGACATAAAATGCTGGTTTTAGCGCGTTTTAAGTTGTGATCACCCTTCGTTATTAGCCGCCCCAAAACAACAAAAGGGCAAATCCGTCATTAAGCAAACTCGACTCCTAAAACAGAAATTCCTAAAACGGGAAAGAATCTTTTCAAATTCCACGACAGGTACAAAAACCGCTGCTGGTGTTTATTAGTCCCAATTAAAGCGGTTTTGACGATTTCCCAATTAATTTTAGTACTTTCCTCTTATAGCCAGGCTGTTGATTCAATCAAAAGACTGACTCAAGAAAAAATAAAAATAACAACACTGACCTCAAAGGCCAAAAAGGCAAAAATGACGATGGCCAAACTCAAGAGTCAAGCCTCATGCTTCCGATCCCTCCGTTTCAATTTAAGTGTTTTAATTTGACTGAATATATTTATAAAGTAAAGGGAGATTTTTAAATTTTATGATTTTACTTAAATAAGAATATAGTCCTTTAAATCTTGTTGTATTAATCTTGTCATGTAAAATATTGAAATTAGAAAACTTGCTAAAAATAAAAAACGATGCTCTTTTTGAAATAGATCAAAATAAAAAGTAAGACACCTAAATTGGGATTTGGATGGAAGGAAGTATATATTTAAATTATATATATTGATAATTTAAAGATTTTACGGTAGTAATATAACTTACTATTTGGTAACAACTAGCAAGTTAATTAGTTATTTTTTAATCAAATTATCAATTAATATTTAATATTATAAAGTTTTATTGATTAATTAAAATCGTATAAATCATAACATGCAGATTATGTAATTTTTGTAATCATAACTATGCATAAAACTTAAACTCGTTTATGAATATTACCTTCATATCGACGATTGCTAACTCCTATGATTCGAATACACATCAATTCTCGGGCACCGCTATTATCTGCTATATTTAAATGGGTCTGAGGTTGAATTATTTTTTTAATCCTTTCTTTGAACGTAAAGGGCGAAGAAAAAAGAGAAATATTTTTGTCCAAAAAAAAAAAGAAACATGTAGTTTTATTTCATATCTAAGAGCCCTTTCTACACTTTTGTTTATTACATTACGAAATAATGAATTGAGTTCGTATAGACATTTTGGATGCTGCTAGTGAAATAGCCCTTCTGGCATCTAGCTCAATTCTCCAACTACCAATTCTGATCAATTTATAATCAAGTTGCATTATTTGTATCATGTGCATACCTCCACTTGTATCATGAAAATGAGTATTATAATCCATAATTTTAGAAGTAATTAACAATCAAAAGAATATAGTACTTTATATGATACTGGATACCCCATGATTAATTTTCTTAATTTAGAGCTGTAACATGATTCATGATATGACTATTAGCTAATAGCTTTATTTATTGATATACTCCTAATTTACAATTTCCCCAATAGGACAAGTTGTAGAGTGTGCATGTTCCCCTATGAATAGTAGTAGCAGATATCTAAAACATGGATTACTAATTAAACAAATTAAGAGATTGTTTAGGTTAACTGATTAAAAGCAACTGAAAAGTTTTAAGTATTGAAAAATTATTTTTAGATGCTGAAGCTAAAGTTATAAATAAATAATTATGTATTGGGATGAATGTATACTGAAACTAATAATAAATAGCTAATCGGTATATGTGGTAAAAATTGTGATAATAGATACAAAAACTATAAATTTGAAAGTATTTTTTACGTGAAAGAAGATGATATGATCGCAGAGAGAGAGAGAAAGGAATTCTATTTTCGGAATAATATTTTGGAGATTACAAAAGATATATATTGGGAGAAAACAGTATATTTGGGAAAATTACAATCAATGCCTTTGGAATATTTAACTTACAAAATATGTACACAGTTACATAAAATATACATTCCTATACATAATCTATACAGCTGAAGTATAATGTATAACTTTGAGCTATGTTGATAAACTAGATGGCCGAAAAGTACATTTACATAAGTTTCACTAAAATTTTACTGCAACTCTACTAACTCCCTGCTTATGCCTATAACACTGTTGCTATTTCCACACCAATCCACAATTTCTAAATTCATAATGGATGGTTAATCTGTCCAGATTAATAAGTGGACTTCAATTACACTTGTAAATTACTATATTAGCTTGGTTTTAGTAAAGCGAAGGCACAATTGATTAATATTCCATAAGAAATAAGTATTAATTAGATAATTCAAATATTAAATTCATGGTCTTGGATATCCAAACTATTACTATAAAATTGCTCCTCACCTTAGCATATTTATCATGACAAAGAACTCCAATTCCCCTTCTGAATATGTTACGTTGAATTGTCCCACATCAGTGTGGGTCAGGGATATGATTTTGAATAATTTTAATAAAAAAAAAAATTTACGATAATATCAGATGCAGATCCATCTAATTCTTAGGGAAAGTACGTTTTAGTTTATATATATGTTATTTTGGTGCCTAACAATTTCAATTGGCTTCATTGGTTAGCTTCATCTAGTCATCACCTACTTCAAATTTTTTTGTTAAAAAATGATCAAGAGGTCCACTAATTATATCTTTACTAGTCTTTAGTCTACATAAATTAATCCAAAAGGACCTAAATGATTCGACATTTAAATAAGTATTTTTGAAGATCTAGTCTTATCCTATGTTTTTATGAAAGGACATTTTATGATCCACTATCTTCTCCTGATTAAAGACAACAGTGGTGTACATCAGAGCTTCGCTAATTCAATTCCAATTATTTATAATCTTTTAGTAGAGTAATATATTAATTGGGGGGGTGGGCGTGGGGGGTGGGTCTCTATTGTGAACGCTTCTTACATAATTAGTGAGAATATGGATTAGTGGTTTTGTTATCTGCATGTTAATTATCTCTCATTTGTATACCATAACTTGCAACAAACATGGATCCTATGTCTTTATCTATGATCACATGTTTGTTCTTGGCCTATAAAATTGTGGAGTTCACATTTATTGGTGAGTTTTTAAGTAAGCCTTTAATTTGAATAATATTTGGTTGAAGTTGAAAGATAGAAGATTAAAATTTGAAACTAAAAAAGAGCTTTAATTAGTTTTGATCTATTGGGTTTTCTACTTCTATTAATTCTTTGTTATTTATATGCTCCTAATTTAAAATAAAAGAGTTTATTAAATCTTGAGAGATGTATTCTTATCGGCGAAATATTCTCAAGCATAGCATCCTTCACATTGCTCAAACTTTGATGAATCCGCAACAATAGGCGTTACGGGTTCACCGGGGTTGTGAGAGTTCGGGACCGATTAGTTGAGAACAGTTTCAAAATTATAAGGGGAATCGCTTCCTTTCGAACTACAAGTATGGAAATTATTGAAATAGCTCTTTGATTAAAAGAGTCTTATGGACTAGCAATTCAGATTGAAACTGGTAATCTGGTAGAATGAGAATTTCTGGTCCTCTACTAATCTGAATCCCTCAATCTAAATTGAAACCGATAACATGAGGATTTTCGAACCGTAAATATGTATGTGTACAAAGTTAATGTGAATTTCTTCCTCAAAAAGTACGGAATACATACTTTAATTTGGTTAAAGTACTTTCTTTTCCCACATAAACAAGGACGAGACCGAAAAGCAAGTAACGTATCATGGGCAGCATACTATATCCTACCTATGAAAGAAAAATCTCATTCCACAAGAAAGATTGTTCAATGTTTATTGTTCAATGTGGAGGGGAGAATGATTATTGTTCAATGTTGAGGGAGGTGTTTGATTTTTAAAGCAAAATTGAGGGCTGTTAACGATTTTCACCCATTATGATAATAATTTCTCCCTTTGATACATATTAAGTGATTTTTTTATCTTTTCATTTTGATCTAAGATAAATGGTGTTTCAGATAATTAAAAAATAGATATTAATAATTATTTTCTTTCAAATCTATCTCCATTTACATAATGATTTTAATGTAACCAAATAACTTAATTAAATAAGTCAGTAAAAATACTTTTTACTTTTTAAAAGTAAGTAAATTTATTATAAATTATATCTAAACTAAAAACACCACTTAATATCAACATCTCTTTAGTTAAACCATAAAGAGCAATTTTCAATGAGACAATGACTTGATAAACCAAAAAAAAACACTTTTAGGTAAGGTGTTGGAAGGTACATTAGGTAAAGTGTTCACTTTTCGTGGTCTTAGCTTGTGCTCCTATATGATGTGGCCGATGACTGACACGTTTTCATTTTATTTTTTTTCCAGGTGGAAAGAACCTTAAGTAATCTTCTTGATTTTAAGGTTAGGGCCTAGGATAGTTCATGTGGTAAGAAGGAACCTTATTGGTCCATGTAATCTTGCCCACGTGGGATCAGCCACCTAAAAATTAAGTACTACTTGAGCACTTAAAAAGCACAAAAGTGCATTTTGCAAACTTCCCTTAATTAACAAAGATGCTTTAATGACTAAAGCTTTCAAAGATAAGCTTTTTAAATAAAATGGGGCACACCTTCTTTTGGAGACTATGTGTAGTTAGACATTTAAAATTGATTTCTTTTGAAATACTTTTTTTATTAGAAGTTTTTTAATTAAAAAAGTGTTTTTGAAGAGTAGTAATTTATGTTTGACTAATTCTTCATCTAAATTTTTTTTTTTTGCTAATATTTGAATAATACTACATAGCCAAAAAAGTATTGCGGGGGGGGGGGGGGGGAGATGGATTAGAAAAGACCTGATTCATCTTGATTTTACTGAGGTAGAATTGGTGGTTATTCTTGGACCTCCTGCCTTTTCAGTATTATTAGCATTGTACTTGTAGTTCTTTGAGCTTCGATTTCAGCTTTCACTGGTGTTTTCTGTGTCGATTATTGCATTATTTCATTTTCATTATTGTCCTTTCTATTTTTGTTGTGTAGTGCTTTCCATTTCGATTAATTTGTATTGAGATTGCTCCCATATATATGTGTATCCCTTTTTTCAGACTGTTTGGCAGGTACCAATTAAGCTGAGGGTCTATCGAAAACAACTCATCTACCTTTACGAGGTAGAAGTAAGTTCTGTATACATTTTATCGTCCCCAGACTCCACTTATGGAATTACACTAAAATATTATTGTTATTATTGAATAATAATTTTGTTTGATCAAGTTTTTAAAATGCTTTTGAGAAAATCTATTATTTTTTTCAACTTCTTCTACTATTTAAAAACGCTTATTTTTATCATGAGAATTGTGTCAAACACTTTTGCTTTTTAAAATAAACATTTTGCAAAATGGAAGTTCTTGAATAAAATCATACTTGAACCATACATGAGTTAAATAACATAGCTCAATAAGTAGGAATTAGGATCATATATATATATATATATATACTAGTTGGCTATTGTCGTGCTAGCCCAATATTGATACTCAAAAATTTTAAGATATGCATAATTAACAACAACAACAACAACAACAACATCCCCAGTATATTCCCACCACGTGGGGTCTGGGGAGGGTAGGTGTACGCAGTCCATACCACTACCTCAGAGGTGAGATAGAGAGTCTGTTTCCGAAAGACCCCCGGCTCAAGATACAAGATATGCATAATTCTATCATTTAATTAGAGCCTTTATTTGTTTAGTTGATAAATTTTTAGATATACATATATATTTTTTTTATTTAGACCAATAAAATTAATATAAGAATATTTTAAGTTGTTAATATGATATCGATAAAATTTCAAGAGTCAATCAAATTTTTTTATGTTTCTTTAAAAAATTTGAATTTGTTAATTATCGTGATTTATATTACTTCTTGCATAGTAATTATCAAATATATAGTAGAAGTTTTGAATATTTGAATTTGTTAATTAATGTGATTTATATTATTTTTTACATAGTAATTGTCAAATATATAGTAGAATATTTTTAATTCTTAATTATTTTTATTTATAATATTTTAATATAATTTAGTAAGACAAAAAAAGTAAAGCGGAGAAAAATATAAAATTTATTTTTTTCAATATAAGAATATTTTAAGTTGTTAGTTATTGTGATTTATAATAATATTTTTATGTAATTTTTAAATATATTATAAATTAAAAAGGAAAGTAAAACAAATAAATTAAAACAGAGAAGAGTATAAGATTTTGTGAAGTGGGACCCGCTGAAGCAAACATGTCGACGGAGTCGTGTCTGCTTCAGCTGCCATACTCTCACTTTTAATATAATAATATTTTTATGTAATTTTTTAAATATATTATAAATTAAAAAGAAAAGTAAAATAAATAAATTAAAACACAGAAGAGTATAAGATTTTGTGAAGTGGGACCCGCTGAGGCAGACATGTCGATGGAGTCGTCTCTGCTTCAGCTGCCATACTCTCACTTCTAATATAATAATATTTTTATGTAATTTTTAAATATATTATAAATTAAAAAGGAAAGTAAAATAAATAAATTAAAACACAGAAGAGTATAAGATTTTGTGAAGTGGGACTTGCTGAAGCAGACATGTCGACCGAGTCGTATCTGCTTCAGCTGCCATACTCTCACTTCTAATATAGTAGAAAGAGACACATGAAACATGTAAATGTCAGATTGAGATAAATTCTGAATTAGAATGTTTGCCTTTCATACCTTGAGCACTTCCTAGCTAACAGTAGCCTCCGTTGATTCCATGCATCCAAAAAATGCTAATCTACGTAACACAATTCATTAACATCACTAACGAATGGATAATTCAAGATTTGGATTAGCCAAGGCATTTCGTCGAATACTTAGAGGTCACTCATTCATGTCTACTCTAGAATTCAAGGATTTCTATGTCGAATTGTTAACCAATTAGTCCATCAATCAATAACCGGGTTATAGGTTCGTTGTCAACCTAGCTCCAACAATATCCATACCACCAATTGACACCCCCAAATTAACCAATTCCTTCATTTTCCTCCAAGAACGAAACTTGAAATTTCAGGATTTCGATTTCATGATTACTAGTATGAAATAATTCATGTTCTCAAATCTCAACTCATTAAGCTAACCTTAATTAATCAGTACTATAATTAGAGCCCGTCGATTTTCGCTTAAGAAGAAATCTTATTGGTCCACGTAACCATGCCCACGTGGCATCAGCCAACTAAAAATGTATAGTTCCTTGAGCACTTAAAAAAAAACACTAAAGTGTATTTTTGCACCTCAGTATGTAAATTAATGAACTAGGATGCTTTCAAAGATAATCTTTTTAAATAAAATGGGGGAACACCTTCTTTTGGAGACTATTATTAATATGTTTGATCAAATTTTTAAAATTTGTTTGGTTTAAGAAGGTTTTTTTTTTTTTTTTTTTTTGGAGAGTAATAGTTTATATTTGATTAGTTAATCTATTTGAACAATATTTTTACTACTATTAGAACAATAGCTTATGCTCGACTTCCAAAAGTATTTTATTCTTTGAGAAGTAAACAAGAATACTTTTTTCAACTACTACTAAAAGCCACTTATTTTTTTCATGAAAAATGGATCAAACACTTAACTTTCTAAAATAAATATTTTTCTAAAAAAATGTACTTTTTAGCTATATGTATTGCTTGAACTCTTCAAAAATGTCAGCATCGATGCGTATTGGATTTTGGAGAATCCAACATAAATGTGACATGGAAAGTGAAGAATCCGAGCAACTTCAGAAGCTTAGCTAATATATGTATCATCAAATTAAAAGAACAATATTAAAGCTATACTTCGTGATCAATATGATTTTGTTTATTAGTGAAAGTGATTGCCAAAACAATTTTAAATTAACAAACATGATCAAGATCAGATTAATTACCAAGGATATATAACATATTTTTTTTTGGGACCAATAGAGAATTATTATCAAAAGAATGGCAAAGTCACCTCTATCAAAATCGCTGGTCCATACGGTAGGTGAACCAACTCCTGTTTATATTGAGAGTGAACAATTAACTAAACTTACAACGACGTTCAGCTATGTGAACAATGTGAAAAGGAAAACAACGTCGACAACAACAACAATAACAATTTAGTGCAATTTTATAAGTGGAATTTGAGAAATATAAAATATACGTAGATCTTATCCTTATAATCTTTGTGGGGTAGAGAGAATGTTTCCTATAAATCCTCGACTCAAAGTCTCAAAAGAAATATTATCAAAGAAGGAATTGCATGAAAAGTAAGACAATCAAATCACAATACACATACTACCTCCGTTCACTTTTACTTGTCACTATTTTTCTAGTTGGATTTTTATTTTTACTTATCACTTTTGACATATCAAGAAAAGACAAAAGAATTTTTTCTATTTAACCTTAGTTTTAATTGCTTATTCTCCAAACCATTTTCAAGACATATTATTCTAAACATCAATTCATAGGGGTAGTATGGTAAAATAGTCATATCAATAATTATTTTCTTAACGGGTCAAAAAGTAACAAGTAAAAGCGAACGAAGGGAATAGTAAATAAAGCAACAAGTAAAAAAATACATGTTATATAGTAAGAGTGATTAATTACTAAAACATACTAATAAAGCTTAGGGGATAGGAAGTGGCTAGCCTCATAGCTCTTCGGCTCTTCCTACAAAAGTGGGAGATAACTCGGCTATCTACTAACCTTCTATCATAACTCTCAACCTTTGACTTTCCTATCTAGGGTCATGTCCTCATGAGTAAGCTAATAAAGTTGAGCTCAGACCTTTTTTTTAAAAAATTTCCCACCCGTTTGTTGTTTCAATTTTTGCATTGGGACTCGACTAAATTTGGATTAATGCGGCCCATTTCTGGGGCGACACTTCCAACACAATTTTTTCTATAGGGGTGACTCAAACACGAGACCTCTGACTAAGAATGGAGGAATCCCAACTATCCTACCGTAACCCACGTTGGTGGCTCAGACTTCTACTTTCTTTGGCTTTAATTTATACTTTTTGGTTTATTATCTCCATTATTCAATGGCTTCCAAAAACATGGGGAGCAAAAACACAATCAAATGGGCAGATACTATACTGTTACTTAAGGCTCCTCTTACAATGTTTATTTTAATTTTATTTTGGTGAAGTTACTTATCAAGTGCTTACTTAGAACTTATGACCCAAGAAGTAAAAACATAGAGTTAAATATAATTTATTCTTAATTGTTGGTTACATAAAAATTCACTTATCTAAATAAGAGTAAAATCTACCTTTAGTCTTAGGAATACATTAATTGGTACTAATATTATATTTAACTCTAAATCTATTGGTACAAATATTATACTCGTTTATTTCCTTTTGATAGTGTCCGTCATTGACTAATCAAGCTTGACAAAAGCCTGCAAACAATGCAATTCGATTAATATTACACATAACGTTTGAAAAAACAAGACACATAACTTCCACATGCTGAAATACTAATTAAGATGGCCAGCAGTAAGCAAATCAGCAATGGAGCATTTGGAAAATGACTCTTTAATTTGTTAAATCAATCAACGTTAAGAAATATGCAGCTTATAATATACAACCAATTATATTGGAACTTGGTTCTAGATATAATAATAATTACTTTATATTTCTAATTGGTTTCTTAAGAAGAATAAAAGGGCATGAAAAATGATTTCAAAATTAAACATATACTTATTCCTCATCTTGTGTAGGAGTTTCTAAAAGTCCAATTACATTGTATAAATATGTTTTATTTTGACGAATTGATCGACAAAGTGGTTATTTCCAATAGCTTTGACTATGGAAAGGATGACTTTCACGTGAAACCTGATCTCTAGACCTCGTTAATCACATAAATTATCAACTCTTTATGTATTATTTACATTGTGAATTGATATAATAAAATAGTACATATAATGATATATGTTAGTGCCAATTTTATGCTTTTATAACTTATAGAAGTACAATTTGCAAGTTGGACATTATTTTATCAAACTTCATCGTCATATAAAAGTACATTTATTTCTGAAGAAATATTCTATATTTTCACATAACATGTTTCTATGTTGGTTGTACAAAATAATATAATATTATATGTATCCACTACTTGTTATCTAGAGTGATGCTCGTCTCTTCTCGCCCCTACCAGAAACAACCTTTTTACCTCATAAAGATAAGAATAAGGTTCTTTAATTTTCAGATCTCATTTATGAGATTATACCGGATATGTTGTTATTTGTTGCTTTTGTCCTGCCTCTTTTGTCCTCTTATTTTCTCTTTTTATTCAATTCCATTTTCATAGAGAAATGGAGGAGACAAAAGAAAGGAAATTTACCATTGCAAGATTTCCTTATTTGGTAAGTTGAAATCTAAAAAGAGAAGGCATTATAAGGACAGTACAATTAATATGAAGAGTACAAGTTGGACAGTTGACACGTGAGATCCCACTAGCTTGTTGGGGCCCTTTTATGGCACATTTTGGTTAAAGGAACAAAATGCTTGCTGCTTTATATTATCCCATTCCTCATGTAGTACTTTTTTCTTGATTAAATCTTTGGATAGATTATATGTATTTTTTTAATTCAAGTGAAAGGAGATTAAAGAAAACTCAAGATGGAAAGCACGCTAAAAATCTTAAAAAGGAACACAAAATCTCATCGATAAGGACGAGTCTTTTAAGTATATTATCAAAGAAGTTTAAATTAAAAGCTTGGGATACATGTATCTTTTAAATTGGATCAAAAACTCTGTAGACCTGAAATAAACGAGCAAAATAAGAAAATTATAATTGTCAAAACATTTTATTTTCTTTTCACTGTACATTCTGTCTATCCATCGATCAGTTAGATAGGCCTAAAATTGTTGTAGCCTGAGCCCATGCCATGTCATGTTTATTTTGACCCAACAGATCTCACGTCCGTCATCAAGTACAAAAGTGTGTAACATGTGGTACACTATCTTATATAACATTTGGATTATTTCTATTTTCTCGATATATAAAAATTGAATAAAGTGTCATGATCAGTGGCGGAGCCAGGATATTTACTAAGGAGTGTCAGAATATAAAAAAGTAAATTCATGAAGAAGTCAAGGGGTGTCAATATGTAATATATATACATAAAAATTATACTTTTACCTAGCTACAGAATATAATTTTTCAACGAAGGGGTGTCAATCGACACCCCTTAGTTACATGTGGCTCCGCCACTGGTCATGATATGCATATTTTCTTCAGAAAATTTCCAACCTCCCACCTAGTCTTTCACCTTTGGCGCACTCATAAGCCCGCCCTATGTTATGAACGTTACATACATTCCTAGGCAGAGATATATTTAAAATTTAAAGTTTATAGGTTCCCACAATAAACTCAAATTGATTTGCTACATTAATACAAGATTCACAATTAAATATTATTTAATGAATTCTTATTACATATACAAGATGAGCAAAAGCTATATTGTATATGTAGCTATATTGTATATGTAAAGGCACAAGTTTATATGGTATGAGCCCTTTTGAGCTTAAACATAGCATAGCCCAAGAGGCAAATTATATTCATGAGGTTTGTAAAACCAAAATACCCAATACTTTACATGAGTTTTTTTTTTTTTTTTTTGTAACATACCATATGAACTTGTGCTCTTTTACGTATAACACTTGACTTTTCCCAATCTTTCTGATCGAGATTTGCCTAAGTATGCACTCTCTTTTCGTAAGTTATTAGTCCAAAAGTCTATCAATTCTTTAATATATTTTTACCCGCAGTCCATCAGATGCCTCACATTTTCTCATACAACGTAGAGTTCAAACAAAATATTATATGATTTTGTTTGGTACGTGGGGATAAGATAAGGTGGGACATTCTAAGATCAAATTTGGAATAATTCTTATATTGTATTTGATTGATGATATAAATTTAAATCGTCAACGGTCAAGCACAATATAAATCTAATTTCAAACTTGATTCTAGATATTCCACATAATTATTCCATACATCTTGGTATTATTTAATCTCATTTGAAAAAAATATAATTTTAGAATTATAATCATGAATAAATTTAGTCTACAAACCAAATGACCCGACGTTAATCTTAACGGACCCATAATAACTGGTCTAGATCTCTCTACACACACACTCAAAATAGAAATTACTTTACTTAAGATAAGAAGAACAGGCAATTAATGGGAATTGATCATTCCATCATTAGCTTATCTGCAATTAAGGGGTAATTTTGTCACCCAAATCCATAAAGGGCAAATCCGTCAGTATGCAAACTTCCAGTTCTAAAAAAGTACTTATTATTTCCTAAAGTGGGAAGTTCCATATTAAATTTCCCAGACAGCCACGCGTCAGCAATCTATACGAATGACGATACTTTCCGTACTAGTCTAACCTTATATTAAACCACCTGACTAATCACAATCCGCCACGTGGCATAAAGCACATAAAACCACCATCGGTTTTTATAAACCCGAGGATTAATAGCGGTTTTTTTTGTAAACGACCTAATGCACCCCCACCCCCTTTACACCCCAACCCCACCCCACCCCCAACGCGTTTCACCTTTTTCATATATATAGAACACACTTTCCTTATATAGGCAAATTCAATCAGAAAGACTGATTGTGAAGTGTCCTTCTGTCTTCATCAACAACAATTTTTTCTCTTCGTGTTTCTGTAATTTCCTCGCGAATTCAATTTATTATCTGGTAAGTCTTCGTATACTTTTCATACTTTTTTTTTGTTGTTGCCGAATATATAACAAGCGTATTCACTTGTATGTGAATTTGTAGAGAGAGAAAGTAGTGCGTGTGAGATCGGCAGCGATGGGGAGAGGAAAGATAGTGATAAGGAGGATCGATAATTCAACGAGCAGGCAAGTGACGTTCTCGAAGAGGAGAAATGGATTGTTGAAGAAGGCGAAGGAATTGGCGATCCTGTGTGATGCAGAAGTCGGAGTCATTATCTTCTCCAGTACTGGAAAACTATATGAATACTCAAATACCAGGTGCCTTTTCGCTATTTAGTTTTAAAAAAATTATATTATAGTTTATATATTATTATATCTATTAATTTATGAATTTAAGTTTAGTGCTTTATTTTTGTATATTAACGAGATCTGTGTGCTAAATAGTTTTTCACCTACTATTTTAGCATCTTATTTGTGAGTTTGACTTGGATAATGTGGTGTTATAGATGCTAATATAGTGTAAATAAATTCTACTAGCCAGTGAAGTTCAAATTTATATAGTAAGATGAACTCATAAATCCGAGAATTTATGGTTCAAATTGCTTTAATTTTTTCTTCTGGAACATTTTATTGCACGCTTTCTGTTTGTTATAATGTCACTCAGTTTGTTCAACGACTGTCAAATGTGTGGATAGTGAGGTACGTGCAAGGTAATTGAATGTATAGAATGAGCTGGTGTAATGAAGAGATTGTGTCCGTTTAATGTGGATTATGGAAGTAGTGCTTGGTAAGAGTACCATTGCTATTGAACTTTCTTATGATGTTTATGTGCTAATTGCATTGGCTTATTACTGGGGGACTTGTTCTGTTGAAAGCGTTGATGTATGATTTTAGATTAGCTGGACTCGGTGAAACATCGATTTAGTGTTAATACATTGAGCATATAATTGTATCCAGACCCACTAAAATGATCAATGCTGCAAAAGTTTTCATGAAATAACGAACAAAACAAATACTTTTCATTGTTTATCTAGTAGAGATGTATCTATGCACATTGGTAGAGTTTCATAAAAGTGTGCTGAGGCCTTTCCTGCTGGATGGCCATAAGGCATTTTTGTAGTGGGCTTGCCCATATGCACTCTTTTGATGGAATAAGAATACTCTCAACTTATGGGTGTAATTAAAAAAAAAAAAGTGTGCTTGAAGACCAGTACCAGGTGAATGTAAGGTGAGCAGTAGCTCATGCAGTAGAGATGCATACGCATCATACAATGTATACAATTATTTGGCTTCTTTTAGTTCACATCCGTCACTACTAGAAATAGAGGTTTTAACCACCGCATTCAATGGGAAATTTGTGCAACGAAACATGATTTTCCCACTCATTTCCTACCAAACCAACTCACTGGGAAAATGTACGAGGGGAAACATTTCCCATTCTACTATTTTTTCTTTTCCCACTGATTCAATCAAAATATATGTGGGAATTGCCACTGAACAATTTTTAATGGAAAAATAGTTACTCCCTCCGTCCCAATTTATATGAGGTAGTTTGACTTGGCACGGAGCTTAAGTAAGAAAGAAAGACTTTTGAAACTTATGGTCTAAAATAAGTCACAGATGTTTGTGTGGCTGTAAATCATTTCATTAAGGATAAAGTAGGCATTTTAAAGTTAAATTGTTACTAAATATAGAAACGTGTCATTCTTTTTGTAAATGATTAAAAAAGAAAATGAGTCATATAAATTGGGGCAGAGGGAGTACTATTTTTGAAGTAGTGATTAAACTACTCCTAATGGTCGGACAGTTATTTACAAAGCAAGAGTTTTTGGTTATCAGAAGTTAATGAGATGCTTGTTGGAATTATATCATGGGCCCTTGATAAATATTATTGTAAGGCACATAGAGGATGAACTCATTTCAATACTATTGAAACTCTATTCTTATACTACACGATCACAAAAGGGGTATATATTAGGTGACCAGAGGCACTTCTAGACTCAATAACTAATAAATGATTTCTCACACACACTATGAACTAAACTAGAATAACATAATAGGGATCCTAGCTGACAGTGCATCTGGCCTCCTAATGGCTTCAATGAACATTTTTCCAGTCTACATGGGAGATTTGCAACTTTGGTTATAGCTTACTTCAATACTGCATGTCTGGGTAGATTTGTCACCCTCCCTACAGTAAGCTCTCCCATAGAATTCTCACAATTGAAACCAATCAGTTTGTGTAATGTGACAAATAAGATTATTTCAAAGATTTTATCTATCAGAATGGCCCCCATTTTACACAGGCTCAACAACAACATAATACTCAATGTAAGCTCATTTTTGAGAATCATGTTTGGTTTGTCGGAGGAAGACTAATGATTGAAAATGTCTTATCAACCCAAGAATCATACATGATAAGTGACAAAATAAAGGAGGTATAATTCGTATTAAGTTAGATGTGTCTAACGCCTATAACAGGCTCTCCTGGACCTTCCTTATAGCAGTCGTGAGGCAATTACTTGGTTTTTAAGAAATGGTGGTTGATTTTATCTACAAATTGTTGTCAAACAATTGGTATTTAGCCATCATAAATGGTATATGATCTTCTGACTTCTTTAACCTCTCGGGGGTGGGTGTGTGGGTTGGTGAAACAAGGGGCCCTCTATTTGCTGCTTTCTTTACCATAGTTGCAGAAGCCCTTACTAGAGCCATCAATCTACTTAATAACAAGATCAATTATAATGGCTTTACTATGAGCAACAAGGGACCAAAAATTAACCATCTTTATTATGTTGATAATCTAATTTTATTCACCCCTAGGGATAAGAGGTTAGTCAAGACGGTCATGAAGGTGCTTAATTAAAGATTATCAAGATGCTTCATGGAAAGAAATAAACAAATAAAAGGTTAATTTCGACATATATGGCTATCAAGACGGAAGAAGTATAAGTAGATTGAGGATATGGTCTGATTAATCAAGAAAGTGCCTGGTTCTCTCTTTCTATTTGGGTTGCCACTAATATGAAGAAAGTGGCCTAATTTGCTAACATGGAAACCAAAGTTCTGAATGGCACGGTAAGCTGCTATTATCAGGGGAAAAGCAATCATCATTAAGCATATTTTACAATTCGAGACACTTTACTTGCTTGTTTCCATTGACCCCTTCAATTGTAGTGCTTAATTAAATAGAAACTTACTTTTCTAATTTCTTCTGGGGAATGAAAGAAGGCAAAAATAATTATCATTGGAGCTCATGAGATTAAACGTGTTATCCTTATGAGGAAAGGGGCTATTAGTTTTAAGATGTTTCAAGATATTTGCTCTTTATTTTCAGCTAAGAGATAGTGGAGATTAGAAACTGAAGGCAACCTATGGGTTAGATTCTTACTCTTTAATATTGCTCTTGGTGTAAGTAGTACTATCCCTTTCTTCAAAATTAAAAGCCCTAAAGATTCTAATTTTTGGAGAAAACTCTCAGATACAAGGAAGACCTTGGAACCCAAAATCTTGTGAGAGTGGGAAGGGACACTTTCTTTTATGGTGGGATAAGTGGTTGAAGCTTAGAAATCCTAAGATCAAAATTTTTCATTTGAATAACACATGGAATACCATAGCCATAAGGGAGGTAATTCCTAACCTAATGGTAGAGGAAATTTTGAAAATAAATCATGAAAAGTACAATAGATGCGAGAAAGATATTTGGTGCCTAAAAATTTCTTCTTCTACATCTTCCACATGAGGTATGGTACCTTAAAAGGCATCACTTGTTCCACAATCTTGCCATATTTGGATGTTGTTATTCATGATGCAAAGAAGCTAAGGAGGAAACTAATAATCATGTGTTTATACATGGTGAGTTGACCAACAAAACTTGGAGAATTGTAACAAGTTCTTTCCGCATAGATGCCAACAAAGATGCATGTTAGTTTCTCTACAATCCTGATGGAATATTAGGCTAATAAACTCAGTACATATATAGGATGCTCTTGCACATCTATCCTAGCATAATTTCTTGGGAATAATGAAAGTTAGACGTGCCAAAAAATATGGCCAACAATCTATATCATTTGCTAGAGCTTGAATCAAATAAAATTTTCAATGCACGATATTTTTGAGGAAAAGGTTCAACAAGATGGAGATCAATTGGGCCTCACCAAGATGTTGGACAAAGTCAAACAGTTTTAATGGATTAAGAGCTTTCAAGTTGGGTTCAATTCTAGGCACTCACTCTTAATTTTTCATATGCTCAATGCAGATGACAACTTGATCTTTCGTGGGGAAGAAAGGTCTTAAATTTTGTGTTTTAACTTTGAAGCTAGTTTAAATCTGCATCTCAATATGGCTAAAAGTTCTATTTTCCATGTCAATGAAGCCACCAAATCTGGATGAGCTAGCTGGAATTCTATGTTGTGGCACTACTACTTTACCTCTCACTTATCTTGGGCTTTCACTTGGCGCACAACATAAATCACTAAAGATATGAGACGGGGTTATTCATGAAAAATTTGAAAAGAAGCCTGTTTCTTAGCAGAGGCAATATTTGTTTATTGGAGGAAGGTTGACACTGATCAATAGTGTATTGGAAAACACTCCTACATGTTTTATGCCCCTCATCTCAATCTCCAGTAAAGTAATGAAGCAGTCGAATAAAATGAGGAGAATTTTTCTATGGGAAAAGGGCAGCCAGGACCATAAAATTAGGAGGCCACCTAGATATTAGGGACTTCTCCACACACAACAAATGTATGTTGATGAAATGGTTATAAAGATTCAACGAAGAGGAGAATCCACAATGGAAAAAGGTCGCCAAGGCTAAGAATGGCTCCCATAATCAGTGGTGTATTAAGTTAAACATGAGCCCATTTGGAGTTGGTCCATGCATGTAAAAGTTACTCCCATTTATTTTACATAATACAATTGTTTCAAAATATCTTCAAATTAAAATACATAGAAGAGATCTATTAGAGGCATCAAGTTAGAGATGAAAAACTTGCTTGTAGGAAAGGATTTGTATAGGCTAATCATCTCTATCTTTCTATTGTTTTTCATTGTAGCTGCTTCTTGTTGGAAGTTTGGTCCATGTCCCCCTCAACTCTGTACCCTTTTTGGATGAATAGACATGGTAAAGAGCAAGCCTAACCCGTGCACCTTGGGCTCACAACCCAGATGATGGCTGAAATTAAAAATAAAATAAAATGTATAATTTCAAGATTCTAGATTTATTATATTACTTTATCTCTAGAAATATATATATTGCAAATAAATTAGTTTGAGAAATTCACTGAATATCTCCTTGTTTATATTTTCTTATTATTAGCTTCTCGTATGCCAGATGAATGGAGCTGGAGTATAGTGATTATGTTGTACAAGAACAAGTCACAATACAAAAGTTTGTGAGAGGGCAGTAGAAATGAGAATGAGGAGGCTGTGTCTATTTTTGAGAATCAATTCGAATTTATGGTAGGGCGATCAACACGCAAGGTATCTATTTTATAAGGAGATTGTTGGAGCAGTATAAGAATTGGAAAAGAGACTTACATATGGCGTTCATTGATCTAGAAAAGGTATATGACAAAGTTCCAAGGAAGGTTCTATGGAGACGAGGTTTGGAGTCTATAGATGTACATGTGACATACATTAGAGTGACTAATGTACATGTGACATACATTAGAGTGACTAAGGACACGTACAATAGAACCAAGACTCGAGTAAGAACAGTAGGAGGAGACTTAACATATTTTTCAGTCGTGATGGGGTTTCACAAAGAATCAACTCTTATCCCATTTTTATTCACCTTAGTAATGGAAGAATCGACACGACATATTCAAGGGGAGGTACCATGATGTATGCTATTTGCACTTAATATAGTATTGATTGAAGAGACATGCAGTAGAGTTAACACTAGACTGAAGGTTTGGCGACAAACCCTAGAGTCTAAAGATCTCAAGTTGAGTAGGACTAAAATAAAATAATTAAAGGCAAGTTCAACACATGAGACGGATGTGGAAATGAGGATTGACACAAGTCATCATCAAAAGAGTAAGCTTCAAGTATCATAGGCCAATAATCCAAGAAAGTGGGGCACTAGATAATGATGTCACACATCATATTGGAGCAGTGTGGATGAAATGAAGGCTCACATCCGGTATCTTACGTCAAGTATCATAGGCCAATAATCCATGGAAGTGGGGCACTAGATAATTATGTCACACATCATGTTGGAGCAGTGTGGATGAAATGAAGGCTCGCATCCGATATCTTACGTCAAGTATCATAGGCCAATAATCCATGGAAGTGGGGCACTAGATAATTATGTCACACATCATGTTGGAGCAGTGTGGATGAAATGAAGGCTCGCATCCGATATCTTATGTGATAATAACGTGTCACAAGACTTGAAGGCAAGTTCTACAAATTGGTTGTTAGATCAACTACGTTGTATGTGGCAGAGTGTAGGCCAACCAAGAACTCACCCGTTGAGAAAATGAAAGTAGCAAAAATTAGGATGCTTAGATGGATGTGCGGGCATACTAACAGAGACGAGATTAGGAATAAAAATATAAGGGGCATGGTTGGAGTGACCTCCGTAGTGGACAAATGAGGGATGCGAGACTGAGATGGTCCAGACATGTGAAGAGGAGCACAGATGCCCAATGAGGAGGTGCGAGAGGTTGGAGTGATAGGCATAAAGAGAAGTAGAGGTAAACCAAAGAAAAATTGAGCAGAAGTGTTTAGATAGGACATGACACATTTTGAGCTCACCAAGAACATGATCTAGTCAAGAATTAGGGTAGAAGATTGATTAGTAGGTCGTCGATGTCACGCCCCGAGTTCCAACGAGACGGACTGGCACCCGAAGCCGATAAGGCCCGAGAGAACCAATCTTTACTCATGTACCCCCATATGCATGTCTCTATATGAATGTCATTCTATCCCATATAATAAACAAATACCAATGGTGGAAGTCATGACATGTACAATATATGAAACTTGGTCGTTAAGGCCATTAAGTCAAACTGAACATACATCTCTTACATTCCTCATCCCACATATGTCTACAAAGCCTCTACAGATACATGTACATAGCCAAGCTAGAGTCGGGACAAGTCCCCGCTTTATACAACACTTACAATGCCAAAATCAATGTACACTATGACTCGAAAAGCCCCGGATCAACTGGAGCTCACCAAAAATCTGCAAATGACCCGCACTGTACTGTGGAGGTCTACTAGTACCTGTACCTGCAATAAGTAAGGTAAATTCCCCCAAGGGAGTCAGTACGAAGAATGTACTGAGTATGCAAGGCCATATGAAACTGTACGACATATAAGAACTTTAATAGAATCAAGTACAAGTGAATGTGTCATAAGGATAAACTACCATAATGTATACGTGTGGGATCATGTATATTGCTCTCTTTACTTTACTTTACTTTACTCCATCCTCAATCGTCAATCAAGTGCTCATCTATCATAAAGTGCCCGGGCTCAACTGATCAGTGGGAATAACATAATAATCGGGATCGCCTCCAGCTAGGCTTTCGCCCCTTTGAGTTGCCACCCGTTTCCAATGAACTTTCGGGATCGCCTCTAGCTAGGCTTATGCCCCTTCGAGTTGCCACCCGTACTCAATATCCATTCGGGATCGCCTCTAGCTAGGCTTACGCCCCTTCGAGTTGCCATCCGTACTCAACAAGTGCATTATTTCAATTCTTTTGTTATGAGATTGGTACATTGGTGGTTGAACATTATTGGAACTTTGGAACATCAACCAATGAACATGAGTCATGTGAATTATAATTAATCAATGAATAAGGAACATGTGAGTAACAAGAATTAATAACCGGAAATAGAATACTTTTGAACATTTCGGAATGGAACAAGTATAATGACAATGTGATACCATGTGCTGTAGAAGGATATGGAAAGAGTAACCTTACATACCTTATCTTCCCAATATGAATATACAATCTTAAATGTGCATACAACAGCCCAGCTCCTTCCTTACGTTTCATTCTATAACACAAGTACACAATAGAGTTTACATTAACCACCAACTACCTTACAAATGCATATAACAATAATAATGAGTTACATGATTGCCTTAACATGACATTTCCCCCTTGACAATACCATTCATGGCATTATCATACTAATAATTCCACAATATTTCATACATTGACCAATACATCATAAACCAATAGCTTTTCACACCAAGTTCCTCCTTTACATGTTCTCATTAACACCACATCACAATGAACCCATCAAGTCACTCCAATACTTTTTATAACCAAAATTCCACAATTTACTCATATAGAAAAGTAACAAGTTATGGACATAACCACACCATACATGTTGAGATACCATCCACACCATTCACTTTCATCAAAACATCAAGTCACTTTTCAAGTTTAAATCTCATAAATGACACATCTCTTACAAAAAGCAAAAGTGTCATATCCAACACTTCCAAGCATAACCAACATGATCTACATAATCTCTCATGCATCTAATATATTAAATCATAAGGTTAAACACTTACCCAAGCTTGCTAAAGGATGATCTTGTCCAAGCAAGTGATGGTTGCCTTAGGGTTTGAGATAGAGAGAAAAGTGTAGATAAACCTAGAAAAAGGCATGTGTATGTAATAGAATAGAAATCTGATTTTTCTTGCCCTTTTTATATCCCTTTTGGTCATCCTTAGCCAAACTTAATCAATAATTGAGGTGTTTTACTTGGTCAAATGGAAGAATGGGTCATTTGACCCATTGGGCCATGTCTTTTGGCTTCATTTTGGGCCTCAAATTGGTCCATCAACACATATTATCTTAGCCCACAAAAATCAATGTGTAATCCATCATATATCTGATGTTTAATTAATTCCATAATTGTCACGACAATATTCACTTACGAAATTTCCGATCGTAGCCTCAATCGCAAAAATAGAAATTCTAGTCGTTCATGGCTTATTTGAACATAATTTGTTAAAATACTTGTGACGAAGAATTAACCCCAACTCGGATGCTAAACGCGCTTAAGAATAGTCCTACTATGATGGAGTAATGATACTTTGACTCAAAGGTCTTATATACATCATAATAGTCGAAGAAAAATTTTGGCGAAAACCACCCCGGCACGCCGCTTGGCGCGCCCCTTTGCTGCCTGTGGAAACAAAAATTTGGGCCAGAGCAGCCTGGCACGCCCTCTGCAGCGCCCCATGCCAAATTTTTGATTTTGGCTTTTCTTTGCGGATTTGGTTGGATCTTTCAAGTCCCAACCTTTTGCTTACCTCTTAGCTTTAAGATTCTTTGCTTGGATGTCCCTTAAACCTCAATTTTTCACCCCACAAATGCTCCACAAAGTCACAAACTTCACCCACTACAAAGGTCTAACCACATGTACTAGGCTCAATATCAAATATTTCATCAATGACACTACAAAATACATACTTATAGCTCTCGACACCTAAGTAAACATTGTTCAAAGTCGTCAAGTAGGGTCGGAAAGGTACGGGGTGTTACATTCGAGTATTTTCTCTATTTCTTATGGGAGAGAAAGGTTCTAGCTTGGAGCCCTTAACTGCTCTCTTTTCTTCTTTTCAATATTATTATTATTGTTCTATTATCATCTAATTCTTCAATTTTATCACTGCTATTGTTTCTTTTGCTTTGGTAATCTTACTATTTTTCTTAAAGTTTCTTTCACTCTTGTATTTTTCAAACCTACTTTAAAACGTTTTCTTGGGTCAAGTGTCTATGAAAAACAGCATCCACCTCACACAAGGTAGAGATAAGGTCTGCGTACACTCTATCCTCCCCAAATCACACTTGTGGGACCATAATAGATATGTATAGTAACTTGTAAGCTTCTCACATGCGATAATATTTGGCAAACAAAGTCGAATCGCAATACGAAAAAGACATTAAAACCACCTTAATCTATATTCGAAAAGTCTAAGACACACCTAAACTATTAAAATGACATAATACACACCTATACTATTTAAAAGTGAATTTAGTACCACCCCGAGACGTATAACATCACTCTCACAATAAGTGGTGTTTCACACTCGCTGCCACATCAGCACCACGTTGCGCCATGTCAAAAAATTATAATTTTTATATTCTTTTTCCTTTTTTTTCTTTATTCATTAACTTTTCTTTTGTCAATTATATTTTACACTAATTAACCATTAAAATCCTCCAATAATTATATCTTCTTCATTACAAAATTGCATCCACTCCATCTCTCATCACCTGAAAAATCATATCCGACCACCATCACCATCATTTCATTACTCTTCCGCCACCATATCATCTTCAATTCTTTTTCTTCTCGCCACCCACCACCAATTGTCACTACCATCATTAGCATTATTGATTTATTCTTCTTCACCACCTTGAAGTCCTTCACCCACACCAATAAACCCAGCATCATAATCGGTCATTGAAGAGGTGGGTGTAAAAATCAACCATAGTCTCCTTATTTTTGGATTTCAAATATTTTTTATTTTCTATTATTATTCAATTTTTCATTTTCACTTCAAAAAATTTCAAACAATATCATAAGTTTTTTTTTTCCATTTGATGATTGAAAGGTAATTTTTTTAAATTGTGAGAAGTTTTACATTTTTGGGATAAATTAACAGATCTAGAGCCTACTTTTTTAAAATTAATAAATGAAAGAATGAAATGGTAATATACAATGGTCAATGTAGTACTTCCATGAAAATGAGAAAACACAAAGAAGAAGAAATAGAGAAAGACAATAAGAAAAAAAATGAAGAATAATAATAAGTATAAATAACATAAATACCAGTAGTTTACTAGCTAATTACTTTCTCTCCCGGCATTTGCTTAAATTACATCAAATTCCTTACCTTTACGTGACATATACATAACTAAATGACCATATACATCACTAGCATATACATAAGTACAAAATTGTTTAACGACATAAAAGGAAAATTAATTCATATTAGGAAACAAGATAATGCTTGCAGTCAATCTCCCTCATTTCCTTCCCATTTCCTTTCTCCTCTTTACCTATATAACAGTTCCTTCTCTTCCCTTGTTTTCCAAAACTCAAACATTCAATGTTCTCTCTTTTTTTTCTAAATGAAGATAGAAGTGCTGATGCCATCTCCGGCGCCGGTTGATTTCAATCTCGATAGTAGTTGTACTACTCCTTACATGAGTGCACCTTCTAGTCCTCCACGTACTGCCACATTGTTCTACAGTGCACCCGCTACATATCTCATACCTTGTAATTATATACATAAGTATTAAAATATAGTTCAAATCCAATACCTTAATTAACAAAAAAATAAGCAACATTCTCTTCTATGTATATGCATTGCCTATGCTACTCAAATACATAAGTTTAATCCAATACATTAGTTAACACAGTTATGAATTTATTAGCTTGTATGTATATGCCACATACTTCATATATATAATTGTTATATGTACATTAGATACATGTCTTAGAATAAACAAATACACTACACTATCTTATTTCCGCCATCATATTCATCATCAAAACATTGCATATATGTATCAGAATAAATAAATACAATACATTATCTTGTTTTCGCGAGCATATACATCACCAAATTGTATACATATGTGCAGTAACAGAAACCCACATATACATTAGATCTATGTCTATGCAGTACCAGAATCCCACATATACATTAGATTTATGTATGTACAGTAACATAAACCCACATATACATTAGATCTATGTATGTGCAGTAACAAAAATCCACAGTGTAATTAGATCTATGTATATGCAGTACCAAAATCCCACATATACATTGGATCTATGTATGTGCAGTAACATAAACCCACATATATATTAGATCTATGTATGTGCAGTAACAAAAATCCACATATACATTTTTGAAGTCCTGACAAGAATCTCTTTCTCTTCTTCAAAATTTTGACTTTTTCAGGCCATTAAATGACGGATTTGAATTCATTTTTCCGTTGTTGTATGAATTTGGGGACTGATTTCTCTGATTTTGTGCTTTTACGGATTGGAAAAGTGCAAAAATGGGCGAATCCCGCAGGCTAGCGGCAGACGAGGGTTACACGGCTATGGTTAGGGTTTTTCTATTTTGGCGGCGGTGGAAGAGAGGTGAAGATGAGAAGAAGAAAGGGTCTGATTTTTGTGTTTTTTGTGGTAATTGAAAAATGGTAAACCGTTTAATAGTTACCTTGAAAATAGGCTTTCTTATTGTAGCGTTAGGCGTAAAAAGTGGAAGGATGGAGTGAGTTGAGTAATGTATAAGGAATAAGGAGAGAGAAAGTGAGATATGAGATATTTTATAATTAGTTTGGGAATTTGGTATTTTAAATAATATACATAAGTTAAGTTGTAGTTTTGTGTAATTTATCCTAATAATAAAAAAGAAGTAATGACTAGTGATTCTTGTGGGATTGACAAAGTGTAAGACAAATGGGCTGAAAAGTAATGACAAAATTTGCAATAAAGAGGGTTGCAGAGAAGATGAAGAAGCAGAAGGGGTGAGGGTGTGTGTGTGGGGTGGGTGGGGGGTGCAGGGGTGGGGTGAGGAGTATCTTAAAAATCTGTATTTTGCAAAAAACGTAAAGGAAAAACGAAAAAATGTAAACAAAAATCATTTTTTTAATATTTTTTTATTTTTTATGCCATGTCCGCTTCACAGCTTGTAGGGTGGGATTAAATTCACTTTTATATAGTACAGGTGTGTATTAGGTCATTAAAATAGTTTAGGTATGTCTTCGACTTTTCAGATATAGTTTAGAGTGATTTTGATGTTTTTTTCCATATTTGAATCGAATGTGGTTACGTAAACGTAAATGCTTATGAATGCGTGGTGGTTATATCAAATTACCATGGTTAAATAATCCAAGGAAGTAAAAATACATGAGTTAATTATGGTCAGCTAATAATTATCTATATTCAAATACATATCATATATCTATTAATTTGATATAAATAATATAAATTTTCATCGCATGTTAATTACATAAAATAATAATGATAGGTAATTAAAGAGACAACACCATTATCACTAAGAATTGTTTTTACATTTTTTACACATCAATATAGAGTAGTTAATTTAATATTTGCAGGGATAAAAGGCGCATCAGCTTCCCACGGACATTTTAATCTATCAATATTTGAGTTTTGAGGTTAGCGTAGTGTCCGCAAGTTTACCAACTACAATTAACATGAAATATACAAAACTTATATACTAATAATGTATATCATATGTATATGTGTAGTCACAAATATACAAAATCTACATTTAGTACATATTGTGTAAATTAGATCACCCAAAGGCATTGGGGTGTAACTATTCCTAATCCTGTATATGTTCAGGCCCTTAAGTTAGTTTTTCAACTTTCAACTCTTATCAGGTGTTTTTAACATTCTCTTTTGCACGGAGTAATTAATTAAACAAATTTAATTCGAATTTAAACTTGTATAATAAGTAATTCCTTGCTTCTCTGCCTTGAAAGCTAAGACAAACAAAGGAGAAAACAGTAATTTAATATATTATCATGCATCCTACATCCATATTTTGTTTCTTGTAGTTGCGTTCAGCCAAAGTTCTCTTAGTTGGCTCATGCTGACCCAAGAAGGTAGGGGAGAGACGGGGAAGGACTAATCCCCGAATCAGGGGGCATCTATCTTCATATTACGCCTGCTCTGAGTCTCGCAGAGCTAATGCTACCATGATGCTATGCTGCGCCTCCACTGACATGACTCAATGACCTGCAATCATGAATAGTGAATGTTAGAACAATATAAGTTGTGTCATGGATAGAGTTGGTCTATGACGATCCCCTAGGGCCTTAAGAGATACTTGGGAGCATCAACTAGTTCTACTAATGAGAGGGCATCAAAAACCTTTTGTTCAATTGATTGTACGTTGCACTAGCTGTTTTTTGAGAAAGCTACCAAATGGTTATAAACTTCGGTATGAAGGTATTGCTGGGTGCCACATTTACAACTCAAAAACAAAAAAAAATATACCGCTTATTCTTCCTAGATAGATTCTAAAACTTCTAAATACGGTTTGAATTATATGTCAACTTTTCTTTACACCAAAACTACAACTACTACAACAACAAACCCAGTATATTCCCACAAAGTGGGGTCTGGGGAGGATAAGTGTACGCAGTCCATACCACTACCTCAGAGGTGAGATAGAGAGGCAGTTTCCGTCTTTACACCAAAACTGAAAAATAAAACATATTCATCTTGATATTCTTCCATTTCCCACTTCAATACTGACTTTTGCTTTGAAAGAAGGTGGTAGACCTATAATGGTTCTCCATACACTTGTGCATTCCAAACTCATACTTCTCATTGATGATCCTCATCCATATAATTTGTTCTCCTAGACCATACCTACTCCTTCCATTTTACGAATAGTAAGTGTGAATTATGTCTGCTTTAAGTTTCTTATGCCCAAGCCTCCTTCCATTTTACGAATAGCAAGTGTGTTCCATTTCACAAGATTGACCCCTCTTTATCTTTATTTCCTTGCCATATAAAGTTCCTTATTAAAACATCAATCTTCTTTTCAATTTTTACTGGCACATGGAATAGAGAACAACAACAACAACAACAACATACCCAGTGTAATCCCACCAGGTGGGGTCTGGGGAGAGTAAAGTGTACGCAGTTCATACCACAACCTCAGGTGAAGTAGAGAGGCTGTTTCCGATAGACCCCTGGAATAGAGTAATCATATATATTTGGAAATGAGTCGAGCACATTGTTAACTAATCATGATGGGAGTAGGAGGTGGATTTTTGGGGTCCTAGGCTATGCTGCTCGGACTCTCCAAAAATGTTGTCGCACCCGTGTCGGATCCTCCAAAAATGTACTATTTTTGGAGGATCCAACACGCACCCCACAACATTTTTTAAGAGTCTAAGCAACATAGGCCATAGGTGGTGTGGAGAAAACATATTGCGAATCACGTTTCCTAAATGTATAACATCTCTGTCAGAAGAAGATGTCAATCCATCGGTTATGGAGTATTCAAGGGGGGGAAGTTCTTTGGGATTTGAGGTTTAACAGGAACCTAAAAGATTGGGAAGTTGGAGAATTTCAAAATTTGACTGGATTGCTTCACCAATAAAAAGTTTTTATGGATACTGTTGATGTATGGAGATAGGGGACAGAAGGAAGTGGTGTTTTCTCAGTGAAATGTTATTTTGAGAACTCCTATCTAGGGAGGAATAGACTAAGTGAAATGTTATTTTGAGAACTCCTATCTAGGGAGGAATAGACTTTTCCACAAAGTTCAATAGGATCCCAATATACCTCGAAAAGTTTGTTTCTTCACTTGGTTAGCTGTGAGGAGGGTAATCTTGACGGCAGAGAGTTTGAGGAAAAGGAATATCATATGTGTCAATTGGTGTTTCATGTGTAAAGAATTTTGAGAAGAAGTAAACCACCTTTTATTATACTATCAGTTAGCATCTTCTTTGTGGGGGGATATTCTGAGTAGGTTCGGAGTTGAGTCAGTGATGTCGAGCACTGTGAAAGACTAAATGGTTAGTTGAGCTATTAGAAGACGGAAGAGAAGAAATTGAGAATGGGATGTTGCTCCCTTGGAACTCACGTGGACCATATGGAGAGAGGAATAGGAGCTTTTGAGGGTGTAGAGAAGGATTTTGCTATTTGAGAATCAGTCTCTTTGCTCTTATTTCTTTTTGGTGCACCCATGAAGTTCCTATAGGTATAGAGGATCAGGTGGCTTTTGTAGAAAACCATGTTTTTGAGAATGTAACAACAACATGGTTTTCTACAAAAGACATGTTTTAGTGTGAGGTTCTCTACTTTTTGGTATACTTCTTGTAAACGAGCACTTTTTACACCCTATTATTATGAATATTATTACTTGATCAAAAAAACGAATCAATCTATCCCCAAGGATAAAGTACTAGCCTTTCCATTTAGCCAGTCTCCTTTCACATCTCTCCAATACCCCATCCCATATTTCCATAGACTTGTTCCTTAGAAACCAAGAGCATCCCAAAAGAGTTGGTTAGAAGAGAACCTTATTCACACCCCAACATCCAAAGAATCATAAGCATATCCTCTCCAATATCAGTTTCCAATATGTTGCTATAGTGAAATAGAAAAGGTGACAAACGATCGCCTTGCTCAATCCCCTAAATGATGGAACTGGACATTTCGAGGACCTATGATCAAAATTAAAAACATGACGTTGTTGATACAATAGCACATCCAACCCATTTCCTGCCAAGTCCTATATCAAGACTTTGAGAAGGTTCCCCCAATTCACATTATCATATGCCTTTCCCTCGGTTGTTTTCTTTGATTCTTGAGCACACTCATTAACTACCAATATTGCATATTGCATCAATTATCTATGTGCCTTTAGTAAAAGTCATGTGATGATTGTCTACCGGTTGGTCCACTTCTTTGAGTCTAGCTAGCATCTTAAAGTTTCATAAGTTATGCCCTAAAGGACATGCCCGTCACTGGCGTGAAAATAGTAGTAGGTGATATAGAGGAGTTTCCCTCAAAAATTAAACCAAGGAAATCAAGGCCCTACATGTTTACCCTAGTCTAGATAAGCTAACAAACACAATACAAGATGAAGTCCGTGAAGTATGCTATTGTAGGTTTACCCTGTTTGTTGATGATACGTTTTAATTGACGAAATTAGCAAGGGTGTCAACCAAAAGATTGAACTATGGGAAGCACCTTAGAGAGTATAGGATAAGTAAAAGTAAGATTAAATACATGTATTGTAGGTTTAGTCAGCATGAGAAGAAAGAAGTTGAGGTGAGTCTAGACGGGATTGCAGAGCTAAAATGCAAATAGTTTAGATAGCTAGGCTCATTTTTTTCAAGAGAATAAAATTATAAATGAAGTGTTACTCATATTAAAATTGAAGAATGTCTAAAGTAAAAGTTAAGTAATACTCCATCCCATTTTATGTGGCACCCTTTCCTTTTTAGTCTGCCCCAAAAAGAATGTCACCTTACTATAATTAGAAATAATTCAACTTTAAAATTCCTCTTTTACCCTTAATGAAATAATTTTCAAACACACAAATATCTAAGGATTGTTTTAGGCCACAAGTTTCAAAAGTCTTCTCTTTTTCCTTAAACACTGTGCCAACTCAAATGGTGCCACATAAAATGGGACGAAGGGAATAGTAGAAAACAACTATAAGACCAACAGTGTTATATGGCCGTGGATGTTGGGTTACTAAAGATAAAATGCGAGAAGGTCACTTGAGATGGTTTGAACATATTTTGCGCCGACCTGCACTGGTTCGTAGATGTGAAACGAAAGTAAGTGAAGGTATTAAAAAGAGATGGGTAGACTTAAATCACATGGAAAGAAATCTCAAAATGTACCTACAATGATTGGTGTCAATGTAGACTTAGCTAGAGATAGGGCATAGTGGAAGAAAAAAATTCATATGAAATGAGCTTAAATGAAGAAGTGCAGATTCATATAACCTTTTCCCAACTTGTTTGGGACTAAGACGTAGTAGTAGGTATTGAAAGCCACATGAGTTGCATTGAAGATTTTTTCAAAGAATTACGTTGGATGAAACACCATCTACCTAACCTTTGCGCACCATTCTTCTTTGTCTCATTGCCATTGCCTTCTATATCTACCTGCCCCAACATCTTCCTCCATTTTCTGATCTGTTTTCCCCTCTATTCCCTTAGTTACAACATTGACCCCTTCAGCCCAGCCCCCCCCCTCCCTTTTTTTTTTCACTGCTTTCTACCTTGTTGCATCTATACCTCTGTAAAACCATTTAAATTGAAATGATAACTAGTACAAAAGTTAACAACTATGGTACTAAAATGTCCAGCAGAAACAAAAAACATTGAAGATTCTACAGTACCATCACTTCAAGTTTCGTCCTGCCCCAGGCTCACTTCCTATACATTAAGTAAATGATTCAAAGAAAGGAAAAATGCATGTCTAACTTTTTCTCATCAATCCTTTCTGAAATGACTACTACTTTAGAATCTTGTTCTTACTATCATTCTTGAACATCAAGCAAGGCATGTCTGTGTCTCATGCATGAATGTGTTCCTGTTTCATGTTGCTTCAGGGTTTTTGATAACATTCAAACATGTTATTGACAAAACCAGAAGAAAGACCCTGTGTCATATATACAGAGGAAGGGGATGCATGTAATGTTATAGCGGTGAAAGAAAGTTCAGAATCCACCTCACATTTTGTTTGCAAAACCATCATTGTGGCACTAGAACTACAATTTGTGGTTTGACTTCTTTTACATCTGTGGTGTCGGGGTCTGTTTGCACCGAGGATGTTGTTGTTGTTTGGTGTCTAGGTCTGTTTGCACGCACCTTGACTTATTCCAGGGGGTGCTTGTTACCTCCCACCAGCACCAGTTTCGGGTAACTTTGTCCACCAAGGCTTGGACAGATCGGAAGAGATCAACTAGTGTTTTCGGTCTCCGCTAGGAATTGAACCTAAGACTTCATAGTTCTCAACCCACTTCATTGATCACTAGACCGCACCTTTGGGTACAACAATTTGGCTCAACTTGTAGATAGTTCCATTCCCAATTTCTATGTTGGGGTTCAAACCCAAATCCCAGGAAATCAACAACTTTCACAAAAAAAATAATTATTGCATGTACTCAACATCCCAAAACAGGGCTGAGTGGTGACCTAATACAGCCCTCAGTTGTACAGAAAGAAGTGAAATAGCAGATTCCCCAAGAAATTTGCTGCTCCAACCGTTTTGGGCTGCCATCTTTTATTTGCAGCATGTCCATTCTAGTCTAAACATATCTGCTCTATCATCATTTCATGAAGCATTTCTCATTTAGTCATTACCTACTGGTGGCTAACAAATTACTATTGTTGATGTTTAATTGTTGTTAGTATTATTTTATCTACTACCATTCTACCACTAAACAATTATTTCAATTTTATGGGAGAAGAGAAAAGAAAAAGTTTGACCAAAGAGGCTGGATGTCTTTATCCTTATGCATCTTCTCTCTTGCATGCATTTATATTATACTAGTCATGAAAACTAAGGTTAACAGATTGGAGTTTGGATAAACTATACAATCTTTAATAAGGGAAAACTTGAACATTGGACCATTATGCATGGCTACATGCATTTGGATTTTCATCCTGAAATATCCCCAGGTTACTCTTCGTCTGAAGACAGGTTGTATGTTTAGACAATTATGTATCACTGGATCAACAATCAATAACTAGTATAGAATTTAGAAGCAGCATAGAGAATGCCTACAGAAATAACGTGTTCATGATAACAAGCTTAAATATACTCATTAGAGCATGTCCGACATTTTCTCCCTTGTTTTGCTTTAAGCAGGAATGCAACAGCCATAACTAATGAGTCAATTCATATCTTGACAATGGGTACATGAAACTAGAGTAAAAGGAGCAAAACAAACTTCAGAGACCTACCTTAAAGACAGCACCATTCACTTTGTAAAGGTTTTGCATGCTATCACTCCCAAGTCCATTTAACTTAAAAAACACAGAAAAAGAAGAAATCAAATACCAGAATTCCAGCCATCGGATTGATAAGAGGCTGCAAAAGATATTACCTGCCTTGTTCTATTTGAGTCCTTTCTTATAAGTAGATAAAACAGTATTTACTACAATGACCTAGTATAGTAGTCAATACGATTTAAACAAAACAGAACAACGTTGTGGTACTCCAAGATATTTGCTCAATCAGTGTAAAGACTATTCTGAATATATTTACTTTGACAGCATGAAGTCGGTGATTGAAAGATACAACAAAACAAAGGAGGAGAATCATCAATTGGCAACTCCAACTTCTGAGGTTAGGGTAAGTTTCACTGGTTAATTTGCAGTCAACTAGTCAAAGACAAATATGCACAACTAAGGTTTCTATCATAGCCACTTCATGTCGTTGGACATAATCTAGGAAATACCAAGGGAATTGTTGAGGCATAGGAGTAACAACCTAAAAACTCAGGTACAAGGCTAAGGTATAACGAACAGTATGCGCTTATTTACTCTACCATGGTGAACAGATTTCTGGACGCCTGTAAGGTGGGCTTCAGCAAACTTTTAGGTGGGATAGTCGAGGAGCGAGCTATTTGATCCGGACACCACTATAATAAGTAAAAGTACAGACATTGTTTTTGATAAGTATAATTTATTCACAGAAATAGCAACAACCTGGTGTTAAACCAGTAACAAAAGTTTGACTCGACTCTTATAACACGAAAAGTTCAGTAAGAGTTCTACTCTTTCCTCTTTCTGCAACATGCATGGATTATGGTGTGTGTTGTTTACACCTCTTTGTGAAAAGGATTTAAAAGATATATACACCTATATTAGGGGAATGGAATGTCGACTAAAATACGAGGGGTAGTGTCTGGTCAAGTCAAAAACTTAGTTTGATCAACATACTGCAGTCTGCAAGTAGACTGGATATATGGGTAGATGAATGATAAGAAAATATTCACTAAAAAAGAGAAACAACAAAACGCTAGAAAGAGTCAAATCAATATGATAACTGAGAATTTATCCGCGAAGTTACACTATCCGGATTTAGATACCAAATGGGTCCTCCAGTCTTACACTTCTAAGTTTCTACAAGGTCTGGTTAGATTGCATGAGCCTGGTCCTAAGTTTGCAGTATCCTACCACTCAGATTGCTATTTTAACAGTTTAGGAAGAGAATATAATGTACATTTATTAAAGTATGCTGCTTTTGTCTTAGATACCTCATCCACCTTCACTTTCCTTGGCTTGGATTTGGTACAATTGATTCCTCATTCCCCTGCCTTTCTGCCATACTCTACACTTGTCAGTCCAAATGATCGGTCTTGCCATCAAGTTGAGTCATAACTAAAAATAGAGAAAGTGAGGCAATGACCTTAATGAAACTCAGAATGGAGTTCATTAAAGGTTTCACAGTATCACCAACTCAATTTGAAAGGTCAAACTATGTTGCCAAGTAAATAGAATTAGGAAATGGAGAGCAGGGTAAACAAGGGCAAAAGTGAAAAAAAGATAAAACAGAATTCTGCAAGAAGCAAAAAGATTCTCATAGTTAACAGTTAGCTGTACGGTTGAGGATGCTGGACTGGAGGCTAAAGTTTGAAAACCAATAGTTAAGAAGGAAGGACGATGCTTTACTAGAAAATAGAAACATTCATCCAAAGTTGTGCCTTATAAACCACGGGCAATCCAATACATTGACAGAGAACAGGAGCTAAGTATTCAATAATTACCAATCCGGCATGAAATGCTACCTATCGAGAATGTACTGTAACTTCAACTATTTAGGATTCAACTGTAGAGAGGTCACATAAAAGAATAGATCAGGGACTATAGGGATATAGGGATAGAACTGTCTTATAGTTCACAATTACTTAGAAGCATTTTGCATCATATCAGCATGAACATCTTCAGCTAAACAATTTTCATATAACCACTATAGGCTACATATTATCGCGAAAAGAGATTCTAGATTGACACAGCCTGACTTCCTGCAAGAGCAAAACAACAAAAGGTTTTCATGCTCTTAAGAGGGGTAAACAGGCCATGTGAATGGAAAAAAGACCACATGCTATCTTTTCACTACTATCTCCATTTTCAACTTCAAGGATTTAGCAGTCTGTCTAATCCTGCTGTATATGAAAATTTGGCGATCTTTTAAATAACCTTCACAGTGTAAACGCTCTATTGTTGTGGGTAAAGTTCTAATATGACGGACTTCAAAGACTGTTTACCCCTCCTCTAACCAGTGTCAAAGCTTAAACAAAATCTTCTGAATCTTAATCATTTGAGTCATGCCAACTCAATAAGGAGATTCGATTTGTGATAGAGGTAGTAATGATTACCTTCCGGTGAAGCCCACTTCTTGAAAAGTGCCAGCTAGGGCACCCTCATCTCTTGTCAAATTTCTACCAAGATGACAGCTGGTGTTAACCTCCTCCTTACTTCTACAGAGTCCCGCTTGTCGTTATTAAGCATATAATGACATTCATGGATATCGCTAGGTTCTAGGTACCACTGCTCCACACAAGGTATCCAACTTTCTAACCTGTCTTTGTCATGTCATCTGTTCAGTATTTGGGGATCAATCTCTAACCCTTCTTTGCAATTGCAGAAGGGAAAACAGAAGTCCGATGCATGTTTCATGTTTTCAAGACACTGCAAAGGAATAAAAATTCCCATTAGAAAATAGTTCGTTCTTCACAGATCAGTATTACAGGAATTATGCAGTTCAGGCACATAGGAAAACAAAATGTAATGGGAAGTAAAACAGGAGAACATTGGGCCTTCCTGCAACAACAACAACATACCCGGTGAAATCCCACAAGTGGAATCTGGGAAGGGTAGAGTGTACGCAGACCTTACCACTACCTCGTGGAGGTAGAGAGGTTGTTTTGGAGGGCCCAACATTGGACCTTCCTGTGTTCAGAATTACACGCCCTGGTATTAATGTGAAACTGAAGCAGTGTAGATTAGGCTATGATATTAATGGAACAAAAGTTCCCTGCATAAACCCAGATCATTTCTCTGTTCAGGGAATTTTCAACGGACAGCAATATCAGTTCAGGTGCTGCAAGGAGTTTTTGGATATGTCCTGGTAAGATTGATCACGGAAGCAACACTTGAATCCTTTTAATAATAAGACTGCATAGGCCATCATAATTTAAGACATAACTAAGCATCTGCTCAGGGGTTAAGACTGCCATTAGGGGTGTTCATGGTTCGATTTGGGTTGGGTTTTGGTTAAAATCAAACCTACTTTGGTCGAGTTTTTAGTTATTAAAATCAAACCAAATTAAATATAATATACATTTATCAGTTTGGTTCGATTTTTCAATTTTTAAGAAATCTAATGGTACTACTCTCTCTCTTCTTTTTTTTCCTACAATAAAAAAGATTTTTTCATCATTTTCAACTTACATTCCTTTGTTACCATTTTATTGTGGTGGTTATAATTTTCTTGGATTATGGAGAAAATGTCTTAAAGATCTATACACTTTAATCGAGTGGATAAAGGTTATAAGAAATACAAAAGAAGAAATCTAGGCAAATCCAATAGATGTTTTTTGAAAAAATGAGTTTGGACTCATAGCTTTCTTTCAAGAAATAAGCTTAATGTGTAAAGTTCATTATAGCGTACTAGAGGTGAATAAAATTTTGATGAAAACGTATACAAAGTATTTTAAATTACTTATAAAAATTAACAGGTCACGAGTTTAAGCCTTGGAAACAGCCCTTTGCAGAAATGTAAGGTGAGGCTGCGTACAATAGATCCTAGTGGTCAGACCCTTTCCCGGACCCTGCGCATAGCGGGAGCTTAGTGCACCGGGCTGCCCTTTTTATATAAGTAATTATAAAAATTTGTATATAATTTTTCGGTTGGGTTCGTTTTTTCTTCTTCTTTGGGGGGTGGGGTGTTGTTTTCAAGAAAATTGAACCAAATCCAAACAAATATCGGTTTATTTAACCATGTTTGATTCGTTTGAATTGGTTTTTAACCAAACCGTGAACACCCCTAACTGCCATCATGACATACCGCGCTCACGGTCATAGCACACACTTCCAATGGTACACAAATCCAGGAGCAAAAGATATCATCTAGAGCTGCTTTATAATCTTCAAGTGGGGAGCATCTAATTCTTACCGCACAAGAAAAAATATTCTAAATGTCAGGAACCTAAGCAATTCATAGCCAGAATATGTAGTTTACACCTTGACATTAAGACAAGTCCCTGTGACACCTCTCCAACATGGGCAACCCTTTAAGCACCTAACCTTTCCAAAGAGTGTCTAAGACACATCAATTTTGTGTTTTGACCGATTTCTTAAAACATATGTATGCCACGCCCCAATAGGGTCATGATACATGTCATTAGCATTTTAAGAAACACTGAGAACTACAATATGCAAACACAGGAACATAAGAACAAGGATATGGCTTTGGTTGTATGAAAAGCAGGAAAATGTATCTTCCACTTCCCGTCAACAACAAATTGAAGAACTATAAACAGATTAATTCTTCAGCCTTCAGATGATTGGACTCCTATAAAGCGACTTTGAGCGCACACAAAATCCATTCAACAAACCAATTTCCATCACATGCCATAGTGTCACTCTACTAAATGAAGCTAATTGAATATGACCAACATTTAGAGAGCTTAAATATTTATCTGAAGGATATCCTTGCTCTCCAATATGCAGCTAAACCACACCAACTTATGTATTATTATTAACAAAAGCAACTACTCCCTTTGTTTCAGTTTGTGTCTTTAGTTTCCTATTTAGTCTGTCTCAAAAAGAATGTTAGTTTCTGTATTTAGCAACTCTTTAACTCCAACACCTACATGAAATCTTTAAGACCACAAGATTTAAAGGCATTTTAGTACATTACTCACATCTTTAGCTTAAGACCACAAGATTAAAAAGTCTTCTTAACCTTTGTTAAACTTCGTGCCTAGTCAAACTTAAAAAAAAAAAGGGCAGCCCGGTGCACTAAAACTACCGCTATGTGCGGTGTCTGGGGAAGGGCCCCACCACAAGGGTGTATTGTACGCAGCCTTACCTTGCATTTCTGCCAGAGGCTGTTTCCAAGGCTTGAACCCGTGACCTCCTGGTCACATGGCAGCAACTTTACCAGTTACTCCAAGGCTCCCCTTCCTAGTCAAACTAAGATACATAAAACGAAACGGAAGAGTACTAGTTTCCTAAATTTCATGAAACCTCAGAACAGAAGCTTCAACTACAATAGAGAGGGGCAATGCTATCCATGATTCAGGTTGCCACCTCAAAGAGACCCAATATATGTATCCAGCCCTATTCTAGATGATTTCTTTCCATATATGTGGATAAGTTCTTCACTTGTCAGATACATATACCTTCTGCTTACCTTTTGTCAAAAGCAATAAACCTATACGTCAAGTTTCTAACATTACCAACTATGACAATATGGGTGGATGAGAGGTAGCCTGTTTCCACATAAGTCCACCATCAAAATATAGGAGTGGTCCTCTACTATTACCTTCATTTTTCACGCTGGGAAACAAAACAAAGATCATCTCCATCTAATATAAAATTTCATCAATAAAGTTGCGAAAACTAACATGCATCAATTGAAGCATGTAAAAGATCTTTTTTTGTTATAAAGTGGATCACATAAATTCTCCTAACATAAATATCCACAAACTGTTGATCACACCCTTGTCTATCCTTTGCTTTGACCATGCTTCAGAATATATTGCATTTGCATAAATGCATGGGATAAGTACTGAATCCCTAGAAATAGAACATTGAAATATAGGAGATAATTAATCAACAGTATTCTGTAATTGTTAACACCAAAATACTAAAGACATATGCAGAATAGTTTTCCAATTTCCTCCCCCTAATAAGTCAAATGACACGTTAACACTGCCAACTTAGCATTTTAAAAAACTCTACAGCATGTTATAGGGCTGGCGTTCAACTCATTTTCACAAACAAGGAGAATAAGCTCCATGAAGTATCTCCAGAGTGTCGAAACGAAATGTTTTTGGAACACAAATCAAGACTCCTAATTTTTAAAGTTTTCTAATACAAATGAATTGAGATTTTTTTATTATTATTATTTTTTGATAACCATGGTGTCCGGGCCAGCTTGCGCACACCTCAACTAAATCAACGGGATACCTACCACCTCCCACCAGCAGCAAGTACCAGGTAACTCTTCAATGCAGATGTCTTAAAAGACAAGTCTAGATATTTAGGATAAGATTAGATCTTCAATGCAGATGTATACAGTCGAAGAGAGGAGTACCATTACTTTAAGCTGGTCTAGGTCGAACCCATTACAGCAACCTATGGGTTGAATACCATCAATGACATTAGGCATCAATCTTTTCTTCTCTTTCACATCTGTCAATTTGATAGTAGGAGATACAAGAGGAGATGGTAAATGAGGAAACACTCTTCCTATGAACTAGACTGTGCATACGAAGAGGGAAAAATCAGTCTTGTTCACCTATTAAATGGCACAATCCTATCTATTTCATCTTTTCAGATGTAGGAACATTTCTCGGTCAATGCTAGCTCCAACAGTAGAAATCCGATATATGTTCCACGTGTAGAAGGGAAGTTAAAAACAAATTATAGCACAATTAGGGTCAGGGGGTTTGAATAGCATATGAAAGTATATGGTAGAGTATCTATGATGCAACTGTAATTACTTTCTTTTTGTACAGCTGTAATTACTCATTTACATAACTTCAAATTTGATTCCTCCATACTGTACCACACATCAAAGTTCATGACCATAAACTTCAAGGCCTCCAAAACAACAATAGCTTACAGTTTTATCCCTGATAGCATATTGTCGAACAAAATTCTTAATGGTAGGAATCAAAAACAACATTCCCAGTGGAACCCCACAAGTGGGGCGGGGAGGGTAGAGTGTACACAGACCTTACCTCCACCTCGGGCCGGTATAGAGGTTGTTCCAGGAAGACCCTTGACTCGAGTAGCAAGCAACAAATATAGAAATGATGCCTTGTGTCGTGGCAATCTCTTTTACTTCAAATCTTCAAAATCCCCATTGAAAATTTATCCTACACATTGGTTTGAAGCATTCCTCACTAGTTTGCAGGAGCAATATACAACAAAATATCTAGGATGAGCTTACAATACATTCCACAAAAAAGACTAAATTTGAACTCAACCTGGCTTGGATTCATGGCCAACACCTTAATGTGTCCTAATCAAGCTAGATTTAAATCCTATTCTATTCCTAAATGTCGACATATGTACCAAAAGTAGAAATCCAATACTCCCGTCAGACCTAACGGAGAACAATGAAATTTTATGATAGCACCCATTTTTCATTGGGAAAGAGGAGATAGGGAAGACAATGGTCAAAGAGTCACCGAAATAGGGAAGACAATGGTCAAAGAGTCCCAAGAAAGCAGATGATTCATGAGCACCTAAGAGTGTGACTTAGTGGTGAATGAAGTGGGTGGAGAACCATGAGGTCTTAGGTTCAATTCCAAGTGAGACTATAGCATTTGGTGATTTCTTCCCATTTGTACAACCCTTGAGCGACAGAGTTACCCAATACCTATAATGGTGGGAGGTACTAGGTACCCGTAGAATTAGTCGAGGTGCGTGAAAACTGACCCAAACACCCAGGTTATAAAGAAAACAGATGATTCACAACACACCAATGACGTTCATTTTGTCAGAGTATTTTTAACCCTCTTACATTATCTACTCTGGTTCGAAACTTGAATCCCCTTCCATTAATGTGGAACTTTTAGGCCGAGTCGCAGAATTTCCAAAATCCTAGTATGAACTAGCAGCAAAAAGGAGTTCCGAGTTTTATTTGTCAAAAACAATAGTACCATTTCTCATCAATGTGAGGAGATAGGAGAAACCTGTCGATGTGGCAATCAAGAAACAAGCATTGACAGCACACCTATAGGGCTAGAAAGTTTCTTTTAAGATATAATTGTCTCTAAACCAAAGTAGATCAATAAGGTTTAATATGATATGTCCTCTAATTGCATCTGATGCATCTTTCTTCTTTTTTTTTTTTTTTTTGCATTTGTCTAATTAATTTTATGTTTTTCTTTTGGAAAAAATTACTTCTTGAAACAAATTAACCAACAAGAAGTATCTCCATATTTAACCCTGAAAGTAAAAGAAATCAAGTCCTTTCTTTTCCCTTTTTATCTTACAGAAGAGAAGTGACAACCATAAGGAGTACCAAACACATCATTTCCAAAAATGGAAAAACCATTATACTATGGAAAAGGAAAAACCAAACAATGCACTAAGACAGATTCAAACAGGGCATTTTAGGATTCATAACCAGATCTTCAATCCTTGGTCAATACAAAGGAAATAGTATTTGTATTTATGTTAGCTAGTGAAATAGATGGGAGCGCAACACTAAGACAGTGTACTCCATTTTTTTTTCTTTTTTCGTCATTGGCAGGGTGCAACCTCCAGGAAGTAACTCTAGCTCATTTTGTTTTTCCCCATATTTTAAAAGGTCTCATAACTTAAAGATACATAATCTTGAGGGTACATATCGATCTAACTCTTTTGAGAATGAATACATGGATCTAATTCTTTTGAGAATGAATATATAGATCTAATTCCTGAACCACAAGGAGGGAATGGCTCTATATTAATCTAAATAGAACCCATTACATCTAGGCTTGGTTTGCTATTGATTTCACTACTAGTTTTGTCAAAGCATGCAGAAATATCCAGTAGTTTCTCACTTTCTCCTATGGTAATCCAAAGCCATGTATTAAAATATGTTTTCTTGTTAGCAGTTTTGGCAAAGGGAAGCGGCAATGCTGAGGCAACAACTACAGAACTTGCAAGAGAATCACCGGTAAACTTTCTTGTCCTATATTAACTATATTTCTTACTACCACAAATAACTTATTCAATGACCTATAGCACAAACGTAAGAACTCTTTTGCATGTTAAGCAGTTCTTAAAATTTCTTAAATTGAGCTTATGTGGTAATTAGGTAGTCTCCTTTGTAGTTTTTAAGACGTTTAAGTAAAAATTATATAAGAAGAAAGTACCCAGTAATATTCATTGAATTCCTACATCAAAAGAGCCAAATCGTTTCACCCGTTGAAGTTTTCATGCTTAGAAGTGTTTGATCAATTAGATGCTTAAAATATTCTTTATCTACTATTTAAGTTATACAAGGAGCTTATATAGTGACTGAGCTAGAACAGAAGAGTAGAGAGACACAAGCACTGTGCATATTGGACTGGAAAGGAAGATGGCAACGTAAACAGGTTCTATTTGGTCTTTTTTATGGAGAAGATGGGTTAGCAGAGATGAAAACAATGATCAACTTTTCTTTTTGATATCTAAAACAATGATCCACTTTTGGATACCCACAATCAAGCTCTCTGTCTAGTAAACAGAATCTCACAGGTTTCTTTGAAAGCTCAATAGGTCTATGACTAAGTGATCACCACCTTACCAAAGTAGTCAAAAGCAAAATGCGCTAAAGTTTGTTCGGACTTTTAGATCAAAGTGCAATCGAAGTATGGGCTTTAACGAAGAAAAATGCTCGTGATAAAAAATGCAACACAAGAAAATGCAACAATAAACAAAAAAAGGAATAAATCTTTGTACAAAAGAATGGAATTAAGCTATATATGTGAAGTTCAAAAACACTTTATATTTCCAATTTAGATGAAAAGATGCAGCTTTAAGTCTTTAGTGGCTAAATTTCTCACATTAAACTTCAAATTTCATATTGCCAATAGCTAAAGTTCAGTCATAACCTTTATTTAACAAAAAATATATCAATTTGTAAATTACAACTATTGTCTAGGGCTATTCTCTTAAAGACAAGCTCATAGATGAAGAAGCACATGTCAAGCACCTTATTAACACCTACATTAACAACTAGGGGAGCTAAATTGCACAACCTGAACTTCACCAAACTTCAAGACGTAAGTGCACCTTAATCGAGACTTTTAACAACAATACACTCAAATTGTTCATACCGATCGTTGAAGCATTCTACGAGATGGACAGTAATGACAAGGTACCTATGGGACTTCACAGCTTGCAGGGAAGGAAAGATAGTTACAGGTGTATTATCTACTGTATGCAAATGATACATCTGTGTTATGTGATACCGAGGGAAATCAGCTCCTGCTGTGGTCTCAAGGAACTCTAAGCTTGATTTAGAGTGTGAGATTGTTCTAACAATGCAGTAAACTGCATTAAATAGTTGGCGGAGATATTGGGTCCTATTATCCAATGCCTTAGCTAGACTACTGCTGGTTCGACTTACAAGGATTGGGAAATAAGTAAACTGATGGTCGAGAGAGTCAAAAAAGACAAAAACAGACTGGTGGAATAAAATACTCCTTGAAAAAGTGAGAAACAGATGCAGATCAAGAAAATTTGCTTAATCTGCCAACTTACTATATACTCAATATTGTCTTTACCAGTACGATTTTACAAGGACTGCAACAAGCAGATTAATGCTGAGAGCTAAAACGAGACTATAAAAAGGTAGTGTTGATCAAAGAGTAATATTCCCAATCTACCATTTTTACTATGTATCCATATGACCTGTACCAGGGATCATGGCAAAAGGTCTATGAAGATATTTTTTGTGGGACAAGTAGGCGGAATAGTAATACTTGATCAATTGGGAAATGGTTTTATCTACTTTAAGGTTGAGAGACTAGGAATGAGAGATTTTAGAATGTTCATACAACTCTACTAGGAAATTTGGTTTGGGGGTTGTAAAGATATGGCACCTGGGCCTAAATCAACCCCAAAAGCTAACTCATGAGGGGAGAATTGTCCAAGTCCATATAAGCAAACCACCAGTCCATTCGCTAACCAATGTGGGACTTTTACCCACTCTTAACACCCCCCTTCACGCCCAGGGCCCAACTGGCGAGTGGACCGGGAGTCCAAACGGGAATGGACCTTGCCTAAAGATATGGCACCTGGGCCAAATTCAACCCCAAAAGCTAGCTCTTGGGGTTGAGTTAGGCCCAAGATCCATTCTTTACAGGGGTTTTTGCATGGAACTTAACCATTATTGGAAGAGCTCACTACGGATGAGTATGTAATCAAATGGATAATGAGGGCCAATCATATTACCTTATCATATTAAGCAACTCTGTGGAGGATAATTGGGAAAATGTGGAGAGATCCTATTAAAGTGACAAATTAAAAAGGGGAGGTGGGGAAGGGGGGGATGTGTAATGAAACTAGAATCAATTTCTGAAAATAGAGAAGGGTAGAGTCATTTTCGTTTGTGTTCATTTTTCTGATCACTTTCCATACTTTCAGCTAGCAGACATTAACAGTTGTCCACAATCATAGAGAACGAGGGGAACTTTATAGGACCTATTGTGTGGATTACCATACAAGCAAAGATATCATTTATGGGAAAAGGACAGCTGGAAACAGGAAAGGCCGCAAAGATGTCTTATTCAAGTGAAATCATCATTTTATAATAGATTAGTAAAAATCAAAATAGGAACTTCCCTTACTCTTCAATAAGGATCCTGATATATTTGGGAAGCATAGGGGTTTACATGGATACTTCTTACTTGTGCTTCAAGTGAAAGAAAGCAGTATTTACGAAAGGGATGTAGGTTTTTTTTGGAGAATGTATGGTAACACTATCAAGAAAAGTCTGATAATGGGACTAGCAAGAAATGAAGAAATAAACCAAGTACAGTGCACTGACGAGAAGGGTGGGGGAAGAGATAAGGCATGTAGAAATGTAGAAATCTTGTGGTAGGAAACTCTATTGACTTAGCGACTTTTCTTATTCCCTTTTTCCTACTAAACATCGAATTTCCCCAAGAAGCAAGTTTTACTGTCTACATTTCCAACCCATGGCAGCAAATTCTCCATCTCCTTCAGAAGTTCCAGCCACATAAGCTGCATGCTATTATATATAAGAGACCATCAAGTTAAAAGCTACGAAGGGAAAGAAATAGGAGAATATTGTCGTTCTTTATACTTTTTTTTTTAGAATGGTACATATTTTCGTTCTTTTATACTTCTGGTGCAAATGTAAGTACAGTTAGACTCTAGGAAGGCTTTAATGTATATGTTTATATAGAAAAAATTTATTTAATCACCCTCATTTGATGTAAATAATTTTTGGCACCAACTTGTTGATATCAAATAAATGACACCTGATTTACCAGAATATCAATAAGACTCTGTTCAATAGTAGCAGATGTAGCATGTAATTACCGGGTTCAACTAATCCTAGCATTTTTTGCTACCAAGTATGATTTATATGTGAAAAAATCACTAAGATTCCAAAATTAATAAAGTTTGAACCAATAATTTCTAAACTGTAATGTGTATCATAAAAACCTAGACATTAAGCCATCAAATTTAAATTTTGGATCCAGCTCAGCCTGTCAAGTAAATGAATCTTTTCTTTAGAAATAAATTTAAATTTCTTTGCTTAGCATATAGAAACAACAAATATCATCAAAAATAGACATTTGTATTGCTATGCTTGTAGTTTCTTGTTCTTGGAGTTCTGATGATGTTTGTTGTTTGGGTAGATTGAGGATAGTATTACTTGGTGGTAGTCTTGTTTTGTTTACTCTCTGTTGTTGGGATACTACACCTATTGCTTCTTTCTCTTATATTACACCCTTTTCTATACTGGTCTTGTCTTGAGCCGGGGGTCTATCGGAAACAGTCTCTCTACTTCACCTCCACCTCTGAGGTAGAGGTATGGAATGCGTACACTCTACCCTCCCCAAACCCCTACTTTGTGGGAATACACTAGGTATGTTGTTGTTGTTAGGTATTGCGAGCAAAACTTAAATAAAGCAAATTAGGATGGAGGGTATAATACTCTATTACTGAATAATCTTGTTGAGGCACCTTCTGGGTGTTGTGATAGTCAACAAAATCTCACTTATCATTAAAAAAAATAAAAATCTCTTGACTAATCTTCTAATTATGCACTCCTTTGAATACCTCGTTTCGTTTTACAAAATGTAACAATGTAATAATGTAACAAAGACTTCCGAATCTTGTCAGTTTAAACTAAAGGAGTGAATAACATATTTATTTAAAGAAAACCTTAGAATATTGTGATCTTCAACATGCCATGTCATTCCTATAAGAGTGTCATTAGGATAACTACATTGTATTCAGTATCAATAAACACCACAATCAGAATCAGGTACATCTTCCATTTTTCACATCACTGAATATGAAATCTCCTTTTTTTTTTTAGAATAAACTGGATATGAATCACTTTATCCTTACTTAAATATTGTTTCCTCACCATAATGAGTACCTTAACAGAAAATGGATTTATGTATCTCTGCTGGATATTGAGCTACTTTTGGACACGAGGATTTCTTTCTTCAACAATGCATTTCTCACATTCTTTACCAATTAAATGTTATAATTTCTGCGATAGTATGATGTAAAGGGGAAAAGGACATAGTTCTAGTAGTGATACAAAAGGTGTCTTATCAAGGATGTCGTTCGGAACGTTCCCCCAATATCTTCCACAGTATTGGCATCCTACGCTAACCACCGATTTCGCAAAAAAAATAGTTCTTACACATGAGAAACTAAGAATTAAACTATCACCACCTAGCTGGGAAAAAATCTTAAGTGCCACTAGGTAGTTTGTAGCATCAGTTCACAAAATAGCAGATGACACAGCTATCTTCTCTAGGTTCTCTATAAAAAGGTTACATCTTTAAGTGCTAACAGAAAGGATACTCAGATTATTTCAGGCTACTGGTTTCAAAATCAAAAAATTGAGGCACTCAGGACCATGATCGTAATCCTTGCAATGTGTTTACCATCAACCCTCAGATCAAGATTTTAAAGGATCAAACAACAGTCAGTCTCTCTTATGATTAAAAGTATTAGCATGGACTTCTAAGGCATACTACATTTCCCTAAATATATTGTAGTGAATCATGCAATTCACTGGAGGATTCTGTAAAGGTGTCTTCACTATATAATCCCAGAAAACAACTCAATGTTGGGAGTGAAATCCAATAATAAGCCCACCTCAAATGGTGTTATAGATTTCTGCTGAAGTGCCCCTCAAGCTGTTTAACAGCAAAATCCCCAAGAAACGAGAAGTTACAGTTGTTGAAAATAGGATGTATAAGTAAGTCACAGACAGCCAACTGTCAATTTTTCTGTTGGAGTCGCATATTTCTTAACAGTTTATTTCTGCATTACAGACAAATGATGGGTGAAGAGCTTTCTGGTCTGAGCGTCAAAGACTTACAGAACTTGGAGAACCAACTGGAAATGAGTCTCCGTGGTGTTCGTGTGAGAAAGGTATGAGATTTCCAGATCCATCAAGTGTTCACTATATTAATTGAATTAAAACGAGCTAACTCTACCCCACATGTCTACAGGACGAAATTCTGATTGATGAGATACAAGAACTAAACCGAAAGGTCAATCGACATAAAATCCATTGACTTATCAATTTATTCTACAAAGGATAACTTCTCAAGATACTAAATTAATTTTTTTCCCTTGCAGGGAAACCTCATCCATCAGGAAAACATGGACCTATATAAGAAGGTAAACCTAATTCGTCAAGAAAATATGGAATTGTGTAAGAAGGTATCAATGTGCATCACTAAAAGCTTTTAGTATGCTTCAAGATCAATTATTTCTTTTTGTATTCTTATACCAAGTGAGTGTGTTTCACCATTCTGCTTAGAACTCTAGCAAATCGTTTCTATATTGTGTTGAACTCCAGGTTTATGGAAATAGAGATGCAAATGGAGTGAGTAGAAATGCACTTGTTCCAAATAGTTTAAGCCTCAACGAGGATCCTCATGTTCCTGTTCATCTCCAGCTTAGCCAACCACAGCAACAGAACTATGAGACTTCAGGAACTACCGAATTGGGGTAATTTCTTATTCATATGCTTCATTTGGAAGCACAATGGTAACTCACTAACTTGATCATTGACTAGCGTTTTACTGGAAAATGCTGCAGGCTACAGCTGCATTAGCGGTGAAAATCAGACTCGTAAGAGTTTTTAGCTCTCATGTTGAAGAAGCAGCCCGTTCTTACAGAGCTATGTTTTAATTAGTAATGATAGTAATGGTATAAAACCCAGAGATGTCAGGAAAAAGTCTTCAGATCATATGGTAAATGACATCAAGTTTGACAAGTGTGAGGTAATCCTTAGCACAGCTACTTAAATCAAGATAACAACAAATAAAAGAATACATTGGCACAGTATCTTTAAAATTCTTTTATCTTTTGTGACACTTCATGCTTATGGTGTGTATGCTTGTATACTAGGATTGTACTGGATTCGACGTTTTCAAATAGCTATAAATAGTTGACTACTTAAAACAGGGGTGGGAGCGAAGAAATGTAAGCAGAAAAGGGTTATACATAACAGTTAACTCCTCACAGAAATTCCTTGAGAAACACACCACAAGCAAACAGTACAGAACAGAGTAACTTTAAGACAGACATACCTCAAAGTTGCATCAATATGCTTTGTGTGCAATAGTCTTTAGCAGTAGTAGGGACAAACTAAATTCATTTCATACCAATGTCGAACTTCAGCATTCAAGGGCTAAAGAAAAAAGATAAAATAGGACTTTCTATTAGTAATGCTCTTCCCAGAATTTCAGAATGGATGATCAGATAATATATGAAGCATGCTCCAGAAACATTCTTTGCTGCAGAAGAGAGTAAGTACTTTTTTTTTTCTTTTTAAAACTGACAGTAAGTGCTTCTTAAACAAGTTATTTCTGGATCACAAGGGTTCCAATGCTAAACCTACTTGAATGACATGCACAATCAACAGCCAAATTTTCTATAATACAGAAGACAAAGTCTCATCAAATTACTTATTTGTACAGCAATGGATTGCCTACTTAAATTAACATGGAAGAATCCAGTGTGTGAGCATAAAGTCCATCTTAGGCAACACTTTCTATTACTTTGGAGAATACACATAGGTAGAACATAGTTATCTATCTAAAAGGAGCAGAGTTTTCATCACTAAATATTTTTCAGCTGCTATCTGGATGTAGTTTATAAGAATGTAAATGAAGGAATAACTGTTACCATTGTCAAAAAAATAGTGAATGAAGGAATATTAGATAGTGAAAAAGTCAATCAAAAAGGCAAAATCTCCATGGAAGATATCAAACATTAGTAGTAAATCGGGTACTACCTGTTGACAAGGTAAATAGAATTAATATTAGAAATTTGAATTTCTGTTTAAACAGCAAAACTGCAAGCATGCAATGCCACAAAAGAATATGATCCCATTAATTTGGGAAATTCCGGAAAACTGTAAGAGAGAAGGTTCGGTTTAGATTTTAGAGGAATAATCAGCAAGATAGAGCATCTTTTTCAATGCCATTACCTAAATTGGTTGGAACATTTATTACAACCAAAGCTCATTAATGGCAGCAACAGCAATTTCAAGCAGTGACAATACAAGACATAATCTAACAATCTCCTTTGGTCAAGCTTTTCAGATCAAGACAAATAGACACAAAAGAGGGGAAGAATAGGTTTCGTATTGACTAGCACTAGGATAACAATGAAGATGATTCTATCATCTCTAAGTAGTTTTGTAAGGTTCTTACAGTTGCATAATTGAACAATTTCCGACGGAACTAGCCTGACTCAAGAAAAAAATGGATCGTCTAGTGTTACTGCAATACGTCAGCTAAATAACAGTTTTCATCAATGTAGAAACAAGATAAAAAAAATTCCAAACAAGCCGGACAAGGATAGCCCATTGCACACAGCGAGGATCTACAACACCATATTTGAGTAAGATGACATGGTACTCTCTCAGAGACGCCAATATTAGGTTCTTCCAAATTGTCTTTTTATAGTTATATATAGCAAGATAAAACACTGAAATCCTTTATCTTAACTTCAATCATGGTTTAGTTGAAGGTCATCATGAGAATTTTAGCAACATAATATGTGCAATCTTATTTAGAGGGTCTATATAAATAAAACTACAGAAAGGTAAATACACTAGTAGGCACTGTTACAACCGTAGCATTAATTTTTTTTAATCAGGTAAAGTATTTCATTAATAAGTTACTCCATTGAGAACACAGGCATGGAAATAGTGTACTTAACTTACCTCTAAACATCATTTGTACGCCATTGCAATACAGTATGAGATCAAATCACCAAGCTTTCTTTCCCCATGTTTTTAGAACTTCATGAACTTTTTTTTGAACTTTATAAATGTTTTAACCCACTTCAACAACCATTCCAAAAATGTGGCATCACTTAAGGTAGGTGAACCACAGACCGTAAGCTAACCAAGCATATTACCTCCCAAAACTCAACTTCGCGCTTATTGAAATCAGCTCTTTTTCTCTCAGAAAAGGAGATTGGCAGAAAAAAGAGTAGTAAAGTACAATTGGGGAGGAGTTGGGGCTTGAACTCAGAGGATTTGAAGCTCATGTGTTCCAGTGATCTTAGATTAAAAAAAAACTTTATTATAAGTGCCCAAGGGAATCGAACCCTCATCAAGGAGGGCATCAAAGCATAAGTGGTTTCCATTTCTGCTGCTGGACCAAGAGCCTACTTTGTTACTGGGTTCAGAACACATACTTCTTATCCGTTTAATAGATTTCTCAATATATATATATATATACTAAGTCTGCGCAAAAATTACTGGGTTCTGGGGAAACCCGCACCCAAAGCCCTATATCAGCCCCTACTTGAACCATCTTGATATAAGAGGCACAGACAAGCAAATTTGAGAGACAGATATATATACTCTACAAAATGGAAAGAAAGAGAATAGAAAATGTATCATGGTAATATGTTAAGAGACTAGGAATCCATTGATGCACACACATTTGTTCAGAAGCATAGAAACAAAAGATGTATATCAATAGTATTATGAACTTGACGATTTGATGTCTATCATAACAATTTTATTTACTTATAAGTTATATTAACAGTTAGTCATGCAAATCTATTGTATCAAAAATATGGTAAAAAAGTCGATTTTGTTGCATTAACGACGCAATTGCAACTGAATTATACCAGTAATGAAATAATCAATTTGTTTCTTCTATCCCTCTAAACCTAATACTTTCTCTTTCACATTTACAAAAGGGGATACTATTGCTTTTTTTTTTTTGGGAGCCAGAGGTTTTCTTTGGCGACGACCCATTTTAGAACTCTATTAAATATTTTGAATTATTAACTTTTGTGACCAACAATACTTGTTTTGCAATTTCCATAGTATGTTTTGCAATTTCCAACTATGTAAATTTTATTTCAAAAATTTGAAAAATCTATGTCTAAATCCATACAGAAAATTAGGTACTTTGACCCTGATACTATATAACAGAGGAAGTATTATACAATATATAAGATCACTTGGAACTTCTATGATGCACTTTACAGGGATAGGATTAAATGAGTGCACTAAAAATATCCATCACATCCAGGACTATCTGTGGAATGGAATCTAGACGAGCTCTACTAGGACCAACTGATGTGTCAGTTACCAAAGTGCTAACACAGCCCACTAGACACCAAATCTATGAGGTAGAAATCCATTTCAAAATAACGCTAGGTTTAACAATAGGAAAATATGACACTTCAACATAATTAAGATAAAAAAGGAATGTCCAAAGAAAGAGAGAAAACGGCACATCAACATAAAGCTCTAGTCCTGAAATATATGGAATGAGTTCAAATCTAACATCTTATCTGTTCTGAGCCGGGGGTCTATCGGAAACAACCTCTCTACTTCATCTGAGGTAGTGGTATGGACTGCCTACACTTTACCCTCCCCAGACCCCACTTGGTGCGAATACACTGGGTATGTTGTTGTAGTTCAAATCTAACATCAAGATCGAAGTGGTAGATGGTACTAAAACTAGATTTTGGAAGGATGACTGGCATGAAGCAGGAAATTTGGAGACACTCTTCCCTGATATTCACAGATTGGTTCTTCTGCAGCAGAGTACTATAGCTGAATTATGGACTCCTCAAGGGTGGAATTTTCCATTTTGTATTCAGGAGGCACCTCAATGACTGGGAAATTCCAAGAGTAACAGAATTTTTCAGTATCACTGAACATTTTAGTGGTTTGGGTATAGGTCCGGACAGATTGCAATGGTTGGGGAATAGTAAAGGGATATTTAAAGTAAGTGCAGCATACAGGAAGTTTAACCATTCAAATCTGCAGGTATCCAATTGGCCTTGGAAAAACATATGGAAAGCGAAGATCCCACACAAAGTGGCATGTTTTGTGTGGTTGCTGGCTAAAGAAGCCGTGTTGTCACAGGAGAATTTGATGAAGAGGGGGATCCTACTATGCTCTAGATGTTTTTTTGTGGGGAAACTGCAGAAACAGTCAATCACTTGTTCATCCAATGCAAGGTCACTGGCCAACTGTGGAATTTATTCCTAGGCTTAAAAGCATCTCCTGGTCCATGCCTGGTAGAATTTCAGAGGCTCTATACAGCTGGGAAGAAGCAGGATTACAAGCGAAGAACAGAAGCAACTGGAGAATCATTCCTGCTGCTATTTGGTGGACTGTATGGAAAGAGAGGAATCTTAGAGTTTTTGAGAATAGGGAGGAGTAATATGCAGCAAATCAAACTGAATTGTATCTTGACTTTGTGTTTTTGGTGTAATCAGACATACTCTAACGATACTGTCTCTATCATTGATGTCTTAGACACATTATAGGGATGGGACAGCATCTTTAGAGTTCCTTATGTAAATATGGTTTTCAGTACAACCCATGTACTGATTTTTATAGATAGAAACAGTTACCAATTTAAAAAAAAAAGAGTACCATCCAATACTCGTGTAGATTTACATTTTACACCATAGAAAGGCTATAAGAACTAAAAAGGAAGTTGCATTAGCCCCAGGTAATTTCACAGAAAGGGAACCAACCATACAATAAGGATCTCACTTAGTTGTTCTATGTTATTTTCCTTGCCTACTAGACTAATTTCACACTTCTTCATGTTTAACTTCAAACTTAAAGCTACCTAGATAATAATGGGATTAACAAGCAGCAGAGTTGATGTGCCTCAGGGTCAAAATATACAATACTATTGTATGCAAATAGAAGATGAGACACCTCTACAGTTGTCTAGCCTTCCGTGCAACAGTCAAGCTACAAGGATCTCAAGTAACGCCTGATCACTACTGTATTTTTAGTTTTGGTGACCACTTCCATAACAGTAATCACAGCATGGAAATAAACGGTCAGCGTCATAGACCTCTTGAGCTTCTGGAAAAACATGTGGCTCGTTAACCTGGACTAAGAACTTGGCAGTGGGTATAACAAAGTAAATCCACCCACTATCTTTATCTCTAGCTCTATAAAGTCCATGGTTTTATGTTTTTATATCGATCTACCTTGGGTGGTCCTCCCTACTTTTTAATCTGGAGTTTACCTATAAAAGAAATCACCTTCAAACTTAGTGTGATTATTAGTTGTGTTAAAGCTTCTCTCAAATGTCATAGGGGAGTGGAAATCTTTTAGCAAACACATGAAGTCTTTTTTTTACTTATAACAGCATTACGGAAGAAAAGAATGTTACTTTTCTAGGCTTGGAGCTTTATCTCCCACACAAATAGTAAACCCTCAAATTTCCTACAGTAAGAACTCCCTCTCCAACCAACTAGCAATTGCTAACGAACGGGAAAAATTATGTCCCTTCTTCAACCACAATATCCTTCAATTTTATCTCCATTTAATGCTAGAGTGACCATCATGTTAGCTAATTTCCCTTTTACCCCATCCATTCTAATTATTCCCACCAAGTTACACCCCCTCTCTCTTTCTCTCCAATTCTCCAAATTCATTCATCAGTTCCCAAGTTATATTTTTATACTGTCGAGTCTCCAATCTATCTTCTTAAATAATATGTTAGCCGCTTCAACTTCTTGGCCAGACAAAAAGACGAGCCCTTTGGATATGGTACTCCCTCCAACAATCCATCCCTACCTCCCTACAATTGTAAGGCGGAACTCCTTATTCTGCTAAAATTTACAAAATCAGCATAGGGCTTAATATTAGCAGAGAAGGAGCAATTTGGGTAAACATTAGGAACATCCCCTCCCTAAACTCCATTGTTGACCCTGACTTGCCGACCCTGTAATCTCACTCGGCTGAACTCTCCACACTTTCCAAGATTACAACAATTGAGGAATCTCTCTCCTCACATCTAAGTGTATCATGTCACTTCTCACTCATCTGCTACTTTTCACACACTTCTAATAACTGACTCTAGTACTTTTTTCTTTTCATTTTCTTGCAAGCACACTAATCATGCATTTCACTCATTCAACCCCATCTTGACAATGGCCCGTATACCGTAGGCATTCACTCCACTCACCCCACTCTAATTATCTCTTCCTTCTATCTGCCCCTCCCTATGCACCCCATATGGATCATAGCTTCTATTTAATTATCATATAAAAACTTACACTTTATTGGGTCATAAATTGCATTCTAAATTTTTTTTTCTCTTTAAACATTTTTTATTTTTGCCATCCTGAATTCTCTCATATTCTCCTCATAACTCACTTCCGTTATCATTGTCTCATATCAAGTAAGAGTTTATTTTTATCTCCTCGAACTGTAAAAAAAAAAAAAAAAAAAAAATCCTAAGAAACCTCTAAGATTTTCTTCCTTACCAACTTGATGATTCCTACCGGAAAATTTTTAAAATTCCTTTTCGGTCCCCCCCCCCCCCCCCCAAAAGATTTGCTTTTTCCCTTCTTAGAATCCCGTAACTCTCCAAACTCCCTACTTTTCGCTTAATCCCACCTCCATAAGAGACTTGGTCCTATCTTCATTTCTGCCACTATGATTGTCAACATAAGCCTGTCCTACCATTGAAAATATGCCTTTCCCTTGTGTAAAACAAAGGGTTATCAAACTTCCTAAAGAGGCATGCCTTGATTTCCTATAGAATAGTGGCTAAGCCATTAGCCATCATCACTAGTCAACTTATTAACTCTCTTAAATCTCACTTCCTTTATCTCAACTTCTTCTCAGTCTCTAACTAGTCTCTCCCTTGTCTAAGATCATCAAAACACACGATATTAAAGAGTTATTGTCAATTTACTTGTTTCCACGGTTGTATAAGAAAGAAAATAAATGTTAAATTGAGTAGATAAACATGTGACGTTTGTTATGAATTTTCATAAGACCTTCTAATATATGTTTATGAAATTTTATATATAATTAACTATACAGTGCCTTAAACCCCTTATTACTTCTTTCACTTATCAAAAAACCAAAACAAAAAAAAAACCTTGATACCTTTTTCTATTAAAATTTAATTGCCTATCAAAAAACCTACTGGACATATTAGTCTTACCACCGTCTACATAAGGTGACATTAGTCATCAACTTACATTCCTAATAGTTTTCTGAGTTACATCCCGAATCCTTTCCCTTGCTTATCAAAAGTGACACTTCTTTTCGTTATAACAAATTTGAAATAATGTATCACTCTCTATATCTCATTTAATTGTTTATGCATACTACATAAAACCATCAAAATATAATTTCCACAATGTCAATGGCAATTGGAAACTGACATATGGTCTATATGAGAATCAGTTTCTCTAATACTAGCTTGCTTGATAGGAAAATAATTGATGTCCCTATCCTTAAAAAGATTAGGAAAAGGAACTAGCTTTTATATTTCAGGCTTGGTTCAACATATACATAATGTTAGTAATAGTGGAACAAGATATTCTCAATAATCTGAATTGGAACAGTACTTGTGAAGTTAATTTGAGAAGTAGACCATTAATGATGTTGAAATTGTGTTAAATGCGAGAAGCACAAAAATTATGGTTTAATTTTGAATTATCTAACAAAATTCAAGTACACTAAATTCATGACACTTTGCAGCTGTTAACAATATAAACATGTTTCCTGAAATTTGAAATAAGACAAACAAAAACGAAGCATTATTGAATCCTTAAAACTCACCTGTTGCAAAAGCTATTGAATCTTTTATGTGCCAAGAATATCTAACATTCTAAAAAAAAGAGTCTCAATAACTTGTGGTTTTTAAAGATAAGGAATGTTTACATGTTCCGATACTTTATGTTTTACGTTATTATTAATCCACAACTATTTTGTTTGACCAACAGCCAAATTAAATTTAAAGAAATACTTTATATTATTTCGACCTAAATGTGAAATATTGTACTTCTCTTACTGTTTCAAATTATTAGCCTAATGTTATTTTTAATATCTCAAGCAACAAATTATAAGAACATTCTGCCCTAATCTTCACAAGAGTAAACCTAGGTCAGTAACCAAAATAGGAGGCAACATAAGAAAGTTTTTTTTTTTTTGATAACCGTGGTGTCTAGGCCAGCTTGCACGTACCTCGACTAATTCCACGGGATATCTGCCACCTCCCACCAGCAACAGGTACAGGTAACTCTATTCACCAAGGCTAGAACAGATGGAAGAACATAAGAAAGCATTTTGGTAGAACCAGTTTTTGTGATGTCATAACTTTTAAGTGGAAGGTTGCTAGTGACCTAGAGACAAATACAGCAAATATAGTATGATCACTCAAACTTCAAAATTCAACAAGCTGAGAGATAAAAGCATTCATGATTAATCCTTCTTGTTCCAAAAACAAAGCTTTGACAAGTTATCACATGTGTGTACTGTGTCGTGAACATAGTCCATACACTAACAAGTATTTTTTGAAATTACAGGTGAACAACAGTTTGAACCTGTGCATGGTGGATTCACAAATCACTGTCTTAATCCACTTGGCTACATCCACTCCCTCACCTACTTACTTTCCACTTTTACATATTTACATGTGGAAACAAAAAATTCAAGTTGAATATTTCCCATCTTTCTGATTTCAATGATGTTCATATTGAAATTTAAAGATTAAAATATATAGTAAAAATAGATTGTTAACTATAACCAAAAAAAGAAAATATAGTAGCATTAGCAACAACCAATTTACTAGCTAGAAGAGGTAAAAACAAAGGGCATTACTCGAAAGCTAATCTTTTATTTTTTTCAGAAAACCAAATGTGTCCACTCAGGCTTTGAATCAGTCTCCTTATCAAGTAAATAAAGTGAGGTCATTAGCAATTCTGTCTAGAATACCTATCTATATCAACAACAACAAAAACACACCCGGTGATTTACTAGCTAGAAGAGGTAAAATCAAAGGGCACTACTCGAAAGCTAATCCTTTTTTTTTTTTCCAAAAATACAGATGCGTCCACTCCTTTGAATCAGTCTTCTTATCAAGTAAATAAAGTGAGGCCATTAACAATTGTAGAATACCCATCTATACCAATAACAACATACCCAGTGAAATCCCACAAGTGGGGTCTAGGGAGGGTGGTAGTGGGTTCCTAATATGAATTCATCTGAAGTAATACAATCTGTAATAACAACACCTATCTAAATCCTAATATGAATTCATCTATAAATCCTATCGCTAATCAACTTTGTTTATATGACTTTTTCGATCTTCCTAATCAAAATTTAACCAAACGAACCCATTAATCAGTTGGAGAAAATAGTGATATCAAAATTTTGTATAGACACAAGTTCACAGTGAGGAGGGGAAAAGGACTTACATGATTTACTAAGCAATAGGCTAAAAAACCGTTAATATTGTAAAGTAGGACTTACATGTTAAAAACTAAATGAAAAGGAAGAGTATTGACAAAAGTTGCAATGCTAGTTGGTCAAACATCTTTCCTTATCCTAAGCAATATATAAGATCCAATAAAGCATACAACGATCATCCCTCAATCCTACAACTCTTTATTCTACCCTCAATATGGACAATTCCCTAAACTTCAATCATAAGAGAGGAATCATCTACACAAGATGAGTTTTCAAGTCTCTAGAAAAAAATCCTCAATTTATGATAGCACAGTGCTTAAATACAAAAAAAAAAAAAAAAAAAAAAAAAAAAAAGTAGATTAGGAAGCCAATCCATTTCACGCAGTAATTTGCTTGAAATATGATCTCTAAACAATTTTAGAGGGAAAAAGCTAATTAATATTTAATAATATATTCCGGAGCAATGAGTAACAGTTAACATGGTGTTACAAGATTTTAATTTGGTCGCCAAGTGGTATTTCAGTTCAACTTCTATTGTAGTCCTTATTAAACTGGCAAAACAGTCACTTTCTTGTTGATCTCATTTGTCTAGCTATCTGTATTTTACATGATGTTGCACAGATATACTTTAGTTCAAAAACACAAAATTATGATAACATTAACAGGAGGTAATCCAGACCATAACACAGTTCCCTGGAGAAGCCATAAGACGTTCAGCAGCACTAAGATTATACCACACATATTCGACCTCTAATATACACAACATCATAAAGTAAATGTTATATGTATTTCGTCATGCTATTCGTTGAACTACTATGATGAATTAGTGCCGAAAAAGAAACAAACAGAAGAAAAGTGTACATGCAATAACAAATATGGAGCCAGCACAGATTTGACCGAGAAACGTTAAAGTTATTTTTTTTAACTGAAATACAGAAGCGAAATTAATTGCCAACAGTACTTCAAACTGTATTATCAAAACCATGATAATATGCTTCCGGACCTTGTAAAGAAACGGAACTCCAATAACTAGCAAGGAAAGCTTTGTGAAGCACAAAAAATTGCAAAAAAGGAAAAAGAAAATACAAAACTAATTGAAAGGTATATTTAATTTAAGTATGAGAGAAACAGCATTACGCACCTGAAAAAACGAAACAACGGCATTTCCACAATGCAGCTTGATGTTCCAATAGATTGCACACCACATGTTTTAAAAAACTTGTGATCTGAAAAAAGTTCCGCAAGGAAATTGAAAAGGCAAAAGGAAAGATGATTCCGATCAGCAAGTTGCGATAAATCATACGACGAAAAGAGAAAACGAAACGCATCGGAAAACACAGTCAGTTTAGAAACAAGATGAAAACTGACTGATATTAAAATACTTTCAACAAAGATAAGCTTATGCGCACTTTTTTGTTGAGAATTCCTCGTTCTGATATTAAAAAGTATTTTGTTTGCTTTCTCAGGAACCAAATAGACAAACAGTGAATTGAGCCACAGCCATTAAAGGAAAAGAACAAACATTGTGATTTCATTATGCAGTTATCGAACACTTAAATCGGACAATTCGAGGAGAAAATGAAGGGAAAATGCACTAAAAATTGAAAGGAAAGGAAGAAAAGAATTTGATTTGCATTCGCAGCAGAAAGTGAAACGGGAAGAATCATACAGCATCTACCAGTAAAAGAGGAGGTTTCATGGAGACGAAGAGAGAGGGGAATAACAATATTTGAGATGCGAAACCCGAAGCAGAGTGGGGCAGGGCGTTGAGTATGTTTTTGGGGTTACCGGTTTGAGTTTTCTTTTGATTCTCTGGGGACTGCTGTTTCCCGGTGGCGCACTGGCGATTATTTTTTTAATGGAGAAACCCGAGATCTTATGCTTCTCTGGAGACTTGCTGCTGTTTTACTGTTACCATCAGCTGAGTATTTTTAAGCATTTTCTACCTGCAGTCCTTTATATTAGAATTTTTATTAATTCATTCAATTATAACATTATTTATTTTAAAATTTATATAGTATTAGTTACACTCGAGAAAATTGAGAAGAAGGTGACAAAAAAGTGTTGAAATTAAAATTGATGACAAGTTTGACCAACTCAAATTAAATTTTTTGTTAATTAGTGATTAGGAGCAACAACAACTTTCGAAGTTGCTGCGAAAGTTGCTGATAGTTGTTGCATGTCATTAACAATAATGACAAAATTATCACCTCTACTCAATAATTAAAATTTGAGTCACCTTTTTTTAATTTTCAAACTTTTTTGTCACCTATAATTAAAAATCCGCACTCGAGAAAAATAAATATCTAACAATTCTTGTATTAATGGATAATTTATCCTCTTCTATCCATTTTACTCTTGCTATTAAATACTCCCTCTATTTCATTTAACTTGAACTCTTTTGACTCGGTACACCTATTAAGAAAATATTAATTAGAAGTGTATTTTACAAAATCAACCATATTAATTATATTTTGAAATATTAAATTTAACTATTACTATTTTCTTTAGTTATTTAATATTGAGGGTAATATGAGAAAGAAGTAATAAAACACTTTTGATTTGCGAAAATGGACAACTAATCTGAAACAAACATATTTAGAAAGAAAGTCAAGTAAAATGGAACGAGGGAGTACTATTCACCACTCAATACATTTCTCAAAGCGTTAAATTTATTATATTCAAAGGATAATATAGTAAAATTACTCATATTATTTATTATTTCTTAACTTGTGCGTCAAGTCAATAGTAGACAAGTATTGTTGGACGGAGTGTTTAATATTAAATAAAAATAATAACATATATGGTATAATACAATAAGTGAAATCTGAAAAAAGTGATAAATTTACTCCTACTTTGAAAGGTAAAGAGATTTCTGATAGACATTTGGGTTAATTATATAATATCATATTTAAAAAAGAATTATATGCATCTTGAATATCGAGTGATACATAAAAATTAGACTTCTAAAAATTAGATTTATATTTCTTATATAGATATATATTTGCCAAACATTGATGTTTATTAATTTTGATAATTAATTTTTTATTTTAAAATTTATGCGTGTAACTATGCTTGTACAACCAACAAACATTACATTTGCGATTATACTGATACTGATTGCGAAACTATTTCAATGGCTTAATAGCACTTATGGTCCCTCGATAATGGATAAAATTTTAATTATAGTCCTAATTTTGATTATAGTCCTTGTAATATCTCACCAAATATATTTAATTAATTGAAATGTGTATTTTTAATATATTTATTTGTGAGTATTCACAAATTTATCATAATTATTAACCGTTCCATCCCTTAATTACACACATATTATGTTAAACTTCTGTTGTTAGCTCATATTTGAGCAGTAATATAGTTATAAACATAGTTCAAATATAATAGATTCTCTATGTAAAGGGTCCAAAAAAACACATTTCAATTACTTGACCAAACTAGAATTTTTCAATAACTAAAGGACCAAATGTATCATCCCTTTTAAATTTGTCATATCTAAGAATTGTTGTGTTTTTTTTTTGGTTTTTATTTAAGTTCTAATCACGAGATAGAGTAATCTGTGAACACTCTCTTCTTCCAAAACCCCACATTGTGGAATCTCATTGAGTATGTTGTTATTGTTATTGTCGTCGTTGTCTCTCCGTTAAAAGCATAAAATTTTCCATTGCATAAGCAGATCTCTCACATCTCTCTTTTTTCTCAACAAGCTTATTGCTCTCTCTTATAGTTGGTAGCTAAAAGAAAGTCTTTGCTTTATCTTGAACAAAATGCAAGGCAACATAGCATTAGCTTTAATTGAACAAGTTCAACTGTAAAAAAAACATGTTAGCTCGAAGAATCATTGAACGCTTCAACTTTGCCACCGAAGAGGGTGGAGGCTAGGCGAGAGAAGGCCAACTTATTGCTTATTGTCATGATTTAAGCTTTAGGTTCTATAGGTGAAACTCTATTTAGGTATTAAAGAAGGAGCACATTACTCAACACCCAAGGTAGGATTTGATACCTAATAAAAATGGCCAAAATTAAGGAAAAAGAAAAAGATGTATGGTTGGGTGAGGAGAGAAAGAACGCATCATGAAGATTTTATCCGTCGAAAATTCGAGCATCTTTGAAAGGAGGCATAGCTGCAGTACTACTACTTTCATGGTCTATTAACTAGCTAAAGTCGATCAAGCCTAAGAGCTCAGCTCCTGGATTGAAAATAAGTTAGTGAGCCAAGGCTTAAACTGCTAGATAGAGACAAGTTAGCCGAACTCTTACATAATCGAGTATAAAAAGAGGGATAGTCTAATGTGTGGATTGAAGTGAGTGATAGGAATAGATGATTTCAGAAGATTACTTTTTTCAAGAAAGCTATATTCTTTTATTCTTTCGGGGGGGGGGGGGGGGGGATAGAATTTTAACTAACTGACATGTTGTAACCAACCAACCTTCAAAACTAGCTCAGAATAAAATCAAAAGTAAAAAGATTAATTACGTCAGTTTTAATAACTTTTTGGTTTTTATAAGATCAACCATAGAAAGCGTTCATTAGTATCTTGTAGATATATACTATAGTTGCATTATCCTTCATCCTTGATCTTTTCATCTCTTAAAGATGGTCTGATACAAAGCCTTCGAAAGGATTCTTATTTTCTCATATAAATAGGCCATTGGCGGGAAAATACTATAATTCAAGTTTCGGGCATTAAAAAGTCTCCACTAAAATTGATGTCTACTTATTTACATGTTAAGAAGGCTCTAGCATTATGACTATCCTTGCTTCGTCCTCCTATGGACGCATTTTATTCGTGATCATATTAGGTGGAAGAAAGTTGTAGAGGAACATCTGCAAAACGGTGATTCCACCCTTTTATTGAAGTAGGGATGGCCTTCTTTTCCATTACTTCGTCATATTATTGATAGGAATTTTACCGATGTTAATTGCTTGTTTACCAAGCCACCCACTTGAGAAGCTAGTCATAGGAAAGAAGTGAAGAGGAGGCAAAGTTATCTATGACTCTTTGATTCTTCCCTAGTGGTCATAAATATTCTGCTTATCATGATTACTTTGATTCGAAAATGAAATAGACCCTAAAGAATTAGCCAAAGACAAATAAAATAAAATAATAATATAATATAGACACAAACAGATGGACAAAAAGAGGGGAAAAAAAGAATTGCAAACGGGAATCTAATAGAAAAGAAGGCTAAGGTCAAGATAGTCTTGGATAAGCAAGTCAGCTACCTTATTTGTGAGGTATTATTATTCTAATTGACATTGTTCTCGTAAGTAATAATATCCTTATTTTTGTCTTATTTATTTCTTATAGTATTGTCGGTCTAAGGAGAGAAAAAAGAGTAGTCGCGTTGCTTCGTTTCTTCAGAGTTGTGTTTATGCCTCCACTATGCTTGATTCTCATGACAATGGACTCCATGCTCTATTTTTTGGCCTTATTATCTTGATTTCATAAGTGAGCATGAAGTTTGAATTGAGATAGTGAGAAATGCGTATTTCATGATTTAAGTAATAAGCTCTGATTCATGATTGAGAAACAAATCTTCCAAGTTCCAAGTGTCACTTTAGCTAAATCTATTATAAGGTATGGTCTTTGGATAAATTGTCTCAAGGTGATGAAGGCCCACATTGCTCAGTTGAAAGGGTGAAAATCTCAACTAAAGAAAAAAAAAAAAAAAGATACGTAGTTGAAGGGGTGAGCAAGGTTGAGTGCCTTCAAAAGTTGCTTAGTCGCCTAAAGTCTTATGGATTAATTGTGGGGGATCTAGGGTGTCAGACAACCATCTTCTAGTTCGTAGATAATCATTCCCATATAATGCTTGTTGCATGAGCTAACCTTAGCCTTTATGGTTAAAATATCCTTAAAATTTTCCTTCATTTAGTCTACCCTTTTCGCTCTTGAACAAGGAGGTCAGAGGGTGTTATTATATGTAAGAAAAATTGTGCATTTTGACAATAATGAACTCTCTCTCTCACTACAAATTTGATAAGAGAAATGTGAAAGAATTGAAGGCTAGATTCAAGGTATCTAGTTGCCCACTCCACTTTTAAGATTGGTTAAGTCTTAGTTGTACTGTAGTAAAAGTATGACAGATCAAGTTTTTCTAATTATCTAGTCACTTAAGGTTCACGAGGTTCTACCATTGCAAGGCCCAGCTATTATTCTCTCATTACTCAAGTTGTTTAGGGACAAGATTCAAATTTGATTGAGGGAATTTGGTATGTTTCAAAAGAAATAAAAGATGTGTTGTTACCCATCTAGTTAGCAATGGAGTGTTGCGAAAGCCTTGGCTGGGTCCACCCAAAGTTGGAAAAGAAGTTGCCCTTTTCGACCCCTGGCTATGGACCTGCCAAAATTGGAAACTTTAAATTGTGATATTTAGCGTAACTTCTTCCTTCATTTCTTTTGCAACCCACATAAATTTCAAATATCCCTTGACTCTTATCTTCTCGTCTACCTTTTATTTCCATAGCTTGCTTTCAAGCGGAATCGGATGCGAGGAATAAAGAGATATTTGTCTATGCTTATTTGATCTCGGACGACGGAATAATAAGGCACTAGATCAACGAGCAATCACGATTGAAGTTTGGCTCTAGTTGATAGGCTAGCAGTAAGCTTGGCTACAATAAAGCACTTACCAAGTGTGTAGGAAAGACCTTCTCCACTCGAGTCTTATTTGTGTGTGTGTAGGGGGGGTCTTTCGCACATGCAATTCTAAGGAGGGAGAGCTAGTAGGAGCATCCCAATAGCCTATGTTTGAAGCTCAATATGAAATTTTATTTTCTTGCAAGACATCGTTCAAATAAGCTTAAGAGAGATTGCTTCAAAATAAGTTACTTGCATTGACCTTTTTGAAAGGAAAACTTAACGGATCAAAATATCCCATCAATGAGGGCTTTTCGCACTACTAGTTATATTCAAATTCAAGTTGGAAATTTTCTTCTTATTCTTATTGTGAAAACAGTTTTTATATTGCAGAACTCGAGATAGGAGTAAGACCTGCATATACTCTATTCTCCCCAGATCCTAATTATGGAACTACATTTGGTTTGTGGTTTTGTCTTATTGTGAAAATGAGGAGAAGCCATAGGTCCATAGGAGGACAATTATCAGTATTAGTTGACTAATGACATAGTCCAATCGCTAGCATATCATATTGAATCTTCAAGCACTACAATTTGTATTTCAAACTAGATGTTTTTGATCCATCTCTAACATCAATAGCCAGTTCCTGAAGAAGCAATAAGTTACTATAGACTACTATTGATTTCTCTATTTGTCAACAATACAAGCACAAAAAACCATATCACAACACTAAGGGATCGTTTGATAGGATGTTTTAGAGAAGATAATATATCTATTAACTTTAATATTATTTAATACCTTGTTTGATAGTGCTTTTAACGTATGTATAACTAATATATATAGCAATCTATGGTATTAGCAAGACCAAAATTATTAATACACGAAAATCGTGATTAAAGACATAACCAAATCATGAACAAGAAATAATTTCAGAATAACTAATCTCAACATTACTAATATACCTTATTCAGGACTATTCTTATATATCGTACCAAACGACCTCTAAGATGTAACACCCCGTGCATTTCCGACCTTACTTGATTGTCTTAACATTTGTGGAATTATTTAAACATGAGATTGTTGGGGTATTACCCATTTAAATTAGATGGGCTGAATTGGTCTTGTGTCATGGACTCAATTTAAGGCTCAATAATTAAGTATAAGACATGGCCCAAAAAGGGGGAAAATGACTCATTCATAAAACGGACCAAGTAAACATGTCCTCTTTGACCAAGAGTGGCTAAGGATGACTTTGTGGGACTATATAAGAGGCAACAAATCAGATTTTTATTCAACAAAACACACTTGCCAAGTCTAGAATTTTTCACAATATTCTCTCCTCTTCCAAACCCTAAGCTACCATTCTCTTTGGACAAGATCACCCCTTTGCAAGCTTTGGTAAGTGTTTACTCTTATGGTTTAGTATATTATATGCATAATATGGTGTGTAAATCATGTTGGTTATGTTTAATAAGTATTGGGCAGTCCACTTATTGTGAAGCAGTCCACTTTTGCTTCTTTGCTAAAGGATTTGTCTTTTATGAGGTCTAAACTTGAAAAGGGACTTAAGGTCTTGAAGGAATTGAATTATATGGATGAAATTTCAGTATATTTAATTGTGGTGTTGTACCTAAGTCGTTACTCCTTGTGTATGACTTGTGGAAATATTTATACGTAATTATGCATAGAACGTTTGGCGTAGTGAAAGGAAAATACTTTCTTGTTATGTTAAAGTGAATTCTGAAATTGTGTGGACTGTTTTTGGTATATTGTTTTGGAAGGTATTTATGTGACTTGATGAAATAAATATGTGGAGTTGCATTAAGGTAAAAATGTGAAGTATGCACTTGGTGGGAAATCTTGTTGGTTTGTGACGTCTATGTTTGTTTGTGGACTGTTTTGGCGTTGTTGGTGTTGTGAGGCAGTAAATTGTATTGTAGGGGAGTGAAATGAAGTTATATGGCAGTAGTAAGGAAGGTGGAACGATATACCATGTGTTGGGGATGTTGGATAGTTTTTACTTCCCGTAAAGTAGCTAATTATCGTCTTGTGAACTTGTAATGTATTTAGTTGTTAATGTGAGCTCCATTATGTATTCATATTGTAGAATAACGCTTTAAGGAAGAGCTGAATTGTTGTAGTCACTTTTTGGAAAGATAAGGTATGTAAGGTTACTTTTTCCGTATCCTTCCGCAGCACATAGTGTTACATTGTCATTATACTTGTTCCATTCCGAAATGTTCAAAGGTATCCCATTTTCGGTTATTAATCCTTGTTACTCACATGTTCCTTATTCATTGATTAATTTTAATTCACATGACTCATGTTCAATGGTTAATGTTCCAAAGTTCCAATAATGTTCAACCACCAATGTATCAATCTCATAACAAAAGAATTGAAATAATGCACTTGTTGAGTACGGGTGGCAACTCGAAAGGGCGTAAGCCTAGCTAGAGGCGATTTCGAATGGATATTGAGTACGGGTGGCAACTCGAAGGGGCAAAAGCCTAGCTAGAGGCGATCCCGAAAGTTCATTGGGAACGGGTGGCAACTCAAAGGGGCGAAAGCCTAACTAGAGGCAATCTCGATTATTATGTTATTCCCACTAATCAGTTGGGCCCGGACATTATATGATTGATGATGTACAGTAAAGTAAAGTACAGTAAAGTAAAACAAAGTAAAGTAAAGTAAAGAAAACAAAGTACATGGTTCCACATATACCTTAGGGTAATTTGTCTATATTGTTCATTCACTTGTACTTGATTCCATTAAAGCTCTTATATCTCATACAGTTACTTATAGCGTTACATACTCAGTACATTCCTCGTACTGACCTCCCTTGGGGGGGTTGGGGGGGGGGGGGGGAGGGGGGGAACTTACCTTACTTGCTGCAGGCACAGGTACTAATAGACTTCCACAGTAAGCTGCGGGTTATCTGCAAATTATTGGTGAGCTCCAATTCGTTCGGGGCTTTCCGGGTCATATGTGTACAATTGTTTTGGTATTGTATTACAGTTGTATAAAGCGGGGACTTGTCCCGACTATAGGTTGGTTATGTCTATGTATCTGTAGAGGCTTTGTAGACGTTGTGCGATGAATGAAGGGATGTAAAGAATGTGTGTCCATCTTTACTTAACTGCCCTAACGGCCAAGTTTCATATGTATATATATATCGCATGTTTTCCATGACTTCTGCTATTGGTAACTTGTTTCTAAATGAGATCGAGTGTTGCTCTTGTAATGCTATGCATAGGAAGGTACATGAATGAAGGTTGATTCTCTCAGGGCCTCAACAGCTTCGGGTGTCAGTCCGGCCCGAATGCGATTCGGGTCATGACATAAGATTAAACCATACAAGCAACTAAAGCTTGTTTTTTATCGTACTCTAATAAACTCAGGCCCATAAAATACTAGGGGTCGTTTTGGTTGGAAGGATTGGAAATAAATCCAAGCATAAAATCTTGTACAAGACAAATTCTACTTTTGGTAAGAGGTATTACAAAAACTAATCACTACATAACTTATGCATTGTTTGGTTGGTCCTAAAAGAAAATATGGAGCCCCCGGAGATTCGAGTACGGAAAAATAATTAACAAAGTAAACGCTGCTTAAAAAGTCTAATATAAGATGCTTCTAGTCTTCATCAGTACATATAGCGCACCTGAGAAAATAAGCCACGGGTTTTCCACAATGCTGCGTCGTGCTTTCATGCCATGTCTTCCAAAAGCTTATCATCTGAAAATTCCAGTAGAGAAAAAAATAAATTAAAATATAATGACGATCAACAAGTTGTACTAAACTAAGCAAAAGTATCGAAAAGCAAAATCCGTACAGAAGTAAAGGTAAAAATTGCTTTTGGCTTTCGAGAAAAGACACAGAAAAACTGAGAATTAAGCTAACATGGAAAAGCATATGATACAAACAGAAAATCGATGTATGAACAAGCACTAACTGAGATTTCAGAGAAGAAAACCTTTAGCAAAAAGCATCAGACTAAATTAATCGGACAATTCGATTTGAGGAGGATCGGAGAACTATTGAAGAATAATGAGTGATTGTTGTGGCATTTGATGCAAAAATGGGAGATTCGAGTATTGAATACGCGTACCTGTTACACAAGTTCCATTTTAGAGATGGAGGGGAGAGGGGGCAACGGGGAGTGGGGGGAGGGGTGAGAGAAGGACGTGAAAAATATCTGAGTGGTGAATAGAGGACGTTATATAGTGGGCACTGGGCAGTGGGGTTGTGAAATTGGGGGGTACCCCCTCCCAACAAGAATGAGACGTATATGGGTTTGACGGGTTGTGTGATTTTCTTGGGCTTGCTGCTGTTTCAATGTGGCCAACTCGTCATTATTTTATGTGATGAAACCCCGGGTTCCTTTTGTGTCTCACCGTGGCCAACTTGTAGGGTGTGTTTGGTATGAAGGAAAATGTTTTTCATAGAAAATGTTTTCATGGAAAACAAGTTGGTTTCTTATTTATTTTCTCATGTTTGATTGGTAAGTGGAAAACATTTTCTAGTATTAAAACAGTTTCTAGAAAATATCTTTTAGTATTTGGCTAGAGAGTAGAAAATACATTTTAGGAAAATAGTTTTTGACACGGAAATCTACTTCGAAGACCGATCTGGGATCCGACCGACACCCGAACAGGGACCCAACCCTGACCCCAACTCTCGACCCAGGAACCGACCCAACTCCCGATCCGGGACTCGACCCTAACTCCCGACCCCGACACCCAACCCCAACTCTCGACCCAGGACCAAGCCCCAACACCCTACTCCTGACTCATGCACCGACCTCGACTCTCGACCCCGACTTTCGATCCCGACTATCAAACCGGGACTCGATCCTAACTCCCGATTCAGGATTCGAGCCCGACACCGGATCCCGACACTCAAATCGAAACCCGACCACGACACCCAACCCCGACTCAGGATCCGACCCCAACTACCGATCGACACCCCGAATCGGGACTTGACCCCGACACCCGATCTGGGACCCGACACTCGACTTGGGACACAACCCCGACACCCTAACATCAGACACACGACCCGGGACACTACCCCGACACCCGACCCGGGACACAACCTCGACACCGACACCCGAACATGGACCCGACATCAACACCGACACCCGACTCGGGACCCAAACCCGACACCCAACCTCGACTCCTAACCCGAGACCAAAATCCCGACTCGAGACCCGACTCTCGACCGACCTCAATTCTCTATCCGAGAATCGGGATCGACCTCGAATCCCAATCCAGGACCCAACCCCGACTCCCGACTCAAGACCCAGCCCCAACTCCTAACCCCGACACCCAACCCGGGACCCGACCAGAGAAACGGGATCGACCCCGAATTTCGATCCTGGGCCAGACCCCGAGATCTAACCCGACCTCCGACTTAGGACCTGACCGTGACACCGAACCCGAGACCTAACCTTAATCGACCCCAGACCCGAGACCTAACCTTGACACCCAACTAGAGACACGACCCCAACTCCGGACCTCGACTCCAGACCCCGACACCCGACCCTAACCCCCAAGCCCGAGAATTGACCCCCAGACTTGACCACAACACCAGACCCGGGTCCCGACCCTGACACTCGACCCGAGACCCATCCTCGGTTCCCGACCCGAGACTTGACCCCGACTCCCGATCCGGAACCCGACCCCAGCATCGACCCGGCAACCTACCTATGACCCAATCGCGACTCCCGTCCCGAGACGCAACCCCAACTCACGACCTCGACTCTCGAGTTGAGAATCGGGAGTCGAATTCCGTGTTAGTATCGGGAATCAGTAACCGAGATTTGAGTTAGGGTGGAAAGTTGAGGTGTGAGGTTGAAAGAGAGTTTTGGAAACTGTTTTCCTTACTTTTTGAAGGGAAGTCATTTTCCTTCAATTTGAGGAAAATAAGTTGATTTGAAAAATATTTTTCAAAACATTTAAGCCAACCAAACATGAGAAAATTGGAAAACATTTTCTAGAAAATGTTTTCCTTCATACCAAACACACTCATAGTGTGAACTCTTTTTTAAAAAAAATCAGTTGTACTTTATTTGGTAGTTGGTTTAGTGGTGAATTGCGCATGTATTAATTGTGGCATAAGGTAGTTGATTAGGAGGTAAATTATTTATGAATAACACTCATATGGTATTGGAATTGTAATTTAGAAACCCATATAACTAGTACTTATATAAGGTGTGAGCAATATATGTATTATTTTATGCAAGATAGAAAGCGAAATGACTAATACATAATGACAAACTCTGCATAATTAATATCTTTATGGGTTAAAATCAGTGCAAGCGCACGTGACAAAATATGGATAGGCAACTCGGGCGCGTGACGCAACAACAGAAGTTACGTCGTCTATGAAAGGTCTCTCTCGGGGAGTCTGCAGCAAAGGCGTCTTCTCGTAAAGGATAAGGCAACAACCACCCGTCACCATCAGTGACATAGCATAAGAAAACAATTAGGGGACAAACATGTCAGGCTCTCCAGAGTCGTTGGAGAGTATATGCAGAGCAGAGCCCGAGGTGAATATTAGCTATCCCACTAACGAATCATACACATGGTGAGCCTGCATAGCCTTAGTCCTTTACGGCGTTATTGTCAAAATATGATTGGCCGAAGTCTAAGATTGTAAACTATAAATAGTTGTCCTTACTCACTTGTAAAAGGATCTGCTCATTCATTCTCTCATTCAATAAAATAATTTTTACCTGGTCTCCAAGCTTTTCTTTATTATTGATCTTCTGCATATTTAGATAGTTAATGTTGGTTTCATAAGCATCTCGGACATCACAGTTTCACTCTCGATTATACCCAGACATAACATCGGTTCTCTCAGATTTGTTTGCTTTACTTATTTGCTCTATTTTACTCGTAACTGATTGCTTCCTTTCATCATGTAGTAATCTAATCGCTAACAAATCGAATCTAAAACAAGGTTAAATCGTAACGCGCGCTCTTAACTACTTACCTACAAATCTAACTGTACATACCAAATTCACGGTGGCATAAATTCTTTCATAACTAATTCTTATATTACTAATAACTGTGGCATAATTTATATCAAATACCAAACGACCCATCATTGTTCATATAAATTTGAACTTCTAATTTACTACTTAGCATAAACTCATAGTGACTTATAGAGGCAACTTACGAGTTTAAAAAGTTTCACTATATATTACTTCCTCTGTTTTAATTTATATGTCATCACTTATTATTTTTTCGACATTTAAAGTATATCAAATTTGATTAATATTTTAAAGTATATTTTTTACAGATAAATTTATGTAATAAAAATATTGAGTTTATATGAACCTGATACCAACCATTGCATCCGTCTAATGTGTATGTGTAACTTCTCCCCGTGTTACTAATGAATCACAAGTGTTATGATAATTTTCACTGGTTTTAAATTCGAATCCACCTTTATCTGCATAGCGTTACATGCCTCAGAGTATACCTAAGTCCTAACATAATAACGATCGAAAATTATGAACGTTTTCATGGATCCAAAAGGATATGTGATTGACTAATGAATTCATGCAGAATTCTTTGATTATCGAACAAAAAGAAAAATAATTAAGCTTTTAATCTGAACCTAAAGATGCCACGCTCCACCACCCCACCACTAGTGGCTGTTTTGTTGTCTGCAACTGAGCAGCAACAGGCATCTCTTTTTGTGCTTCACAACCAAAAATTAGCGGAAGTGGATGTAGAATTTAAATTTTATAAATATAAATATTTAATATTTTAGCATCAAACTTATTATATTTTAAAAGTATCAATTCGTAACTATTAGTATTTGTTATAATTTTAATAAATTTATATACATAATTTACACCATGCTATACATTCTTTAGACTGCCTTGGGAAATAAGCCAATACCATTTAACTGAATTGCGCCTTACTAGAAAATTTTACTAGCTTTGTTTGTTAGTTATCTAAATCTCTAAATTTTGTTAATGAGGGTTTAGTTCCGCATTTTGTAATTCCCATCCTCATTTCCGCTATCTATACCCCCAATTTTGAGAAGGAACAAAAAAAAAAAAAAAAAGCCACCCCATTTGATACGTCATACATGTAATCTTTTCTTCTAGAAGCCAAATTTTTACGTAATTAAGAACTCCACTTGTAAACATAGGAAAGAACCACGCGCTCCTCTATATTCTACAACCATGTAGAAGTTTAGCTAGCTCCAACAAGTCACAATTTAACACGTTTCATTATTCTTCTCGAAACATTGCATTTGAAACAAAAACACAAAAGCTCAAAAGGAAAGAATTCACCAGCTAGTAGTATAATAATAATAATAATAATATAATTATGTAAAGATAGAGATTGTCTGCCTATCTGTCATAGGAGACGTGTCAAGTTCCTGGCCTTTCCAAGTTAATATTAAAAATGTTCAAAGCAAGAAGATATTTTTTTCTCTTTCATGTCGATCGAGCGACAACAGAAAGTGAAAGTTGAATCCCATTTGGTCTAAAGATTTGTTTATTGGTGCGTGGAAAATTAGAATTTGTACGATTTGTACATAATTAATTTCTTATGGGGTCATTGGTATGTAGCTGGTTAAAGTTATACAAGTATTAGTAATAACAAAATTAGGTTTTATGTATTATTTTTATGTAGGAATTAGCTATCTTGAGTTTACTTATTCATCATGTTAGTTATCACTATTTTATTTTCTATTTTGTATAAAATAATACATAGATTTACTTCTAACTTATTTTTGTATTAGTTATATGGATTTCTACAATTACAAATCAAATATTGTATAGATATATTAAACTTTTATACATAGCAAAAGAATATTACTTAACATGATATTACTTATATAAAATTTAATATATAAATAACTTAATTTCTAATCGGTTAACAAATGACCCCGTAAGATCTTTGGTTGTTGTTATTTTCTTGGAGACCAATAATAAGAAGTTCCCAATAATAAAAAGTAAAGTTGTAGGATGGTGGGGGGTATGTCTAGGTTATCAGAACAAAATTTGAATAAATACGCGAAACCTACGAAGGCAACGAATTCACTAACTCCACCTATCACAATTAGGCTGGTGAAAAAAGTATACCAATAAGTAAAGGGTCACATGGAATTATTTGACTGATGGAGAATTTCATATTGACTGGTACAGTGACAAGTACATATATTAGATTATAGAAATGGACTCGTGGAGATTAAACCTAGATCGAGGCCAAAAGTGGGGAAATTGGTATGTAATTGCCAATGGATAGTTGAAACGTGTAAGTTTAAAGGAGGATTAATTGATTACGCTACGTGTTAAGGTAATAGGGCATATTAAAGTGGATATGGAAACATTACGTGTTGGGGATTTGGTGTTTTGCGAAGATAAGATACGTTTGCATGGGAACGAATAGAGTATGGCTGTGTGAGAAGGGCTGATTATTGATTCTCATGAACTCAATAATTTTATTTAAAATATTCATATAAAATTTATTATGCGAATTTAATTATTATTATAATATTAATTTAAGATCATTGTAAAAAGACACAAACTTTTAAATTCTGATTATGTGTGTGTTGAATGGAGAAAAATATTTTTTAGAATTTTTTTTTAAGTTTTCTATGTTTGGTTGGTCAAAATGTCTCTAGAAAAATATAACAAAAATAATTAAATAAACTCCAGTGTAATCCCACAAGGTCTGAGAGCATCTCGTGTATACAAACCTTGTTCCCACCTTGAAAAGATAGAGAGGTTATTTCAGAAGACTCTCGCTCAAAATGAGGAAAATGACTTTTCTAATGGAGCTAAGAAAAACAAGTTTCATAAACAATATTCTAAATTTATTGTCTCCTCCACATTCACCCAACGCCCCCAATCTCCAACTCCTGGTCATCCCGCCCCAACCACTGCTGAACCCCCCCCCCTCACATTCTATATCACCCTCGTAATATTTGTTGGTATTTGTCTTGACTTTCTTATCATAGTTGAATTTTCCTTTTAGGAAAAGGAAAACATGAATTTTTCATATTTGGCTAATCCTTATTCTTGTAGGAAAAGGTTATAGAGTCTATAAATAGAGACTCTTTTCATCTAGCTTGACAGCATCCACAATGTAGTCATGAGGGCTTTGAGAGTATTATTTGGGCGGATTTTGCGATATCACTTGTGTAGACCTCTTTTTATTCTGAGTGAATTGTGTGAGGTTGTCTCTCCTGATATTTTGTACTCTTTTTTATATATTGGATTACTCATCACCTTTTGTAGATATAAGTCGATTGACCGAACCACATTAAATTATTGTGTCTCATTAGATGTATTTCTCGCATGTCTTCTTATATGATGTCTTCCATAATTTGCTTTGCAAGCTTATACATGATACCTGATTATTTCGATCCTAACAATATTTTGCTATATTATATATAAATATTTAGGAATTTCACCACCTAGCAGCTGCCTGCTTCGTTGTCTGCGACCAAGCAGCAACTTACTGATACGTCATACGTGTAACTTTCCCCTTCCATAAGCCAACGTATTAATTAAGAATTCCACTTGTAATCATAAAAAAGAACCACGCATTCTCCTCTTTATCCACAACCAAACAGAAGTTTAACCAAGGGAGCTCCAACAGTTCACAATTCAATACGTGTCACTATTTTCCTTTGCGCAAAACATTACTTCTAACGTCTCACAAAATTTATGAAATAAGAATAGACTTTTGAAATGTACATGTGGTCTAAAACAAATCTTAGATTATTATTTGTTATAAATTATTTTATTAAGAATAAAATAAAAATTATTTTGATAAATTACTTTTAATTATAGAAAAATTCATTCATTTTAAAACGAACTAAAAAAAAAGTGCATCAAATAAATTGACGGAAACCGTGCATTATATACTATATATGAAACAAAAGGTTTTAAGGGTTACTAGTAGCTAGTAATAATAACAATAATTAAAGATATTATGTAAAAGAAGAGTTTCCCTGCCTACCTGTCAAATACGACGTGTCAAGTCTGTTGCCTTCCAAATCAACTTTAAAAAAACCACAAAAAATATGAAGATATTTTTTTCTCTTTCATTTCAATGGAAAGTGAAAGTCGAATCCCATTTGGTGTAAAGATCTTGTTTAATGGTGCCAGGAAAATTAGATTCTGTACCATATGTTAACTTTTATTTGTATTTTATAAGATCTTTAGGTCACTTTATTATCTGGGGAACCATTAAATAAAAGTTGTAGGGTGGTGAGGGGATATGTCAGGGTTATTAAAACAGTGAATAATTTGTAAGTAATTTATAAAAACCTATGAAAGTGACGAAGTTATTGTACCCAACCACTATTAGGCAGGTGAAAAAAAAATACACCAATGGGAAAAGGGTCACATGGATTTTGATTGATACTTGTACTAAATTAGGTAACTTTTATATTGACCGAAATTGGTACTTTTTTTTTCCCAAGAGAGAGAGGCATCTAAAAATGTACTCGTGGATACTAAGCCCGAAATCCAGGCCCAAAGTGGGGAATTTTGATTTTTAAACATATAGTTTCTATTTTTCTTTTTAATTGAAACTTTTAAATTAAAGAGGATTTGACAACATTACGTGTTAGGGTTTGCAAAGATGAGATAATTTGGTATGGGATTAGAATAGAGTATGAATTGAACTTTTGTGTGTATATGTTTTTATTTGCTATGGTTTCTTTTCTTTTCCTTATCTTATTTCACATTAAAATGACTTGATTAGTACCTGTTCACATACATGATGTTTACAAATTACACTGCACAAAATATGGGATATATAAGTGTACCTCAACCATGATTATGATTTACATAAGTGATGAATAAGTTATGAAAGACACATATCTTATATTCATTGATCTGATGTAATATGTATGTATCTTTTTATAAATAGCCCCTAAATAATGGCATGTGTAATCCGTTCAAAAAAATGTAAAAGATGTGTCATTGACCATAAACAGTACAAAATCAACATGGCATCCAAAATTTAACTAAGGAACGAATAAGAATAAAATTTACTGGTATCGGAATTGGTAGTTGAAGAAATATTAAGAAAAAACTATTGTAGAAATAGTGGGCTTTTCTCATTTAGTTTACGTTACATAGAGAGGAGTATTTATACACTGCCATGGCTCTTAGAGTCCTACCAAGGAATACTTTTTTCATACATGAACTGGTTAACTGAACCACTATGTTCTCATCCTGGGAACAATTAATAATATACAAGGAACCTATACACAAATATGACTTAGATCAAGCTTAGGGCTAGTGTAGTTATCATGTGTGACTAACCAGCGCCATGTATATCTCTATCATTCCCCCTCAAGGTGGAGGTGGGCAGTGGCACTCGCCAAGCTTAGCTTGGTCCGAAAGAATTGAAAATGAGCTTTTATTAGGGGCTTGGTGAATACATCAGAGACTTGGAGCTAAGAAGGAACAAACTGCGTGGGGATGCATGACACCTTGGACCACCTTCTCCCTCACTGCGTGAGCTGAGAAGGAACAAAGCTTTTTTTCATCATCATTTTTTTAATTAGAGTTATCTTTCATGATTTCAACAACTTCTTCTCTCCTTGTGCACTTATCGTTATACGTGATATGTATGTAATTATATGCATATACCATATCCTTGACATACACATGTCACTTGTATGTCGCGTGTATATGTCTTATGTATCACTGTATATTCAATAATATACATGACACACAATGATATATATATACGAGATACAAGTTACACACAACATACCGTGCTGTATCACTTGTACTTCATGTGTATGCCAATGCATGTATAGTGATACACGTCATACACACAACATACTATGATGTATCACTTGTATCTCATGTGTATATCACTATATGTATAATTATACACGTGACATACACTCGACATACAATCATTCCACCACGAGGAAATACCATAACCACCATCAAAATCCACCATGATTATCATTAATTCCACCAAAATAAGTCAAAAATCATTGCTCAGGCACAATCTACTCTTTTTTTGGAGTTGTCCGTTTCATGGAGTTCTACTTTGTTTCCTCAAATTTTCTCACTTTGTTTCAAATATGTCTGCCAATTACTTTCGTTCCAGCGCTATCTGTCGGAGTAAAGTTTCTGAACTACAGCAAGCTGCCCCAACAACACTAACGACGAAAAAGTGGAGAGTTTGTTAAGGAAATGGAGGGTGAGAGAAAATTGAAAAAAGATTGAGAGGGATTCTGTCCTTCAGTCCTTGGGGTGAACACTTTGTGGTAACCTGCTCACTGTGCCATAGCTCGCAAACCACACAGGAGAAGTAAATCACACTAGGCAAATCCTATGTGACGAACTCATAGCTGAGCAGATAGAGGCTGGATTCGATCCTAGGTCTCCCCACATGGGAGACCCACCTCCCAACCACTCAACCATGCCCTTATGGGCATCAATGGATACTTATTCCCTTAGTTGTTATGTGCTTGCAAGCTATTGTTATGTGAGGTAATTACTTGAAAATTTCTATAAAAAATGGTAATTAGGGGTCCTATTTTGTTATATAAGGTAAAGCTAGAGCAAACTTTGGGCAGGTTATGAAACGGCCTCTTTGTTGACTCAACTTGATTTTTACTCATCCTAGTGTAGTCTTACATGCCCATTTGATGCCTCTAGAGTATCCCTACTAGTGTTTTTTTTTTTTCATTCAATCATTACTTGTTTGACAGCTTAAACGAAAGAAAATTAGACCCCAAAGAGCCCTTCTGTACTTTACTACTTTAGGGGGGAAGGAGGGGTTACATAGAACCACTTTCTTACGATATTCTAGCCATAAGACAACACTATAACCGTCTATTTATTATCCCCACGAGAACGTACTCCAGATGACGGCATAGCAATATTTGCAACTGTTAAAGACGGCATTTTTTCGTTCTATAATAAACTAAATAGTAAAATAGATTATGCCTGAGAGAGAAAGCAGAGTCTGCAGAATGCAAATGTAATAGGAAAAAATGGTGACTTAAGTAGCGATTAATGATTTGATTTGAGTTTGAACATAGATTATAGTATATGATGATATCATGATAGATACTAATAGATGAAGGAATGAATGCAATATATAACTTGTGTTGCAGTAAAATAGTAAACCTTACCAAGGGAAACCAGAGAATCACTAATGTAAACAAGATGAATAACATTGAAAACAAATGTTTCAATAATCTATTATTCCTAGTAGTTAGTACATGCATCATCCAATAAGGCAAATTTATTAAAATTAGTTGAATAAGACTAAGACACAAAAAAACTGAAGAAACTAGGAAACTTCTCTTGGACTCAAATTAAGACTCTATTTCTTGGGAAAGGTCAGGCATATGTAATGTACCTTCTATGTTCGCATCTTGCAACCTTCAAAAATGTTGTCACTTGTGTGTCGTTATGCATTTTTAGCGGATCCCACACAGATGTGACCAGGGGCGTATTTAGGTGGGGGTCACTAGGTTTATGTGAACCCATGCTCTCCTTCTTAGATCATATATAGTAGTGTTATATTTTTCTAAAAATATTTAAATATAAATGTGTCAACCCACGCTCGAAGTATTTTCATAATAGTACACCCATCCTCTTGAAATCCTGGATACGCCTCTGGATGTGGCAGCAACCCTCCATCCTGGATGAAAGATAATCTCTCAATTTTTGTAGTTCCGTACATTCAAAGTTTTCCATTTCGACTTCCTTCAACTTGTTATGCTTCGGACGTTTCAAAAGTAGTGATGTACAACAGGTTTTCTCATCTTCAAATGAATCATTATCATATATAAACTTGAGGCTACTCTTTAAGTTATCCCGTAGAAACGATACAGTGTCCAATTGAGGAGATATCCAAAACAAACTATCAAGAACTTCCACAACTGAGTAAGAATTCTTATAAAGTTTCTCAAATTCTATATGCAAGCAATCAGTACCATAGAGTGGAGAAACCAATTTTTTTCTCATGTTTTTTGGTATAACTATCAACTTTTCAGTGTCGCACTTCAAGTGAATAGCCTTCGCCTGATTGAAGTTGCCAAGAAATTTCACGAGCTTTGAGTACCAATGTCTATCAAATGCATTTTCTGATCCCTCGAACAACTTGAGTTCAACTTTTAGCAAAACCGAAGCATTAATCAGTTTGAGGGTTAGAAATCCATTATCACACCAAGTATCACATGAAAAACTTGTTAAATTAGGAGTATCTAGTTCAACATCAAAAAGATTAGGGCACCCTTCTAGTACAAGACACTTGAGCCGACGATCACTTGAAACCTTCAATTTCTTCAAAGCTGCGCAACCTAATAAGTACAAGGCTTCAAGATTGGGTAGACTTGCAAATATGTCCTCTAGACCTTGGTCACTGACAGCCACACTACATAAGTACAAACTTTTCAAGGCTTTGCAATCAGTTATTCCATTTACTTGTAGCAGATTTGAAGGATAGCTCCTAATGTGAAGATTTTCAAGATTAGGTGCTACAATACGAAGCATTTTGGTTTCATCGGAAAAATTCAACCAAACCCTCTTCAATTTGGGTAAAGGTCCCGCAATTTGTAAACTGGCTAGTCCTTGACATTCATCTAAAGTTAAATCCTCCAGACAATTGCAGCTTGCACATAATGCAAAAATAAAGTGCTCGTCCAAAAATGTATGAGAGAGTTTTAACTCTATTAAAGATGACATGAACTTTATAATGTCATATTGATTGCGGGGCAATTCAAGCTTCAATCCACGTAATTCAAGAACTTCTAGTTCTCTGGCATCAAAGATTGGTTCAGGCAAAGTACCGTAACCATTGTCAGGTATACATGCATCTAAAATCAACTCTCTGATTTTACAAGCCACAAGTGTCTTTATCCAATTACTAAAATAATAGCCCCTAATAAGATAATTAGTCGGTAATATTAGCCAGAACTTTTGTATTGTAACCTTATGCTTCTGCCGATTAGCTAGAGTTTGATCCACAATTTGCGCTAATTTTGGAAATTTACCTTCATCACAGAAAAAAATATCGCCAAAATTTAAGCAACAGAGGGAACTCCAGGCACTATAAAAAGACTTGGACAATATACTCATTCGTGCAGCATTTTTAACAAGAAGGAAAGACAAAATTTTCTGCAGAATTGGCTCTGGCAATTTGGATATGTGATCCACTGCTGCATCAACACTTTTTTTTTCCATCAACAATATGCTTAATGATATTTCTTTTGCAGAAGAATTTATTAATTAGGTAAGATCAACAACTTACACAAGTAGAGTTCTTGACAAAACCAACTAGTTTAGGATTATGAGGACTCTAATTATGTGCTAATTAATTAACTCATGTATTTTACGATTATTATATCTCTTGAATTAAGATAATTATTAATCATCATCTGCAAGAGTTAGCACATAATTAAGAGTCCTAATAAGAATAACTATGTATTTTGCTCCCATAATCCCGTGGGATGATTTAGCTGGAGCAGTTCATTCTAATCCTCAATTTTAACTAATCTCTAAAGCTAAATGGGATAAGATCAACATCATATTTTTAAAATTTGATTTAAATATTTAAAAACTATACGAAAAGTACTATGTTGTAACTCTTCTCATGTCAATATAATTTTAAAAAATAATTTAAAATATTAGTTAAAGTTTATATATTATGGATCTCGAAAAGTAAAAAATATCTCATAATTTGGAATAGAAGGAGTATGTGTTTGTGTATTAATAATATGGAAAATTTAACTACCTCTTGTTGTATTTTGGTTAAAATTTTGTATTTGTACAAAACATTCTCCATATAAGTATACAATTTTGAAGCTTTTAATTAGGGCTAGCTTTAATGTATGTGTATATCGCGTCAACCAATAAAAAAATATATAGACAAAGAGAATATTTTTTATAAACTAATTGTTGACGTTAAAATAATGCAAACATTTTTTTTATTTTTTTTTGAAATGGTAAAAATAATGCAAACATTTATTAAACTAATAAAAATAAACATTATAATGTTGAAGGAAAGTCTTAGAGTAACTGGTAAAGTTGATGTCATGTGACTAGGAGGAGGTCACGGTTCAATCCGTGGATCCAGCCCCTTGCAGAAATGTAAGCTGAAGCTGCGTGTAACAGACCCTCGTGGTCTGACTTTTCTCTAGACCACGTGCGTAGCAAGAGCTTTAGTGCACCGGATTGCCCTTTATATTGACACAGTAGCTAAATTCAATATCTTTTGGACATCATGAATTTAGCTAAATTAGCATATAGAAACATATGGCGTATAAAAATATTCTAATTGTTAGCACTTCAATTTTATTTTCTATTTGTTTTTCAGACTTACAAAACTTATTGCTTAAACCATCAACTTCGTCCAAGTAAACTGATTCAAGATGAAAAGCCAGCAATTTGCAGCAAAAAAATCAGAAAGAGATGAGAAATCTTATGAACCCATAGTTCAAATAGCAAAAGAGAGTACATTCAACTCTTATGAGAATGATAGGAATTGACCGTTCATTAAAATAATCTTTTACTCTCTATATATGCAAATTGAGGATGATATACCTATTCAAAAGTCTTTCGTAAAGACTCTTTACCAAAATCTTTAAGGGCAATTTGAACGTCCACCTTCTTAATTTGAATATCCTCTTCCTTGAACATGCGTCCTTGAAAATTACGAGCCAATGCATTTTCCAATGCTGTATGTAACAGAACCTCAAGATCGACTCTGGTAAAGCCTTGTGTTGCAGAAGCTGCGCATCAAATGTTTATTAAGTCTCTAGACTTAGATAGTCATAGTCCCCAAATCATAAGACACAAATATTATGCATGCATATTATGTAACTAACCTATGGCTGAAAGGTCTATGTCATTATCGAAAAAGATCCGTCTCTGCATCCTTTTCAAGTTGAGTTGCAGAATCTTCAACCGTGCATCTTCATCTGGTAGATCTATTCGCAAGTCCAATTCAAATCGCCCTGATCTACAATCCCACCAAGATATGTCAACCACAAATATAATGAATATATATACATAGGGACAGAGGAGCAAGGTAAATCACATAAACTATTTTACTTTCCACTTCATAACTATTTGGAATAGAATATGAATAGAAAATCAATAAAATTAAGAGAGATCATTGGAGAAATGTATACCTCAACAAGCCATCATCAATCAATTCAATCCTACTAGTCGTCCCCACAACCAACAGATTGGTTTGTTTGTTAAAGCCATCAACCTAGTTTCGTCAAACCACCATTAGGTAGTCATATATAAATAACTTAGGAAGCAAAACTACGTAGTTCACATAATCGGGGGTGGTGAAAGACACAAAAGGTTTTGAAGCTGACCAATGTTGACAGTTGGCTCACTATCCTATCAGTCACTGAGTTTGCTCCTCTTTTCTGATGTCAATAGCCAAATTTAAGTTAAACAATAAAATAAGCGCGCGTACACACCAAAAAAAAAAAGAAGAAAGAAGCAAAGTAACACAGAAATGCTTACCCCTGCAATCGCATCGATTTCTTCAAATATTATTACATGAACAGGACTTTCTTCACCTAATGAAGTAATATGTATCATCAAATAACCAAACATATCCACTATCTAAACAACAACATAAGCATTATATATCTTACCTTGAAAGACACTAAAAATTTAATAACAAGAAAAATGTATTTTCAGTGTGATACTTGGCGACCTATGCAACCTCTTCACTTTTTTCATACCTAGAGTTTGTTGTCTAAATGGTTGTGGAGATTCAATGAAAATAGGGTCACTTTGGAAGGAAATAATCAACATCAGATATGTTGGAGATGAATTTTGGAGCCCATGCTCCGTCAGCATGCCTTATAAAACAGGTGTTAGGAAGCACATTTGTAAGTTATGGCCAGAATATCAGCAGCATATCAAACTGGAAATTGGAAATGGAAACAAAATAAGGTTTTGGACAGATGTTTGGTTGGGTAATGAAAGACTATTGGACAGATTCTCTATTTTGTGAGTTTAACTATGTAATAAACAATTTCTATTTCAGGAGGAACTGGTTTTTTTTTTGAGAAGGTAACATTCAGGAGGAATTTTAATGATTGGGAATTAGAGGAAGTTGGTCAATTGTTACGTTCTTTGATCCTTGGTGTCAATTGGCTGGAGTCTCAGATGTGGAAAGCGGGAAAGGACAGCAAATTCTCAAGTTAAAAGGCTTCTCTTTTGTGCAACAAATGTTATTTCTGCGAAGACTCCCAAGAATCTGTAAGTCATTTGTTCTTGCATTGTAGCCAAACAAACAAAATCCAGGACTTGCTTTCGAATATTTATGGAGTCCTGTTGGAAGCCTACTTGATTGTTGGCAGAATCAGGAAGTTAATAAAAGCATGAGCAAACCTCTAACATCACTTTAATGACTGCTAACGGAAACAAATCTAGAGAAGCTATGCGACTAATATTAGTTCTATATCTACCACCTATTTGCCTAGTTGAGAGATACAAATGCACTTGAACAAACAATAGTTGGATCATACAATTTGCATTAGCTAGAAACAAAAACAATTAAAGAAGTACGGGATTAATTTCTTATTGTAGAGCCCAAATTATAACTGTTCAAAGTTAGAGAAAAGCAAGGAGGAGGAAAAACTAGAAAACACAAGGGACATCATATTCTTACCCATTTGCTCAAGATCCTTAATTGATGGAGCAAAAACATCTCTCAGATTCTTTTCACCTGATCCTACGAGAGTACCTATGATCTCTGGCGCTTTCACAACCTAGGAAAAAAAAAAAAAAAGTTAAGAAAAAAGCCAGTAATAAAAAACAAGATAAATGACCTTCCTTAAAATTACAACCTTCACTTCTGCATTGAGAATTTCCGATAAGCGTCTTGCCACCAATGTTTTTCCTACTCCAGGCGGTCCATGAATAATCAAGCCTTTTTTTGGTTGGATCCTAATCCTTCATTCATTAAAACAACCATCATACATTTGATAGTAAGATAGTCAAGTCTACAAAAAATATATATAATTTGATAAAAATGTTTACTCTCTTGATAAAGCCGGAGGTATGCAACGAGGGAGAACTAATTTACAAATGACATCTTTCAATTGCTTGTTAAGTCCCCCAAATCCCAAGGATGTCATTTCTGCTTGAAACTCCTCTATATTGAAATCTCTCCTTAGAACTTCTTTTTGACCACGAGCCTAACAAAAAAATGAATAACTCCATACACTTAAATAAAGAACAATTGGAATTTGGTTCAGGAACCTGCTGAAATTCACTGCTTTATTTTAAGTGATTAAGCATACAATTGGAATTTGGTTCAGGAACCTGTTGAAATTCACTGCTTAATTTTAAGTGATTAAGCACCTTTAGTTATAAACTTTATCCTCCAAGTACAAGCTTTGCGAAATTTTCAAGGGCTTTGAAAAAGTTGTATGAATGTACAGAAAATTGGTAAAAAAAAAACAAAAAACGTAATCATAATTTATATTACCTCAATTTCCGAGGATGTGATTACTGCTTCAAGCTCCTCCATTGTAAAACCTCTCCAAGAAACTTCTTCTTGTCCATCGACTTTCTTGTGAACCAAACTTATTACATATGGGCCGATGGGCCGGGGCGAATGAGAAGTTAGGATTATTGGGCCGATAAAAAGGTTGGGGAGTTTCTATTTGAGATTCAGGTCCAACTATCAATTGGTTAAATACAACTTGAGATTAGACACAACCATTTATGTAAAATTATGTCGAAACTTTAGTTTTCTATTGTCTCTCATCTTCTTTCTGGGTTCTAGTATCTCATCCCCTTCTAATTACCTTCTTATTCTGCTATTCTCTTCTTAGTCTGTGTTGCTATTACTTTATTATGTGAATTCTATGTTGTAATTTATATTCAGTGGTTATAAATACATTTCGTATTTGTGTTGGAAATCGGGTTTGTTGCGGACCTAGCAAAAAAGTGAATGCCTTCATATTCTTAAATAAAAGCTCTTAAATTTTTAATTACGAACCTGCCGAAATTCTTTTCATAATGTTACATGGAAAGATCCTTTGCGCTCGTTTGGTACAAGGAACAAAGAATGATTAATTTCAGAATTAATTTTAGGATGAACTTATCCCATATTTGATTGGGATAAAATGCATGATTTAACTTATCTCGAAATTAGTTATCCTGATATTGTAGTGTTACTTTTATCTAGGGGTGGGCGTTCGGTAATTCGGTTCAGTTTCGGTTTATTTATTTCGATTTTTGGTTATGGGTATGTGTGTACCGAAAACCAAACCGATTTAGTTCGGTTCGGTTCGATTTCGGTTTATGAATTCGGTTTTTTCGATTTTGGAAGAAGAAGAGGAAAAACAGAAAAAATAAAACGGTATCTGGAATGGAATCGTCGTTCGATGTGAGTTTGGAATCACCACTGGTTGCGTCGTTGTTCGAGTGTTGGTGAGTTTGGAATCGCCGTTGTTTGAGTGTAGGTGAGTTTGGAATCGCCGTTGTTCGAGTGTTGGTGAGTTTTTTCGTGTGTAGTGAATTCACTGAATTAGGACTTAGGTAATTAGGTTTATGTTTTAAGTGGGCTTTTGGTGTTGGGTTTAGATTTAACTCATTTAAGTGGGTTGTTGGTGTTGTATATAAATAAATTATAAATTTCATTATATATGTATAAAAATTAAAAAAAAAAAGGATTATATTTTAAATTTCTGTTTAACCGAAAAAACTAATTACTTGAACCCTATAACCGAAAACCGAATCGAAATACCGAAATTATAAAAAAACAAATCGAAAAACGGAAACCAAATCCGAAAAACCAAATTAATTCGGTTCGGTCCAATTTTTCGATATTTATGCCCACCCCTACTTTTATCCCACCTTGAGGGTGACATATCTTTGTCGATCAAATATTCAAATTTTAAGTGAAAGAGCTTTGTCATATTTTTGATGCTTAAGTTAGCTCCTTAAGTTTGTGCCTCTCCCCACCCAAACATATTCCAAGGAAAATGAATTCTAACATGTGTATACCAAAGAAGCTGTCACCCAAAAGTGTCCAAGTTCTAGCTGAAAATAGAAGGCGTCTCTGAATCTTAAGCAAGGGTATCAAGTATCAACCTTTATGATCGAAGCAAACCTAAACGAAAAGGTATTGTATTAACAGCGAATGCATTGAAACACCTACCATCTTTGCTTCTAGTGTTGAAAATGCAATATAATGGGATTTAACAATCTGCCGGAGCTCAACAAGAAGCTTGAATGGAGGGTAAACCCCACTATTTTTTATTTTTTGTCTTTTTAGTATGTTTAGTACTCCCTCCATTCCTAAATATTTATCATCCCTGTTAAAAAGGAATATTTCACAATTTTTATCATTTTAGAAAGGGAAAAGGGTCAAAAATACCCTTCTACTTTGATAAATTGGCTAAATTTGCCCCTCGTTATACTATTGGGTTAAATATACCCCTGTTGTTATACTATAGGGCCAAATATACCCTTGCCATTAGCAAAGTTATCAAAATACCCCTCTTTTTAATATTTCTCCATCATGACAAGGTGCAAGCCACGTGGCGTGACATTTGGGTGAGATAGATGCCACGTGACATGCCACCTCAGCATCAGATTTTTTTCCTTCTTCATTTTAATTTTTTTGCTGCAAATTTTAATACTTAATTATTTATTTTATCAATTTTTTTAAACAAATAAAATACTTGAGTATTTAATACAAAAAAAAGAGACTAATTACTGATCACCAATCATTATCACTAGTAGTAAAACATCCATGGCGGTGTCAACTTTTCCTCACATTTCGCTAACCTTAAACCCCCAATTTTTTCGGCACCTCTTCGTCGGACTTTTCAAAATCTACCACCTTCTCCGGAAACTCAGTTCCCAAACTCGGCGCTTTTGCTCTTTACAGCTCGACATGTGGTATATCTTTTCCTTCCGCCGCCTTTGGTGGTGGTTCTCTTTAGTTTGGTGAGGAAAGTTCGACGTTTATTAACAATGACGGTTATTTTATTTTAAATAAATAAAATATGTGAGTATTTAATTTATCAATTTTTGTAAATAATTAATAAAAATTGAAGCAAAAAGCTTAAAAGGAAAAAGGAAAAAAAATTATATGCTGAGGTGGCATACCACGTGGCATTCACCTGACCCAAATGTCATACCATGTGGATCTCACCTTGCCATGATGGAGAAATGTTAAAAAGAGGGATATTTTTGATAACTTTGCTAATGGCAGGGGTATATTTGGCCCTATAGTATAACAACAGGGGTATATTTGGCCCAATAGTATAACAAGGGGCAAATTTAGTCAATTTATCAAAGTAGAGGGGTATTTTTGACCCTTTTCCCTTTTAGAAAATCAAGACATAATTAAGTACTAATCTTATCATTTTATCCTTAGGAGTAATTATTCTTGAAAGTAAATACTGACTTATTTAGCACAGGAAATGTTGATTTAGTCTTTCAATCTCTTTATTTATGATTGTTTAGATACTTTCATTAGCACATTTTTCATTTATCGAAGAGAGAGCATACTTTTCATTAACTAAAAAGTGTAACGATCATTGAATGTGAAATTTTCCTTTTTATATGTTTTGACCATTTTCCCCTTCTCCATAGTTGCTACATGCTGGTTATGAGGTGTGGGGATGGTTGACATGATCCCCGATGCATTTGGGAATGATTTGGAAGAGTTTGAGGCTCTTAACGGCTTTAAAAGCCACTAGTTTGACTTCAGTCAACATTTCGTGTTTCGAGCACTGCATGACAATTTGGTCAGTTTCATTAGATTAAGAATATTGATTTTGGGTTAGTAGCGGGGTTGGTTCGGGTTTGGAACCTTTATTTTTCATTTCGACCGTTTATTCGAAAAATAGTTAAATTAAGCTTTTAGGGGTCTCGGGGGATAATTTGTTATAAATGACCTCTTTTCAAAAATCCAATATTTCCATTGAGTCCGGAGCGTCGAAAATAGCCTAGTAGCATATATGGTTTAGTTCTGTGGGGTCCCAAACAAATCATGAGGGTCCATTCGGAGATTTTGGGAACTTGCATTTCAGTTGAATTGTTGTATTTGGTGAAAGGAAAAAACTACTTTTCGTTCTCGAGCCCCAGGTTGCAATCGCAAAGAAGAAAAATACTCTTCATTGCTAACGCGATGGTGGGACCGCGTTTGCGAAGGGTTGACTTCTCCTTCGTCGCGATTGCGACCCATTGCCCCCCTTTGCGATGACCATTTAATTTTAGGTCAATCATTGACCCTCACAATCATGAGATGTTGACCATTATCGCGAGGTACAATTCACAGAACAGTATAAATACTCCATTTACGCGATTTTTCATCAGTTTTGGACTTTGGAGCTTCGGAAAATGACGATTCTTAGGGTTTTCTTCACCATTTGAGCTTGGATAAGCTCCAAACTCTTATTTCCATCGAATTTTATCTTTAAAATAGTCTCTAAACCTTACTTTCAAATTGAATTTTTGGGGTTTTGCCAGTAAAGCCGTAAAATAATTTTTCTTCGATTTGAGCCTCATTTTTAACTCATTTTCGCATGGGTTTTCAACTGTAGACTCCTATAATCTTGGGGAACATATTTCTAAAATAAAATTCTGATTTTACCCCTTTCATTTTCGAACCCATTTTTTGAATTACTTTAGGACCCGTCTTGAATATAGCTAATATGAGTATCATTAGCTTCCTTTTGACGCGTAGATGATGTTTTTGATAGTTTTAACTTGTGTAAAGACAGTTCGTGAAGAGAAGGCTCCGTGTTGAAGGATTTTAGGCTGGAATTTCAACACTTTGAGGTAGGTTATGACTTAACTTTCTTCAAACTAGGTTGGGTAGTTAACGAACATATAAAGTATGCTATGGGTTGGGGAATTAGCATGAGAATTATATTTCGAGACTATTATTATTATCGTGTGCCTGTGTGGGGGTTCATTTGCTTATTGTTGTTGATTTGAGAGAATATATATTACGTGTTGCCCGTGTGGGGGCTTTGTTTGATATCACAAGCCTTATTTGTGCATTAAATGTCATGTTTTCATTGTGACGTCCATGCGGGGGCTTGAATAGATATTATAGGCCTTCTTTGAGCATTAACTGCCTTTATCATGATAGTAATACCCGAGAGAGGTGTTTTCGAAATGATATTCTGATGTCTTACATGACTATTTATCTTGGTGGTACCTAGTGAAGGCTTAAATCATGAATCAATAATATGTTGAGTTGATTTTTGGACTCACTTATGCTATATTGAATTGATCACTATCTTCATACTGATTGGTTGTGAGCATGTCATCCTCATTATATATATATATATATACTTCATGAACTTTATAAAATTTTTGAACTGTGAACAATAGCCGAAGAGGTAGATGAGACACTTTATAAAACCCTCGATCCGTAAATATTAGCTGGAGAAGTGAATTGAGTATGAGATTGAGATATGAGAAAGCATAAGGGTCGCGGAGGCTCGAAAGGTGTATACGAAAAGCCAGGCGATGGCTTATTTTACCATCATTATTGCATTGCATTGCATTGTTTACATTGTTGTGTATTTCCTTACGTGTTGTTGTTGTGTAGTTAGTTTCCCTTATTGTCTTTATATTTTAGAACTGTTAGTGGAGAAGGTGTGAGCTACCATTTAGAAACTTTTTTGCTTGCAGGTGATGTGCTCATAGTATATTTTATTTATATTGTTTTCTTCTTTGCTCAGTCGACCTATGATACCTACTCAGTATAAGTGACCGTACTCACTCCTACTGTGCCCTTTTGGTGTAGATCCTAGTTCGAGTATGACTCGTGGTAGCTGATTGTGCATTGATAGCTTTTTAGAGTATCTTGTGAGCTCCCCGTTTGAACCCAGCCTCCATCTATCCCTATCTTGTCGTTAGTATTCATAGACAGACTTTATATTTTCAGTTTTCAGACTATGTATTAGATGCTCTTCTACTTATGACATCATTTCTGGGGATTTATGTATTTCATTCAGTTTTCGCTATGTTTTATATATATGTGTGTGTGTGTGTGTGTGTGTGTGTGATTGCTTGACTTTGTTCTAGAAGTCTCGTCTTTTGAATTTTCTTTCTGTCGATTGCTTGTCTTGTATCGTGTGGAATTTGGCGTACCTACTAAGGCTTATACCGAGGTAGGTGTCATCATGACCTCAACTTTAGGGTCTTGATAAAAAGAGATGATGAAGGAAATTAAATAAAGGTATGATAGTAACAACACTTTTTTTTATTTCGAAATCTGTACTTAAAACAATACGATCAGCAAAACAAAATTCAAACTAGTTCTGAAAAATATAGTAAATGAAAGGAAAGATAACAATTGAGTCCACTGAATTCACAGTGTGTCCATAAAGAAATTATTTCTCTCAAGTATCCGATGTTAATAGAATATATCCTCCCAAGATAGAATGATTTACTTCAGCAGAATACTGGTACCTCAAATTCTGATGAATAGCGAACTCACTCAATGGTAGTAAATCACACAAGTAGATTTTTAAAGTGCAAGAAGAAGAAGAGTAGAAATTCAAAAAATTTGTATGAAAAATTTGAGGATTCAATAGTATATATAGCCATCAACGTGTTTCTTTAAAAAAGAAGCAATGATTAAGAAAGGTGCACCTCATCGAAAAGGTGCAACTCTTCCGAAAGTCACAACCCATCGGAAAGGTCACAACCATCCAAAGTGAAAAGGTGTCTATTCAAATTGCATTCTTTCTCTTGGTGCCTTTTCGGAAAAACACTTTCATTTTCCATTCTCACCACTTAAAAACCTAACATGTGCTACAATATGAAGCATTTTGGTTTCACAGGAAAATCAACCAAATCCTCTTCAATTTGGGTAAAGTTCCCGCAATTTGTAAACTGGCTAATCCATGACATTCATATAAAGTTAAATTCTCTAGACAATTGTAGCTTGCACATAACGCTCTAATAAAGTGCTCGTCCAAAAATATATGAGAACGTTTTAACTCTCGTACAAATGATATGAACTTGATAATGTCACATTGATCGTGGGGCAATTCAAGATCCAGTTTACGTAATTTAAGAACTTTTAGTTTTTTGACATTGAAGATTGCTTCAGGCAAAGTATTGTAACCATCGTCATTTATATATATACACCTAAAATCAGTTCTTTGACTTTACAAGCCACGAGTGTCTTTATCCAATTACAAAAATAATAGCTCCAAATCAGACATCAGTTGGTAATATTAACCAGAATTTTTGTATTGTAATCCGATGCTTCTGTCGATTTGCTAGAGTTTGATCCATAATTTCCACTACCTTTGGTATGAATAATTTTTGGAATTCACCTTCATCACAGAAAAAAAATATCACCAAAATTAAGTAGGAGAGAGAACTCCAGGCACTATAAAAAGACTAGGACAATGTACTAATTCGTGCAACATTTTTTTAACAAGAAGAAAAGACAAAACTTTCTGCACAATTGACTCTGACAATTTGGATATGTGATCCACTGTTGTCAGGGGTGGCTCAAGAGTAAGGCTTGTAAAGCATTTATTTTAGGCCCCAAAATTTGAGGCCCCCAAAAAATTTAATAGTGAATTTTATGATTGTCAATTTACATAAATGGTATAATATATAGCCTTGTTTATCAAATATAGTACAACTTTGACTCTAACAGATTATAGCCTAACTTTTCTTACGAAAAATAGCTAAATACATAGATAATTCATTTTTAACACAATTTTAATATAGTAATACATAAACTAATTTGAAAAGTATTTAAATGTTTGAAATTCAGGTATAATACGTTTTTAACATCATTAATAAATAAAAGAAGTAAACAACAATTGTAACACATTTTGAATTCAATATATTATACGTATTATAAACGTATTTCAATGTACATGGTGAATATATATAACTAAAACATTTTTAATACAAATGTATTATAAGTATTATATGTGAATTTTAAACATTCCATTACAATTTAAATTAATTTACGTTGTTAGAAATGTATTATATTTGTTATGAAATAACATCGATTGAATTCATTACAATGTATAATATTAAATTCGAATTGTATTACAACGATCGTTTATATTTAGTACAATTTTAATACAACTTTCAAAATCGTCACCTCTTCTTCTCTGGTGAAACACCACCACCACACCCTCATTTTATCCAACAAACCAACAACATTGCCAACTCCGACAACCTCCAATTACAACGTCACTGTCTTCTCCGACCTTAAGCCATCGAAATCTGGCAAACAATCGGAAAAATATCACAACTAAACAACAACTTCGACCATCCACCTCCTTTCTCCTTTATCACAGCCAATAAGCCACCACCACCAAACTCTGGCCAGAGCTCCTCCACCACTACTACCAACAGACCTGTATCTCCCTTTTTTCCATCTTTTCTGACGAACCAACCACCAAACAACAGCCAACTAAACAACCCTCGTCTTCTCCGGTGAACTCATGCTGTCAGAGCAACCAACAACTTTACTACCCACTCCATTTCTCCTTCGTCACCCAACATCTCTGTGAAATTCAATAATTTCAGCCAGATCTGGTTGCTCTATTACTATTCCGGCATGGGTGTTGTGATGGCTATTGGAGTTGGAGCTCCGATATGAATGGTTGTGGAGAAGACAATAAAGAAGGAGGAAAGCTATTAGGTAAAACTAGTCTATAATCTGCAATAAAATAAAATTAGTATCATTTAGGATAATAATGCCTTTAAAAGACATTATTTAGATAATTATCCCTTTTATGATTTTAATGTGACTCAAAACAATATTGGAGATTTTAAAAAATAAAAGATACAAAATTTAAATAAAAAATAGAAAGAAAGAAGTACTATCTACTTTTTATCATAAATTTTTTAGAACTTTGAATTAAACAACTCAAATCTTCATATTAATAAAATAAAGTTCTTACAACAACATCCGAGGTAATACATCGCAAATAAATGACTAACATCTTATTAACTAGGATCAATCTTTACTTTTATAAGTATTAATATTATTATGTGAACTTAAACATTTAATGTCTTTTAAGAGTACTACATTATAAACAAGTAGTATGTAAGAACAAACAACTAATTTTAAATTATTATTAATTTTATATGTATCTACATATTTTTAATGCCTCTTATTTAACTTTGACTTTAGGCCATTAATTTATGTAGACTAACTATTTGGTTACCTTTTAGATAATATGGAAATGTAAAAGATTGATTTAGGGTTATAGTAGAATCATTAAGCTTGAGAAAATGATTCCCAATACATTCTTATTTGAGTTTTTCACCTTTAACAATAGTCATATGTTTCTTTTTAGGTAAATGGTTAAAAAGAAATCAAAAAAGTGTTAAGAAGAGATTTCAATATTCTTGAGCTTGGAGATGAAATAAAATCTTTGGGAGTTGGAGCAGTAGGGAATGATATTAAAGATGTCTTCTACAAACTTGTTGTCCATCGCTTTCAACCACAAGATATTGCAAGAGAGTATGTGTTTTCATCTATTATCCATTTTTAATTCAAACTTGGCTAGTGTAATATAATTTTTATATTTGTTCTAATGCAGGATTCGCGACAAACATAAACAAGGTTAATTATATATGGACCACCGGAACAGGGAAAACCTCAATAGCACGAGCCATATAAAAAATTCTCAATGGAAAGCTATAGGTTTGTAAATGTTTTTATTTTAGGAAAAATATTTATTCTTTTAATTATTTGCTTTCTTTAAATCTTTCGCTTTTGTTTTCTGTAGGTTGTGAAAGGTCTGAGATATTCCATTATTTACACAGAACAAGTCAGCGCAAGATTAGAGAACTTTTCAGTCCAGCCCTAATTTCTGTTTGTTCAACTGCATTTGTAATACTAGCTATTAGGCAGAATGAGGACACTTACAAGTCACTAGATTTATTTATTACATCCTGCTAATAATTGATAATCAATCTACCGTAGTGACAGCAACGACTTGCAATAGAAATTAAACCCGATGATTTTTCATATACATTAGTATGTCTAAAAGTATATCTGGATAAAGAGACAGTATAGGGTGCCAAGTGTCACACCAAAAAATTAAATCTCCTCTAATTAACTGATACAGTCCCAAATGGGATGAGAAGAAAGAAAAAAAAAGTATTCTAAGGAACACAGTTCCTGAACAAATACTCTGATTTGGAAAGAGAAGAATAAAACTAAACTGATTTTTTGATTAATATTTCTTGTATGTTTACAATTGGCAAATTTCCCTGGCTTTATATAATTCAATTACTATGAAAAGAAATGAACGGTTAAAGTAATTAACACTAACTAACTCCTAACCGATTAGACTACACATGTGTTTGGTACATGCTGTAACATAATTATCAGAAATCCAGAACTAATCTTCCCCTTGACCTAATAGAACCAATCTTGTATTGAATAAAATATGTAACAAAAGGTCCAAGTCGTAGAATTTGTCTCCAAGACCAAGGCAAATTGGAGTAGATATTGCTATTATTTACGTTTTGTATTGTTCAAGCACTTATCATGGTGGGTGATGCTTACATTATATTGTGGTTTATGTAATACAATAAGATTTTGCTTTTTCTTTAATGTGGTGTGCTTGGTTATGAAATGACACATATTATATTGATTTCTTTAGTTGTCAATAGTCCTCTTCATGTGATTGTCTTTGATGAATTAGACTCCATTGCAAGGGTAAGAGTATCTAAGTTATTTAGTTTAGGATTTAACTTATGTTTTGCTTATTTTTGCATCTCTTTAACTTATGAATTTTTGGCTATTGACATTATTAGAAAAGAGGAACAAATCACATGGACACAGTAGCTGATATAGTTGTGAACCAGCTATTGACAATGATTGCCTCAAACAGTTTCATTTTATTTTATTACAAAAAGAATACAAACCTCATGTTGAAAAAGTTACAATAAACTCACTCTACTGTCAACTCTGCGTTAGTTTCACTTCTTCATTAAGTTGTTTATATTATGTCTAACTATTGATGTTTTAATGTATTAGATTGATGGTTATAGTGGCTCAAACAACATCTTGCTTATCGGGACAACAAATAGGCTAGAATTGATTGATAAGGCGTTTCTGAGGTATGCCTTTAATTTCCTTCTCAAGTTCCAAATAGTTTGAAGTAGAAAAAAATTTATTGACTTTAGTTAGTTCTCTACTTTTCTATATATCAATATGTTTTATTTTAACTTTAACAAACTGATGTGATTGTAGGCCGGGTAGGTTTGAGTTGCACTTGAAAATAGGTCTTCAAGATCTAGAGGGATGATTGGAAATTCTAAGGATTAGTGCTAGAAGAATGCAATGGAAGGGCACAATAAGTCGAGACCTCAAACTCTCAAATATAGGCTGATTAAATGATAATTTGTATTTTAACTATTGTGTTCTAAGAATATTTTTAAGTGTTTAGATAGTAACATATGTTTAATGTGCAGCTACATTAACAGAAAGATTTAGTGGAGTTGATATTGAGGCATTGATTCACACAGCATACTCACAACCTATGATTCATTATCTGAAACCAAATATAGCTAAAATCGAATGGGGAGATATTAAAATTGAGATGGACGATTTTGAGAGTTTAATTAATGAACATAAATTGAAAAGGTAAAATCTAAAATTCTATTCTAATTAAAATAATTCTTATATATGAAGCCTTGCATTAGCTATGATATTAATAATTGCTTTGACATAAATAAATCTTGTGCATTCCCGCTTAGGTGATAAAACATGAATGTTGATATTCTACTATTTTCAATTGCGGGAAATCTTAGTAGCTGAGTTGGTTGAGTATCTGAACTTTCACATGTTGGTGAGAGTTCAATTCCCCCCTCATAATTTCCTTACCCCATTTCCCCTTCCCTTACCCTCAATTTTTTTTTTAAAAAAAAATATTTTCAATTGCTTCATCGCAAGTTCCCTCCCAGAGTATATATAGCTTGTATGTATAATGAACAATCTTGGGTTTTGAAGAAGTAACAAAATTTGTGTCAATCATGGTTAAGTGGATCTTATTTGTCCATTTATTTTGTAGTGGTTGCATTATATATATGTATTTCGATCTCTATCTTTTGTATATGGACATGATTTTTGTCTTGTGGGAGGAAACTTTCTAAAAGTAACTTGTACTGTGTGCATGTGTTATTGCAGAGTAAGTATTGAGCAATCGCAGGCTTGAATACATCAATATCCAAACATATGGGTAGAAATTGGTAAGAAATCCCTTTGTAATCTTCCCCAGATCCTATTATTCTCATAAAAAAAATTTGAACATACTTTGCTTTGCTTTTAGATTTTTCAACTACACACTACTAGAGTTTCATTCTGGATCAATAACTAGATTTCTATTTTTTAAAACTCTAATTCACTTGATTTATTTGCACTTTGATTTGAAAGTACTCCCTTTGAGTTGATGGAAATATCTACTTTTGTGATTTTTTTCATTGTTGAAAATTTGTTGTTGATTAGTATGGACAGAGTATACATATATTAAGAGGGCAAAGTGTTGGTGCTTCTTTTGAAAGAGTCTCTTAGGATGTATGTTTGTCCCACATTATTGAGATGTGCTGTTATTTATATGCCTTGAGCATAACCAATATAACATTATTATTAGTATATATAAATGTATTCTTTTGTGTAAAAAAGACACTAACAGTATCCCTGAATTACTTTTTAAAGCTGATTTTGTTTTAAAATCTGTACTTTTAGCTGCTATGCCAATTGAGGGCATGAGAACACCATAATGATGTTGTATGATTTAGTCCACGAAAATTTAGAGAAATGTATAAGATAGAATGTTTTTAATGTGAATTGGTCTCTTTGCCAATTAATCAAAGACATCCAGTAGCGTTCTATTTTTTGAAATTTCTGTCTTACTAACAAAACAAATCTAAAATCTTTTGTGTCTGTGCAATATGATTTGTCCTGTTATTCTCATAAAAAAGAGTAGAACATACTTTGTTTTGCTTATAGATTTTTCAACTACACACTGCTAGAGTTCCATTCTGCATAAATTGAATTAGGTGAAGTTGATGGTTTAAGTAACTTGTCAAATAGGTTGGGCTAAGCCGAAACTGGCTTGGCCCAACCCGATAAAAATCCGGTCTGACACAACCCATAATAAAGGGGTTGGGTTGATATTATTAACCGAAATTGTCTGGTTCAAAATTTCAAATCGGAACATGGAACCGATAAGCTCGGTAATGTCATATCATGCAATAGTACAAGGTAATCGATCCGGATCAAACCGACCCAGATCGGTTAGCCCGATTTTTTTTAAAAAGTACGTAGTTTAAATTTATATTTAATTAATAGATTAAAAATATTATTTTAGTCGAACTCGGTCCAACCCAACCCGATTAGGCCCCGAACCACACGGGATTGTTTAAACCCTTTTAGTAAATCGGCCCAGTTTGGGCCAATACTGTTGAAACCGGTAACCTACTCGGGTGCCGAACTGGCTGGTTTAAAAAAAAAAAAATTGGCCCTGCCCAAATCGGCCCGATGCTTGACATGTCTAGGTTTAAGTAATACATTTGTATGTTTAAGAGAGTAATAGCCAACAAAGAGTGAAGAATAACTAGATTTCAATTTTTTTAAAACTCTAATTCACATGAATCATTTACACTTTAATTTGAAAGCACTCCCTTTGAGTTGATGAAAATATCTGCTTTTGTGATTTTCTCTAGTTGGAAGATTTGTTGTTTGACTAGACTCTGATTATTAAGATGCCACAGTGTTGATGCTTGTTTTGAAAGACTCTCTTAGGATATGTGTTTGTCTCGCTTATTGAGATATGATGTTATCTAAATGTCTCGAGCCTAACTGATATAACATTATTACTAGCACACGTAAATTTGTTTTTTTGTGAAAAAAGACACTAATAGTAGTCCCTGAATTACTTTTTTAAGCGGATTTTATTTTTGAATCTGCAATGTTAGTTACTATGCCAGTTGGGAGCATGAGACCAGGATACTGATGTTATATTAGTTAGTCCATGAAAATTCAAGGGTAAAGACATCGTTTCCACCCTAAACTATACCCGAAATGTCGATGTCTCACTTAAACTATTGGTATGACCTATTACACACCTATACTATATAATAGAGAATTTATTTACCCCCCGCGACACCCATGCCCAGGTTTAATGAGTGTAGTGGAGTACACTCGCCCTCTCGTGCTGCCACGTGTTTAGTGAAAATAATTTCTTTTAAATTATTATCCAACCCATTTAATTTATCCATACCCATTTAAATTACCCCTAACCCGTTACCCGACCCGACCCGACCCTACCCGAGAATACCAACAAAATACAAAGGGGAACCTATATCGTTGATGCAACAAAGAGATTTCTTCTTCACAATCAAAACCCGATGGAAGAGATTTCTTAGTGTTTTCTTCTTCACAATCAAAAACCAAACCTTCATTGCTACTAAAATCTAAAACCCAACCCCCAACTACGTTTTTGTTCCTAATTCGAAGTTAGGGTTCCTGTTTCAGGTTACAAGTAGTTGACTTTCAGTCGATTTTAAAAGGTTACAAGCTAGGGTTACAATCTAGGGTTACAAGCTAGGGCTACAAGCTAGAATTACAAGCATAAACCAAAAGGTTAGCCCCCAGATCTCAGTATTTTAAAATTTAGCTTTTTTATTGCAATTTGAGCTAGGGTTTTTCCCCGTCTTTATATTATCTTTGAAATTAATGTGTTAATAATTGGGGATATGCTTCAATATGTAACAAAAGAAGTTGTGACACTTATAACTGTTGCGTAATATATTTTTCTGTTGCGATTTGAGCTAGGATTTTTTCACGTCTTTAATTTATCTTCAAAATTAATGTGTTAATAATTGGGGAAATGCTTCAATATGTAATAAATGAAGGTGTGACACCTCTTTTGTAGCATAATATGTGGTGCGTTGTGTGATGCTATTTTGGTCGATGTCAAGGATCTTACTTTACAGTGTTTTCATGATCAATAATTATTGAATTATCATTTTTATACTGCTTTCAGGTTGTTAAAATGAGTTTTGAACTGATCACTTTGAGAGTTTATCATGATGGGGTTCTTAACAGGGGTAAAGGGAAGGGAAAAAAAGGAAAAACATATATTGGTGGACAAATTACTGAGTTTTTAGATGTTGATATAGATAGGTTGTCCTATTTTGAATTTAGGGATTATGTGAAGCATTTAGGATATGACCCTGGACAATGCTTACTGTATGTGAGACTGTGTAAGAGTTCTATTTTAATAGAAATTAGGTCAGACAAGGACACAACTGAAATTTCACAATGTTTGAATAATGGGGACACTTTGGAAGCTTTTGTGTATCACATGGTTGCTGAACCTCTTTTGGCCCCACCTTTATTGGAATATGTAAGTCATGTGGAGGGGAAAAGTGGTGTGTATTTTGATAAAGACATTAGGAGTGTTGAGAGGGCATATGAAAATAGTGAACTTACCCCTACTATCTCCCAACCTTCTGCAGATCCAAATACCTCTCCTGTTGTCCAACCTACTGCTCCTACCCTTTCTACTGCTCCTATACCTCCTCTTACTAATGATGTCCCTTCTCCTACTGTTGCTCCTTCTACTTCGCCTACTGCTCCTACTACCCCTCCTACTAGTCATGTCCCTTCTCCTCCTACTGCTCATTTTATTGCTGAATCTTCACAAATTAGGAGTGAGACTGATAGGGCTGAATCTGATGTAGATTCAGATATAGAATCAATTGATGGAGGTGCAGAGTTTGGGAGTGATGTGGATGAATATGTGGATGAAGAGTTAAGAGGTCTTAGGTAAGAAAAGAAGAGTAGAAAGAGAAGAAAGAGGGGAGAGAGACCAATAATTCCTGATCATGTTAAGTTAGGAACTGGAAGAAAGGGGCCAGATGCTGGCTATGATGAATCTGCAGGTGGTGATAGAAATAATTTGGAGGGTAAGTTAGCTGGTGATGAACCCTTTTATCCATCAGATGAAGCTGCCAGCTTTGAAACTGATTCAGAAGACATAACTGATGAAGAAGAGGAGGTTGAACAGGTTGAACAGAGAGTTAAGGCTAGAAGAAGAAAAAAGGTAAATAGAGTTGTATATGATTCAGACTGTCAGAAAGTTGTGTAGGAATTAGGAATGATTTTTGAGAGTGTTAATGAATTTAGAGTTGCTGTTACTAAATATGCTGTTGCTGAACATGTTGCAATTGAAAAATGTGTTAATGAACCTACAAGGGTAAGGGTTAGGTGTACAACTGGTTGTCCATGGCTTCTATATGCTAGCTTTGATTCTAGGACCATGAATTTTGTTGTGAGGACCTACAATCCAATTCACAAGTGTGATCCTACTAATAGGAACAAACTTTGCAATGCCAAGTTCTTAGCCAGCCACTATAATGAGAGGATAAATGAACAACCAAACATTAGAGTTTTTGAGTTTCAACTGCTTATTAAGAAAGAATTGGATTTACATGTTGGAAGAACAGTGTGTAGGAGAGCCAGGAATAAGGTGATTACAGAACTAATGGGTGATTATAATCTTGAATTTGGGAGGATTTTAGATTATAGGGATGAGTTGTTAAGATCCAATCCAGGTAGTACATGTGTAGTTACGCTTCATGATGAAACATTTGAAGGTGGTAGAAAAATGTTTCAAGGCTTCTACATATGTTTTGATGCAATGAAGAAGTCCTTCTTGGGTGGTTGTAGGAAGTGCATTGGTTTGGATGGTTGTTTTTTGAAGGGAGTCTCTAAAGGGCAGTTATTAGTTGCTGTGTGTAAAGATGGAAACAATCAGATGTTGCCACTGGCATGGGCAGTGGTTGATATTGAAAATAAGTCCACTTGGAGTTGGTTTATCAGGATTGTAAAGGAAGATCTTCAGCTAGGAGATGGGACAGATTTGGTAGTGATAACATACATGCAAAAGGTAAGATTTTAATTACTTAATTTACTTCATACAACTGTATATTTTGTCAAATTATATGATATGTTCACTGTTTCTTTATTTCTTTCAGGGTTTGGAAATTGCTGTAACAGAACACCTATCTAATGCTAAACATAGGATGTGTGCAAGACATGTCCTTGCCAACTGGTCAAAAAACTCCATATGTAGAGGGCTTGAGAAGAAAAAATGCTTTTGGAGGTGTGCAAGGTCTACCTTTGAGGCTGAGTTGAGGGACAACATTAGTTATATGAAAATGTTGGGGGGTGAAAAGATACTGGATAAGCTGATGTATTTTAATCCATACAGATGGAGCAAGTTTTATTTCAGCTTTGCCACTAAATGTGACATTGTAGACAACAACATGGCAGAATGTTTCAATGCATGGATATTAGGAGCAAGGCACAAGACAATTATCACAATGTTAGAAGAGATAAGAGTGAAAATGATGAAAAGAGTAGGACAGATGAGGGATTTTTGTGAAACTTGGATAAGTGACATTTCTCCAATGCCTATGAAGGTTCTAAATGATAATACAACTAGGTCAATGAAGTGCAGCATTGAATGGAATTCTGATACAGGATATGAGGTTCTTGATAGAGGATACAGGCATATTGTGGATCTTCCCAGGCAATATTGTAGTTGTAGAGCATGGATGTTGAAGGGTATACCTTGTCCTCATGCAATAGCTTCTCTTCACCATAAAAAATTGGAACCAGTTAACTACATCTCTCACTGGTATAACAGAGAAACTTACATGAACACATACAACTACTTCATTCAGCCAGTCTTGAATATGAAGATGTGGCCAGAATCTCAAAACATCTCTGTTATGCCACCTCCTGTTAGGAAGATGCCTGGTAGGCCTAGCAAGAATAGAAAGAAAGAGCAAGGTGAAACCAGTAAGAAAACTGGTAAACTGTCCAAGAGGGGGATTGAGATGTCATGTAGCACTTGTCATAACAAGGGTCACAATAAAAGAAAATGTCTAAGAGGTGCACCTGCTGCTGGCACTAGTGCAAATCCTGGCCCAAGTTCATCATCTGCTGCAGGCCCAAGTGTAGGTCCAAGTGCAGGCCTAAGTGTAGGCCCAACTTCTGCTGCAACACCTACTGTGGGAAGAGGAAGGGGTAGAACAAGGGTGCCAAAGATTGCTCCAACTGGAAAAGGAAGGGGTAGACCAAAAGGTTCTACAGAAAAGGTATAATACTAACTGTGTTAGTTGTAAACTAGTTATACCTTTTACTTAATATTTTTCTTTCTTTCTTTTTTAGGGTGCTGGTACTAGTAGACCAAGAATGGTTGGTATGGGAATACTTCACACACAAAGTGGATGCACAATCCTTAATGTAAGTTTCATTTCCCGAGATCCTTTGATGTACTATCTAAATTTCATTTACTACAAATATTAACACTTCCTTCATTTTAGCAGCCGGGAATGCCTAGTGAGAGGTTCAGAAGTACTAAGTCTTCAACAGTTGTGACTGGAAATCTTGGATATACACCAAAAACTGGTGTGAAATGGAGAGAAAAAGAAGCTACGACCTCCAGGCAACTACAAGAAATGAGAGGAAAAAAGCAAATAGAGACAAGGTCCAAGGTTGCACACTTGAGCCAAGAAAGCTCTAGTGCTCAGACTCACAACATATAAGTTGTTGGTATCATGTTAGTTTGGTGTAAATATTGGCAGTTGTGACTGCATTTAAGATAATTTTTGGTAGTTCACTGATGTTGGCAGTTGTGTCTGCATTGTAAGACAATTTTTGGTAGTTCACTGATGTTGGCAGCTGTGTCTGCATTTTAAGACAATTTATTGATAGCTATAACTTGTGGTTTTGGCAGCTTTGACTGTATTTTATGACAATATTTTGGTAGAAGAAGTTATAACTGCGATAATTTTGTTAGTTGTAACTTCTTGTCCTTTATATGTAAATGCATTTGGCAGATCTGTAAATGCGCTCTCTTTTGGTTAATGATGATGCAGCTGTGACTGCCCCTTTTATTTAATGTTTGGTGCTTTAAGGGGATGGTAGTGCTTAAGCAGCTTTGACTGTATTTATATAATGCTGGGTGTAAATTATTGGTTGTATGATGTTGTTGGTTGTGCTTAAATTAGTTTGGTAAATCGTTGGTTGTGATTATGCAGTTTATGCACCACATAAAGAGACACATCAAGCTAAGGAAACCTTACCATTTCACTACACAAAAGCTGTCAAGGTTCATTACAAAACTAACAATTGCAACCCCTTAAGGCATGACAAAAACAACTACACTAACAGATTATGACAGCCTTCTTGGATCTCTTTTCAAGTACATGTATTGAAATAGAACACTAACACCTACAATACAAATACAAATGAGAGTAATCCAAAGTTGTTTCACCCTTTTCTTGGACTTAGCCAACTTGATCTTCCATTTCTTCTCATTTGTCTTCATCTTCTTCAAATCATCTTCAAAATTATCCAGCTGGAACTCTATTTTGTTCATATCTATTTTGCTCTCTACAGATTTGGTCATCCTAGAAGTAGGCTTGTCATCAACTCTATAAGTTCCCAATCTTGCAGAAGTTTCAACTCTTTGCTCAAGCTCACCAATTCTTCCCAAAAGTTTAGGAATAACAAATTTTGATCTTGGATCAATATCTCCATCCTTCCAAATCCAGAAATCGCATGATCTAGCACTCTAAAATGAAAAGTAATTAAATTAGTATAGACTCTTTAGGGTGGAACCGATGCCTTTTTCCAATAAAAATCCACTTACCCCATAGTAAGGACAACTCCAATATCTTCTACCTGGATTTCTTGGGGTCCATGAAGTCAGCAAAGGCAAAACATGTCCATGGTTGCATCGCACCTCTTCCAACTCATGATCTTCTTCTAGCTTACAAAGTTGTAACACCCCGTACCTTCCCAACCCTACTTGATGACATTGAATAAGAATTACTTAAGTGTCGAGAGTTATAAGGATGTATTTGGAAATGTTAAAGATGAGAAAAATTGAAATTTGGCCTTGTACATGTGACGAGTTTTTGTGGAAAGTGTTTTGTGCTTCCGTGGAGCATTTGTGTAATACCTCGTACACATTTTAGCCTCATTTGGTGACTTGGAGTCATGTTTACTTGATGATTAAACTCACTAAGTAAGTATTTGATGGTGTTTTGATAAGGTATTGGACGATACGCAAGTGTTGGAAAAATTGCCGAAAAATTCAGCAATACATGGAAACTTGCGCCACTGCCCTGTTTCAGGGGGTGTGGCGCAAGCCCCTGAGATCAGAGAGGGTGCATTTCTTGCGCCACTGGCTTGTTTTGCAGCAGTGGCGCAAGGAACAAAGTTTTACCTTCCCGGAGTCGTTTTGTAACGCACTTCGACGACGCTTCTTGGATGGTTTCTTTTGGTTCTTTGAAGTTATTTGAGCATTGTTAAAGGTTCAAACACTTCAATATACTCCTACATACTCCTACATGATCAAATCATGAAATGTGAATAGTGATCCAAAATGTTCAATGAAGCCAAGGGCGACTAGAATGTCTAGTTTTGCGATCGAAAGGACGAATGAGAATTGTTTAAACGAATATTGTCGTGACATTATGGAATTAGGGAAACATGAGAGATATGGTGAATAATACATGAAATTGCATGGGTTACATGGATATGAGTTATTGGGCCCAAAGTTAGGCCCAAAATGAAATAAAAGAATTGGCCCAAAGGGGCAAAAAGACTCATTCTTCCACTTTGACCACATTAATTGCCAAAGAAAAGGCTAAGCTTGACTTGGGGTCTATATAAAGGCCCCAAGATCAGATTTTTAGCATCAAAACCTCTCATCACTTTTGAATATTTTCTCAAACATTTCTTTCTTTTCCAAACCCTAAGGCAAATAATTCCTTTGGACTCTTGGGACAAGATCAACATATTCCAAGCCTTGGTAAGTATTTCTTCTCATGGATTAACATATTATATGCATGGGAGAGTATGTATATTATGATAGTTGTGTTGGCAAGGTGGTGAATAGTATATTTTTGCCTTTGGTGAAAGATGTGTCATCTTGGTAATTTGAACTTGAATTAGGCCTTGTGCCTTTGATGAAAAAGCATGGTATGGACAAAATATGAACATGTATGGTGTTATTTTTGGTCTTAAACTTGTTCTTGTCTAAAGTGGAAATTATGGGATTTTGGCCGATATGTGTTATGAGTTGAATTAAGGTGCTTTGATGGATTATTTGTGATGTGTTATGGATAAGAAAGTGTAAAGGAGAAGTATTGTGGTGAAATGTATTGATTTTCATGTATTGGTCAATGTTGGGAATATTATGGAATTTTTGGAATAATAGTATGATCAATGGTTTTGTCAAGGGGAAATGACATGTTTAAAGCCAAACATGTAATTCATTGACATGGTATGCATTTATAAAGTAATTGGTGGTTAATGTGAATTTCGTTATGTATTTGTAGAGTGACACATAAAGAAGGAGAGGGATTATTATCTACGCATCTAAGGTTGTATATTCGTATTGCGAATCCAAGGTATGCAAAGTTACTTTGTCCGTATCTTTCTACGGCCAATAGTGTTCACATTGACATTTCACTAGTTCTATTTCGAAATGTACTAAGGTATCCCATATGCACTTATCCATGGTCATTGTCATATATTTCCTACTCATTGAACACTTGTGAATCCCATTTCTCATATTCATGGTTAATGTTCCAAAAGCTCAAATAAGGTTATGTTCTAATGTTTCAATAGTGACTATACTTGTATCTGTTGTTCATGGATTATTGTCCAATGGTTCCAATGGTATCATGGTGCTAGTAATATGATATTTCTCATTGATATTTATCCACATGTCCTTCACTCATTGGTCAATGATTCAAAGTTTCCAACAATGTTGTGTTCCAAAGTTCCAAAGTGATGTTATGACTATCAAAGTATCAATCTCAAAGTAATGAACAAAGTAATGCAAATGTGGTCAATGATCAAGTACGGGTGGCAAGTCTAGGGGCATAAGCCTAGCTCGACTCGATCCCAAGGCATTGATTTATGGGTGGCAAGTCTAGGGGCGTAAGCCTAGCTCGACTCGATCCCGATACATTGATTTATGGGTGGCAGGTCTTAGGGGCATAAGCCTAGCTCGACCCGATCCCGAGACATTGATTTATGGGTGGCAAGTCTAGGGGCGTAAGCCTAGCTCGACTCGATCCCGATACATTGATTTATGGGTGGCAGGTCTTAGGGGCATAAGCCTAGCTCGACCCGATCCCGAGACATTGATTTATGGGTGGCAAGTCTAGGGGAATAAGCCTAGCTCGACTCGATCCCAACATGACGATAAGTCATGTAAAGACCCACTGATCAGTAGGGGCCCGGGTACATTGTTATCATTGAGCATTGAGATAAAGAAAGTAAAGAAAGTAATGAAAGCAATCCACATGGTTTCCCAAAATGCAACATGTTGACTTATTCACATTGATTAGTCATTTGTATGTGAACTCATTGAAATATTCATGCATTGTACAGTTTCATCTGAGCCTTGCATACTCAGTACTTATTTCGTACTGACCCCTCTCGGGGAATTTACCTTACTTGTTGCAGGCGCAGGTACTAGTAGGCCACCACAGTAGGTTGCCAGCTGTTTGCAGTTCATTGGTGAGCTCCAGTTAGTTCGGGGCTTCTCCGAGTCAGAGTATATATATGTTTTGACATTACGCATTGTGTATAAAGCGGGGACTTGTCCCGACTTTTGGCTTATGTTGGTCAATGCATCTGTTAGAGGCTTTTGTAGACGTACGTGGGTATATGTGTATAAGGTGACTCATGAAGTTATGTTTTGATGGCCTCAACGGCCAAGTTTCTCATATGTATATGTATTTACGTCACATGTTCTAAGTTTTCCGATTTTAGCCTCTCATGTTTCTATGTGATAGTAGTGTTTCATATGACATGCATACGAAGGAATAGAAGCAAAGATTGGTTCTCTCGGGCCTTGTCGGCTTCGGGTGCCAATCACGCCTCGTTGGGATTCGGGGCGTGACAAAAGTCTACTCAAGCTTATTCTAGCCATTAAAGTACCTACATCAACAAAAACAATACAACTGCTCAATCATGAAAAAATTAATCCAAAATCGAAGAAAAAATTATTCAAAATTGTAGAAAAAATTATAGAGAAAAGGATGAAACTTTCTCTCAATAGAGTAAGTAATCAAATGAGTAAAAGGAATTAGTTACCAATTCTTAAAGAAAAGGAGGCTTGTATTTTGATTTTGGGTGAGAAATTTCGAAATTGGAAATTAGGGTTCTTCAATGAGCTCTATCAATTAGGTCGGGTTAAATAAGTGAAGATGGGGGTAGATTTAGCCGTTGGGGGGGCGGGGTTATAAAAGATTTCCCCTTTTTTTATGTTTTAAATGGTGGGACGCGCCCCTTTTGAGTGTAACAAACGCGCCTGCGCATGGGTGTCGCGGGGAGTAAATAAATTCTCTTTTATATAGTATAGGTGTGTAATAGGTCATACTAATAGTTTAAGTGTGACATCGACATTTCGGGTATAGTTTAGGGCGGAAACGATGTCTTTACCCAAAATTCAAAGAAATGTATGTTAGAATTTTTTAATGTGATTTCATGTTGTTACCAATTAACCAAAGACATCCAGTTACACTCTATTTTTTTTTTTTGAAAGTTCTGCCTTGCTAACAAGACATTTCTAAAATATTTTGTGTCTGTGCAATATGTTTTTGCAAGTCAATGGATGGAAATGCAGTCATTCACTAAATTTAGAGGTTGTGCAGTACTCTTATCCCGTTTTTCATCTTATGTTTCTTTTGGACTTTAGATTTCAAGTTTTATTTTCGATATTCGATGACTTCATTATGTTCTTATGTTTAGATTATGGAAACACTTTTCGACTGCTACTCACATTTTATTCGCACTTAATACATGTTATTCACCAATTCTATACATAATTTCATGAACTCCGTAGTTTCATGAACTAACAGGACGAAAATACAAAAGACTTGGCAATTAAATTAATGCCTTACAGGCATCTGACACTTGTATTTGAAGAAGAAAACTAATAGCTAATGCTACTTATATCAGAAGAAACAAAGGGTTCTTCAAATATTGCAGAGAGTTGCTGGCACCTTCCATGATCCTGTACAGCCCAAGGATAAGTGTAAACAATGAAACATCAACTCCAAATAATTGCATTAACATCTAAATAAGGAAGAAAACTAATATATCTTGATAAAGTATCAAATGCACTGGTTTGACTCAAATAAAATCTGAAATGTAAAACAACCTGAAAGTATCAAGCTTGAGATTAAAAGTTCTAACATTCTAAATCTAGAATGAAACCAGAACAATCAACATTTATATATTGTATGTAATTTCTAATGGAGGAGTACAACAGTGTCATATCGATATCTAAGGTACCACAATAGAGAAGACAATAATGTAAGAAAATTATTAGATAATCAAAAATCCACAAGTAAGAAGAAAGAAGTGTCGAGAACAAACGCTAGATGAAGCATAAGAGGATCAATATTCTCCTCCAGTTTTGCTTCTTAGAGCATGCATTCTTCAAATAGCCAGTCTCTTTCTTTTTTCTGTTATTTACTACTTTTTCTAACACCAACTTCATGTGCCACAACTATTATTTCTGCCCTCAACATACATCCATCATCCACCACACTATTTGCTTTCTTCTTCACAAGTGTTGGTTCTGTCTTGTTTCTTTCCATCATCTCTTCTATGTAGACATGGAGAGGTCACACCAAAAAAATACGAAATCTACAACTGCATATTATCTTTAGGTTTTGCCTTGAATTTAGGCAAATTCATATTAATGATGACTCTCATTTAAAAGGGAACACACAAAAAAATTCCTCAAACAAGAAAAATACAGAAAGAAACAGATGTTGTTATCTCTCCCTCAGGCCGTGTAGTCTTTAAAGCTGAGCTTTCTGATGCAGCCTTGTCCCACTAGCCGAATTTTCCTTTCATTGATTTCAAGGTCCCTCCACCCTGCTGGCCTCCAGTTTGAGGTCTAGTTGTCTAAGTGAACAAATAAACACTTAGAAGAAGAGTACAGAGAAGACACTAGCTTAAGTGAAAAATTACAGAAACACAAGAAAGAAATACAGAGAAACAAACTAATTTAAGGAATTAAAAAGGTAATGTTCTTAAGGCAACTCTGTGGCACGATATGGTAACAAAACAAGAAAACGATTAATGATACTTCAATTTTCCATGCACATTTAGCTCATGCATTATAATTTGTGCAACCGGACTGGACCATATAAAAAGCGTTTGTAGCTACAAAGAACAAAGACCAACATGTTTTGCACGCCTTGAGGATTTACCTCAGGTTTGCAAAGACGAATCTGGAGTTGCTAAACATCCTTACCTCTCTCTTGAAAGAATGATATTGTCCAAGTTTGGGTGTGGGCATTTGCAGCAGAGGAGACAATATCCACCAGTACACAGTTCACCTTTTTAAGGTTCTCATATAGAGATAGAATAAAAACAAACTGCATAGCTTAAAAAAACTAGAAGCACATCCTGAGAGCCAAGAAAAATATCCAACAATACAAGGACCTAGTGGTTACTCTTGCTTGTTCATTTTCACTTTCGCGATTGGTAAATAGAGAAATTTGTTAGAAATGGTACTCAAGAGGAGTGCAACTAAAATCATTGTCTTATCAATAGAAGAACAACATAATTCAAATCAAGATATAAGCATGATCACATTTTTCAACCAAGCTCTAAAAGTTCTAGGTTGGCTTCACATCATCACATGACTCAATTAAATATAATACCATCTCCAAAACAATATAATTCTCAAAAAATTTTGCTTATTTTTCCATAGAGGAGTTTGGTCTGAGGGTTGGTAATTTGATACCAAGCTCCACCAAGATAATTAACCTCATTTTAATTAGACAGGAGATTATCTCAAACTCAAAATTTCAAAAAAATCAAACCTTTTATCAAGTTCCAGTCCATGTCAACCTTGATCATAGGACTATATCAAAAGTTTTGCAGGACAATAAATGTTCTAACATAGAGTAGACTCGAACATGGAAGAGATTTGTTTTCATAATTTTCAGTATAAAATCCATCTACAAATCTACTGAGCAAAGCACCATTCAACAGTCTAAACAAAATATATACTAAAAGCGAACATCATCAGCATATACAGCTTGAGATTTATCGTTCTTTCTTAAATGAGTGAGGCAAATTGTAATGTTAAAGAAAATTCAGGAACAAAGATAAGTTTCATGGTACACACAGCAAATAAGACACAACTTTTAGTTTTATGTTTTTTTTTACTAAGGCGATATTCATTTTCACGCCTGAATAATAATTAATAAAATTATTTTTTGTAAGTGGTAATAGGATGATATTTCCTCTAAAGCTTCAACTATTAATTAAATTGTATCGTTCTTTCCAAGTAATCAAATTATCATTACTAGGGGATCAGCTCTTTTTTTTGGGGGTGAGCACCAATTATGGGCTTCAACCTTCACCAACGATTTAAGATGAAAAAAATTTGGTTGGGAAAGAGTTATCCCGGGATAATTATTCCTGGGATTAGTTATTCCAGGATTAGTTATCCCAGCATATATATGAGATAACTTATCTCATCACTATACATGGGCGGAGCCACCTATATCGAAGAGTGGTCAGGTGCACAACCTTCGTCTAAAAATTATGTTGTGTATATAGGCTAAACGTTAGCTATTATGAGTGTGTATTTAATTTTGCACACCCTTAACGCAACTGAGAAGAAAATTTGCACACTCTTCATCAAATTTCTGGCTCCGCCGCTGTCACTATAGTGTAAATAGTGGGATAACTAATTCAGGAACTAACTAATACCTCCAGGATAAAATAATCCTGCATTTTATCCCGAGACTATTATTACTTATACCTCACACCAAACGATCCCTAAGTTGAGTGATAGTAGTCAATAAGAAGAAAGAACTTATGCTCCCTAGTGAGTGTTTTAAAAGGCGTTTTTGTGGCGAGCTTTGGGTTAGGAAATAGTAATAAACGCATTAGGGCAATCTGTGGATAGAAAGTATAGTGAGATGTAAGTCTCATCAGACTGGGCATACACTTAGGCGTTGGACAAGTTTGATTTTATTTGGGCTTCTTATGTAAATGTACTGTTGGCCAAAAAGAAATTTCAGCTAAATGGCCGCGTATATATAATGGAAAAATTACTAGTATAACTACTCAACCACGCGTCAGTGGCGGAGCCAAAATTTTTAATAAGGGGGTTCAAAATCGAAATAAGTAAGCACACGAACTAGCAGAAGGGGGTTCAACATCAACTATATATACATAAAATATAATTTTAACCTTGTATAAATCGTATAATTTTCTGCCGAAAAGGATTCGGATAAACTTCCTAGCCATAAGGTGGCTCCACCACTGCCACACGCTAGTTTAAAAAATTATACAACCACCCGGTAGTTCTAAATTTCGTAGCGGATTGAGGGTTTATTTTTCCTAAGATTGTGCCTGAAGATTGTGTGTATTATCAAGGTCTGAGCCTTTCTCTTTCTATGAAGCTGAACCACCCATAATTTTAAAATAAAATTCGAAAATGCTAGTGTTGCAGTGAGCAGTTTGGTTACTCCACTAGGCCAATTACAGTAACTAGCACGTTTTTTTTTTTTTTTTTTTTTTTATAACTCAATCAAATTTCATTCTTTCTCACTATTCAGAACAGTGGAGCTTTCGAGCAAGATCTTCGAGCAAGACCGATTAGTATTCTCCATCTTTCTATTTGTTATATATATGCCACCCACTTTGATTAATTAGTTGAGAATTGGCAGGATTTGAAATTATTTTAATTTTATTATTCATTGTTCCTCTTCAAATTATGTTAATTAGATTAATATAATAACCCATTTGACCAAGCTTTTGATGAAAGGTCAAAAGTGTTTTTCTTTTTTAAAAATAGTGTTTAATTTTTTTTAAAAAGGTAAAGTATTTAATTTGGTCAAGCTTTTGAAGAAAATAAGTGTTTTTGGGGGAGTAGCAAAAATTATTTTTCACAAGCTAAAAAAAGTATCAAAAACTTTTAAGAAAATGCACTTAGAAATAATTTTAAAAAGTTTGGTCAAACATTAATTATTGTTCAAAAGTGTTCTGCAAATTGATTAGTCAAACACAAAGTTTCTCACCAAAATTTCTATTTTTAAAAAGCAATTTTGAAAAGAAAAAAAAATCACAATAAGTTGATTTTAAAAGTTTGACCAAACAAGCTATAACTCTTCTTTAATTAGGATATATTCATTAAAAGACCGAAATGCCCGTTAAAAGTTGATGGACTTTATTAACTTTCAAACTCAATATAATTTTTACAAAATCTCATGCACCTATTGGGTTATTACATTTAACGTAAATTAATAATTTCAAAAATCTCTACATAAATTACTCAACTCTTCAATACCCCCCATAATTTTTTATGTTACTTCTCCCGTAAATCGTAATTATTATTTATGTGGATAAGATATTATCATTCATGATGATTAAAGGATATTAATATTTTAAAGATGTGCAAAACCACAAAATCTAGAGTGGCTAAGCACACTTATAGCCTCTTGATTATCACTAAAGAAAGGCTTAGCTTCCTTTTAAGTTCAAGCTCATATAATCATATCTTTAACGTTCTCAAAGTCATATTCACATGATTATTGAGATCTTATTTCGGTTCGATATGTTTACCTACGAGATTCACTTTTGGCTTTCGTCTTGATAGGTATATTATTATACATTTTCCTAAAAGAACATTATCTTCGGTAGGTGCTCTAATTACAGGTTTTATTTTGCTTTATTTGTTTTTATGAAATTCTTGTATCTACTCAAATTCTCATTTATCTTTCTTTTTTTAATATTCAAATTTACTGATAAAATCTAAAGCATGCAGACAATGTGTAATTAGTATACACAAATCTGTCAGAATTCAGGATGAAATCTGAGTAAAAACTTTCTTTTGTTTATGATATGAATTGGAGATAATGTAAAACTACATAACATTAAAATATTCGTACTCTTTTAAATTCACTTTTTGTCTTTTGTTTTGTAAACATGAATAGTGTTTTATATTTGATGTTTTCTCCAATACTACATAATACTAGCACTCGATCATCCCTTAGGGCTCGTTTGGTACGAGAGATAAGGAAAAACTAATTCGCAAATTAATTTTAGGATGAGTTTATCCCATGTTTGGTTGGGATCAAATCGTGAAGTAACTTATCCTGAAATTATAGTGTAATTTTTATCCCACATATAATTAATCCCGAATTAACTTGTTTCCCAACCAAACGATTCCTTAATCCTTCTTTCTAATAGGGTAAATTTCTTCTTTATTATTGGCTATATATAATTTATTTACGTAAGTGTTGTAAATTCGAATAATATTTGATATATATCTGATGCTTTCTTTTTGTATTTTGTATTTTGTTGTTAATTATGATTAAAAAAAAATGATCTTATACATTTTCGATTCAATTGATACTTATTTTTTGTTGGTATACGCTTGCGAGATAAATCTTATTTAGTTATTTCTTTACTTTTTTATGTTTAAAATTTTAAATTAACAGTAAATATGTAAAAGATAATTCATAATGTAAATAGTTGTCATAAATATAATCTTCTACATTCATCACTTTGGTAGTTAATAATTAATATTAGATTCATGAAATATTATAACAAAAAGAAATTTATTTTACTATCTTTTTTTTTTCACTGTATAGACATAATTGCAAGCAAGACATCTTAATTTCTTGAGATTTGATGTACTCATGAACAATTAATCAAATAAATGTGAATAGTAATTACGGAAATTCTGATGTTATGAAAATACCTAATTACTGCTATATTTTGAGAAATTAAATGGAAATTTGCAATGATGTCCTTTAAAATCATTTCATTTCATCTTAAGAGTTTATAGTCTTATGTATTTTGACAATACTTTTTCTGATGTATTATTTGTGTTATATACATATATGAAAATAATTTTACTGTTCATTAATTTCAATTTGTACTTTATTCGTTTAAATTTTAATTATTCATTACACTGCTGTTTTTATATGATTCATAATGTTTATAATGCTTTTATAGGATACATGTGTCGTGTCTTGTAAAGAGTAGTAGAATTAAATATTTTTAGCCTCTTCTTTGATTAGGAAAATATTACTTATATGATAAAATTAAATGCTTTTACCCTTTTCTTGATAGAATTAAATGCTTTTACCTCTTCTTGATAGAGTAATTTACTCACCGAATTTGTAGTTTGTACAAGAGTAGTTGGATGTTATTACCTATTACTAGTATTATTATTTTAAATACTATGTTTATTTTGATTATTATTTAAATTTTATTATATTGTATCGTTAAATTCATCATTATGTGACAGCGAAAAGTCTCATTTTATGTACCGACTGATTCAGTTTGATTGCCTCGTTATCTTATTTTTTTTTCTTTTCATTTTGCTTTTTGCTTATCTAATAATCTATTTATTCTTTACCCTACTATTTTATAATATCTCGTACCCTATTTTTTTTGTAGGTTTAATTTATTCTTCCAATTGTTGATGTTTGACATTATGTAACAACAAAAAATACTATAAACTATCCAAACATTGCATTCATCAAAACAATACAATACATTATGAAACAATATATAACAACCATCCAAACAAAGTGTTACTCTCTTTGTCCCAATTTACCTGATACAGTTGGAATTTCAAGGTTCAAACTTCTAAATTTTGATGGTGAGTTTCAACATAGAAGCTTTAAGTCTCTTGAAACAAAATTTATTCATTTGAAAACTACGTAAAAGGAATTCTAAATCAAATAAGAGCAACGTAAAAAAATTCTCAATGTAAAATATGGTTTGCTCTCGAAATTTCTATGCCACGTAAATTGAGACGGAGAAAGAGAAAGAGAAAACCATTCCACTTACTGTAGGAGTCTTCATGCATGTAACCACACTACACTATAAATAGACGCCCTCGGCCTCTTATCTTCACCAGTTTTCTCCTCTCTTGCAAATTCAGCTCAACTGAAAACTCAAAACCCTAGTAATTAATCTCTCTTCTTTCGTTTTCGGCCTTCGTCAATGGCCGTAAACGTTCAAGAAAAGTTCTCACTAAAGGATCCAGAGAATGTCGTACCCTGTGAAGACGAAGAATCTCCAATAGAACAAGTTCGTTTAACAGTATCAAACGAAGACGATCCATCTCTACCAGTATGGACATTTCGAATGTGGTTCTTAGGACTCTTGTCATGTGCAATTCTATCGTTTCTCAACACTTTTTTCAGTTATAGAGCTGAGCCATTGGTGATCACGATGATTACTGTTCAAGTTGCAACGTTGCCAATTGGTCGGTTAATGGCTAGGTTGTTACCAACGAGGACGTTTAACATTATGTCGTGGGAGTTTACGTTGAATCCTGGGCCGTTTAATATGAAAGAGCATGTATTGATTTCGATTTTTGCAAATGCTGGTTCTGCTTTTGGGAATGGACCTGCTTATGCTGTTGGAATTGTGGATATTATCAAAGCGTTTTATTTTAGGAATATCTCATTCTTGGCTGGTTGGATTCTTGTTATTGCGACTCAGGTTTGAACTTCTTCTAGTTAAAAAGTAATTTTTTTTTTTTTTTGTATATTCGTACCTTGATTTAGTGCTTAAGATTTTAAAAGTTGATAGCATAAAGTTTAAATCTTGAATGCGTTTTATGCATATATGTTAGTGTTCATTAGTCAAATCACTAGTACTAGGATTTTGACCACAATAATTCTGTGAGAATGTTACAGATTTATATATATGTGATGCGGGGAAACATTATTGCAATTGATTAAAACGTAACAAGATAACAAACATTGCTCTTCATTTCAATTAAATCGATGAAAGTATCTAAGCCTGAATGAGTTACATCATGAAGATGTTGTGAGCCCCATCTATTGTATATCGGTTGAGTTTAGTCAGACCTCTTAGTTTCTGTTGGAAAATTTTGAACTTCAATGTCGACTTTTCAACTCTTCATGTCAATTAAAGTCATGGAAATGTCTATTTAACTTTCCTGTCGTTCGTTTTCTTAATTATTGGTGGCATGCTTTTGAGGGTGGAGATCTTGTAATCTGTAGACATGTCTAGCTTATCGATGGTAATAGTATAATGTTTGTGTATCAGATTCTGGGATATGGCTGGGCAGGGATTATGAGGAAGTTTGTAGTAGACCCTGCAGAAATGTGGTGGCCAAGTAGTCTGGTTCAAGTTTCTCTTTTCAGGTAATTTCTCAAACAATTCAACATTTTCACTGAAATAGCATTTTAGCCTATCATCACGAGTTGCTCATGGTCTGGTGTTTTTTGAATTTTCTTGCTCTTCGTGGATAGGCAAATCCTTTTGTTGTTCTTTTTTTCAGTTTAGTTTATGAATCTTGATGCATAATTGTTACTGTATCTAAAAAATGAAAATTTTCGTAAATTTGGCAGGGCTCTCCATGAGAAAGAAGGGGAAGGCAAAACCTCAAGAGGGAAATTTTTCTTAATTGTACTAGCTTGCAGCTTCGTATGGTATATCGTCCCTGGTTTCCTCTTCCCAACATTGTCAAGCTTATCTTTGCTTTGTTTGGCGTATCCCAAATCAGTGTTTGCCCAGCAACTTGGTTCAGGCATGAAGGGTCTTGGAATTTTATCATTCACTTTTGATTGGGCAGTTATAGCATCATACCTTGGTAGCCCTCTCGTTTACCCCTTTTTCGTCATTGTCAATATCATAATTGGCTATATTGGAGTAGTCTATATACTAATTCCTGTTTCCTATTGGGGGTTGAACCTCTACAATGCCAAGAATTTCCCTCTATTCTCCTCGGAGCTGTTTGATGCTCGGGGGCAGATATACAATGTTACATCCATTGTTAATGATAAATTTGAGATAGACAAGGTATCGTATGCACAGCATGGACACATACATCTCAGCACGTTCTTTGCTGTTACTTATGGCCTGAACTTCGCAGCTGTTATGGCTACTTTCTCACAAGTTGTTCTATTCAATGGAAAGTAAGTGATTCTTAACTATCTTTTCCCTCCCCCACCCATTTACTCCATTTTTTTATCACTTATTCGCCTTGATGGATCTAGACTAGACACCTAGACAGAAAGCACTGCATCTCTAGCTTGGACTTAATGAGTATAAAATGCATGTGTGTAAGAAATTGACATAAATGCTGAGAGAAACCAAAAGCCTAAGTACTCTTGTTGATGTTGTAGGAACACTTAGCTATCAGATAGTTTCCTATGCTGGTTAACGCTTTCATAATGAGTTAATCAACTAGAATAGAACCTATATGTTAACTGAAAAAAGAAAATATCTCACAGAAAGAGCGAGAGAAACAGAACCCAACCCCCAACCCCTCTTTAGTAGGCCAAATATTATTCAACTTAAACATGGTTCCTATTGGTTTAACTAATGAATTAAACTTGTTCTGCTAAGAGAATTATACTGATAAGCTCACTGAACAGGGAAATATGGCAGCGATTCCGAGCCTCACACAAGGGAAAGCCTGATATTCACACAAGACTTATGATGAAATATAAGGACATCCCTAACTGGTGGTTTTTCCTCACGCTTGCACTTTCATTGGTTTTGTCGTTTGTCCTATGTATCTTCATGAAAGATGAAGTTCAGCTTTCGTGGTGGGGACTTATCCTTGCAGCCGTTGTTGCTTTGGTGTATACCCTACCAATAAGCATCATAACAGCCACCACAAACATGGTTAATCTTGCAAGTTGAACATATGTTATTTACTTTTGTGGATGCATTCATTCTCCTTTATTTAACAGTTTTTTGCTTCTGAGGACAGGCACCAGGACTAAACGTGATCACAGAATATTTTATTGGTGTCATACTCCCAGGGAAACCAATAGCCAATGTCTGCTTCAAGACTTATTCCTATATGAGTATGAGCCAGGCTGTTTCCTTTCTCCAAGATTTTAAGCTTGGTCATTACATGAAGGTTCCTCCAAGATCAATGTTCATCGTTCAGGTATGACTTTCTTGTTTCCTTCCTCTTCACTTGTTCCCATTAGTAGTATTAATCACTTATCCTAGTCAATGGTTAGTATACGGCGCATAAGGAGTCAAATCTATTGATCATAAGAAGAAAAATAAAAACTATAGCAATTGTACTGTTTCTTGATACTACAAGAGACTGACTGAAACTTCTATTTCCTAAAACAGCTATTTGGAACCATACTTGGTGGTACAATCAATATGGGCGTCGCGTGGTGGCTACTTAATAGCATTGAACACATATGCCAACCTGATTTGCTTCCTCCCAACAGTCCATGGACCTGTCAGAGCGATAGAGTCTTTTTTGATGCATCAGTTATCTGGGGATTAGTAGGACCGCGAAGAATATTCCTAGGCCAAGGAGAATATAGTGCCCTCAATTGGTGCTTTCTTGGAGGTTTACTGGCACCAGTGTTGGTGTGGGTTCTACACAAATCATTCCCAAGCCAAAGTTGGATTAAATTGATCAATCTTCCAGTACTTCTTGCAGCTACAGCAAGTATGCCTCCAGCAACAACATTGAATTTCAACAGCTGGATTATCATTGGAACAGTGTTCAATTTCTTCATTTTCAGATACAGAAAGAACTGGTGGCAGAGGCACAATTATGTCCTATCAGCAGCACTAGATGCTGGAGTGGCTTTAATGGGAGTGGTTATCTTTTTCTGCTTTAGTTTATGGAATGTTAACTTGTCTTGGTGGGGAACTGGTGGAGAGTATTGTGATTTGGCTTCTTGTCCCACTGGCAAAGGCATTTCTGTTGATGGATGTCCTTTGACCTGATTCTATTAGGTTTTTCTTTTTATTACTACTGTTTGGCTCCATACTTGGTTGTAAAAATTTTTGTGGTTAATTTTAGTTACTACTTGTTAGCTGACAGCTTTTTTGTAAATATATAAGCATTCTAAAGGTAATACAAGTAGTTACTAAAACATGATCTTGTGCAATCTAAATACTGTACTCCCTTTTATTATTGAATGATTTAATCAAAGTACCGGTAAATCAATTGAAGCAACTCGAATCAGTAGGCCTATACAAAGATCTTGTTTCGAACTGTGTTTGAAATAATTAGTTATGATTTATGGTGTATAGTCACGCTTTTTCCCTTTCTGGATCTTCAACTATATTAAAACTACATGGGTGTTTTTAAGAGTTCGTAATGTAGATCACACAACAAATTACCAAATGACCTTGAAAATGAGTAGTTTAAACTCTTGGCCCCGTTTGCTCATGGGCAAACGTTTAAGCTCACAAGTCACAATCAGCTGGTGGAGAATATTAGTATGCAGTCTACGTGAATTAATAATCTACAAAAGCTCTTGGACTAAGATGCCAGCCCTTTTCTCTTGTTGCTGCCTCTAGCCCTAAATGACAATTGAAACTAAGAGAACAAACTGAAAAGTGAAAACCAATGAACTTGAGACATTCGGAAAATGGGAGAGGGAAGAACAGAAGTTGTATAAAGTGAGTGTTACAGGCCATAATGCAATCACCGAGAGACCGTGATGATAGCAAGTTAAAAATTCAGTTCCACCCAGCCTCAATGTTATACAAAGAAAAGGCATCAGAAACATAATTTCATCTGTTTACGCCCTATATGTTTGCTTTCATTAATCATAGGGTATTTGAATATAAGCTGCATCACACACAAATGGTATGTCAGCATACATCCCAGCAAGTGCGCATCTTATGGACTCTAAAACTGTGAACAGATAGGCAAATGAGACAGCAGTCCAAAAGTGCATGCCGACCTTGCCCCAGTATACTGCCAGTGGCATCCAACGGCTTATAGTCCCAATAACCTGCAGGGCAATCTCAAGTAGCATCCCCATCACCACATGAAACCTGAAGAAATGAGGCCATTCCTTTCTCCTCACAATACCAAGGTAAGCAACAAAGAAGTATGCCATTAAAAACCAGCTCGGCAATCTCCCAATGGCTCCCAGGAACGGGTATGTCAGAAACTCAAAATCTTCCAAGAAGGGGTGGAGATGATATGCTGTCTCAGCATACATCCAAGTCTCGTGAAGAGGCATCAAGTAAGGGAGGCACGCTAAGGTTCTCCACCACCACCTTGGCTTTTTGGTCATCGGAGGGAATCTGTAACTATAGGGGACATCCTTCGATGCTCTAGGGGCAAAGGACAATTGGCTTCGCCTTGGTAACCGGGGCATTGCATTCGAAAGACCACCATAGTCACCACTTAAAAGAAGCGATGATGTGGAAGAAAGATCAAGGAAGCTGAACCCTGCACTGACACTCAACTTAAATAGGGAAACTAGCTTTAAATCTTTCAACTAATAGAGACGACAAAAACAATTACAAGCTTGTAGAGATAAGATATATTGGCTTAATGATCTATTCACCACTTAGTTCCCTCTATCATCCTTCTTATAATACTGAATCCTCTAAAAGAACTACATATGATTTACTGTACTCCGTTAAACCTCTTTTTTACAGTAGCTGCCTTTGCACATTTGTCCATTTGAAGTATGTCAGAACAGTAGAAAAAGGGAATGGAAGGATATACATCTCCAATAAACAACATCCACCAAGCAAGGTGCATAATAAGGAACTCGAGCCATTTCAGTTTTTTAGTTTAAGTTTGAGGAAAGAAGAAATATATATTTCTCCTTAAAGAAAAGAAAAGATCTATCAGTTAATCCACTCACAAACTCTCTTCCAAGCATAATTAGAACCTCATAAAGAGCTCAAATAATAATTAGGTCACCCGACGTACAGGCACAAGCTGCATACTTAAAGATGATATATCACAAGCTTAAATATTCAAACTCGAATCAAATATTCTCAACACTTAGGCCCTTAAAAGAAGCCAGAGAACAAAGCCCAGCTTTTTACGCAGTTTTGAAAATCAAGACAAGTTGTTGGGATAAAAAGGAAAAGGAGAAAGAACTAACGATAAAATGTCATCTTCACGGGAATCTTATTGAATAACAGTTTAATGATTTTAAGACTGTACAAGATCAGAATGAATAAGACACATTAAGAGCAAATAAATTTTTATAAAAGAAAAAAAATGCACTTATACACCTAGTCGACTGAAACCTGAAATTTTCAAATCAGATATCCATTAACTGAAAACAAACGGGGCTAAGCAGAACAAACATAAGAATCAGATCCATACTTCGGTAAAAATCTGCTTTCTCAAGCTAAGGAACAATAGCATGCTGACCACCTCATTAAGAAACCAAATATCAATCTAGTTAAGTTGCAGTCATGCATATAATGCAACAACAAACACCATTACAATAATGTATTTATTTTTAACTCTGAATTGCAGAATGAAAATAATGACATGCAAAAAGATCACCATCAAGAATTCACACACACCTTTGGAGCAGGATGCTGGATACTGATGAGGTGTCGGTGAACGTCTAACACATGCAACTATAACCTTCGAAGGCAGCAGAGGGATACATGATGATGCAGATCGATAAGACTTGGAGCTACATCCCTTGTAAGGTTTACAAATACCCCCAGAACTCAAGGAGCATCCATTTAGGATCATATTCAATCCCTTCGAGAAGATCTATAAAGAAGGAGCATCCATTAAAGCACCGGAAAGTGGGTTAAGGACCAAGAGAATGAAAATAGAAGGAGCCATAAACTCTGTAAAGAACTATCTGAACCAAACATTTCAATGTAAAGTTTAAACGAAGAAAATACATATAAACATGATTGGGTATTGACTAATCAAATACAAAAGCTGGAAGGTTTACCACCAATAATTACTTAATATGGAGAGTTCTTAATACAATAGGAAGTTTATTATTATTCATAAGACGAAACTTATGTATTACTGTAGTACAACTTTATGAATTGATGAACAAGCCTTTTGTAATGTTTTCACTAACAGAAACCTCGAGGTTTTCAAAATGTATAAACTACAGTTATTTGCAAGTTTGAAGGAAAACTAGTATCGTTCCAATTAATGTACCAATGCTACCAATTGTCCAAAAAAAGAGAGTGGTTTTACATTCAAACTTGTCCTTATGATAATAAAATAAAGGGAAAATTGTCCTAAGCCTTTAAGCCAGAAGTAAGAAGTGGTGCACGCCCTTCACCAACGTTAAGGGAAGAATTATTTTTAAGAAACACAGGATTTAACAGTAATGTCCTAATTATTGGTCCATGTTACTTACAGTCTAAAAGGATACAACTAATGTTTGCTTTGAGCTATGATGGGAATAAATGTTTTATGCTACTGTCACTGAGGCAGTATTGTTTCAACAGCATTGGCGGAAGAATTGAAGAATGACACAAAAGACTTCAAAATCAAAATACGGCCAGAAACACTCAGTTTATTTGTCAAATGCTGAAAAAAGGGTAACTGCATGGTTTGGACACTATAGAAGAAAAGATATTACATCAGGATGCACAAAACCAACAAGAAGCAATATAAACAATCAGATCCAATTGAATCAAAATAGCCATATACAATCAACTGCAAAGAGCCCCACAAATGTCATGAGTAACTGATTGAATTTTTCAAATGGAAAAAGAACAATGAAGAATCAAAATCTGAACATTTCTTATTCAAATTAAGAAGAAACATAAATTTAACCCTATAAATGTTCAAATGACAGATTCAACAAAACATTACTTTACAACAACATACCCAATGTATTCACATGTGGGGTCTGGGGAGGATAGAGTACGCACACCTTACCCCTACCTCATAGAGGTAGAGAGACACAGATTCAACAAAACATTACTCCCTCCGTTCCAAAATAGTTGTCACATTTCACATTTTAAGATATATTTTTTTCATTAACTCAATACGAGAAGAATTGTAACTTATAGTAGTTTTTTTTTTGTATAATTTATGAATATCAAAATTGTAATTTTAAAATATTGGATTAATCTAATCCAATTTAGCTCCAAAAATGAGTCAATCTGACTTTCGAGAGCGACATGACAACAACAAAACATTAGTAGTTTACAAATATCAGTTTTTTCATGACTGCCACCTCATCATTAATCCCCCTGTATTACAGAGTTACAACATAAGTAATTACTTTCTAAGAGCTGAAAAATAATTATAAAGGTTAAAACCATAAAATCATCACAGAATTCAATAACAATAACCTAGCATTGATAATGCACCAATTTATGCTTTAGAAAAGTTCCACTTCCCCAAACACACAAAAACAACCCAAAAAAAAATAAAAAGATGACATTTAGATACCTAATTGAAGGGCATGGCGTATGTAGTACTGAGTGGAGAAGTTCTTATCTGCTTGGCTAGGGATTTGTTGAGGACTCCAAGGTGGAAAAGGTTCAAAAAGAGGAAACACGAGCTGTTATGGGCCGTCCTTATGGTGTATGGGCTTGTGGGCTAAAGTGTAAATTTTACCCAATTTAAAAATAGACCACTTTTTGACAGCAAATTACACTCAATAACCTCTGAAATAATAAGCGGTCTTGAATTTTTGCCCACACTCTCAACGTCAAAAGTCAAAACTTATAAAACTTGAAGTTCTATGCATGAGTCCAGTGAGGTTAAAAGCCATTGTTATAAATCACCAATATTGAAATGGAAAAAATAGCATGGGATGACTACTTTTTTTAATCTATAAGTGCAAAAATAGTCATTTTATTGAGTACTTCAAAATTCCTTTTTTTTTTATGCAAATATATAAAAAAAAATTAAAAAGATATCTTTAGCTAAACTATTAAAAAAGATTATCATAATAAAGTCTTACATGTTAATTCTAGCACATTGTATTGAAATTTTGAACCATTATAAGGAATTTCAATTTGCTGGAGTTTTGGGATTCAAAATCACATTCACTTCCTAAATTTGTTTACAATTAAATTTTAACATTAGCGGATATACTTGCCCTCAGCACAACTGTGAAAAATTAGTGAATTCAATAATGAAATTGTTTAGGATAGAACAAGACACCAAAATTCATTTTAATTCTCATATAGAAGGACTTCTTTGGAATACAGAAGTTTCAACTTTCAGTGTTTGGTGAGTGTCAAAAAAAATTAAAAAATCTAGGTACAAATTCAAGCTTTAACCAACATACACTAACACTTAAATTCAAAATAAATACTAAGTACTCACGTCAAACACTATCATATAAATTGAGTTGAGACGGTATGAATAGTAATAATTAGCTCTTAATTAAACATCCGTATAAACATAACCAAAGCAAGAAAGTGAGGTTAACCGTATAAAAAAGAATATTTCTATTTCAGTAACAGTTTAATCTTACAAGAACATCGTCCATTTGATCTTTCAAAAAAAAAAAGAAGATGAATTTATAAATGAGGTAAATAACAATTAAAAAGGAACAATATATCCTGTACTATTTTCTATTTCTAGTCAGAAGGGAAAAAAAAAACTATGCTAATCTACTGCTCCTTCCTTGGATTAATGACCAGGTCCTCTAGGGCTAGGTCCTGAAGGTAGTTTCTCAAGCAAAAATGACCAATTGTTCTTTGCTTTCTCATATATCGATGGGAACGTTGCGAGATGAATTGTTTCACCAGAAAAATCTTGTGACAATACTCTAGATGCCTCAACATGGTTTTGAGTACTCGATATAGCAACAAAGATGGCAAAAATTATCAACGAAGTAACTATTCTTCGATAAGTCATCCTTGAACAAATCAGAGATTAGCTAGATATCAAAGCAGAATTAAAGTAAGGTTAGAACTCGAAATATGTACTCTAAATATTGCTAATGAATGTGGATGAAGAATGTTATTCATGGGCTATGGTATTTATAGCAATTTGAATGAGGTGTCTTTTGTTTAACTTTGAATATAGATAGTAGTATTTGTTGAATTGAAATTTATGTTGTAAGGGGGATGTGTTGAACAAGCAAACAAGAAAAGGTCATGCATGAAACAATGTTTCGATTTCCAAAAAAGCCCATGGTGTGTCTGTGTTTGATGCTTTAGAAAGAGGCAGGGGTGGCTCAAGAACGTCGGAGGCCTAAAGCGAATCTTTATTAAGAGACCTCAAGCTTAAAAAATAAAATCATATTGAGTACCTTCATAGAATTAAACTTCTCATTTTATCCTAAATAAGATGATTTATAGCCATATCAATATCTATATGATTTATTTTAGATCACAATTTTAATAATCATTTTTTCTTTTTTATATTTCATAACAAGTCAAAGTGCATCACATAAAATGAGATAAAAAAAATATAATACTCCCTCCGTCCCATTTTATGTGATCTACTTTGATCAGACACAGAGTTTAAAAAATAAGGAAAGACTTGGTGATGTTTACCAAATTGCTCTTTATTAAAAATGTACTACTACTATCTTTAATTAAGTGGGACCAATAAAAATAAAAGAGTAATTGTGCTTTTAAAAAGTTACCAAATAAAAAAATATGATATTTTTTTGAAACAGACCAAAAAAAAATAGGTCACATAAAATGAGAACGAAGAGAATATTAATTAAGAAATGAGGCCTTGAAAATTTAGGGGCCTAAAGCCATTGCTTCATTGGCTTGACCCTTAAGCCGGCGCTGGAAAGAGGGCAATATAGGAATTTGACTTTGAAGGGTGATATGGGAACAAGATAAGAAATTCATAACAGTCCACAGGTTTGAAAGTCTTGTAGTTTGACCAATTGGCTTTTATTGACGAAGTAATAAATGAGCCTGAAATTCCGTTATTGCCCTTTTACTTAAGGCCTTTAATTACTTTTCAATACTCATGGGTTATTAAGAAAATTCAAGGAGCATTATAAAAAATAAGAAGTTTGAAATAAACGACATAAATCTTACTTTCTCTTTTTCAATTTGTTTAGTTTGATTCGAAGTACAAAAGGTCAAATTAACTAATATTCAGTGTGAATTCAGACATATAATCTTTAATTTTTTTGGACACAAAATTTGCATATTTAAAAACTACATAAAAAAATATTATAAGTTACAATAATTATAAATTCAAAATAGTTAGAAAGCATTTGAAAAAATTATGGTCAATTTTTTTATCTGTCTAAATAGTAACTAGACATACAAATTAAAACAACGGGAGTATTTTATAACTACTGTACTAATTATAGTACAGATATGAACATTTAAATGAAATATTAAACTTTTTGATTATCAACAAAAAGTTTTCTTAGGCTTACAAATTCGCCATTCTTCTTCATAGCTACTAATTGAGTAATTGTATATCCATAATTCATTGGAATAATTTTGTTGGCAATTCCAACTCTTATAATTATTCACCTCGAATTAAATTAATTAAACACATTATAGAAATTATATTCATGCATATATCATAATTTGCACATCATACCTATAAAGATGGTTAATATTGAGTTCAACTAAAAATGTCAATCAATTTGAAATTATTTATCTGCCCAAACATTTATAATGAACTCATGTTCAAACAATTCATTTAAAGTTTGAGTTTATCTCATAATAATAAAGAAAATTATCCAAGTTAAAAAGCGTTACAACACAATTTACACTTCTTTATTGGCAAGATTAAACAAAATTAAGGTTAATTTTTTCCCCCTAGGAATTAATTCTGTCGACGCCAAATAATTACTGTTATTATTTATCCAAATTATGATCAAACCTTCTCGCTCGTATGCAAATGATAAGAGTGTAAATGGCTATGAAAGTGATGATCAACTAACTCTAGTACAACCAACAAGAGTCCTGATGTATCGATAAGTATTCTTTTATTTTTAATCAAAGGTCTTTGATCGAGTCATGTTGGGTATGAAATCTCCTTTATTAGGTAACACTTTATCCTCCCAATCCCAATATGAGACTCTCCAATATCCTTAATCGAACCCAATGAAAATACCGGACACCAGATAAGAAATCAAAACAAAAACTTCAATACTACGAGACACTATCCCTTTGTCCTACAATTGGTATGTAAACAATGAGAATAATAGTAATCCTCTTGTATCCATTTTTACTTGTTCAATATTGATTTGACATATTCTTTAAGGAACAATAAATAAAATGACAAAATAAATTCGATACTTAGAAAAATGCAATGTGAAATGACTATGGTTAATAATAAGGGTAAATTAAAAACTATGTGATAAATTATTTTTTGATTTTTCGAACTAGACGAGTAAAAATATACTCCCTCCGTCCATCTTTACTTGTGCATGTTACTAAAAATCGATGTCCAACAATACTTGTCCAGTTTGAAAAATCAATGAATAATTTGTCCATATGTGTCCATTTTACCTTTGGTATTATCCAATGCATTTTTTCAAAGCATTAAATTTTTATATTCAAAAGGTGATATTGTAAAATTACTCATATTATTTATTGTTTCTTAAAGTGTGTGTCAATTCAATAGTGGACAAATATTATTGGACGAAAAAGTATATCTATTTTTAATACACTAAACAAGCAAAAATCGAGACATGGAGTAATAAATGCCAATGTGAAATTATCCTTTTGTAGCCATAGTTGACTCTTGGCCATTCAAGTACTGCGGATTCTCATTTCAGTAACACAATTAAATTGATCCTCCCCGTTTCTAATTAATTATCGTCCTTATTAAAAATAAATATTCCTTAATATATGTCATTTCACAAAATTAAAGCATAGTTATTTGTTTTGTTTCCACCTTTACCTTTAGTCATAAATACGGAGAGATATCAATATAATGCAAAAAAAAAAAAAAGTATTAAATATAGAAGAGTAATAAATGAGTAATTTAGTCCATTTAATATGTAATTAATGTTTTTCATAAGAGAAGTGCAAACAAAAATAGTGACAACTTAGAAACGGAGGGATACTACTTTCAGTGTGTTCTCGATATAAGTTTTACGCCCTACTTCGTGCAATTATGATTTTTGATAAATGCATAGATTGGAGTCATGTCTAACTCCTCTATCAAAAAGATGGAACTGTTACAAAAAAAAAAAAAACTATAAATGGTTAACAAACAAGAGTGATACTAAAAATATTATACTTCCTTCGTTTTATTTTAATTGGTTATTTTACTAAAAATAATTGCTGCGATTTAGTTGTCCAATTTATGAAATCAACAAAAATTTATAATATTTTTCCAATACTGTCCCTATTATTAAATGACTACATAAAGTATATAATACTCAAATTTATACTTTAAAATTATAATTAATAAGATTAATTTGGTAAACTAGATCCCTAATAAATATTTTATTAAGGAGAGTATCAAGTCAATCAAGACCAATTAAAATGAAACGAAGGGAGTATTTGCTTTGTCCCCAATTATACACCCTAGAATATGCAACAGCTATGTTAGAAGTCAACGAATTATCCTACCACGATGCATTTTTTTTGTTTGTCCACAAATGGATATGAAAGAGTTGATCAACTTCAATAGAGGGAAGAATTGGTTTTTTAGATCACTTATATTTTTGTTTTAATTTTATATCGTTATCTTCATTTTCTTATATAAAAGATCTTAAAAGTTATTTTTTTCTATTCATTTTATAAGTGGTCTCTTTTGACTGGTGTGTAAACAATGAAAATAATACTCCCTCTATTTTATTTTAGTTGGACATATTTTATTTTACATTGTGATTAAAAAATCATAAATAAAGTGATGGTTTTTACTATTTTATCTTTTACCCATATTAATAATATTCATTGGGCATAGGAATGAATATTGGAATTATAATTAATTGTACAGTATAAAATAGAAAAAAAATAATTAATTTTATCTAGTAAATGATCAATTAATATGGAACATTTATTTTTAGTAAGATGTCCAACTAAAATGGAACAGAGGGAGTAATAAATGTAAATATGAAATCAATCTTTTATAGCCACGCCTCTCCTCTTTTCATTAACAAAAGATATCTCTAACCAGAATCTTCATAAAGGAGTAAATATGATCAATAAATACATTCCAAAATTACTGTTCCCTCGGTCTCATAGTAGTTATCATATTTGGCTTTTTGAGAATTAAATCATGTAAATTTGACTAGCATTTAAAATATATTGTTACATCAAATTAACATGAGATTTGATATAATTTAACTTTGAAAATGAGTTACATCGACTTTCGAAAATGGAGACATGACAATTTATTTGGGACAAAGGGAGTATCACTGTATCAGAGTACTTAACTCTGTTGGTTGTTTCAGCTCAAAAGAAAATAATTAAGTACCAAGAAAAACTTGCTCATAAAAATTAAGAAAAACTTAGACACTTACAAAATTGTGAAGAATATAAACACATCAATCTTATATCTAAGTTGATTAAAAAACATGAAACACATAACAGGCCACAGTATAATTCAGAAACTATGTAAATAATATTTCATAATTCAAATGTACATCAAAAGGCTTAAGCTAAAAGATACACTAGAATCTGAAATTATCCTACCACTTTGCATTGTCCTTCTTTATTTTTTTTCCAAAATTGTATCAAAGTAAAATGAAAAGAAATGTAAGGAAAGGGGTGTCATACGTCGTAAATGTCATAAAAGGAAATAAAATGATTCAAGGAAAGAATTAAATTTATTTCTGTATGAAGACAAACATACTATGTTTGCTTAATCATATTCTTGCTGGCAATGGATTACTTATAGTAATTAGCACTGATGAATTGCACGTATCCATGACAAAATCAGTCAATTAAACATAGAAAACTTTGAATCCATACCATTTTCACGTCAAGAAACAGAATCAAAACCATTTTTGGGAAAACAATTAATATAGTCTAATCTAAACAATTAATTAAGTACTCCATACAGATTTCTCAAGTATCTCTAATGTAGTCTGTATAAAGAGTATCTTCTTATCATAGTAACACCGTATAACCATTCAAATTCCAAACAACACAAAAATCACATCAAATTACACCATCATGGAGATTGAAAAAGTAGAAAATTTGGAGAAATTTAATGATGAGATAGAGGAACAATCCCCGGTTGAACAAGTTCGTCTAACAGTACCAACTGATGATGATAGCTCAGTTCCAGTATATACATTTCGAATGTGGTTTTTGGGAATTATTTCATGTGCACTATTGTCATTCATCAACATTTTCTTTAGTTACAGGCAAAATCCATTGATAATCACCTTGGTTACTGCACAAATCGCGACGTTACCATTAGGTAGACTCATGGCAAAATTTCTTCCTACGAAGAAGTTTAGTTTGCCAGGACTTGGATTACCCGAATTTTCGCTTAATCCAGGTCCTTTTACTGTGAAAGAACATGTTTTAATTTCAATATTTGCTAATGCTGGTGCTGGATTTGGTGGTGGTACTGCTTATGCTGTTGGAATTGTGGATATTATTAAGGTCTTTTATCACAGGAGAATCTCCTTCGTGACTAGTTGGATCCTTGTCATCACTACCCAGGTTTTTTTCTTAATCCGTTACTCCCTCCGATTTTCTTTTTTAGAGTCAAACGATATAAACTTTGATCAACATTTTAAGATTTTTTTTTAAATCTTATTGAAAAAGGAAAAATTGCAACTTATAGTAGTTTTCATATAACTTTTGAATATATAAATTTTAATTTTAGACTATTAAATTAATCTAATCTAAATTTAGATTTGAAAATTAGTCAAATTAATTCTAGAAAAACGAAACACGACAGCTACAAAGGAACGGAGAGAGTATGTGTCTTTATTTGTTTGGTGCAATTAGACTTGATATATATGAAGTTTAAGAAAGTCAATTGAAAAGAATTTTGGACCACATAAGTTCATACTCCCACCTTTCAAAATACTAGTCGTGTTTTTCATTTACACGTCCCTTAAGAAAATAATAATGAAAGGATTTTACAATGGACTAATGGCATTTTACTATGGATTCAGGTCCTGGGATATGGTTGGGCTGGCATCATGAGGAAGTATGTGGTAGAGCCTGCTGAAATGTGGTGGCCATCTACCCTTGTTCAAGTCTCTATTTTCAGGTAACAACAACAGTTTTGTTTTTGCAGCATCTAGTGAAAAGAGTCCTCAAAATATTTTTCCCAACCCAAATGGTTCTTATCGGGTATAAACCATTCTCTAACAAAGACGAATCCATATCCGAGCTTGAATCCGAGACCTTTGAAGAGCCGAGGGTCTATCGAAAACAACCTCCCCAGACCCCACTTTGTAGGAATACACTGGGAATGATGTTGTTGTTGTTGAATGCGATGCCTTTGAAAGAGTACTTAAATTTGTCAGTAGTGTACAAAAGTTCACCTTCTTCCTTTGTGTCATCCTATTACTTTTGTTCTCCCCTGTCCCTTCTTTTTGTTTTCCCATTCAATATCCGATACTTGCATTGGCTCCTCACTAAATCTAAATACTTATCACAACATTTTTTTTTTTCCTGATGACATTTTGCAGGGCACTACATGAGAAAGAGAACGATACTGGCCGTTACTCTAGAGGAAAGTTCTTTTTAATCGCAATGTTATGCAGTTTCACTTGGTACATTGTCCCTGGATACCTCTTCAAGTTTTTGTCAACAATCTCTGTGCTCTGTTTGGCATTTCCAAAATCAGTTTTGGCACACCAACTTGGGTCAGGCCAATTTGGGCTTGGCATTTTCTCTTTCACATTTGATTGGTCAGTCTTGGTGTACTTGGGCAGTCCACTGGTCACTCCATTTTTCGCCATCCTCAACATTTTGGCAGGCTATGTTGTAATAGTCTACATGATGATTCCTGTAGCCTACTGGGGTCTTAACCTCTACAATGCCAAAAATTTCCCCATTTTTTCGACTGATTTATTCGATGCTAATGGGCAAATTTACAATGTGTCAGCCATTGTCAATAAAAATTTCGAGATAGACACTGTTGCGTATGAGGCACTAGGACGGATAAATCTTAGCATCATGTTTGCTCTTTCATATGGACTCAGTTTTGCAACTATTGTGGCTACCCTCACACATGTCCTCTTATTCAATGGCAAGTAAGTGAAAATAGCCTTTGCTATTATGGTATTTTTGTTGCATTTACTTGGTTGTATCAAGTTATTAAGATGTATGATTATAAGTTATGTTGCTCAAATCCTTCAAAAATGTCGCCTCGTATGTGTCAAATCCTTCAAAAATGCATTATATTTTCAAGGATCCGAGCAACATAGATTACAACATAGATCATAGTTACTAGACGAATGTTAAACTTTTTATTATTGAGCAGGGAGATTTATGAGCGATTTCGTGCTTCATACAAAGGGAAAATAGATATTCATACAAAGCTTATGAGGAGATACAAGGACATTCCTTCATGGTGGTTCCATACGACCCTCGCTCTCTCATTTGCTCTGTCTCTCCTCCTCTGTACCGTCTTGAAATCAGAGATTCAGCTACCGTGGTGGGCACTCATTTTCGCTTGCATGATTGCCCTTATTTTCACTCTACCAATAAGTATCATTCAAGCCACAACAAACAATGTAAGTCAATTATGTGTTTAATTTACTAACCAATATTTATGTATTGATTTTTTACCATGTATTTGCATTTCGTGACAGTCACCAGGACTAAATGTCATCACAGAGTATATTCTTGGACTAATAATGCCAGGGAAACCAATAGCCAATGTTTGCTTCAAAACATATGGTTATATTAGCATGGCCCAGGCTGTGTCTTTTCTCCAAGATTTTAAGCTTGGTCATTATATGAAGATTCCTCCGAGATCAATGTTTGTAGTTCAGGTAATTACTCTAGTAACAACCAATCCAGAATTTAGCGCGCTCTTGTCACATCTTTGATTTCATTTGTTTTCAAATTTTCAATCTGACATCTGATATCGCTATCCATTTTCAGCTAGTCGGAACATTCATAGCCTCAACAATCAACGTGGCAACTGCGTGGTATATGTTAAACAACGTTCCCTCCATTTGTCAATTGGAGTTACTTCCTAAAAACACTCCATGGACATGTAGAGGTGACCATGTTTTCTATGATGCATCAGTGATTTGGGGTTTAGTAGGACCAAAGCGATTTTTCGGTCCTCTAGGAAATTATGGTGCATTAAATTGGTTCTTTCTTGGAGGCGCGATAGGACCAATATTAGTGTGGCTGCTGCACAAGTCATTCCCAAAACAAAGTTGGATCAAGCTCATAAATCTCCCTGTACTTCTCGGAGCAACAGCCTCGATGCCCCCGGCTAACACATTGAATTTCAATAGTTGGATTGTGGTTGGATTTCTGTTCAATTTCTTCGCTTTTCGATACAGAAAGAAGTGGTGGCAGAGGTACAATTATGTTCTTTCTGCAGCATTGGATGCTGGATTGGCTTTTATGGGAGTTTTCATGTTTCTGGCTTTTGGACTTACAAATGTTAAAGACCTCAATTGGTGGGGAAATGTTGGAGAATATTGTGATTTGGCTAATTGCCCTACTGCTAAAGGAATTCAAGTTGATGGCTGTCCATTGATCAAATGATGATTTCTACTTATAATATTCTTAGGTTTTATGTGCTAAATGGTTTTAGAAATATTATTTGGTCTTTGACTATGTATTTATGGTTGTGTTAACAGTATTGGATTTGATATTTCAGTTATTGTTTTTCTTTGAATTATGTTGCTATATATTTTGTTTTCTGAAAACATATTATTTAGAGATTAACGATACTTCTTTATCTTTTGAGTTGTTCTGCCGAATCGGTTGCTCAAGTTCTTTGGTCTTTATCCGGACCCAATGACAAAAGTGGGGTCACTTCTTATAGACTCGTTGAGAATGATTCTGAACTAGTTCATGGTCTAATAGAAGTAGAAGGATATATAACGAAAACAATAGAAGGTAATGGTTGTTTGGAGATGTTTATTTATGAAAAAATGGCATAAGTGGAACTCAAACTATTACCAGATTTACCGTAACACATCCATATTTTACGCGAATCCTATTACCTCCTATTTGTTTTTTGTGCGTTTTATTGGCATGTATCCGGTGATAAACTGAAAAATCAAATTCTTTTCTTACCGGTGCACACGCACACTTAACACAAGTCCTAAAGTCTCCTATATATCGTTCATTTGCAAAATTTTCACTTCCAAATAACCAAAAAAAACCTCCTCCGTCCTTGATTTTCTATGGAGAAATCAGTGCATTCTCTTGAAGGGGAGCCTTGGAGTAACAGATAAAGTTGTTGTCCCGTGATCACGAGGTCACGACTTCAAACCGTGAAAACAGCCTCTTGCAGAAATGTGGGGTAAGGTTGCGTACAATAAATGCTTGTGGTTCGGCTCTTCCCGAGCCCGCGAATAGCGGAAGTTTTAGTGCATTGAACTGCTCTTTAAATCAATGTATTCTCTTAGAATTTAACCTTTCCATTCACCATGTCATTCCAATAATCGGTTGTTGGCTTCTGTCTTTTTTTATTTTGGTTACACTTCTTCCAGAATACAAAATTTCTTTTAAGTATACTTTTTTTCATTTATAAAAATTACAAATTTCAAAACACATATAAATGAAGTAATTAACATATAAAATTTTATGACAACAATAAACAGTTTAATTCTGCAACAATTCGTTCTTATTTCAACCTTCAACTCGTTAATACATACTTAGTAGTCGTAGATACATACTTGGTAAATAAACAAAAGTTTTAGTTAACTCTGCGACAATTCTTCCTAATTTCACCCTTCAACTCAGTCAGAGGACTAATATTCCCCATTTTCACCATAGACTTAGAAAATTGATGGGAAAAAATTGCCTCATTTTCAGCATAAATCTTCACCAATTCCTTAGTCTTTTTTACCTTCCCAGTAAGAAGCACTTCATCTGAGTTCAAAAGACCCTTGCCCCATAGCAATAGCTTGAAATATGTGTTGTCAAATCTGATTGGTGATGCAACATCTAGAGGAGAAATATTATTGTCTCCACCACTTGTTGGACAAATTGATTTTAAGCCATTGTAGTAAGTTTTCTCTAGAGTTGCATCTGGCAAATTGTCACCTTTTTGATTGTATAGCCTTTGTCTAAATGACACACATCTTGCCATCCCTATGGTGTGCCCTCCTTTTTAATATATGAGGTTAAAAAAGAAAAAACTAGCATATATGAGTGTGTTTTGTAAGAAGAAAGTCATTTTTCATGAAAAAAAAAATTAAAAATCAGTGTTCGATAAGTGAGTGAAAAAAGATATTTTTCAGAAAAATATGTTTTAAAGATTAATAGCAGTAGTAATAAGTAAGGTAAGTCTACCTCACTTGCTTGTAGTCTTCTATTCTTCTGTTTGAGGTTCAGTTTTATTTATTAATAAAAAAAACTTTCCTAGGCATCCCGCCTAGCAGATCCGATAAAAAAGAATTACCAAATCAAAGTGTGTTTTGTAGAATAATTTTAGTACTACACATACTGAATAATACTCCATCTGCTCCATAAGTGATTTTCTAGCCTTTCAATGTGTCAAGATCTAAAAAATCACTTGTTATGGATCGGGGGGATCGAGTAATGTGTCTAAGTATTAGTTTGATCAAGTAATATGAAGTTAATATTTGAGACCATTATAAGAAAACTTTACATCCATAAGTAGGAAAGTCATTTCTCCACTGATAGTCAAACATATGAGAAAACTATTTTTTTGAAAAATGACTTGCTAGTATCGACTACACCCTATATGATGATCAAAGATAAAAGAGTTTTCTGCTAGACAAATTAAAGTAGCTTACCAGAAAGAGCAACAAGGTCTTGTTCATTAAGGCCTTGTTTATTGAAGAGGCTTATGAGGTTTTGGATTGTTGAGTTTGGTGCTGGAATATCTACATTTGCTTTCTTGAAATTTGCTGTCTTTGAGTCCCTTCTTCCTAGTGGAACTTCCCAATATGGTCCACCACTCTACTCCACCGTATTAAGTGTAACATTCTTATTAGCAAAAATCTTGAATTAACTAGTACTTATCTATTACTAGTATGTTACTTTAGGTTATAGCAGTAAAATTCAGTTAATTTAATATAACATTTTTTTTTAAAAAAATAGTTATAATGAGTAAAGTTCTGTTACAATGCGTAAGATTGACCCGACAAATCTTTGTAAAAATTTCGCTCCTAGTTTTAAGTAAGCATTTGGACATAGAGGGAGTGATATTTGAAAAAAATATATATTCAAAGTAAAAGTTTTGTTTGAACATGCATTTCACTTGAAAAACTTACTTTTTGTGAATAGAAAAGATTTTCACTTGGAAAAACTCATCATCAAAAATTGAGGGAAAAAAAAAACACTCATGTCCAAACAGGGCATTGAAAATAGTTGCAATTTATGTTGCTCAAACTCTCCAAAAATACTATTGCACCCGTATAAGATCTTTCAAAAATGGTCTAACTTTAAAGGATCTGACATGCATTTGTCAATATTTTTAAAAGTCCGAGCAACATAAGATAAAGTCATTTCATGCATTTATTTTTTTTAAGAAGAAATGGGGAAAAATGTTGAAGTTTAGATGCTTACCAGGACAACAGAGTCACGAGCAGCAAGGGCTAAAATGTCAGCACAAGAGACAGTGTGAGGACAAACTTGTTCTAATTTAGCTTTGATTTGATCAATCACTTCAAATCCCCTCAGAGAATTCTTGTTTGGTCCAGCACCCTTTTCACTTTTGAATGCACTACTCTCATCCAATAATATGGATGCATCACAACCCTTTATAACATATGACAAAAGAAATTATTGGAGTTGTTGCTAAATTTAGCACCTGATTTATTGAGGGAAAAGGTCCAAATACCATCTTAAACATCAAGTTTTTGCAAGTTTAAATGCTGGTAACATGATATGCCTGTAAGGCACAAATTCATACTACTGAGCTTATGCTCAAGACATAAGTTATGCCTAAGACATAAGTTCAGTGTTTGAACTACGCATAAAGTTTTAAAAATGAACTTATGTCTCAAGGCACAAGTTATGCCTTTCAAGGCATAAGTTTAGTTTTCGAACTTTATGCCCTTAAGAAGTTCATACTACTGAACTTATATCCAAGACACAGGTTACCGTTATACTCTATCAGACATAAGTTCCATATTTGAACTTATTAAGGTATAATGTTCAAATTTAACCGAACTTATGCCTTATAGGGCATAACTTGTGCCTAGCGAATTCTTTTGCATTGCGATTTTTCTTTTTTCTTTTTGCCTTGCTATTTTTCTAATATTAGGATTTCTATTGTCCCCTTCTTCTTTACTTAAAGTGTTGAAGGGCAAATGTTAAAGACCATGAATTTGAGGGACAAAAATTAAAGACCACCCCAATAGAGGGGCATTCCTGTGAATAACCCCTTAAACATCATCAGTCCTTGTATTTGGGAGTTATTCATACCCTAATCATTTACAACTCGTCTTCGTATTTGTCCTTGACTTTAATGGACATTTATATTGGACCGAATGAATTTCATGTGTCAAAATACTTAATGAAAAAGGTCAAAAAATTTACCCCTCCATTTTTTACTAAGGTTTAAAATTACTCTATACACTTCAGATTGGAGCTCCGTTACACTACTAAAAGATCTTCAATGAATCCTTGGAAATTGACTCGTCGCACAGAAATTCCATACTCACCAAAGGAAACATCCGTTGGAAATTCACATTTTTTTGGTAGTGGCCAGCATGAGGAGGGAATATGAGACGCACGAATTTCTAACGACAAGGAAATGAATGACCCCAAAATATACGGAGTATACGAAAATGTGTATAAAAATACCTGGACAAAGCAGTCATGGAAATGAAGTCTTAGTAAAGAAGCAGCCATTCTTGGATCTTTAGCAATGGCCTCTTCCAAAACAGACATTACAATTTCATTTGCTTGAGGACATGAGAACTGGTACAACTCTGGGTAAAGACCACCATAATTGGAACTAGAAACTAGAAAAGCTTGGAATATTGCACAAGATAAAAAAAACATTACAAGTCCAAGAGAAGCCATATTAATTAATTAAAAATCAAATTCTTGTATGATGAATTCAATTACAAATGCATGGAAATATTTATAGAGACTTTCTACTGTTACCAAATCCTCTAATAATAGTAAGTTAGATTACATTTCATAGTAGTCAACTCAATTTTTTACATACTTTATAGGAAATTAATGTCTTTTTATATTACGAGTAAGTGTTTTTGGTTTGAGTTCTAGTTCTACCTGCTCCAATGAACAAAAGAAGAAATAATAATACGTAAACCACGTTTAGAATTTGAACAACTTTTGAACTTTTCTTGTCTTGGCTATTTCTTCAAATGTTGCAATTGCAATTGATTGCTTAAATGAACTGTCTTGCTAAATTGAAGATTAGTTCAAGCTTGTAATTAAGAAATGAAGAGTAATTAACGAATTTGGATAAATTTGTAGGATCTTGCTAATCCACTCACATCGCTAGATTCTTCATGAAATAAGTACTCCCTCCGTCCCATTTTATGTGACCTACTTTCCTTTTTGGTCCGTCCCAAAAAGAATGTCACATTTCCTTATTTGGTAACTTTTTAAAAGCACAATTACTCTTTTACCCTTATTGGTCCCACTTAATTAAAAATAATAGTAGTACATTTTTAATAAAGGGCAATTTAGTAAACATCACCAAGTCTTCCCTTATTTATTAAGCTCCGTGCCCGGTCAAAGTAGGTCACATAAAATGGGACGGAGGGAGTAATTAGTTACTGCCAACAAGGGTTCTGGTAGAGTAATGAGTGTTCCTTCATCTTTAACCAGAGGTCTTGGATTAGATTCCCCTTGGGTATGGAGTCGCCTTTGTTAGAGAGCGCTTTACCCCAACTGTGGGACTTCCCGGCGCGAATTCGGATTTGATCGGGCTCCAATGCAGGTACCGGACACCAGTGAGAAACCAAAATAATAATAATAATAATTAGTTACTAATGCTTTGGTCTTTTTGGAAATCCCAAATCCAAATGACTACTACATACATTGGGTTATAACATAAAGTAACGGCTTGTTCACTGTTTAGAATACTTCTCCTCAACTATATTTGGAAGTTGATTTTGATAAAGAAAGAAACTTGATCTTCAAATGTAATCAGGGGTCAAGTTGTAACTGGTTCGGTAAAATTTAGTTACTTTGCCCAAATTTTATATTTGTGCTAAAAAAATTCATTTAGTATATACAAATTATTTATTTAGAACCATCAAGCAAAATGAATTGTGATTCGGAACTTATAAAAAGTTATTGGAAACACATTAAAGTCAAATCACAACAATAAGATATTTGGAAGTCTAAATAAGAATGCTATTACTCTCTAAATACTCCCTTCGTCCAATTTTTTACTTGTTCACTGCATCAAAAATAGATGTCCACTTTTACTTTTCAGATCCTAGTTTACCCTTATTATTAACGTGTGGTTTTTGAACTACAGAACAAAAAATTTTAATTTCAAGCAAGCTAGGATGATTGTGTCGTTTTTTTGACTATGTCGCTTAATTTAAGCTCATCTCATACTAGTATCATATACAAAACAAAAATAGTGAGTAAACTAACATATAAATCTGTGACATGACATGACTAAAAGATTCCTAATAAAAGAAATATGAGCTAAAGTAAATGTACTAACATGACTTAGACACAAGAAACTAAGGACCCGTTTGATCACAAAAAAAAATCACTTTTTTTCGAAAATTTATTTCAGTTTAGTGAAAAAAGTAAAATTTTGTGTTGTTTGGCCAAACATAACTCCAACTCCAACTCCAAAAAATTTAATTTTCATGGTCAAACGCCTACTAAAGCTACGTACTACAAACTAAATCCTCTTGCTGATGAAACCGAACATTCTCATACAGCTCACAAAGACAAACTAGGTCAAACTGCACATATATATCACGCGGAATATTTGGTCAATTTTGTAGAATGGGGAGAAGGAACAGTCTTACAAAGTAGTAGTTACATGTGATGACGAGATATTTCTATGTACAGAAGCAGTAGTTAGTGAGGACAGAAGTACAAACAATGTACACCAGCGTAGCGACGGTGCAACTTTTATTTCTTAACTAAGCTAGTCAAGCAAGTGTCATGTTCGATCATGACTCTAACCCAGGCCATCCCAGCCCCCTCATGGTCCTTGCCATAGGCAGAACGTTGGTGTTATCTGCCAATCCCCCTACTAACACCTGCCTCATGCAACATGTTGCTCTTGTTAATTGAAGCCATGACCTTAGTTTTGATACCCCTTGTTAGAATCAAAACGTTTATCAACATGTCAAAAGATATAGTTGATAGCAAGGGTGCAACTTTTAGTTCTTAACTAATCCTGCCAAGCAAGTGCCATGTTTGATAGTGACTCCGACCCAAGCCACCCCAGCCCCCCAGTAGGTCTTGCCATAGGCAGGACGTAGGTGTTACCCAACATTTGGTTAATCATTTAAGAGAAGACAGAATCACATTGGAACAAACATTCTCAGTTAAGTTATTCAATTCTCCCAATTATCATAAAGAAATCAGACAATCAGCCCAAAAATCAAAGTGTAGTACCACTTGACTTCCGAATCTTTGTGTAACTTCAAATTGCTTCACCATACAAGAATGAAAAGTTATATACAAGTTCATACGTGAGAATTCAACAATTAAGCTATATGGCTCCGCCTTTCTTTGTCAATTTCACAGAGGAATTTCCCTTACATTGTGTAAACCAAAGTAGGTAGAAGAACAAAAACATTAAGAAACTAAAAAGTTGGACAACCATCTATAGATATGCCCTTTGCTGTAGGACAAGTTGCTAAATCACAATGCTCAGGGTCATGATTTCCCCACCAATTTATGCTTTTATTCTCCATTCCCACACTAAAGTAGAGTAACACAGCCATAAAGGCAACTCCAGCATCTAAAGCTGCTGAAAGGATATAGTTATACCTCTGCCACCATCTCTTCCTGTACCTGAAAACAAAGAAGTTGAAAATCGTCCCGACCAAAATCCACGAATTGTAGTTGAGTGCAGTTGCTGGTGGCATCATAGCTGTTGCTCCAAGAAGCACAGGTAGGTTGATAAGGGGTATCCACGTTTGCTTCGGGAACGACTTGTGTAGTAACCATACTACAACTGGTCCAAGCATTCCTCCAAGAAAGAACCAGTTCAGTGCTGAGTAATTTCCAAAATGGCCAAAAATCCGCTTAGGACTCACGAGACCCCAAATGACTGATGCATCAAAGAAGACGTGATCACCGGGGCAAGTCCAAGGGCTGTTGGAAAATTTATCCTGGTGACAAATGTTGTCAACTGATTCCAAGAGCCACCATGCGACGCTCAGGTTAACGGTTCCTGCAATTATGGTTCCAAGGAACTGGAACAGAAAGAATGTCAAGTTGAGATTCTAAGAGCAAAGAACCACACATAGTACAAATATAAAAGTTAAGATCCATCTCGATATCCAATTGCATGTTCCGGTTCTGATTGTATTTTTGTTTCTTCCAAAAATTTGAATTTGTAACATTAACACTTTTGAATTTGGGTGGTCATTGTAGATTTACTAGCTAGGTTGAAGTATTCAGTATCTATAGAACTCTGCATAACCGATTGTGGATAAAATTGTACCTGAACTAAAAACATTGATCGCGGAGGTATCTTCATATAATGACCAAGCTTGAAATCACTCAGAAAGGAGATTGCTTGTGTCATGCTCATATAGCCATAGGTCTTGAAGCACACATTAGCGATAGGTCTTCCAGGATATAGCACCCCCATGATGTACTCGGTGATTATGTTTAGTCCTGGAGTCTAATGAAACGAATAAATACACAAAAAGATCAGTCGTTTGGATCTTTTCTGTCAGATCAGACAATGAAATAGAAGGCTAGATCAGCATTTCAGTACCTGATTTGTGGTTGCGGTAATGATGCTAATGGGAAGCGTGAATACAAAAGCAAGGAAAGCTGCGAGGATGAGTCCCCAGAAAGGCATCTGAACTTGGTTCTTCAGAAAGATGCAAAGGACAAGCGATACCAAAATTGTCCCGAGAAGAAGCAAGTAAAACCACCACGAAGGTATGTCTTTGTATCTTCTCATCAGCCTCGTGTGAACATCAACCTTTCCTTCTGAGGAAGCTCTATAGCGTTGGTAAATCTCTCTTCATGATACAAGTTCAGACATACAACAAATGCATCAGTTGGCTTCAAATAGGAGGCAAAATACTTCCCGATTCCAAGAAAACTACCAAGACATGACTAATGCAATGGAAAGGAAAATTTAAGACTTAAGTAGAGTTGCTTGTGAAAAGGAAAAAGAGAAGAATATTACCTTCCATAAAATAAGGCGACGTGAGTAAGAGTAGACGCAATGGTGGCAAATCCAAACCCATAAGTGAGAGTGAAAAAAAGGCTCAGGTTTATTTTCCCTTGCTTACTATACTCGTTTAGGTCCAGCTCAAACTGGTTATTCACAATCAATGATATGTTATACTCCTGACCTTGTGCGGTGAACAAGTCAGAGGAATACAGAGGAAAATTTTTGGCGTTGTAGACGTTGAACCCCCAATAGGATATAGGAATTACTACATACATTATCAAGGCATAGCCAACAAAGACGTTGGCTATTGCAAAGAATGGACAGATAAGAGGACTGAACAAGAATGAAGCTACAGTAGCCCAGTCTAACGTGATCGCTCCGACTCCAAGGCCATTCAGGCCTGATCCAATCTGTTGAGCTGTGACAGAGTTTGGATATGCCCAACACACCCATGAAATACTCGATAGAGCTTGGAAGATATAACCGGGGAATATGTACCACGAAAAACTGCATACAAGTGCTATCACAAAGAACTTTGCACGCGACATTGGCCGTTTGTTTCCATTGCCATTCACAATTTCACTGTCATCATCATCCTCTTTTTCATGCAATGCACTATAAAATTAAATGACTTTGTCAGAGTGCCTGTAGCTAAATAACAATAACTAATCCAAAAATATGATATACATTGCATACCCTTTGATACATCATACATCGATCGACTTGCTTATTATTTTTATTTTCCGTATTTTTCCAAATTTGAAACAGAGATTTCAACCATATGTTGACAGGTGGTGCAAAACCAGCATGAATTTCATTTATTTATGAACGGACATGGTGGTAACATGAGTTAGCATTTAGCAAGTACCAATATGATCCTTAATTAATGATGTAAACATGATATAGAAACTAAATCATTATCTAAATTCTTGTATGTGACGCGTATTATATATATGTATATGATACATTATTACATTTAATATATGTCCTTGCAATCTTTTCTTGAATAAAACTACTAATACGAGAAACATTCGAATACTAAAAGAAAAATAATTTAAAATTTTAGATGACACTATATGATTGTGTACATTAGTCATGTATTGCTAGGAGAAAAGATCATAGGCTTTGTAGTATTTTTTTGGGTAAACAACATAAATCCCAACTGTTTAGTACCTAATTACACTTTATCCCCACTATTTTCAAAATTACATAAAATTCCGAATTTTGTGTAGCAATACATTATTCAGGGTCGCGATACATTACTTAGGGGTCGCGATACATTATTTAGGGTCGCGATACATTACTTAGGGGTCGCGATACATTACTTAGGGGCGCGATACATTACTTAGTCGGTCCCCTTATAGTCGCGATACATTACTTAGTCAGTCCCGTGATGTATCTTCCCGGTCTCATGATGTATCGCGACTCTAAGTGATGTATCGCAACGCTAAGTGATGTATCGCAATCCTAAGTGAAATTCGAGATTTTTGTAATTACTTTGTAGGGATGAGATTTTGAGTAAATATGGTACGTTAAGGTATAGGTTTATGTTATTTTGTCCTATCTTTATTTCTATAATGAAGGCTTTAGAGGATTTATACCACACAAAAAATACTGATAGCTTGGCTCCAATTGCATACAAAAGTGAAGTTGACAGCTTATCAGTTATCCTAGCCCAGCTAGTGGAAACAAAATATTAGTGATTGTCAAATTCTTGTATTTTTCTTTCTTTTCAAGTGATTGTCAATATCTAATTAATTGTGTACATACTAAAGAGATGGTTCACCATAAAGACACAGACACCATTGAAAACTAAGTTTCTTTTTAACAATCCCATTTAAAAAATACAATTAAATCCAACAACTATGGGCGGAACCACCTTAAACAAGAGTGGTCCGGTGCATATCCGTCACTGGAAAACTATGTGTTGTACGGAGGTTAAATGTTAGCTACTATGACTGTATATTTAATTTTGCACATCGTTAACACAATTAAGAAGAAATTTTCACACCCTTCACTAAATTTTTAGCTCCGCCAGAAAACAAATGTCATATCCTGATAAGCTATGAAATTAATTTAATCAGTGAGGGGCATTGGTTTAGGGCACAACTTTTTTTTCCTTTTTTCTCCAACTAGTTTTATTTTTTTATTTTTGGTGGGAATTCTTAAGTTCTTCAAAGATATTCGAGTCCGATTAAATCAAAGACCATTGGCTTACTTTTTTAATAATAATTTTAGAAAACAAAGATTACATGAACAAGGTTTCAGAATAAGATTCTCAATCCACAATAATTTTTAAACTAAGCAGAAACAAAAGTGTGACATTATCATATTGCAAATTGCAATTTGCAGCTTATAATTATTGGCGATAAGTATAAATTATGTAAATAACTAAAAATATCTAAAGAAAGGGTAATGTACCGGAATAGGGAGATCTGAACAAGTGTACTGGGCCACCACATATGTGCCGGCTCAACTACGTATTTCCTTAAAAGCCCAGCCCAACCGTATCCCAAAACCTGTCCAAATCCACAATGACGTGTACATTATATTAGATTCGAGTCATAAAAAAGCAGATACACAAACGTACACTTTAACTTGACCTCAGTTGACATCTATGTCCTCCCATGGTGTGCACAAGTAGACAATGGAACTTGTATAAAGTTGAAGAAGCAGACACACGAGTCATCGCGGTGCATAAGTGGACAATTGAACTTGTATAAAGTTGGTCAAGCAGACACACGAGTCTTACGTGACGATTTGCATGAGACGTCATGTAGGACACTACATAGGACGTGTGTTTCTACTTGTTCAACTTTATACAAATTTAAGTGTTTACTTGTGCATATCCAAAATTGGAGAGCATAGATACAAGTTGAGGCTAAATTAAAGGACATATTTATGTATTATGCGTAAGAAATCCAAGTGTTACTTTGATTTCTTAAATACATGACAAAGGAAAAAGGTTAACCATCTTAGTAGGCGTTTGGCCATGAAAATTAAATTTTTTGGAGTTGGAGTTGAAGTTGGAGTTGGATTTGGATTTATGTTTGGCCATGAAAATAAATTATAGTTCTTTTTGATTTTTTGTGAGAGAAGTATGAGTGAAAAAAGTGAAAACAAGAAAAACTTGTTTTCACTTTTCCGAAAAAAATTCACTTTAGTGAAATAAATTTCATGATCAAACACACTTATTTTCACTAAAGTGAAATAAATTACTAAAAAAGTAAATTTTTCTTATGACCAAACGGATGCTTAATATAAAGTGTTACTTGAGAAAAAAATATGTTACTTATCATAGTGCTCTAAAAAGGAGGAGGTTTGACCTCTTCTTATAATAATAAAATAAAATTAGAAAAAGTGCATAGGATTAACGATAGAAGAAAGTGTGGAGAATTTGACAAGATGTCTTAAACAAGAATTGAATATTTCTGGCAATTTATAAAGAAAGCATCTAGCATAATCTGAAATTTTGAAATTTAATAAAAGCAAAAGGAATAATTTTAAGCCAGTAGTCTACATTTACTTTTAAGCTGAAAATCTATCAAAATTATCTTTCTAACCCTTACAAATATAGCAATAAGATATGTGTATATACTATTCTTCTCCAACCATTTTATTTGTGAAATTATACTAATATATTATTATTATAATAATCTACATTTATTTCATCTCAGATAATTTTTTTCAATCAAAATCCGATAAGGTTATAATCAATAATATTCCATTGTTGCCTTGTCAATATCGCAAACCAAAAAAGACAAATCACACATGCCAGAGTAGTGCCATTCTCTCCAAACAAAGTTCATTGTAGGCTGTAGCTGTCACGAGACAAATTAGCTAAATTTAAATTTTCAGCTTTTTTCTCCTCTTCGTCTCCATCTAAACATACTTATTTTAATTTATTTATCCACTTTATAAAATCAGAAAATTTATTATATTTTTTTTTTATTTTCATCTTTATTATTCCCTCCGTTTAAAAAATAATACTCCCTCCGTTTAAAAAAGAATGACCTAGTTTGAATTGGCACGGAGTTTAAGAAACTAAAGAAGACTTTTGAATCTTGTGGTCCTAAATTAAAGTTAGGGCAAATGTATCAAAATGCCCTTTAATCTTGTGGTCTTAAACATGCCATGTGGAAAATTGGAATTAAAGTGTTGCCAAAAAAGGAAAGGGTCATTCTTTTTGAAACGGACTAAAAAGGAAAGTAGGTCATTCTTTTTGAAACGGAGGAAGTAATTTGTTTTGACTTGACACGAAGTTTAGGAAAATAAAAAAGACTTTTGAATCTTATGATTGTAAATTAAAATTATTTCAAACGTACCAAAATATCTTTAATCTTGTGGTCTTACATGAAAAGTTGAAATTAAAATATTATCAAGAAAAGAAAAAGTTATTCATTTTGAAATGAACTAAAAAAAAAAAATAGATCAATCTTTTATAAACGAAGAGATTATTAAATAATTATATAAGTAGTAGTACAAGTAGTAGTAAAATAGTAAGATTTAAAATTTAAAACATTATTAATAAAGTTAATTTAGTAAATAAATTCTAATTAAAATTTTCTAATATTAACAGAGCCAATTAATATAAATCGAAGAAACTTTATTAATAAAGGTTGCTTCCATAGATTTTCAGCTCAAAAGTAGAGTGGAGAAGGTAACATGTAGGCAGTCTTACTCCTACCTCAAGAACAAAGGTAAAGAGACTATTCCGATAGATCCTCAGCATAAAGCGGAGTGCACATGATGAAATAAAAACAGATAATACAAAGAAAAATAAAACTAGAAAACCTGTGTAGTAATGATGAGAAGCCAACTAGCACCAAAAGAAATACTCCTTCCATAAAACGCCTTAATAATATTAACAATACTAACAGCATAAGCAGATCCATTTCCAAAAGCATAACCAGCATTAGCAAATATTGTAATCAGTACATGTTCCTTCATGTTAAACGGACCCGGGTTAAGCGAAAACTCTCTCGACCCGAACCCGAAAATACGAAATTTAGTTGTAGGTAATACAGCTGCCATAAACTGTCCAATAGGTAGTGTAGCAACTTGTACTGTAATTTGGGTAATAATGAGGGGTTCTTTTCGGTATGAAAAAAATTGATTGAGAAATGAGAGGAGAATGCAAGAGAGTACACCAAGTATCCACATTCGGAATGTCCATACGGGTAGGGTCGGGTCATCGGTGTTGGGTACGGTTAAACGAACTTCTTCTATAGGAGAAAGTTCATCTTCATTTATGTCTTCTTGTTTGGTTATGGGGGATTCTATTTCCATTGTTCCCATTTTTGAGAAAAATGGAAGAAGGAAAAGAAAAGAAAAGAAAGAGAAGGAGTGTATGGAGGAAATTGTATGTAGGTTGAAGTAGGCAAGAAGGAGAGAGATGGGATGTTACTTTATAGAGGGTAAAGGGTAATTCAGTGTATTAAAGTTTTTGCTATGTGCGAATTTTGGAAAAAAATTGGATCGCAAAAATTTATTTATGCAATTTTGTCCGATATTTCTGCAAGAGGTTATTTTTTTTATTTGAACCCACAATCTTCTGTCATATAACAACTTTACCAGAAGAAAAAGAAAGGAAAAGTGCGTATGGAGGGAATTGTATGTAAAATGAAAAAAGAATCATTTTCTTAAAAGGTTATTTTTATAACTTAAATACTGAATTATTTAATTATATAATAGCAACTTTATCAGTTAAAGTTGAGGCTTCCCTTCACTACTTTATAGAGGGTGTACTCAAAATTTGGTATTGATAATGCTTGCAATTTTACAACTTGCAATTTATTGGTGCTAGTTGACTGATGACCTTTCAGCTTCAACAGTACTAACATGTTACTCCGATCCCTCCCTGATATATTTGGCTTTGTGAAAAAAACAGTTTAACTATTTTTTAAAGTTAAATTGGTTTACAACAATTTAGTATTTTAAAATTTTAATTAAAATACTGAAAAAATTATGAGAAATATTATAAGCTGTAATTATTTTCATGTTAATATAATATTATGTAAATGTACACTTCAGTCATCTAGTTTATAAATATGATCGAAATATACGTTATACATTTCAGTATGAATATATATATTTATTTTGTATTAAGTCTATACTACTTATGCATTGTGTATATATTTTGTAAACTAAATGGCGCAAAGGCCATGATATAATTTTTCTAATAAAAATATATTTTAAAATATCATCCAAAATTTATATAATTTGATTCTCAAACAATAAAAAAATATCATATAAATTGAAAATATACGTTGGGTGCATAATTCAAAGAAAGAAGATTATACAACTTCTCCCAATATTGAATATAATTTGTTATAAATGATGAAATATGGTTAATTTCTTGGGGCCACTTTATTGGTCAAGGCTCCAAAAGAGTTACCAGCTTGTCAATTAAAAGATCTTTCAAAAAGAAACGAATCTAAGATAATGTTCGATGGTTGACATCTTTTTTGGAATCTTTTTCACTAAAAAAAAAGATTATTTTTTTAAACAAAGCATCAGTTCTTATTATTAGTTTTTAATACAAAATTTATGTTAAAATCACTGGATTGTTGACAATGTTACATCATCAACTTAAAGGAGGGAAAAACTGATGCTGAATTCGTGCATTATTTTTCACGACTAGATGTCATTAAAAAAAAAAAAGATTTTCTTCTTAGTGCTATGTTTTACGTATTTGCATGAAACGTAACATGTCGTTATATGTTATCAAACTTAGTGAACTCCGAGTTGCAGGCTCCTTGTGTGGTATGATAATTCCTAGGTGAAATATCAATTACACCCTTCGTCTCAAATTATTTGTTTCTCTATTATTTTCTACGTCCCATCAGGGGCGGACCCACGTGGTATCAAGTGGGTTCATATGAACCCACTTCGTCGGAATTTTTTTTGTTTTTGTAATGAAAATTATGGTGAAATTTAGATATAAGAAGTAAAATGAACCCACAATGAATGAAGCGGATGCTGTGGAGCATTGGTTAAGGTGATTCAAGTATTTGTTGGCTTCGCGGGTTTGAATCCCCATGTTAGCATTTTTTCACGTTGCTGTTTTTGGCTCATTAGCAATATCACTCCCTGATTCATGTGTTACGTAAAAAAACCCAAAAAGAATTGGAATGTAATTGTCAAGCACTAGCTACTAAATTTACTACCTTTATATATATATATTTTACTTTGTATAGAGTATTTGTTTTACTTCAAAAAACATTTAACTTTTTATTTATTGAATTTTGATATTCTCTTTCATAAATTATTGTTAAAACATGCAACTATTTTCGATGAAATTATATATAGTTTGTTAGTTTACTTTATTTAAGTAAAATAAATGTAAATAATGTTTTTTTTTGTAAAATTTTAATTTTTTCTTAACTTTATTAAATAAAAAAAAATTGATTTTTTTTCAAAAAACAAACAAACTCTATTGTGAGGTTAGATTTAACAAAAGAATAACATAAAAAGAGCAATGGGTAAATCATTTGTTGTGTTCGGCGCTATTCGCACTATTGCTATAACCATTGATCCCTATTAATTAATTGAACTCACTTATGTAAAATTATGTGTCCGCCACTGCGTCCCATATTAGTTATCTACTTTTCATTTTACACACATCACTAAAAAAAAGATAGTTTTACAAATTCAATCCTTAAGAAACTTTTATGAAGCTTTACAAATAAGTGTTTAGACTTTCTAAAAGAATTAATTATAAGGGTAACATGAAAAAATATTAATTAATCCTCTCTTGATCGAAATGGACAACTAATATAGGATAATTATTTTTAGTAAGTTGGACAACTGAAGTGGGATAAAGGGAGTATATGGTTAAGAAACATTAATTAAAAGGAAATCATTAACTTTTTATCCTCATGAATTACGTCTTAAGATGTACTCCCTTTGTTTACTTTTGTTTGTTCATTTTGGACTTTGGACGCCTTTTAAGAAATAATGATTGATACGATTAAAATTCATATTAATTGATGTTTAATATTACTTCCTCCATTCACTTTTATTTATCACATTTTCACTTGGCACACCCATTAAGAAAAAATAATTATTGACATGGTTATTTTACCATAGTTCCCTATTAAATGATGTTTATTATTGTGTCTTGAATTAATTTGGAAAAAACCAATTAATATTAAGGGTAAAATAGGAAAATAAAAATTTTCTTTTCTTGGTATGTCAAAAATGACAAGTAAAAATAGAAATTCAATTAGGAAATAAGTGACAAGTAAAAGCGAGCGGAGGGAGTAGGTCATGGAAAATGAATTTTGGAAACAAACAATTAATGCTAAGGGTAAAACATAAAAAAATAATTATCTTTTCTTTTCTTGATATGTTAAAAGTGAAAAGTAAGAGTGAAAATCTATTTTTGGAATATGAGACAAGTAAATGAAGGGAGTAATTTTTCTTCATCATCAAATATTTACTCTGTTGAATTATTAGTAGTCTTTAAAAACAATTACTATTAAGGATAATATGAGAAAGATAAAATTATTTGCCTTGAATTTCTAAGTGACAAATAATTAGAGATAACTACTCCTAAAAATCATGATGACAGATATAATTTGAGACGAAGAGTGTATAAAATATGCATCAAATGACATGATATTCCTTAAATGAAACGACGAGGTATCAAATTATTCCTTATCAAAGACAATGACATTTGAATTGAGTTTTTTAAAACACTAATGATTAAATTATATTAAAGAAAATAAAAGTGGACATGTATAACCATATGTACATATATAGGAAGTAATATACGGGAGGTAGTAAAGAAAAAAAGAACCCACGACCAAAATGGGTCCTCCATCTATTTAAAATACCAAAATATGTCATGTATATTGAGTGATACTAAAATAGGCTAAACTCACATATTTTGTGAGTTTTATCTCTCTTTTTTAATGGAATAATTGACTTCGGTGTCAATTTTACAAAAGGTATAAAACTCAAAAAATATGTGAGTTATTCATTTCTATTTTACAAAGCTCACATAATATTCGAGTTTTCTATTTTTATTTTATAAAGCTCAAATAATATATGAGTTATACTTTTTTATTTTATAAAGCTCACTATTTATGTGAGCTTTATGCCTAATATAAAAACCTTTTGCTTTCCTTTACCTTTCACGGTCCCCTCCCCCAATTTTTCTTTACCCCATTTTCCTTAAAGAAACAACAAAACCCTACAAATCCCCCACTTCGATTCCTCACATCTGGTCCCCCAACACAATTTTTAGTCGATTCCCAATCAGTGGTCCCACGTGGTTATAGTTCGGTGTTTGAAAATTTAGAAATTGTTACGATTCAGTTGAGGTAATTTTTGATTTTTTTTGTTTTTGTTAAAATTCTTGTTTCAATCGTTTGTCAAGTGAATGATGTTGAAATTGTTGTTTGGTTGTTGCAAATTAGTTTGGTTAGTTTCTTATTTCTATGCTCAAGAACACTATTGTCAATTTTAGGATTTAGGATTAGAAATAACTTTCATTCTTAATGGTAATTTACCCTTTTGTATTAATCTCAAACTTGTCGGGTAGAATGTTGGAATTGAAAAACTTACTAAATATAGGATACACTCTATTTGGGACACACCAAAAAAGAAAAATTAAAACCATGTAAAACTTATATTTAGTATCAAGTCTCATTTTGTTTTCTATGTGAACATGCCTACAACACCTGCAATATAGTTTGTTTTAGGGGGTATAGTGTTTATGTATGTGCTCATTGTCTTACTGTCTAGTTTTATCAAAAAAAAATCTCTAATACGGGCGGGGGGGGGGGGGGGGGGGGATAAAATCTTAATAGGCCAAGTCTTACCCCGTCGTAACTCGCCTTAATCCGCCCTATTGTCATTCCTACTTGCTAGTAGCAAAACATGGAGAGTATCATAAAAGGATTACAAGCAAATTCTCAAACTTGTTCTCGTCTAGAAATTCATTTAATTTCAAATGTATTACTATTCAATTTCGATGGTAAGATTGCTACGAGCTATATTAAATTTCCTAATAAACTTAAAAATTTCTCCTAATGACTATATAAAGGAACAAAAAAAATGAGCAAGGATGTAGACAAGTATAATGTTGTACACAATTTTTTTATAACCACATTCCAACCAAACCCAAAACCTATCCTCAACATAACTTGTGTATCCAAATTTCAACATCTCATCAAATGCATGAAAGCCAAAAGAGAATTTTTTACAGATCATGAGAAATTGAAAACATCACAGAACTAGTTTCTTGGTTTACTATTGAATGGGTTTTGTACTATCATCACAAAAGATTGACGGACTACGTTATAGAAGCAACTTTAGAAGCAAAGATTTTTTCAACTAAGCAAGTGAATAAATTCAACAATTTCAAGGGCACAAGGCCAAAGTTTCAGTTTTTTCTTACTTGTTGTCAGGAAAACCCCAACAAAAAAAATTAATACCACCTTTAATTTTTAAGTGACCAATATTTTGAAATAAATTTGTCTATCTGAAGTGAAAAGAAGAGTGATATTAATTAAAAAGAGAACAATATACCAGAGAAAAAAGAGTAATAGAAGAGGACATGAATTATTCAAGGTCACCACTGTTTCATTTTTTTATTTATTTTTTTACAATAGTAGTGTCCGATCAATTTGTGCATACCTCAATTACAATATACGGTACAAGAACAGTTGGAATCATGTTTATATCCAAATTGAAGTGACCTCCGCGACAGTCACCCATATTACAAGTGTGCTCGCCGATGTATTTTTCAATTTTCCATAAGTTATTACTACTATCCTTAGTAGCACAAAGGTTGAATGAACAACCTTGATCTGCACGCTTGCAACAAACTCTAAAGACTTTCTTTTCCAACATATCAACAACGAACTCCCTCCCTTCTTTAATATGATAAAATCTAACCGTTCTTTGCATATCTTTTTTTGATTTGAACAACATCTTGCTAGCAAGATAAAAATTATCATTTAGAAAATCTGCAGGTTCACGCCACACATCTGTAGAAATAAAATCATTTTCATGCATATCCATAAACACATCTGGTCCTTCCTGAAAATGATCAAGAAATGAAATTTCATTAGGATAAAAATGAGGCCTGTTCATTGGTAGTGACATTGGCGCCGACTGTGAAATTGATTCTTGTTGAGGAAAAGGGCTCGTGGACATGGCTCTTTGTTCAGAATTGGACCTCACATCATCATCATTCGATGATGAGTCATAGGGGCATTCACCTCCCTTAGCATTATTAGGCTCACTATCATCACCCTGTGACAATTCGCCATAATTTGGTTGATCACCATTTTCAATATCATCTGGGACAACATGCTTATCTCGTGTGACATTATCCCTACATTTTAAATAATAGAATAATTTTAATACATTCCCAAAAAAATAAAAATACATGAAATTAACCAACATAACTTAATATAGATTATATTTTAGACCCACCGATAATAGTTGGCAGTATCAAAACTCAGTGAGAGAGGAACATTTGTAGATGTTCCAGCATTGTTCATCCATTCAAGCTGCGATGATTGACCATAATTATAATCTTGTCCAAAAAATTCATCATTATTCGTCTCACGCAGAGTTAAACCCCTAAATAAAATATAACATATGACATAAGATATAGACACAGACCATTGAAAATATATATTATTAATAATAACAAAAATTAATAGATATTACCAGTCACTTTCATTCAATGTTTCGTTCAAATCAGGTATTGAGGATTGTGTTGGCATGTTACCCGACATGATGTATTGGGGAGCATTCATATCGGAAAAAGTATTATACTGAGATAAACTAGCATCAACAACACTAGTTGAATTATCAAACTGTGTATAGACATTCGTTTGTGCCGAAGAGTGCGCATGACGATTCCTATACTCCTTCTTAACATAAACTTGAAAAATATTCAGCTTTATTTGACTAGCATAATCATAAGGAGCCCTCAGAAATTCAATTAACGACTCATCGTCATTGATAATCCATTCCCCATAATTTACTAATCCTTGTGATGAGAAGGAGTTTGGATACTGTCCGATTATAAATAAATCATAATCATCACTTTTTATTTTCATTCTTCTAAAAATAGAATCTACAAATTCTCTGTAACCAATAGAAATTGGATACTTGACGTTGGACTTGGGGGAGATACTATAATATATTGTATTACCCTCGTGAATAATTTCACCGTCCAAAAAAATTACAACTTTAACACGTTCAGTATTCATTTTTTAAAATTTCATCAAGTTTTGAAAAGAAGAGTTGAATGGAGGAACGACTGATGATATAATGAATGTATACCTCTCTTTAAATAGGAGATTTTCGAGATCAGGTGGAAAAATAAATATTTACACATAACTCATATATTTTTGGGACCATATTCATATTTCACATCACTAATAAAGACTATGCACATAACTCATATATTTTTGACACCATATTCATATTTCACATCACTAATAAAGACTGTCAGAATAGGCAAGACTGTCAAAGCGTCATGTCTAAAATGGATAACTCACTTAAATTGTGAGTTATTTATTTTATATTACTCACATACACCAAAATAGATAACTCACATAAATAGTGAGCTTTATAAAATAAAAAAAACGTACCTCAGATATTATTTGAGCTTTATAGAATAAAAATAGAAAACTCAAATATTATGTGAGCTTTGTAAAATAAAAATGAATAACTCACATATTTTTTCAGTTTTATACCTTTTGTAAAGTTGACGCCGTAGCCAATAGTTCTGTTATTAAAAAGAGATAAAACTCACAAAATATGTGAGTTTAACCTATTTTGATATCACTTTATATACATGACATACTTTGATATTTTAAATAGATGGAGGACCCATTTTGGTCGTGGGTTCAGAAAAAAATGAATAGTTTTATTTTAGCTAATATATTGTGACAAACTGATAAAGTTTGTGAGTTATCCAACAAGTTAACTAGGCGGAATCAATATATCATAAGAGTCCTACCGTTTGTCATGATTTTGATATTGCAGTTAGCTACATTACTTTACTATCTTTGCCGCTCAGCATAAGAAAAAATTTCTAAATATTTTACACTAAATTTACTTAAAAAGGTCATTTCCGCACTAACGTGAATTTTATGTTCAAGGAGCTTGTTTTGTGGCATAATAAGTTTTTTGTGACTAGTATGCAGTGGCGGAGCCAAGATCTTGACTAAGAGGGTTCAAAATTAAAAAATGTGAACAAAAGAACTAGTCTAAGGAGATTCAACGTTTACTATATATACATAAAAAAATAATTTTAACCTTATATAAATAATATAATTTTTCGTTGAAGAGGGTTCGGATGAAACCCTCACTATTAGCTGGCTCCGCCCCTGCTAGTATAAAAGGCTTATAATTTGAAAAAACATAAAAGAAAATCTGATGAAATCCAATACTTTTGATTTTCACTCATGATCAATTAAAACTTTGACGATTTTTTTTTACAAAGATTCACAAAGCTGCTTATTAGTATATTAGCACTTTAATTAGCACCCACGGGGTAGCCTAGTGGTCAATGAAGTGATTGAGAGTCACGAGGTCTCAGGTTCAAATTCCTGCAGATACAAAAATACTAAGTGATTTTCTTCTCTGTGTTTAAACTTTGGTAGACAGAACATGTTACTTGTCGCTGGTGGTAGCGAGGTCACAGGTATCCCGTTAAAGAAAAAGTATCCCCTTGAATATATATTGTCTCGAACACCACGATAATTAAAAAAAAACTATATTAGCAACTTTAGCATTTAGTAAAATGTATGCTGTCTAACATGGTTTCTTCACTTTAGCACTACTGTTATACTGCTTATATTTCAAAGTCAAATAACATGGTTTCTTTACTTTAGCACTACTGTTATACTGCTTTATATTTCAAAGTCAAATGAACACTTGGTCCAACAAAATATGTGGAATATATGCATCTCTTATTTTCCACGGTCAATTATATGATGCACGGAATTCATTTTTCTTTATGAATTAATTAATATCCCTGGCCACTCTCCATTTAATCATAACCTTTTGATGTCCTACAAATATCAAGATGTCGACCTATGGTTTTTTTTTCTAATATCAATACATTCCAGATTTGGGGGAGCTTCAATTATTATAGTACTACAACTCTATGAATTTGACTTGTGCAGTGGTGCTTGGGAAAGTGTTCACAAGTAGTACCTGCTTCATATCAAGTGAATTATGGAGATTTTTTTTTTTATAGTTCAAAATATTGTTGGAATTGTTTTATATATTTATCCTTTTATTTAATGATGTTCTTACGTAATTCACATTTTCTAGGAGAATAATTTATGAATAATTAGAAGAGTAATAATGGAAAGTAGTCTACAATTTATGTCCTTAATTTTTTTCTTAAGGGGTATGACAGCAATTCACTTAATATGGAATGAAAGGGAGTACAAAATTAATAATATAGAATAGAGTTTGGATGTAACTCTAACCCGAAAACTAACTCACGAATCACGAGAGGATTGTGTAAAGATATAGCCATTCCACGATCAATGTGGTAACTTAGCATACCTGCACACCAGAACTAAATATTTGGAGTGTGAATATATATACTCCTATAAAACGATGGCCAAACATCGAGTAAACAATGAGTTGAAATGAGTCTGATCATTTTAATATACCATGATAAAACTTTTAGGGGTCGTTTGGCTGGAAACAAGTTATCTTAGGATTAGTTATTTCGAGATCAGCTATCTCGGGATTAGTTATCTCACCTTCAAGGCAGGATAAAAATTAACACTATAATTTCGGGATAACCAATCTGGGGATAAGTTATCCCATGTATTTTATCCCAACCAAACATGGGATAAACTTACCCAAAAAATTAATTCTTGAATTAGTTATCCCTTATTCCTTGTATTAAACGAGACCTTAGAGTTAAAGTTAGGTTTAGCAAATATTTTTTAATCAATGATATCAGAGTAATGTTTATTCCTGATCAGTGGTGAAGCTAGGATTTTCATTGAGGGGGTTCAAAAGTGCACACGCGAACTAGCCGAAGAGGGTTCAACATCTACTGTATATATATAAAAAATAATTTTAACCATACATAAATAGTGTAATTTTTCATCGAAAGAGATTCGAATCAACCCCCTCAATATATGCTAGCTCGGCCACTGTCCCTGATTATACATTTATGTTATAATAATATTATTCACTCTCCAAATGTCGGATGTGCATGAATTGTTGGAGTCCTATATCAATGAATCAATGGTCTCTTTATAAAAACAATTCCCAATTGCAGAATGAATGAATAATGATTGTAGTACCCAACTTGTGTTCTAATTATGTCAATTCCCAAAACGGACGACCGTCTTTTCTTTTGTTCTTTTTCACATTTCTTGATCAATGAACCCAATTTACATTCATATATAATTCATGTAGTACGTCATTGTAATTATCCCACATTTTTTATTTATTTATCTAATTTTTACTTGTTATGAAGTTTTAAAAAATGAAGAAGTTTTTTGAATCATGTGATATTAAACTAAAAATATATAAGTAGAATATATCAAATATCATTTAATTTTATGATCTTAAATATGTCATATGAAAAATTAGAACTAAAGAGTTATAAAAAGTGAAAGAGGCATTCTTTTCAAAAGAGATTTAAAAAAAGACAAATAAATTGAATATAGGGTAATATTTCGTTTAGGTATTATAAGGTTGAGGAATGTGGGCAATGAAAAATGAATCTGAATTCAATTTACTAATTGTGTGGAGAGAAAAGCCCAAGCCCCCCACCACCCCACCACCACCACCACCCACTAATTGATGATAACATCTGCTGATTTTCACGAGTACACATTTTTGACATGGACATCTCATGCAACTTGTTCTAAATTCAGCTCAATCTTTTTTGACTTTCGTGTTTTTCTTGTTATGTGTGTTTTCTCAATCTAATTTTTTTGACCCATGAAACCTGCACAATTCTTGTAAACTTAACAATTAACATGCATGGGTTTAATTTGCCTTTAAAATTAGACGTATACCTCTTATTTCCCCTCTTCAAATCTTTATGTATGTATATGTTACTATCAGTTTCTTGTGCTAGTTATCAGATTAACACTTTAATAGTTACGAGTAATTAACTAATTATCATAACGTGAAAATGTATAGAACTTAGAATGATTCACTTGGGGCTAAAATTTATTTATGTTCAGTATTTATATCAACGATATTAATTTACTGTAATATGATAATGTGGTATATTGAGGTGATGATGTACATTAATCACTCGTAATTATTAGTGATAAAAGTACATATGAAAGAATGTCATGTATTTATAAAAGATTGAGTGTGAATAAGTTTTTTCCCCGCAATAACCACAATTAGCTTCTCATTTTTTTGTAACCTACATAATTAAAAGGAGAATAAAGTCTATGTGTAGGTCAAAATCAATCACATTCAATATCGTATAACTAGCATTTACAACTTAGATGTTGAACTTTAGACTAGTGAATTGTTTCCATTGCAATTTGCAATTGGCTTCACATGTATGCTTATGTCGTCTATTGATCATCTTATCGTAGTTTCACTTAGTTGAATAATGAAGCAATTATGTTTTTGTATTATTACAATTCTTTTAGGAACATAATAGTAACTTCAACAGACAGCAAATTTAATAATATCATACTTGATGTAATCGCACTCAATGCAATATATTGATGTCGAAAGTTGCAAGAGTGTGAATACAATTTAATTTGGAGGAAAATTTCATACCCTTTCCGTTCACTTTTACTTGTCACGTTTCACTTTACGAAAGTCAATTTGACTAAACATTGAAATTAAATTAAAGTAGATTAATCTAATATTTAAAATTTAGATATTCCAAAAATGCTATAAGTTGCAATCCTTTTCATATTAATATGATGAAAAAATACGGGTATTAAAATGCTAGTCAAAGTTCATGTAGTTTGATTATCGAGAAGCGAAACATGACAAGTAAAAGTGAACTGAATGAGTATCATTTAAACAAATTCATCAAAAAAATTCTTCATGGAACCATGACAAACAATCTAATGATAAGACAATAGGCATCGGATCTAATTCAATCTCAAAACTAACTCGTAAAAATTGTCCAAGATAGTAAGAAAATAAATCCACAATTCCATGTGGGACTCGACTCCATTTGATGACGCATTTATGAGCAAAGTCTTTTCTAGAAATTAAAGATTATTCTTCCTAGAATGATTGAAATGACATCGTTTGGAAAAAAACAAAATGAAGAAATCTTAATCACTATAGTGATAATAGACTGTATTATTAGAAGGATAATGATGCTACAATTAATTAATTGGAAAAATAATAATAACTTTGTTTTCTCCAGCTCCCTGCACCACATTAATTGGTTCACATTGAATTAAAGTGGATTTTACTGCACGATTTGGGAGATAATCGCTTTCAGCTGAAAAACAACTTATTAAATTTCAATCAAATCATATTCTATATTCCAACTTAGAGTGACATTTATTTAAATGTGATTGAGAGGAAGAGACTGATGCATTTTTTTTTTATTTTGGTTAATAGCAATTTTGATCCTTCGAGAGTAAATTTAATTATAGTCTTTTTGATATATGTCTAAATACATTTCGCTAATTATATAAAATATGCACTTTTGATCCATTTGTTTATGAATATTCATAAATTTGTATAACTTTTCACTGTTCCGCGGTTTAATTAGACATGTATTGTGTCAAACTTATATTGTTAATTATTCTATATATTTGATGATAATATAATTTATAAATAGTCCAAAAATGATATATTTTCTGCATAAAGATATTACAAAAGATTGACATTAGTTAATGATTAACAACTTAACAAGTACTGATAGTAAAAAAAATTATATATGTACAAAATCTGCTATTTTATTTATATTTATGTAGGATATAGTATACCATTTATCATCAATATTTTTGGTATATCTTTATCTATCATCAATATACCATTTATATTTGACTATTTGTATATATTTGGTATATATTGATATGTATATGTGACACGTTTTGTTTCTGTACACATATTATACCAAATTCATATTAATAAAATATACGAATTACTTGATACATCACATTTTTATTTTTATCTCCTCAGATCTCCCTCCTTATTGTTATCAGATCTCTCAAATTTCTACCATTTTCCCACTGCATCTCCACTTTTCTCTCAACTTTTCCCTTTCTCTCACTTTCTCTAGTTGGAAAAGCATCGCCAACTCTGGCGAAAAGCTTCCATCTCGGTGCCTCCCACCCTCCAGCCACTATCAAACCCACCGCCCTCTCCCTTTCCTTCACTCCAATCTTATCTCTTTCTCTCATATCTCCCCATTAACCGGTTTTCTCCAATCAAAAGAACCAACGTTACGGTGAACCGCCGCTAAAACAAAAACCTTCCAAAGCTTCATCTTTTTAGACTAATGTCGGAGAATTTCGATGATACAGGTGAAGATCTGACCAGATCTGGTCGGAAAAATTTGTTTTCTCCGTTAGGAGAATTCCACGAAACCTATATATCTGACGGTAAACTACCCACCAAATTGAAAACCTCCCAAAACTTCATCTTTTTCGGTGAATGTCGGAGAATTTCGATGATACAGGTGGAGATTTGACCAGATCTAGTCGGAAACGTTTGTTTTCTCCATTCGGAGAATTCTACAAAATGTATGTATCTCCAAACATGATACATAGATTTCGTGGAATTCTCCAAACAGAGGAAACAAACGTTTCCGACTGGATCTCCACCTGTATCATCGAAATTCTCTGATATTTGTCGGAAAAGATAAAGCTTTGGAAGATTTTCGTTTTGGTGGTGGTTCATCGTTAGATACATAGATTTTATGAAATTCTTTGAAAGAGGAAACAAACGTTTCCGACCAGATCTGTCCAGATCTCCACCTGTATTATTGAAATTATCCGACATTCGCCGAAAAAGATGAAGCTTTGAGAGATTTTTATTTTGGTGGTGGTTCATCATACCGATGATTTTTTTGATTGGAGATGACCAGAGATGGAAAAAATGAAGGTGGAGAGAAGGAGATGAGAGTGAAGTGAAGTGAAGGAAGGGAGAAGAGGGAGACGACAACGGTTTTGGTGGTGGCTAGACGGTGGGAGTCACAGAGATGAAAGCTTTTCGCCGGCATCGGTGATGCTTTTCTGATGAGAGAAAGTGAGAGAAAAGGAGAAGTTGAGAGAAAGGTCAAGATGCAGGGAGAAAATGATAGAAATTTGGGAGATGTGAGAATAATGGGGAGGGAGATATGAGGCTATAAAAGTAAAAATATGATGTATCAGTACAACGGAGAGAGAAAATTTATAATATGAGATAGATGTAGTTAAATAAAAGAGTATAGATTTAAGTAGATATGGTAAGTTAAGTTGTGCTTGCAATTTTTCCATTAATAATTGCTTAATAGTGTAAAAATCTCTAGTTCCCAATGTGATCCAAACAAACCTATTGGGCTACCATGCAAACAAATGAAACCAAAATGTGGGCCTGAAATGCGAGGCTTATCATTGGGCCCAAGACTAGCCTTCCTTCATTTTTATATATACAACAAGTACATTTTTGCCCCTCTACACCTCAAATGTTGTGTTACTCTTTACATGCTAATTTGTCTCTCAACTTTTTTTTTTCTTTTTACTATTACTTGATTTTTATTTTTACTTTTCTCTTTTTTTCCTTGTTTTAATTCATTTGTCTCAACTTTTTTTATTTTTTTCTTCTTTTTTTTTCTTTTATTTCTCAAACATTATTTATTTTTCATTTCTCTTTTTTTAATTCATTGTCTCAACCTTTATTTTTTTATTTTTTGTTTTTTTCTTTTCACATTCTTTTTAATTTTTCTCAAACTTTATTTTTATTTTATTTTTTCCTCTCATTTTTTTTCTCAACTTTTTTTTTTTTCTCTTTTTTCTATTTTCTTAACCTTTATTTTTTTTTCTTCTCTTTTTTTTCTTTTTTCTCAATCTTTATTTTTTGCCTTCTCTTTTTTCTTTTTTCTCAGGTTCTATTATATTTTGCTAATGAATAGAAAGTTGGATAATCCACAAAAAAAATCTTCTTTCTTTGACATCAAAGGAAACTTAAGGGCGTGACTTGCCGTTTGGAAGTCCTTTGGGATAAGTCTTGTCTCTAAGGAAAGATTTATAGAACATCAACTTATTGTTTGTAAACCCTTGAGCTAAGTCTTGCCTCTAGGGCAAGAATTATGGAGTATCTCATAAATTAAGACATAATGAAATAGTGTTAACTCTTGCCTATGAGAAGTAATTTATTTTTTTGGGAGATTCTTGGGCTAAGTCTAGTTTTAGAGGCAAGACTTATAGAGCATCTCATAAATCAAAGACACAATGTGTTAGTGCTAACTTTTGTCCATGGGGGCGTATAACTTGTTTTTTGAAAGTCTTTGGGCTAAGTCCAACCTCTAAGGGAAGAGTTATAGAACATCTCATAAATCAAGACACAATGTGGTAGTTTCAACTCTTGCCCATGAGACGTAACTTGTTGTTTGAAAGTCCTTGGGCTAAGTCTTGCCTCTAAGGCTAGAGTTATAGAACATTTCATAAATCAAGACACAATGTGATAGTGTCAACTCTTGCCCATGGGGCATAACTTGTTGTTTGAAACTCATTGGGCTAAGTCTTGCCCCTAAGGCAAGAGTTATAGAGCATTTCATAAGTCAAAACATAATGTGGTAGTGTCAACTCTTGCCCATGGGGATTAACTTGTTGTTTGAAAGTCCTTGGTCTAAGTCTTGCCTCTAAGGCAAGAGTTATAGAGCATCTCATAAATCAAGATATAACGTGGTAGTGCCAACTCTTGCCCATGGGGCATAACTTGTTGTTTGAAAATCCTTGGGTTAAGTCTTGCCTCTAAGTCAAAGTTATAGAGCATCTCATAAATTAAGACTCAATGTGGTAGTGTCAACTCTTACCCATGGGGCATAACTTGTTGTTTGAAAGTCCTTGGGCTAAGTCTTGCCTCTAAGGCAAGAGTTATGGAACATCTCATAAATAAAAATACAATATGGTATTGTCAACTCTTACCCATGGAGCGTAACTTGTTGTTTGAAAGCCCTTGGTCTAAGTCTTGCCTCTAATGCAAAAGTTATAGAGCATCTCATAAATCAAGACACAATGTGGTAGTGTCAACTTTTGCCTATGGGGCATAACTTGTTGTTTGAAAGTCATTGGGCTAAGTCTTGCCTTTAAGGCAAGAGTTATATAGCATTTCATAAGTTAAAACATAATGTGGTAGTGACAACTCTTGCCCATGGGGCATAACTTGTTGTTTGAAAGTCCTTGGGCTAAGTCTTGCCTCTAAGGCAAGAGTTATAGAGCATTTCATAAATTAAGACACAACGTGGTAGTGTCAACTCTTGCCCATGGGGCATAACTTGTTGTTTGAAAGTCCTTGGGCTAAGTCTTGCCTCTAAGGCAAAGTTATAGAGCTTCTTATAAATCAAGACTCAATGTGGTAGTGTCAACTCTTGCCCATGGGGCATAACTTGTTGTTTGAAAGCCCTTGGGTTAAGTCTTGCCTCTAAGGCAAAAGTTATAGAACATCTCATAAATAAAAACACAATATGGTAGTGTCAACTCTTGCCTATAGGACGTAGCTTGTTGTTTGAAAACCCTTGGTCTAAGTCTTGCCTCTAAGGCAAGAGTTATAGAGTATTTCATAAATCAAGACACAATGTGGTAGTGCCAACTCTTGCCCATGAGGCATAACTTATTGTTTGAAAGTCATTGGACTAAGTCTTGCCTCTAAGGCAAGAGTTATATAGCATTTCATAAGTTAAAACATAATGCGATAGTGTCAACTCTTGACCATGAGACATAACTTGTTGTTTGAATGTCCTTAGGTTAAGTCTTGCTTCTAAGGCAAGAGTAATAGAACATCTCATAAATCAAGACACAATGTGGTAGTGTCAACTCTTGCCTATGAGACGCGACTTGTTGTTTGGAAGGAATCAAAGAAATGAAAAGAAAAAAAATAAAGGTTACGAAAAAATAAAAAACAAAAGAAAAATGAAGGTTGATAAAATTAAAAAAAATCAAAGAAAATGAAAAAGAGAAAAAAAAAATAGAAGTTGAGAGAAGAAAAGGAAAAAAAAAAAAGGTTGAGAAAAAATAAAAATATAAAGAAAAAAAGTCAAAATAAAAAATAAAAGAAAATTAAAGGTTGAGAAAAAAAATAAGAAAAAAGGAGAAAAGAAAAAATAAAAACCAAAGAAAAATTAAAAAGAGAAAAAGAAAAAAGGAAAAAATTAAAGGTCGAGAAAAATTTTAAAAAAAGAAGAGAAAATAAAAATAAAAAATCAAAGTAAGATAAAACAGAGAAAAAAAATTGAAGTTGAAAGATAAATGAGCATAGAGAGTTGTTTGAAAATATTTGATATATAGAGGGGCAAATATGTATTTGTTCCATACATAAAAAAGAAGAAAGGGTAGTTTTGTAGCACTTTTGCTATGGGGGGCAAAAAAACAAAGCCACCCACTATGGGGGCTATTTATGTAGTTTACCCCATTGAAAATGGACCCCAAGTACCATGGCTCCGGGCTCGCCTTTCTTTCTACTCTATATCTGATTTTATACACCTTGAAAAAAATAATAATTTTATTATATTATTTTATAGCAAACAAAAATAAAATAGATGGAAAATGTACTGTTTTTAGTAACAATTTAATATTAAAATACTAATTTTACCCATAATGAAATGATTTATAGCCACACAAATATCTATGACTTATTTTACACAACAAGTTTCAAAAGTCTTTCTTTCTTTCTTAAACTCATACATTACATAAATTGGAACGGAGGGAGTCAATCTTAAAAAGTATGCTAAGTCAATACAAAACAAATAAAAATGAACGAAAAAACTATATTTTCTATGTTTCAATTTATTTGATCTATTTTTTTTAGCTTTTTTTTTTTTAAAAAAGAATGATCTCTTTTTAATAGATTTGTAATTTCAACTTTGCTCAAAATAAGTTCAAGACTATCAAATTAAATGATATTTTGGTGATAAATCTTTAGTTTAAAATTATATGATTCAAAAATTTTCTTCACAAATTCGTATCAAATCAAAATAGACGGATGTATTTTAATGACAAAGATTCCTAAATTTAGAAAAATAATTTACAAAAATTTGAGTGCTACTACACACACCAACAAAAAATTGAAATGCCCACATCTTCAAAAATGCAAAGCAAATGCACCAAACCACTAACCTCTGTCACCATCTTCAACCACCCTTTTCATCCCCAAATCCCCTAAACAAGGAACCTAATAAACACCAACGCAAACATAAACCCAAAAGCTCATTTCTCAAATCTCAATTGCCATTTACACATACAAACAATTTTTTTTACATAAAATGGCAATGGCTTTGGCTCTTCGTAAAATTTCTTACGCTTCCTCAATTAACCTTCTTCGTCCTCTATCCAATGGCTCTTCCCTCCATTACATGGTACACTAATATTTACGTGTCACCTTAGTATTTCGAGATTCAAATAACTCTATCTTTGATCATAATTTTTGTCATATAATGTGTTTTTTTAAGGTAGTTTCCAATTATATAAATTTTGTTTCAAAAATTTGAAGATTTCATATCCAAATTCACGGCCAAAAATCTCGAAATTCGAACTATGCCACGTAATGTAAATGTTTTGACTGTCAATCATTGTGAATTATAGTGTTTTGTTAGGTAGATTCCAAATATATAAATTTTGTTTCAAAAACTTTGAAGATTTTATATCCAAATTCACGGTCAAAATTAAACTGATTGACTCTCGAAATTCGAAATGTGAGCTGGTGAGATTCAATTTGTTAATTGTTGCGCTTTTTTTATTTTTTATTTTTCTTTTTGTTGTTGTTGTAGTCGTCTTTGCCTAATCAAGCAGTTGGTGATAGGGAGGATCTGCGCGTTACGGTTAGTAAATCGAATCATAATATATATACGCCATTTCATTTTTTTTTTTTTTTTTGGATCTTTGGTTTTTTTATGAGTTTCTAAGCTAGGACCAATAATTTTAATTGTTGATCTTGGTTATTTGGTTAATATAGTGGATTAAGCAGCTGAATGCGCCACTTGAAGAAATCGATCCAGAGATTGCTGACATTATTGAGCTTGAGAAAGCTAGGCAATGGAAGGTTTGTGTATTGTAATTGTATTGTGTTTATGATTCCATGATTTGTTAATGAAGTTTTGTTTTGTTTTGCTAAATTATATTCCAAAGCATAATTAATAAGGTTAGATTAGTAAAATATACCTCTAATTAAAGCTTTTTAAGGTGTGTGTAAGGTCAACATGGGCCAGCCAAGTAGTATGAAAGGGAGGAAGTAGTTAATCCCTCATTTTCATTTTTTATCATGATATATTATCACTAATTGTATATAACGGAAGAAAATAATTAAACGAGTTGTTAAAAGAGTTAGTTTAGTAGAGAAAACATTAAATCAAAGTTTAGAAAAAGTTGTATAGTAACAGAACTGTGTTAAGATTCTAGTAACAATCCAATGTCTTATAAATTGGAATGAAGAGAGTACATTTTACAAGTATTTGGTATGTTAAAAAGATTGTTTATGTATGAACCATGAATTTGACGAATTTGTAGGGTCTTGAGCTTATCCCTTCAGAGAATTTTACATCACTGTCAGTGATGCAAGCAGTTGGATCAGTAATGACCAACAAATACAGTGAAGGGTATCCTGGTGCGAGATACTATGGAGGAAATGAGTATGTTCATTGCTTTCGTTCTCTGATTGATTTGAAGTTCATATTATCTTTCTCCGATTACTTATCACCAAGAATTTGAACTAAAAGTGGTGATCTAAGCTGCTGTGACATTGATATACTTGCTTTCTGTCAATCATTTATTGCTAACTGAATTCCATTGGGAACATTTACCATGTCTTTTTTTCGTTTTTATAAAGGTATATTGACATGGCAGAGAGATTGTGTCAAAAACGTGCACTGGAAGTTTTCAAATTGGATCCTGCCAAATGGGGAGGTAATTACATTAAACAGAAAACTTCATTCTGAGTGGATCTTTAGATATGAACTGACCTTATTATGGCTCTATTCTTGATCTCTAGGATTTTGATGATAGTCTTTATGCTAAATATTCACCAAACTTTGTTGCAGTCAATGTTCAGTCGTTGTCTGGATCTCCTTCAAACTTTCAAGTGTACACTGCTTTATTAAAGCCTCATGAGAGAATTATGGCACTAGATCTTCCTCATGGTGGACATCTTTCACATGGTTATCAGGTTCTGTTCTCTTGAACTAGCATATCTGAGGGGTATTTTGCTGTAATCTTATTTCCCAGCGATGCCCTTATTTCTGTCTATGCTATGCAGACTGACACAAAGAAGATTTCTGCTGTGTCTATCTTTTTTGAGACCATGCCTTACAGATTGGATGAGAGCACAGGTTATATTGACTATGAACAGGTAATCTGTTGCTAGTCAGTGTAATTGGGATTTGGGAATGGTTTAGGTGTTACAGGGCATTTCGTTTTTCTTGTGTCATGCACCTTTTGGCCACTTCTGAATTACTAATTTCAGTAGTCATTGACTCAAACTATCTAAAGAAAAAGCCAACATTATCTTTTGTCTTCCCCTTTTCTATAGTCTGCAATCTGCATGCACTGATTTCTTGGTTGCAACATCATATAATTTGCATACAGTATAATATATGATCCATAATTCCCCTCAACTGAACCTGTGCCTTTCTTCACATTTATTTAAATTTTTCCTAGTTAATATGTTTTGACATGTTTGCAATGTTGCTGTCCACATGGAACACACTCTTTAAAGCTTCTAACCATGCTGTGTAAATGATAATGAGGAAGCGAGACAAACAAGTCTTTGATGCTTCCTCTTTTCAAGGCCTTCTGCTACTTCGGCACAAAAATTATAGGCTGTTGAGCTAGGGTTACTTTTGAAGCAAGTGTATTTATACCACCAAAATTAAAACATGTTTGTGCTAGTCTTTTCTGGGGGAAAAAGCATGCATTATTTATTGTTTACAAATCTCAGCTGCGACACGGATTCCTTTCCCTCTTTGTTGGCTTTCTCCGGTTTTTTTTAGTCTAGTTTGTACGTGATTTCTTCAACTCATTCTTCAGTTGTTGAATTTCCATTTGCACAGCTGGAGAAAAGTGCAACACTCTTCCGACCGAAGTTGATTGTTGCTGGTGCAAGTGCCTATGCCCGCCTATATGATTATGCACGTATCCGCAAGGTAAACTAATAAATCTTTTTATGCTTGTTTCCACTACTTTATTTTCCAACTTTTAAAGTAGTTCTGTTTTTGAGCAATTGACAGGTTTGTGACAAGCAAAAAGCTGTTCTCTTGGCAGACATGGCCCATATCAGTGGCTTGGTTGCTGCTGGAGTCATCCCTTCTCCTTTTGAGTATGCAGACGTTGTTACCACCACAACTCACAAGTCACTACGTGGGCCACGTGGGGCGATGATCTTCTTCAGAAAAGGAGTGAAGGAGATAAACAAAAAAGGAGAAGAAGTGAGTATGACGTGAAGTCAAATAACATGTAGAATTTAGTGTGGATACTCTTTGGAACTGAAATCTAGGAACGGAAATTTTGTTGTTAGTCTTTGTAGCTTGTTCTAGTTTAGTTCTCCTATCACCATGTCCTGCATCGGAAATTTCGTCTTACGTTAGACAAACCAATTTAGTCTTTCACTTTGAGCCGACCAATTGAATAATTTTATGGGTTCCATCAACTTCTGCTGGCCTCAACCCAAAATCTCTATTTATTCCTTGCACAAGCCCTCAGATCTTCCGTCAACCTTGTAAACTTGCCCCCTGGACACACCATCATGTACCTCAATTAACATGCGACCACCTTGTTACCTACACTGGCATAAAAGAACATCCACAACCCTCTTGAATGATAATGTACAATAGTGTGCAACGGAATTTTGAGTGTTTGTGGAGGTTATAAACAGGTTGCTAGATTTTAGTGTTTGAAAGAGCTAATTTGGGGGTAGTAAACGGGTCAAAGGGCATAAGATACCTATGGGGTCTGAAATATTGGTTAAATTTCTCTCTATGATTGATTAAATTAGCCTTTTCAAATGAATCTTAGGTTAAATGCCTTAATCTCTATAATTTTAGAGCATAAATCGGAATTAACACATAAGGCTGGATGAGAAGCACAAAAATCTCATTGTTGGAATATGGTTGCCACTTATATCTCCTTTCTTTGAATGAATAATTGAAACTGTAATGTGATAAGTAATAGTGCGAATGTCATCCTACAGGTGATGTATGACTATGAAGATAAAATCAACCAAGCTGTTTTCCCTGGACTTCAAGGTGGCCCCCACAATCACACAATTTCTGGCTTAGCTGTTGCACTGAAACAAGTAAGTAGTTCATCTTCTGTGTTTGTTTCCAATGTTCACAGGTTTCCTTTATAAGGTGTTACTGTATAAAATGTCTCTTTGTCTGTTATCTAGGTCATGACACCAGAATACAAGGCATACCAAGAGCAAGTTCTTAGCAATTGCTCTAAGTTTGCTGAGGTACTACTTGTAGTAAAACTTCCTTATCCTATAGCATAGTCTATGACATTACTCCCGCAGAGGAAGGCCACTTGATGATTTTGTTGCATGTGTTAATTTCTGATCACAATATTTGCAGAGTTTGCTGGCAGAGGGATATGATCTTGTATCTGGTGGAACTGAGAATCATCTGGTGCTGGTTAACTTAAGAAATAAGGTACCTAAAATTTTTAAAATGACTGGAGTGCTTCTTATTATCCGTAATTTGAATTGCTGATCGTTTTGACATCAGACAGCTAAAAGAATGGGATTATTTGAATTTTGATAGCAGTGTTTATTTATATTTGCTAAATGTTAGGAAAGATATCAGGCGCAGAACGTCTTATCTTTGTGTATTGGATGCATTTAATCGATCAAATATGACGATTTGTGCATTACCTTCTTCAGGGTATTGATGGATCTAGAGTTGAGAAGGTTTTAGAGTCGGTGCATATTGCAGCCAATAAGAACACTGTGCCCGGTGATGTATCTGCCATGGTGCCTGGTGGCATTCGCATGGGTAAAGAGCTTCTTTTCCTCTATTTTATGATTGCTTATAGTGTCCAGCATCTCATGAATTTAACATTTAGAATGTTTAGGTTCTTTCAACTCTTCTTCTCTTTCCTCCGTTTTCTTGAGAAAGTGTATTTTTTTTTTTGAAATGGTAACATTTGAGAAAGTGTATTTTTAGTACGGAAAAGGGACAAATATACCTCCGAACTATGATAAATGGTACGTATATACCCTCCGTCATACTTTGGGTACACATTTGCCCCCTACCGTTAATGAAATGATACGTATATGCCCCTCACACTAACGATAGGGGCATATGTGTACCCAAAGTATGACGGATGGTATATACGTACCATTTATCATTGTTCGGGGATATATTGTCCCTTTTTCATTTTAATTTTTTTATCCCAAATAATTAACCCAAACCTACTATCCGACCCAATAAACCCACTACTCGACCCAGTCCCAATTAAAACCCAAGAGACGCCTATCTAACAGACGCGTTTTTCCCACCCCTATAACGATATACATACAAAATACAGTAACACCCACTACTACCAATTTCAAAAAAAAAAAATCATTAACGCATAACACCCAAAAACAACACCAAATAAATTGAACCCCTCATGTTTCAATTTCCAGCTTAATTCCGTCGGGAAAATACTACCCACCACCAGTCAACACCACATAGCCACCGTCTCCGTCGAACCGGAAACAACCCACCGGCGGACCATCGCCTCACCCCTAGCTCCGGCCACCTCCGGCCTAATCTCCACTCCCTCCAACCAGTAAACACCAACTAGGAGCAACAATCAATAACTGCAATTTGATTGAGGTTCACGTTTAAGAGAAAAACAGAGGGAGTATCGGGTTTGGAACAAAAAATAGAGGTCGGATCGAGTTGGTTTGAAATCGGGTCTGATGGGTTTAATGGGTCGGGTATTGGGTTTGGGTTAATTATTTGAGATAAAAAAAATTAAAATGAAAAAGGGACAAATATACTTCGAACTATGATAAATGATACGTATATATCCTCTGTCATACTTTGGGTACATATATGCCCTTACCGTTAGTGTGAGGGGCATATATGTACCATTTCATTAACGGTAGGGGCATATGTGTACCCAAAGTATGACGGAAGGTATATACGTACCATTTATCATAGTTTGGAGTATATTTGTCCTTTTTCCGTTTTTAGTATTTATCCACGGGGAGAGCTTTTTAATAGACTTGTGGCAAGATCTAAGTATTAACTACTATTCCTGTTAATCTGAAATTAAAAACAGTCATTAAAAATTAAATGAGTAAACAGAACAAAGAAGAAAATTATTTTCATTAATGGTGACATACGTGTAGATATAATGATCTTAAAGTCAATTTTACCCCTTCTCATATGTGGTCCAGGAACCCCAGCTCTCACTTCTAGGGGATTTGTTGAGGAGGATTTTGTAAAAGTGGCTGAATTTTTTGATGCTGCTGTAAAGTTGGCCCTTAAGGTCAAGGCTGAGACCAAAGGTTGGGTGATTTTCATTTTGTCTATTCTGGAATGCATCAGTTCCTCATCATACAATTTGTTATTAAAGATTTCAGATTGTATACTTACATGCAATCATCGGTTTCTAATAAACGTAGGAACAAAGTTGAAGGACTTTGTGGCAACTTTGAGTTCAGACTCCAAAGTACAATCTGAGATTGCAAAGCTAAGGCAGGATGTTGAGGACTATGCCAAACAATTTCCTACTATTGGTTTCGAGAAAGAAACAATGAAATACAAGGATTGAGCCGGAATCTAGTGTTGAGGTACTTCTGTTGCCTTACTTTTCTCCCAAAAGAAAAAAAGAGTTATTTCTGTTGTCTTTTTCTGTTTATTGTACCAGAATGTAAAATCATGTATTTTAAGTTTTTAACATTGGGTTCGTTTACTTATACACTTGAGGGTTCCTTTTTCTTCACATTCTGGAATTTTGTTTTCACTGGCTCTTTCTAAATGTAAAATGTTTCATTTGCAAGATGATTGTCTTTTCGGTTCTAGTTTCCAACTTTTCCTGTCCCCTCATCGATCTTATTCTACTATCAGGATTGAGTCAGACGACGTGTTTCTCTAATGAAGTTAGAACATTGTCCTTTTGAATTCACCGGCAGTGCGGTGAAAAAGAGTTACGTGGATTACATTTGTATAATTATCCAAATCAAAGCCACGAATGGATGTAATTTTCAAGGTGTAAAACAACTGATCCAAAATTCAATTCTTCTCATTCTTTGTTTAGAGAATAATGAAAAATCCAAGATGGTTTGGAGAAGTCCCTTTTTGGAATACTTGCACATGATGTATAACAAAAAAAGGATAAGATGTTATGCATACAAAGTGAAATCTGTCTTGGGCTCCAAGCAACACATTTTTACCAAACTTTGGCCCCAAGCAATAGAAAATCAGCCAAGTAAAATTGTCTTATTTTACTATTTTACTAATTTATTACTTGAAATATTTAAACCTGAAAATAAAGAGAAATTTTACCTGTAAAAGAATTCCAGTGAGAGTGGATTACTACTTAAAACTCAATTGGAAAAGAAAATCAACTCTATAAATAGAGAGAGAGTATCTCGTTCCCTTGTAACCCTAACTCCACCAAGTCATTAGTAAGAATTCTTCCTGTTACTCCCAACACAAATTAACAAAACCCCAACCCCTCAAATTAGACTGCCTGTGAAATCTGTTTTGCCTGTGAGATCTGTTTTGCCTTTGAAATCTGTTTTGCCTGTGAAATCTGTTTTTCCATACAGATGCGTGGGCAAGAATTGGAACAGATCTCTTAATAAAAGCTCTTTTTCTGATAAAGAGCAACTTCATCACGATGAAAATCCTACCCGGCTCTTAATATCCATTTGGAGTAGGAGTGCTCTCTTAGAACCCAGCCCCCCTACTATTTACCTGTTTCCCGAGAAAATATTACCCGGTGTAATTCCTGTAACTGAAAAACCTAGTTATTTACAGATTCCTGCAAAACTAGATGGGATTATTGGCTTGGCCCTGTTGACGGCATATTTTTCTTGTATAAAGATTTTGACCGTATGGCTCTGTGGAACCCGGCTAAGATGGAGTTTCACCTCTTCCACAAGATTTCTTCGAATCAATCCCCCCACCATCTCGTCCTACTAGTTGTTATGATCATAAACTGGGCTTTGGGTTTGATCCATTAAGCCACGATTACAAGGTGGTGTGTGTTTCCTTTCTTTCTGATATGGCTGAGAAAGATCCTGAGCCTGATCGTTTGAGGTCTGCTTCCGTTTACTCATTAAACAACCAACTGTTGGAAAATTCTAGATTGCAACTTCGGCGCTCGTCCAATGATGAATGATTCACTGTGCTCGACCTGTGTGAAAGGATTTTATTATTGGTACACGAAAAGTTACATTAATAGAGATAAATGGGCCATCGGAATACGTTATTTTGACATGCACAGTGAAGTTTTTGGTGAGATTCCAGGGCCGGTAGACTATATATCAAGTCAGGATGGTTGTGATCTTACTATCTATAAGGAGTCAATTTGCCTACTACTGTATTATTGCGATTTCGATAGCAATGATAATGTTGTGAATCATATAATTGATGTCATGGACTAAAGTTGTCAATCTGATTCCTACCAGGATTGAACTTGGTAACGTGGTACCTACATTGACTTGTTGTCCTCTAGGATTTTTGGATCAAGATAAGTTTATTTTTGATTCTGACAAAGGAATATTTTTCTTTGACCCTAAAACTCGTGAATTTATACATCTACTTGATAGTGCTGAAGCAATCCGTGATGGTCAAGGATGTTACCCTGATATTTCAGCTTTAAGTTACAGGAAGAGTCAAGTTTCAATCAAAGGAGATATCTTGGATCACATGCAAGAATTTTTTGAAGATTATTCCGAAGATGAAGATTCTGAAGATGAAGATTCCGAAGATGATAAATAACGTAACTATGAATTGAGGCAATTTCCCTCTTTGTCATTAAGTCTGTTCTTATATTTTGCTGTTGAAGTGAGGATTGTGAATTTTTGGTTACTGAAAACATACTTGCCCACACAAGTTTGAGCCCTAGTAATTATTTGAAAAATCTAATTATAATTTAGAAACTTATGGTAGGGTTAATTTTATAGATGGCAAGTTAACTATTACTTTTTTTTCACAAAAGTAACTTAACTATTTTTTCTAACACAAAAATAAGTTAACTATCACTTTTTTTCTTAAAAGTAACTTTACTATTTTTTCTAACACAAAAATCACTTAACTTTGAGTAAACTAACACAAAAATCACTTAACTTTGAGTAAACTAACACAAAAATCACATTAGCCAGAATATGTATTTTTCCGATCAACCCACTATTTTTCATTCTTTTTTTGTTTTTAAATATAATAAATAAATTTTAAAAAAATCCAACCACCCATTTGAAAAATATATTAAAAAAAACAAAAGGACCATCATTCCCAAAGAGGAGAAAACACGGAAAGAGCAATGCATAGTGTTGTTTGTCTAAAATGTCTTTGTCTTTTGTAAATGACATATATTATATGACACAATATGTTTTGCCCGTGAAATCTGTTTTTCTATGGAAAAAAGTGATAGTTAACTTATTTTTGTGTTAGAAAAAATAGTCAAGTTATTTTGTGAAAAAAAGTGATAATTAACTTATTTTTGTGTTAGAAAAAATAGTTAAGTTACTTTTGTGGAAAAAAAAAGTAATAGTTAACTTACCTGAAATTTAACCTTGATAAGAGTTGTAAAAAAAAATAAAGGAGACTTTTTTAAATTCCACATTAGACAAAATTGAAATTAAACTATTTTTCTTATATTTAGGATTTGAAAATCAGCTAAAAATTTGGTTATTCCTTATCTGAATTACGTATAAGTCACCTTAAAATTAATGTTTACCTTATACAAATTCTTATATTATTCAGCATAAGTTTTTTCATCGACAATATTTATCTAAATTTCATACTATTGAAATTTACTGTTAAAAAAAAAAAACTTGAGTTAGGATAGTTGTATTTTAAAGTTGCTTTTAATTATAGTAAGGTACAGCCACACACGTCATCCAATTCTAACACTAGAAAATGAGAACATGATAGTTCACAAATCAACACAATATATTAGCCAAGAAAATAGAAAATTTCGCATTAAGAATACTAATACTAATACTAATAACAATTATAATTAAGTTACAAAAACTTAATATAAACAAAATACTTAATGTAAAATTAAAAGTCTGCAGATAAATTGTAATTTGTCTTTAATATAAGAAATACAATGTGCGGCTATCTACTAACCTTCTATCCTAATTTGTGTCCTTCACACCCTCCTATCTAATGTCATATTCTCGATAAAATAGTTTCAAACAAATCTAGCAATATATCGTAATATACAAATAACCCATACAAAAATTAATTAAAATAGATCATGTGAATTCTCCAAGTACGGATTCGACTACCGTTAGACAAATTAAAACATTGAAAAAGAAGAAGAAATTCTCTAAGTACACAACAACAAGAGACCAAAACATGGCAGAAAAGATCAATTAATTAGTAGCTGAAATCCCGAACAAATTGTAAGGAAAAAAATATACATACAAGAGAGAAAATCCTAGAATTCTTATTATTTTTTTTCTTACCATATATTTTAGGATTCTTTAATTTTTTAATTTTTTTTTTTACCATATATTTTAGAACTCCTTAGTTATTAATTCTCTCAATATCTCTTACAATATATTTTAGGATTGCTTAATTTTTAAAATATATTTTCCACTTACCATATATTTTTATGTTTAGTTAGAGTAAAAGGATTATGAAGAAAGATGAGTAATATAGTGTTAATTATTCTCCAAAGATCATTTTTGTAGAATTTTGAAAATATAAACGATGACTTTTTGATATCAAGTAAAATTTTACGTTTTTTTTTCTTTTGGCTCGTTTAAAATAGATTTTGCATTGAAAAAGTAGTCTTTTAATTATTTCTCTAATATTTAGGGCTTTAAATTTAACTAAAATTTTATTTATTAAATCTTTTCTTTGATGAATTAGGTACTAATGTTTAAAATACTAAAATTAATTATAGTTTACCTATAAACATTATGATTTACCTTAAGTAGAGTATGGTAAGACGATTTTTTCATTTATTAAAATTTTTAGAACTTTACCTTATATATAACTTTGAGTATATAATAATTCCTTTAAATGTGAGTTCCTAAAATATATGAAAAAAGACTCTGACAAAATAAATTTATGAAAAGAAATTAGATATCTATATTTAATATTAGGAGAATTAGGGGACGAAAAAATATATGGGGAAGAGACAAGCAACTTTTCTTTACGTATATCTAAGAATGAAATAACTCATGTAATACACACAACAAAAATAACATAAAAGTCAATTTGAAGAATATTGAAACAAGCAATACCTGAAGTCAGTAGTTTAATCTAAGTTATCTTGTACATTTTTTTGCATAATGAGCACTGACCATTCTGTTGTTAGATTTGGCGTATATATTTTTTTTATTCAATTATCCAGTGATTTTGGATTGTGTTGTATTAGCAAAAAAGGAGCAGAGGGGAGCTAGACCTGACCCCAATCTGACGTATATTTGATGTGTAATAGTAATAGTATAGCTAATTACAGGAGAAAACATGGAGAATAATGGTTATGAGGAGGAGCTTCTCAACTATGAAGAAGATTACGAAAAAATCTCTGATTCTGCTACAAAAGCCAACGACGAGTCGGCCAAAAAATAAGATCTTTGCACTAATGTTAGGTTTTTCGATGTGTATAACCATCCGTTTTATATGTGCTTGTATTTTACTATTTTGTTGTCTATCATAAATAACTTCTGTAACTCACAATATAAGAATAAGATATGCATGTATCCCACTCTCTTCAAACTCCACTTTTGAAATTACATTGAGTATGTTGTTGTTGTTCTTATTATGTTCAAATTAAAGATATTAACATTTGTGTCACACCCCGAATCCCAACGAGGCGTGATTGGCACCCGAAGCCGATATGGCCCGAGAGAACCAATCTTTGCTCATGAACACTCGTACGCATAATCTCGCATGAATAACACACTATTTCATGTAACACACTGTTTCATGTAATTGATGAAATATTAAAATGCCATGCATATACATATATAACACTTGGCCTTTAGGACCATTACATCGCACTAAACGTACATATCCTACATCCATGTACCCACAATATGTCTACAAAAGCCTCTAACAGATGCATTTGCCAAACCAACTAAAAGTCGGGACAAGTCCCCGCTTTATACTATATGTACATCATCACAATAAATATACGACTATGACTCAGGAAGCTCCGAACCAAGTGGAGCTCACCAAAACTCTGCAATTGATCCACAGTCTACTGAGGAGGTCTACTAATGTCTGCACCTGCAACATGTAAGGTAAATCCCCAAGAGGGGTCAGTACGAAGAATGTACTGAGTATGTAAGACCATAAGAACTACGTCAGTACATAAGAACTTTAATGGAAAAATTATAAGAGGAACTCTATATGTGGAACCATGTACCTTTCTTTCTTTATGACTATCTCCAATGATTCGTACATAATGACAACAACTATGAAATCAATATAAGAGAAATAGCAATGTGAATATACTTTCTTTCTGTATGTGGGATACCATGTACATTACGTTCTTTCTTTTCCTTGCCTTTACTTTACTTTACTTTTACATTGCTCAATGTTGTTTGGGCCCTCATCATGCAGGTGATCTTGTCACCCCATGGATAAAATCATGTCATCATGCAGGTGTTCATTGCACCCCATGGATAAAAGATCATCATCATGCAGGTATTCTTTTTACCCCATGGATACATCATGCAGGTGTGTCAGTTCACCCCATGGATAAAATCATGTCATGCAGGTGTCTTTGCACCCCATGGATAAATGGCCATCATCATGCAGGTACTTGTACCCCATGGATAAATAAACATCATCATCATACATTACTTTGCTCTTACTTTATTTCTTTACTTTGAGATAAATACTTCAACTTGTGAGCGATTGGTACTTTGATATTCATAATATCGTTTTGAACTTTGGAACATAACATTGATGGAACCATGAAATATGTAGAACATTACTCAAAGCATATGAAACATGTGAATGACAATTGATCAATGCATAAAGAACATATGATGAACCATAATTAATATCCGGAATTAGGGTACCCTTGGCTTATGAGGGATTGATACTTTTGTAGTCATAACATTGGTGGAAGCTTTGGGACAATAACAAATGAGCTAGAGACATATGTATAAACATTCTTGGAAACATAGCCTTCATGGAAACATAATACTGTTGGAACCGTTGAACAATGATCAATGAACAAGATACATGAGTATACTCACTATTGAACCCTTGGAACATAACCTTATTAGACTTTTTGGCACATTACTAATGGCTAAGACATGTGTATAAATCTATTGGAACTTTGGGTCATGACACTAATTGGAACACACCCATATGCTTTACTTTACTCTTGTACTTTATGAGATTTACACCTTAGCCAAACATGTACTTACATGCACATCTCACTTCACTCCTCTATCTCATGAGATTGACAATTTCACTTATGAAGTATAATTATACTAATTTGCACATCACCTCTCTTATTACTCTTACAATTGGCACAAGGATAATCATCATACCATAGGACTCATAACATGATTGGAACTATGATATTTAACTAAACAAGCTCTCTTTACCTCATTGCTATTATTGGGATAATTCTCTTAGGATCTACAACATATGACAACTTAATAACCTCCGCCCATAAATAAGAACTAAGTAATTCATGATTCGTATAGGAGTAAAACACATATGACTACCAACATATCAACCTTAGTTGGAATACTAAAGAACCCCCTTGGTATAGTACACTTTTGGAACCTTAACATAATAATCACTAACTATGATCCATGTGGATACTAACTATTCACCACCCTGCGATGCAATAACTTAGACCAGTTGGAACTTTTGACATATTAGCCAATGATCGTGAGTCAATCAATAAACATGAGTCATACGATTCACCATTGACCAATGAATAAGGAACATATGAGTAACTCTAGCCAACTATCGAATATGAAATACCTTAGAGTATTTCGAAATCAAGTGAGTGCTATGACAGTGTGAACATCATATGTTGCAGAAGGATATAGAAGTAACCTTACATACCTTGGATTTGCAATACAAATATATAATCCTAGAGGTGCGTACAATAGTCCCGCTCCTTCTTTATGTCTCACTCTACAACACAAATACAATATGGAATTCACATTAACCACCAACTACTCTTCAAATGCATATAACATCAATGAGTCACATATTTGCCCTTAAACATGTCATTTCCCCTTGACAAAACCATGGATAACATCATTATTCCAAAAATTCCATAATATTCCCAACATTGACCAATACATGAAAATCAATACATTTCACCACAACACTTCTCCTTTACACTTTCTTATCCATACCACATCACAAATAATCCATCAATTTACTTTAATACAACTCATAGCACATATCGGCCAAAATTCCATAATTTACACTTATAGACAAGAACAATTTTAACAACAAAAATAACACCATAGATGTCCATATTTTATCCATACCATGATCTTTCATCAAAGGCACAAGTCCTAATTCAAGCTTGAATCCCATGGATCACAAATCTATTATTAAAGCACAAAGTACCATGTTCAACATTTCCAAGAACAACCAATATGATTTACATACTCTTTCATGCATATAATATATTAATCCATAACAATAATCACTTACCCAAGCTTGAAAAGTGATGATTTTGCTCCAAGAAGTTGGCTTAGGGGTTTTAGGGTTCTTGAGAGTTGAGAGTAAGTTTTGGGAAATTTCTAGAAAAGTGTAGTGAACTCCTTTGATTGAAATCAGATTTTTCCACCTATTTATAGCCCCTCAAGTCTCATTGACATTAAATGCCATGCACAATTGGTCAAGGATGAAGAATGGGTCCTTTTTGGCTTAATTGGGCCATGCTTTCTTTTCATTTTTGGGTCCTTTTTGGGCCCAATTCACTTAACCCAATAAAATCAATAATTTCTCGTCTTATACGTATTACAATAATATTCCCACTCTTAATATTCATATCCGTAGCCTCAATCCCAAAAACAAGTGATTCTAGCCACGTTTGGCTTATTTTGACCTTAGGGGCAAAACTGTCATTTTGACCCCAAATTCGTTCTCGAGTAATTTTATCATACCAATGTAATATGTCATTCATTTCATGTATATACTCGTGGTTGTAGAAGAAACGTGGCAAAAATCGGCTCAATACGTCCCCGGGCACCCTTGGGACTTAAGAAAAATTCCAACTTTGAAAAGTGACCAAACCCAGCGTGGCACGCCCTTGGTTGCGCTAGCTTGCTGCCTCTGGGCACAAAAATTTGGCCCAAAGCGGCGTGGCACGCTCCCCATCGCGCCCCTACCTTAATTTTTTTTTTTTTTTTACTCTCAAAACTAAGGTAAACATGTACGGGGTGTTACAATTTGCATCTATTTTAATGTACATATATTTATGATTTAATTGAATTTAATGTTGCATATAATGTAACTTTAGTTGAAACATTCTGCCCTTTCCAAACAATATTAAACGTTAAATTGTGTTTTGCACTAACGATGTCACATAATTTTGTAACTAAAAATGTAAACATTACACAAACAAATATATGTAATTTTCTTCTTTAACATAAAATGCACGAGCAAAGTGCGCACACTAAACTAGTATTGAAAAAGCATAAAACCTATTGAGAGAAATCTCCCCTAAACAAGACTTTTTAAGAACTACATTGTGGATGCTATTATGTTGTGGCATGAGAAGAGGGATCCTTAATTTATAGAGCTACAAAACCCTTCCCCAAGAAAGAAGTTAGCCAAATATGGAAGAGAATTATATATTTCGTTTAGAAAAAGTAAAAGTAATTATGATATTATTTTAACTTTACTTCAAAGAAAAATAAAAACTCAAATTTAATAAAAAAATCAGGACAAAAACATTAAAAAAGACTCGCTCTTCTACTTCCGACAAATGTGATGCCATGAACGGCTTCATTTGTCAAGATGCAGCACCAAGAAAAATCCAGACTAACCAAATTTTTTGAGCATTTGGCTAGAAATACTTCATCCGTTTCATTTTACTTGACCCCTATTGACTTGATACAACCTTTAAAGAAACTTTAATTAGGAATGTATTTCACTAAATTAACCTTACTAAATAAGTTTGGAACTCTAAATTTGACTATTATTAATTTATGTAATTATTTAATATTAAGGGTAGAAAAGAAAAATATAACAAAATTCTCTTGATTTTACAAATTAGACAAGTAAATTAAAACAACTCTTTTTAATATAGGGACTAAGTAAAACGAAACTGAGAGAGTACATTGTAGTGTTGTGTGAAACCTGTAAATATCATAAAAAGACATTGAAAAACTAAGATCCCTTGGCACCCAAGGATGTAATTGGCTCCTTATAATATTCAGGATAATTACATTCTTGAAAGGATCAAGGGCTCTGGTTCAATGAAGTTGGGTTGAGCACCGTGAGGTTTCAGGTTCAATTCTCAACGGAGACAAACACTAGGTGATTTTTTTTGTTCTAGTCTTGGTGGACAAAATTACTTGGTACGTATTGCTTGTGTGAGGAAATTATTTTTTGACTCAAAAAACAAAAAAAACAAATAAGATCCCTTGACTTCCGGTCCGGCAATAATTCATTGACCTTTTGGTTTACCAAATTTAACGTACACAAAATTACTTGGTACGTATTGCTTGTGTGAGGAAATTATTTTTTGACTCAAAAAACAAAAAAAACAAATAAGATCCCTTGACTTCCGGTCCGGCAATAATTCATTGACCTTTTGGTTTACCAAATTTAACGTACAGTAATACGTTATGTCGGTTTAAAATGTTTTTCTCCTTGTAAAATTAATATTATCGTAATAAATGTATCAATGGCTTAAAGTGTTTTTTCTTTGTGAAATTGATTATAAGCATATCAATCATTTAAAGTATTTTTTTTTTTCCTTGTAAAATTGGAATCAATGCTATAAATATATTAGTCCATTTAAAGTGTTTTTTCCTTGTGAAACTTTGGCTCCAAGTAAAAAGAATTCGACTGAGAGTGTGGATAACCATAAATAGAACATACCTCATTTTCTTGTTAACCATATTACTTAATTCCCCACCCCCTCAAATTAATTATCATGATGAGACTGCCTGTGAAATCTCTTTTGCCATACAGGTGCCTGTGCAAAAATTGGTACAGGTCTCTTATTACAAGCTCTTTTTCTGTTAAAGAGCAACTTCATCACCATGAAAATCCTACCCGTCTCATAATACCAGTTTACGGCCCTGATCTCACCACTACTATTCACCTATATCCTCAGAAAATATTACCTGGAGTAATTCCTGTACCTGAAAAGCCTAGTTATTTACAGATTCCTGCAAAACTAGATGGGATTATTGGCCCTGTTGACGGCGTATTTTTCTTGTATAAAGATTTTGACCTTATGGCTCTGTGGAACCCGGCTAAGAGGGAGTTTCGACCTCTTCCACGAGATTTCTTCGATTCAATCCCCCCACCATCTCTTCCTACTAGTGGTTATGATCATAAACTGGGCTTTGGCTTTGATCCATTAAGCCACGATTACAAGGTGGTGTGTGTTTTCCTTTCTTTGTGATATGGCTAAGAATGATCCTGAGCCTGACCGTTTACGGTTTGCTTCTGTTTACTCACTAAACAACAACTGTTGGAAATTTCTAGATTGCAACTTCGACGCCCATCATCCAATGATGATAGACTCATTGTGCTCGACCTGTGTGAATGGATTTTATTATTGGTACACCAAAAGTCTCATTGGAAAATCTAAGAAATGGGCCGTCGTAATACGTTATTTTGACATGCACAATGAAGTTTTTGGTGAGATTCCAGGGCCGGTAGACTATATAACAAATGGGGATGCTTGTGAGCTTACTATATATAAGGATTCAATTTGCCTACTAGTGTATCATTATCACAAATGTGATGATGATGATGATGATGCGAATCCTTTAATTGATGTATGGGTGTTGAACGACGATAGATCGTGGACTAAAGTTGTCAATCTGATTCCTACCAGGATTGAACTTCGCACTGTGATGCCTATAGTGTCTTGTTTCCCTCTAGGATTTTGGGATCAAGATAAGTTAATTTTTGAATCTGAAAATGAGATAATACATTTTGACCCTAAAACTCGTGAATTTACACCTCTACTTGATATACCTAAAGAAGAGTGTGATAGAAAAGCTTTAAGTTATAGGGAGAGTCAAGTTAAGCTTTAAGTTATAGGGAGAGTCAAGTTTCAATCAAAGGAGATATGTTGGATCACATGCAAGAATTTTTTGAAGAATATTCTGAAGATGAAGATTGCGAAAATGAAGATTCCAAAGATGATGAATAGCCATATATGAATTGAGGTAATTCCCTTCTTTGTCATTTTGTTCATCTTTGATTTGATTCTATGAGATAATAATGTAGCATACTAAGTCTGTTTTATATTTTGCCGTTGAAGTGAAGATTGTGCTTATTTTGTTATTCAAAACATACTTACCAGTTGCCACACAAGTTTGAGTCCCAGTAATTGTTGGAAAAATATACATGTAGAATCTAATATAATGCTTTTAAATTGATCAGGCAGGTAGAATGTATCAAGATGTCCCTTGATCTTGTGGTCTTAAACATATGTGTGGAAAGAAGGAATAGTAAAAACACAAATTGAAACGAAGAGAGTATTGGCTAGGTTCATCTATATTAGTTAGTACATTAAAAGCACGAAGCCTTGTTTCCCATGTTGAAATTTAACTATTTTTCTTATATATAGGATTTTAAAGTCAGCTAAAAGTTTGGTTACTAAATGTTTCGTTATTTGAATTATTTATAAGACTTCAAAATTAATAATTTACCCTCTACGAATCCTCCCTTATAAAATTTGGTAACGATTATACAAATCCTTCCTTATAGGTAGATCTACTAATCATTATAGCCTATAGGAAACAAAATAAATTTTTTTATTATTTACATTCATGAATAATAAAATAGTCCTATAAAACTAAAACAATTGATATTTTGTACGAATTGATTCAGTGTGTAGTTTTCTACTCTTCATCACTGTTTAATATGAATATATATTTTTTATTTCAACAGAAACTTTTGTCGCACAGCATGAAGTTCAAGAAAAAGTTGCAACAAGCCACAAAAAGAGAAGTTCTTATTGCTACAAATTCCAGCTAGTTTTATTGCATACTTCCTTTAAACTTTATATTTATTTATTTTGTTCCAAGTTTGATTTTGCAAGAGAATTCACTATGTTGACAAAAGTTCTCATTTTACATAATATAGGCTACTTCCTATTGTTTAAGGCTTTTTTTTTTTTTTTATATATAAGATATTCCAACAGGTAAGCAAGATTTAAAAACAATACATATGTGCTAACTTAGGAAAGAAAATAAAGAGTGATTCTTACAAATCTGCTAGTGATTCTTACGAATCTGCTACCTAATTCTGCCTATGTATATTACAAAGAATCATGTCTATATATATTTTGTAACAATCTATATATATATATATAAAAGAGGGTTATAGTCCCCGGTGACGTGGCGCATTTAGAGCAAAGGAATGTATTTATCTAATTTCTTAAATTCTTTGTTTTTCTTCACACTTAAATACAATGCTTAATTATTAAATTCAAACACGTTAGGTTTAATTGCACCTCTAAGCCTCAAAGCACCGTTTCCGCGACACTTTAACATTTACAACCCAAAGCACCTTTACAACCCAACGTTTTAACATTTCAATTCATCCCAAGAATTAAACGTGACTTATCCTGTTTTGACAAAAACAAAACATATGTATGCTTTTTCACAAAAGTAACTTAACTATTTTTTCTACTACAAAAATAAGTTAACTATCACTTTTTTCCATAGAAGTAACTTAACTATTTTTTCTAACAAAAAAATAACTTAACTTTGAGTAAACTAACACAAAAATCACATTAGCTAGAATATGTACTTTTCCGATCAACCCACTATTTTTCAGTCTTTTTTTTATTTTTAAATATAATAAATAAATTTTAAAAAAACATCCAACCACCCTTTTGAAAAATATATTAAAAAAACCAGAAGGACCATTATTCCCAAAGAAGAGAAAACACGGAAAGAGCAATGCATGATTACTTGCAAGTTGTGTAATATGTTGTGTCTATTTTTATTTTTTATCATGCACATTTTTCGTTGTTTATCTAAACTTCATGGTCTTGTACAATTTACTTTTGAAATATTATAAAAAAAAAGATGATTATGAAACGGACATGTTAACTATTTATCGAATGAAATAACCAGTAATTTCATGTTTATTAGTCATAATTGTCACATCTCTTCTAAATTGTAGTTCAAAGTAGATGTATAATGTGTGAACGCTAATTCCGATGAAGTTAGGTGCTAAAAAATTACAGTGTATTATTTCAAAATACTTCGTATACTCTGATTATAACATTAGCAATTAAAAAAGATATTCACTTTTTCAAATAGATTTTTGGTGGGGTCGGGTCGGGTTGGGTAATTTTTAAAATTTGTTTATTAGATTTAAAAATAAAAAGAGTGAAAAATAGTGGGTTGATCGAAAAAGTACATATTCCTGTCAATGTGATTTTTGTGTTAGTTTACTCAAAGTTACGTTATTTTTGTGGTAGAAAAAATAGTTAAGTTACTTTTGTGAAAAAAAAAAGTGATAGTTAACTTATTTTTGTGTTAGAAAAAATAGTTAAGTTACTTTTGAGAAAAAAAAGTAATAATTAACTTACCATCTGTGAAATTTACCCTCTTATGGTAAGAGTTGTAAAAAAAATAAAATAAAGGAGACTTTTTTAAATTTCACATTAGACAAAATTAAAATTAAACTATTTTTCTTGTATTTAGGATTTGAAAATCAGCTAAAAATTTGGTTACTAAATCTTTCCTCATTTGCAGTGTGTGTCAATTTACGCAAATTACTCAAGTCTATAGTGCGTAATCTAGGACAGTTTTGTGAAATCTCTTTCAGAGAACAGCCAGTCAATTACCTGCATCAGATTCAAGGCACAAAGACAATTAGTATAAGTCAAATCTCTCTGAGGAGCATCATTTGAAACAGAATAAAAATCACTTAAATGTATCACTCCAGAACAATCTCTCTCTCGGACTCTGACCTCCGCGCGAGACAAATTTTTTAATAAAAGCATCACATACAGTCTGGATTCCAATATTAGCTAGAACTGATTCCAATTGTACTGCTATTGCAATAATATAGAAAAGTCAAGTTATTTTTATGGTTTCTTTGGTATTTGTTTATGTTTTTATGGACTGCTTATAATCCATTGATACTTGTGAATGTATTACATGGTATTAGAGAACATGCATAAAGTACTCCCTAAAGTTGGATCGAATTTGTATTTTAAAGTTTGCGGGTGTTCTATGACCCCTCTAAACAATTTCGAACTGGTCTAAATACACCTTTTTCGGTCACCTGGCATAGTGAGTATCTCACTCACTCTAAGAGATACTCACTTAGAGTGATCTATTGCTTTAGCTTTAGCAATGCTGGCAGAATAAGCATGGGGTCTATTGCTTCTCATTTCTAGATATAACTCTCTCAGAACTGATTCCAATGAATTAGATAAACAGCTAATTCCATCACATGTCACCAAAGAGCACTGTCTGAGATTCGTTAACCTTAAATTAGGGGCTGCAGAGACGATTGCTGTCACCCCAGCATCCAAAAGCGTAGGCATTTTGGATATTTCAGAACCATTTAGATTTTGTTCTCCAAATTTTTCTTGTCAATCTTGGGCATAAAAGCAAAATCTTTGGAGCTCCTTGCTTCCGATCATATGAAACCTTGTTTGTTTAACGGACAAAACCCAAAGGGGCGAGGGGCGTGGAGCACAGTTTGAAACTTGGTGGTTAATGGCCTGCCCCTCCATCACGAATACCAAGTTTTTGTCCATGGCAAGATTCGAACAAGAACTGAATGTGCACGATGCGCCTAACACACACATATGTGTTTCACTTATACCCGTCAACCGGGCCGGGTCAACCCGGCTCCGGTTCGGTATTTTTTACCGGGCTTGGGTCGGGTCTGGTCCGGTCTTCACTCTAACTGGGCCGGGCCCAACAGTAATTAAAGGCCAAATGGCCCGGCACCGGCCCATTAGTGCATTTTACATGGGCCGGGCCGGGCCGGATCCCGACTAAAAAAAATTGAACTTTGATTGTTTTTTAATATAATACTACTTAGAATACGACTTTAAAGAACATACATATATATGTACATTCAATATATACTACTTTAAAGAATATACATACATATATTCATTCAATATATACTACTTTAAAGAATATACAGTCATACACATGTATTTACATTCAATATATACTACTTTAAAGAACATACAGTCATACACATGTATTTACATTCAATATATACTATTTTAAAGAATATACATACATATATATACTATTTTAAAGAATATACATACATATATACATTCAATATATACAACTTTAGAACATACATATGTATGTACATTCAATATATACTACTTTAAAGAATATACATACATATATAAATTCAATATATACTACTTTAAAGAACATACATATGTATGTACATTCAATATATACTACTTTAAAGAACATACATATGTATGTACATTCAATATATACTACTTTAAAGAACATACATATGTATGTACATTCAATATATACTACTTTAAAGAATATACATACATATATAAATTCAATATATACTATTTTAAAAAATATACACATGTATTTACATTCAATATATACTACTTTAAAGAACATACATATGTATGTACATACATATATATACTATTTTAAAGAATATACATACATATATACATTCAATAGATACTAATTTAAAGAATATACATATGTATGTACATTCAATATATACTACTTTAAAGAACATACACACATATTTACATTCAATATAAACTATTTTAAAGAATATACATACATATATACATTCAATATATACTACTTTAAAGAAGAACATACATATGTATGTACATTCAATATATACTACTTTAAAGAATATATATACATATATACATTCAATATATACTATTTTAAAGAATATACATACATATATACATTCAATATATACTACTTTAAAGAATATACATACATATATAAATTCAATATATACAATATTCAACAACATATACTTTTATACTATTATGAGATAATTTTAGCAAATTTGAGAGAGAATAAGAGAATGAGAATTGAGATTGTAGGAAATATTTTTTGAAATGTCATGTATTTATAGGAAAAAAAAAATTGATTTTTTTTTTTTTTAAATTAAAGCCTAAAAAGGCTGTTTGGCCGTTGGGCCAACGGCATTATAGCCGTTGGACCTCAACAGACCAAAACAGCCTTTGCAGGCTGGGCCCAACGACCCAGTTTTTTTTTTTTAAAAAAAAAAAAAAAAAAAAAGTTACCGGGCCGGTTCATCGGAGGACCCGGTCCGGTTTTCTAACTGGGCCGGTCCACCGGTTTCAATACCGTGTCCGGCCTAGCCCCCCTAAAAACTCGCCAGGCCTACCACCTATATCGGGTCCGGTTAGGTGGCTTAGTGGGCCGGTACCGGGTCAACCCGGCCCACTTGACACCCTTAGTTTCACTCTTAAGATGAATAGACCTCAATTAAATGATCAATTTTCTTTCTGTTCATTTATCAATTTGTGGCACCAAGACAAATCCAGACTAATCAAATTTTTTGAGCATTTGGCTAGAGATATTGCAGTGTTGTGTGAAACCTGTAAAAATTAAAAAAATACATTGAAAAACTAATCCCTTGAGTTTTAGTCTTGCAATAATTTATTGACCTTTTGGATTACCAAATTCCACGTACATGAATAAGTTGTGTCGGTTTAACATGTTTTTCTCCTTGTAAAATTAATATTATCGTTATAAATGTACCAATGATTTAAAGTGTTTTTTCTTTGTAAAATTGATATCACTTTTTATAAGCAAATCAATGAATCTAAATTGTTTTTTTTCCCTTATAAAATTGACATCATCGCTATGAGCAAAATTGGTATCAATGCTATAAATATCAGGCTTTTTAACATGTTTTTTCCTTGTAAAATTAGTATCACCGATGAGACTGCCTGTGAAACCTATATTAAAAGAAAGTCGGCTGCCTTTAGAGAACGCTATACTCCACACCCTTTCAAATTATGATGATGAGACTGCCATACAGATGCCTGTGCAACAATTGGTACAGGTCTCTTACTACAAGCTCTTGTTCTGTTAAAGAGCAACTTCTTCCCAAGGAAAATCCTACCCGTTTCATAATACCCATTTACAGCCCTGATCTCACCACTACTATTCACCTATTTCCCCAGAAAATAGTTCCCGGTATAATTCCTGTACCTGAAAAGCCTAGTTATCTACAGATTCCTGCAAAACTGGATAGGATTATTGGTCCTATTGACGGCATATTTTTCTTGTATAAAGATTTTGACCGTATGGCTCTGTGGAACCCGGCTACGAGAGAGTTTAGACCTCTTCCACAAGATTTCTTCGAATCAATCCCCCCACCATCTCGTCCTACTAGTTGTTATGATAATAATTTGGGCTTTGGCTTTGATCCATTAAGTCACGATTACAAGGTGGTGTGTGTTTCGTTTCTTTATGATTTTGCTAAGAAAGATCCTGAGCCTACTCGTTTGGGGTTTGCTTCTGCTTACTCATTAAACAACAACTGCTGGAAATTTCTAGATTGCAACTTCCAAGTTGATCAAATAATGACGGATTCACTGTGCTCGACCTGTGTGAATGGATTTTATTATTGGTGTGCGGATAGTTACATTAGTACCTCTAAAAGAGGTGTCATAATACGTTATTTTGACATGCATAACGAAGTGTTTGGTGAAATTCCAGGGCCCATAGACTATATATCATGTCGGGATGATTGTGAGCTTACTATCTATAAGGACTCAATTTGCCTGCTAGTGCGTCATTGCCATATCAATATCGATAATAATGATTTGTATCCTCCCATTGATGTATGGTTGCTGAACGACGATAGATTATGGACTAAAGTTGTCAATGTGATGCCTACCAGTATTGAACTTCTCAATGTGGTGGCTACAATGTCCGAGTATGATCCTACAATGTCTGAGTGTAAGCCTACAATAGGAGATTGTGAGCCTATGGGATTTTGGGATGATGATAAGTTTATTTTTTCATTTGAAAATAAAAAAGTAATAATGTATGACTCTAAAACCCGTGAATTTACACCTCTATTTGATAGAAATGAAAAAGGAAGTTGTGATATGTCAGCTTTAAGTTATAGGGAGAGTCAGGTTTCAATAAAAGGAGCTATCTTGGATCACATGCAAGAATTTTTTGAAGATTATTCCGAAGATGAAGATTCCGAAGATGGTGAATAACTATGAATTGAGGTAATTTCCTTCTTTGTCATTTTGTTCATCTTTGATTAATTCCATGAGATAATAATGTATTCTAAGGAACCCTAGTATAAAATAGTTTTGTTTTATATTTTGCCGTTGAAGAGAAAATTGTGAATATTTTGTTATTCAAAACATACTTGCCCATACAATTGCTTACGAATTGATTCAGCGCCTAGTTGTCTGCTCTTCATCACTGTATAATGTGAGAATATATTTTTGATTTCAACAGAAACTTCTATCGCACAACATGGAGTTCAAGAAAAAGTTGCAACATGCCAAAAGAGAGGATCTTATTGCTACAAATTCGAGGAAGTTTTTATTGCATACTTTCTTTAAACTTTTTATTTATTTAGTCTGTTTCAGAGTTTAGTTTTGCAAGAGAATTCACTAGGTTGACAAAAGTTCTCATTACATAATATAGGATAGCTATTGTTTAAGCTTTTTTTTCATATATAAGAAGTATTTATTTTAAAAATTAGGATATGTTCTCTCTCATTATTTCTTTTACAATTGTTTTGTGCATGTGGTGAAGGGAGTAGATCTCCTCCGGTACTATTTTTGAGTGTTTGATATGTGCCATGCGGGAAAAAGATAAACAATGGTTTGGAATTGTTTTATTATTCACCATAAATTTTTTCATTGGAAATGTTTATCTAAGTTTCATACTAGTGAAATTATTGTTTCTGATATATAAAAGAAACTTGAGTCAGGGTAATTGTATTTTAAAGTTGTTTATAATTGTTGTAATTTATAGCCACACTCGTCATCCAATTCCAACACCAGAAAACGAGAATATGATAGTTCACAAATCAGCACAATGTTGTATGCAGACCTTACCTCTACCTCAAAGGTAAAAATGATGATGAAGATTGAAAGCAAAAGATTACGGCGAAAGAAACTGGATATGATACTACACATAGAAAAGCATTATCTGCTAAATTGCTATATTTTGGAAACCTGGATTCATTGCGATAAGAGTTTTACGCTTGTCAACTGCTCTACAACCAATGGCAAGATGTACGATTTGCAGAGTCTGTCAATTTACACAAATTACTCAACTCTACAGCACGTCAGTCAATCCCCTGCATCAGATTCAAGGCAAAAAGGCAATCAAATTTCCCTGAGGAGCATCATTTTGATACAGGACCAAAACCACTTAAATGCATCCCTGCAGAACACTCTTTAATAAAAGCATCACTTTCAAATGTTGTAGCTTTAGCACTGCTGGCAGAACAAGCATGTATTGTTTTGCAATCGTCTAGATATAACTCTCTCACAATGGATCCCAATGAATTAGATAAGCAGTTAATTCCATCACATATCAGCAAAGGACACTGTCTGTTAAGGTCGTTTATGCAGAGAGATTGTTTGGACAACGAGATACTGTAACCAATCATGTTTGGACAACGAGATAATGTAACCAATCAGAACCTGATTTTCCTCAAAGAAAACATCTTGAAATCACCAATCAGAACTAACATATCATTGATCTCATATGCTGGACAGACTGAAAACATTAAGTAATCCAATACAGATCACTGCGAAGCGTAACACTTTTATACTGAACCAAGTAAGGAATTATTAAATATTAGTAATAAGTCTGAAAAATTGTTAATATTCATACACAGGAACATAAGTGCACATTTCAAAGTAATTGAAAGCTAAATTTACTTGTCACGACCCAAGCCACGGATCATGCGGGCAGCTACCTAACTCTACCCTAGATAGGAGAACCCTTACTACCTAACCATTCATTCATGCGGAAGTTAAAGCAATTCTTATTTCAAAATAGTCTTTTATCCAGTTAATTCGTACATCCTTGATTCAATACATTTGATATTTAAAAGTAATGCGGAAAATAATCAACCGTGAATCCCCAGAAATTAGCCTAAAATCGGTACAAGAGCACTAGACAAGGAGTAGGAAGGTCCATGACACAGCATCCATGCAGAATAGAGAGGGCAGGAGCTGTTGAAGAATGATCACCGTCACTGTTATAGAAACTCCAACTGACCTGCAACATGGCTATATCCCCAAAAGGAGATATCGTAAGTGTAGTATCAGTACAACCACACGTACTGGTAGGCATTATCGGCTGACGAGGGTTAGAAACACATAATAGCAAATAGGAAAGAAGCCATGACTTTAAGTAAAATTCTGATTACTATTCATGTTCATATGTACTTATTTATTAGCACTTAGTCTCTCTGTGACCTACTAGCCCTTAACATTTTCGTATATCTTTGTCCTTAATCATCTGTTCTACTTCACCTTGTTATTTCATTCTATATGACCCTGTTTATAGAATAATTCGGACAACTCTCCAGGATTCACTATATCAACACGTGGGATCACTGGTGGCAATCGGTTCCGTATTAATTAATTCTTATATAGGGTAGCAACCTAATCATGTAATTTTAGATTCCTATACTCACAACATATTCCCTCGAGACTGACTAGCAGGACCCAAACATCGAACATACCTACAGGTTTCCACAACTCAGATAATCATAAGTATATAAATAGGAAGGAACACCCAATGCATATGAGGAATGAATGTATGCAACATGCACAACTTCTCTTCCCCTTCTCATCTCATCACCGTCATCACCACTATCACATCAGCATCATGAACATCATCAGCTCAGTGTCATCATCACCATCAACGTCATCACAACATCAATATTATCAGCATCATGAACATCATGAGCTCAGTATCATCATCACCATCAACAACCTCATGAACATCATGAGTTGTATATCACCATCATCATCACTATCTCAACAACATCAATATGTATGAATATGCAATGCAGTCAATAATCACAAACAATGTCCGAAACAATTACGAACATTCAATCTTAAGTATATGTATAAACCCAGAAGGACTGCCTCACCTCGTCACCTATACTGACTCCCATGGCATCACGTTCTTACCTCTTTTCTCGGTGGACTAAGGTTCATTTATGAACTACACATGTATATCTTGGGGGGAAAAGGACGACCTCAATGAGTTGTAACAAGGGAGGGTTTTTTAAATAATTCAGGCTGGTTACTGACGGGTTCCACTGCAGCGGTTAGCTAGCAGTCGCAGTGGTAAGCGACAGGCTGGCCCACTCCCTTTTAACTTCTTGGCCCAATTACGTTGTGCCTCGTTTTTTCCCACGAAATAAATTTCCCCAGGCCCATTAGAAGCATTTTATTCGTCGTAAAAATTTTCCGAGGCGTTTTCACACGTAACGGCGGTTTGGGTCGTTACATTACTTAAATCAGATAACAAAACAATCACTGAGAATTATAAGATGCTTGACTAATTTGAAGGAAACCAACCTGTATCATTCAACAAAATTGTGTCTATATTGCACCTTTGCCAGACGTTCAGAGGGCCTAATATTTGATGCATGAGAGACAATTACTTTCTTCAATTTTGGCATGGCGAACTCATCAATTTCTATTTCCCACGAGTCACTTCCAACAATGTGCAACTCTTCAAGTTGAGGAAAGCTATTGACACTTATAGAGAAGTTTATCTTACTCTCACCACATTCAAACCAACAGTTTCTAAATTTGAGTATCTTTAATTTGGGCAGCCTATTGAAGTTTGTACATTATTAGGTGATGCATATCTACCTCGACAGAAAAAAAGAGAAAGCTTGACGAGCTAAAGCTTCGAAGTTCATAATTTTCTAGTCCGTATTTGTCAAACATAACTTGAGAAGATTATCATAGAAAGACAGGTTGATTTGCTGGAAATCCTGCAGGTGGATTTTATGTCTGTCGAACATCTATGGTCAATAAATGTTTGAGCTTGACTGTACTATGTGGTATTTTTCCGCTGAAGTTTTTCCCCTGCAATTTGAGATAGCCTAAGCAATTCTAATTCCCAAGTCCTTTGGGAATGCTAACAACCCTCCTGGAATTACTCATAGGAATATGCATTGACAGCACTTGTAATAACTTGAAGTTAAGTATGCACTAATATACAAAAGGGCACGAAGCTTCCTAGGCTCGGAATATGAAGAGAAGAATTCACCAACACCACCAGAACAGAATACAAGCCTTCGCTGCCTAGATACAAGGGGATGCTAAGGGGAGGGGGGGACTTTAAGTTCCAATTTAAAGGTAGCTAAGATAGACAAAAGAGGCTACCGTTTACATGAGATGGCCGAAGCCTTTAAAGTTAAATTGCGCGATGTGCATTAAATTTCTAAAAGGCTAAGAAAACATATTAGTCAATTTAAAGTTTTATTCCTTGTAAAATTGATATCACCGCTTAAAAGTTTCGGACAGTTTGACGTGTTTTTTTTTTTGTTGTTGTTGTAAAATTGATACCACCGTTGTAAACATATGTGTCGATTTAAAATGAAAATTTTGTCTTCGAGATTCAACTAAGTCACTCAACAAGTAATATGTAAGAAGATTGCTATTCTATTTTTGAATGAGTGATGTGATCAATGTCTCTCAAATATTTCTAAGGAAAAATATTTTTGATGAGCTTGCCTTTTTTATAGAAAGTAGGTATATTTATAGGATAAAAATACTTGTAAGACATGAGTTCTCATTAAATAATACTCCCTCTAGTCCATATTAAATAAATTGTTGAGATTTTTTTAATAGTTCAAAATAAGTAAATTGTTCAAAGTTCAAGAGAATTGTTTTGACTTTTTTTCATATTTACCCTTTCTTTTAATAATGTTTTTAACTACTTTACATTTTTCTAGGAGAATAATTTGAATAATCAAAAAGGTGTAGTGGAAAGTAAACTTAAATTTATGTCCTTAAATATTTTTCTTAATAGATGTGCATTACCTCAACAACTTAATTATTTTGGACTAGAGGGAGTATTCATTAATATGTTCATAAATTTTATAAAAATAATATATCTTCCAAAAGAATCTAAAACGTAACTACTAATTAAATGAAGTAAAACTTATAAATTATAAACATTATTTATCCTTTCTAATAATTTGCATTGTTGGAGTTAGTAGTGCTTCCAATTTGAAAGTTAAATTATAAAGGAGCTGATTACTCTCATAGTTTCTGCTAAAATGACTAAAAAATTCTGAAATCTATCAAATTGAATAAATCAATTGATCAATGTATTTCTTTTGGAACCTTAAGAAAATTGCAGCCGCAACTAGGCAAGTCCGATATGACAAGCTCAATTAAGAAAATATTGATAAAAAATATTCATTCTAAATTTTTTTACGAAATACCACCTGTTGGACCAACTAAATTAAATCTGGTTTACTAAAGCTTTCTATGCACAGAGTTCGCGGAAGTACGCAGCCTTACTTTGCATCACAAGTGGGGTCCACATAACTCCTTGCAATCAATCTCTACCGTTCTCCCCTGTTTCCCATATAGGATTTTCAGTTCAATTTCATCCAAAGAGTAAAGATAACATTTTTTTTTGGTCCAATCTCAGATAAAATAACCCAAAGAACAATGAAGTAATATTTCTCCAGTGGAATTTATGGCTTCTCTGCCTTCAGTGGTTGTGGGCAACACCCTTAAGCTTGAAAATGAATTCAAGAAAAACATAGCAACTTCTTTGCCTTTCGAAAAAGTAAGTTCTTGATCCTCTTAATTGTCTCACTTGGGTTTTCTATACTTTTCAAATTATGTTCAATAATTCACGAGCCTTGTCGTAACTGATAAAGTTGCTAGCATGTGACCGAGAGGTCATGTCACAGGTTCGAGCAGTGGAAATAGCCTCTTGCACTAACCGGTAAAGTTGTTGTCATAGGATCAAGAGGCTCTTGCAGTAACCGTTAAAGTTGCTGGCATGTGACCGAGAGGTCATGTCACATGTTCAAAACGTGAAAACAGTCTCTTGCGGTAACCGATAAAGTTGTTGTCATATGACCAAGAGGCGTCTTGCAGTAACCGTTAAAGTTGCTGGCATGAGACTGAGAGGTCATGTCACAGGTTCGAGCCGTGAAACAGCCTCTTGTAGACATGCAGGGTAAGGTTGCGCACAATAGACCTCTGTGGTCTGGCCCTTTCTTGTATCCAGGCATAGCGTGAGCTTAGTACATCGAACTGCTTTTTCTTTTTTTTAATTTAAATTCATGAGGTTTTCTAATTTAACATAATTCTTTATGTTTTCTGGTTTGATTTATGGTAGAAAAATCATAGTCCCATAAATTCGGATAAAGCTATGGAGCCATTCAATCTTGAATTCAAAGAGGCACTATCAATGATCAATGAAGGTAGTGAAAAAGTGGAATCAGCTTCTTATGTTCCATTGTTGCAAGAATGTATCAAGAAAAATTCTGTTTCAGAAGCTGAAGCAATTCATGGACATATAATCAAAATGGGTATCCATGAAGATCTGTTCCTCATGACATTTCTTGTTAATGTTTATGCTAAATGTGGGATAATGGAAAGTGCACGGAAAGTATTCGATAATTTGCCTAAAAGAAATGTTGTTACATGGACATCGTTGATGTCGGGTTATGTTCAGAACTCGCAGCCGGAGGTTGCTGTTAGTGTGTTTCAAGAAATGCTGGAGGCGGGTGGATTTCCCACGAATTATACGTTAGGTGTTGCGTTCAATGCGTGTTCATTGTTGGGACGTTTTGAGCTAGGAAAGCAGATTCATGCGTATGTTGTGAAGTATGAAATTGGGGATGATACAAGCATTGGCAATGCACTTTGTAGCTTGTATTCGAAAAGTTGCAATCTTGATTCTGCAGTTAAAGCATTTCGGATCATTGCTGATAAGAATGTCATCTCCTGGACGACAGCTATATCTGCCTGCGGAGATAATGGGGATTCTGCGATGGGGTTAAGCTTGTTTGTTGAGATGATTTGTGCGGGTGTGGAGCCTAATGAGTTCACATTTACTAGTGTAATAAGTTTGTGTTGCATAATGCAGGCTTTGAAGATAGGATCACAAATTCATTCTTTGAGCATTAAATTGGGGTATGGTTCTAATTTGCGAGTAACAAATTCAATAATGTATTTATACTTGAAAAACGGATGGATTATAGAGGCAAAGAAGCTGTTTGATGGAATGGAGACAATTAGCTTGGTTACGTGGAATGCAATGATTGCCGGTCTCGCGCAAATGATGGATCTTGGAGAGGACGGTATGGCTGCACATTCTAGCGGTTTTGAGGCACTAAACACTTTTTTGAGACTGCATCAGTCGGGGATGAAGCCTGATTTATTCACCTTCTCAAGTGTGTTAACGGTTTGTAGTAGTTTGGTTGCTTTGGAACAAGGAGAGCAAATTCATGCTCAGGTTATTAAGTCTGGGTTTTTGTCTGACGTTGTAGTGGGAACTGCCCTCGTTAACATGTATAATAAATGTGGAAGCATTGATAGGGCAAGTAAAGCTTTTGTGGAGATGTCTACACGAACTTTGATATCTTGGACATCTATGATTACAGCCTTCGCACAACATGGCTATTCTAAACAAGCATTGCAGCTCTTTGAGGATATGAGGTTTGTAGGAGTTAGACCAAACAAGGTTACATTTGTAGCAGTGCTCTCAGCGTGTAGTCATGCTGGACTGGTCGAAGAGGCATTGGCATACTTTGACATGATGAAAAAAGAGTATAAAGTTAAGCCCGTGATGGACCACTATGCCTGCTTGATTGATATGTTTGTGAGGTTAGGTAGGATAGATGAAGCTTTTGATTTTGTAAAGAAGATGGATTTTGAACCTAACGAGTTTATATGGTCACTTCTAATAGCAGGCTGTAGAAGCCATGGGAAATTAGAGCTAGGTTTTTTTGCTGCTGAACAACTACTAAACCTGAATCCGAAAAATTCAGAAGCTTACTTCTTGCTGTTAAACATGTACTTATCAGCTGAGAGATGGAAGGATGTTTCCAGGTTGAGAAAGTTAATGAAAGATGAAAAAATCGGAAAGCTAAAGGATTGGAGCTGGATCAGCATCAGGGACAAAGTTCATTCGTTTAGAACAGGTGATCGGTTGAATCCTCCATATGAAAATATAGACAATTTCTTAAGTGATTTACATGACAAAGCAAGTACAATGGGATTTGAGTTACACACAACTTTGGAGCTCAAAACCGAAGAAGATGATGAAGCAACTTTTCCTAGAGGTCGTCACAGTGAAAAGTTGGCTGTTGCATTTGGATTGCTGAACACACCGAGTGCTGCACCCATCCGAGTTATTAAGAGTATTAGTATGTGTAGAGATTGCCACAGCTTTATGAAATTCATCTCACAGCTAACTTCAAGAAAAATCCTCATTAGAGATAGTAAAAGGCTGCACAAATTTGTGAATGGACATTGTTCTTGTGGAGATTTTGGTAGTCTTGTTTAATTCTTTCTCAACTTACCTTAGTTTCTTGTTTATCAATTTTCTTGTCAAATATCTGTTCTCTTCCACTCAATATCATAGTTTCCTAAGGGCTTTTCATTGACTGATCTACAGAATTTAGATCATGTAGATTGTCATATGAAAGGAAAATCAGGAAAGTACATAGTGGCTTATATTGAGTTCTCTACTTATGAAAATTCCAATTGCTATCTCAGTTATACTCAAGGTTTGTCAGGCCATCTTTTGATTTGTATGATATCTGAGACCAGGTTTTATTTTTGTTTCATTTTCTTTTTATTAAGTCAGTGATGTTCTTGAAAGATAATCGAAGCGATCGAGTAATAAGGAGAAGACCTAAAAAATGTAAAAAGGCAGCTCAAGGTAAGAGCACACATCAAAAGAACAAAATGTTGTTGGAAATTGAACACCTTGAGGACCCTCCTTTTTGTTCTTGGATTTTTGTTAATTTACTTTACCTGGGAAATTTGAATGATTTATGCTAAATTTGTCGCGCCAAACCAGTACAACAACTACTACTACCATGCCTCAACTCTAAACAAGTTGGGGTCAGCCAACTGGTAAAATTACAAAACTGAAATATCACCTCTTAAAGGATATTTAGACAGGGTAAGTTAATCGAGATTGTAAAAGGGTTATGTACTGTTTTTGCTTTAACGAAAGCAGATGTTGGATAGTTAAAGAAGATTTTCATCAACTTAGGAGAATTAGATGAGGTAAAATAAGCTGGGCAAATGTTATCAACTAGACAAACTTTCTCTAGAAGTAGTATTTGTTATGTTTACTCTCTGCTCTACGATGATAAATTGTCACCACATCGATATAATTGATACAAAACCTGGGGAAAGCGTGGGAGCTTTAACCCTCACTTGGCTCGACTATAGACGAGTGCACTCGTTGCCTATTGAGTTCAAGAACTTGTTATCTTTATACAAACACAAAGTACAGACAGATTCTCTAATGCCAAAACATCATCTCTTTCTACTCCTTGTTTTTGTAACCCTTGATTTGCATGATTCATCCGGTGGCCTCCAGATTATGTCCTCAAGATTGCCACAGAAGTTCTTGTAAAACTGTAAAACAGTATAGGTAAGCATTTGCATTATGTTGGGCGCTTTTGGATCATGTATATGTATGAGACTGAACTAACCTTGAGGAATTCACTAGCATCACCGGCTGCTTTCTGAACGTCTACCATGAAAAATGTAGGAGCAACTTCGAAAACCTGTTGAATATAAATATTAGCTAGTACACAAAGAGTGCCACAAAGATTGAAACAACTTTGGAAAGATGTAAACTTGCCTCCAGAATTACAGAGAAATGTGAAGTCTTGTTCGCGGAGAGACCTTCGACCCTCATCTGAAACGTAAAAGCACAAAAGAAGAATAACCTTAGGGATTCTCCAAGAGAATTGCAGCATAGAACTTAAGGAAAAGAAAAAAGACCTAGTAAACCCAAGTGATTAAGTTTGAGATGCCCATTATTCATAAGAAAAGGCACCTGTCTACCTTAAAATTGCGGATATGGGTCTTGAAACCCATAGACTGGGCCACAACTTCCATACTTGATAAAACAACTTTTGCTGGTTTCTGCGTAAGGAACCGTGTTTGATGATGCTTCATTGAATCCTGTAAATCCAGCATCCACATTTCACTTAAATAAGTTGAGCAATAATGACAAGGAACGAACAAGCTATGGAGGAAGATTGAAAATGAGAAGCAAGATGTGCCAATTTTCTTTGCTCTAACTCGCAACTAGTTGATATGTATGTTAGTGGACCATATTAGTTCTGATCTATATGAAAGAGAGAAACAACGAGATCCCCGTTGTGAATGGTCAAAATGGTAGAAGTTTCAGAATCAATACCTGACCGCGGTCAAACAATATGGATAAATTCAATCCTTGAGAGAGAACAATAAGGTCAAAGGCATTTAGAGCCAGAGGCCCAGCATCAGCATTGTCACATTGCTCGTTGGTTGCTTCCTCCTATAAAACATTATAACATGCCATAAAATGGGTGAAAACAAAGAAAATAAACAGTCAATAACTAGAACCTCCATGGAATACTTTTCACCATGTCAAACACTACCTGAATTCCAACCAAATTGAACTTTCTTTCATTTTTTGGTCATATCCTCGGTTCTCCGAAAGAAAAAGTTCAGAAAGAATCCAAATAATGCAAGAAGTTATACTGAACATGCCTTCACAAAACTATTCCATCATCTAAATCCAAGTGATAGCCCAAAAATGTTTTCTTACTCAACATTAAACAATAACAGGACATTCAACTTGAGCGTTAAACAAGTATAAACTGATGCTTCAGCCAGGTGCTTGCCACCAAGCAAGCCTTGCCAAGATTTCACTAAAAAAAACCAATTCAACAGCAAAATGTTTAATATAGCAAAAGCAGCAATTCAAAGTCTTACCAACCTCAGTATCATCAAAAGCTGCATTAATATCATCTAAATTGACATCTTCATACTCCATAACTTTGCCAGGAACATAATTTTTTTTAAACCACTCATCATTACGGATCTCTTCAATCCGAATACGCTGCACAAAATAGCGGGATATCAAAATAGAGGAAATTGTAAGTAATAAACCACTGTAAGAATACGTTAGTTATTGAGAAGGACCAAATTTATCTTCATGATCGATATTATTGTATAACGTTTAAACCTCAACACAGCAAGTACACTGTGATAGTATGAATTCATGCAATAGAGAGTATAAGAATACTTTATGGACTAAATAGCTCAAGAAGCGACAAAAAAATTTTAGCATCTTCCAACAGAACTTTCAAAAAGTTGCAACTTAGCAATTCCGCTATTTTGAAGGAAAAAAAAAAAGGCCAAGTAACTATAACGGTGAAATAAAGACTTGGGGAGATCCTTTTTCATTTTAATTTTTTTCCTTTCCTTGAAATGACCATCCATCCACTATGCAATCCCCAGATGCTATCCTAACAGTTCTCCTTTTCTCCTCTTTAATAAAGGGTGATGACCAGACACTTTATTGCTTTAGAATTCTATTTTATTTGTTGTAACTTTAAGGTCTATCCTTGTTGATATAGGTCTTGTTCTTTAATAGCTGTCATACGTATCCTTGTTGATATAGGTCTTGTACAAACTCTTTAAATACCTGTCATACGATTAATAACAATTACAATTATTTTCCATCTTCTACTCGCGTAGCTTTATGGTATCAGGGAATATCGAAACTCCCACGAGTTGATCCTCTCTCCTCTTTTTTTTTTCCCTGCTGGCTCATCCAAATGGCCTCTCAAATTTCTGTGACCAATGCTGCTGGAATCAGCAATACCATCACTATTGTTCAATTCAATCCAGTTACACAACTGCCCATAAAATTAATAGGCAGTCACAATTTCTCCTTGTGGAAAGCTCAAGTTTCAATTCTTATGCGTGGTCACAATCTTTATGGGCATCTCGATGGCTCCATCCCTGCTCCCTGTTATGGTCCATTGCAAAGTCCCACATCGGTACTACAAAGTATTGGTGTGGGGTATTTATAGCCTTGGGTTCTCCCACCTTAATAGCTAGCTTTTGGGGTGTGGTTCTCCTGAGGTTGTAACAGTGACATCACACCCTCGGTGCCCACCGTGACTGGGATGGTGACACCGGTATGGCAGTGTTCGACCGGGGCTAACAATGTTTAGCGCTCAGCCGTCGAGGAACCTGCGCACCTGACTCGAAAAGGGCTACTTGGAAAAGAGCTACCTACATAAGTAGAGTGAAAGCCACCCAAAGTGGAGCCGTCGAGAACGACGGATGCAGAGCGTGGTGGTTTGCTATGGTCCATTGCAAAGTCCCACATACGTACTACAAAGTATTGGTATGGGGTATTTATAGCCTTGAGCTCTCCCATCTTAATAGCTAGCTTTTGGGGTGTGGTTCTCCTAAGGTTGTAACACCCCCACTCGCACCATCTCTCAAAACAATCAAGATGTTAATAACCCTGAGTTTGTTTGTTCCTTGGTATCGCCAAGATCAGTTAATTCAAAATGCTATCTTGGCTTTTCTTGATCCTACCCTTGCCCCTGTTGTAGTCTCCGCCAAAACTGCATGGGATGCTTTGCATACTGTGTATGCAAACAAATCTCAAACAAGAATTGTCAGCTTGCAAGACCAATTGGCTCGCCTCACTAAAGACTCTCGTCCAGTCACAGACTATCTTCATCAAGTTCGATCACTTTGTGATGAACTTGCAACTGCTGGTGCGCTGGTATCAAACCCGAAACTCATTCGTGCTTGAGATTCTACTATTTCATATGAAGAGCTTTACGCAAAAGCGTCTAGATTATGAGCTTTTCCTACAGCATGAGGAAGACAAGAAGCCGTTATCAACTCCTATTACCGCTGCTGTAGCACAAAAGACAAGCTCAACTCCTTCTCGCCAGGGTAACAATAATTACTCCAGCAATCGCCGTCCAGGTGTAAACACACCTGCCAACAATCAGCAATGGCAAGCACAACGCCCACGAAGAAACAACCAGCAGCAACCCCTTGACAAAAACCTTCGCTACCAACTATGTGATCGGGTAGGTCATTCTGCTAGAGTCTGCAGATCGCAGTCGCATAACCATCTCCAAGCTCGGGCAAACTTTGCTGCTCGTTTTCCTTCTCAGCAGACCCCTTGGATTGTGGATAGTGGAGCCACTCATCATATTGCATCCGATGCTCAAAGCCTATCCACTGGACATGACTACCACGGCTCCAAAGAGATAATTATGGGCAATGGTAACACCATTCCAATATCCCATACCGGTAACGCTAACATAAGTGCATCAAATCATCATTTCAAACTTCTCAATACCTTATGCTCCCCTGTCATAAAAAATAATCTTATTTCTGTTTCTAAGTTTTGTCGTGATAATCATTCCTCTATTGAATTTGTTTCCTTTCCATTATCTTGTGAAGGATTTGAGTACGGGGGCGTCTCTAGTTCACGGGCAAAATAAAGATGGGTTGTATGAGTGGCCACCAGGCTGTGCACATCGTTCTCCTCAATACAATGTGGTTGTTCCAATTCACCTGTGGCATCGGCGTTTAGGCAATCCTAATGACCGCATTTTAGATGTTATCTTGAATAATGATTCCCTTCCTGTTTTAGATCCTAAAGCTAGTTCTACTTGTAATTCTTGCTAATCAAATAAAATGCACAGGTTGACTTTCTCAGAAAATTCATTGCGAAGTAATAAGCCCCCTTGCACATTCTTTATAGCGATTTATGGGGTCCATCTCCAGTTTTGTCAATTGATAAAAAAAGATATTATGTATTATTTGTTGATCAATTTTCAAAATACATATGGTTGTTCACGTTAAAATAAAAAAATGAAACTCTGGAAGTTTTTCAACATCTGCATCCATTGCTTGAACGCAGATTCAACACCAAAATTCAATCCTTTTACACTGATGGTGGTGGCGAATTTCAGAGTCTACAGTCCTATCTCAAAACACATGGCATAGAACACTTAGTGTCACCCCCATATACTCCACAGCGAATTGCTCTAGTTGAACGACGACACCGGCATGTTATTGAAATTGCTAGGACCTTGCTGCACCAAGCATCTTTACCCTCACACTTTTGGAGTTTTGTCTGTCAACAAGTTGTTTATCTTATAAACAGGCTAACTACACCCAATCTTCAGCATAAGAGCCCCTTTGAAATGTTATTTCAAACCATACCAAAGTATGACTCCATTAAAGTATTTGGTTGCTTGTGTTATCCATGGCTCAAACCATATGCCAAAAACAAATTAGAGCCCCATTCGACACCATGTGTTTATTTAGGATTTTCTAATAAACATTATTGCCATCAATGTTTTGATCCTTTAACTTTCAAAATATATTTATCTTGCGATGTCTTATTTTTAGAAAATCAGTTCCCGTTCGAAAATATTTTTTCCCATTTGAAAAATACACAAAATAAAAATGTATCTTGGGATATTTGTTCAACTGAACAACAACCACAGGATACTAATCAAAGTTTAAATGATTCTTATGAGCTTCCTGCTCACTTTGTGCAGTAGCCCGTGGACACGCATTCACCCGTCTCCTCTGCCCCAACAGGTACCAACGTCTTAGGTAATTCAATTTCTCCCTTATCTGATACTTCTTCTCCTTCTCCGACATCTCCAGTGCCCCCTCCCCTCACCACACAAAATTCAGTTTCCAGACACAATACACCTCAACCAAATGTTTCGGCCTCACCAGTTCATCTTTCTCCCCATTTAAACGCTCAGCCGCATTCCAAAATAATCACTTACCAGCATAGAAATAAGTCCACTGGACCTTTGACCCAGAACCCTTTGGTACAGCCCTCTTCCTCATCACATGTCCCACCTCCCGTGACCCCACAACCTTCTCTTGTTGTCCCTAACTCTACAGTGTCGCCCACTCATCACATGATTACTCGATCTAAGACCAATAGCCTTAAGCCTAAGCAATTCCACACTGTTGTTCAAACCACTTCCTCCCTACCTAGAACCTTTAAGCAAGCTCAACAAGTCCCACACTGGCGTGAAGCTATGAAAAATGAATTTGATGCCTTAGTTCGGAACCAAACATGGGAGTTGGTACCATGTGATCCTTCGAAAAATGCGGTGGATTGTAAGTGGCTTTTTCGGGTTAAATATCATCCTGATGGTTCTGTTGACAGGTACAAAGCTCGCCTGGTTGCCAAAGGGTTCACACAACGACCTGGCCTTGACTTTCAATGTAACTTTAGCCCTGTAGTGAAGCCCGCAACTGTTCGAATTGTTCTTGCGATTGCAACAAAACAAAGCTGGCCCATTCGTCAACTTGATATCAATAATGCCTTCCTGCAAGGCCGTCTTGATGAGGAAGTCTATATGCGCCAACCACCCGATTTCAAAGCTTCTACACATCCGACGCATGTTTGCAAGCTGCACAAAGCTATTTATGGACTCAAACAGGCTCCCAGGACCTGGTACACTGAACTCAAAAATTATTTGATTACTTTGGGATTTATTAAATCCCAATCTGATTCTTCATTGCTCATCCTGCATAATTTTGAGTTTATTATTTATGTTCTAGTATATGTTGATGACATAATTGTTACGGGCAATCAAATTCGTGGTGTTCAAAGCATTATTGATAATCTTCAACCCGGTTCTAATTGAAGGATCTTGGTCCACTTCATTATTTCCTTGGTGTTGAAGTCTTATCTTATCCCAGTGGTCTTTTGTTGTCTCAACAGAAATACATTACAGATCTTTTGTAGGACGTTACTATGCACAATTGCAAGGGTGTTCCTACATTGATGGCTTCTACTGTCATTTTCCCGGAGTCTGCTGAAGATTCTCTAGTTGATGGCTCTCTTTATAGGCGGATAATCGGTTTTGCTGAAAATTCTCTAGTTGATGGCTCTTTTTATAGGCGGATAATCGGTAAACTTCATTACCTTTCTTTTACACATCCATACATAAGCATTTGCTGTTAGCAAACTCTCACAGTCCATGCACCAGCCCCTAATATCTCATTGGACAGCCATGAAACGTCTCCTTCGGTATCTCCACCAAACATCCTAGTTTGGCCTCCGAATTGCCAAAGAACATGATCACCGTCTTCTAGCCTACTCAGATTCTGATTGGGCTGAAGATCCTCTTGATCGAACCTCCACCACAGGTTATGTTGTTTACCTTGGCAGCTTTCCGATATCATGGTCCTCTAAAAAGCAAAGATCTGTCTCCCGCTCCTCCACAGAAGCAGAATATCGGGCTGTTGCAGCTACTGTTTCTGAGACCAATTGGCTAACAAGTTTACTCCATGAGCTTCGGTTTCATATTTCAGCCATTCCTCGAACATTTTGTGACAATCTCAGCACCACCTACATTTGTGCCAACCCGGTGTTCCATAGTCGGATGAAGCATATTGCTATTGATTTTCACTTTGTTCGTGAACAAGTTCAAAATAAAGGTATCACAGTTCAACACCTTCACTCGGCTGATCAAGTGGCAGATATACTCACCAAACCACTTCCAAGAGCCTCTTTTGCAAACATTTTTCCAAGATGGATGTTTGTTGACACCACCAACTTGCGGGGGCGTAATGAAGGATGATTACCAGACACCTTATTGCTTTAGAATTCTATTTTATTTGTTGTAACTTTAAGGTCTATCCTTGTTGATATAGGTCTTGTTCTTTAATAGCTGTCATACGTATCCTTGTTGATATAGGTCTTGTACAAACTCTTTAAATACCTGTCATACGATTAATAACAATTACAATTATTTTCCATCTTCTACTCGCGTATCTTTACTCTTGTCTTCCTGAATTATTTTATATCTATTGATATTTTAGTGCTAAGATGGCAAGGAAATACACAACAACATACCCAGTATATTCCCACAAAGAAGATGGCAAGGAAATGTAAGGTCAAAATAGAAAAATTAGACAAAGAAAGGAAGAAAGTGCAGAATAAGGTCCAACGAACAAAAGAATATTTCAAACACTTGGATACTGTCAGCTATAATGAGGGTACAAAGAAGAAAAATTAAAGGGGAAACCGAAAAGGAAGAAGTTGCTGGATTGCTGCTTTCCATGACAATGGGATCATCAGGAAAAACTGAAATTTGAGCTCGGGAGTACAAGAAATGTAACAAAAATGCAGAGCAGCAAAGCAGCACAAATAGCAACAAGTTTCTTTCTTTGCTCTCTTCTCTTCTCCTTTCACTTGTTCATTTCTCTTTCTACTTCCCTCCATAGAACCTGCATATTTGTATTTATTTTTCTTCTATCTTTTGCTAAATTCCTTCCATTCATTTTCTCTGTTCTTTCTGATTGGAAAGAAAAAAAACAATAGATGGAAGCACCCGTATACACATGAACCATAAAAAAAAAGAACAATAAGGTTTAGGTGAGAGGCCAAGGAGATGGAGAAGAACGAAAATAAAAAGAAGATTGCCGGTGCACGACTTGTTTTAAGTCACATAGACATCTAGTACATATTATTTTGAGAACATCTAGCTCTACAGTAATGAAATTTGACTATGCCCATAAAGAAAGTTGCGAAGGCCGAAGAGAATGCCAGAGGGAGAAAATGTTGTTTAACTTGTCTGAGGGGGCAGAAGAGAGAAGAAAAGGAAAAGGATTTATGCTAAAGTTCTTTTCTTGCTTCCATAGTTGACAAGTTTGTTAATAAATACTACACATAAATCATAATCAATAATTTGCAGTCTTTTACAAGTTTAATGGGTAAAATGCTTTGTGATGGATTAAATTTCCAAAACAAATAATTTTAAAGGCACAATCTAATATGTTGACATTCTCTGATTAAGTACTCACTGTTTGAGGATTTGGGTCTAAAATTCGATGTATCAGAGATTTTGCTCCAACAGGAAACCAAGACGGGCAGGAAAAGTCTGCTTTGTCAATCTGCAGAAAAATATAAACATACTTGTTGGTAAATATAACTTTGTTATAATCTTCTTGTACTGTGATGAAATATGAAAATGTCAGCATAATTCATGTCATACTGCTGCAAAATCAATGTAAGGAATTCCATTTAGGTTATTTACACAACCATGAAAATGCAAAGATTCTACCTTTGCGTACAGTGTAGTGAGATCAACCTCATCAAAGGGGAGATAACCTGCCATCAGAACATAAAGGATGACGCCACAGGACCAGATATCTGCCACAGCGCCGTCATAACCTTTGTGACTAAGAACCTAGCAAAAGTTCCAACAAGAAGGATGAAAAAGGGAAATCTTAATCCATAATAAATTAAAGGATAAATATCAATAATCAAACTACTCATACAAAGATACACATGTACCAAAGAACTAAGACTACAATAATGGGAACTTAACTAACCTCCGGTGCAACATAGTTGGGAGTTCCACAAGTAGTCTTAAGAATGTTGACTCCCTATTAGAACATCATTGGCAGCAGTTAGCAGCATAAAGACTTGCACCAGTATTGTCCTTTTCTTGTTAATAGAGAAAAAAAGGTATAGTGTTTTGGGGGACCTTACTTCGCCAGGTGATGCACTAAGTCCAAAATCTGATATTTTCAGATTTCCTTGGGCATCTAGCAGAAGATTTTCAGGCTGAGCAATGTTGAAAACGGCAGTAAGATTTTCATTTAAATGCATAATAACTTATTGTTCTCTCGATTTTACTTTTTTGTTAACAAGTACCTTCAGGTCTCTATGATAAACTCCCTTGATATGACAATAATCAACTCCATCAATCAACTGCTGAAAGTATCTACGAGACTCGGCCTCACTTAATCGTCCATGGTGGACCTACAAATGCATACCAGAGATCATTGAAAGGAGAATATATGCTTAAGTGCTAAAGAAGAATCAAAAATAATCTGCATTTGTCCTTGATCCATTTTAAGGTATGACTTACAATCTTATCAAACAGTTCCCCGCCTGTGATAAATTCCAAGATAATATAGATCTTCGTGCGAGTTGCTATAACCTGAAAGCAAAATTTCTTTATATCAGCTCAAAAAATCACCCGAACACCAGTACCCTAAAAGTGAAACATGCAACAAATTTCAGGAAACTGAAATTCATCGGCACTTGTTTTGGCACATGCCTCATGCAATCGAACTACAAATGGATGTCTAACAAGCTTCATTATCGATATCTCCCGCTTTATCTGCAAGATGAAAATGCAGAAAGCTCGTATTAGAGAGCCAAAAAGTCAATTATATAGCCTAACAGAAATAATGTCGACATACCTTGAGGACCAATACCACAAAAACAAATTTACACAATTCAAATCTATACACAGAAAGATATGCTTTTGAAATTGACATTCAAAGATAACTCTTGGACTGTTGAACTGCGATAGATTCTACTGAAGTATGAATATTATCCAGCAGCAACTTGTACACATTGCCAAAAATGGTCAATCAACTAACAGTGCCTCTCAAATGCTTTGCGGGCTCACATCATTGCCATAAATCCACCATTCATGACGTTAGGGTCAATCAACTAACATCCTAAACAACAACTAAAAGCCGTTCTAGGATGTTGCTAAACAAAGGGCAGCCAGTGCACTAAAGCTCCCGCTATGCACGGGGTCCGGGGAAGGGCCGAACCACAAGGGTCTATTGTACGCGGCCTCACCTCCTGGTCACATGGCAACAACTTTACCAGTTACTCCAAGGCTCTCCTACAGGATGTTACTAAACAATTAACTAAAATTTCAAATACATTCACAAATTGATCTAAAAGGGAGTGTCAACTTATCACATTTATCAATACAAAACTTATTCCATAAACTCAATAATATCAAAAAGCCACAACAAATCAAATTGAATATTTACAAAAACAACAACAACACCATACCCAGTGTAGCCCACAGAAGTTACACTGTACGCACACCTTACCCCTACCTCAAAGGTACACAGGCTGTTTCCAATAGACCCTAAGCTCAAGGAAAAACAATCCAAGTAACGGAAGTTCAAGAAACAACATATATTAACAAAAACAGTACCAACAACATCACATACTATAGAAAAATAAAGGCATCATTCATCATTCTTGGGTTTGAAAACCCAATTCAAAAAACAGGGAAAAAAAAACACAACACCCACCTGGTCAACCATCTTATGCTTAATTATAGTACTTCTATCAAGTACTTTCATTGCTACACTTTCACCTGTCTCAGTATTTTGAGCAAATTTAACCTTAGCAAATGTTCCTTCCCCAATTGTCCTTCCAACTTCATACTTCCCAACTTTCCTTACAACCATTTTTTCTTCAACGATAACAACAAAATCAAGAATCTAACACCCTTTTACTTCTTCTTCTTCCTAATCTCCTCAACCCATTTTTTTGCTCTTTCAAGAAAGTATATTGGGCTTGCCTAAAAAGACTTTGGCTTTTATTATTTTAAGTAAAGTAATAAAGCAAAGGGTAGCGGGAGGAACCGGGGGGGGGGGGGGGGGGTTGGAAATTATTGAGAAAAAAAAAAAAAAGGGAATATGAAGTGTGAAGAAGTTGAAAAGGAAAACGGAAAAAAAGTGATTTGGGGATTTTTTGAAAAATTGAAAGTTTGTTTTGTGGGGTTTTATTGTTTTGAAACTTTTGGTTTGGTAAAGTAGGAATGACAAGTAATAAGAGAACTTGTTGAACTTGTAGTGGTTGAAAAGGGGAGATGTCATTAGTGGAGAATGCACCACTTGAAAATGATTTGAATGATATGATAAGTTGAAAGTATGCATTAATTAATTATGATTAATAGTTAAAAATATCACTTCGGTAATGATCGAGTTGATTGAGCAGGAGATATTCTAAATAAGAGAACTCGAATTTAATATCATATACATACGTTTCTTCATCAAGCTCGTCACATGAGGCTTGCTAACCAGAACAGGTGTAACCATGTGAAGAGTAATAGTTGTGGGTTCACTTGTTTTTTTAAAAAAAATAAAAAGAAGGAAAGATTAACACTCTATATATGAACACATGGCATGAATCTATTAAGTTAAGAGTATTAATATTGGTGAAAATAAAGTTTTACCTTATTTTTATTAGGCTAAATATATAATTTATCCCCCAAACTTAATTTTTATTACATATTCCTTCTTAATAGGAAATTGTTTTTACACATTATGAAAAAAGAAAATGTTGTACACATTAAATGTTTCTCCAAGTGTGTCTAAGAGATGACTTTTATATTTGACCAATTATTTAAAATAAATGTATGTCACGCACCAATAAATCTATTCAAAGTGAAATAATGAAAAAACTATTTTGATATCCGAGAAGTTCTTTTAATTATTAAGACATGTAAAAAAAAAAAAAAAAATTTAATCTTTTCTTTCTTTTTCCCGTGGCTTCCTACTATCAATTAAGATCGTGATGTAGTAATAAGTATTAATTTATTTTTAATTAAATATTTTGGAATCATCTTTTTTTTTTTAATAAGATATATTTTATCTTTAAATAAATTTTTTTTTGACCTACATTCAAATAAATCGAGCTTCAAAATGGGCGTCGAGGTGATACTTAAGTGGGGAACCAAGAACGATGGCCTCCTAATTCAAATTTTCTATTACCTAAGAAGACATTATGGTTGGTCTAGGACGGCGGAAGAAAACGGCGATCATTGCAAAGTTGCTTTACACATGGTTTATCAAATACTTTTTCGTTCGTTTTTATATATCACTTGTTTTTTAATTAAATTTCTATTTTTTATTTATTATTTTTGATATATCAAGAAAAAATATTATTTTTTTATTTTATTATTAGCATTAATTATTTATTCTCTAAATTACTTTTTCCGTCCATAAATATTTGTTTATTTTTTACTTGGCAAATATTTTAAAAAATAATAAATAGAGGGGTTATTTTACTATATAACCTTTTGAATATAATAAATTTTTTACTTTGAAAAATACAATGAATGATGCATTGTATTTAATATCAAGGGTAAAATATATAAATTATTCATTGATCTTATAAACTGAACAAGTATTGTTGGACATCTCAAAATAGAAAAATGGACAAGTAAAGATGAACGGAGGGAATAATTTCAAGACACAAAAATAACCATCAATTAATAGAGATCTTATGGTAAAATAGCCATATTAATAATTATTTTCTTAATAGATGTATCAAATCAAAATATGACAAGTAAAAATAAACGGAGAGAGTATTACATCTATCTTGGACTCTTCATTTTGTTAAAATCCAATATAGAAAGAACACTTCCTTAATTTGTACTCCGTCAGTTTTTAAATATTTGTCATTATTACTAAAAATAGATGATTCAGAAGTACTCCAAGTAATTAAATGAAATGGACTGAGTACTTATCATTTTAGAAAATCAAGATATAATTAGTTGTTTGTTTTCACTTTTACGCTTAACCATAAATATGAAAAGATATTAATGTGGTGTAAAAATGAGAAGCATTAATTCAAAATAGGTAATAAATAAGAATAACTTATTCAAATTATCCCCTAATTAATGTTTTCTTTAGAAATATGCAAATAAAACATGACAAGTATTTAGTAACGAAGGGAGTAAAAAATTTGGCATATATAGGTATAGCAAGTTGACCTATTAAATGATATAAAACAGTCATACGAAAATATGAATTTGATTTCTCATATGCTCAAATTAAGAACAGATCAAGTTATTTTTTAAAAATATAGACAAAAAGCAAAATTTATAGTTTATGAATTTTGAATTTGTAAATTCTATCATTTTCTCAAATTATTATTTGTACGAATCTAGTAAAGTTTTTAATACATGTTATACAAAAAGCTAAGCCAAAGTTTATGTGTTCAAATAAATCCATAGCTAATACATTGGATATGCTCCTGATAATAAGAGATTAAGAAGAATTCGACGTACAGCTGTGAATGGAGATCTAGGTTTGGAGCAGTGTTTTAAAAGGCGGGGGCGTGAGGCGAGGCGTTTTATATAGCACGAGGCGAGGCATAAGTCTCGAGACATGGGGCGTAAGTCCTAAGGATCTTCGGAGCGTATATCTCATGTATCTTTATTTTTATAATTTTATTACTAAATTTTGCCAGTGCACCACCCCAGGGCGAGTCCTAAGGTAAGTACGGACTCTGCCTTTTAAATCACTGGTTTGGAGTTGAATGAACAGATGACGGAAGAATAATAAGAAGCACAAATATAAGATGAAAGTATCAAATGCTAGCTGTATGTTTAACACATGCAAATCGTTATAGTACGTAATAGATTGAAGTATTGCATTTTTGACAGCCTAAATTGTCTACTTGAAGCAAGAAAATCATACTATTAATCATTATTTACTTAATGCTTCTTTTCCGAATTGGCGTAGTTTCTCTGTTGTCCTCAACAGTATTTACTTTTATAATTTAATCTTCTTCTTTTCCCTCTATTTCTTGACAAAATTCTTATGCTAGTAGCATAAAAAAAGAGAACAATGAAAGAAACTCCCCCCCAAAAAAAAAAAGAGGGAACATATATATAGTGTTGTAGACCTAAAACAAATTAATAGAAGCATTCCTCTATTTATTAATTCTTTTATATAAGATAATAACATTATCACACAATAATATTAATTTCTTTAGATAATACCGTACGTAGAAGCAGGTGCAACATATTACTATTGAGTTCATCTAAACTTAATATTTTAGACATTGATCATATATTTATTTGTGAAAATTTACAAAAATATATAATACATATGACTTCCTAATTTTGAAAATACAGAAATATCAAGCTAAAAACTTAAAATATGAATTCATAAAATTTAAATTTTGAATCGTAGTTTGATACATAATAGAATTCAACAATACCACAGTGAGCTGAATAATTGGAAAGGCATAATTTCCTTGTCGTTGAAGGAAACTTTTATTATGTGATGATCTCTATTTCAAAGTGGGACAAGTGTCCTTTGTCTTTCTTTTTTTCCAACAATTGTTTTGTTTACAAGAGAAGGCAAAATCCAAGAACATGAAGTACAAAGTTTTGTCTACCTTTCTCTTGGCTTATACATCCATCCAAACATTGGAGAGATCAATTAGAGCCACTTTATGTACTGATATTTTTTTATATTTGTGATATATTTTCACAATATGGTTAACGAGTGTTAAATGAATAAGCTAGATAAATCTCAATAATTTTAAATAACTCACTTGACTTTAAATGAGTTGCACGGATTATATTTTTGAGGCTTAATTTGTCACCTCTAAGGATTTTTTGTTTTGGTCGAGAAGGAAAAGTTTTATTTCAACCAAGTATAACCAATTTTAATATAGGGATTAGATGCAAACGTTATTATAATGTTGCATTGCAATATATGTAGCGATTATTTATTAGTATTAGATATTTGATAGTTGTATAAAAAATTAATGTATAGTACATGTGGAATTTAAAATATTTATCCAATTTTAATAATATAAAATTATTATTCACTATAAGCTTAATCGTTAATTTTAAACTATGACATGTTTTCACTATTCAAATAAGAACTCGAAGAAATAGAGAGGAATCAAATCAATCGTGGGCAATCAATCGTTGAATTGTGCATTTAGTGCTTTCAATATCTACGTATTACCTAATTTAGATATTTTGCATTTACAATTAATTAATATAATGAATATGTCGCTTGTAAAACAAGCAAATTACATAGTTCTAATAACATTTTTAAGTTGCGAACTGGAAAGCAAAAGAAGACAAAGGAGCAGGTGGCCAGCATAGGATTTAATTAGTAATTAGTTGGAGTCATTTCTTTGTTGTAAATAATTATGTAGCCATAATCAATATGTAATAATCTTTATATAGCCAATAATTGAATCTATCACCATTTTGTGGATTCTTTTGACACTTGGATGTGGATAAGATTCTCTTCTTTTTTATTTTTTGAAAAGGCGAGATATATTGAGATTTGAACTCTATTATTAAGATAAAAGTGTAGATAACTCTCCAACTAAACTACATTCCGCCAAGGTGTGTGGATAAGATTGGACTATATAGGAGGTAGTGCTTCGATCTCTGTTGTATAAAATTTTTAAAGTGAAGTGGTAGCTAGCAGCTATCAGACAACACCAATGTTAAAAGCTTTGCAATATGTAATATATAGTTTAATATAGTTTTACAGAAGTGGAGATCCGATGTCTCCCATAGGTCAATTATGCGTTGGTAATAGCTAAACTTTTGTTTTAAAAATTGGGTAATGGAGGCTGGAGCCCTCATCAATATTTCTTTGCTTATCCAGTTTTACTACTTTGTGCCTTTACATGTTGCCATTATGAATGGTCAAATGAATTTGATTAAAGTTGAATAATCACTCCACTCACTAGACTACTTTCTTAACCATGGTTTAAACTTTAACATAGGATCGATTTAGTTAGACCAAAGTCCAAAATGGCATATAACTAAATAATTGTTTTGCCAGTGATAGAATTTTGTACCAGAAATAGTGGCAATAATATTAGGAGTTAATTAACATCGAACGTAGTGTACAAAGAATAAAAGAACTAGTTTAATAAAAAGGCTCTCATATGAATTTATCTTTCAACAACATGAAACATGTATAATCAGACATTGTCATTGACCTTCGGATCATACCACCCCTACCAACTAGGCAGCCACCAGATCTGCTCCTTGTCAAAATTTTCACCATCTTTGAGGCTCAAAACTCCGATTAAAAGTGGAAGAATCCCTACCATGTCACCCACCCTTTGGTATATGGCACCACACCTTTTCTTCACACTTTCGTGAGTCACCTAAGGGGTGGTTTGATATGTGGGGTGTGATAAGCAAGGATATCATGATTCATGGGTCGAAATATTTCACGAGATTATTTTATCTCACATTTTATATGTGATTGTTATAATGAAGTGTTGTTATATATGTATATTGACATTTATATATGATTGTAATCCCGTTACTTTAGTAAAAATGGAGGATAAAATAATCACGGAATTAGCTAACAGACGTGAAATAAAATTAATCTCAAAGTTTTATCTCAGGATTATTCAAACAACCTCTAAAAGGTTAGGATCAAGAAAGTCAGAAATTGTAATATTTGTCAACAACTCATCATCATCCAATAGTCAAACCAATATACATCAATCTGTTGCTTATTTATAAAATAAAATAAAATAAAGCTTTAAGGAATAATTAAGGATCTTCCAACATGAAACATGGGATATTGTAACACCAGTAATCCAGGAAGAATACAATATTTCAGTTCGTTCATGAACAAAAAAAATAAAATTAGCTGCAAGAAATTATTAAACTTATGCAATATTAAAAAGCGTTGATCAATTATAGTGCATAAAACAATATTATTAGGTCTTTGATAAGATTGACAATAAGTGACTGCCACATCAAACTATATTATATTGTTGCTGCTTTCCTTCATATAAACGTAACATCCACAGGAATACGCCACAATTATGTTGCCATTGCCACAAATAATAATAGTACTCCCTTCGTTCCATTTTATGTGACTTATTTTTTTTAATTCATCCCAAAAAAAAGAATGTCATATTTCTTTATTTGATAACTTTTTAAAAGCACAATTACTTTTTTATCCTTATTGTTCCCACTTATAAGGTCCCACTTAATTAAAAATAATAATAGTACATTTTTAATAAAGGGTAATTTAATAAACATCACCAAGTCTTTCTTTATTTATTAAATTTTGTGTCCGATCAAAGCAGGTCACATAAAATGAAATGGAGTGAGTACTAAATTTAAAGAATACGCATTAAGTCATGAAGTTGTCAACTAACTTCTTCACTTAATTAATGCCATTTGTACCAGTAATTAGTATTTTGTTAATGGGGTCAAAATTTATTAATTTTGTGGCCCTGCCAATACTTGTAGGGAAAATATCATCTTGGATCATAGGAGGGACAATTTTAAAAAGAGTTGTTGACTTTAATCACACTTCACGGTTTCTAATTAGGGATAGATTCAATACTCTAAGCCAATAAAAATAGAGTATTACGATATTAAATATTCTTTGGTAATAACCATTAATCTCTACATACATTCAACTAGACAACTTATATATTTCAAGCTGAATTGGATGAACTAATGTGCACACACCCCTTGGGAGGTTCATCAAGATATCTGTATATTCAATATCTATTGAACACAGAAAAGTAGTCGTGGAAACAGTCTCTTGCAGAAATGTAGGTCGATAAGACTGTATACAATAAACTCTTGTGGTTCAGCCCCTCCTAGAATCTCACGCATAGCAGAATTTTTAGTGCACCAGATTGTCTTTTACTGAACTCAGAAATCTAGCTAAATTAGAATTGGGATATATATTAATATATACTTATATACAACCTTAAATTAAATATAGTGGCATATTGTTCATGTAACACCCCGTACTTTTCTAACCTCACTTGATACCTTGGGGTCATATCTACCTAGGTGTTGAGATGTCATGCGTATGTGTTTTATAGTGTCATTGGTGAAACATTTGATATCGGACCTAATATGTGCGATTAGACCTTCGTAGGAGGTGTTTTGTGATTTCGTGGAGCATTTGGGTAATACCCCGTACACATTCTAACCTCATTTGGTGACTTGGAGTCATGTTTACTTGATGATTAAGATCGCTAAGTAAGTATTTTGTAGTGTTTTGATAAGGGATTGGACGATATGCAAGTATTGGAAAAATGGCCGAAAATTCAGCAAGGTGCTGAAACTTGCTCCACTATCCTGTTTCAGGGGGTGTGGCGCAAGCCACTGATTCAGAGGGGGTGCAATTCTTGCACCACTGCCTTGCTTTGCAGCAGTGGCGCAAGGCACAAATATTGTGCCCTTCCGGACTCGTTTTGCAACGCAATTCTACGGCGATTCTTAGATGGTTTCTTTTGGTTCTTTGGAGTTCTTTGAGTATTGTTAAAGCTTCAAATACTTCAATACACTCCTACATACATCTACATGATCAAACCATGAAACACAAGTAATTATCAAAAATGTTCAAGGAAGCCATGGACGACTAGAATTCCTATTTTTGCGATTGAGACGACGAATGAGAATCTCGTAAGAGAATATTGTCGAGACGTTATGGAATTATTTAAATATGAGATATATGGTGAATTATACATGAAAGTTGATGGGTTAAATGGATATGTGTTATTGGGCCCAAATGTAGGCCCAAAAGGGAATAAAAGACATGGCCCAAAGGGTAACATGATCCATTCTTCCACTTTGACCAAGAGACCATTGCATTTAATGCAAGAAAAGGGCTAAGGATGACTTGAGCACTATATAAGGGTCCCAAAATCAGATTTTTATTCTTAAAAACACACAACACATTTTGAGAATTATAAGACATTTTCTTTTTGGTTCTCTCAAACCCTAAGAACCCTAAGCCTTTTCTTTGGTGAAGATCATCCTATTTCAAGCCTTGGTAAATATTTATTCTCATGGATTAACATATTATATGCATGGGAGGTTATGTATATTATGATAGTTATGTTGGCAAGGTGGTGAATAGTGTATTTTTGCTTTTGTTGAAAGATGTGCTATCTTGGTAATTTGAACTTGAAAAGAGACTTGATGTCTTAATGAAAGAGCATGGTATGGATAAAATATGAACATGTATGGTGTGATTTTGTTATTAAACTTGTTATTTTGCTAAAAGTGTAAATTGTGGGATTTTGGCCGATATGTGCTATGAGGTGTATTAAGGTAATTTGATGAATTATTTGTGATGTGATATGGATAAGAAAGTGTAAGGGAGAGGTGTTGTGGTGAAATGTATTGATTATCATGTATTGGTCAATGCATGGAATATTGAGGGATTTTTGGAATAATAATTGTATCAATGGTTTTGTCAAGGGGAAATGGCATGTTTAAGGACAAACATGTAACTCATTGATGTTATATGCAATTGTAGAGTAGTTGATGGTTAATGTGAATCCTATTATATATTTGTGTTGTAGAGTGACACATAAAGAAGGAGCGGGACTATTGTATGCACCTCTAGGATTATATATTCGTATTGCGAATACAAGGTATGTAAGGTTACTCTGTTCGTATCTTTCTGCGGCCAATAGTATTCACATTGATATTACACTTGCACTATCCCGAAATGTGCTAAGGTATCCTATATCCATTTACCAATTGTCAAAATCACATGTTTTCTACTCATTGATCAATTGTGAATCACACGTCTCATATTCATTGGTAATGTTCCAAAAGCCTAATAAGGTTGTGTTCCAAAGTTCCAATAGTGGTTATACTCATATATCTTGTTCATCGATTATTGTTCAATGGTTTCAATGGTGTTATGTTTCTAATAAGGTTATGTCCCCAATAATGTTTATTCACATGTCTATCACTCATTGGTTAATGATCCAAAGCTTCCAACAATGTTATGTTCCAAAGTTCAAAGTGATGTTATGACTATCAAAGTAGCAATCTCAAAGTAAAGATTAAAGTAATGCATATGTGGTTAATGATTGAGTACGGGTGGAAGATTTGGGGGTGAAATGCCTAGCTCAAGCCGATCCCGAGATTATTGGATCAGGGGGCAGCTTTGGGGGCGAAAGCCCAGCTCAAGTCGAACCTGACAGGGCGCAGCTCTAGGGGCATAAGCCTAGCTCGAGTCGATCCCGATGCATTGATTTATGGGTGGCAGCTCTAGGGGAATAAGCCTAGCTCGAGCCGATCCCAACATAACGATATGTTATGTAAAGACCCACTGATCAGTAGGGGCCCGGGTACATTGTGACACATGTATTGACAAGCAAGCATTGAAGTAAAGAAATCAAAGAAAGTAATGAAAGCAATATACATGGTTTCCAAAATGCAAAATGGTGACTTACTCACATTGATTAGTCATTTGTATTGAGTTCATTGATATCTTCATGTGTTATATAGTTTCATTCGAGCCTTACATACTCAGTACTTATTCCGTACTGACCCCTCTTGGGGAATTTACCTTACTTGCTGCAGGCGCAGGTTCTAGTAGGCCTCCACAGTAGGTTGCCAGTTGTTGCAGATCATTGGTGAGCTCCAGTTAGTTCGGGGCTTGTCCGAGTCGCAGTTGTTCATGTGTTTTGGTGTTGTACATGTTGTATAAAGCGGGGACTTGTCCCGACTTTTAGTTCATTTTGGTCAATGCATTTGTAGAGGCTTTTGTAGACGTATGTTGGTGTATGGATGTAAGATGGTACATGTCGTTTTGACTTGGTGGCCTCAACGGCCAAGTTTCGCATATGTATATATATCATGTTCCATGCTTTTCGATATTAGCCTTTCATGTTCTTGTATGATCGTGGTGTTCCTTATGACATGCATATGCAAGAATAGAAGCAAAGCTTGGTTCTCTCGGGCCTTGTCGGCTACGAGTACCAATCCGTCCCGATGGGAGTCGGGGCGTGACAGTTCAGTGAGAATATACATAGTAAAATTTCACCCATAGCCAATTTAGACCCCTTCTAACTAACTCCTTGGTCTAAGTTTTATTAATTACAATTTATAGACAGCAGTTAGTAAGAAACGTATAAATATCTATATATACAAATTTATCGTGTCTTTTTTTTTTCTTCATTATTCAATTACAAAAAAACGAAAGGTAGCAATTTTAAAGGTGAGAGATATTAATTAACGCCCTTAATTATCTATAACTTCCCACAATATTCTCTTCCCTTAATTATCTATAACTTCCCACAATATTCTCCTTCCATATATATTATGTTTTAAACAAGGGAGAAAAAAATCAATATTCTCCTTCCATATTCTCTTTCGACAAAACACGCTGAAAAAATCAAGAAAAAGGGAAAAAGCAACATAAAAATTGATAGGATATATGCAACATGTATATAATAACGTTTGTTTTTCATAAAAATTATTATGTATATGTATAATTACTAATAATTATATGTATATACAAACGACATTACTATAATATTATGTATATGTATTAATTTATATACAATTACATGTTGTATAAATGGAATATAAATTAATCAATTGGAAAAGAATCTAGTACTAGAAACAAACAATAACTATATGTATATTTATAATTGTGTATCAAGTATATGTATATGCAATTACATGGATATAATAATGTTTGTTTTTCATCAAAATTATTATTATATATATATAAACAAAACAACATTAACTGAAATTAACCCAATATACAAACGAAATTATATATCTATTACTTTTCAATGTTAATTAGGCGAAATAACAGTCAACATGTGAGAGAGTGCATTTTTTTCAACTTAAATTAACCAAATATATACGCAACTTCATTTGTGTATAAGGCCCACATAATTAACAACTTTTTCAACTACTTTTAATCATGTAATGTAATTATTTTAAACATTAATTATGTTAAGTAATTATGTAGTTATTTTATCTATGTTGTGTAATTTTTCCAATATTAATATTATTATACAACCCTAAGAATTCAATTGTTCAGATTAATTCGTTGAATTTAGGGCCCATTAGAACAATAGTCCAAGAAGATTGCAACATAACAAGCCCAATTAATTCAATAAGCCCAACGAGGTTTCTAAGATTGAAATCTTCCTCCATCCTTTTCTCGTATTTCACTTATTCCGACTCTCATTTTGTTAACGGACTTAACCACAGTCCACAATACTTGTTTAAAGACAGGATAAGTTAAAAAAGTTCCAATTGGAAGTAGGTTTCGTCTTGCATAAGAAAGAATGTTTATGGTACTAATACTCTTTTATCTACTTCAAATATACATTAGTGGATCCAGAAATTTTATTAAGGTGGTTCAAAATATATAGACGCAGACACTCGACGAAGTCAAAGAAATTCAACATGTATTATATACACATAAAAAATAATTTTAATTTAGATATACAATGTGATTTTGCACCAAAGGAGATTTGGATGAATCCCTCATGCCCGTGTGGCTCAGCCCTTGATTAAGACTTACGAGGTACAGTGCCAACATTCGTTAGTACTCCAAATGAGCTAATTAAAGAAATCTTGAAGTCACGATAATAGCAAGAAAATGGCACATAAAAGATCTTGAAGCCAGAATAACAAAAATAACAAACAAAAATAGCTTAATTAGTTGAATAATATCAAAATTCTTGATAGGCCTTAAAATAAAAATATCTGTTTGAACCTTTCAAGGGTTACACGTCGATTATTTTATTTGCAAGTGAAGAAATTAAATTAAAATATTACGAGAAAATTGCAATTGGCCAAAACAATTTTATTTGCAGGGAAAAAGGTTTGAAATATACCCAAACTTTGGGAAAATTTGTTGTAACACGTCTGAATTTTGTGAGGGTCTTATGATCCCCCCTCTCCCATCGTACTATTTATTAGTTTATTTTAGTGACATTTATTTGCACAGCTGGACCTAAATGCTAATACACGTGTACTAAACGTGTGACTGAATTAGTGGTCAAGCTAAGTATATAAACGTCACAAAAATATACTAATAAATAGTACAGGGAGATCATAGGACCCCCGTAAAGTTTAAGCATGTTACAATAAATTTTCTTAAAGTTTGAGTATATTTTGGATCTTTTTCCCTTATATGCAAGTGAAGAAATCAACTTTTTGTACTTTTGTTACAAAGAAAAGGATGAACGAAAAACTAAAAAGATCTATTCAGATTTTGATTCAAGAGGAAGATGTTGACAATTCAAATTCATATTATCAACTAGTGTTACTGTTACAGAAATCATTTTCATCATGACAAAGAAAGAGACGTATTACGTGTGTCAATTTTTCGCATCGCCGGCATATAAATGATTTCGTCGCTATTTGTTCTTCTGCCTTGGAGCGTCGGGACGACACCTTGGTTGAGCTGAATTAAAACGGATTAAAATGAATTATATTAATAAATAAGTGAATTATTAATCTACTTAATTTTAAAATAACTTTTTTAAAATTTAAATAAATTATATTTTTATAAACTAATTTTATCGAGGTAGTCTATCGTTATGCTAAGAAGTTATTATGGATTGGCATTGAAGAACGACAGATACAAAAGGGCGTGGCTTGGCTGAGAAAAGGAAAGAAGAGTTGTGTGTATCTTTATCTATTCCTTTACTCGTCAATAAGTGCATTATTGGTATGCGTCATACAAAATAAATGAGTACCCTCTTGGCTAGGGAATTGTAGAAGACACATGTGAATACAAAAAAAGAATGCAAATGGATCCCAAAACAAATACCCGCATAGTTTCAGATATTTTTTATTTAACACGTATAATTAAAAGAAATGATATAATAGACAAATAAAATTATACATATTTTTTTTATTTCAGAAATTTGAACTAAAAATATTAAATTAAAATATTTTACTAGGAATTGAAGTATTCGATTGAAATATAATTTAATTCGTGTGTCTAAGTGAAATATTTCGATAAATTGAAAAAGACTGTGTATTAAACCGTTTTTGTAAGTTGAGGAAAAGTTTGATCAGTAAACACCTGCCCAAGAAATCTTCCGGCAACAAAATAATGCTTACATAAATCCATACTTTCTTCGGCTTATTTTATGTGACCTACTTTAATTGGATATGGAGTTTAAAAAATAAAGAAAAATTTAGTGATGTTTATCAAATTATCCTTTATTAAAAATATATTACTATTATCTTTAATTAAATGAGACCTTATAAATGGGACCAATAAGGATAAAAGAATAATTGTGTTTTTAAAAAGTTACCAAATAAGAAAATGTAATATTTTTTTTGGGACAGATAAAAAAAAAAAAGTAGACCACATAAGATAGGACGGAGGAAGTATATATTACTCCCTCCATTTAAAAAAGAATGACCTTTTCCTTTTTTGGCAACACTTTAATTCCAACTTTCCACATGACATTTTTAAGATCACAAGATTAAAAGACATTTTGATACATTTGACATAACTTTAATTTAAGACCACAATATTCAAAAGTCTTCTTTATTTTCTTAAATTTCGTGTCAAGTCAAAATAGGTCATTTTTTTTTAAACGAAGGAAGTATTAAGTATTACTTTAAACCTTAATCATATGCTTTCTCCTGTGTTGCAAATTAAGTTTCCTTAAGCTCATTCTTTAAAAGGCGTGAGTCTTTATCTTGTCTTTTCTCTTTTTTCTAAGTGGAATTGTAGGCGGCATTTAGGGTCTAGCCTTGGACTCATTGAAGCCAACCTTCTTTTTTTTTATTCGTTTGATGAGGGAAGACCTTAAGTACTGAATTAATGAAATTACATATCTATTGCGAAAAAGAGTTGCTCTAGCTTTAGCGCGCACCCTTTCTCCTATGAGGAAAGTTACTCTTTCCGATTCATGTATGGCCCTTCCTGAGTCTGGATCACAGTATACCGGCGACTTTGTCCTTAAATTCATTCTATTTCATATCCACTGATTCGTGGAAGAAACCAAGGAAGAGTAAGATAGATTTAAGGCCGGCAGACGGGTCTAGAATAGATTTCCCAATGGGTCCTGACATTTCAACAACATAGGCGAAAACTTACTCTTTCAAGTCAAAGTCCGGTAGACTAAGATAAATGGTACTATTTACCAGTTTAGCCATAGTATTTAATATATTTCGGAATACGTATTCATTTTACTTCAAAATATTTATTTGGTCATAAATAAACTAAATAGGTACAACTTAAAATTGTATTTGGAAATTTGAAAAACACCTCAACAAGTGTTTTTATAATATTTGGTTTCACTTTTTTCACTTTTTAATTTATTTTTAAATAAAAAATTCTAAATTTTTTTATTTTCAGAAATACCCCCAATTTTTATAAAATTCTAAATTTTTAAAAATTTATTTTCATTTTTATATTTTTTAAATAAATATATTTAAATTTTAAATATTAACTCTAAAATACTATTGTCAAACACAACTTCAATTTTATTTTTAACTTTAAAAATTCTAAATAAAGTTAATACATTTTAGTTTTTATGGCTAAATGCCTACTAGTGGAGTCAGATGAAAGTGATCTATTATTATTATTATTATATTAAATAGAAGCAGAAGAATGGTCAGCATTTTTTATTTTTATTTTTTTAAAATTTTTTTTTCCCGATGTGTCCGTATTGAAGGCCCAGTAAATAATGGTGAGAATATCCTGTTTTTGTTTTGGTTGGAATGGTGAGAATATCATCATCATCAATTTTGAGAATCATGGGAGATTGGTTTGGTTAGTCAACAATAGTGGCCTTCAGGTTCCTAGCAGATAGCAGTGTGAGTACAATAATATAATATGCTTCCATCACTGAATGTCTGAATTACGTATCGTAGTACTATTTTTCATTGCTTCAATATGAAGCAGTCTCTTTAGCTAGGCATCAATAATTAGGTAGACATCAATAATTAGGCTGATTTTCAATACAAGTGTCTCTTCAAAACTCAATCCACGTACAATTATATTGCCAATTCACCTAAAAAAGCTGCCAATGGAAAATGGTAAACCACATAACATATCAATACAATTTCATAAGTGAGCTCTTAGAAAAATAAAGTGTACGTAGACTTTGCTCCTATATCAATTTCATAAGTAAGATTTAAGGAGAATAAAGTATATGCAAACCTTGCTCCTATATTGAAATGTAGGAAGTATTTCCCTCAGCTTAAGAAAAAGCATTTTAAACAGATCCGAAAAAGAAATAATGAGAGTAAAAAGGCGTGCAAAATACTATGAAAAGCATGCGATCAAAGCAAAGCATTCTGGAAATAAAAAATAAATAATAACTAAAAGAAAATAATAAGATAATTAAAATATAAGAATAATATTACAATTATGAGTATGAGAAGATAAGTGAGACAATACTTAACTAGATACCTTTCACTTAATCTATGTCTTCAATATCTTCTATCTAATATCATTTTCCTCCATAAGTTGAAATTATGTCATGTCTTGTCTAATCACCTCTTCCTAATATTTTTGATCTATCTCTATCTTTTTTGACCATTCATAATCAAAACCTCTCACACCTCTGCATTGAAACATTTATGCATCTTTTCTTCTCATGTACAAATTGCCATTGGAAAATGGTGCCTCTGTAAGTTCCAGTTATCATGAGTTCCACTTGTATTTCACAGTAGAATAAAGTAGAATGAACAGAGTTCAAAAGAAAAAATGTGTTAAGTGAAAATTAATCTCTAATTCTCTAGATAAATAAATTAAAATTATATTCAATCGAGTACTGCCCAATCTAGCATTCTTACAACATGGGTAAATCACAAATTCACATGCTCCACATTTAATCTATAAATTCGCCCGCCCCACCATATTGCAGTACAATGAAAACTCATGTTGAAGAGACACTACATCAAAAATAATTTTTAGCGGTAATTAATTAATAACAATGACTTAATTGTCACTAAATATATAATTTAGTGGCCGTTTTTAGTGACAATTACATAGTGACTTTCTTTGTAAATACTTCTAAAGCTTATAGCGACATTGAATCCAATGACATTTAATTAATGCCGGTAAAAATTTTAACACTTTTATTAAAATACATATTTATTGCTACTAAAGGTTATTTTTATTGTAGTGAGAGTTGTAAGTACTTTTGAAGCTAAGGGATGTGGCTGTGTTAACATTATGGACTTTGAACCTAATTAAATTTTAAAAGTTAGCTTAAAAATTAAAGATTGTTTAAATCTTATTAAAGATCCTATCCATCCGTTAAAGGGATAATATAATGTGTAACTCTTCACATGCTGTTAGATCACAATCATATTATCTTTTTGGAATAATGTTCTCCAATGAACTAGTTATTTGCTACCCTTTTATTTCTTTCCTTGGTGTAGAAAGGAATCAAAGTAACAAAAGCCTACGATAGCTACTAACTAATTGGTTACTCCCTATGTTTAAAAAAGAATGACCTAGTTTGACTTGATACGGAGTTTAAGAAAATAAAGAATATTTTTGAATCATGTGGTCATAAATTAAAGTTGTGTTAAATTTACCAAAATGCCCTTTAATCTTGTGGTCTTAAACATGCCACGTGAAAAGTTGAAATTAAAGTATTGCCAAAAGAAAAAAGGATCATTCTTTTTGAAATTGACTAAAAAGGAAAGTAGGTCATTCTTTTTGAAATGGAGGAAGTATTACTTTTTCTCAATAATAAAACTTTTGGTAAATAGACCTCCATTCTTTGAAAATTTTAGGCAAAATGATCTGAGATATCCCTTCACTTGTCTTTATTTATAAGTTGCAAAAGATAAAGATTGTGTTTCTAATTTTTTCATTTTTTTTTGTTAATTTTAATTTTTTTTTTAGTTATCTATAAACTCTTTATTCTGACAGCTATGATGAAGTTCTTTAAAAAAAAGAAATTGGAACGAGCAAAAATAAGGTCAAAAAATTGACGAATAATAAGGATCTGCACAAGTAATAGAACTTGAAGAAGAAGTATAACGGCAAAAACCAAAAAAAAAAATTAGGGAAGAATTTGAAGAGAAAAAATAGAGTGAGAAGTTAAAAAAAGCTTAAATTTTGGCCGATAATGATGTTTGAGTAATTGGGTAAGGACATGACTATTATAAAAGTTATTATTATCTTTTCATAAGACCTCACGCTTTTAAAATGAATATATCACACGTACTTTGGTTAAAAATGTTATATAGAAGAAGTAGTAAAAAAAATTAATTTAAAATATTATATTTTTATTAAATTTAAGAATTCAATTGGTAAATAAATGCAAAGAGGATCCAATTTACAAATGGAGACAAATAAGGGCATCCCAGACCATTTTGCCAAAATTTTATTAGTAGAATCAGACAAGATTGAAAGTGCTTCATATCTACGCCGAACTTGTTTGGTCTTATTCTCTTATGGGAATATTAATTTAATTATGTTGAGTCAGCTCAAAATTATTTTTAACATAAACTGTGATATGTGCTGCTCTTTTTTGGATTATTCTCTTAAAATTTCAGAACATTATTAAAATTATTCTTATGCCTTTATATATATATATGATTCTTCTTTTATTAACTTTCGGTTTTCAGTGTCCAACTTTATTTGTATATCTAACGACCTCCTACTCGAACTAATTAAGTGTACATGACGACCTATCATCAAAATCAGGACAGAGTTAAGAGATAAAAAAAGGGGCAGTCCGGTGTACTAAAGTTATCGCTATGCGCAGTGTTTGGGAAAGGGCCCTACTACAAGGGTGTATTATATGCAGCCTTACCTTGCATTTCTGCCAGAGGCTGTTTCCAATGCTTGAACCCGTGACCTCCTGGTCACATGACAACAACTTTACCAGTTACTCCAAGACTCCCCTTCAACAGAGTTAAGAGATATAGTTCATAAATTCAATCGAATTGAGTAACTTTAACTCAAATCTTGTATAGGTCTTATTAACAATTATCTTGCGACTTTATTCGTGTTAGAACTTATTAACAATCATCTTGCGACTTCGTTCGTGTTAGAACATTGAAGTTTCAACTATTGAACTGATGAATGAAATCTTTGTTACTGACTTGTAGACAATTAGGTTAGATTCTGACCAACTATGTAGAGTTCAAGCAATGCCTCAAATTATCTCTATGAAACCTAGAAATGTATTTCTCGTTTGGTCAGATTTTGAAGTTAAAACTTAAGTTTTGAAGATGTTATTCCTAAAATTTAAAATTGTTTTTGAAAATGTATTTTACTATTTGAAAATGAATTTTCAAAATCTGATCTAAAATCTAAAATGAAAGGCTAGCATAAAGGTCTTGCTGAGATATTTAAGTAACTACTTATTGTTTACATCATAGGATAACTATGTTCATAAAGGATGTCTATGTTCTTGTAATTAAGATCAATTAACAATTAAGTGTGCTACAGTGTTTAACTTCTCGAACTTGATCTAGATTTATGCTTCATTAATCAACACCAGTTACTAATAATCTTTCACTTACATATCCCAATCCCATGAAACATTACATTACATAAAAACATTTCTTAAAAAATACTAAACACACAACCATAGCCCGCCGCAAAGTTCATAAAAATCCTATTTTCACTTAATTCAAAATTAATTAAAAACAAGATTAATTAAGGATAAAGATTCATGGCTTGCCAACATTTCTCCCCTCTGGATTCAACGCGCCACCACTCTGCCTCCCATCCACCGCCATCGCCGGATGCTGCATTTGCTGTTGCATAACACCCGGCGGTGCAGTATAATAAACCTGTCTCCCTACACCATCATACCCAACTTGTGTATACGTTGGTTCCACCGGCGCGTGTGGCGCGTGTTGACGAACACCCATATTTTCCGACGTGTAAGCTCCGCCCATCTTCGGTGGTTGAATTGTTGGTTGTGGAGGAACTCCACCGTACACCGGATGTTCCCGGTAAACCTCCTGTACCACACGCTGCATGCCGTAATAAGCCTGAGGACCACCGACTTGACTAGTCACCGGTCGTATACCCGCCGGAGTTTGATAAACTCCGGCGGGTCCGCCGGGTGTTTGAACTATATATACAGGTTGCTGATCAGTTTGCACTGCTGTTGCAGGGTATGGTCCACTTGTCATGTGACGCTCCGGCGGCCAGAATGTTCCCGGATTTGTTACCGGCACCGCCGCTCCAGCCTGTGGCTGCGGCGGCGCTTTTTGCTGATAATATTCTCCGGAGTACACTCTTGGAAGTTGCTGTTGCTGTTGTTGCTGTAACCTTTGCATTTCATGAATTTGTCTCTGATATTCCATCGGAGATATTACACTATCTCCGATAGCATGCCGGTCTTCGGATCCAGCATCGGAACCACCGGCGTGAAACACCTCCGGCACAACAGGTTGTGGTGCCGGAGGTGGAGGAGTTGGATCATGTAGCTTCACCGCTTGATTTTGTTGACCTTCTCCTTTATCCAAACCAAACAGAAAATCAGGATTATTCACCGGTGCCGCCGTCGCCGTCGGCACCGACGAAACAGATTTCGGTGAATTAACATCCAAATTCTGCAACTGAACAGAATTCAAAGCATCAACAAACCACTGACTCTCATTTTTCGAATCCGTAGAACCAAAAGTACTGGTAGCAGGCGTACTCAACGGAAACAAAAACAACCTAAGCCTCGTAGGCTTAACCGAACCTCGATAAATCCTATCATATTCAAGCATCATATGTTCCAAATCCTCATCATTCGTTACCGAAATTAACGCGTCAAGATCTTCTCCAGGTAACTGATACTTGAAGCAAACGTCACAATCACTCAGCGAAGATAGCTTAGCGACTAGATTTGAAAACCTAATATTACGATCAACGGAGAGTATTTTAGTTTCTCCAGCGACATACGCGAGCTGATTATCATGAGGACGAGGGAGAATTTTCCCGCCATAACTGCACATGAATTTGACTTTGTAGTTAGGAGGTGGTTGTTGATCATCCCATGCAGAGTTTTCACAGTCGATTTCACGTGAACGTGGTGATGAATTTACGGAATCTGGGTAAGAGGAATAAGAGTAATTCTCCATGGTTTTTTTGGGGATTTTTTGTAGGGCTATAGAGAGATGGAAGGATTTTGAGAAGCCATGGGTAGTTTGAAAGAGGAGAATGTCGAGGTAGGAAAAAGGTAGAGAAATAGTAAGGGGTGGATATCATTTGATTGAGTTGAGGAGTTTAAGTGGGTCCCAGAAGTGGGGACATTGATCAAAATTTATCCACACTTAGTGTAATTGGCTTTTGAGTTTTGGCTTAAAAGTCAAAAGTTAGAAATTCTAACTTATGACTTTTAACTTATTTTTAGCATTTTAAGTTAAAAGTCATAAGTTAAAATTTCTAACTTTTGGCTTATTTTAAGCATTTTATTTAAAAATTAAGTGCTTATAAGCACTTTTTAAATTTATCCAAACAATTTAAAAATACTTAAAAGTTATTTTTAGCTTAAAAGTATCTAAAATAAGTCAATCCAAACGGGCCCTTAATATATACAACAAACTAATAAGTATAATTTATCATAATTAAGTGATTAAATAAAGTAAGATATATGTTAATTAATTACTCCCTCCGTCCCAATTTATGTGATTTACTTTGACTTGATACGGAGTTTAAGAAATAAAGGAAGACTTTTGAAACTTGTGGTCTAAAATGTGTTATAGATATTTGTATGGTTGTAAATCATTTCATCAAGGGTAAAGTGGGTATTTTAAAGTTAAATTTGTTACTAAATATAAAAATGTGTCATTCTTTTTGGGACTGACTAAAAAGGAAAGTGTGTCGTATAAATTAGGACAGAGGGAGTATGATTTAATCATAGTTAAGTTATGTTAATTAATTATAATTTAATCATAGTTAAGTAAAATAAATTCTAAATTTAAACACATAACATGCATATATTGACTTGATGTATACACGAGGTGTTTGGTAAGTTTTCCTGCATTATAGCTAGGTGGGTCGATGTGGTATTTTGTTCCGGGAATAATAAGGCAGCTACTGCTTGAGGTCCACGTGGATATTATCTCCATTACATCTTTTTTTCATTTCTTTAAATACATAATTGAATGAGTGATACTTATCCAATTTAATTATTAAAAATCAAAATTAATTAATTTAATTAATATCTTAACGATAGTTAATTAGAGAAATATATTTTGAAAAAATAGTCTTAGTAGGCGTTTGGCCATAAAAGTTAAATTTTTTGGAGTTGAAGTTGAAATTGAAGTTATGTTTGACCATGAAAAAAATTAGAGTTCTTTTTTATTTTTTATAAGAGAAGTAGGAGTGAAAAAAGTTCACTTTTTTGAGAAAAAAAATTCACTTTAGTGAAATAAATTTTATGGCCAAACACCACAAAATTTTACTTTTATCATTAAAGTAAAATAAATTTCTGAAAAAAAAAAAATTTATGAGCAAACGAATCCTTTAACTTTGGCAAGAAAAAGCTATCTCCTCACAAAATTTTGATATCAACTAATATCATTATTTTATTTTACATCCAAGGACTAATTGAACATCAACATTAGAAAAACTGCACCCACCGTCCCCCTAAAACATAAGCTTTTTATGAAGAAAAAAATTGAATGTCATTCTTATTATTAATCTTCAACATTAGTAAAATTCATTTTCAATTTTAATATGGTGCTCACAGGGGTTACAGTACTTATTTATCTTTATAAACTTATCTATCTTTATAAGAAAATTTAAATTACTAAATCAATATATATCAGATTTAAACATAATAATATTCAAAAAAGCATATAATCCAATTATCTAGCCCGAATGGAGGAGGTACTTTGCTGTTTTACCCTACGAAAAGATAGATTTTGCCAACATTTTCAGTAAAAATATTCTTGCAATTATTGGGCATGTTTAGCAATGCTCATGAAAAAAGAAAAGATAAGAAATCATACGAAGGAAAATTCTATTAATTAATGACGCTATAACATTAAAATAGGAACAGAAGTCCTACAAACTTCAATTTTCTTATTGGGGGTGGATTGTTGAAGAACTAATATTGATGTTAAATAATATTTTTGATATTTGGAGATCACTGATGCGTAGTTGATGTTTGAAGGTAAAAATTTTTTTATAAAATAAAATTATTAATGATGTTTATAGGTATCAAAATTTGTGGAGAAATAGTTTTTTCTTACCAAAATTTAGAGTATTTTTTCAAAATCTATTCTTCTAACTATGGTTAAGATATTAATTTAATTAAACTAATCTGGACCTTTAATAATTAAATAAGACAAATGTCACTCATCCAACTATGTATTTGAGGAAATGGAGAGAAGGTATAATGGAGATGAGCCAAATACCTAATATATACCGTCAGTGGAATGAGTATTTTACACTGTCAGGACTCTTAAGGCTTATAATAGGTAAGATTCTCAATTATTTTATTTTTTAATATTTAAATATAAATAAGAAAATATTAGTATAAGATAATTATTTAAACTCTAATTATTTTCTACCAAAAATAGGCCAGATTCACTATTTACGTTATCATTGTTTTCATGGTTATTTGTTTTACAACATCATTGTTTATTCAACGCCATAAAATTAAAAATCATTTGTATATACGAAGAAATTTGAGACAATTATCAACATAATTATCTGTTCCAGATTTTAGAGATGTGTAAATTAAACTTGATTTAATTTGACAAAAATAGAATATATCAACGTAAATGATGTCTAGGTAAGTGCATTCAAATACCAATTGAAGAGTGTTTCTTCTCATTAATTAGATAATTCATTTTTTTTTGTTCAGTGAACAATGGTGACAATGACAATCTGTATAGAATAATTTTAGAACTTTAGTTTTCAATAAGTTGAACAATTTATTTTATTAATCTAGCATCTAATAATGGTATTTGCAGAACAACGTCGATAACTAGAAATTTCTAATTTATCAAAGCAAAATTTAGAAGCAATTGGATGTAGTACTAAGAAAATCAAATCAGTGTTTAGAAAATGCAGAAGGAGATGAAGATGGAGATCTCTCTCTCGAGAAGATTTAAATATATAGCGTTCTTATTTTTGGTAGAAAATAATTAGAGTCCAAATTACCTTATACTACTTATTTTTTATTTATATTTAAATATTAAAAAATAAATAATTAAGAATCTTATATATTATAAGCCTTAAGAGTCCTGGCAGTGTAAAATACTCATTTCACTGACAATGTATATTAGTTAATCTCTTTACTGAAAGCAAAAACATCCATTGCTACCATGAGGATATTTTACTGAAAGCAAAAACATCCATTGCTACCGAGAGGATTGCGATAGCGTAATAAATATTTTTTCATTTTTAATTAGAAATCTCGAGTTAGAGGCCCTCTGAATAAAATGTCAGGAGCGCATTACTCCCTAATGCATGTGGGATTGGGACTCCGGGTGAGAAAAAGAAAAAGGTCCATTGATTGTTCATGCTTAACATGGATATTTTTTAAAAAAAAAATAGATAAAAGAATACTTTTATATGATATATTGATTTTCTAAATTGGATAAATAAAATTAGGTAACTACTTTTAAAATATTAGACAAACAGAGATGGACAGAGGGAGCAGTATTTAAAATTAATTTGAAAATTGAAGTCACTTTTAGATACATGCAACATTAGTAATAACAATGAGTATCTAGTATAATCTCATAAATGAGGGCTCAAAAATATAAAATATACACCGATCTTATAATATTTTTGTGGGGTAAAACAGTTATTTTTGATATTTTTAGATAAGTATTTTATTTTTTAAAAAAAGTGTTTTGGTAATATTTTCAAATTTGATTTTTTCCTAAAAGAAGTTTGGAGTGACAACTTGACACAATGCTTTCCAAACAAGTTTTTGAAGAAAAAAACAAAAGTTTATGGCTAAATAGGCTATTGATAGTCCAGTACATCAGTTGATTACTTGATTAGCTACCCAAATTAATAGTGTTAGATCTAATTTGGACGTACCTCGACTTTCATTAAGTTACTTTAAGTACTATTTGGTGTTGAATATGTGAAAGTTGAATTTTCGTTAGTATATAACCACGGAGTGTTATTGTTCAATCTAGACAAAGAGTGGAATTAACCTATCTTATCTTTTTAACCTAACACATGCATTCTTAGATTCCATCTTCTTTTTTTTCAAAGTTGATATTTTAATAACCGTTAGTATATTGATACTCATTAAAGAAAAAAATATCACAAAATTAATCCACAAAGTTTGTCTTAGATAATGTTTTGTAACGTTACTTTTAGGACACGTTTTGGAGTTTTCGAAAATTGTAAGTAGCTAAAAAGAATTATATAATTAATCCATGGTGGATTTTAGTAGGGTGAAGAAAAAATGCTTAAAGAGAAAACTAATGGACAAATAGGAGCACAATGGGTGGGTGAAGTATGGTGACGCAGCAGCAAATATAAGAGGACACTTGTCTTTTGATTTCTGGATATGATTTGATTTATTTTTTTGTTGATTGGATTTATACAAAGATAATATATCCTTGTAAGAAAATAAAAAAATTTGATACACTAAGCTCTCGTGATGTATTTGAGAAAGGCTGGATCAGGAGGGTCTTTGTACGTAGTCTTATGATTTATTTGTGCAAAAGATTATTTTCAAAGTTCGAACCGATAACCTTCAAATCACATAATAATAACTTTATCAGTTACACCAAAGTTCAATAGATTCTTGTAATTATAATACTATAGACAATGGGAGCTTAGATAATTTGGAAAAGTTTGTAATTGATGATGATGGTGCCATATTGGATGGAATAATGCAATGTATTTTTCATTTTCATGGTGGGGCTCCCTGGTCACTTATCAAATGTTTCAATCGTGAGACTAATTATGAAGGTGTTTCCATCCTTTTTTTAACATTTATTTTTCTTTGATGAGCTAATTGGGTTAGGTTACAATTTTTTAATATTGAAGCAGTTGGATATAACAGTCTGATCAAGCTTTTAAAATATTGAGTATTTTAAAAGTTATTTTTGTTGTTAAAAGTTATATTGCTCGAACTTTTTAAAAATATCATGATATTCATATTATTAGATCTTCATGCATTATTTTTGGAGTTATCATGTATCCATCGACATTTTGAAGAGTTCGAACAATATAGGTTAAAATTACTTACTGAAAGTAGCAATTTGTTATAGGTTAAGTCATTTGGTCAATATTAGAACACAAATTTATTCGTGTTGCCAAGGTTCTAAAAGTATTTATGGGTAAAAATTATTTGATTATCTCAAAATTTTAATTTAACCACATAAATTTGGACGGTGGGTGTAGCGCACTAAATCTAAGATCTAAGCAGTTACATGAAAGAGTTATAGTTTACACAATACCATATATAATTAGATCGAAAGACCAACTTTAGCTTAGTTGTTTTTGGGTAAACAATACCATATATATATAATTGGGTTGTACATATCTATTTTGACTTTTGAGTGCATGCATGTGTTGTTTGTAAGGCAATATTTGGGGTGATCATTGGTTGTGTGCTTAGCCAACTAATGTAATGACACTATCCATGTGCATGGTAGTTCTTCCCACATCATTTTCCTGTGGGAAGACACTGTGACTGCTACTACCTGTTGAGGTTACTCTTTATATTATTGCCAACAGGGTCTGCTTCCTTCTATTATCACAAAGCACCTTTAGTTGGGTTGGGAGATCTAGTCACGTTGCTTCTGTTCGTATGAGCGTTGTCTCGCTTGTCTTTTCATATAAGTGGTTGTAGTATTACTCTCGTAATTTCTTATTTGTTGAGTTTTGTTATTATTTGTTGTTTCTTGTACTTCGATTATTATATTAATTTGTTGTAATTATTGTTTAGAATGACCTATCATGCTTTCTATAGTATTTTGTCATGACTTTATCACTTTTGTTATTTCTTTTTCCCTTACTACTTTGAATTGTTTTTTCCTTGACCTCAGGGTTCATCGAAAATATAACCTCTCAAACTCCGAGGTAGGGGTAAGGTATGCATGCGTACACTCTATCCTTCCAGACCCTATTTTGTGGGATTACATTGGGTATGTTGTTATTGTTGTCGTGATCTCTACTATTTCTTTAACTGATCTTGATACCTTAAAGTTTCAACAGAAGAAACAGTGCTCTCCTTGAAGTTTCTATTGATATTAGTTGGATTCTTTATTTAACAGCCAGCCAAACAAAATTGTAGTGCCTTTAAATTGTAGTGTCAAAAGCGAGCAATATCACACACCATGTAAGAACGTCTTTGGACTGGCTGTTGTTAATACAACTAATATTTCATCCACAACATTCAATTGGAAGCTAAGTTTGCTTTTGCAGCTCTACTAGTGTTGTCAATTTGTGCTTCTCATGCGACGATAGTCCAGAAACACGAGCAGTGGATGATTGGCGTTGGACGGTGTACAAAGATGATACAGAAAAGGTAAAAAGATGATACAGAAAAGGTAAAAAGATTCAAAATATTCAAGGACAACGTTGAGTACATTGAATTTGCCAACAAGGCTAGCGCTCGACCTTACAAATTGGGCATAAATCAATTTGCTGATTTGACAAATGAAGAATTCAGAGCCAGTCACAATGGGTACAAAATGTCCTCTCACCAACAATTGTCAAAAAATAACATCATTCGAGTACCAAAATACGACTGATCCATCTACCATGGATTGGAGAACTAAAGGCGCGGTTACTGGAATTAAGGATCAAGGGCAATGTGGTAAGTTAATCAAACATTTATCTTGTTTTAATGAATTTGCAACGTTAAAATTTTATCACTTAATAATAATGTAGGATGTTGCTGGACATTTTTCGCGGTAGCGTAGCTGCTACAGAAGGAATCAACAAAATCAAAACTGATACATTGTAGCTCTTTATCGGAGCAAGAATTGGTGGACTGTGTGAAGGAGGTCTTATGAACGATGCTTTTAAGTTCATCATCAACAACCACGAACTCACTACTGAGTTGAACCTTGCCTAATTCTGTCCCACATCAATCAAGCTCAGCAACATTATTTTTTGGGTAAAAACTTACCTGCACCTGGTGTATACACCAAACTAGTGTGATTTATCATGGTTAAGTGATTAAATGAAGTAAAATATATGTTAGCTAATCATGGTTAAGTAAAATGAACTCTAAATTCCAACACATAGCATGCATGTATTGACATGTTAAGTACCTGCCGAATCGACTAGCCCCCAAAAAATAAATGAGGCTTAACCTACACCTGGTCATTGGGCAAGTGCCAAGCTCTAATGAGTAGGAAGGCACGATAGTCGCAGAAAAACCTTGGGCTTAAGCCTGAAAGAAGCGGCTGTCGGTGCAGATCTCGATGGTAATAGCAAATATTCAAATAAGAGTTGCACATTAAGCTAATTCCTTGCAAAGAAACAAGATATAGAGAGCTTGCTTTGTTGAGGGTCTATCAAAAACAACCTCTCTACTTCCAGCCCCAAGGTAAGGGTAAGGTCTGCATACACCTATCCTTCTGAGACCCCACTTTGTGAAATTACACTGGGTATGTTGTTGTTTGAAACAAGCTAGAGCTAACTTTATTTGCAATTAACTTAAAAGTTCAGATTTCTAATACTGAATGAAATTACAAGGAGAACTTAAGATATAAAGTAATCAATCACAGAAAAAAGAAGTTTTAGGGTTGTAGAGAGGCTGACTGGATTGATTCGTTTCTTTTTTTGTATGTATGTGAAGGAGGGTCCAGGATTAGGAAATTATAAAGGGGATAAATAAAATTCGAATGTTGAGAATTTTCAACATTAAAATGATGTGCATTCCTGAGCTACTTATTTTGTTTGCAAGTGTGTGCTAGGAAGTAACTAGACAAATCCTCACCAAAAGATTGGATACGAAAATGTACAATGATATTATTGCTTTCAAGAAACGCATATCCAAAGAGGGCTCCATAGGGATACATATAATTGATGCCATATTTTCAAGTAGTTCATTAATAGTAGTTTATTTTTTGTCAAAACATGAATCCTAATTTGAGCCTGGTTAACCATATTCTTTGACATATTAGTCGATGCAAGTAAACATGGGTTAAATTTGAGGTTTAACATCGATTAGTATGCTCTTTAGCTTAGACTTTCTAATGTCCAGACCAATTTGCCTGCATATCGACTAAATCTATGGAATATGCACTACCTATCACCAACACATGTATAGGATACGTCACTATAACTTAGGCAAATGAGAAGAATTCATTTACGGTATCAAAGATCATATGTTGAGCTTGACAAACGGCCTAAACTCTACAAAACCAGACTCTAGCTGGAAACATGACAACCTGAAAGTCTGAAACCCCGGTACTTATCAAACGAAAAAAAACATAACTTATATTGTATGTGTATGAAATGAGATTTGGACAACTACAAACAAATACTTGCTGATGATTTGTAAGGCATCAAAGCAGTTGCTTGTACCTTCAGACAACTAAATTTGCCTCGGTCTACTTTCTACAAGAATCTAATTAATTCGGAGTCAGCCACGAAGTGCTCCAAATGAGATTGATCGAATACATTACTTTGAAAGAATCGTAAAAGCAACCAAAATGCAAAACATTTTTTACTGCCACTGCTTGAAATATCATCAGTTTGGCAATTCATCTGGTTGATCACTAAATGCATCGTCACTTGGCGCATCATCTCCACTTGGAATTTTTCCTGGATAATCAGTCACTGAAGAATCTGACCCTATCATGCTGCACAGAAGCAAAGTCAGCATCAATCAAAAAAAGTGGAGATAGATTGGTTCAACAGGTTTTAGAGACAAACCTTCTGTCAACAATAACCATGGACCGAAGTTCACAGTTCTGGAATCTGCAAATGAGATGAGAACGTCAAAAGATTAAAGTGGTCACCACCTTTCTGTATCTAAAAATGGAGAGGGTCACAACTGCAAACATAATTTTAACTGTCCTACCAAAATCTGAATCAATGGTTGAAGCTTGAGCTATAGTAGGGAAAATCAAAATACCAAAGAAAATAAACACACCTTTTAGCTATACTCTACTGAGCCAGTTGAAACTTTAAGATATTTCAGGGAAAATCAAAACACCTAAAGAAATATATGCATGTTTGTATTCTACTTCCGATAAAACATTCAAGAAAGAAAGTCACAGGAAAGGGATAGCTGGGAGGAAATGAATGAGCAGCATGAAGATAACCGCCATAGTCAATAAGACGATATTGATTATTCTATGACTTGCTACATGTCCTTGCGAGACAGAGACGTCAATTAGTAGAAAGATGGCCCTTTTATATCTATATCCATAAGGCAGACCAGAGAGATAAAAGTGCAGTCAAGTTCAGTCCTTATATATTTCCCTATTTAGTCATCTTTAGGCGACATTAGTTTAGAGTTCCATCATGCATCTATCATGTATTGGCTTTATTTGATGTTAGTTCAACAATTGCCGTTAGAATGTGATCAAACTCAAACCAACTTCCAGCCTATTGGTTCACCATTGAGTTGAGCACTTACCTTTTACGTATCTCTCTTTTCACATCTGGATGACAATCATTACCAAATACACCAAGTGTATGAGTCAAGAATCCACTATGTGTAACAATTGCAATCTCCTTCTCCTTCCGTGTCCACAACCTGTAGCAGTATAAGAATAAATTACTTAGGGGGAAATATGAAGGCAACTAGACATTGGAATCTGTTTCAGGAACCTTGATTGAACAGTAACACTTCCAGTAGATGAATTTTCCGAAAGCCTTATTCTAGAGAAAATTACTGCAATCCTATTCAAGAGGATTTCTTTAAAAAAAGAAAAGCTCCCGGCTAAATTGAAGCAGTATTTGCAAATTATGTGAATCATATACTGATTTCACCGATCCAACTATATGATATCCAGAAGCCAAAGAAAGGAGTTAGCAGAGAAGCCCGCGACCAATAAATTAAAAGCAGCAAGCTTGACCAGCATCAATAACTGGTTCCAGAAAACCCTCTTAACTCCATACTGACCTAGGGGCTTAATGTTACTGAATATTAACAGCATTGGAGAAGCTACTCTTAGATAGTTGAATTGCTGGACATACTGACACCTTACTGCATTTTCTTTTCATCTAGATTTGTCATAAAACTCAACGTGGACAGAAACATCTGAAGATCATTAAGATCAATTTTGCATTCTTTCTGACACAGCAGCACTTACCACTTGAAGAACTCCATTCCTCTGGAAGCAACGTCTTTATTTAACTCTCTAACATCAGGCTTCCAGACAACATCATCATCAGATTCAATCTGGGAAATAAAGGTGAACCTTGTTCAATGAGAAAACTCTAAGTATGTTGCAGCAGGCAAATCATACCAAAAAACTAAAGCTAGCCTGAGTATTTTCCAAATATAATAGAGCCAAAGTACTTGCCAAGGAAAAATCAATTGCAGGAAATAGAGGTTTGTATTCGCTAATGCTTCTCCTCTTATCACACCAATGAACTCCCTGCATTTTGCAACACATAAAAACAAATAAACTTCTTGTATTCTAATATTAAAAAAGTGAATTTCTACAGTTATTTTATAATAACCTCCTTTCGTCCCAATAACACCGAGCCTTTTCTTTTTGGTCCATTCCCAAAAGAATAGACCTCTTTCTTAGATGGAAAAAACTTTCCCGCTTCAACAACTCAAACTAATATACGAAAATTACTTTACATCATTCTAAACTTTATTTGACATCTTACCAACAAACTAATACACTATAATCAAATTTCAAACCAGTAGTTAAAAGAATTCTCCACCTAATAGTACTACATTTATTTCAAAGTTCAACCTAAATGGAATAGAGATCAAACACTGAGTGGAACATAAGAGAATCAAGCCACCTAGTTGTTCAAAGTAACTCAAGAGAATGACAATGCCACATCCTCACCAAATGCCAAGTCATGTATATGCAATAAAGCCCAATAGGCTTTCCTTTATTTTCATCAATTACTTACTGGATAGACTTCAGGGAGTTCCTTTTCTGATCTTTAGACATCACAAAACTAATGGGTAAGCATGAACATCGCTATTGAGTATACGACAACAACAACATACCAGTGTCTTCCCACAAAGTGGGATCTGGGGAGGGTAAAGTGTACGCAGTCCATACCACTACCTCAGATGAAGTAGAGAGGTTGTTTCCGATAGACCCCGGCTCAGGACAAATAACAGTATAACAAGCAGAAAACATAAAAACAAACAACAAAATGGGGTAACACACCACTAGATAAAAGAAACAAAACACCCACGGAGTAATGCTATGAACTATCTATCAGAAATCACACACATCACCAAAACACCACAAACAAGAAACTACAAGACACAGGCATAACACTATGACTACAGGTACATCGACAAACAAAGCACTCCTCCCTACTAGTAACGACGCACTCCTACCCACTAACCCTCTACCCTAATCCGCGTCCTCCACACCTTCCTATCAAGGGTCATGTCCTCTGTAAGTTATAACTGCTCCATGTCATGCCTAATCACTTCCCTCCAATATTTCTTCGGCCTACCTCTACCCCTTCTGAAACCATCCATAGCGAGACTCTCACACCTCCGTACTGGGGCATCTGTGCACCGCCTCATCACAAGCCCAAACCATCTCAACCTCACTTTCCGCATCTTATCCTCCACCGAAGCTACTCCCACCTTCTCTTGAATAACCTCATTTCTAACCATATCCCTCCTAGTAACTCCGTACATCCATCTCAACATCCTCATCTCCGCCACCTTCAGCTTTTAGATGTAGGAGTTCTTAACTGGCCAACACTCAGCTCCATACAATATAGCCGGCCGAACTGCCACTCTGTAGAACTTACCTTTAAGCTTAGGAGGCACCTTCTTATCACACAAGACTCCCGAAGCGAGTCTCCATTTCAATCACCCTGTACTAATACAGAGCATGACATCCTCGTCAATCTCTCCATTCCCCTGAATCATAGACCCAAGATACTTGAAACTATCCTTCTTCCGAATGGCCTGAGAATCCAGCTCCACTACCACGTCAGTCTCATGAGTCAAATTACTGAACTTACACTCCAAGTACTCCGTCTTGATCCTGCTCAACCTAAACCCTTTAGACTCTAAGGTCTGTCTCCAAACCTACAACTTATCGTTAACTCCTTCTCGGGACTCGTCAATAAGCACTACACCATCAGCAAATAACATACACCAAGGTACCTCTCCTTGAATATGCCATGTCAATACATCCATCACCAAAACGAATAAAAACGGACTAAGAATCGATCCTTAGTGCAACCCAGTCAAAACAGGAAAGTGCTTTGAATCTCCTCCTACCGACCTCACACGAGTCTTCGCTCCGTCGTACATGTCCTGAATCGACCTAGTGTACGCCACAGGCACACCACTAACCTCTAAGCACCTCCACAGAACCTCTCTGGAGACTTTATCGTAAGCCTTCTCAAGATCGATGAACACCATATGCAAGTCCTTCCTCTCCCTATACTGCTCCACTAATCTCCTTACAAGACGAATGGCCTCGATAGTTGAGCGACCTGGCATGAAACCAAACTGATTCTCGAAAATAGTCACGATTCTCCTCAGTCTCAACTCTACCACTCTTTCCCACACCTTCATAGTATGACTCAACAACTTGATACCCCTATAGTTGTTGCAACTCTGAATGTCCCCCTTGTTCTTATATAAAGGAATCATCGTACTCCATCTCCAAGCTTCCGGCATCTTTGCTGTCCTAAAAATGATGTTAAATAACTTTGTCAGAAACGCCATACCTGCCCCGCCAGTGCTCTTCCAAAAATCCACCGGAATCTCGTCTGACCCAGTCGTCCTATCCCTACGCATCCTACGGATAGCACCCTTGACCTCCTCAACCTTAATACGCCTACAATAACCGTAATCGCGACACCTCTCTAAGTACTCCAAGTCCCCCAGCACTAAACCTTCGACTCCTTCGTCGTTCAAAAGTCTATGAAAATAAGACTACTACCTCCTCCTAATGAGGGTGTCATCCATCAACACTCTGTTACCCTCACCCTTGATGCACTTCACCTAGTCAAGGTCATGGGCCCTCCGCTCCCTAGCCTTGGCAAGCCTATATAACTTCTTATCCCCACCTTTCTCCTCTAAAGCCGCATACAGGCTCTCGAAAGTTGTTATCTTAGCCGCAGTAACTGCTAACTTCGCCTCTTTCCTAGCTAACTTATACTCCTCCCTGTTCATCCGCTTCTCTTCGTCATCCTTGCTCTCCACCAACTTCGCCACCTTCTTAGTCTCCACCTTCCTTTTGACTTCTTCGTTCCACCACCAGTCCCCCCGGTGCTTGCCAGATCGGCCTTTCGAGACACCCAACACCTCTCTAGCTGTCTCCCTGATGCAACTAGCAGTCGTCTCCCACATACTATCCACATCCCCTCTACTCTCCCAAGCCCCCATAGTCGTCAACTTCTCCCCTATCTCCAAAGCACTGGCCAAAGTCAAGCTACTCCACTTAATCCTGGGTCGATCCTCCATAGCCCTCTTCTTTCTGCCCTTGATTTCCAAGTCCATCACTAGAAGCTTATGACGAAATATTGAGTATGATGAAATATTTATCAATCTTATTCTAGACAAATTAATCAGAGAATTATGCAGGCTAACAAAGTTCTAAGAGTATATACCAAATGAAAAGGATCACAAACATCAATGTGAACAAAATAAAAGAAGAAGATAAGTTGTCAGCCGATGATACCAAGTTTATCAAGATGCTTTACAAGGAACTGTACCCCTAAAGAAAAGGCAGTACCAAAGCAATTTCATTGACATAATCTTTTGTCATATTAGCCAACCTTATTTCGCCTCTAAATATCCTCTGTATGTGATGTAATTTTAATGTTAATACTAGTCTTCAGTAACAATTAGCCACACAGGACTCTCGCACCAAGAGACAGCTCAAATGCTTCAGGTTGTTTTAAATTATTTCACATAATTGATATGCATTATTAAAGATGAATTAATACTGACAGAACTGCATAACTTTCTCCCAAAATACACAACAGAAACGTGAGTTTTATCAATTCTTGGTTGAATGTTTTTATTATAAAAATGCTTTCAAGACAATTTGGTACTTGTAGTCTCTAGACATATCAGATTTTTGTCTAGACCAAAGAACAGCATAAACTCCTCTACCTCCCAAAAAGAAAATTGGCATGCTAAAGAAAGAAAATAGAAGCAAAGGAGTTGAGCTTTTCCAGCCAACAAATGGTACTCGCGTTTGCAATCTCTAGGCACCAAAACAAAATTTCCAGATCTCGAAGAACAAAAAAAGATTATATCGATGATAACAAATACTTCATGCAAAAATCAGAGAAAGAGAGAGTGTGTGTGCGAGAGAGACAGACCAAAAAATAAATCAGTTCTTGACAAGGAGAAAGTACACAAACTTAAAGCAACACCAGAGAAGGAAAACAATTGCTTAAGGGAGGTAACTTCTAGGAGGAAATATTTGTGAAATAATTAGATTCATTCATCTGCATGAAGCAAAAGATTGGAGGAAACAAATATAAAGACAGGAAAAGGATAAAGAAGACTGACAGTAAGTCAGGTAACTTTGAGGATGACATTACCAAGTGTTCGCGACAACCCTCCACCGCAATGAAGGGAGGGCAATTTAAACTTGAAATTGCTGGATGGTTACTTTCTCCTGCATCTGTCACCATGAGTGGGGGAACGTCTATTCCATCTGTGTAACCTTCTCCACCAAAAACTCCAACTGCTGTTTGCATACACCTACAAATGCAGGACCACCAAAGTTGGAGGTTCCAAAAAAGATAATTGCAGCTATCAAATCCAGAATAGATAGAGAAAGCATGATCTAAGTCGTCACACACATGCAGACCTCTTAAAATAAAATGACCTGCTACCTTCGACAGTGCTGAAAACCCCCAACTACTCCCTCTGACCAGAAATATTATCACTTGAAAATATATGGGAAATGATCTCATAGAATAATGCTGGGATACTCATGCAAAAAAGAATTGTACTTCTCATGTAAGCCAAATACCCCAGAAACAACCCAGTTCTGGTCTCACTAAGCTCAAGACATATGACATCACTATGTTAAGTTCAAGAAATTCAGCTTCTTAAAACATCCCCAGAGCCACCTCAAAAACATAAGATTGTGCACATGTTCCAAAAAAGGTGAAACTTTCATAACATATGAGAAGAAAAACAAACATGTCGCTGATTATTGATACCAAGAAATAAAACAGTGTGTACCTCAATAGAGGAGAAGTGATAACTAGTTCCACCTTCTTAAAAATTCCAGATGCGTGAACATGTTTCTGTAGATTGTCTACCTGAAACAGTACCAAATGAGATTTTTGAAACCTCAAAACCTAAGTTCCTTAATGGCAGAAAAAATTGTTCAAGTGACTGTCACTGTCATTATCCTTATGCACGAAGATAAACAATTCGGTCCTTGTAGTCGGATTCTATTTTTTGATAACATTTCTAAGCTAAAGTCATAAGCTAGGAAAAGGACAAGGGGAAAGACTTCAACAAAATGCAGTTTCTTGAAGTCCACCATAGTCATTAGAGAGACCGATGATCCTCACCTAAAAGACACCTACTACTAGACAAGTTCCTTATCAAAATAAAAACATTTGTCCAAGGAAATATTTTGTGTTAGCAATTGGACAGAAAGGTAGCCATGTCTAACTATTTATCACCTGCTTCCAGCCAAGAGGTGTAAGGTGTGCATCGAAAAGGTGTGGAGATAGGTAGGCACTGTGGTCCTTTTCTCCTTCCACATTATGAATCCCCTGAGCATGCCTCACCTACATGTTAGAGTCAATTTAGCCCAAAATTCTTATCAGAAAGAACGTTATAAAATCAAAAATCTTAACTAGAAGGGATCAAAATTATTCATCGAGTATTTTTACAGCAAATTTTCACGCTTAGCTAAGACCAGTGACAAACCAGGTGTATAGTTTTGCAACGATGTAAAGGATACACACTTTGACCTCCAGAGACGTCCATATCTGCATGAGCAAGCATAATCTATTTTTACTATTATTGAAATAACACACTGGGATGGAGTGATAAAACTACCAAAAGGACAACATCTACATGTTTCAGATTAATAAATATGAATGACCTAATATCCCAAATTAAGAGTATAGAAAGGTGTGGCATTCCTCTGTGAAGTAACATCTATATCAAATAAGAGACAGAGAGAAACAGGAGACAAAGGGAGGATCAACAATCCCCTAGAAAATGACAAGATTGCAGAATGATATCTGTGAAAGCAAGCATTACAAGAGCATGACGAGTGTTCTGTTAATTCAAAGAAAAAGAAGATATCATAAGGAACCATAAGCAAACTTTTCAAATTTTAAACACAAGACTGCAACAGTAACCAACAGTCCTGTGAGATGAAAGAGAAGTGGGACTTGTTGACAGGGAATAAATCTTCCTGTAGCAACTTAAAGTTTCTTTTTCAGCCGTTTTCCTAACGAGGAGGTCAGATGGTCAAGCCCGGTTCCTGGAACCAACCATAAACAACGTGCACCATGAAATTCATTTGCAACATATGAATATATGTCATGTGGCAAGTAGTGGGTACAATTTCTTAATTTTACTCATTCACGTAGCTAATGCATATGAGCCATTAAGAGACTTGTTTCTCTAGATACATCAGTGCATTTATGTATGGCAATGAAAGCGTCCAACTATTTGTGGACGGGATGTTTACATCCTCCAATATTATTACTATCACGCAGCAGTATTTTATCAAAATACAACAAGTTCAATTTTTTTCTTTCCTCACCTGGAGGCCTATAAGTAGCTTTTACACTGCACGGAATATGATGAAACTGCATTTAGTCACTACAAGATAAATAAGTTACTAAGTGGGGCAAATTTAAAAAATCATCACCAGGATTAATGCAGACCAGAAACAAGGATATCAATTCAAACAGTAGAAACGTAAAGGTAAACATATAATTCTCATGAATCAACAGAAGACACTGAAACCGTATTAACCAAGGGATGAATTTCAGTTTAATTGGAACGGACCTTTCTATCACGATACCACAAAAGAAGAAGCACAGATTTGCGATATCAAAAGGCGTAGATACAAATAACAAAGACATGTGGAATAAGAGTAGCTTTTCTATTAAGCAGCCAAAAGCCAAAAAGGCTAGGATTTCAAAGAAAAGTTCCAAAAGAACAAATGCACTTCTTTTGGCCCTGACATGACATGTAAGTGGACCTTTAAGCTTCTAAAGTATCTTTATGACCAATAACCCAGTTGGTCCTATACATGTGACCCGCTATCAGGAAAAGAAATGCAATAGCTAAATGGCAACGCGCCACATAACTCCAGTTACTGGATCTAATTCTTCACGAAAAGTCAAAAAGTAAGAAAGTCTCCATACTAATCAAATGATACCTTCATACGAGGTAGCTCAAATGGAGGAGGATTGTCCAAGTCATATATTAAGTGCAGGGATCTCATCCCTCACCAATGTGATATTTCTCTTCAACACACACACCCTACCCCTCACGCCCCCACCGGATTGGAGCATGCACATTCATGGACCGGAGTATTTCCACTAACGCCCCCACCGGTCCATGAATGTGCATTCAATTGGTCTGAGCCCGGCGGCATTTCCATCCCCACCAGGCCCGGCCCACATCGAATGGGCCTGATTTTTTTTCTCTCTTTAACTATCTAATTCTTTTTACAGATACTGATCCATTCATCAGACTCCTTGACCTAAATGGCTACGGAAACAAAAATATACAAACAGAGGACAACAATTTTAGGCTTTAACAATTGAGTTAAAGAAAACTACAAATGTGAGCTATTAGAAAAGTTCGTAATCACAATACTTCATCAAAAAACCACAACAACATCGCATTATTATGAAATTTATTGACAAGTCAAATAATTTTAAAAGAAAAAAAAAAAAGAGGAAACAAATATCTCATCTGACAACAACATATATGAAAAATTAACAAAAAAAAAAGTGTATCATTTGCGGAAGTTAGATCAAATCCAAAAAAAAATAACAACCACTATGAATCAGACGTAGAAAGAGAGAGTAATTTTACCTGACGCGAAATAGAAACAGAGAACGAGAGAGAGATGAGGTGAGGTTTGTATATGGGAGTCCAATGAAATGGATGTTGTAATAAAGTCCCCCAAACTTTATTGAACCAGTTACGTAACTTGAAAAAAATAATCCTGAGAGCACTGCGAGAAATAAGGCACGAGCATTCAAATTTAAACGGGTCTCAATATTTATTCAAAAAAAAATTAAGAATTATTTTATAATTACTTTCATTTTGTAAAAAAAAATTTGGTTTTATATTTATACCAAATCACATTTATTTATTAATTAACTAATTAATATATATGTTATATTATGCATTTATTTATTCGATATAAATAATAAGTATGAGTAAGTTTTTATTTTACTGATTTTTTGTTGTTTTCACTAAATAGGCATATTTGCTTGAATTTTAAAAAGAAATATATACTTAAAATTAAAGTTTTAAAAATAATTGTGTACATGTTGAATTTATGTTTGCACATAATTTTCTTACTTGAAAAAGAAATTAAAATTTTATGAGTAGAAGTTTCAAGCTTGTTTCTAAAATTTCAATAATCCTTTAGTCTAAGTTCAATTTAAAGTTAAATAATGAATCATATTATTAAACTAATACTTATTTAAAATATAATCTGCATAAGAGAGGTGTTCAATTTCTAGCCATGTCGTTCGAAAATGCATTAATTGGCTGAAGAATTTTCTTGAGATTTTGTTCGAATAAAAATCCATGGCAATACAGTAAAATCTCTATGCTCCTTTAAGTATTTGGTCAAAGAAGTTCTCTTCACGATTCGTATGTAATTAAAATAGTCAAAAATTGTAGGAATTGAGTTTTTAAATACTAGGTCGTTTCACACTAGGAATAAGAGATAATAATCTCGAGATAAGATACATCATGCATGATTATTTTATTCTATGTTTGGTTAGGGGTATTGATTAGTTTCGAAATATTTATCTCATTGTTTATACTACGATAATGGGATAAGTTTATCTCATATATATATATATATATATATCAAACACTCAAGGCTGACCTCATAATAAGAGTATTTTATTACTTTTTTTTCATGTTACCCTCAGTATAAAATAATTAAAGAAAGTAGTCATAGTTAAATTTAAAGTTTCAAAACATCATTAATAGGGTTAATTTTATAAAATACACCTCTATTTAATATTTTCTTAATGGGTGTGCCAAGTCAAATGAGGCCAAGTAAAATGGAACGGAGGGAGTACTAGGGGTCGTTTCAAAAGAAAAATAAGAGATGATAATCTCGAGATAAGATGCATCATGCATGATTATTTAATTCTATGTTTGATTAGGGGTATTGATTATTTTCGAAATATTTATTCCATTGTTTATACTACGATAATGGGATAAGTTAATCTTATATATATATATATCAACCACTCAAGGTTGACCCCATAATGTTCCAAGCATGCCTGAGGTTTGTCATCGAATTTTGTCTATCTCATCCTCCATATCCCTACTTGTTTGTCATCGAATGTGTAAAAGCTTGTAAAAAAAATTCGTCCAGAGTTCCTTCAATTTTTGTCTTAAGATTATGTGTTTGGTGTTTCAAATTTTTTTTTATCAGGTTTCTTCTCATGGTATTAAAGATAAATTTTGATAAATCCTCTTGCAATGCTTACTCTGTTCTATGCTATGGGCTTCTCTATATTTCTCAGAATTCAAACCATCGAGTCACAAAATTGCTCCGCATACTCTTGTTAGCTTGTTGAACATAATTAATCTCTCCCTCCTCATGGGTAACTCATATTAATCACCTTCTTTCTTTAATTAGAAAGAAAAAACAAATCCACTTGTAACTTTAAAATTGAATTACTCGTGTGAAGGGGCTATAAAAAGTATTATAGTCACACCTTTCCATAATAGATCTCTTCTATAATAATATTCACCGTAAATGTGTAATAATTGAGTTTTCTTTGGAACCTGTTTTCATATTATATTAGTAGTATATTATATGTTCTTTATAACAATATTTCGTTATAACAATAAATAATATTTAGACAAACACTTTGTTATAGAAAGATTTAATTGTATATAATCTCTAGTCAATTGTGTAAAAAAAATTCTAAAGGAGTTTAGATGGTCTTGAATTACTCCAAATTATATCCTATAAACTTTTGGATGAAATGTCCAAATTCACTCGTTCCGTGGGCGTACAACTCAGCACCCTTACTTTTTTTTTTCTCCTAAACTCGACACTTTGTATTACTACATCAACGAACTACATAGTTTCAAAAGTATCGTTAGCATCCTATACGATCCAACTTGGGGAAAACTTCTCCCGGGAAACCTCTTTAACAAAGAGATAGAAAATCTAGCTAAACTATCGAGTAATTTGTTCAAACATCTAGAAATATATGAATATATATATAATTTCCACGTGTTTCAACATGCTTGAAAGCTTCTAGATATCTTCGCCCTTACTTCAAGAGATAAAAAATTCAGGAAAATTTGTCACTGTCCATCTGGTTAAAATTGGTTAGTCAGAGAATCAAATCACAGAGAGAATCGAACATAAGCATATTGCTAGTTGTACGTTGGCTGGTCCATGCCCAAGTAGTAACTTGTCAACTGCATCACGTCTTTCCTACTACTATTTCTTTATGATTGTCTCATTACCTCATTGTACGATGGGCCACCAGTTATGGATCTATTTTTAGGTGCATCCAAAAGTTTCCTCTGTCCCTGCCTTTTTTTCTTTTCTTTTTTTTTCTTTATAAAGATCAAAATAAATAAAATTTGACTATTACTATATACCAGTTTTTTAAAAGGCAGTTTTGAGGCTCGCCTCGGGACAAAGCACTGATAAAACGGCTCGAGGCATAGGTGTGAGACTTAAGTCCTGTAAGGCTTATGCCTTAAGCGCCCGACGGTACGCCCTAAGAACGCCCAACGAGCGGGGCTTCCCTAACAAATCTTAGGAAAATTATGTGTCAAATTCCTTAATTGACATTTTTGACCCTTATAATTCTCTAATAAGTAAATGATGCTTAATAGTTTTGTCATCTATAGAAATTAGATGAGAATAACTCAAATAACAAGTCATTGTATTGCATATTTATTATTTAAAAGCACCATGAGGGTGAATATCATTTAACATTTTTTACAAAAATACTTAATTAGCCGATTTTTACATCTTCACTTATCAATATTGGTTTTCATATTATTTTCATACGTCTCAAAATAATCGTTATTTGAAAGTAAATTATTGTGTTTTATTATCTCAAAATTACCGTGATGGTACTAATAAAGTTTATTGACTATTTTCTTTCAATGATGTAAATTGCATAGTACGATAATATTTTACAAAAATATGATTCTTTTATTAGTTGAAATTTAAGATAATGTCAGAGTTGATTTGCATACATTTCTTTATTTATACTTGTAAAATTATGTTAAACGTTTTATTTTTTATGAATTTGTTTGATCATGTTTTTAATTATTTTAATTATTAATTTATTATTTATAATTTTTGCTTTATAACACTATTTTACTATATGATAAATTAAAAAATTTAAGATCCATGGGGCTTACAGCCCATCGCAACCCCAGCCTCACGCCCCAGCCTTTTAAAACACTGCTATATACAACAACAACAACAACATACTCAACGTATTCCCGCAAAGTGGGGTTTGGGGAGGCTAGAGTAGAATGTACATAGTTCATACCTCTACCTCAGAGATAAGATAGAGAGGTTGTTTCCAATAGAGCCCCGGCTCAAGACAAACACAATCGTAATAGGAGTAGAAGACACAATAGATAATAACAAAACAATTGGCAAGGTACCATTTTATATGAAAAAGATTTAACTTGGAATATAGTTTATGCAATTTATAATATTTGGATAATTAACAAATTGGTGGAAAAATAAAAAAATTTAGAAGTTGGACGAATGGTGTCCATACAAAGCTTCAAGGTACAATTTGTTTTGCATTTGTGTGTAGAACACGCAAGTGCCACTTAATACGAAATGGTGTGTATCAAATACTCTTATGAAAAGGCTTGATTTGCATGACGATTCACTTGGTGTGTGTTATAAGCGAATTCATGACATGAAGTTTATGATTTTTATCCATCTTAGATTAAAAAAAACGAACTTTATTCAAAGTAAATTTTTATCGATCTCGGATTATGGAATTGCTTCATGATTTAAAGTTCATGACATGAATAATCAACATCAAATATTGCCCGCCCCCTAGACTTCTCAGCCATTTAATTAAGCAGATGGATACGAAGCTTGCATTGCAATTCCACAAAGTCCTTCCTCTGCATCAACATCTCTCTGCATTCTTATGTATCCATTTTCACCCCAACTCGTTCCCCACGAATTCTTCACTAACCAATATTTAGTACCATCACTACTCTCCCCGTAACCAACTGCAGTAACACCATGATTCAATTTAGTTCCACATTCTCCAGTAAAAACACCGCTCGAGTAGAAGTGAAAATCTGAACTACTAGAATCAATTGCCACAGATACTGGTTGATTTGCAACTGCTTTTAACAAAGCGGATTCACTGTTGGTTGGAACGTCTTCATAACCCGTGATCTTGGCTGCGTGATCAGACTCTTTGCTTATTTTGCATGTACCTTCAGTTCCCTCATACGGGTAATTGAATTCAGTTGTGAGTCCCACGTTCTTGATGATGAACTCAAACGCGCTATCCATAAGACCTCCTTTGCATCCCCTATCTGAACTTGTGTCACAGTCCACCAACTCTTGCTCCGATAAAGAGATTAATGTACCAGTTCTGATTTTGTTGATTCCTTCTGTAGCAGCAACCGCGGAAAATGCCCAACAACATCCTACATTATTATTAGGTGACAAAAAGTTAGCGTTGCAAATTCAAAACAAATGAGAGTAATATGTACATATGCCTTTGTTTAACTTACCACAATCCCCTTGGTCCTTAATTCCAGTAACCGCGCCCTTAGTTCTCCAATCCATGGTAACTGGAACAGTTACATTTTCGTACTTGAATGATGTGCTTTTCGACATATGTCTATGAGACGACATTTTATATCCATTGCGACTAGCTCTGAATTCTTCATTTGTCAAATCAGCAAATTGATTAATGCCTAATTTATATGGTCGAGTCCCAGCCTTGTTGACAAATTCAATGTACTCAACATTGTCCTTGAATATTTTGAACCTTTTCGCCTTCTCTACATCATCTTTGTACACTCGTCCAAAGCGACTCATCCATTGCTCATGTTTCTGGACTATCGAGGATTTGTACAAGTCTCGAGACGTGGCATGAGAAACACACATTGTCAACACTAGTAGAGCTGCAAAAACAAGCTTCCAATTGAATAATGTCAATGCCATTTTTATTTTCACTATCTGATATGTGTCTATTGATTGTATAATATATTTGTATTTGAATGTTGTTGATGAATATTACTAAGTGGGAGCATTGAATTTATAGTACTGAAGTTTTGTTTTGTTATTGTAACACACAGTTCTAATTCTCAATTGAATTCCTTGGAAATCCCGGCAAGTTTACAATGATTCGTGACAAATACAATGAAGATTCACGTCGCTTTGCTGCCTGCCAATGATATAATCCAATAAAATTTTCTAATATATGTATTATTTTTTACATAGTCTAGGAACTATAGGCACTAAGAAAGCTGCTTTATTAATTTAACATGGTACTTTTTATGGTTTTAGTAATTTAGAAGCAAGCAAACTTCCGACATATATACAAGTTTGGCCTAACAAGACCAAACTTACAACATTTTTGTTTGAAGTTGTAGGATTTTTAGCAAGAAAAATTGAATGATTGGACTTCAGTCTAATAATCTTGAAGTTTAGGTATCACCATGTGTCCCAAAATATCCTCCTTCCTCTAGTATAAAATAGTTAAAAACATTAATGAATATCAAACAACTAACATATATTAGTTATCCAATTCAAATAACTGGTCATGAATCACTCGGTTCAGCTCTATCGGCTTGCTGTGCAGGCCTACTTACTATTGTATTATGTATATGTCTCTAATTGGATAGCCCATAAATAAGCCCAAAGACACAAAGTATCTCGGAAACTTCATATTTCATCGTTAATCTCATACTCTGAGCCCAAATAAAATACAATGGACTTTGGATTGAAGAGTGAAAAGCCTGAACCATTAGCACAGTGCCTTCATTATTGGGTCATTTGCACTTTTTTCCGTTTTCTGAGTTGGATTATTAAAGGAAAAAAAAATTAAAAACCAATACATTTGAAGGGCAAAAATTAAAGACCAGCCTAGTAGAAGGACAAAGCGTGCAATTTTATGTTCATTACTTGCTGCATCGCTTTTCACTTAAATAGTTCCTCGCACGAAAAATTAACCGACTGTTATGTAATATGGATGTCATGTGACATATATATGTGTGAATGTCATTAATGAGAGATAAGAGTTAGTAAACAAATTGGACTTGAACACCAAGAGTTACTTATTCAAGTTGGATTTGAATACCAAAGTTACTTGTTCAAATTGGATTTGAATACCAAAGTTACTTGTTCAAATTGGATTTGAAGACCAAAGTTAGTTGGTCAAATTGTCAAGTTGATGTCAAGCTTAACATGCTTAGTGAGCAAATTTGGTGGCTTATAAATATACACCCTTTTGTATATTTTGATATAGTTTCAAGTAGTAAACAAAGTACTACTAAAATTCTCTAAAATTGTCTCTTTTCTTTAAGTTTGATATTGATATTTTGTCTTTATTTTATAACACCACACAAATTTATAATATATGTATATTGCTTAGTTGCAAGTTGCAACCTATCAGATCAAAACCACACCCACCAACTTTACTTTAATACAGTTTATACCTTTCTCTTTGCGCGTGTTCTTTTTACAATTTTGTGTTTTAAGGGATAAATTCACCACACGTTCATATAGACGAGTACTCTTTTTTTATTATTTTTACCCCCCAAAAATGGCTGGTTAACCTATAGATCTAATTCCCAGTGTACTTCCAGCATTTTTATTTTATAAAAGATATATTTGAAATCTCTAAAGTTCATTACAGTATAGCTTAATTAGGAAACAGCCCAGCAATATTCTTAGGTACGCCCGTAGAAGTAGTTGTAAATAATTTACTTCAGCATTAGGGCCATGCAGAATTATTGTGCTATTAATAATCAATTGATACTACTAGAAGATGTATCAGTAATTTACTTCTCTCCTGTATCTTAGGAAAATGAATTAATAAATTAATTTAGAAGGGAGATCATTCTATCATTCATAGAAAAATAGCTGTATTAATATTAACGTTAAAAAGAAACTAGCTGGACTTTGCAACTGCAACAATACTCTATACTGGTCTAAATAAGTTACATATACTTGGTCCAAATCAGTTCAACTTGTAGCCATGGCGTCGATATCTCCAATTTGGAAGGGGGAAAGTAAAGGTTTTTAAAGAAATCAATTGAATAAAATTAATGTGTCAGTTAATAGAGCCATTAGATATGCCAGGTGGACGAAGATTTTAGAGCCGAACGTGCCTATAAGCGTTTGTTGACAAATATTTGGTCTAGTCAGTGTCTAGGTGTGTTTCGCTAACCATTGGGTGATAGTTCCAATAGTAAACTCACAATCCCAATAGTCCAAATATGAAACTCAAAAAAAAAAAAAAAAAACTGAGATAATTTGGATGTATTTTTTTACCTTTTAATTCTGTGATATATAATTTTTGTACTCATGTTTCCCTTCTAATCATCCTGCTCTACAGGGAAGCCAAAACAATATTTCCTACTATTAATTATTTGCCAGGAAGCTAAAGAGAATCGTCTTTTGAAATCTCATTGTTGAAAGTATTGAGATAACTTTTATACCCATCTTGTTATTTAAAAAGAATCCATTTATGAAGAACGAATTTGCAGTCAAATGAGCTAAGCACATTATGGCAGGAAAATGCTAGTTTGGAATAACACAGAAGATCTTGTGACTAAACAAAATAATTTGATTTATTTGGTTAATGCTCTTTTATTAAAGAGATCATGTTAATTAGTTCAAATTAAATGATTTTAATCTATATAAAAAGCCTTGTTGTCTCCAATTTTGGAGGAAATATCAACTATAATATTGCACCTCCTTTATTATTTTTAGAAATTTTAATATCTAAGAATTGTTTAATTAACTAGTGAAGTCTTGTGATGATGAGAACCCTATTTAATTAGATTTGAAGATTACTTTGTCCTTTTTAATTAAACACTGATTTTTCAGTGAAATGTTGCTCAAGTTGTGTGATTAATTCTTTGAGGGGATTAAAGTTAGATTTCATTGTAGTGAGACTATGGAACAGCCAACAACCTTATTATAATTAAAAGTTCTAATTTTCATGTTTAACTTATGAAAAGAATATTGTTTGGTGGTTGCGCATTTGGATTTGCTCAAATAATTATTTGTGCAAATTGCAATTTTAATTTCTTACCATATATCACTTGCTCAATTCCAAGATAATTATAGTTTCTAAAATTAGTCGATCAATAGACTTATTATACAATCCCACTTTATAGAGACTTCCCTTCGAGATAGATAGGATATGGTGCCACAAATTGTGGTTAGCACTAGATGTTTCTGAGCATAGAGGCTCTATTATATTGATTAGACATTGCTACGCTAGTATAAATCTCTTTGAAAATTCTTACACACTATCATATTTGACGGAAAAGTGCACACAATTAAACTTCAATATTCAATTAATTTGCCAATGATCACATGCATTATTGAGGCCTAAATATAGATAATCAAAAGATATGAGAAAATATGTATTAATGGTAAGAATGTTTGGGGAATATTGTAATTTATCCTAATGAAAACCCTATTTGCCTCAAATTAACTAGGTCAAGTTACACAATTTGCCTTACGGCTAAAACAGATAACATTTGCTAGGCAAAAGTACAAAAATATACATTGTATTTTGTATGAAAATGGTGTATTTTATGTATATCATATAATTATACATTAATATACAAAAAAAAAATATACATTTATTGGCTATTATTTTGATGGACTGTTAGTTATGTCAATTTATGACGTATGAATTAATTGCCTATAATTCTACATTTTCCTCGAGGTGTTGTATATTTAATCCTGAGTGCATCCTCTTAATAAAAATTTAAGACCAAAAACACATATTGGTATAGCCACCAACCGACCATGAAAACAGAAAGATTTTCTTGTCCACAGTCAACAACAACGAACGATCTACAATTATTAATACCTTGTTTTCGTAAAATAATGTCATATTCCAGTTATAACTTATAAGAAACATATTTATGCTCGTTGGAAGTTTAATTGTATGAATATTAACATAATAAAATCAGGATCAAACATGATATTATGACACAAAAAATAAATTTGATTAGTACTAATAAGTATAATTTCATATATCTGATTGACCCATGCCGGGGAATAATTGATCGATGAAGCACTAGGTCTTCATCTCTATTACCTTTTCACAATAGGACGACATAAATGGGATAGCTACCACACACAACAGACATTATGGAATAATTTTAGGGAACGAACTTAGGTTATGCGTCTTATTGGGTTAAGCTTACGCTCACCGTCATATAATTAGACCGGTATCCAAACACATATAATGCATGATCCAATAGCCAATTTTGGTGTAAATTTCGTGCATGAATCAAGGTTTTTGGTAGTTACTATATTATATATAATGCTAAAATAAAGTACGTTTATAAATTGTTCATTTAACGTCATCCACAGATTGCACATTTGCTGATTAGTCAAAGATAAACTGGCAATTACAAGTTCAAGTTGGATTAGATACAAATATAAAACAAGGAATCTTGACTACTAAGGTGATGCTAATCAAACATTGGAATTAACGAACAATTAAAAGTTTGAGAGGAGCAGTTTGAATGTGTATGGTTTAATTATAATGCCTCCAATAAGGCAAATGGTTTAATTATAATGCCTCCAATAAGGCAACAAGCTGTGGGATTATGCAATGTTGATTATTGTTTTAAATGAAAAGTTGTGGTCGTGAGGGAAGGCATCTTATCTATTACAGGGTGAGACGCAAGTCCTGTTGCTATTTAATTTTTTTGTTTAAGTGGTTAATCTATTGATCTAATGGACGCTTGAGAACACATGCAAAAGATGTTTCAAAATTTGAGCCAGAAGTGCCTAATAGAAACACTTTATCATGTGTTCAAGTACTCAATCAGAATAGGTTATAGTTTGAATGTCAAAACAAAATTCATTGACAAGTTTAAGAGGGTGTTAATGTATTCTGCCTAAGAATAGTGGCATTTCCAATGCGTCTTTTTAAGCTAAAATTTAGAAGTAGCCATTTTTCGGGACTATAATTGAAAACTATCTAATCAAAAGTCACTGGAAAATAGTCCATTTTTATACTCTACGCTATTGATCATAAATTTCAAAAATCATTACAATATCCTAAAATTTTCACCTATTTAAGTTCACAATCTATGATACTATCATGATGTTTCCGCTTCAAAAGTGGTTACTTCTCAAAGAATTTTCAAAATTGGCTATTTTTTCAAAAACTGGCCTGGAAAGTGTATGCTTTAGTACTCTTGAAAAGTGCCTAGCTCATACAAGTTTTACATTTTTTTGCGATTTCTCACTCGGAGTTCGATACCCTCACTTAAATACCGATTAATCCAAATTCGTGTTATGTAATGCCCATCCTACCGTGTATTGTTCCATTTCAGCGATGGAATATGTTAAACTTTTGATTAAGAATGAGGGATTTTATCCATTCTATCACATCTGATACGCACACTTGCAGAATATGATTGCACCTCTTAATTACTCAAATCTTCGTTCTTTCGAGGTAGTTCATTGCACCTCTTAATTTTTAAACAAAACAGGCCATGACTTTTTCAACATAGATAAAATGGGCTTATTGTCGTTTTCTCCATTAGTCCCATGGTTGAGTAATTTATTACAAAGCTAAAATACAAAATCTCAAAACCGTGGACTACATAGTTTATCATCCAACATTATTGGTAACAAAAACCACTGGCTCAATTCTATAGTACTTCTAGCACTGATTTGATCTGTTTCTGCCATGTTTTTTTTTTTTTTTTGCATTGATTGATCAAATGATGACAGAATTGATAGGAAAACGCATCTTATATGTTCAGTTTCCTTTTTATTGATTGACATTGTTTTCCTAAATTAGAATGTTGAATAATACTTTTCAATATATTTGTCTGGATTTGATTTGATACAGAAGTTAAGAAAATATTAATTTTGAATCTTGTAGACTTAAAACTAGAGATTTTTATCTTGTGGTTTTAAACATATTATGTAAAAAGTTAAAATAACTACTCAAAGTTATGATAGAGTAGTAAGTACTTCTTTATCTTTAATTAAAGATTTCATATTTGGATATCAGAAATTCAATCATCTTTGATAAAGAGTGTTTTCCTCAAACTGAGACTTTTTTGCTGTGAATTTGAATTACTCGAGCCTCAAAGCGAGAATCAAAAACTTAGTGGAAACCAACCAAAAAAAAACTCTTAAGAAAATATTTAAATTATATAAACAATAATTTCTTTTTATATCATCAAGGTCAATGTAGCTTGTTATAACAGGTTACTCTTCTATATTTTTTAGGTTATTATAAGCTTTTCGTGAAAATGTTTCTATTATTGTACGTGAAAATAAAATAATCACATGGTTTCACATACTAGGGAAATGGCGACGCCGAAAAAGAAATAACACTTGAATTAAGATTTTCGATTATATATTAAGTATTTCTAGACTATCAATGCAATTTAATTATTCCGATAATTTTTTTAGTTGTCATGTTTCGCTTCTCAAGAGTCAATATAACTAATTTTCAAAGCACTTAGATTAGATTAATTCAATATTTTTAAATTAAAATTTGGATATTCAAAAACTATACGAAAAGTGCTATAAGTTACAATTTTTCTCATATCAATATGATAAAAAAAAAATACATCTTAAAATATTGATCAAAAGTCAAATTGTTTGATTCTAAAAAAGAAAAAAATATGTCAAGTAAAAAGGAACGGAGGACGTATATACATATAGTCATATATCAGTATATATAGAAGTTAAAAATTTGAAATTGAAGACAAGATTTGCATTGCATGAAAGCTGTCAAACTGGAAAAAATTAAAGAAAATATTTTTTTTTAAAGAAAGGTCGAGTAAGAGGTAATGTGGAGTGTTAATCGTGGTAATTAAGTTGGATTGAAGAATTATTAGTGGGAACTCGAAGTCACTAATCATTGGTCTAAGTCCGACTTATATATTTCTTTTTATGCTAAAACAACAGTAACTAAAGTAGAAGTTGAAATTTTATACACGATCAAGTAATCAACTTTCTACATTGCTAGGTTATTCAAATAATATCTATAAACAACTGTTCTTATAAAATATGATATCTTATCTGCAATAACTTAATAATATAAGAATGTATATAGAGTATAACTTAAACTCCTTAATTTAAAATTTCTTATCCCTATTATATTTGTAGGGTTCTAACTCATCTAAGTGCAATGAAAGAATCCAAATTTTCAGCAAAATGAGCAAATTAAAAGAAGCTAAGTGTCAATTTATGAGAAGTAATTCGAACAGTGAAGTGACCGTCAATATTCACAGAATTTACTGTTCAATTTTTTTTTTATTTTTTTTTTTTAACTTTGCAGATATACTGTCAAATAGGGTCTCCAACAACTCTTCTTTTTATGTTGTTTCTGTTGACCTATTTTTTATCTCTTGCACTTTTAACCTCAATTTTCTTTCAGAAAAGACTAATGAGGGAGACAATTGGACAAATAAAATGCAATATTCTCATTTCAGGCTCAAAACACAAGAAATTCTGAAATCATTTTATTTTAATAAAATAATTATTTTAAAATTATTTGAAATCGAAGAAACTCAAAAATTAATTCGAAATATGAAAGGTAAAAATTGGATATCAATCCATATCAACTAAGGTCTCATACAACACTTCTTTTTATGCTGTTTCTGTTTAACCTATTTTTATATCTTTTGCACTTTTAGCCTCAATTTTCTTTCAGAAAAGACTAGTGAGGAGACACTTGGACAAATAAAATGCAATTTTCTCATTTCAAGCTCAAAACACACAAATTTCTGAAATCAATGCAAAGAAGACATACACTAAAGGCCAATACCGAAGATTTCAGAAGAAAAAGCAAAGTGAAGAAAAAAAAATAGTAAAACCAAAAGGCCCTTTTCATTGTATGATCATTGAACTGAACTGAACTGTACTAGTCTTCTCTACCAAGCATGTGTACCTTTTTTTTAAATTCATTTAGTAGGATATATAAGAATATTATGGTGTAAAGTACATAATTTTGATATTGGTTATGTAGATATTATTTTTTATTGATTGTTTATTTGTTGATTTAAATAAATAAGATATTTTAGAATAGAAATAGAATATTTGTATTATTAATGTCATGATTTACTATGTATAAAATAATATTGAATAAGATAAAAAACTAATGCATGTATTAGTTATATATCAGACTTAAATTTGCAACCAAACATTGTACTAAAATTTAGTACTAGTGCTATTCTTACATGTAAAATTTCTTAAAATGTCAGATTAATTTGTAATCTCAAAAACAAAATACTGCATTTGCTATAAGTGATAAAGATGAGTTGAAAAGGTTAAAATTTCTTAGGTACACTGACGTCGAGAGGTGAAATCAAGATTCTTAGTTTATGAGTTTTAGTTCATACTTATATTTTTTTTACTTATTGGGTTCGGACGTATCAAATAATTACTTCAACACAAATCAAAATTATTAGGTTTTACTGAATGTGTAACTACTATCATGACTCTATCATGTATATAACTTAAATTCTATTTTCTCTTTTTGCAAATTATTTTTAAGTTAATTTTCTGGATTGTATCAGATGGAGGTCGTCCAATCAATTAAATTAAGTAGTTAGGTAAGTGTTTGTCATAAAAGGGCAACGTGACGGTGAGTACATTTTCAACAGAAAAGGGCACACTCTTTTTTCTTTATTAATTTTTTATGTTCTTGTGTATATTAGAATTGTTGTCTTTCGGAAACAGTCTCTCTATCTCAAATCTGAGGTAGTGGTATGAACTACAAATACTTATTTTTTTCAGACCCCACGTGATGAAAAATACTAGATATGTTGTTGTTGTATATTAGAGTTGTACTTTTCAAGTTGTATAAAATTACTGTAGCATAGTTAAATCTCAGCCTTAGAAAGGGAAGCTAAAAACCAAAATACTAGCTGCCAAATTAAAAGCCTATATATCATAGGGATAGAAAACATATGTGTAGCTAGTGGTTTTATGTTTTCATCTTGTGGGCTGCCTAAGTTGTATTCTTTCTTCAGATCCTGGTTTGGAGAAGAGTAAAAATATACGTAATTTGTTTTGCCTTTTTATCAATTTTTAGTCATAGATTATAGTCTTTGGTTTTTGCTAATTTGATCTCTAGGTGTTTTATACTCATTCTTAATTAAGGATACTAAAGTAATAAATAGGGAATGATACACTTTTTGTGTGTGGCCTGGTGCTCCCTCCGTCTCAAAGTATCAGACGTAATTTTTAAGAATAGATGTATCAAATTATTTGTTACTTTAGAAATTTCAGATAAAATTAATTATATTTTTCTATTTCACCCTTAGTAGTAATTATTTTTGAAAACAACAAATACCTCTTCTATGTGGAGATGACACATAATTGAGAAAATATATTATATTTTAAGATACAAATAAGGATAAAATGGTCAAAATTCCTTCTAATTAATATATTCGTTAGGAATGTGTAAAAGAAAATTACGATAAATAATTTAAGAAGGAAGAAATACGCAACTGCAATAAATAAATTGCAGAAACACTAGTTTCTTTCTTCTTTTTTATTTGGTAAACACATTAGCCTTAATTAGTGTATATCTTTTGCTTGTTCAAGTATCAAACCTGTTGGCAATATTTCACGATTGATACAGACGCGTTGAATAAATAGAAGAAATGCAAATTCTTCAAGTTGTGACTTGTGAGTAAATACAACTAATTAACATTGAAATGTTTATGCATTTTGAATTTGTGAGTTTGAAAAATGAACACATCAATGGTTGACAAATCAAGAGAAAACAAAATGAGATTTCTCAAACTAATTGAAGTTTTCAAGCACGGATGAAGGAGGAGGATTACTATAGATTGACAATTAATGAAAAACGTAACTAGTCAATTTATGATAAAGGACTAATTAGATAGTCTCAAATTAACCGGCATAATCAGTGAGGACGATTCGCATAGTTAGCCCTCATAACTTATTTTGGATTGAGACATTATTGTTATTATTTTAACAATTGAGGGAAAATACTCTCTTCAAAAGTCTACATTTAAAGTAAGGTTTAAAAGTTGATACATGGATAATATATATAACTGTGAATTTCTGACAAAAGAGGATTGCTTGGATAGTAAACATTCTCCACCTCCAATTTTAAGGTTGTGTAGTCGAGTGCTAAGGAAGGGTTGAAAAAAAAAAATTGAAGTAAAGAAGGAATATGGCTAAAGACTAACACCAGCAGGCTATGAAAATTTTACAAAACATAAAATGTGCCTCTTAAAAGCTATTGGTACAGCAATTGTTAAAGGTGGATAATTTAATTAGTTGTCTTGATACGAGGCTGCATTAGGTAAGACTTGAAAAAATTAAAGCAAATTGAAGTATTGGTTGGATATGTGAAGTATTTGACGATTTAAAAAAAAAATTGGGGTAGAAATAGGGAAAATGGAGAGAGGATTATAAGGTGGCGAATCGAATCTTTATCAATAAGTTGAAAGTTTTCAATAGTCAATCAATAGAGCTATTAAATAGGCGTTTGGCCATATTTCATTGTGAAAACAGAAAAAAAAAAAAAAAAAAAAAAAAGTAATTTTTATTTTCAAAGTGAAAATGATATTTGAAAATTTGGGTTGTGTTTAGATTTTGTGGGTTACTTGGAGTGTGTTTTTGTTGTTTTTGAAATTTTTGCAAATTCTTGAAAAAATAAAAATTATTATGTAATATGGATGTCATGTGACATATATGTGTGTGAATGTCATTAATGAGAGATAAGAGTTAGTAGGCAAATTGAACTTGAACTCCAAGAGTTATTTATTCAAATTGGATTTGAATACCAAAGTTACTTGTTCAAATTGGATTTGAACACCAAAGTTAGTTGGCCAAATTGTCAAGTTGATGTCAAGCTTAACATGCTTAGGGAGCCAGTTTGGTGGCTTATAAATAGTCACACCCTTTTGTACATTTTGAGATATAGTTCCAAGTAGTAAACAAAGTACTACTAAAATTCTCTAAAGTTGCCTCTTTTCTTTAAGTTTGATATTGATAATTTGTCTTTATTTTATAACATGTTATCAGCACGAATCTCTAATTTTTATTTGAGTTTTGGCCGTGTTGCACTGTCGTTTGAGTTCAGGCCATGATACACTGCTGTGCCTAAGAGATTGAAGGAGCGCCATGTGAGTATGTATCCAATATATCCATATTACTATATATTTATTTACGGATTATTTTGTTGCTTGTAAAGGCTACAACGGAGAAGAAATAATCCTCTTTGTACAAAGAGGAAAAGAGTTAATGGAGGTATGTTTTTACGGTGAGTTGCAGTACTTTAATATTTCAGTGAATCTATGTTATGGGTCATATATTTGTTAACAAAAGGTGACATATTACATTAATATTAATTTTGCTATAAAATTATGCATGTGTTTTGTTGTCCTATATGCTGGTTTGCTTCTTCATTAGCCACGTTTTTCTTCAAATTGCTATAACAATATAAGGTCCTAACCGTTTGGTACATTGAAGGTATAACAAAGTTACATAAATAGACATGTTGGAAGGCATGATTTGTTTTATATATTAGTTACTTTGTTTATATACAGTGAAGCATTTTTGAAAAGTGAAAAGACATAATTATAATTTTTATTCACTCTTATGCTATGATTAGTATATTTTCTAAGTCAAATTTGTTAGAGTTTGAATTAGTGGTTATCCATTTTTATCATCACTAACACAGTGAATGGCTATAACTAAATAACGAAAGTTGATTCATTTAAATTTTAGCTGAGATTGCAATTTATATATGACCATATTTGAGGTGATATTATGATAAAATTTATTTGCGGCCATAATTAAGAGTGGTTACAATATTTTCAAAAGTCTCAAACTTGACTTCTAATGCATTGGTTGAGGATAAGAAGGTAGATTCATGTCTCATCGCACCAAGAGGGTAAGTCATCGGGTTAGAGTCCCGATACATCATGATGATAAGATATTGGGTTAAAGTCCCATCGATCTATGACCTAAGATGCCTTTTATTTGGCTAAGACGTTGAGTTTGAATCTCAATGCACCATATTGATGATATAATGATGACTAAGACAAAATTTTGGTGAAAAGTCATGAAATATGCTCCATTCCCTGAAGTGAATGTGGTAGCAATGCATAATATGTCTGAAAGAAGACATGTGATTGAATTTACGAATATGAATATGGCTGTAGCAAAGGACAAAATTGCCAAGTTAGTTGTCTGAAAGAAGACATGTGTTAGTTGGCCAAATTGCCAAGTTGATGTCAAGCTTAACATGCTTAGGGAGCAAGTTTGGTGGCTTATAAATAGCCACCATTTTATACATTTTGATATATAGTTCCAAGTAGTAAACAAAGTACTACTAAAATTCTCTAAAGTTGTCTCTTTTCTTTAAGTTTGATATTGATATTTTGTCTTTATATTATAGCAAAAATAAAAAAATTCAGAATTTTAGAAAAAAGTAAAAAAATTTCATGGCCAAATGGACCCTAAGATTCTTCAAATATTTGACGATCGCATCCAAGTTGGGTGATTTATATTCGTACAAGTTTAAATTCTACGTATTGATTGGAGAAAAAATATTTATACAATTACGTCACCTTAATAATTTTAGTTAATAAAATTATTGGTACACTAAAATAAATGTTATATATTCTGCTATAAAAAATTGAACTATACTAATGATGTAAAAAAAATCAATTACTATATCTGTGTACATTACTTAAATTCTGTTCATATTGAGTTTAACCTGTATATACTGATATGATAAGGATGTAAAGTGAATCGAAACATCTTTACAAATTTACCATATATAAACATGTTTTATTTTAATTTCAAGATTACAGCTCTCATTCAGTATTAAATGTATATACTGAAATTGGTTTGTTGAAAATTCCTCGATAATGAGCTAATTTTGTGGGGCATCCGTCAAAAATGCGTGTTTTTTTAGCGGTGAATACTACTTGTAAATATCTTTTGGTTGAATCCATAATGTGAAAAGTATTTGCATTGTCAATTTATGTAAGTTTAACTCGAGGACGAAGCCACTATTATGATTTCAAGCTCATTAGAATCTAATACATTTTGCTCAAATCATGAATTTGTATTAAAAAAATTTATTCTATATATATAAATAATTTATTGAGAATTCGGTAAATAAAAAGAATTACGATCCAAAACTTGATCATAAATTGAAAAAAATGAATCTGATCATTTTTATTTGTGTACTCTCTCTGTTTCAAAATAACTGTGAAATAAATATCGCTTTAAAAATCCACGATAAAAAGTAGTATTCCCTCCGTCCCAATTTATGTGAGTTAGTTTAACTTGACATGGAGTTTTAAAAAAGAAAGAAAGACTTTTGAAATTTGTGGTTCAAAGTAACTCTAAGATATTTATGTGGTTATAAATCATTTCACAAAGGATAAAATGGTTATTTTCAAGTTAAATTGTTATTAAATATAAAAATGTGTCATTCTTTTTGGAATCGACCAAAAAAAAGTGAGTAGCAATTATTTCCAGCTACATCTTATATTAAAGAACTATATTTTTCTTAGCAGTGTTAAACTCTCAAAAAACACCTGATAAATAAAAATAACTTAACAAATTATATATTATACTTATTAAGTATTTCGTATTTTTTAATGGACCTGAAATAATTCAATATTTGGGAAGGGAGGGAGTAATTTCTTGGGAGGAATTAGGAATTTGGATTTATGCTAAGAAGCTACCCCACGTTTGGGTACGTAGGCAAGATTCCATTCACATATTTATCTAAGACGTTTTATGTTGATTTAGGGCCCGTTTGGCCATGAATTTTTTTCACTTTTTTTTGGAAATTTATTTCGTTTTAGTGAAAAAAGAGAAAACTTGTGGTGTTTGACCATAAAAAAATAAGTTTTACTTGTTTTTACTTTTTTCACTCATATTTCTCTCACAAAAAGTCAAAAAAAACTCTAATTTATTTTCATGGCCAAACACAACTCTAACTCCAACTCCTAAATATTTTAATTTTCATCACCAAACGCCTACTTAATATTTGTTCACTTGTTTAGATTTTTTCCCCAATTGTTTAACCTGAAATATTCTTATTCCTTATTAATTAGAAGAAAAATGAATTAATCTTTTGTTTAAGATGATCATCATCTCAATCGGGGAAAACATTAGTGAATTAAAAAACTGTAAAAAATCATAATAACCAAAAAACTGATAAAAACTGACTTAATTGGTTTAATTTGATTCTTGTATTTGAAAAATCGATTTAATTGATTTGATTTGATTCTTGTATTTGAAAAACCGACTCAATTAATTTGACCATATTTTATGTAAAACCCGATCCAAGGTGAATCAACTAATATTGTTTTATTGATTAGGTTTTGTAGACTTTAATTAGGAACCTTCGTAACGTACACATAGATAAGTCCTGTAGGATGATAGTCACAACTCACAATTCATTTCTGGATTTTTGGACCTTTTAATCAATCATTTGCACTAATTTTATAGTACGTAGTACTTATATTTCCTAGCCCCTTCGAACTTGGGAAAATTCGTCCATTTGCGTCTCCATGACATGTCATGTTCCTAAATTCCTATTACTCGTGATTTTCACTTTTGCCAAATCCATGTAGAAACACTTGTACAAGGCATTTTAACTAGATGATCTCTCTACATATTGTTATGTGGAGTTAGAATCCGACTTTTCTAGCATAATTCAGTAGCTTTGACACGATTATGTATTTGTATTATATCTTATCATGAACGAATTAACTTTTCTTTTTATAAAATTTAAGATACATAAACTCAAAATTCTAGCCCGACTTTGAATTGCGAGGTGTAACTTGGTCTATCTATATGATTTTGGGCAAAATTTATCAGATGAGCGAGTATTTGATGTTAAGCTAGATCCAAGATCTATTTTACAGTTTATCATGTTTTATATAAGAATGAGGCTCAACTGAATTGTTGGTTTGCCCGATATTAAACCCCTATATTATATTGTTCACGCTCTACATATTCAATTCTAAGAAGGGGGAGTGTTGAGTTTCAAATCGACGCGGGGGTTATATTATAATTTGGTCATTTTATATGATCTTAGATGATTTATCATTATATGAGCTTACATCAAATTAAATCACTTCGGCAAATAACCAACACAAACAAGTGTTTTATACTTTTTTCATACCATATATATTTGGGCAAAAAGGTAACTATGCTAGCTGATCATCACATGTGCCCTAGCTAGTCATGCTTGTTAACCCGCTCCTCATCAACCCGTCTTCTGTCATGGGCGTCACAAAAATGCACCCACTGATGCACATCAATATCTGTACGTGTTCGTTTCATGAACCAAAATAAATATGTACCTTCATAAGCATTTATTATATAATATATATTAATTTACATACATGCTCACGTAAGCTTTTTGTGTGTATTTCTTCATTATTTCCTTTCTCTTTATAGCATAGAGCATTGACCTAAAATTATACTATATATATAGTATATATCCTAGGTGCATGTGTCCAAAGTTTTATCCTTTCAGGCACTTTATCCTCTCATTATATATACGAACTTGTAGCATGTGGCTATGATTCTCCCTAAGGTGTTTTTGTTCCATTAAAATGACCACAATCTCTTTATGATTATCGATCACAACCTGGATTAGGATAAGTTATATATGGTTAAATAATCATACTACCACATAGAGGTTTTTTTTTTTTGCCATCCTTTTTCAACAGAAACAAGACTAAAGACGAGCTTAAAAAGATAGCTATAAAAATAATCTGGTATAGATTTGATTTAATAACATACAACTTCTTCTTAAAGAGCTTGCTCTCTCAAAAGCTTAAAACTTTTAGATGAGAAGATCGCACACAGTAACATTCTACATGGTATATTAGAGCAGATCACAGAGGTGTTAATAAATTCGAATCTCATCACCACTCATTATCGAAATAATAATTTAATTTTCACGTATTTGGTCCATGAAAAAAAATTAGTATCATGCGTGAGGTGCGTGTTGAAGACATGATTAACCAAATAAAAGTGTAATCTCATTAATATTTAAAGATTTTAAATGACATGATCATACACTTCAATACAACTAATATTTCAATTACCACAAGAATGGAAAATATTTAATAAATAGTGACTACCCCATAATATCCCCTACACAATGTAAATTTAAATAATTAATCGAGACAGTGAGTTTCGAATATCGGTTAGGTAAAAAGAAGGTTTCAGTAACAGGTGGGAACATAGGTTCGTGATCATTGTCATTATAAGGCCATGCAATTAATATGTATGGCCCTTTAGAGTTAGCCTTGTCGTCACCTGCAGTTTGTTACGTTGTTCATATTCTTTTTAGATTTGATTTTATCCAAGTACAAAAAGCTAACTAGTTGATCATAAATAAAGTAAATAATATTCTTTCATTCAATTAGTACTATTAATCACATAAACTATACTAACAAAACAAGATTATATATATTATCCTGACCTTGACTACAGAAACGTCCCCTAATGAAAAAATCCAAAATCTCTAGACTGCTTACTCCAAAAAACAGTGTTATAAATATTAGATTGTTTAGTAATGATATATTCTTAACCTCGATAAGACACTTAACATCAGCCAAATTTTAATTGATTAAGAATTACTGTAGATTCAATTAGCATAATATATACTTCTAATTTCAATTTTCCACGTGACATGTGTAAGACCACATGATTAAAGAACATTTTGGTACATTTGACATAATTTTAATTTAAGACAGTAAGATTCAAAAATCTACTTTATTTTTTTAAACTTTGTACCAAGTCAAAATAGATCATTCTTTTTTAAACGGAGGGAGAGTATCATTATCATATTAAATTAATTCCTGAACTTGCTGCATTTGAGCCGAGGGTCTTTCAAAAACAGTCTCTCTACCTCTACGAGGTATGGTAAGGTCCGCAACTCTGCGTACACTCTACCCTCTCCAGACCTTACTTGTGGGATCTTACTGGCTATGTTATTGTTGTTATTGTATATTAAATTAATTTGGTATGATTCTATAGTTTAAGTTAGATTTCGATATTTTGCGATACGATAAATCAATAATCATAGTTTATTCAACTTCGTCTTATTACATATACTTATATATATAATAAAGAATTAAGACTTCGACTTTTCAAAAAAAATCTCATTTACAGTACCATATTAAGACCTTATGCATGATATTGGATATTTTAATATTTTTAAGTATATATCGAATATCAAAAATTATCAAAATGCATACAAACAAGGGACAAGCAATCATGATATCAGAACTGCAATATCAAAAATTCTATTTCGATATATAACACACCATACCCATCTTTAGAGGTAATCAAAATCAATTAACTAACTTTAGGGGTGGCGTATATCAGTCTTTTGATCCTATACCCTGACAACTGAAATATGATTAATTAATAAATGAAAGTTAAACTAATTAAAAAGGATTATTTTGACTAAAAGGAAATAGTTTTAGGAAAGAATAGAAGAGGCCTACCAACTATTTTGAAATTTCACATCTAGGGCCAAAAAGTATTGAGACTTTTTCTGTGGCTGTGTTTTAACGTGTGATGTACTGTAGTCGTTTTGTTTTTTTTTAAAAAGAATAATACTCCAATTATTTTGTACTGTTTATATGGCAATTAATTTCCCAGACATTTATGCATATAAAGAACCTGACAAGGTAAACAACCCATCTTTTTCTGTGCAGACACAAACGTGGGTCAAATTTCAAGAAATCCTTCCAATCTTCCTCCCCAAATTTACTTGCTTTATATGATAGATGTTTGATCAGCATGAAATTTAAATAAAATAAATTGTGATTTAAATAAATTATGAATAGTTATATTGCTGAAAATTATATCGAGTAAGATTGAAGCTTAAAGTCATAGTATTATTAAGAAAAACACTTTGTCAAAGTTAACCTGAAATTCCCAAATTAAAAAAACCTCAAAGCTCTCATATATATGAGCAAAATTCAAATGCAGTAACGTGCTAAATTCAGATGGAAGTTTCTGGAGTTTATATGAAAATTCAGATACCGAATAAGCAACGGAGGGCATTAATTTGCGGTTTAATTGGGTTTGAACCGCGAATCTATAGGGTTAAACGTGGTTTAGTAGGGACTAATGATCGGATAGTCCATTAGTTCAAAGGCTTAAAACTGCCCAATTTCTAACGGAGGACAAAAGTGCTTCTCAACGAACAGTAGAGGAGTAATTTTGATCCTTTTCTATCAATTAAACCTTCGATAAGGAAATCGGATAATTTATGCATAATGCATTGGACAAGCAAAACTTCTTGAACCATAGCTTTTAGAGTAGAGTGGACTAATCTATTCATGGTTACGTTCGATTTAAGTTTGCTCATTCTTTAAAGAAATATCAAATCAAATACTATATGTTAGTTTAATTTGTCATTTTCTGTGTGTACACACATAAATTTCTCCCATTTAACCATGACTTTTATATATAATACTCCAACTTTATTAAATTATTTAACTATGATAATTAAGTAGATAAATTTTATCTAAATAGTTGCTACCTCCAACTAGCATATCTATCGAGTAACTCTATTTATCAAGACTTGGATAGATGAGAAAACCCGTCTAATCTTTTTAATCTCCGTTGAAAATTGTACTTAAAATTTCACAGTTATTAACTCATTTCATTGCCCACTAGGCCATATCCTAGAAACACATATCAATTCTAACCTCAATTTGACTTCCATTGATGTAACTATGGAGAAATCATTACTCTCTATGTTCATCTTTACTTGTTTATGTTTGAGTTAACATACCCTTAAAAAACAGCAAATAAAAAGACAATTCTACGATATCAACCTCACTGACTATAAGTCATCTAAATGTTGAGAAACGAATATAAGGGTAAAATAAACACAAAATCATAAATTATCTCTTAGTTTTTCAAACTAACAAGTAAAATTGGAAATTATTTTTAGTATACTAGACATATAAAAATGAACGAAGAAAGTACTAATATTCTCTCAACCATAATTCTTGAAACGAAAAAGGATCAAAACTACCCCTGAACTATCCGAAATGGAGCAAAAATACCATTCGTTTGTTTTTTGGCTCAAAAAGACTCCTCGGTTTATTTTTTGGCTCAAAAATGCCCTTCACTTTGCCACCAAACACACCACGTGGAAAAAAAATGTCACATGACTAGTCCACGTCAGCATCCCATTTATGGAAAATGGCCAAAACTACCCCTGAACTATCCGAAATGAAGCAAAAATACCCTCGATTTGTTTTTTGGCTCAAAAATACCCCTCTATTTATTTTTTGGCTTAAAAATACCCCTCACATTAACGGAGTGCCACCAAACACACCACGTGGAAAAAAAATGTCACATGACTAGTCCACGTCAGCATCCCATTTATGGAAAATGGCCAAAACTACCCCTGAACTATCCGAAATGAAGCAAAAATACCCTCGATTTATTTTTTGGCTCAAAAATACCCCTCTATTTATTTTTTGGCTCAAAAATACCCCTCACATTAACGGAGTGCCACCAAGCACACCATGTGGAAAAAAATTACCACATGGTCAGTCCATGTCAGCGTCCCATTTAATACCCAGCTAGCCCACTTAACCATCCAACTTAACAGTATTTAATATCCGTACCCGATACGTCTTCAAAAAACTCGACCCGTCCTCATAAGTAAAGGGTAAAGATAGATCAATCCTTCATTTCACTTGAACTCTCCAAAAAAGAAAATCAATACAGACTAGGGATTCTGAGGGGAAAAAAGCTCTTAGTACATAGGTTGAAACTCGATCCGTCTTTATCACGTAAAAGAATATGGGAGAGTTCTACCCATGTACTAAGGGCTTTCTTTTCCCTCAGAATCCCTAGTTTGTATCGATTTTTTTTTGGGAGAGTTTAAGTGAAACGAAGGATGGATCTATCTTTACGCTTTACTTATGAAGACGGGTCGGGTATGTGTATTAAATGGGTTGTTAAGTTGGATGGTTAAGTGGGTTGGCTGGCTATTAAATGGCTAGGTATTAAATGAGATGCTGACGTGGACTGGCCATGTGGCAATTTTTTTTCATGTGGTGTGCTTGGTAACGCTCCATTAATGTGAGGGGTATTTTTGAGCTAAAAAATAATGGAGGGGTATTTTTGAATCAAAAAATAAATAGAGGGGTATTTTTGCTCCATTTCGGATAGTTCAAAGTTAGTTTTGGCCCTTTTCCATAAATGAAATGCTGACGTAGATTGGTCATGTGACATTTTTTTTTCCACGTGGTGTACTTGGTGGCACTCCATTAAAGTGAGGGACATTGTTTAGCTAAAAAATAAACATAGGAATATTTTTGAGCCAAAAAATAAATAAAGAAATATTTTTGAATCAAAAAATAAATAAAAAATATTTTTATTTCATTTCAGATAGTTCAGGAGTAATTTTAATCCTTTTCCATTCTTGAAATGATAGTTCCCTTTTCAAGAAATTTCCCTTACTTTAACACAAATTCCAAATTTATTTGTCTAAAGGCTCTAGGTGACAAATAACAAATGACAAATGACGCCCCATAAAATAAAAACATTACTATAATCTTTCTTCTCCTATATAAATCCTCCACTTTATTGCAAATTCTCATTCCATCATCATCCCTCCTTTACATTACTACCCTCCAAAATCCTCTGTTTTTTCTCCCCCAACAAAAAGCACAAAACTCCATAGAGAAAAAAAAATAAAATGGAGTATTACAATGACAATGGCTTCTTAGAAGAATTACTATCTCTAAGAAGTGATTCATGGGATACTACAAGTGTAATCCCTATGGAAATGTCTGATATTTACAACAATGTCCTCAACCATGATTCATCATGTTTTATTGACAATAATAATATTCCACTTCCTTGTTCTACTACTTCTAATTCCATTGAAGGGTATTCATGTAATTTGCCATTTGACCACCAAAGTTTGATAAATTCATTTTATAGCCCATTTTGTGATGAATTGTCTCCACCAGAGCTTACTGATAATACATCTTCATTCCCTTCTCAAGAAGACTTCTCATCAATTTTGGATGATGAAGTGGGGACTTATGGTTTCCAAAATTTGGAAATGGGGAACAACAACAAAAATAATAATAATGTTGTTGTTCCTTGTAAATTGGAGGAAATTCAAGTATGTGAAGGTGCAGCTGCAGCAGCTGGAGGTACAAGTTTTAATATTGGTGTGTGTCCAGAAATTAGAAAAACAAAATCAAAGAAAATTGATGGGCAACCTTCAAAGAATTTAATGGCTGAGAGAAGAAGAAGGAAAAGGCTTAATGATAGACTCTCTATGCTTAGATCAGTTGTTCCCAAGATTAGTAAGGTAATTAACTTACACCCTCCTTTTCATTAATCTTTTTTTGGAAATTTTTATACAAATAGTCAGTCGGATTCGTTTTCTCTCGGTATCCATATTATACACTAATTATGCATGGTATATTATACATTCGCCAATTATTTTTAGTTTAAGTAATTGGAATGGGAACTATTTAGTTAATTCTTCTTCTATAGAGTCACTTATATGTGTAGTGGTATTTTGTAACCTGATAAAAATATCAATTATATTGACTTGCTATACCAAATTAAACTAGGTTGATTAACCAATGAATTTTTTGTACTATTAGTGGTATATAACTTCTTTTTTAATCTTTTTGTGATTGTAATTTTTCTGATGTGAATTTACTTGTTTACCCTTCATAGATGGACAGAACTTCAATACTTGGGGATACTATAGACTACATGAAGGAGCTACTAGAGAAAATCAACAAGTTGCAAGAAGAAATGGAACTTGAACCAAATCAGCTAAGCTTGATGAGCATTTTCAAAGATGTAAAACCCAATGAAATGCTTGTGAGAAATTCACCTAAGGTTGGTTACAACAACAATATTTATTTATGCCTTAAGCCCCAAACAATTATGTCGGTTATATGAACCTTCACTGTCTATGTCGCTCTATTTAAATCCGTCTCGATCTAATTAACTTTTTTTTTAATTTTCAGTTTGATGTGGAAAGGAGGGGTGTTGATACAAAAGTGGAGATATGTTGTGCAGGGAAGCCTGGTCTTTTGTTATCAACAGTGACCACACTAGAAGCCTTAGGCCTAGAGATTCAACAGTGTGTAATCAGCTCTTTTAGTGATTTTGCAATGCAAGCTTCTTGTTCTGAGGTATAAAATTCAATGCACCTTTTCAAAAAATTTAATTTACAAAAACTTATGTGAAAGTCGGGGCGTAGCTACAGTAGTAGGTACTAGTTCAGACGAACTTTAGCCTAGATCTTGTATTTGTATTAAAATTTTTACTAAATGTATATAAATTTTTAATTGCAAAGCCAGTAACTTAAACGAGTTAGAAGTTTTATGGCAAGTTCAAAATTCATAACCTTTAATCAAATTGCATTCAAATTAATTTGACATATTTTTTGACTTTTATTTTTATTTTTTATGATGGTGATAGGAAATGGAGCAGGGAGGAGTTGTGAGTTCAGAAGACATAAAGCAAGCATTATTCAGAAATGCTGGATATGGAGGAAGGTGTTTGTAGGACGTGTGGACTAAATCTAGAAGGAAAAAAGGGGATAATTTGGATGTATTTTTTTTATTTTTTTTTGGTAATTGGTAGATTCTTTGGATTTGTGCATTTTGACAAAGTTAGGATCTTTTTCTCATCAAATTAAAGTGAGAGGTTGTAGTAGGTTTTTGTGATTTTTCTCATCCAAAATAAGTGGCTTATATTAATGAAGAAAAAAAAACACTAATTGGGTTCTTTTTATCATTCAAGTGATAGCTAGAATTTTAATTAGAGATTCGAAGAAAATTACTGTAATTATGGCCAAAATTTTGTATAAAAATTATAAATTCACTTAATATGTATAAATAATTAATTTATAATCCAATAAGTTGTCTTTCAAAAATTCAAAATTCATAAACTTAAAATTCTTATTTTATGGCATGGTTACTTTACTTCGTACTCTAGTAATTAGAGGAGAAAATTGGTTGTATTTTCTAATGATTTTTGTCTAGTCTGTTCTACTGAGTAATTCAGGCGCAGATCCACCCTGGTGGTACTAGTGTATCAGATCCATCTGAATTCACTACTGTAAAGCGGAACCTAAATTTATGTCTAAAAATTTGATAAAGCTATAACAAAGAATAGATATAAATTCCCATAACTTAAACCATAATGAGTAGATTAATTGTAAGAACCTTGAAAGTTACCCCCCCCCCCCCATATATAAAGCGAGTTAGGGGCACTGGTTGAAATTTCTCTCCTTTGCTAATTATAGAACATGTGTCACATTCACTACAATGTAAACAGAAGTTTTGCCAATATCTGACGATACCCAACAAGTTAGTGGTGTCCGCGTTGTTTTCAAATTCTGAATTTGCCTCTAAATACAACTGCATACTCTTTTGATTATAAGGACTTATGTATTAAATTCATGGAGACGTTCTTTGTTAGTTTCGTGAAGGGAAAAAAAACAAACAAATTATGTGAGAAATTCCAGCTAAAGAGTAAGAAATTTTTTTTAAAAAAAATGGCATAACAATAGACGTGGAGAAATGAGTTCAAGAGAAACTTTATTCCTAAAATAAACTCCATCCACACTCCATTGATAAGATAAACTAAAAGAACGACATTCGGACAAAAGATGTCGAGGCCTAGCCAACATTTAAACTTGATATTTCATCTTCACATTATTGTTAGTTTGTTACCTCAGGTTTGGCTTAATATCGTATACTAAGAGGGAGCTAAGCATAATACGTAAACTATGAGGGAAGTAAATATAACATCGTTAATAAAATTATGAAAAGCAAGCGTAATATCATAAACTACAAGGGAGGTTAATGTTACAAAGTCAAACCTGAGCGAAGGTTTTTCAAATTGTGCTTTATTTTATGATAATTAAATAATATAAAGTGGTGACAATTTACTCGATCTAGTCTTTCAAAAATAGTCTATTTCTCTAGGGCTTTGGAGGCAGGAGTAAAGTTTATGTATATTCTACCTTCTCCGAACCCCACCCTCGAAAACAGCTTCTCTACCTTTTAGGAGATAGGAGTACAATCTACATATATTCTATCTTTTTCAAATTTCACATATAAATTATACTGAATATGTCGTTGTTTGTTATTTATAAAGTGGTGAGAATCGTTTGCTATAAGGAATTCTAAGAATGGAGTGTTAGAGCCATGTGCAAGTTCTTAGCATTGAAGTAGTGATAGTAACATTAATTTTGGATGTTAATGAGCAATGGTGGGGTGTATATTGCAGGACCGTGCCCATTTTTGTGACAGCACGATTCTATTTCTGGGGGCGGGGGGGAAGGGGTGTAAAGGCCAAGGAGTTTTAAGAATGTGATAATGATACCCCATTTAACTATTCATCACTTTTTTCTTTTTCTGTTTTTTCATTTGATGTCCCATATTTATATTAGAGCTCTATTAATTTGGATTCGCACCAGATAGGGTTTATTTAAAGATAGTGCTTTTTATCAAGAATTTTTTCATATCGAAAATTTAAAACTGAAATCTTTAATTAAGGAACAAACAACCACATCCTTTAGTACTCCCTCAGTTCACTTTTATTTGTCACTAATTTCTTATTTGAATTTTCATTTTTACTTGTCATTTTAGACATATCAAGAAAAGACAACTTTTATTTTCCTAATTTACCCTTATCATTAATTGTTTTTTCTCCAAATTAATTTCAAGACACAATAGTAAACATTATTTAATAAGGGTACTATAGTAAAATAGCTATGTCATTAATTATTTTTCTTAATGAGTGTGTAAGTTAAATTGTGTCAAGTAAAAGCGAACGGAGGGAGTAGTAACTATTCATCTCTTTGTCGGATCGGATGAATGGAACATGAAAGAATTTTTTATTAATGCCATTTGCCACTGGCATCTTGACATTACTTGTTACTCCATTAATTATTCATAGTATTTCATATGTATATAATAATATTTTGGTTGAGAAGATTAGATCAAAATGAGCTAAAAATTTATTAGAATCCAACTCGTTTAATTCTCTTATCAAGATTTTTTTGTTTTGTTTCTTATAATTTGTTCGTGAGATTATATTATGTATGTTGTTGTTATAATTTGTTCAACTATCAAACAAAATTAATAAAATTTATTTTTCTTTCTTTATCATGATTATATATACCATATCAAATAAAAAAAATTATAAAAAAATAATATAACAAGATTTCACTAATTAATTTAAATTACATATTTAATTCAAATCAACTCAACTTTTAAATGACTAAATTAGACGAGTCAAAATAGGCTAGTTTTTTCACCCTCACACATATTATATGTTGCTTATTATGTAAAACTTTGGTCCTACATATTAGACACATGAATGGAACATTTGAAAGAGCGATTGCTATAATATATAGTAATTAATGACCCAAAAGTACAAATTCTTCTAATGAAAATGATGATGATGTTGATAAAGCACATAGTTAGCACATAGTTTTGATAGGAAAAACCCAAAACCAGAAACGACAGCTTAAAGTGTGTTCTAATATAAGTCCAAAAACACATTCTTCATTGTTCATATAATCTTCAATCTTTATATAATTAAGCAGACTAGGTGTACTTAATTAACCATAATTATTATTCTTATAATTAAATAATGAAAAAGGAGTGTTCCATCACATTCATCATATGCGTCTACCTTTGGCAATTTGTTCTTGTTCTAATTCAATTACTACAAAAGAAACAATGATTACTAGAACTAAATTAAAACATGCATGTACGTGTTATGATTAAAAAAATATCTACTCTTGAACAACTTAATTTTTTAGATAAACCAATGCTAGGTTCAAGTTTCATTTTTTTTAATGATTAAATCAAGAAATTTTTGATGTGCTTACCTATAAAAAAAATGTGGTGTAGACGTAAATGAGAGAGCTAAAATAATTTAAAATAAATAAAACTCTCTATCTGATACTCTTGACTTTTGAAACAACACGATTTTATGGGGTATTGAATATGTGTGTTGGGTAAATAATTTACTTTCATTAAGTGATCTATTAGATAATAAAAAATAGAGAATCTTGAATATTATTTGAAATTCAGAAAAACTGTAAGGAAGGGCTATCGAACAAACATTTCGAATATAAGAAGACCCCTTTTATTTATCAACCTTTGTTTAGTATCTTAGTCTATTATTTTATTTTTTTATTTAGAATTTAGATATTTATTATTATTAATTGTTTATTGGACCCATTAGATCACATAACTAAAAAACTGATTATGATTATTACTTTGTTTTTGAAAGGTTCAATCACATAATTTTATTAAAATTTAGATATTTATTATAATTAATTATTTATTGGACCCATCAAACCAATTAATTAAAAAATATATCATTCATTTGTTTTTGAAAATTTCAATCGCATAATTTCATTAATCAGTGTATCTTAAATCATATTAAGTGTTGAAAAAACTTAGTTAGATCTCGAAGATAGACACGAGTCACCTTTTGAGGAAAGAAAATTGTAAAACCAATAATTCCCTAAATAATAGTACTCCTCCGTCCAACAACACTTATTCACTATTGACTTGACACACACCTTAAAAAATAATAAATAATAAGAGTAATTTTAATATATCACCCTTCGAATATAATAAATTTAAATTTAATGTTTTGGAAAATAGATTGGATAATGAATAGTGTTTAATACCAAGGGTAAAATGGATACACATGGGTGAATTATTCATTGGTTTTTCAAACGAAATAAATATTATTGGATATTTATTTTTAGTAATATGGATAAGTATTATTGAACGGAGGAAATAATTTTATGAATGGCATAAATAAATAAATAAATAAATAGTGTAAATTCACTTCTATCTCACATGCATTTTGGAATTAGACAAATTGAAAATTCAAGGATGGCCCAACAATCATGGAAAAAGCAATTTATCTTGGTTAAAGCGCTTGGAGTATGAAATTTCCTTGAACTTACCATAGAAAAAGCACTTCCTTTGTTTCTCTTCAAAAATATCAATTCCACGTAGGGGTGTTCATGGTTTAATTAAAAATCAAATTGAATCGTGAACTAAATCAAATCAATTAAAAAAATTGATCTTTAGTTTGGTTTGGTTAGATTTGATTTTAAATTTTAAAAATCAATAATATTTGATTTGGTTTTGATTTTTACTAAAAATAATCGAATAAATAACCAAATCGAACCAATAAATTATATACGTAAAATTTATAATTATTTGAATATATGATATTAGTTTTTCATAAATAATAATAAATATTTTATATCTTTTAATCATTAATTTTATTTTAGTCTACTTCTTTCACATGCACTACAACACTTTTAAGTTTCATTTCTAAAAAAACATGTCCAAACCCAACACTCTAAATCTAATTGTCTATGTGTGGTGTGGTATATTATCGATTTTCTTTGCTAAAACATCTATCTACTCTTCAATGCTTTGCCCCTTTGATTTTTGTAGTATTAACAATTCTATTTAAAGTTGCATCTTAGTTTTGTGGATGTTAGACGATGCGGAGTAACCTCTATAGTTATGCAACTTATACATATTAAAACATTGAAATAATATTGCAAAATACTAGAGCATTCATATACATTCATCTTGCGATAATAAAGAGAAATTCGTTGATTGCTAATATTCATTTGAAATAGTTGCCTCATATCTTCGTTATTTTACCATTATCAATTTATCATTAGCTACTTAAAAATCGAAAAATCAAACCGAACCAAACCAAACCTACAAGAACCAAACCGATGATTTTTTATTTTACTTGGTTTGGTTTTAGAAATTGAAAAACCGATTAAATTGGTTTGGTTTTAGTTTTAACCAAAAATCGATCTAAACCGAACCATGAACACCCCTACTTCCACCAATACTTCTACTTGTCCACAATGATTTTTTTCTTTTTTTTTTTAAGAATCAATAATAAAGTTCGTATTTTGCCATAATATTCATGACTACTAGCATTGCAATAAAATTGAATAATTAGGGAAATAAACAATTAATGTTAAGGATAATTAACTTTCAGTCTAATTAACTTTTGAACGGGTCGATAACCCACCTATTCAGTAATTCAAACTCATTGAGATCACTCAAATTCACTCGATTGGAGCAAACATTTCAATGCCCTTGTATTGAAACATGGTTCTAAAAACAAGTTAGTAAAATTTTAGAAAACTTCCTTCATACTTTTAATTCCATTAGTTGACAAAATTCTATTTTTGAGTTAGCTCCAACATTCTTTGTATAATTAGTTTCACACAAAGTAATTTGGAGGAGAAAATAGTATTAATTATAATTATATATACTTACGACCTTTACATATAGTCATTTAGTCACAAATATTTTTTTGCTAAAATTAACAAACAATAAAAAAAAAATTGTTGTCATTCATATGCGTGATGGACTTCATACATGATCGAGGTCCGAGGATATGAACATACAATTTCATAGCATTCACCACACGTCACTCAAGTAAAAAAAAATATTTTGCTATTTGCTTTCTTGCAAGACTCTATGATAACGTTTTCAACCCAACAATACTTAGATGGATAGTGTTTATCACCATCTCCCTCATTTTATTTTTTTAAAATTTTAAGTACTATAAACCGATATTTTTAATATTCTAGTTCTGATATATTTTATTTTCTCTCGATAAGGATAAATTTAATTCAATAAATTTATCAACTTTTAGGTTTTACTATATGTATATGTGAAAAGGAAAAGTGAACAACTAATAGTTGAGGTGTATGTTGAAAAATAATTGGTGATAGTTAAAGTATAAAACTCACACATCTCGAGATACTTTAAGTGTATTTTTAATCCTTCACTCAAATAAAAAATACTACACCTCTCACCATTTAAAATTTCTACTTCTTTTCATACCCAAGAGGCTAAGACCTTAGGACAAAATAAATTGCACATAATATAAAATGAAAGGAAAAAAATGGGTTAAAATTCCAAATTGTATGGTTAAATAGAATAGTGAAATCATCCGGCGCAAACATACGGTCCAATTCTCATATTGCAAGACTACCTCTAAAGTCATTCTTATAAAACACCATCTTAACGATAGTACTAACTTTATTCTACGTATATCTCTACGTGTGATTTTTAAAAGAAATAAATCTTAGGCTATGCTGAATATTCCTTTTGGTTCACCTTAGTGACATATAATGGCCCAATTCACAGGGTTATACCCAAGTCCAACTTAATTCTGGAAGCAAGACTTACACAAATTCCGTAAGTTAAGGAGCTAATAACATTCTTACCACAATTTTGTTCAATTACATAAAATCTCAGAAATTTTGTTTTGTGATACATATTTTAAGCCTTGATACATATCGTGTGATACATATTAAACTATTAAGTGTGGAGATAATATTGTGTGATATATATTAAACTAATAAAAATGGAGATACATATTTGTGATACATTATTTCAGTGTGGTTATTTTTGAATTAGGAGATACATATTGGTGATACATTTATTTCGAAAAGTTGCGGTTGAGGAGATCGGCCATATGTATCATGAGCAAAATGATAAATGTGGGATTTTATGTAATTTTTTTAAAAGTTTGGGATTTTTTATAATAATACCCCTCAAGTTTGAGGGTTTGTGTAATTTACCCTAATTTATATACATACCAGTAAAATGTAGAAATGGCATAGATAACCACCTTAAACCCTACTATTTAAAGTTTATCCATTTATTTAAATTTTGTTTAGTCACTGCCAAAGAGTTTCAAATATCACTGATGGAAGTACAAGATATTGTCCTGAAGTTTCATCGATTAAATTTGAAACTCGATAATAGTGACTATTTTTCAAAGACGGGGCCAAAAAGTGGCCGATAGGTGCTATTTCTTCAACATAACCATTCCAGTGAATTCAAGGCTATACTACTCAGTTGTAAGCATAATAACTCCATTTTATGTTCTCATGGGCTGGCCCAAATTGGTGTTACCATTCCCCTGAAGCCCACTGGATTGACAGATTTATGTTCTTGTTCTTTTACCCTTTTCTAATGGAAAATTGACATAAATAATTGTCCAATTAAGGGAAAATAGCAATAAATGTATAATATATACAGATATTATAATATTGACTAGCGGATATAAATATTTTTGATCAGGTGGTCAAATGCGTAACTGCTCTTTTGTTAATTAATGTAATGCCAAGAGATTTTTAAGTCAAGGAAAAAAAAAAATCTTTTTTTTATCTGAGTAATCATTTAAAATGAAAACTACAGAAAATGATGACACTGTGATGATTGATAAGAATAGCTCATGATCAATCAAAAATTTTCTTTATGGAATATTTTAATAGTATTGCAAGTTGCAACTTGAATTTGTACAATTATAGAAATTGTAGTGTGAATGAATTAGCATGGTTATTTAAGGAGAGACATGTTATGAATACAAGGCTTATCCTTGTTGGTACTGATAGACAAAAGTATTAAATGTATTTGTTGCATGAAGAGAACAATCATGTCTCTTCACTAACCCCATGCTACCTAATTTAATAAACCGAAAGTTGTGTCCAAATTAAACCCATCATCATAAAATAAAATACTCATTGTAATTTCACAAAGATTGTATGAGAATGACGTGTGTGTAGTTTTAGAGGTTGTTTCCGATAGATTCTTGGTTTAAGCAACATAACAATAATAACATATCCAGTTTAATTCCACAAGTAAGGTCTGAAGAGGATAAGATATACATAGATCTAACTCCTTAGGATAGAGAAACTATTTCTAATAGCTAGACACTGGGCTCAAAAAAAGAGTAACTAAAGCACGATAGAAAGAAAAATACTAAGAGTAAAGTGGCAAGATACATATCAAACTCAGTAAAAAAAATATACAGTAATCTAGAAGTCATGTAAATACTAAGGTGGCATTTGATTTTCCTTTTTTTCTGCAACTTTTGATATGGTTTTAAAGAAGAAAGATATTTAAACAAGTTGATTAGCTGGAATATAAAGAAAAATCAAGTAGATTAATATTGACGAAGAATGTTATTTTCTATAAAAAAAACTATATTCTTTGATAGCAGAAACAAATAAAAAAAGGAATTTATAGCAGAAACTATATTCTTTTATAGTATCGTTTTGACCGAATTTAATACTTTTTATCCAAAATTTGTTCTTGTTTTTTTAAAACTATGAATATTCACAAATTAACTTGAAACTCATTAACTTAATAAAATTAGAATCCCGAACTCATGAATTTTAAATGATTTCAATTTGTATACACTCACCATATAACCAGTATATAATCAATATATAATGTAAACACATTAACTATATATACTAATTTTACACTACATACTGACTAAAATATAATCATAATAATAGGATTACTTTTTGTTGTTAAAATGGCAAAAATCGTACGTGCAAGCCATTTTTTGATAATTTTTTGAAAAATAGTTCGTTTTTGAAAATTCATTGAAAAGTAAGTATCTTTTTTTTATGAAGCTAAACACCATGAGAGTCATGTATTTCAAACTTAAACAAGTGAAATCCACGATACTGTCATGGATTTCAAATATTAGCTATGATTTTAATAACTTTTGATCCATGACAATTTTTCATTTATAAATCCAAAAATTGTTACTTTGGAATTTTACCCATAGCAATCCCTTTAAAAACTATTAACAATTAACATAGCCATAAGACCATGAGCTTATATATACTGGTTAAGTTAGATCAGTAAACAAATAGAAAATAAATTATTTTGAATAACGAATTTATTATATGATGATAAATTTAGCTTGTATGGTTGATCTAATACAAGCTTTAGGAATTAATTTTGAACTCGTTCATGTACAGATTTCAATTACCCGTCGAATAATGAAAAACAATTACACGTCGAATAACTAAATCAGGCATTACTAAAATTATGCACATGTAATTAATATTTGCATAGTTAATTCCTACACTATTAATATATGCATAACTAATTTATGTAATTCTAATACTGGTATAATTCTAACCAACGACCCCGAAGGTAAAAAGCACCTTAAGTACGTATCAACTAATTAATCCGGACGGTAATTGTCGTGTATTGTTAAGAAATCAAGTAAATATCTCAAATTAATAAAGATAATTGTACCATAACTAGCATCTAATGGATTATCTTTTCTGTATGACCTACAAAATAATTATAGCAAGAACCACATGCTTTATTAGTATAATGCTAAAAATGGAAACATCAAACAAGTCATATTCTCGTGATAAAAGAATTAGAAAGGGGGTGCTGTACTATTTGAAAAGTTGGTCCAATCTAGAAAATAAAATTCTATCTATACTATAGTTTTTTGTGTGAATTTTGAGATTGTCAAATTTTTGAAGTGGAGCTTTCAGCAATTAGCATAGTACACGTGTGGAATGTGACTGGGTTTGACCAAATTATTCCAAGTATCATTTATATTTATATAATATAATAGGAGTACTGTAAATAGTAGTACTATTTTAATACACAAGATAACACTATGGGGTCATTTGGTAGAGTGTATTAAAAAAAATAATGTATGCATTAGTTTTGTGTATTACTAGTACCTTATTTGATATATTTTTTTGCCTATGTATAACTAATATTTGTATTATTAGTTATACACTCTATTGTGTATTGAGGTGTGTATTACTAATACATTAAAATCAATGGTATTAGTAATGCAATGGATTCTAATGCATGCATTAGCATGATTAAAGACATAATTATCCCTCAAAAACTTTTCCATATCATTTTCATCATATATATATATGGAGAGTATTTTTGTAAAAAAAAATTATATTTTTTAGAAACTATGCAATTAATGTTATTTTTAATATACCAAATCAAATACTGGATAAGAAAAATACAAATATAACTAATGCAAACATAGCTAACACAAGCATTACTAATACACCATATTTTGCATTATTCTTATACACTCTACAAAAACGACCCCTAAGTCATATTCAATAATTTTCTTTTCCTTAATTAATGTAATAGTTGATGAACCGCTTCTTTTTCTTCTTCCACGAAAAATAATCAAACAAAAATGCACTTGAATGAAACTGAACAAGATTTGTTGAACAAGTACAAAGATCAAAAAATTTAATTTATATTTTCTTTTGTAATATCTGAATTTATTAGTGATTGTATGATTATTCAGTGTTCCAGACTTCCAGAAGTGAAGGTTATCGAGTTCACGAGTGACAAGAAAATAATTCAATATTACTAAATAAACGATAATATTTTTAGGAGAATCCTGATATATTATGTCTAAAAAGGGGTAGAATATCTTTGGTGGAATTAGAATTTTACATTTATACAAGGTGAAATTGTAACAATTACATTGCAGTTTTAAATTTTTGTAGGTTATTAAGTTAATTGTAGACATTTAAAAAGCTCAATTAAGATATTAAAATTTGTGGCGCAATAAAATGTCTTCACTTTATACTTTTTTCCTTTTGGTAGAAAAGAAAATGAATATATATAAAAATATACACACAATGCCATACTAAACCTTTCTAGCTAGCTTTATGTTGCTCATAATATTTTATGTCTATCTACTTTTGTCTCTTGTGCTTCTTTCGGCGTAATGAACTTCATTTTCTCTTTTTATATAATTTTGCAAATTTAAAAGGAAAAATAATCAAAGTGATGGATCATTACAAATGTTCTTTTACAAAAAATGATAAATTAAATATATAAGATATTTATACCATCATTTTCTTTTATTGCAATTGTCGAACACTAAGAGATGTTTTTTCAGATAAAAGGGAAGGAATTAAGACATGTAATGATGATGAAATCTTCTCTTTTCTCTTTATTTGCTAGTTGGAAATCTTCTCTTTTTTTAGTAATTCTTTAGCTTGTTGGTGGTGCTACTTCTATAAAGTTTCTACTAGCATAGACATATTGCAAAGAGTACTTGGCTATGGTGGGATCCACTAATCAAATACTCTAACATCATAATAATAACAATAGGATACCCAATATAATTACATAAGTGAGGTACGAAAAGGATGGAACAACCAAGTTCGTCATAATTGAGAAAGAAAAATCCGAACCCCAGAACCAGAATACATGAGCGTTGCTCTGCCACCAGCATAAGTAAATAAAAAAGGACCACGAACTATCATACGGAAATGAAATTAGTAAAGTAAGATATTGAAACTCTTGCTTCCGTCTTGCGCCAAAGGAGGCAGTATCACCGTATACAGATCGAGTCATGAGATTCAAAGTGCAAATACTCGACGCCGTAAATCAAGAAATTTGAGTGATATACATTATACATATAAAGCGTTGGTCCATCAATGCCTTAGGTGTACACGAATATTATCTCTTATTAAGGTAGGAGATTATTTTTAATAAACCTCGGTTAAAAAAAAAACATTTCCAAAAACAGGTTTCACAAATACTCAACATGATTCCTATTTTTATTTAATCACTAATTAATACTTATCAGGCATTTTGCATAACTCATAATCTAAAAGGAGAAACAGCTTGAGATTCTGAAGAGAAAAACTAGTGATTAAAATTCACTCATTTTGTCTCTCTATACTCTGCAGCAAACATGGCAACTTTGTACAGTTTTGTCAGCCACAAATACCCTTCATTTTTGCTAAAAAGTTAGCTTTGTCTCTCTGCTATTCTCAATACAATCCACCATACCAAACTTACCACTTTATTAATTTCTCTTCATTTTGTTTGTGCAGTCCCTGGAAAGATTTTTCCATAATGTTGCATGTCCCATTAGTGTTGTGCCAGGTTATGTTCAGATACTTTGTAAATTATCACTCTCTTTTATTGTAATATTATAAATATAATATAATATAGGCCATATAATATGGATATAACATATAAGTTATACTCATATAGGTTGAAAGTTGACCAAATACATAAGAACTTGTCCATACAACATTCCATCTGCCACCTAAAGTAAACTCATTTTCATATGGACACTTGAATCATTTTCATATTAACAATCAACATAATTTAATTAACTTAATAAAGCAAGTGAACTAACATTTATCATGTTATCAATTAATAATAAAAATATTACCCCATTTCAAAGCCATATATTTGATGGGTGCTTGGTGAAATAGTATAAAAGCAGCCAGCACAAGGGATTTTATTTTCTTTGAGTTTTTCACCCGGTATATAATATTATTTTTTCGACTTATTTGACTATTCTATTTCAGGAGCGGAGCTGCAGTGTCGGGTGGGGGTTTCCGAATATCCCCACTTATTACCGTAGATCCCGTAAATATATTAAAAAATAGAGTAAGTCAATAAAATTTTATAGATGGGAACCATACACAAACTGAAGGCTGGATTGATAGCATTGAATTGCTTATGTTCCCCATGAACATGGGATCGATTACTGTTGGAGTTTTATATTTTTTTTGTTACTATTAAATAATAATTTATTTTATCGAAAATTTACAAGTTTAAAATCCTATATCCGTCTCTGACCTATATCAAGCACTTCGACAAGTAATGCAACTTTGGACACTAATCAAGCAGAAACTGATACCTCTGGGATGGGGATAATCAGCATATTGAGTGCATCTGCTTCTACAAGCCTTTTAATTGCTCTCAAATTAACCCACCTGCACAATAGTGAGAGCATATATTCTTTATCATTGTAATAACAATGTGAACTATTTGTACTTTGTTCATTCATTTTTATTTATCAAGGTTTTTTTTTTTTTTTAGAGTCAAACATTACGAATTTTGATCAGCATTTTTAAATAAAATTTTCATCATATTGATATGAGCAAAAATTATAACTTATAATAATTTTCGTATAATTTTTGAATATCTAAATTTTAATTTGAATTTTCGTATAATTTTTGAATATCTAAATTTTAATTTGAACATATTAAATTAATTTAATCTAATTTAGCTTTAAAAATAGTTAAATTGACTCTCGATAAGCAAAAAGTGACAACTATTTAGGACGGGGGAGTAATTGTTGATGAGGTTATTTATTTAATTTTGTAGTAAACGCTCGTCACTTTCGTCATTACTTTAGTTTCTAATCATTTAATAATTAGCTTACTTCTCTTCAGCATGATAATTGGAAATCGATTTGCATGCCACTTAGTTATGATTTTATTTTCTCTTAAATAATATAAAAATTAGATTAGAAAATCTTTACATTAAAAATTATTAGGATCCATTTCAAGAACGTAGAATGTAAGAGAAAATCAATTGTGAAACAATGTGTCAGCTCTTCTACTTGAAATATCCTTTAATTATGAGAGAAATCTTATATTTATATACTCATGCAATGGTCTTTCAAACTCAAAAAGTAATAACAAAAATAGCTAACGCAATAGCAGATTTTGCAATTACCATCGTCGTAACTCATTATTAATTTATTTTTAAATTAATTCATTGTTAAAAAAGTTTGAGTATAAGAACTTTTGTCAATAATTCTAGTTGTGTAGGTTTATAATGTGTAATTAAATTTTTTTTTAAAAAAGGCGAAATGACCTTCCTTTCAGTTGATTTTATTCAACGATTGATCAAAATATTAATAATTATTTAATAAATAATAAAAATAAATAAAATAAATTATTCATTTTTACTAATAAATTGCATGAACTTGGATCTATCAAATAACTCTTTATATTAGATAACATTTTAAAATTTTAGATTAAACTACTTATATCTTCATGTTAATAGATAAAATTTTATACAACATGATCCAAGAGACTGTAGTGCATATAAATAAGTAACATCTTATTAAAGTTGAATTAATCTTGACTAATACAAATATTTGAAATTATATTAGCAAAGTATAATTTGAATAGAGTATTCTGAAAATACAGAGTAATTCAAAAATACACACACATAATAAGCCAATATTTGAACATATAAGTCAATATTTGAACAGAAAATGACTAATAGGAAGATATTGTTAGGGTTTAAAGCGTTAAACTGTGAAACAGATTAGTCCTAGTGTCAAACTATGAAACAACCCACAAGCCCACTGAACCTCTACAAGTAATCATCTGGCCCACAGATGTACTGCAAGAGAATGAAACATCATTAGAAAATCAAACGAAATCTAAATCAAATAGACTCGCAAGGCATTCAAATTGTGTATTACCTTGTTAGGGATGAAGGCACCATCTGGGAAGTCTAATTTTACTCCACCTTTCACGGTAACTTTGATTTTCACCTAATTATCAAAAGAAAATGACAAGGTAGTTAAAAGTAGGAAACCACTACATAACACAATCTAGCAAGACAACCAACATTTTTCTAACTACCTTCAAGGTAACACCTGAGCCGAACCAAACATTACCAGCAACAATCAACTTAACCAGCTCTAAGATGCTAGGAATAGACTTGAAACAAGATACATAGCTGGAAACTTAGACAACAAGACATTAATATGTCACACAAGTAAACAGTACAAAAAACATGAGTTAATGATTACCTTATTGAACTCGGGTCCTAACTTGATGATTCGATTAATAAGGTCGATCCTTAATATGTTCCAGCTGAAATAGCACTGACCAATCAGCGTGTAGATATCAGACTGCACAAGGAGTAGATTTGAAGTATCTTTCTCAGGTAGGAAACGCGAATGAGGAACAACAATGCCAATTGCCCGGTCAAAGATCTGGATGAATAAACACTAATCAGTAACGCAACATAAAAACAAAGATGAAAATCATATCAGATGAAGGATGAAGTTGGAACCTTAATAGCAGCACCGACAGCAGTCTCAAATTTGAGCGTACGAACTCCATCAACATCCTAAAATATTACCTAGATCAAGGGCAGATCTACAGTGTCGGGTAGCGTTCTCGGGAACCCCCACCCGCTATCCTAGATCCCTTAAATATATTTAAAAATAGAGTAAGTCAATAAAATTTTATAGATGTAAACCCATACAAAAACTAAAGGCGGGATTGATGGCATGGAAGGGATCCTTGAATTGCTTATGTTCCACATGAACATGAGATCGATTACTGTTGGGATGTTATATATTTTATTTTATTATTACATAGTAATTTATTTTACCAGGAACCCATAAGTTTAAGATTCTAGACCTGTATCTGTTCTATTTAGACACTTGGACTAAAGTTGTTTCAATCGAACACTAACTCTTAATAATGTGTCAATTAGATACTTTTAGTTTAAATTTTGAAAATTCTTTTTGAATGTGCTTTCATTCATTTATTAGGTAGTAAGCTAACCACATAAAATATATTAATTTTTTATTATATGCATTCGCCTCAATAAGTCGTAAGACCCCATGCATTTTTAGTTGAGGTTGATGCTTATAATTAAAGGATAGGACAAATTTTATGTAATTAATTTAACAATCTAATAGTTGAATGAAAAAGCGCACAATTTTTTTTTAAAAAAAATCAAATCGAAAGTGTCTAGTTAAAACACTTTATTAAGAGTTGAGGTATTCAATTGGAATAAAACTTAGTAGCAGTTTGACCATGAGAATTTTTCGCTTTTTTTGAAAAATTATTTCACTTTAGTTAAAATAGTAGTGTTTGACCACAAGAATTCCAAATACAAGTTGAATTGTATTTGCAAAAGTGAAAAACTTGTTTTCACTTTTTTCACTCCTACTTCTCTTACAAAATTTTAAAAACAACTCCAATTTATATTCATGACCAACTTCAACTCCAAAAAATTATGATTTTCATGACCAAATGGGGCCTTAATTTGAGTGTCTATATAAAATATACTGACAAATTTAGAAATTGACCATGTATTAGGCTTAAAATTTAACCAAGGCTAAAGTCATAAGCACTTCTTAACGACGTAATACATAAACATGCCATTTAACTTGGCCTTAATTGGGATCTACGCTCTAAAATTTTGGGCGTGCACAAGTAAGCACTTAAACTATCATATATTTTACATGTCAAATCGCGTTAGATTTGCTATGTATGCCGTGTGTATCTACTTGTTCAACTTTATAATAATTTAAGTGCTTACTTGTGCACATTTAAAGTTGGAGGTCATAAATATCAGTTGAGACCAAGTTAAATGGCATTTTTCCGTATCTTCCATTTTGCTTGTTTGAATAACTTTTGGCTTGTAAGTTAAAATTTATATTTTATGACTTTTGATTTATTTTTATTTCTAAAATAACACTTATTTTGGGATAAAAATTTTGCTAAAATAACATTTATTTTTGTTTATCGGTGATTTGGGATAGTTAGATTTGATGGTCTGTCAAGAGCACGCGTTACATCTTTAGCTTTGGGTTTGTAGTAAACGTTTGCAGAAAAATAAATAACGTAAGCAACGAAAGACCAAACAAATTAAACAAGGCCAAGACTAAGTGCAAATCTGTAATGATATCCGAGAACTAAGTCCTTCCAGCTATAGGCAGGATATGTCCGAGCTCGAGCGTAACAACGAGAAAACAGTAAAACAGCTAAAGGGAAACAACAAAAGCTTAATTAAGAGCCAAGCTAGAGATATTTTATTGCTTATAGGATGAGGATGAGCAAAAATTCAATCCCTTTACAATGGGAGATGGGGTGCCTATTTATAGGGCGCGAACATTGTTTATAGCCAATAGGAGATTGTCACTCGCCCTTATGCCGTTGGAGAATGGACAACCCACTAGCATGTGTCAGATGTGGTTCTACTAAGGGCTGATGATAGGCTACAAACACGAGTTTTTAGAGATTTTTTGCCTGTTATTTACTATACTTTAATTGAGTTTGAGCTAATATATGACGAATTTATACTCATTAAGCATGTTTTATTGTGTAGGACATATTTCCGAGATAACGAATGAATTTGGAGCTAAAACAAGTGATTTGGAACTTCGAAGTCTGAATAGAAGTCCAAGAAAATTAATCAAGATTGAGTTTGGGGTTCAAGGAACAATTGAACGTAAGTAAAGTGGTGTAAAAATAAATAAATTCGGATCAAAATAAATTAAAGCGAAAGAGAAGAGAAGAAAATACAAAATTATCATGCGCTGGAGCACATAACTGAATTCCAAAGGCGCACAGAGGCAACCAACACTTGACGCCTGCGCGTCCAAGTCTCAGGTGCGCGCCAGCGCACGAAGCTCGACGGTAACATTCTTTTTTTTAAGGGCGATTTGGAAATTTCGCAAAGGAAGGCCATGCTATGTGAGTTGAAACTTGTCCTAAATTAGGTTATCTTGGTTTGGAGCAGCAAAAACTTGAAAGAAGGCTAGAGAACAAGGAATTCACTACTTCCCATCACGATTCGATTCAATACGAAAGTTTGAATAAATCGTCGGTTGTAATGTTTTCTAATTCTTATTCATCTATGTTTTCTTCTATTATGGAGAAGTTTTTCTTAGGGTTTTGGACAGACGTGGTGTATTGATAATGTACTGAGGATTTTGATTCTTGTTTTTATTCTTTAATTCGTTTATGGAGTTTGAATTAAATTGAGAATTACTTCACTATTTTATTTAATCAAAAGAGAAATATTTTAGTGGATAAATTTTCATTAGCTTGTTTGGTTTAAATCATGTTTTCTTTAAAGTAATCGGAAGAGCTTGTTGAAATTGTTGATTAAACCAAAAGAAAAAATATTTGAAAGACATTTTTTCTTAAGACTAAACCCTAATTGTTGTTCTTGCATATATATGTTTACAAGGTTTTAATTAATTTATTCTTTCAGGTTTAGATTTAATCGAAAGAGAAATCTAAATCTTAGGAATTCTCTAATTAACTATCAAATTCGTGAGGATTGATTGAACTTTAGATGTGAATATTAAAGAGAATCATATCCTTGATTATCGTCTTGCACCTGTCTTGTCTACTATCCTTAATTCTCACATTGATAGTGATCGTTGCTCTTTGAATCGACTGTTTAATTTACCTTACAAGCTGTAAATCTTGGTTCCAACCACAACAAATCAGGTTTTGATTCCCTGGATAATACGTAGTAAGATTTTACTTGAATTAATCTGATTCCTTGAATAATACGTAGTAAGATTTTATTTGAGTTATTATTCGTACCAATCCCTGTGGAGATGATCCATAAATACTATACTATCTTTGGCTAGCGAGGCACATAGTTTATAGTGTGTTTTGTGTTCGTCAAGGGTTGCCGGTGCCTTTTAAAATCCCTAACACAATGTCCTTTTGTTTGTCTGTTAGCGTGCAGTCACCATCTTAATCGTTCTCGGACGCCTTCATTCTTGCCAGGGTGAGAGTCTCGTCGTATTGACATTATTCTCGAGACGATGCCATCTTGTGCCGAGTCCACTCATACCCGACCCGAGTTGACCCAATCGACCCAAATCCTAACCAAAGCCATTTTCACCTCAAGCAATTTTGAAATGGAGGGCGAGTAATAGTTACACCTACTCAACAAGTAGTACCCCAAATCCCAAGTAGAGCAATGATGACATGTGAATGACGAGGGTTGTATAGGCATGGTATGTGTGTGTACCGTATGATGACGATGATGATGATGGAGGAACATAACAAACAAAAGAGGACATGCATAGAATGCATGATATGCCATGTCATCATGCTTAAAAGACCAAGCGTGCGATAGTGGTAGCAGTTAATCATGATTAATTACCCTTTTTTTCCTCTTCAATCTTTAACATTAATTCTTTAATTAATTTTACCTAAAACAAGGAGTCTGCACTCCTCATAAAAAAAAATAAAAAAAAATAAGCACCCAAATCCCATCTATAGCGCGTGTAATTCTCACGATTCAAATACACAAGCTCAATTAATAGCAAATTTTTTTGGAAAGCTAAGAATATATTTATTTATTTATTTTTCTTTAGAAAATTATGGTTTGATTATGTTTTTAGAAAAAAATTATATTTTTAAGTAGTATGATAAAAAAAAAAATTGAAATATTTTTAGAATCTTGATCAAGTAGAATTTTTTGGTTCGATATTAATAAAAATATTTTTAAATTTAATAATCAAACATATAGCTTATTTTATCACAAAGTGCTTTTTTTTTAGAAAAAAATATTTATTTTATGTATTTGACCAACTTTTTAGGAACAAAATAAATGATTTTAAGAAGTTCAGAATCTAAAAAATAATAATTTTTTGCTGTAATGTCTTTTGAAATGTTACTGCTCTAATATTATCGAAAATACTTTTGAAATAATTAAATAAACAAATTGCTACTCTCTAAAAATACTCAAAGTATTTTTAATAAAATTCTTTGTTACAATAAACGAATCGTAAAAGCTTACAGTAACATCCTAGTATAATTTTACAAGTGAAGTTTGGAGAGGATGAAATGTACGCAAACATTACCTCTATCACATAGAATCATAAAAGTTTGGTTAGACAAATTAATAATACTATTTTTTAAAAGCATTATAATTTTTAAAAAAAAATCAAAATAAGTCTATTTTTGAATTTTATCCAAATATGAATGAAAATAACTTTTTTATTCTCACAAAGGTAGAAATAATGTCTATATATATATTCTACCTTCTTGAAATTCAACTTATGAAATTACGCGTTACGTTGACAACACGCGTTGATGTAGGGGCGTGGAAGGTTATTAGGAGGTTATATGTCGCTGTCCTTAGCAGACAAAGGAAAAAGAAAAGCCGCTTTCTTGTCGGGAGTATAAATTTGCTGTGGTTGCTTTGTCCCCTTTTCCCCTTATCCTTCTGCGTAACTCTTACTCAACCCCTTTACTACTAAACTCTTACTTCCTCCGTTTAAAAAAAAAATGACCTATTTTTTTTTTTAATTTGTTTTAAAAAAAAATAATTCTTTACTTTTTTGATAATACTTTAATTTTAATTTTAATTTTTCACATGACATATTTAAGATCACAAGATTAATTTATGAATACATGATTCAAAAGTTTTCTTTATTTTCTTAAACTCTATGCCAAATCAAATTAGATCATTCTTTTTGAAAAGGAGGGAGTAATAAATTTAATACTTTAAAAAATGCATTAGATAGTGAATATTATTTAATGCTAAGGATAAAATCAATAGAAATAGATAAATTGTCTATTGGTTTTATAGATTGGACAAGTATTGTTGAACATTTCAAAAAAAAAAATGAACAAGTAAAGATGAAAGAAAGAAGTATATTCAAAGAGTGATATAGCAAAATTACACCTATTATTTATTATTTCTTAACTTACATATTAAGTCAATAGTAGGTCAGTATTGTTGGACGGAGGGAGTATCATTCACCCCACCAAAACCCACCCACCCCTTTCAAAAAAAAAAATCACATAATATTTTTTTAAAAAAATAAAAAATTAAAATTTTAAAATTAAAACTTGGTATTCTTTCATTCTAATTTTATTCTTTCTTTAATTTAAAAAAAATATTTCAAAATTAGTGTCAGCTTAAAAATTCAAGATCAAATTGATTTATTTTAACTATATTCTTAATATTAAAATAATAATATTTTTAAATATTATCTTTTTAATAGACATGAAAAAAGTTAAATCAATGGTTAAAATCAAACAAAGAGAGTGTGAGATAGTTTAGATGGGAAAGTCAAAAGTGATAAATTAGAAATTTTAACTATTTTTGCTCGACTTAAAAATAAATGTTTATAAGCATTTTTTAATTGAATCTAAATACTATAAATTATTTTTAAAAAAAAAATTTGACTTGAAAACACTTAAAATAAAATCTAAACAAGCTCTATAATTTAAAAACATTTAAAATAAGTTAATCCAAACATGCTCTCTCTCTCTCTGTCTCTTTATATATATATATATATATATATATATATATAACTTGTGATGTTTTGGTTGTAAATTGAATCATTATCAATCTCCAGTTTCTCCGAAGATTATTACTCATTTTTATATTTACTTATGATTTTTTAATTATTTCTTCAATTAACAAAATAATAACTTGCACCTTTAATCACCAATTAAAGAGAGTTATTTTGCGTGTGTTCTCTTGTACTTTTATATTTTACCTGTTCTTTTTTTAATTACAGACAAGAAATCTATAAGTTGGTGGAAATTGGGTTGTTAGAGCACATTCTTTTTGCTAATTGAAATTTTAAAAGTCAGGTACCATACCAACTTTACAACTCAAACTAATTTTTTTATTTTTATTTTGCGGCGGTGTCAACTAATTGCAAGGCTTGATCAATGATTTATTTCTACTAATAATACCACTAAACAAATATTCTTTTTTTAAAAAAAAAAAAATTAAACAAAAACTTAATGTTTTTCCTATTAAAATCCATAAAAGTTGCCGAGATTCATGGATCTTTTTTTCTATTTTAAGGTCTTCTTCATCTTTTCTTCATGATTAGTAGAAATTATCAAGTTTATTTCCTAATCTACCCTTTGAAGGTGGGGACAAACTTGATTGGGGCTAAAGTATCTTGCGGCATTTTACTGAGGGTCCCATTTTAGTCACGGAGGGGTACTTATGACATCAAAAGATTGACCTTGTAGTGTGAGTTTGATAGCTTGTTTGGTCAAGCATATATGAAAAGATAAAAGTACCTTTTTTTAAGAGTTTTGAGAATAATAGAACTATTGCGATGAAAGTTCGATGAGATATAAGAGACGTAAATGGATATACCTACAACAACATTACCCTAGATAACATATTGCATGAGTTTCGCTCCTCATCAATGAATATTATCTGCATGTTGAAATTTTTAAGTTCGCCTGTAAGAGTGAATTTCGAATAGTCAAAAAATGATTTTCGGTGAACATTATCCGTTTCTGAATGAAGTTGACACTCTTTCTCTGGACTTATATATTGCTAAACATATATTCTTCATTGCTTCGATTATTAGATGATGAGAATAATCTTTCTGAGTGTAGCTCAGCCGTAGCCAAATTCATGTGCCACTTTCTGATACGATGGGATGCCAAAATCGGACTTTGACCTATACAAATTTGACATGGAGGTAACAGATACAAGGATAAAACAAACAAACAAACAAAAAAAACAAATTGACCTTGTTTTCATCTTTCAGATTTTTATTTATATAAAATTCACCATATGACACTATATATTTCATTCTCAATGAAATAAACCAAAAATCCGCTAAAAGAACAGATGCAATGAATAACACAGTGATTATTGAATCTTGTGTTAGAACTTATGCATTGCAATTACTGCACATCTTATCCTTGAACTAAACGATTGTACTTCAATACGAAGGACTTAATTTTTAATTATTTTTTTTTTTTGGAAATTACATACAAGTAATGTAAGGTGCAATTTTATTTAAAAATTAAACATTTTAAAACCATTTAAACCAATTATAGTTAAGTCTTTATGGGTCATTTGGTAGGAGGCATTAGAAAATATAATATTAGTATTAGCTTTGGTATTATTTAATATCTTATTTGATGGTGTTTTTAGCCTATGTATAACTAATACATGTGTAGCTATACATTACCCTATTTAGTGCTATTATTCTATGTAGTAAACCATGATATTAACAATACCAACATTATTTTTAATTTAATACATCATATTTAATATTATTTTTATTAATACAACCCTATTCATTTAATAAGACAAATCAAATAGTCAATAAAAATAATTTCAACATAATTAAATTAATTTTAACATTACTAATATAGATTATTCAATACTATTTTTGTACACCTTACTAAACGCCCCCTTACTATTTTACTAATAACAATAGTAGTAGAATATTTTTTTTAATGATGAAGAGGAGAAGTAATGAGTGGAGTAGTTGAAAATTGTTGGATTGGCCAAAGGAGGCCTGCTTTTCTTTGTCTACTCATAATTATTATGCTCCTTTTTTTTTTATCTCTACTCCGCCAGAAAATTATTTGTCCTCCAGCTCCTTTTGTTTTTTGCCTATTACTAGAATTTATCATATAAGGGTTATAGATTTTTCTTAGGGGTAAAAAAGAAAGGCTGAAATAATGCTAAAAAAGTGTAGAACATTTGGTGGATTGAAAATTCATGTCAAGTGAATTTTGGGGGTGGAAATGAACAATAGAATCATTATAAATAACAACAACAACAATATACTCGTTATAATCTTACCATTGGAGTTTGGAAAGGATAATATGTACGTATATTTTACCTTCATTTTAAGTAGATAAAGAGATTCGATAGACCCTCGTCTTAAGAATAAGAAATCATTATCATTAATAATTGTTTTAGGTAAACTTTCCTAATTTATTTTCCTGGCTCCATAATTAGACAAAATTGGAAACATGAAACTGACCTAGGTGTGGTAGTTGGGTGGGGTGGGTGTCGTGGGGCTGTCCTGTCTACTCTTGATCCTTTCTTGTAGATCTATCATCCATCTTCATCACATGTGTGTCAGTATGTGTTTGGATGTGTACTTTGGTCAGGTCAATTGTATCTGTTACATGGACTCTTTTTTTTTTTTTTTGGTTCTTCAATCTTAGAAATAGAAGATTTATTTTCTGGTTTATTGATGGTATTAATTCAGACTCATATCAATTAGATTCACTAATAAGGTAAAATATTAATTATCACGAGATTTTATATATTTAGAGCTTTCACTTAATACTTCTGATCAAGAACGAGAAGGATTTCGATCAAGTCACAGTATTTTGAGTGGAGAGCACTCGTTCATTTTTAATCAGAAATTTTGGAGTCTGAATTTAGGGTATGAAATCGTCTTTATTAGAGAGAATTTTATCTTTCACTATGAGATTTTCTAACGCAAAATTTAAATTTAATCAAATCCAATACATATATCGAATATCAGAAGGAAAACAAAATAAGGAAAATGATTGAAATGCTGTGAATTTGTTCTTCAAGTCTCATGCTTAAAACTTATATCAGAGAAATTTACCTGTTTTAACCCCTATATTTTCCTTCTTTCAGCACCAGAAAGAAAAAATTATTACCTAAAAGGAAAAAGAATTGACTCTAGTATTTTATTTATTTATTTTTTGTTGAAGGGGTGGATAAATGGTTGACTAGAAGCACTATGAATACCACTTTTTTTGAGGTTGATTGTTGACTACAACCACAAATACACTTTTGTAATTAAACTTCAAGGACTTGTGTCAAATTCTTAAAAGTCACTAAATTCTTGTGTATCATGAATTTCAATTAAAACCATTAAATACAGAACAATTTAATAGAATTAAATTAACAGTAGTAATAATTTTTTGTTTCGAATATACTAAGCAAATGTTAAAATATATTACGAGGACATGATTCTTGATAGAAGAATGTGGTCATATATTTTATCTCATACTAGGAGTGTTCGTACATTTTTATATTAAAAAGTAATTGTTTTTTCTTTAGATCTCCAATACTATCTGATTATTTCTTTCGCTTTGCTTATCTTATTATTTTGCCGTTGTTATTGCTTGTTATTACTGTTTTCTTTTCATTTCTTTTTGAATCAAGTGTTTTTAGAAAGCAACCTCCCTATCATCATAAGATAGGATAAAATCTACATATATATCATCTTGTTCGATACCACGTATGAAAGTATATATATTAAATTTATTGTTATCGTTGTCTCTCATTTTTTCTTTCCTATGAGAGGCAAATGTACAATGACTAATTGAACATATTAAAACAGAATTTAATTTTCATTTAAAAAATACTTTTGGATAAATGCAAACTGACAAAACATGTTCGAATCATACTTTATTCAATAATGCAAGTTAGAAATTTGCTAAATTCATATAAAAACTATATATGTTACGTAATTTTAATTTTTGGAAATTTTTGACCAAAACTTACTAAAAAATATTTAAAACATGCTTATCCTCAATCAATGCATCTTTCTTTTCTAATCTCTTGACAACTATGTCTTTAAGATTATCCAAACTTTTACTCTTTTTAGACCATCCAAAAAGCTAAGAAGGTATATTTGTGTTTAACCTTTCCCATACTTGAATGAAAAATTGACTTTTAATGGTATTATTATGTAAAAGAATGAGTCTTTTTCTTTTTCCTTTTCCTCTCTTTTTTCCTCTTATTCCCCAACCCTAAGGAAAAAGACCATCGTGCACAACCAAAAAATTACTAGTTTCATACAATTCAAAATTTTTTTTAATTTTTTTTATATATAAAAAGTTATCAAGTATAAGTAAATATTAATTGGTGACCAAATAACTTAAATAATCAATAAATTCAATGATATTTTAAACTTATAAAGTCAAAAACATGTAGAATAAACTAACTCATACTCGATCTTTATGTCAAACTATGCAATTATATGTTTATATCCAGATTTTTTATAACTTAATCGTTACCCTCTTCTGATCCATATTGTATTTTGCATTTAACCTGAACACATCACACACCTCTTAAAAAATTCATTCATTCTAAAAAGCTAAAAGGCGTATTACTAAATTATTTTTACCTAAAAAATTATTTATGTGATACAATTTTTTAATTATATAAAAATTCACATATCTAATTAAAGATAATTTTTTTAAAAATTAATCAATATATTTTTAATTATATTAGAAATTATTTATTTTGAAGTAAATATAAATATTATATAATTTGAACCTGAGAAAATATTACCAACTAACATACATTTTTACATCATTGAATAGCTAAACTATATAAAATTTACTTGATCTTATATAGGACTAGTTTGACTATGAGAATTTTACTTTTTTCAGGATTTTTTTAAATTTTTTTTTTTTTAAAAATCAGCATTTGGTCATAAAAATTTCAAATACAACTTGAAGTAGTATTTGAAATTTGAAAAATAGTCAAACCATGTTTTTCACTTTTTTTTTCATGTTTATTTAATTTTCATAAAATAACCACATTTAAATTATATTTCATGTTTAAATCATACTTTATATTTTTTTTTTTAAAAATACATTCAAAGTCTAACTATTTATTGCAAAATGACTCCTACTTTGAAAACTCCGAATAAAGTGAATTCTTGTTTTCCTGGCCAAATGCCCACATAACATCCCGATACGGGCAAGTAAATTGAGGATCTATCGAAAACAATACTCCTTATTTTTATAAGGTATGGGCAAGATCTTTGTATACTCTATCTTCTAAAACCAACTTATGAAATTACACTGAATATATTGTTATTATATCTAATACGAATAAGTATTTACTATTTAGCCCTCTTTTTTATATCTTTATATATATACTTTTTTGGAGTAGTAGTACTGCCTTTTTATATAATTTAAAAATAAATAAGCATAGAGTGTTTTTCACATAGGACAGCAAATAAGCTTTTGTTACTGTCTGAAAAATGGAGGGTCCTTAGTTCTCTCTCTCTCTACAAACAAGCCCCAAAAAAGCTTCACTACTCCACCATCATCTTCTTCTACTGTTGCTTCTTCATCTTTCTTTCTTTAATTTCTACTTGGGTTTTCTCTTTCAAGATCAAATTCACAAGTTTGGTTAACAGGTATAATTATTTTTACTTATTTTTTAATTTTTTTTTGAAGCTACTAAATCTTGGTTTTTAGTTCTTGAAATCTTGACTTTGGTTTTTTTTCTTCCTTGCATGTTCTTGAATTTTTTTATTTTTTTTTGTGAAGTTTATGGTTTAAGGGGTGATCTGTACTTTGTTTCATATGTTTTTGTAGATCTGCTAAGTGTTTCTTTGTTTTTGTTTTTCTTGTCTTAAAATCAGCTGTTTTTCTTGTTTGAGCTGAATATACTTGTTGTAACTTGTAAAAGATTTTTTTTTTTTAAAATTTTTTGGTTTCTTTGTCTTTTGGGGTGTGTCTTGTTTATTAAAGAATTAATCTTTTGAGGTATTTCTGTAAGGTTTAGTTCTTGGTTCTTGTTTAATTTCATTTCTGTGATTCTTTTTTAAGTGGGGAATATTCTTTTTGAAAAGCTTATGATCTTTCTTTTTCTCTTCTGATTTTTTTCTGGGTGATAGTAGCTGCTTTAAAAGGGGAGATTCTGTCCTTTTTTTTTTCCCCAGCTGGTACATTAATATTGGTATTTGCTAATTACCTTGCTAATTATTTACCCACAAAACAAAGAAGAGTTTATGTTGCTAATATCTACTTTGCTATGTATTTTGCTTAGGGTTGATTTCTCATATGGTCACTCAGATAATAAACTCTATGTTGCTTGGACTCTTCAAAAATCTCAACGGGTAGTGCATTTTTGGAGAATCCGATATGGGTGTGCCATCGAAAATGTCCGTGCAACTTAGCTAATAGTTATTATCTTATAAAGTCCTACTTTTTCTAGATTCCAATTTTTTCCAACAAAGAAAATGACTTTCTGAGGCAATACGTATTAGTCAGAGTGGCCATTTGAGAAATCAACTATATGACAAACCTTAGTATTTCCATTCCCAGGGCTGTAGAACATACCAATCCTTATTCTTCGTCTTTTTGGGTTAGCAAAAGAGACTTCTTTCGGGTGGTTTTCGGGGAGGGAGGTGTGTTAGAATCTAAAATTCCTTGATTACTCCTTTGATGCAAATGGAAAGAGTTTTTAAATAATATACAATGGCTTTCTCCTTAAATGATTCTGATTAGATTTTATGTTTGCTTTTGTGATTCTTCGGCCAGACACTCTTAACTCCTGTATGTCCACGCCTGTGTAGAGTATATGTTAAACACTTACTGCGCAAAGCATCCTGAATGGATTTTTTTATATAGAATATTGCACTTGATTTCTGATCTTGAATAGAGTTATGTGAATAATTTTATTTCCTTTTCTTGAAATGAGCAGTGCTGAAGTATTAAAGTGATTTGTAATTGTGATGTCTCCACCACTCCTTGGTGTTGGGGAGGAGGAGGGCCAGAGTAATGTTACTCTACTGGGTTCTTCGACCTCCTTAGGAAGCATATGCCAAAAAGGATTAGCACTTAAAGAGCGAAACTATATGGGGCTTTCTGATTGTTCGTCCGTGGACAGCTGCAATATTTCCACCTCATCTGAGGATAATAATGGTGTTGGATTAAATCTCAAGGCTACGGAGCTCAGGCTCGGGCTCCCAGGATCCCAGTCTCCCGAAAGGGGCACAGTGCCTTGTCCTTTGAGCTCGACAAAGGTTGATGAGAAGCTGCTCTTTCCCTTGCACCCTGCTAAAGATACAGCTTTCTCGGTATCACAAAAAACAGTAGTTACTGGCAACAAACGAGGATTTTCAGACGCGATGGATGGATTCTCAGAGGTGAACAATCCTGTCTTTACTAAGGATACTGATTTTCTGGTAAAGCTGTAACTGAAGTTACTAAATCTATCCTACAGGCAAAATTTTTATCGAACTCAGGTGTGAAAACTGGTGATACAAAGGAGACCTCACGTGTGCAACCAGCTAAAATGAAAGATGCAAATACTCAGGGTGCAGTTCCAGAGAAGCCTTCGGCTGCGATTGAGGTTTCAAACCGTGCAGGCAGTGGAGCCCCTGCTACCAAGTGAGTATCTCCTGCTAGGAGAAAGAAGTGAGATATTTGACTTGAGTATAAAAATGTCTAATCTGTGATGTTGGTTTACTTTCAGGGCTCAGGTTGTGGGTTGGCCACCCATTCGATCTTTCAGAAAGAACACATTAGCCTCTGCCTCAAAGAACAATGAAGAGGTGGATGGAAAAGCTGGATCACCAGCTCTTTTCATTAAGGTCAGCATGGATGGTGCTCCATATTTGAGGAAAGTGGACCTCAGAACCTGTTCTGCATACCAGGAGCTCTCTTCTGCTCTTGAAAAGATGTTCAGCTGTTTTACTATTGGTAAGCTATTTTGAAGCCCCGACTGGTTCATAGTTTTAGCTATTGTCTTGATTGGCTGGCTCAAACAGTAAAGTTTTTATTCCCAAGTTACTGCTATTTCCCTGTTATGGCAGGTCAATATGGATCTCATGGAGCTCCTGGTAAGGAGATGTTAAGTGAGAGTAAATTGAAGGATTTGCTTCATGGATCTGAATATGTACTCACGTACGAGGATAAGGATGGGGACTGGATGCTTGTCGGTGATGTCCCCTGGGAGTAAGCTAGTGCTAGTTCAACTCAGTTTTTCTTTCTTTTTAGCACTGTTTTGTTTAGTTTACATCACTTTTTGCCTATATATTTCTTGGTTGTCTACATTTTCTTTGATAAAAGTAGAAGAATTCAATGCACGTGGTGTGGATGTAGTTTTACATGTAGACTCGGTGCAAATGATAATAAGTACAACACATTTCCAGGTACACAAATATAATTAGACTATCCAGACCTCACCTTAAGGAAGTTAAACAAGTCCTTGTGTGACTCGAAGCTTAGAGAGCAATAATGCTCCAGTTGTTCCTCAATTAGTAAGGAAATCTCAAGTTTGAAACATAAGTTCTCTGAATTGAGAAACCCCGCATTGTAGTACAGTTCACAGAAGGTGGCTAAAGTTATGATATTTACGATATTTTACTGGACCCAAGGAGATAGCTGAGCGGTCAAATGAACCTCATTTTGTGCCTTTCGCCTTCTCCCCACCAGTCTTTTGCAAAAACATTATGGGGTCGTTTGGTTGGATGCATTAGAAAAAATAATCCATGCATTAGCTCTGTGTATTACTAATACCTTGTTTGGTACACTTTTTCAACCTCTGTATAAGTGACGCAAGCATTAGTTATACACTCTATTGTGTATTATGCTATGCATAACTAATACATGGGAAACCCTTGGTATTAGCAATGCAAGGGATTTTAATGCATGCATTAGTATGGGTAAAGACACAATAGGCCCTCAAAAAATTTTTCCACATCATTTTCATTATATTTGTGGAGGATATTTTTGTAAATAATTTTTTTTTTCAAAAATATGCAACGCAAGTTATTTTTAACATACCAAACCAAACACTGCATAAGAAATAATCTCAGCATAACTAATTCAAGCATAACTAATACTAGCATTACTAATACATCATATTTTGAACTATTCTTATACACCCTACCAAACGACCCCTATAGATGCAGGCTGGTTTGACCTTATGTTACAAGGAATATACTTTTTGATTGATAAAGAGCTCTTTAGGAGATTGATTGCAATGCTTTCTGATTAATAATCAACGAGGAATTTTGAGGGCTATCATTGCTACTTACCATTTCAGAAAACTATGAGGCTCATTTTTTATGCGTTTCTCTTTAGGAAATAGTGCTTGTAGACAGGATTTTTGTCAATTGAGAATCTATGCTGCATTCAGTTATGGACTATTATTTTCTTATCTCTTGCATGTACAGAAAAACCAATACTAATATGATGTCTTGATAATGCGAATGGATTAAAGGGATGATAGAAGTAAACTCAAAGATTTGGTGTCATTGTTGGTTTGACACTCAACTAGGATCCAAAAATATTGCTAGGATGAGTTGAATAACGATTGTGCTACTAGAAATAGCGCCTAATAATCCATGTAACATCCATCTCTTGCTTTCATATGTGTCCCATTATTAGTGCTTCTGTTCCGTGTAATTTGCGCTGTAACTGTTAGATATTTCTAATCTTACTGTCAAGAAAAGAATACTCTAATGATGCAGAGCATGATTCTTCAAGTTTGCCACAGCTTGATTCAGTATGTATAAACTGATAGTTAAGTGTCCTCTCTCTTGTTCTGTCTCCCATCTTTTTTTTTCTTTTTCAAGGTCGAGTCTGTTAGTCTACTACAATAATGATTGACCTGAACATATCAACAACAACAACATCATACCCAGTGTATTTCCACCAAGTGGGGTCTGGGGAGGGTAAAGTGTACGCAGTCCATACCACTACCTCAGATGATTGACCCGAACATATAGTTCTCTTTAATCTGTTTTCCCTTGGTCTATATAAAAATATGAGTAGTACGTTTCTTAAGGGTTGCACTTTACAATTTCTAGTATAGCAGCTTCATTGTATACTTGTAATAGATCATGTTAAATGTAGTTTCTGTTTGGTGGTTTGTATATTTGATGATGACCATGCTTTTTAATTCCTAATATTGTCATGTTGTAGGATGTTTATTGATACCTGCAAGAGGTTGAGGATTATGAAAGGTTCAGATGCCATTGGCCTGGGTGAGTATCTCTTGTTGAGCCCACTGTGCATTTTAAACCACTTCATCCACACTATCAAAGCGTAAAAGGAAATACCATTTCCTCCTTGATCTCCCCCACCTTATTCTCGGGGTTTTTGCCTCTATTTTTGTGTTTCGACATGCATAACCACTTGGTGAGACAAGTGAGGCTTGCTCAATTGGTTGAGCACCTCCACCATGGTAGGTTGAGGGTTTGCGTCACGTTGGATGGTAAGTCGGAACACTACTGATCCTCTTGGAGGGTGGGAAAAAAAAAGAAAAAGAAAAAAACCACTTGGTGATAAAATAGAAATATACCAACTGTAACACAAAATTACAGGCTGCAACATTTGATTTCCATGGACCCTGACTACGTTCTATGTTTAGAAACAAAACTACCTAGGAAGATATATAAAAGATATTACAACAACATACCCAGTGTGTTCCCACAAAGTGGGGTCTGGGGAGGGCAAGTGTATGCAGTCCATACCACTACCTCGGATGAGGTAGAGAGCCCGTTTCCGATAGACCCCCGGCTCAGGACACCAAACAGTAAAAAAGCATAGTAAAAACAAAAACAAAAACAACACCACAAAAATAAAAAAAAAGCAAAAACAACAATGGAATAACACACCAATAGATAATAACAGAAACAAGACACTCACAGAGTAGTTACAAGGCACTACGAACAGGAACTACCAGACATACACATAGCACCTACGACCACTGGCCAGGCTACAAACAAAGCACTCCTACCTACTAGCAAGGACGCACTCACACCTACTAACCCTCTATCCTAATACGTGTCCTTCACACTGTCCTATCAAGAGTCATGTCCTCCGTAAGCTGTAACTGCTCCATGTCACGTCTAATCACCTCCCTCCAATACGCCTTTTATATATTAGTTCTTCTGTAATATATGAAAGATATTACAGAAGAAATTATTAGAGAGTTATATAAGTTTCATTTAATGCTGGTTTAGAATTGCTCTCACCCCAGGTATAAGTTCTTTGAATTACCATGATGTTCTTTTTTCAAAGAGCGTGAAGTAAGAGAGAATCGCTTGCCTGGCAGAACTACATTTGTTATGGATCCGTTAAATTGCTACCAGATTTCTTTCTTCTGCCTAAATTCGGAAAACTTGCGTCTTGCAAAGAGAGGTTAGTAAAAGGTGGATGAAGTGTGGAAAACAGTGCTTAAGGTTGATATATTAGTTAACATGAATGATTGTCAATTGTCAGCCAGATGCTCAGAGTCTTTTTCGGGGGTCGGGGGTGGGGTGTAATTCTTCTGCAATTTCACCTTTGTGGTTGTCTTATATACAACATTTTTTGGGTTTTACCTTTTTTGGATTATCCTCATTTTTTTTTAAAACTGGCCTCATTTTACTTATTTGTTATGCGGCAATAGAAAGGTTCAGGATATGAAGGTAGGCTAGGCATCTTTGGAGTGGTGGTAGGTTCATATGCATTAATATGGCACACCTGCATCTGTGAGAGATGGGGGACGGGGAGTGAAGGAGAATGGTTGATGAACGCCCAAAACCAAAAGGAAACGATCAATAAGCGATTGGTGAATCTATGAGTAGTGCTATCAATGCAGGTATTGCTGTTTGAAACAAGTAAACTAGTCAGCTTTGTCTCACTAAGAAGGGGGGTCGCTGATGATGCTATGATCTGCAATTTGTTAAATATGCCTGTATCAAGTACCCGACAAATTTCCACAAAAGTTCCTTTTCACAGTTATGCATTTCCATATGCTGCTGCTTGTGCAGACTTTTTTTTTTTTTTTGATAACCGTGGTGTCCGGGTCAGCTTGCGCGCACCTCGACTAATTCCACGGGATACATGTCACCTCTCACCAGCAACAAGTAGCAGGTAACTCTGTCCAATGTCCACCAAGGACAGAACAGATGGGAAGAAATCACCTAGTGTTTGTCTCTGTTGGGAATTGAATATGAGACTTCATAGTGCTCAAACCAACTTCATTGAACCACTAGGCCACACCCTTGGGTGCCTGCTTCTTGTGCAGACTAAAGATGAACTTCTCACAAATCCATGAATATGTGTTTATCTTAACGTTATATGTACGTTATATGCAAGCCTAGTTAAATTTTTGATATTGCTTGCAACATTAAAACGGCCAACTCCTGCATAGTCTGCCACTAACTTCCGTGCCTTTCTGTTTTGCAGCCCCAAGGGCTATGGAAAAGTGTCGGAGCAGAAACTAGCCTATCTACTCATGGTTAAAGCTATCCATCCAGCATTACTGGTAGGAGAGGAAACACAAAACGGATGAAGAGTTCATGAACTTAAATCCTTTTTAAAGGCATAAACAGTGGCTGGTTGTTGGTCTTGGACAGCGCAAGCATGGGTAGATGCTTTATCTAATTACCACATGGTGTTTTTTATATTCGCGTAATATATGTCCTTTAAGCTCTTTATCTTGTCTTATTTAAAAAACCATTGGATATTGGAGTCTGCAAACTAATGTGTGTCGTGTACTGAGTTCTTCTAGTGGTAATTTAGTAATGTTGAAGTGTATTGCTTGTTGAAGTTCCCTTAAGTGTGTACTTTAGATCCAAGCTTGTCGTTTGATTCAATATGTGTGCAGTTGAGAAATTGTTATTACTGTATGAATAATTGTGTCGTCCACATTTTCTTGTCTATTGCCATCCATGGCTTGCATTATTGCCATCCATGGCTTGCATTATTGAAATAGTATTTCAGGGGAATTATTAGGATTATTATTAGGGAAAAATGGCCCAATCTTTTTTGTCACCACTGAGCTGATGAGAGTTTTCTCCTACCAACTATATGCAGAATTTTATATTTTTGGTTGAACATGCCTGGTTGTGGGAATACACTGGGTATGTTGTTGCTGTTGTTATGCCTGGTTGTTACTCCCTCCGTCCCAATTTAAGTGTCTTAGTTTGACAGGGCATTGAATTTAAGAAACAAAGGGGACTTTTGAGTCTTGTGGTCTTTAATTAAAGATGTGTGTAGTTCTTTAAATCTTGTAGTCTCAAAAATTGCCGGGTAGAATGTTGGAGTAATAAGAAAAGAATTCTTGGCAACTCGAATGTATGTCGGTGTAATAGTTTGGAAGGAAGGACAGTATTTATGGTTGGGATTGTGGAAATGAGTTGTGTAGCTCATATTTGCTCATCTGACACTTGAAATGAGAGATTTGTTTCTTCATAGCACAGTTATGTGGCTCTTTGAAGTGCCAACAGCCGAATTAGTGTTTTATCATTTGTACTTATTTCACTGTGCAGAAGATTGGGAGAATCTTGGAAAAAATGGGATTTATACTATGCCAATTATCAACCTCTCAATTTCCCATATAGCATTAGCGTTTATCTATTTTTCATAATTCACATAATACCGTGGCCCATTTTTAAAGTCTGGGCGTATTATGTTTCAGTTCTTACCCAAGTTTCGCAAGTTTTTTCTTTCCTTCTGAAACTCTCAATCAATCGAACTTTTGTTGAATTTTCATATCAGTGGGTTAAGGGTGACTCGGTCTTTTTGTGCGGTCTAGACTCTTCGTGATGAGTTAGACCTGAGATTCATTTTCTTTATCGACTTTCAATTGTGGATTGCAACCAATGTTGTTGGTTGAATTAGTGATATGATGAAGAAATGCAAGTGTTCCAACAGTTTTAGCTTTTGGTCGAGAGTTGATATAATTTATCATGTATATGAAGGTAGATTTACTTGAGTTTGATGGCCTATCGAAAATAGTCTCTACCTTCTCTAGGCAGGGGTAAGACTGCATGCATACCTCCTCTCCAGATTTCACTTGTGAGATTGCGTTGAATATGTTGTTATTGTAGTTGTGTTAAGCAGATAATGCACCATTGGGTACTGCTGTCTTTAACCAAAAACATGTTATTCAATCCCACGCAGTACTCTTTTTACTCGTAGATGTGGAAATTGTTTTATGTTTTATTAAGTGTATATTTATTAAAGTATAATCATTGGTAATGGTATTAAATGTAGACTTGGTTTAAGTGCACACACAACGCGAATGTTTCGCGAAACTAAAATAAATAAAGGCACATCTTTAACATTATAGATTAAATTAAGTGGTTCATTTTTAACTTTAATGTTGGAGGTAGAGTATGTTTGCCATTTGAGCAAACCTCTCTTGTCACAAATATTACTGTTTTAACTAGATAGTTGCAGTCATAAATTTTAGTGCAGAAATCACAGTGCCGTTGAGGGATAAAATAGCGTCGTACATGGAACAGGTCCAAGGTTAAGTTCCAATAAAGTTCATTTCTCGTTAAGAGAATTTTTTTTAATGGGCTAAGTAATTGCCCAACAATTACTAAGGAAGAAATTGCACGACTTGTCCGTCGATTTTTACTTTTTTATCTTTAGCAATTGAATTTATATCTTGCGGGGGTGATAAGCTCTTTTAAGAGCATGGGATGTAAATTATAGAATATTATGATGCAAAGATATATTATTAAAGACTAACAGAAAATAAGGGCACAAGTGCAAATGACCCATCACTAGGTCCTAATCTTTAGTTAATCATGTTATTATTGAAAGAGAACATTAAAAGGACAGGTTATTAACAAATGGAAATTCATCCACTGTTTTTTTGGATAACAAACAAATCCAATGGGCTAAAAAAGAAGCTAATGCAACTTGTCCATTTATCAGACGCCCCATTTGTTGAATTTTGACAGGGCTGGGCAGATCAGTCATATAAATTCCCCATATATAGTTTTCAGCAATATGGAAGATAAAGAATCTGAGTCAGATTGCAGAAAGAGGGGTGTGTGTGTGTGTGTGCAGTAATTGAACCCCATATTTTGATGTTGGGAAATAAGCCTACCAGAATTCTAACCTACTTATTCAGCTTGCAGCTCTGCCAGTCTTTGTAGTATAATATTGATCTTAAACTTTTCTATGTGAGCAGTGTTTTGAATGCTAACCTTAGAAGACTATGGTGGTGAATATGTAAACATCACAGTTACATTATCTGTTTATCTTATTTTGTTTTACATGATGAATTTATTAACACAATTTGGGGCCAACATCGGCTTAATCAAGAGTTGAGATGAGTCTGACTGTGATACTATGATAAGAAATGAATCTTAGGTTTAACTCAACTCAAATAACTAGCTCATGAGGTAAAAATTATTTAACATCATATAAGGAGAGCAAGTCTCCCATTAACAATTGATATGATCAGGGATATTTTCTAGCGAGTTTGACTAATTAATGAAACATGAATTAAAGAGGCTACCAAAATATCAAATGATAAACAATTTAGGTTTCTTGTTCTTGATTTAATTCCAATAAATTTTAGTACGTTGTAAGCCATGCTTGTGCAGACAATCTAAAAACGTTTAAAATATTGGAGTTGCATGTGACTTTTTTTTTTGGACCGGAATTAATTATTAAGTAAATTGTTTCATATGAAAATGAATTTCTCTAAAAGCAACTGTGATAATTGGTCCCATTATTTAGAGACGGTGAATAAAACATATTATCATAATCGCCCCTCTAATTTTGAAATAGCGAATTCAAATCCTATAAGCATAAAGTACCTAAACAATATTGGTAGGATCGGTGTTTATCATCATGCCTAAAACACTAACATTAAAGACATACATAATATTATTTCTCAATCAAGAGTATTATGTAAGCGCTATATTCGACCATGACTTCGATTCAGACTATTTCTAACCCATCACTTGAGTCTCACCATACACAGAATATCGACGTTACCGAAAAAATATACTAGTACTAGTAGTATAGTATTAGTGTATTACTATTACTCAAATATAAGGTACGTAACAACGGTTTTATTTAAGTATCAATTGAAGGCGAGACAAAATAATTATTTTTTTAGTTGACTTTAATAATGACAATTTATTCTTTGGTGTGGTGGTGATGATTGGTTGATAATTAATCCAAACACAACCTATTAATAAGAGAGTTAGTTGGGCCAATCAGAAGACTTATTTGCTGTCATTACTCAACGCCTATATAATTAGTTGAACAGCTGATTGGCCCAAATTAGCTAGATGAGTTATCACTTACCAAATTAATACTACTATTAAAGCATGCAATTACTCCTTCCGTCCCATTTTAGTTGGTCATCTTACTAAACATAAATGTCACATATTAGTTGATCACTTGCTAAATCAAGATAGAATTAATTAATTTTTTCCCATCTTACCCCTACTATTTATTACAATTCCAATATTCATTCATATACCCAATGAATATCATTAATATGGATAAATGATAAAATAGTAAAATTCATCATTCCATTTATGATTTTTGAATCACCGTGTAAAATGAAATGTGCCCAACTAAAATAGGACGGAGGGAGTAGTTATGAAAATGCATAATTTGTTTGTCTCCATTATTAGGATTTTGCTTTTTGAGGTTTTTTTCGTACCGACCTAAAACTTCCCCCATCTCAAGTTATCTGTCGTGATTTCTAATAATAATTATCTCAAATTATTTTTAATTTTAGAAGTTGAAGTCCTAATCAATATAGTACTCATTTTCTTAAGAGGCGTGTAAAAGAAAAACATAAGGAGTAATTAAATAAGATAGCACATTTTTATCTTTGACTCTCGAGTTTCCTATGCCTTTGAAGGAATTGGCCGAGAATATATTAATTCCTAGATAAAATTATATTTCTTGATGAAAAGTAAAAGAATGCAGTTGTTTAAAAGGAGAGAAATTTTTCGAAAGATTTTTTTAATAATAGTGCGTTTTTGTTCATTTTGGATCAGATTTTTTCAATATCTCATACTGGTAAGAGTAACGCTAAACCTTTTATGTAACTTTCAATATTTTCCGAATCAATAATGTGGGACTTTGTTGACACATCTAACAATCTCGTATCGCACTAAGTTTCCCATAGCCTATAACACCGCTCCACGGGCCAACTTTCGAGATTCATCATATATATGTAATATGTCACTCACATGATCGAACATTAAAAGGAACCAAAGTTCAAAGCTAGCTAGCTTCTTCATTTGAGCATGCATCTCGAAGCAACTATTGGCATGCATGGTAAGTGTAGTAAATCGTACACCATTATACTTTGTCATTTATATATTTGTATTGTCGAACCACTTGCTCGATCTAATAGTGGTTATTTCTTTAAGTTAGTTTAAAAAAATATATATTAACTTGCGTGTAATATTATCTGTTTTGAGCTAAATTTATACGATTTTCTCCAAAATACCTCACACGATCAAAAATGTGTGTTACTTTTCAGTACTTTTGTTTTCCTCCCCTAGCTAGGCAGCAAACATACAGCACATCGTTGGACATTGAAATAGTGGAAATTAATATGAGATTCTGTTTGCTTATAGGGCAGGAATTAAACGTGTTTTTACTTTCTCTAGGTTTTACGTGGAGAATGAAAACGCTACTATAGTTGTTCAAGATATAATTACAACTTTTTGTCTTTTTACTCTTTTAGCTGATTCTTTTTTTCTTCAAATTATTGGTGACGATGTTGTTGTGTTACTAATTTTGTACAACCTACCCATTACTGTATTACATCTTTTAATCCAATGAGTGAATTAAGTTTCACCTGTCAGCTGTCACATGGCTCCACGTAGGAGCCAGTCCTTTAGTTACGAATTTGACAGAACTCAATAACTTTAACTCAAATTTTATATTTATATTGAAGTTTATTTAATATGTACAAATAACATATTAAAACCCATTAAATTAAAAAAAATTATAATTCATAACTCATAAAATAAAAATCTGAACTTCATCTCTACTCGACTAAACATAAAACGCGAGGGACCTTAGCTTATAAGTAATTAAATTTATCAAAGTTCTCTTGAGCCAAAATAAACGTGTACATTGCACAAGTCCGCCGAAAGTGTCAAAGCCTGGAAATTGAAGTGTCCAAAAAGTACCCCAAAAATGGATATCCTAGCAAAATTTGCCCTTCATGACTTATTCAATTCAATGAATAATAATAATATAGTGGGATATTAGTAATATATGAGTATCTGAAATATCCATCTTATTTTTGCATTTATGAATGTATATCCCTATGATTGATGTGGCCCCCAGCATTTGTACACTTTATTGTGAGCCTATCTTTTTCAAGATAGAAAAATGAAGCATTTTTTTTTTCTACTTTGAAGTCTTGAAGAATCTCACAAGATCTCAGTATGTCAATTTACATTGAAATACTTCAATTCTCTTGCTCCTTTAATGCTTTGTCTGTACTGCTAAAAAAGATGGGAAGATATAAATACTCCCTCGGCCCAAATTAGTAGTTGTTACTCTCTTCGTCCATCTTTACTTATCTATATTATTAAAAATAGATGTCTAACAATATTTATTTAGTTTAAAATATGATATTATATTCAAAGGGTGGTATAGTAATTACCTTTATTATTTATTGATTTTTAAGAGGGGTGTCAAGTCAATAGTAGACAAGTAAAAATAGATAGAGAGAGTATATTTTGCTTCTTGAGAGTTAATTTAACCAATTTTCAAATCTAAAATGGATTAGATTATTAGGTATTAAAAATATATACAAAAAGTACTACGAGCTATAATTTTTTCATGTCAATTTGATTTTAAAAATATATTTTAAAATATTAGTCAAAGTTGTTATAGTCATACTCTCGAAAAAGGAAATATGACAACTACTTCGTGACGGGAGTAAGTAAATGAATGAATTAATGCTTTTATCCTTCTTTTCCTTGTATTGTCATTTATGTTCGGGCAGCATAAAAGAGTACTAGAGAAGGGAAAATGCTTTTTTCTTTCTCCATTTTGACAAATACAAGAGATAGGAAAAGGGAAATTTTATTTTTCTTTCCTTAACTTCTTTTAACTGCAAAACAAAATAGTGAGGAAATTCTTTCTACCTAGACGTTTCCTTTCCCTTATTTTATTCCATAGTAGTGTCATTTTCAAATCCCTAAAATCAACTACAAGTCTACAATTATTTATATAAATCTGTCTCCTTTATTATTGTTTAAGTAACTATTGGCATTGTGTACAATTAGGATTAGGATTTATATGTGATAGTACAATTATTGTTACACTATCATTGCAATTTAACGGTCAGTATTGTTTACCGTTGATTTGGGACAGTTAGATTTGTTTGTGGGTCAAGAGCACGTGCTACAACTTTAGCTTCATTGCTTGTAGCGTGAGTTTGCAAGAGAGTAAATAAACTGGAATAGTATCTCAATATAGCAAATAAAGCGAAAGTTAAGGACAAATCTGATTCGCTCCGTAGCTCGAATTTCCTTAGCTTAGACGAATAATGACCGCGAGCACTTAGTAAGTGAGCATAACAATAAGAAACAGTAGAAACGGCTAAAGCAAAAATGAAGAAAACACGGAAAAGCTTAAGAACAAAGCTAAAAGATTTTATTGCTTGAGAACGGATAGAATAGGAAATCGAATCCTTTACAATAGGGAAGGAGTTATCTATTAAGATGCCATAATTGCCTGTGGCTAATAGGAGGATGCTACTCGTCCTTGTATCATTGGAGAGTAACCAGCCCACTAGCGTATGTTAGAAGCGGTTCTGCCGAAAGCTGTCCGATCCGTACACTCTGGAAAACCTGACACATTGTCCACTACAAAACAATGCATATATTGCTACAACGTATGTCGTAGCTAAATATGAAACTTTTCGTAGCTAAACACTTTAGCTATAATATTTTTTTCCGTAGCATCCGTAACAAGATGTAGCGTGGCTAAAAGTTAGCTACAAACTTTACATGGTCCGTGACTAAGGATTTATACGTATTGCTAGAAAAAAATTGTGTTCTGCCACGAAAAATATATTTATGGCAAGTGATTTTATTCTTGTGCCGTGAAAAATAAAATTTGTAGCTATTTTCATATTGTAGCTACAAGTTATTGCATTGTAGCAAAAGATTTAATTTATTTGCCACACAAATTTAAATTTTATGGCTATTTCTATAGCTTAGTCTCATGACAATAGTACACATATTTAGTTATAAATTAAAATTTTGATAGCTATGTGTTAAAGTATCTGCTACAAATATTTTCATGTTGTAGCTAAGAATCCATATCATTAGCCATATAATTTATAGCATTATAGTTTTTCTACATTTGCTACGGAAAGTGAAATTTTAGCTATGCTCTTAATACGTAACAATTATAGGAGCATATGTCTAGTTATGAATTGAAAAATTCACAGCTAAAAATTTTAACCACAAAAAATTTGGCCATAGACATTATTAGCGACAATAATTTGTATAATGTAGTTGAGAATTCATTTTTGGAATGAAATTTATAGACAATTGCAGCAAAATATCTTAAATTGTTTAATGAATGCAATATATTAGAGAAAAAAATAATAAATGTACATGTTCAACAATATCATTCAAAATAGTGAAACTATCATTTTACTCAAACATGTTAATATACTATTACAAGAGAAAAAAATGATTATTCATGTCTCCGTTGATTTTGATTTCGTCACTCCTCCACAAGCTGCAATAACAACTAAAAAAAATAAGAAAATGATATAATAAAATATTTGTTTGAAAAATTAAAATTTATATGTTAATATGAATATTTTCTTAAAATAAATCACATATTAGTAAATACAAAAAAGATATAAATAAGCTACTTACGATTAGATTTTCATCTTTGATTGTTGACCTTGAGCTACAACCATCACTTGAAATTTTTCTTCACATCATTTACTCAACTCAGCCTTTTTAATTGATTAAATTGATTCTACAATTAAAAAAAAAAATCAATCAAACATAGAGGGGGAGAGAGAGAGAGGGAGAAAGAGAGAGAGACAGAGGAAGAGAGGGAAGTAAAAACATTGAAATTACAATAGCAACTTGTTGAAAAGCATCAACCTGTTTTCCCTTTTTTCTCTTGCGACATAGCATGAAAATTTTGACACGAGCTTTTTCATCTTGTTCCTCCTTTTCCTCCTATAAAAATTATAATTATCATGATTAGTTGCAACAATTACAAACTCACTGTAATTACATTAGTGGGTCTAGAAAGGATAAGATGTATGCAATTTTACCCCTACTTTTCAGGGTAGAGAGGTTTTTCCGACTGACCCTCGACAACCCTTCTCCTTTATTTGAATTTGAGACTGAAAATGTGAGCGAGCTTACACGTGCAAAATTAAACAAGACCAAAGACACGATAAAATACCCCAAAACAGCATATACTCAAACTAACTCACCATATATAGGAGCAGATTTAACTTAAATTGCAGTAGTTCCCTTGAAAAAATGATTTGTAGTACTCAGTTCATGCTATCATTATCACATAAAGGCATGACTTATACGATTGAATACGAGCGTGTACGGTTATTTCTAAAGGCATGGTATCTACACGGCTCAAAATGGATATGATCCTAAGAGCCAATTTTTACATAAACATGTGATTGGAACATGAATAATTTCAGACAGTACACTATATTTAAAAAACCTAGACATGATATCTAAAGTGCAAGTTGTTGAGATCCTAAACTAAAGGATTCAACTATAAAACACGGCATACACCTCAAGGGTAATTTATCAATGCGAAGTCAAACAATACCTACTGAGAACCATGAACAGGTTAGAAGCCATACTTAATAGCATCCTCGTGCTTAGATTCTGGATGCTTCTAGAAAACTTCTTGATATAGATTAAAGTACTTGAATAGGCATGAGGATAGAGTACAATCAATCTTTAAATGCTCATCCTTACTTTTGGCAAACTAGTTTTGCATGCAGGACAAATGATTACAAACACATTCTGATGCATATGATACTAAACATAAGCGATAAATATCCATGACTAGCTAAGTGGTACTTTATAATATGGTGTCCAAGTGTTTGACATTCAGGTAAACGCGTGATACATGGATAAGGCAAGACATATTTGATTAACAAATATACAATGACACCATCTTAAAATCTGAGACATGACTCTACATATGTAAAAAAAACTTTATAGTTCGAATTGATTGGAACCTCTATAATCATGCTTTCTAAATGCATGAATTTAAACATAAATACAAGGTCAAGCATGGCGTACTTGTTTGCTATGTAGCAGAACATTCAAAGCATTCGAACAACATTCATTAGAAAATTGAAAAGTGACTAATCTAACTTATACGTAATTACCGCATAGGAATAGTAATGCATCGACAAGGGACTAACCTGTCAATGTGGATCACAAAAGAAAATCATAATTTGATGATATTCATCACGCTAACAAGTGGTCCATAAGCCTCAAATCCATCAACAAGTCTAGATATCATGTGAATTTGGAACCTCAAGGTGAATTTTGAACTCCTAAACTACTAGGCCAACATCTACTCTTGTTAGTAAGAGACTAAGATCGAAAACACTCAACAATAAGATGCAGCAACACTCACAACAGAGCTATGGAAGGCAAAAACATCTTAGCTTTTCGTCCAATTGGCACATAAGTTGTGCAATCAGGAGAATTTGACGAATCCTTTGTTGTTGACCAGCACACTACTGAATCAGACAAAAATTCAAGAGATTTCATCAATTTAGTTTATATTTTAAAATGAACAAATAAAAAGAGAGTCGTAGAATTTAAAATGCTCTCTTAGGCATTTCATCAAACAATTATAGGGCACACTCATATTCACATTAGTATATTGTGGAATAACACCCATACACAACTTTCTTTAACAAACCCATCTCCTAATCACTACTCTATTACAACACTACATTAATTAGACTTCATTTCTTCTGTGATAAACACGTAGGTCATAAACAAATCCACAATAAATAAACATGATTTAGTTCATTTGTGAAATCAAAATTCAAAACGCACTCAAGAAAGAGAAACAATTCAAATCCAATAAAAAAGAAATGCTAATCCAATAATATTTCAATGTCGTAGGTAGACGAAGAGAAGGGGAAAAAACAGAAGAAGAGAAATTTAAGCAAGAAGACAGTACATTTTATATGCTATGTCCGAAGTTGCTTGAGATTCAATTGAAGTGGAAGGGATTTGAACGAGATGGAAGAAATGGGGAAGGAGGGTGAACTTGAATGTTCCAATTTTGAGAGGGAGATTGCAGATAGTAGGGTTCTTTTTGGGAGATTTTGAGAGGGAGATTTGGGAGGGAAGATTTTGACAAATTATTTTAATCACAAAATTTTGTCCCAAACTCATTCTTTATATGTTTTAGAGTACAACTATTATGCACTCAATATTTTTTTTCTAAAGTTAAATATAAAGAGTACTGAAATAATTTAAAGAGATTTAAATTTTTAACATTAGGTATAAATATTGATAATTAGCAAATAATAATAAGATATTTAATATTTTTTAATATTTGTATCAAATATTGTTTTTTTTACAATATTTTGCATTCAATGTCTTTGTTTTTATGGTATTTTTTCATGAATGTCGGGAAATAAAATATTTTTTGACATTTATTTCAAATGTCACTAAATAAATATCATCGTATTTCAATATTTTTGCAGCATCAGGTCCATGTCAATGGCTAGTTCTCATTATATAATTAAGAAATTCAATCAGTGGTCATTTAAAAATACAAAAGAATGAATTTTAAATTTAGAAGAGATGATATATCCGGATAGGGGTGGACATGGCATGGTATATACCGAATTACCATATCAAATCAAAATTTTCAAATACCGTGGTTTTGGTATTATGGTATTTGATATGGTATATGGTATACATTTTAAAAATATTGATATTCTGTACTATATTTGGTATTTATAAATACCATACCGAAATACTGAATACCATACCGAAATATATAGTTACATAAACAATTTGTATATATTATTAAAATACTGACAAATATACAACCTAGTATAAGTATAAAACTAAATGTTTAGACGTTGAAACTTTGACTACTCTATCTTGATGAAATATCTTTTTTATGTAATTGATTAACAAGAGGAGTTGTTTGTACTTTCTTTTTAATATATATTTGTATATGTGTAATGTGTTAGTATGATATAATTGAGACAATTTTTTAAATGTCAAAGTCATAATACTCTATATACTAGTATATATTGTCAAAGTTGAACAAACTATGGTAACCAATTTACCATACTGCAAAATATCAAAATCGAATTTTAAAATAACGAACCATACCGAATTAATTTGATATAGTATTTTTAAAAATTAAATACCGAAATTATCATACCGAAGTTTTAAATACCTTACCATACCGTATTATGTCCACCCCTATTCGGATCTAAAGTGTCAATTCCAGCATATATTAAACTTTTTTTAATTCAAAATGATTTGTCATTTGAGATGAATCTATTATTTTGATGTGTTATTTTCTAATGAATTGTGTAGATTTGAGTTGGGTTGGATATTTAGACATTATTATCTATTTATTTAAATTATATTTAAAACTTACAATTGCAAATAAGATCCCATAAAATTAAATCGAATCAAACTGTATATGAACATCTAATTGTATTAATTAGATTGATTAAAATATTATTTCAACAATAAGTTACGAGTCAAATAACAATTCTTGAAGCACTTTTTCATGATGAAGCTTGAGTGAGCTCTTGTTTAAATCCATTTTAAGTAATCAATTAAATTTATTTATATATAATCTAACTCTAAATTCAAATTATATTTGAAACTTACAAGTAAGACCATCTAAAATTAAACCAAATAAACGATCAACATCTAAATACACCAAATTGATAAAATATTGTCTCGATCAAACGAGCTGGAGTTAATAATAATTATCAAAACACTTGTCAAGATAAGTTTGAGTGAAACCTAGTGCAATTTTGAACTTTAAATTCGATATAATTACTTGATAAAATTAAGGTTATTAGATATAACCACATTGTACTGAAATTAAATTTAAAAGTTACAAATATGTCAGTAAAATTGAATCGAATCGGACGATAAACACCTCTAATTATACTAAACTGTATTTGTATTATTTTAATAGAATAGATTCTAGTCAAATAACAATTCTCGAAGCACCTTATCTAGGTGAAGGTTGAGTTTGGATTAGTGAAGTTGATTTTATTAGATTTGATATAATTAATTAATCAAAGTTAATTATATATAACATAATTTCCTATCTATTTAAATTATATTTGAAACTTACAATTAATACATTGTGAAATTGAACCAAATAAAAAGATGAATACCTTCAATTACACTAACTCGATAAAGGTATTGTTCGATGGAAGAAGTCAGAATCATTAAGCGGCATATAATAATTATTTCTCATATTGTGCATTGTATCATAAAGTTTGTCTATTTAATTTACTTTATGCATTTGTTTTATGAATTATTCTATTTAGATACTACTTAATTTTATGAGTATTTACTTCTATGATGTCATGTAAGAAATCAAACTCTAAAAAATTGTCACAACTTATTTATTGTAATTATATTATTATTAATTTTATAATAACTTCAATTGTATGAAAAATAGTTATTTAAAATGATTGAAAGATTACAATTGCTATAACAAATTTCAATTCGTGATAAAATATAATATAGCTATGAATTTTATCATAATAATAAATTAATAGTTATATGATCATTTCGTCATGATAAATAATTGTAGCTAGTAAGCCAACTATTGTCACTATCTTTTAATAACATGCAGCAAAAATATTTATTTAATTTTAAATAATTTATTGTGGATAAAAGGTCACTATTGCTATAATAAATTTCAATTCGTGGCAAAATATAGTAATTAGCTACGTAATTTTATCATATCCAAATATTTGTGGCTATATGATTTAACTATTGCCTCAATTATTTTATAACTTGAAGCAAAAAAATGAAATTTTGCTACAATATTTTGTTTCAAATAATTTATCATGGCTAAAAGATTACTATTGCTACAAAAATTTCAAGTTGTGGCTTAAATTAATAATTAGCTATAAAATTTTGTTATAGCAAAAGATATGTGGCTATATCATCTAACTATTGCCATACTTTTTTATAACTCGAAGCAAAATATTTATTTAGCTACAATATTTTATTTCAAATAATTTATTGTGGCTAAAAGGTTACTATTGCTACAATAACCTTTATCACGTGGCAAAAACTTATGATCAGCTATAACATTTTATCGTAGCAATAAAGTTGTAGCTATTTAGGTAATTATTGCCACGATAGTTAGTAATTATAGCAAAAATAAAGAATTAGCTTTGTCAATTTAATTTTCGTGACTAAGAAATTTTACGAATTTGTAGATAGCTACGAAATTTTAAATTTCATGATTGTTACTAGGTAATAGCTACGAATTTTGAATTCATAGCTTAGATTTCGTAGCTATAGATACATTCTGTTGTAGTGGTCCATTCATTTGTTTGTTAGCGTGCGGTTCCCATTCCAGCTGGTCTCGGGCGACTTTGCTCTTGCCCGAGTAGTTGTCTCGTCGCATTGACATCACTCTCGAGAAGACATCGTCCTAGGCCAGTTCCTCTTCTACCTGGCCAGATTGGCCCAATTCTTACCGAAGCCATTTTTACCCCGTACAAGTATAGCAAGTACTCATTATTCTATTTTCAGTTTATAATATCATGGTTACGAAAAGGTATACTCTCGAAACCAAAGATTCCTCCCATTCGCACCAACAATGACATTGAGCGGGTAGAGATTGATTGAAAAGGCAAGTCTGATTCTCACCCGCCTTAACCTCCTAGCTACTGATGTTTACAGCTCAATTATAGATCAAGACTGTGGTTCGATGAAAGAACATAATCATTCATATCAAGTGATACATGAATTGTACATGAGAAAGATTTATATATAAATTGACCTAGATTATCCTCTATTTGAATAGATATTACTCTATAAACGATCATGTCAATCTTTATATGTTTTGGTCACATCTCTTTCTTTCCATTCCGAAGAAAAAGGTTTGGATTTTTAGGCCGGATTAAAGTGGTCATGTGAGTTAGCAACTCAATAATAAAACTAATTAACCAATCCGTACCAAATCATTGATGTAAAAGTTATTTTTATAAATTAGAAAATTAAAAGATCAACTTCATTAAAAAATATGTTCCTTCTTTATGATTAAAAAGGGTGAGATGCAAAGAACTGTTAGTAGGAACATGCACAATCCTCCCTCTTTATTAAAGTCACATAATTTAATACCTATATTTTAATAATAAAAAAATTATAAAAGAATAAAAACAAAACCAATCTATATTTATAACGCCCATATGGAGCATAATATGGGAGTTGGCTTACTTGGACATATATGTATTCCTCCTCCAACATCAATTACTAATTCATTAATTAATCATGTTAATTGCATTATATAAATAAAATTGAAAGGGTGGTTAAGGATTTCTTAATCAGCAGTTATCTGTTCATAGCATGTGCCTCAATAATAGTAGAGCATCTCAACCACCAGAGAATGCTTTTTTTTCTTCTTCAAATTGTAGGAGTTGTTCTTATACTTCTTAATAGCCTCATTCTTTCTGGAACCTACTTTTCTCATTTTCGCATTCGATATCCAAAATTTATTGATGACTCGATTAATCTGAGTTCATGCCAGGCATATCACTACGAAGATAAATGCTTTGCCACAACCCATGTTTATGATATGTACTGTTCGGTTAGGATCAAGATACTTCATAGAGTTATTCCTTAGGTTACGCCATCATCGAATTCAAAGACACTCGTATCATGTGAACTTGTACTATGCTTTATAAAATTTTTCATTTTCCACGCTCATTAATTACAATATGAGATTTGTCTAAGATATCATGTGTCTGTTAAATAGATCTTAAACATAACTCAACCCTAAAAACTGGTTCAAGGGGGAGGATTGCACAAACCATATTAAGGAAGACTAGGAAAACGTGGATAATACTCCCTCCATTTCTAAATAAGTGCTTCTTTCGGCTTGGCACACCCTTTAATAAACTACATACTCTCTTTTAGAAAATTAAGGGTAACTTTACCAACTTATCCTTAATTAAATTTTATCTCTTTCCAAGTTGACATTGATTACTATATTTAAACTCAAGGACATATTAAAAAAATTATTATCAAAGTATTCTTAAAAGCTTAAACATACACTTATTTAGGAATCAAAGTGCAACCCAAAAGAAGCACTTATAAAGGATCAATGAAAGGAGTATCAATTAGGATACCATGTTATAAGAACTTTTGGTTGGACTCAATCCAATAACTAGCTCAAGAAGGAATGATTAACCAAACCATATTAAGAAAGCCCAGAACCCTTTCCATCACCGATTTGGGATTCTTCTTCAGAAGTTTAGAGAGTTGTCGGTCTTTCTTTGTGACTTGCCTTCCGTCATGGGCATCACACTCTCCTTAGCAAGCGATTGATTTTCATTCTCAAAGTTCAAATTCTAGACTTTATGGTAACATCACAAGTATCTTACCATCTCATGACAACCTTGGGCAATATAAATTCTCAATATCTCTAAAACCAAGTCCTTTATTTTTCCCTAGTCTTCTTTCCAACTTTTTCCATGTGCTTACCTACTTACTAATTTTGATGAATTTTAACCAAATCATTCTGCAAATGACGGCTTAATGCCATTTTCTTTCTTTCCTTTTTCATATTGAGTCAAATTTCGAATTACAAGGCAACAATTTCTAACTAAATCAAATAACAGACACAAAGTCCATAATAGAAAAAAGATGCCTCGAGCTATATAGGTGCATAAGTGCATTGCGACTATCAAGAACATTGATTTGCTCATTGAAATTATTCAATGAAAAATTTGCCTAGAGTCAAATCAATAAATTTTATTTTATTTAGACTATCAACTAAGTTGAAGAACTAATAAAGAGTACTACAATTAAATGGTACTCCTCCATTCATTTTACTTGTCCTTGTTACTAAAAATAGATGTCCAACAATAATTATTCAGTTTGAAAAATTAATGTGTAATTTGCCCATTTGTATCCATTTTATCCTTAGTTATTAACTATAGTTATAAACCAATACATTTTTTCAAAGCATTAAATTTATTATATTCAAAGAATGATATAATAAAATTACCTCTAATATTTATTGTTTATGTGTGTCAAGTCAATAGTGAACAAGTAAAAATGGACGCAACGAGTTCATTATGAAGTACGTACTCACGATACTACGTTCAAACAATAACTATATAGTTCGTTTAATAAAATTGGATGTATGAATAATTTTTCTTTAATTTGATATAAGGCAATATGATGAGTTATAGAAATGTTTATTTAGATTTAACTACCCACTACTTGACCAAATAGTACACAATTCATGTGATAGTGAAAATAATGAAATGGCCATGCGATTGCCAGCTCCAGAGACACCTGTAATATGCCAGAGTGGTTAAGACTAGAGTAAGAAGAATGTCTTCATCTAATTGCTAATTAATTGATTAATTAACACCAAATCTCACTATATCCTTTGTTAATCACCAGTGAATTGAAAATTAATCCTTTATTGCACTAACAACAACAATAACTACATATATTTCAAGCCCAATTAATTAAGTTGGTGGAGATGCAATGTGCTTAAAAAGCGCTGGTCCCCTTCGGTCAATTTGCTTGTGCCTGCTGTTACCTACCGTAGGACCTCCGTCCCCGAAGCGAAGAAAGAGGAGCAGGAATAAGAGGTTGTCCTCTCCAACCAGTCCAGTGACTTTCCGCTCCTCTCCCGGCCCAGTAGTAAGGAAATCATTTTCAAGTGTCATGTGAAAGTTGGAATGCAGTTCCAAGCCAATAAGAAAAAACAGAACGAAAATAGGAACTTTCAATAAGTAATTGAATATAAACGTTATCATTCTCTAAACAAAAAAGGAGTCGATGACCCCTTTTTAGAGTGTATAAGGAGAGATTGAAACATGTCTAGTCACTACAAGGAAAAAAACACTAAAATTAGCTACCAACTTTGAAACTAATTCGCCCCAAATTGCTAGTTGTAATTAACAAGAATTTTTTTTAAAATCAATTGTTAATTATTTGCTAAATAAGATTAGCGATAAATTTTATTATTATTTAGCTACAAAATTTGTCCATCACTAATTTCTATTTTTTTTTAATAGCGTGTATATATTTTATTGTGAAGTTTTAACATAAATTGACCAATTTTTCACTTACTGTTATAGTCTATCTCAACTAGTGTTTTAAAAGGCTAGGGCGTGAGTCGGGGAGTTTTACTTAGCACGAGGCAGGCGATGGGGTGTAAGCCCCATGGATCTTTAAATTTTTAATTTATAATATAGTAAAATAGTATAATAAAACAAAAATTATAAACAATAAATTAATATTATTTAAAATAATTAAAAATATGATTCAAGACTATCATAGAATATAAAACTTCTAATATAATTTTACAAGTATAAATAATGAAATGACATAAAAGCTATTATGAGATGCAAATCTACTCGAACATCTTAACTTTCAGATACTAAAAAAATTTCATCTTTATAAAACAAATTACTAGTGTAGTACAATTTAGATCCCTAAAAGAAAATACTCAATAAACTTTATTTGTACTCTCACGATAATTTTGAGATGATAAAACATGATAATTTACTTTCAAACATCGATTATTTTGAAACGTATGATGATAATAAAATATGATATGTTTGAGACATGAGGATAATATGAAGACTAATGATAATGATGATGTAAAATCTTACTAAGTATTTTTTTAAAAAAAATGTCTTACTGGTATTCAACCTCTCGGTATTTCTAATAGTAAATAGTTAATTACAGTAACACCTTTTAGAATAATATTATATAGTGAAAAGTAAATAGTATCTTGAATAACATGTACTTGAAGATTTGATGATGGTGTTAGTCACATTTCCATATGCAACTTTCTGATTTATATTGTACTTAAAAATTAAGACAATCTTAAACTAAGCTTAGATCTCTAGTGTACATGGCCGGATTGGTTCAGATTTTTTAAATATTAAACCAAATTATTCGCGTCAGATTTTTAAATTTATAAATCAAACCAAATCAATAAAATTCGGGTTCTTCAACTTTGAATTTTTTTGGGGTTTTCAATTTTCTCGGATTTTTTCCGGTAAAGTCTTCATACAAACATATAATTAACTTGTGCTTCAAATATTTCTTTAGTCCTAGCAAGATACAAAGTTTAGGTATTCCTTAAAAAAATAACACCAAATGTTAAATTAAAAAAATAAATTTAGGTTATGTATTTATACAAAACTAAAGAGTAGATATCCAACATTATTGTCATTCCTAGTGTTTAATTGAAATCATTATTCAATATTATTATTGAGAAATTTACATGGTAGTACATATCTCATATAATTAATTATAGAAATAGCCTAACTGTTACATCATTTCATAAATAGCATCTTTTATTTCACTTTTGTCATTTACATAAAAAAAATTGTATAATAATTAATTACGTAAATAATTAATTAATATAATGATTGATTAAAGAAAATTACATTAAACTAGGAAACCATAAATATATAATCTTTATTATGCAGCCAAATTCTATCTCTTATATTCAATGTGGAGTAATAAAATGATTAATTAAAGAAAGTTACATTTACTCTTCTCTCTCTCTCTCTCTCTCTCTCTCTCTCTCTCTCTCTCTCTCTCTCATAATTTTTTATATTTTATCTTCAATATTATTTTTATCCTGACATCTTTTAAAAATTATTTTAAATAAATTTTAAATATATTGTACTGCAATTAATTTATATTATTTTATAATATATATATATATATGCTTATATTTTATAATATATACTATCATACATGTAGTATACCAAATATATGAACTGCATATGTAATAGATGTAACTAAATAAAATAATTATACATATTTTTAAAATATATAATTGGTAATTGTACATGCTTCTTAATATATATATATATATATATATATACACACACACACACATTACATAAGGAGTCAAGAACAACAATTTAATTGGTAATATGTTAATATAATATTTATAATATTTATGTTTGAAATCTAAAAGAAAACAAATAAAAAATGTATTAACAAATATTTTATTTTATTTTTTTAAAAAAAAGAACACTATGAATGGAAAAAGATAAAAATATTTAATACAAAAATAAATAAAAAAAGATACTAGAAAAGAAAACTGATCTTTTTAAAGAATATGGAACAATTAGTTAATTAATGGATTCATTTAATAGGCAACATTTAAATGATATATTTTTATTCCGTTTTTTTATTTTTACGTACACAATATTTTAATTATTTAATTAATAGGGTTATGTCAATATGGTAATAAAGATTTGGCCATAATTGATATAATCAATTTTTAGCTAAAATTTGGCAATGTGTATTTTTAGGTTGCATAATTACGTAAGATGCTCATTATTGAATTTTTTTGTGAGCATTAGTATTGATTGGGCTTTATTTGAGTTACTAACATCTATGAGTTATAAAACTTATTGGATCATTCAAAATTCTAAGTTTAAACTTGAAATAATATATATATATATGTTGAAAGATAAAAATAATGAAAAAGTAAAGAAATATTTATAAATTACATCATAGTAAATATTTTTATGTATTAATTATTTTTAAAGTTTGTATAAATGTAATATCGGGTTGGTTCGGTTCGATTTGACCCTTTTTTAGTTAAAATCAAACCAAATCAATTATAGTCGAGGTTTTTTTCCAACACCAAACCAAATCAAACCAAACCATTAATCGATTATTTTTTTTCCAGTTTAACTCAATTTACAGGTTGATTCGATTTGACGTTCGGTTTGTTCGCCCTAGATCTCTTTTAATGGTCAGCTTCCTTAACTCATTCTTGAAACACCCCCTCTCATATAGGCATCTTCTAGTTATGATTATTTTACTAAAGAAACAAGATCCTTTTCATATGGGGTGTCCACAAATGTCATGTGACATAGTGGTCGATCATTTCTTAAGGTGCAAAACAATTATATAAACTATATATTATAAGGAGATGCCTTTCAATATTTGCACTCAATATCTTTATTGTAAGTGTATATTCATGGAGATTATTTAAATTTATACAACAATTGAAAGGTTGACAAGTGCATTTGTTTTGTATAGAGTAGTGTGCTAATGCTTGTTGAAAGTATATATAAAGCATCTAATTAATGAGAATAAGCTTGTTTTATAGAGTTTGGTCAACACACTGCTGTTAGTAAAGGGCTAAAAAATGAACCAAGACATAATTTGATTGGCCCTATCTAATTGATTAAATAATTTTTGCTTTGTTCAAACAATAAACAATTACTTTAGGAACAAGTCAAACTTGGAGATATTAAAGAGCATAAGCTGTTTTCATTTGCAATAGTTAATAGTAATAGTAGTTGATATTCTAGTAGCTAAGAACTTACAAAATCGAGTATCCATTAGCTTGTTAGATTTTATATAACACACTTCTTTTGGTTTGTTTTAGAAGAATCACACACTTTTATATTTGAAAACTAGTTAGCTTTAACATTCTCCTTTGATTTAACCTATAATGACACGCTTTTATAGTCATAGAAATATTGTGATAAGATCATAAATCTTGAACGTAACTTAACCCTAAGAGTTAGCTCATATGATGTGAATTTTTCAAGACCATATAAAGAGATCAAGTTGCACCTCTCATACTGATGTGGGACTCAATAAACCTCTCATGCTCAGAATTTAGCGACTTTATTAATTTCCAAAAAAAGTGAAAAATTCTCATGACCAAAGGAATTGTAAGTTTATTGCTCTATATCAAATTTTAATTAACTAACTCTTTGTTTAGAAAAATTATTCCCAACAAAGAATAAAAAAAGGTTGAGCCATCAAGCAAGGATATTTGTGGTCCAGTGACTTCCTAATATTGAAGACTAAACTATTGGATTATAGTTAATTGTACAAAGAGGGAACAGAAGCACATGTAGAAGAAGACTATTCTATCATTGCGTTTCTTTTGGGTCCAAAACAATTTAATGAAAAACTCTATTCATAATATGATATGCTCTTTTATTTGTTTCTATCTGAAATCAATCATATCATACCTTTTTCTATAATTTTTTGGTTCAAGACTGAGGGTGTGTTTGGTATGACTGGAAAATAATTTCCTAAAAAATATTTTTTATAAAAATAAATAGTAGTTTCTATATTTATTTTTCGATAGTGGTACATAAACAAATTATAAGCATTTTATATATAATTTAGACAAATAATATAACGATAGAGGTGTGATTATGGAGTAGGGGGGATCGGAGATCGAGTTGGGGGTGTTGTTGTGTTTTAGGAGTGCACACAAAGATGAATCTAGAATTTGAATTATTTCTAAGTTACTGGGTTCTAAATTAATGATTGGCAAATATTCAATGGAAGTTTTTAAAACAAATTAAACTCACAATTTGAATCAAAACTTTTGGGTTCGGCGAACCGGTAACCTGTATTCTAGCTCCGTCCCTAGGCACAGGAGGTACAAGAGTAGGAGGCACGAGGATGGGGAGACAATTAGCATATAATGTCACTTATGAAACTTGGTTTCCCTTTTATTTAAATAAGTCATTTTTCTGATTTTTAAGGACCTAATTTTTCTCAAAAAAATAGTTTATAAATTATTTTAATTAATTAAATATGAGAAAGTTGAAACATAGTTTCAAGTACCAAACACACCCTACAAGAAAAAGAGGAAGACGTTATATTTTTCATGCAAACTCTAATAATCTCTTTTATTAATTAGTCCAAAGACACTCCACGAAAGATCGTTCACTACTAAAAAAAACAGGAAAACCGACCACAAAAAACCGACCACGCCTTGTGGTCGCAAAAAACCGACCACATGTGGTCGGTAATAACAAAAAATAAATAAAATAATTATTTTAAAATTCATCTTAATTTTTGCACAAAATATATTATAATTTTTTTTTTTAGTTTAGAAAAACCAACCACTTGTGGTCGGTTTTGGATTAAAAAATAAAAAAATATTTATCAAAAACCGACCACATGTGGTCGGTTTTTTATTAAAAAAAGATTTTATGAAAACCGACCACTTGTGGTCGGTTTTGGTTTTCGAAAAATTTAAAATAAATAAAAAACGTTAAATTGAATATATAGTAAATATTTTTTAAATTATATCGACCACTTGTGGTCGGTTTTTATTTAATAGAAATCAATTAATATTACAAAACCGACCACAAGTGGTCGGTTTTGTTAAAAAATATTAACAATAAATCAAGAAATATCAAATATATTAAATAAAATACCTAAATAACATAAAACATAATCCTTTTTTTTACTTACGTTTTAATAAAATAAATATATTGTCCATCGGGTATATAACGTAGTAGTCAAAAGCTAATTGAATGTATACAAGTATATTGAATACGTTGATATCATACGTGAAATGAATTAAGAAAAACCTATCACTTGTGGTTGATTTTTATAAAAAATATTAAAAATAAATTAAGAAATATTAAATATATTAAATAAAATTAATAAATAACATAAAAAACAATCTTTATTTTTTACTTACGTTTCAATCAAATAAAAATATTTTTTCCATCGAGTGTGTGTGTATATATATATATATATATATATATATATATATATATATATAAGCGTCTTTTGCGTGTAGTTATTTACGTAGTAGTCAAAAGTTAAATGAATGTATACAACTATATTGAATATGTTGATGATATCACACGATTGAGGTAATTATAATATATTGTTGGAGTTATAATAATGTAAGGTAAATAATCGATAATTAATTAGAGTATAAGGAATACGTTGTATTATGGGGTAATATACTCGTGCATGTGATCTATATGTATATTTCGTGTAGTGATGTATGTAGCAGTCAAAAGCTAACTGAATCTTTCTAAGTATATTGAATACGTTGATATCATACGACCAAGGTAATAATATAATGTTGAACTTATATTAACGTAAGCTAAACTAACTGATAATTCATCAGAGTATATATGAAATACGTTGTATTACGGGGTAATATACTCGTGTATGTGATGTATATATATAGTATGTATTTAGAACCTGATAGTCGATAGAGTGTGTGTGTGTATATATATATATATCTCATGTATTGATATACGCAGTAGTCAAAAGCAATTTAAGTGAATCTATCCAAGTATTTTGAATAACACGTTGATATCACAAGATTGATGTAATAATATATATATATATATATATATATATATATATATATATATATATACTGTTGAAGTTATAATAACGTAAGCTAAATTAATTGATAATTCATCATAGTATATATGGAATTCGTTGTATTACAGGGTAATATACTCATGTATGTAATGTATACAGTACGTACTTTGAACCTGAAAGTCGATATAGTGTACGTGTGTATTTATGCATATATCTCGTGTAGTAATGTACGTAATAGTCAAAAGCAAGCTAACTGAATCTATCCAAGTAGTTTGAATAATACGTTGATATCATACGATCCACGTACTAACATATATACTATTGAAGTTATAAAAACGTCAGCTAATTAATCGATAATTCATCAGAGTATATATACTCATTTATGTAATGTATACAGTACGTATGTTGAACCTCATCTAGTCATTCGATATGTATATATATATATATACGTATATCTCGTGTAGTGATATATATACGTAGTAGTCAAAAGCAAGCTAACCGAATCTATCTAAGTATTTTGAATAACACGTTGATAGCATACGATCGACGTAATAATATACTTTTGAAGCTATAATAAAGTAAGTTAATTAATCGATAATTCATTAGATTATATATAAAATACGCTGTATTACGAGGTATATAATTCATATTCAAAAGCTAACTAACCAAAAATTCATCCTAATATACGAAATACATTGATATTATTATACAATTGAGAAATATACTACTTGTGTATGACGATGAATTAATTAATTAGCAGATTTATATACATCGTATTAATTTTTTTTGTATTTGTTATGAATATAATACGATTTATTCAGAAAATATTTATTTGATTTTATTAAACCAAGAAGCTTAGGGTTAAATCGATTATTAATTTGTTTCAAATGTTGATTTAATTTGGTCGATCTATTAAATTTGGGTAGTAATCAAAATCAAATTGGTCGTGATAAAAATTAAATTGGACAATTGTTTTTTTAAGTAGGTCTATAATTTAAATGACAATGGCTAAATAATCTAATTGGTCATTCTTTATTTTAATACTCTTCCTTTTTATTTTAATAACCTACTCTACCCTTACCCATCCCTTTAAATCAATAGAAGCCCAATCCTTTATTAAGCCCAAATCAGACCGACCCGGTCCAGCCCACACCCTTATATCCACTTTTCTTCTTCACCCCCAACACACCACACCAGATTTTTTCCTCCAAAAACCCGAAAATGGATCCCAAAACCCGATAGCTCCATTTTTGTACCAAAATCCAAAAACCCGATAACCCCAATTCCTCTTTGTCGTGTATTTCGTACAAATACACGTATGGGAGGTGCGAAATTCGTGTAGAAAAACCATTTTCCTCACAAATCCGAAAATACCAAAATTCCCAAATTTCAATTTCAATTTTTTTCGTACAAGAGTAGTGCGATTCCAGCTCATTCAAGGATTTCGTGGTGGTAAGGATTTCGACGAAGCTCATAGTTTCATTTTGCGGCTCTAAGAAAGGTAAACAACCCCTCTTTTATTTTTAGCTACCTTTAAGATTTCGTTTCGTAGTGTAGATTTTCTATCGTCGTGTAGGTATAGTTATTTTGTAGCTGTCGGAATGTCACATTAGGTGAGAATGCTGGGATTATTTGTTGTAGAAGGCTATGAAGGCCGTAGGATTTTGTGTTGAAACGTGTATTAGTGACTTCATGAAAAAGTTTGTATCTTTACTGTAAAGTTGTTGTGATAATGAGAAAGTTTGTATTTTTTCTCTAAAATTGTTGTAATCATGAGAAAATTGCATATTCTTGATCACAAAGTGCTGTGATTTCCATATTCAGGGCTCTATCATATCTGTTGAAATTTGTTTTAGATAATTAAAAATGATTAAGTGTAGTAAGTTGAAATGTGTATTAGTGTCTTGAAAATGTGTATTAGTTGCTTGGAAACGGTTAAGTGTACTAACTTGAAATTTGTTTTAGTAAGTTGAAATTTGTATTTGTTACTTGAAAATGTGTATTAGTTGCTTGGAGACGGTTATGTGTAGTAAGTTGAAATATGCTTTAGTTAATAAAAAATGGTTAAGTGTAGTATGTTGAAATGTGTATTAGTGACTTGAAAATGTGTATTAGTTGCTTGGAAAAGGTTAAGTGTGGTAACTTGAAATTTGTTTTAGTGACTAGAAAATGGTTAAGTGTAGTAAGTTGAAATGTGTATTAGTGTCTTGAAAATGTGTATTAGTTGCTTGGAAACGGTTAAGTGTGGTAACTTGAAATTTGTTTTAGTGACTTGAAAATGGTTAAGTGTAGTAAGTTGAAATGTGTATTAGTTGCTTGGAAACGGTTATGTGTAGTAAGTTTAAATTTGTTTTAGTTAATTAAAAATGGTTAAGTGTATTAAGTTGAAATGTGTATTAGTGACTTGAAAATGTGTATTAGTTGCTTGGAAATGGTTAAGTGTGGTAACTTGAAATTTGTTTTAGTGACTAGAAAATGGTTAAGTGTAGTAAGTTGAAATGTGTATTAGTGTCTTGAAAATGTGTATTAGTTGCTTGGAAACAGTTAAGTGTGGTAACTTGAAATTTGTTTTAGTGACTTGAAAATGGTCAAGTGTAGTAAGTTGAAATGTGTATTAGTTGCTTGGAAACGGTTATGTGTAGTAAGTTGAAATTTGTTTTAGTTAATTAAAAATGGTTAAGTGTATTAAGTTGAAATGTGTATTAGTGACTTGAAAATGTGTATTAGTTGCTTCGAAAAGGTTAAGTGTGGTAACTTGAAATTTGTTTTAGTGACTTGAAAATGGTTAAGTGTAGTAAGTTGAAATGTGTATTAATGACTTGAAAATGTGTATTAGTTGCTTGGAAACAGTTAAGTGTACTAACTTGAAATTTGTTTTAGTTAATTAAAAATGGTTAAGTGTAGTATGTTGAAATGTGTATTAGTGCCTTGAAAATGTGTATTAGTTGCTTGGAAAAGGTTAAGTGTGGTAACTTGAAATTTGTTTTAGTGACTAGAAAATGGTTAAGTGTAGTAAGTTGAAATGTGTATTAGTGTCTTGAAGTATGACTATGCAAATCAAAATGTTGCAGGAGCAGATTAACAGTTTTCGTCAAGCTCCACAAATACTTCCTTCGTGTCCCGGTGATGCACCTCGGGCTGCGAGAGGCCTAAGTTCACTTGATGATTACACTACAGATGAGGAGGATGATTTTGATGATGATGATGATGAAGGTGGGGATGAGGAGGAAGATGATGATGACTTTTAGTTTAGTTTTGATTTGTAAACTTTGATGTTTATATGTTTTGATTTTGATATTTGGATGTTTTGATTTTGATATTTGAATGTTTAAAAAGATTTTTTAATGTTTCTAAATTGGTGGGTTGTATTGAGATGATTGAATGTTTTTGAATTGGTGGGTTGTGGAAATGCAGCATATATGCTGTAATTTTTTTACAAAAAATTCCAGAAAAACCGACCACTTGTGGTAGGTTTTTCTGGAAATTTGCAAAAATACCGACCACAAGTGGTCGGTTTTTCTGGAAATTTGTGAAAAAACCGACCACAAGTGGTCGGTTTATAAATAAAAAATATTATTTAAATGTTTTTTTTTAATTAAAAAAATATTATTTAAATGTTTTTTTTTAATTAAAAAAATATTATTAAATTTTTTCTAAAAAATTTAATTTAATTTTTTTTTATCAAAAACCGACCACATTTGGTCGGTTTTTCTAAAAGAAATTTTTCTTTTTTACAAAAATCGACCACATGTGGTCGGTTTTTGAAAAAAAGTTTTTTTTTTTTTTTACAAAAAACTACCACATGTGGTCGGAAAAATTTTAATAATTTTTTTTAATATAAAAGAATTTAAATAAAAAATATATTTTAAATATAATTAATATCAATTTATAAATAAATAAATATTTTTTGAAAAAAGCGACCACATGTGGTCGGTTTTTAAAAAAGCGACTACATGTGGTCGCTTTTTGAAAAGCTACCACTATTTTACCGACCACACATTGTGGTCGGTTTTTTGGTCGGAAATACAGGAAAACCGACCACTTGTGGTCGCTTTTTGTGGTCGGTTTTCCTGTTTATTTTAGTAGTGGTTATTGTTGGGTCCTTTGCCCAGCCTCAATAAGAAAATGTGTTCTTTATTGAGGGGTCCCCCTCATACATTAATCTAAGGTTTTGTCATTTATGATAAAAGCCATGTCTAAAATTAATTAAGACAAGATGCTAAACGATTCAATACAAAGTCCCTCAAATGAAACCTATTGGTTGAAAGCTTCGTTGAGAGCGACCTTATCTTAGATAATTATTGAAAATATAACTAAATAATGAAAGTGTGTCTTTTCTAATAGCTTAAATTTTTAGATAAGATGGTCAGACACTTTAACATGATATTAGAGCAGATATAGGTTCTGGAGTCGAATCTCACAGCCACCCATAAAAAAGAATCAGGTCTGCATGTGAAGAGGCGTGTTGAGAATATAATTAATAATAAATGTGTACTCGTTTAATCGAGAATACAATTAATAATAAACGTGTACTCATTTAAACTATTAGATAATATAGTCACACACGTCAACAATAATACTTAATTAACATTCAATTTTTTCCTTATTATTATACGTTTCATTTTTGTAGAAAAAGGAACAATAGAAAAATGAAGCTATTCTAACTTAAATCCTTCCCTTTTTTATTATTTAATCAACATTAAATTACATTATCTGGTCAGACAAGACTTCTAGAAACTTCATTTTAAACTATAGAGAAAAATGTAGAGAGGGAGACAACGTCTGAAAATAGTGAACCAGTGTTATATAAGATCACTTGTCACTTATAATTTAATTTATTATAGCAAATTGCTTATTATAGCAATCCGATAGTTGAAAACCTTATAAAATTTCTCGTATGTTGTTATACATTTTTTTAACAATCAAACTTTTTTTCGCTAATTATTTTTCCTATCGTAGAATACTTCAATAATAAAAAAATTATTTGGTCACTATTAGTACACTTATGACGATCGGATTTATGTTCCTTCATTAAAAATGGTCATCAAATGCCTAAGTTCTCGTAGTAACCATCAATCATTTAAAAAAGAATGGAAAAGGGTCAAAATTGCCTCTGAACTATGCGAAATAGACAACATATACCTTCTGCGTTACATTTTGATATCAAAAATACCCCTGTCGTTACTCTTAGAAATCACAAATACCCTTCAAGTTAACAACCCTTTTTTTTAATTGACATGGCAAGCCACGTAGGATTTATCCCTCCACCTAAGCATGCCAACTAGGATTCCACAAGCCCTAACCTATAGAACTTGACCCGGTTTTAACGCGAACTTGTGGACTTTGAGAGCTATCTACACAGTTGTTGGTTTCATTTTTGTTGTCGGGATTGCTATGTTCATTTGGAAGTACCGGAAATTCAAGAAGATTAAGAAAGCAATCAGTCAATCACTATGACAAAGTGGACATCATTCCATAAGCATGGATTCAGTGAATTTGATAATATGAAACCCCTTATGGTGCTCTTGAGTCTGATAAAGTCGAGTTTGCCAAATGGAAGTTTGGGAGATTTACTGTACAGTTGCAAAGCTAAATTCTATGGGTTAGGGTTAGTGGGATCCTAGTTGGCATGCTTAGGTGGAGGGATAAATTCTATGTGGCTTATCACGTCAATTTAAAAAAATGGTTGTTAACTTTAAAAGTATTTGTGGTCTCTTAAAGCAATGAATGGGGCATTTTTGATACCAAAATATAACGGAGAGTATATGTTATCCATTTCGCATAGTTCAGGAGCAATTTTGACCCTTTCTCGAAAAAAGAATTATAGCTAGCTACCTGCCTAACCATGATAAATTGAACTAATAAACTAAAAAAACAAGCAGATAACTTTCTATAGCAAGTTAAATTTAACAAATAGTGTAAATATTATGCCAACGGATATAAGTTATTAAATCCAAATATATATACTTATTAAATTACATTTTGAGCCAATTGTCTATCGGAAACAATCCCTCTTTCAAACAAGATAGAGAAAAAGTCCACGTACATTCTATTTTCAATACCTAATTACACTTTATCCCCACTCTTTTTAAAATTACATAAAATCCCAAATTTTGTGTCGCGATACATTATTTAGAGGTCGCGATACATTACTTAGGGTCATGATACATTACTTTACAGGCATGATACATTATTTAGAGGCGTGATACATTACTTAGACGGTCCCCAGATGGTCGCGATACATTACTTATGGTTGAGATACATCCCGTGATGTATCTTCTCGGTCTCGTGATGTATCGCGACTCCAAGTGATGTCTCGCGGCCCTAAGTGATGTCTCGCGATCCTAAGTAAAATTCAAAATTTTTGTAATTACTTTGTAGGAATGAAATTTTTAGTAAATATAGTAAGTTAAGGTGTAGTATTATGTAATTTTTCCTGTACCTCACCTATGATCAGGGCCGGCCATAGCCCAAGTTACTGAAGCATGGGCTTTAGGCTCCCAATTTTTTGGGGCCCCATTTTATAGCACACTAGTTAATGCCTTTGTAAAAAAAAATTAAAAAAATTATACAACTATTTTAATTCACTGAAAAGGTAAGAAAATATTGGGATTTGATTGATGAAAAGTAGCCTTTAAATAAGTAGCGAGGGCCTCTCTTTTTTACCAAATACGTTTGAACAAAAAATAAAAAAATATACTTTCTTATTTATTGAAAAAGAAAGGTATTTTGGGGGGGGGGGGGTTGATTGACATAAATAAACCTTAGAAAGGCAATGTAAATACACAAACACAAGTAAAAAAATATGAAAAGAAGGACAAAAGTAATTACTTTTTATTTTTTTTGACCTTTTTAATTAAAATTAAACTTTTTATTTTCTTTCTTGGACTATGCCGTACATAATTTTTTTATATCTATTTATTTTCTTTCAATTCTTATACCTTCAAAGCTTCAATTTTTCAAAAGATCTTCTTTTACAATATTATTATTGATCTGATTTTTCTTGGATTATCAAAATCACTAATAGTTTATGAAGATTGACGTTATTATCTTCAGGTCAAGTTATTAAATCAGGTTCTATCATTTTAGTTTTTTAGTATTATTTTTTATTTAAATAATTGTGTAGGTATAAATTGGTAGACATATCTGTTATTTCTTGAATACTTTGTCTTTTTTAAAAAAAATATATACATATATGTCAACTAGAAAATATGAGTCCAGATCTTCAAAACTGGAAAAAAAATAAAAATTGAAGCTTTGATACAATCTCAAAAAGGAGTTTTAGATAATTTTTTCATAAACAATAAGAAAACAAAATTAAAAAATATAGGAGAATGTTCTCAAGATGAGCAAGTTACTAACTCAATTAAATTAGATGATAACATTATAAGACAATTATTCATAACTTTGCATCTCTAAAAATTTTTGAAAAAATAGATTTTAAATAAATATTATATTCCTATTATTTATATTAAGGCCTCTCATCAAAGTTTCGCTTTAGACCCCAATAGTGTTGAGCCGTCCCTGCTTATGATATCAAATTGAATATGGTGTTGTTGTACATTTTGTGTACTAACTCCAACAAATTTAGAGTACGAGAGTCTGATCAGAGGGATCAAGAATTAAGAACCATAATTTAAAATGGAAAAGAAAATCAAAATGTTGGGACAAATATATAGGAACAAATAATATACTACATACATAATGTTGGGATTCCTAATTTTGAATATAGTCAACGAGGTTAATTATGAAGAAACCGCGTGATAGGTATATGGCAAGTCTCAGACCCAAAAAAAAAAAAAAAAAAGGTACTGTATATGGCAAGTTCATGTGCAAGTCAGAGAACAAAAAGAATGAGTATGGGCCTATGCCATGTGGGATCCTACTTGGACATCCCATATGGCATGTTACTAGCTTGTTGATTCTTAGATTCACTACATATAATATAAAAAAGGGGCGATCCGGTGCACCAAAACTCCGACTATGCGCGAGGTTTGGAGAAGGGTTAGACCATAAGTTCTCTTATATAGTACAATCTTATCCTGTATTTCTGCAATAGATTGTTTTCACGCTTGATTATGTGATCTCCTAATCACATAACAACAACTTTACAAGTTAGTCCAAGGCTTCTCTTCACTATATATAATAGTATATATTAGAGTTTGAAAAGAAATAGGTCAAATTAAACATCAATTAAGTACCTAGCTAGCTAGACCTAGTCAACTCCCAATATATATAGTAATATATGTATGTATCAAAACTAAACTTCACATTTAATTTGTTTTGTTTGTGTTTTGATGTTTATAATTTCAACAAATCGTTCAACATAGATCTATCTTGTTGATTCTTGATTGTTTTGGAATGACGATCCATCATCAAAAGAATGCAATTTCCATAAAGAATAATTGGTCGTTTCTTCTGTTTATTCATAGTCAACTGACCAATTCTTTGTCCAATTATGTATAAAAGAAGTTCGTACTATGTATGAGATAGGTGGAATAATGCGGAAGGAAATGGGTGAATATAATATTTTGAAATTTGAATCATGAAAAAGATCCAGCAATAATCTTCAGTATAATATTTTCAGATAATCTTACGTGTAAAAATAAAGATTTTTTTTTACAAAATACATAAATGTAATAACAAATTTGTAAAGAGCTGAATAAAACAATTATTTCTCTTAATTATTCTAGTGGATGCATAGCCAAGCATACACAAAAGGAATGTGATGATTTGTTCTATTCTTCCAAAAACGAAGTCGTACATACCTTGGTATGCATGGTTCAAGAATTTTGGTTTTGTAATAAATGATTAAGCAAATATTTTAGTTGATTTGATTGAATGAAATACAACTAGGTATTAATTATGCATCCTTTGGATTATGTACCAATTATCCTCATGTGGATAGAGTAATTTTATCGCACAGCAATTATGTGACATCAGATATCACATTACAAATCAAAAGATTTCACATGCAAGAAGGAATAGTTGCTTATCAGACAATCCTGTTAGCAAAGTAGAAATAAGTCTTTAACTTATAAGGTTTGGAGTTTCGATCTTACTACTATAAATACATCTAATCGACTTACTTAAGTCACGATTAAGCCTGTGACATGTATTGTCTGTTTTGACCCAACATAATTTACGAATTAATTTATTTTCTTAGGTCACTCCATTATCGAATGTCAAATGTGTATGTGCCGTATAAATAGTGTTATGTCTTACTTATAAATTCTTTATTTTCCGCTTAGTTTGACTTGAAATTCGCCTTAATGTATTTTTCACCCCAATTTCTTCATAACCTTGTCCTCTTAGGCCACACCATCATCGAACATCAAAAATGTGTGTATTATGGAGACTAATGTTATATGCTTTATAAAACACTTTATTTTTCTTCATATTTCAACGTAAAATTCACCTAAAGTATCATATGAATCCATTCATCAGAACCTTCACCTAAAGTATCATATGAATCCATTCATCAGAACCTTCTCAACATAGAAATTTGTCAATCTTTCTTTGTGACCCGGCCTCTGTCATGGCGTCACAACTGATCTAATTAAAGTGGTGATATATGTTACCTGTATTCCCAAATCCCACAGCAGTGGAATAAAAATCTCTTTCTTTAATAAGTTCAAATTTACTAACTTTATATTGAACTATGGATTAAAAAGATTCCATACATTATTTACCTAACCAAGACCCCATAGAAGGAAGATATGATTTTTTTTATTTTTTTTTTGACTAAGGAGGAAGAGAAAACAATATTTAATAGAACTTCATGGACTTTGAAGCCAAAGATTTGGACTTTATTGATCTTGAAGTTACAAATTTGGTACTTATTACTTCCTGCATGGTGAATTCTTGACGTGTAGGATGATGACCTTTCTTAAGATAAATTATTAAAATAAAACTCAACAATTTCGTTACCCTTAAGATAAGACATACCCCTTATATTTCAATTTATTTATCTAATTTTAATTTGATATAATTCTTTTTTTAATTTTGAGGTGTTAAATATGATATGTTAAAATTTAGAATTAAAAAATTACAAAAAAAAAAGATATTCTTTTTGAAACAAATTAATAAAGAAAAGTAAAATAAATAAATTGAAACGGAGGCGGTGTAAGAAAGTTGGGTGAGAAGCACGTTATTTTTAGAGGATTTAGGTAATCTTCAGTTAAAAAGACAACAATGGTTAAATAATTAGTAAAAGTAGCTTTACAAAGTGCCTAACTCTCTGATTAATAAAATGATTAGGTTAAGATTTTAAACAATAATTAAGATTTTAAACAATAATTTAAGTATATTTTACTTTTTACAATCTTCCAAAGTCTAAAAGGAGTTTGGACAGATAGTGTTTCTGAAATCTGTCACTCACATTTCCCTAAGAATATCACATTCCAAAGAAATTTTGCATCAGCAAACGGCGTTTGAAAAATTGTGATTTTAATTTTACTTTTTTTCGTGATTTTCCGGGATTTATTGGAATGACCACACAAAAATCGTAACGAAACGACAAGTATTCTTTCATCTTGACTAGAGTTCAAAGATTTCTTGTTTGAGTCATTGGAATGAAATCTCTTTTTGTAGGAAGTTGTTTACGTCTTTTTTTAAAATAGAACTTCTTAATGTGAATTTAAATTAACAAGATGAATATCAAATGTTCAATAAAAAAGTAAAAAAAAAAAAGATGATCTTACGTCATGACTGACATAAATTATTGACTGTTGCTTCGGTGACTTTAGCATTTAAATTTTATACCAACAAGGATTGTGGTAGAGTGGTAAGTACTTCTTCATCCTTAATTGTGGTAGAGTGGTAAGTACTTCTTCATCCTTAATCAGTGGTCTCGAGTTCGAGTTTCTTTGAGTACGAAGTTGTCTTTGTTAGGGAACGTTTTATCCCTTAATATGAGATTTTTCGGTTTGAATCTGAATTTAATTGGACTCCAATATGAATATTTATAGTTAGATTATTTTTAAAAGTATATTATTCTTAAAATATAAAATAATATTACAAGTGTAACATAATATATGAGTAATTAAAAGATGCAATGGTCAACAATTCTGAAAGTTTGCAAGCATGCAGGATTAAAAGGCAGATTTTCAAATAATTGAAAGTTGACTATGCTTAGAGTTTGTTTCGGATAGAAGTAGAAGTAGTTTTTAAAGCAGAAAAATTCTGCTTTTTAAAAAAGTAGAAGTAGAAGCAAAAAATTATTTTTTACATGACTAAAATATTTCTATCATTTATATATATATATATATATGTATTAATATATTTTTTATTAATTAATTAGCATAGTTCGTAAATTTGATTTTAAAATTTTATACTTTATTTTTACATTATAAATTCTTTATTTTATTTTATAATTTATATATTATTATTTTATTCCCCAATCTTTTTCTTTAAACAAAATTAAAAATATCATTGATGGTAATGATCGAAGAATATTTAACTCTTTATTTTATTATTAGTAACAATAAATGACAGACGAATCACATAGCAAGACCAAATGGTATTTTGGCAGCACTTGTAAATATTTTTTCTCAAATATTTAATATTTTAAATAAATAATTCATGAGACATTGCGTGATAAAATTAGGGATGAAATCATTGAGAATTTTTATGATGTATGAAGGACTACTTATATTTGTAGTGAATTTTTTCAGATGTAATGATTTAATTTATGAAATAGTTTTAAATTTATTTGGCTTGATATTTTTAGGTATATTTGAATCAATATATTAATATTTAATATTTTAATTTATCTATCTATAAAATATTGATTGAAAATTTTATAATACGGACTTTTAATTAAACAAAATAAAATTTTAATTAAAAAAATTATAATAGATATTTAAAATAAATTCTCTGTATAAAGTAATTTTAGTAGTAAAAATCCATTGATTCATGTCCTTTTTGGTAATTTGCCTCTCAAAAGTACTTCTTCAAAAAAGATTAGTCGAACACAATATGCTTATCAAAAATATTTTTCAGATGAATTTACCAAATATAAATTATTATTTTTTTAAAAGCACTTTTCTGAAAAACTATTTTATAAAAGTGCTTCTCAAATAAGTAGTTTTCTAACAGCCATTTAATCAAATGTCTAAGGATTTAAATAAAAAAAATTAATAACTGAAGAATCAAAATTATTTTTACCCGTAACTTATTAGAAGTAATTATTTTGTAGGTTAAGATACACCAATAATGAATAATGTGGAAAAAGAAATTCAGTGGCAGTTTATAAATAATTAAATTAATTTTTTTTCCACTGTCAAGTCTTGTAAAACTGGTGTTTTGGGGAAGGTACAATCCCACAAGACAATTGCAGAGAAGCTTGCGTGTCTAAGTTACTTGTCGGACATGGTTAAAGAATGCACCTTTAATAAAGTGATTAACAAATGTCATTTAATTAATTAATATTCCAAAAGTAGTAATTTTAGGTATGTTTATTGACTTTGGATTCCATACTACTTAGTACTTATCTTGTTATTGGATGTTATTATTATTTGTTATTCCGTCCGTCCAACAATACTTGTTCAGTATTAACTCTGCTTACAGGTTAGGAGAATAATAAATAATAGGAATAATTTTACTATATTACTCTTTAAATATAATAAATTTAAAGTCTTGAAAAATATATTTAGTGATAAATAGTATATAATAGCAAGGGTAAAATAGATTGAAAAAGATAAATTATCCATTAATTTTTTAAATTGGATAAATATTATTGGACATCTACATTTAGTAAAGTGAACAAATATTGTTACAGGGAGGGAGTAATTCCTTTGTTTATGTTGTCATTTTATGTGTTATTGTTACTATTCTTTTCTCAATAATGTTCAGCACGACTATGTCTTCCTTTTCATAATTAATTTTATTACATTTTATTCGAGCTAAGAGTTTATTGGAAACAACTTTCCATCTTCACAAGTTAAGAATAAAGTCTAAGTATACTTTATTTTTTCTTAATTTCATTTATAAGATTACACCAGATATATTATTACTCAATTTGCACTTTGGTATATACTCCTTGCATTTTCATTTTTGATAGATTCCTTTGGAGTGACATAATTATCAAGAGGAGTTTAGAAATTGAGTCCAATAAATTATTTAATGACTTTTTGTGTGAGTATAAAAGAATAAAATATATGATAATCGTATTAAACTATAAAATACTCTACAGAGTTCTTTTATAAATGTATCAAATGAAAGTATTTAAATCAAATATAGGATAAAGAAGTAAATTTCTCTGAGAAAACTAGTACTCCACTAACAAAAAGGGGCATTATTCAAGAAAGACGTCCAAATCTTAACTTTCACGAAAAAAATATTTTATTTTTATGTGTCATGACAAGCTTGATTATATTTCTTTTTCTTTCAATGAAAAATATTTTTATTTTTATCTTGACTTGTGTTTGAACTATTAAAATCATAAGTCATTTGTCGTCGGCTTGGATGACTATTTACAATTATTTTATTTGTTTTTATTTATGTAGTATAGTTTGAATTTTGAGATTCAAATAATTTATTTTGATGGTGATCGATTATGAAATTTTTAAATATTTTGTAATAATTTTTTTTTTGGGAAGAATTTTGTAATGAAATTTACATATTTGAAAACTACATAAAAAAAATTATAAGTCATAATAATTGACAATTCAAAATATTTTAAAAATATATAAATATTATGGTTAAAAAAAAAAGAAGCTTGTATGAATATCGAAATTCAAAAAGTGTCATCTAAATTGAAACAGAGAAAGCATATACTTATTCACCTTATAAATTTTGTCATAACTGAGCATTATCTAGTGGTCAATGAATTGAGTTGAAAATCATGTAATCTTAAGTTCAATTATTAGGCAAAAACACACCAAAATAAATAAATAAATAAATTTCGTCGTAACTGCTGATGGAAGACTCAATGAGTTGCTTAAATATTCAAAAACAGAATCCCACACATTAATTAAACAAATTGAGCTGCTATTTCTTCAAGACTGAAAAATAAAAATAAATTAAACCATGCATGTCCCAATCTCTTAAAACGTCTAGAGCAGTTGCATTATTGCAAATAAAAATACCAGCACTAAACTATTTGCAATGTACAGAAATTCAAGTATGAGATTTTTTTTTTTCCTTTTTTTTTATTAGAGAATTTTCTTTTTTTAAAAATAAAAAAAATAAATTCATGACCGAAGTCGATTTTATTAAAATTTCATTTAAAAAAATAGATTTTAATAAAATTTCATTAAAAAAGTGTATTCAAAAGTTAATTTTTTTCTGAATTTAAATTCAGAATTTATATAATAAAATATATCATTTAAACTATTTAAAAGGTGCAAGAAAGAAATAACATGTGAATTGTGAAATAATAGCAAAGATGAATTAATGATAAGAAGTTTATGGATTCTAAATTCTAACCCTCTAAAATTATTGAATTCTAAATTTATAATTTAAATATATTAAATAACTTTTTTTTAACTCAATACAGAAAAATCTATTTAGTTTCATCAAACTCGTATCTTAGGGGTCATTTGATATGCAGAATGGGATAAACAAGAATATCTAATGAGTTGAAATATCTCATCTTTTATTTGAGATAGTAATCTTATCATTTTAGTACAAATGATAGAGTAGAATAATTTTAGAATTAACTAATAACTCAATAAAATATAGAATAAAGTTAATCCCAAATTTTATCCCACAATTAATTTCGTTATCTCATGTACCAAACAACTACTTGACAATACATCAACATTGGGTAAGATAAGATGGGGAAAAGTTTAAGGGAGAAAATTATTTTCACCACAATTTAGATACACCCTTCTTTTTGTCCTTATATTTCTAAAAAATTAAATCTCAAGCTATAACACAAATTATAGTTTTAAGTAGATAAATATTTTTTTAAAAAAAAAAAAAATCCACTAGGGGGCTACAAGTGAAATAAAACAGTCTGAAAAGATCTGACACTTATTTCATAGGCCACATTTATCCAGTTAGCTCTGGTACCTATATACTCTAGTAAATAAATGCTATGACTAATAAATATTTTTTAAGACTAATTAATGACTCAAAGATCAAGAATTTTCACAAAATGACCACTCTAGTTCCCTACAATAGCCTCTCTTAGCTGTAAATTTTGCCTTTTAGTACACTATAACATTTAAAATTGTTTTTTAATACTTGCGGTAACAGAAGTTCCTATAAATCTACTTTCCCTACCTAAATCATAGCGATGCCAGTGTTGATTGGATAATCATGCAATATTTTTTAAATTTTTTTTTTGGTAGGTGTCAATAATATTGATATGATAGGTAACTATAACGTTATGATTTTCAATATCAATTACATGGAGTAATTATTTTCATATTGAACTGTTTTATAAGTATTATTTTTATATTGAGTGAAATGTGAACAAGTATAGTAAAAAGACGTTGCACATTTATTGTCGGCTCTCATGCATTATAGATCAACTAATAAATTAAATTGGAACTAAAATTATGAGAAAAGGAAATAATATTTCTGATTTATGTACCTAAGACAAAATGTAGTATGTCAAAATATTTTATAAGTTGCATATTACTAAAGGATACAAAAAATTTATAGGTATTTCTATCGAAAATTCGCGTTTTTTAGCCAGTCGAGTTATACAATCTTATCAAATGTTGGAATTCCTTTTTTTTTTTTCCTTATAAATCTATATAGAAAATCTGGTTGAAACTTTGAGAAAGTTAACATACACCAATATTCAAATTGATAAAACTGAATTCTTTTATTATTATAAAATTTTAATTTAATTTTTTAAAAAAATCACATAGGATAGGTGTCTGTTCATTGTCAAAGTGAATATTGAAGCTGAGATCATTATATTCCAATTTCCAAAAGAACTTGAGCTACATTGTGATTGATTGAATAGTGTCTAATCCATACAAAAAGGAACTAATAAAAAAATATTTTATTTTATTTCTAAATGAGAATCTATTGTACTTGGATCAATATGACATCACAGGATATTATTTAAGGACAAACAAAAATAACAACATAATTTCACAAATAAATTTTGAGGAAAATATAATATACTTAATTACATATTCTTTTGGAATAAAAAAATTATTACATATTCTTTTGGAATAAAAAAATTATTTTCGATAGATCTTAAAGTAGCCAGACAAGAAAAATAAATCGAAACATGGTAGTAACATTTAAGGACCAGCAGCTTACTAAAACTTATCCAAAATCACCAGAAATTATTGAGATGATAAAACTTCACTCCCGTCAAATGAGTGAAGTTTACACATACTTTCCATTTTTAACAAACATATGTTATTTCTTAATTGAACATGTTTTTGCCTAATATGTTGATTACCTCTATGAATTTGTTTCTACACGCGATAGAAGAAACAGTTGAATGTCATTGAGAAGTTTATTTGGTTATAACTATCAATAAGAGCTTCTTTTATCAAACAAAATCATATTCATTACTCTTACCGTCTCAAATTATTTGTCTTGACTTTAAAAAACTATTATTTTAATTGTTTGTTATTTTAGAAGTTCAAAACAAAAGTAATTATTTTTCCTCATTTTATTTTTAGTAGTAATTGTTTTCGAAGACTATAAATATCTCAATAGAATAAATATTTGATGAAAGAAAAACTACATATTAAGACATAAATAAGGATAAAATAATTTAAAATTACTAATTAATATTTTTTTTTATAAAAAACAAGTAAAAAAAAATACACGACAAATAATTTATGCAAAATAACATAAATTCTAATAGTGTTTGGAACATCTACAAAATCCACCTAGGTAAGTGAAGAGAAGATCATAGGAGGAGTGTGATCCAAGTAAAGCATAACTTGAATTAATAAGAAGGCTAGAGGTCTCGAATTCGAGTCCTCCTAGGTACGAAGTCACCTTTATTAGGAAGTACTTTATCCCCTAATGTGAGACTTTCCAGCATGAATTCGAATTTAATATGATTCCAATGCTTATATCGGACACTGGGTGGGAAACCAAAAAAAATAAAAAATTAATATGAAGGCATTGTTAATAAGGAAACTGCCGAAATTTGCACCTATACTATTATACTTTTGATACATTCATACGACGGTCAACAAATAGTTTCGTATTTATCATTTTCGTAAATAAGATTTGCGTAAAATACGTGGTTCGAAAAAAGAAGATTTACCCATAATATCTGACTATTGCTTAAAATAACTGTCAATTTAGATCTCTATTAGCATCGAGGGAAAAATGAATATATTTCTTGACGATAAGAGTAAAATATTAACCAAATATTTAATGGAGGACAAAATTTAAGGGCAAATTTGACCCTTATTGTTAAGATATTTCGAGATACAGTAAAACCTTCCTAAATCATACTCGATAAATTAATGAACTCTCTAAGATAATATTTTTTTTCGATCCCAACTTGGGCCAGAGAAAAAAATTATCGATTTCGATAAGATAATAAGTTAATATATTTTCAGAAGACCCCTATATAAATATATGGTCTCATTAATATTATAAATTAGTAATTCTTTAAAATTACAAAAATATCTAAGACAATTTAGTGAAATATGATTCTAGTGTTTTTTGTTAAAATTTAAATCTAGTTGCAGCTCATCTCTAACTTTTCTTATTGCATCAAAAATTCTGGTGTTGTCTTCTCGAACTGCACAAACAAATTGTAAAAGGTTCTGAACGCGATAAGTGCTTCCTAACGAGTAACTGGTTCCAAAGGTATTGTATCGACTTCAACTTCATCATCAACAATATTTTCTCCGATGGTATACACAATTTATTCTAAGTTCTGGATCTCTGAACATGTATTATTTTCACCCGGGTAATCCATCAGGCTATTGACATCCATTTAATTGCGGTAACCGAAATCATTAATCATGACCTCAAGTTCATGAATGTCGTTTTCATAAGTGGGTTCACTTAAATTCCTTGAGGCTTCATCCCCCAAATGAATTTTACAGTGTCGCAAAGAAGTTGCTATTGTCTGCTGTTGAACAGTTTTCGTCCAAGCTGGGATCCCAAGATTGATAGCATCCAAAACATTAATCTTTCCTAGATTACTTTGTCCTAGCTCATAACCTTCAAATAGCCTACGATAAAATCTACTGCGATAATGCATCTTGAAAGCTCTTATTATCCCAACATCACAAGGTTGAATTTTTGATGTCATGTTGGGTGGCAAGAAAAACAATTCAACAATAATTTTGATCTATTCAAAATTAACGTTTAATTTATCGAATCTTGAAAACACTCTTTAAATTAATAAATATTAATTTATGATTAAATAATAGCTCTATAAAAAATAATATTTCAAGGTCCAAGCAATATTAATTTAAATAGGTTTTACTCTATAGGGTAACATAAGTCGAGTGTCTCTTTATTAACTTCATATTACGTCATACTCCATTGATTAAGATTTTTTTTTTTTTTTTTAATCTTGTAGTCTTAGATTACAATATTTATGGCATATCAAATGCCTTGTGAACTTTGTTGCGTTAAACATGACATGTAAGATGGGATTCAAAGAAGTACAAAATATTAAAATTATATTCTTTTCTAATAAATTTTTTTTTAAAAAAAAGATATAAAGATTGAAACAGAGAGAGTATCCGTATGTCTCTATGTTACCTCAATTTCGTAGCACATAAATCCTGTCAAAAATGTGAAATCAAGAATTGCATGCGTTTAATCATATCAATCTCTTAATCCTGATGAACCTAAGATAAATTAAACATTTATTTAGTCATAGATTTTGAAGTTGAAATTTGAAAAGTTATAGTTTTTGGACATAGATTTTCTTATTTGGTAAGTGCAAAAAATTGGTTTTGGACAGGCATTCTTATTTGGAAAAAATATGAAACGTTGTGAAGTGGAATTTCTTCCAAAAACCAATTTGATCAAATTTCATGATCAAACAAATATTTAAAGAAAATTCTTAAATTCGAATCCAAAATCTATAATTAAATACTTTCTCCATTCGAATTTACTTGTCACTATTTTTCTAATTTAATTTTCATTTTTACTTGTTATTTTTGATAAATCAAAAAAAGATAATTTTTTTTTTTTTTTTAATTTTATTTTTTATGTTTTACCCTTAACATTAACTACTTATTCTCCAAATCATTGTTCAATACCTATTACTAAACATCAATTAATAGAGACAATATTGTAAACTCATTATACTAATTATTATTTTCTTAATGAGTGTGTCATGTTAAAAATGACAAGTAAAAGCGAACGGAGAGAGTACAAAGTTAAGTCCTCTTAGAAGTAACCGTTGACCTTAGGATAAAAAATACTACTACTAATAAATAATTTTGTTTTCACCACTCATCTTTGGTGTGTATTACTCCCTCCGTTTCCTTTTACTTATCACATTTTTACTTTTTGAGGTCAATTTAAATTAACTTCGACTAATAATTTAAGATTCATTTTTTCATCATATTATTATGAGATGGATTGCAACTTAGAATATTTTTTGTATAGTTTTCAACCATTTAAATTTTTTATTTAAAATATTAAATTATCTATCTTAAAATATTAGTCAAAAATAATATAAGTTGATCTCAAAAGGTAAAAAGATGACAAGTAAAAGAGAAAGGATGGAGTAATATACACCAAAGAAGAGTGGTGAAAACAAAATTATTTATTAGTAGTATTTTGGATCCTAAGGTCAACGGTTACTTCTAAGAGGACTTAAATTAGTACTTCATCCGTTCTCTTTTATTTGTCATTTTTTAATATGACATATATATTAAGAAAATAATAATTGATACAGTGAATTTCCAATACAATAATTCCACTTCAAATCAGTTTTTAACATGACATGAAATTTAAATTATTGGTACTACAATATAATTATTTTCAAATCCAGATGCCAAAACCAACCAAGCACAAGGTAATTTCTCCTCCAATTTTTTTTTTACCATTTCCCTAGGAATATACTTATATATATACAATACAATAAACAAGACTACTCAAAACTCCCCCATATGACACACACAGAAACAGATCTTAAGCACTTTATAGATGCAGCTATCTTTTTGGTTCTAATAAGAGCAAAAATTAATTTCACAGAAGAAAAAAAGGCTCTGACTACAAAAGTCTGAGCTGAGATTTCTATATCTTCATTCATTTCCACCATTAGTTTCTTTGTCTCTGTCAATTGAAAATCTTTACCCTTTTGTCTTTACTATCAACTTCTTCAGATCCATCAAAAATATTAGTCCTACTATATTTTCTTGAATCTTGAAATTTTGTAAACATTGTTGAATTGAGAAATGGGGACAGGATGGAGGAGAGCTTTTTGTACAACAATCCCAAGAGATAGAGAACCCCATTTTGTTGATAAAGATGCACAAGATTCATCACAACAAGTTGTTAACAATGGTGGTGGACAACAAGTACCAAGTCCAAGTCCTAGTCTAAGGAGTTGTGCAAAGCTTGGTTTTTTATCTAGTAGTAATCCTTCTACACCTCGTTTGCGTTGTAAAACTAATAAAGCTTCTTCTAATGATATTAATAGTCTTATTAGTCCTAAACTTCATTGCAAAACTACCCCAAAATCCAACACTAAAAGCCCAAAAACTCTTCTTGGTTCTAATCCATCTTCTCCAAGATCCCCCTTTTCCATCCTCAAGAACACCCTTCGTCTCTCCAAAGTAAGAAATTACTAACTTTTATGCATTTTTATATCATTTCTCTGTTATGTTTTTCTTAGAGTTAATTTCTCGAATAGTCACTCAAATAATAGTCGTTATCTCATAAAGTTACTTTTTTTTGTTGAAAAAACATTGGAATCAAGAATGAAGATGAGTTGGTCATACAAGAAATCAACCCGTTTTTACACAATTCTTGGTTAAAAATGTAATCTTTTATGCATTTTATATCATTTCTCTGTTATGTTTTTCTTACCGTTAATTTCTAACTTGTTCATTCAACTAGTAATTATTATATTAGAAAGTAACTTTCTTTGTTAAAAAGAAAAACTGGGAATCAAGAAAGGTCACATGAGCCTTTGTAATAACAGCTATTAGTTGAGTGATCATACGAGAAATCAACATGTTTTTCTCAATTCTTGGTTAAAAATCTAATCTTTTGTGTTTTTATTACTTGCAGCATAGCTGTGGAGTTTGTACACAGAGTGTGAAATCAGGTCAAGGAATGGCTATATACACAGCAGAATGCTCACATACTTTCCATTTCCCTTGTATTGCTTCTCATGTTAGAAAACAAAGCACTTTGGTTTGTCCTGTTTGTAACTCCACATGGAAAGAAGTACCCCTTTTAGCCATTCACAGACTTCAACAACAAGAAGATCAAAAAACCCAAAAACAAGAACCACAAGAACAAGATTCATATCCCATTATCCCATCAAAAAAACAAGAAAAGCCACTACCAAATGTGAAGACTTATTATAATGATGATGAACCCCTTTTTACTCCGACAGCTGGAGCTAAATTTGTTCCAATACCGGAAGCAAATGAGGATCAAGACGACGAACAAGAAGAAGAAGTCGAAGAATTCCGTGGTTTTTTCGTCAACCCCATTTCAAGTGATGACGTATTTGTCAATAACAACAGAAGTGTTGAAGTCAGTTTAATGCCTGAAGCTGCCATTGTATCAGTCGGAAGAACTCATGAGACATACGCTATCGTATTGAAGATCAAAGCTCCACCACCACCTCCGGCGGGGAATGCTGTTAACGGGTCAGGTCAACGTGCCCCGATTGATTTGGTAACTGTGTTGGATGTGAGTGGTAGTATGAGTGGACCAAAGATACAAATGCTTAAACGAGCCATGAGATTGGTTATCTCTTCTCTCGGCTCTGTTGATCGGCTCTCAATTGTGGCTTTTTCAGCTACGCCGAAAAGGCTACTGCCATTGCGAAGAATGACCCCGCAAGGCCAACGATCGGCTCGGCGTATAATTGATCGGCTTGTTACAAGCCAAGGGACTTGTGTTGGTGAAGCTTTGAGGAAAGCAACAAAGGTGCTCGATGAAAGACGTGAGAGAAACCCAGTTGCTAGCATTATGTTGTTATCGGATGGTCAAGATGAGAAGATCCAGGGAAGTAATGCTCAAAATCGACGGTCGGAGTCACCCCACCTGTCTTCGACCCGGTTTGGTCATATAGAAATTCCGGTTCATTCTTCCGGGTTTGGAAAAAAGGCCGGCTACGGCTACAGCCATGAACCGGCTGAGGAAGACGCATTTTCGAAATGCGTTGGGGGTTTATTGAGTGTAGTGGTTCAAGATCTGAAAATTCAGCTGGATTTCTCATCCGGTTCGGACCCGGCTGAGGTGGCAGCAGTTTATTCGTACAATGGTCGGCCAGCTGTACTCAGTTCGAGTTGTGTTCGGCTCGGTGATCTTTACGCCGAGGAGGAAAGGGAATTACTACTAGAAGTGAAAGTCCCAACAATGACTAATGGGTCACACCATGTGTTATCCGTTAGATGTTGTTACAAGGACCCCGCAACACAAGAAGCAATTTATGGAAGGGAACATTCATTGTTGGTTCCAAGGCCTCAAGCCGTTCGATCCTCGATCCCAAAGATCGAACGATTGAGGAATCTCTTTATAACCACGAGGGCGATCGCAGAGTCTAGGAGATTAATCGAGCATAATGAGCTAACTAGCGCAATGCACTTGTTGTCATCGGCTCGAGCATTGTTGATACAATCCGGCTCGGCTTTTGTGGACGAGTACGTTAGAGGGTTAGAAGCCGAGCTGACGGAAGTGCAATGGAGGAAACAATATCAACAGCAGATCGAACAGCAAAAAATGATGCAACGGCAGAGGATGAACGAGAGGGAAATGATCATGAACGTAGACGAAAATGGCGAGCCGTTAACGCCTACATCAGCTTGGAGAGCAGCTGAGAAGCTAGCTAAAGTAGCTATTATGAAGAAGTCGATGAATAGAGTCAGTGATTTGCACGGCTTCGAAAATGCTAGATTTTAAATAATTTTTTTATTTTGTAATAAGTTTGATTAGATTTTAAAGGAAGGCAATGACTGGGGGAAGAGGCCCATGGGCCATGCATATAACAGCGACTGTTGATCCGGACAGTCCGGCCCTTTCTGCAGAGTCTGACTCCTTGGACTTAGAGGCCCACTTAGAATTGATTGATTTAATGGGCCATAGCTTTTGTCTAGTACTCTAGTTTTTTTTTTTTCTTTTTCTTTTTTATAATTATTATTATTCGACTGAACTTACTTGAAAGAGAATGCTTTTGCCTTTTGTATTGAACAACGTTAAGAGGACTTTATGTAAATGCAATTCTCATATGGAAAATTTGATTTTCATGCATCTTACTTTATGTATTAGTACTGTTGATTTCCTTCTTTTGGCTTTAACAACATTTTGGTAAGACTTACAGTACGTTTGTTTATGCAAATTTGTGTTACCACTTGACTTGAAAACAATCGCGTTAGGGACCCAAGAACTTAATAAAGAAGAATAAAAATATAGAGTAGAATTCAAGAATGGAACAAGAAATTTATGAAGTAATCAAGAACTTCAACCTTCACGTTCACACTTTTAGGAGATAAGATTAAATTCTACTTTGAGGATTTGGTTAAAGTTTCACTTACGATTTTCAATAGGTAATTGCAAACCACCAAATGCTCATATGCACTTTCATGTTTCGTTTCTCAAGAGTCAAACTGCATGAATATTCATCAACAATATAACATGTATGTTTTTATCATATTAATATATGAATGATTGCAACTTATAATATTTTTATATAGTTTTTTAACGACTAAATTTTAGATAGTAAATCAATCTAATTAGATTAACTTCGAAAATTAGTCAAATTAACTCTCGAAAAGAGAAACATTACAAGTAAAAGTGAACGGATGGAGTAGGTATTTGATGAGAGGTAGACAAAGTTCCACATCTTAAAATAACAAACTACTACCAAAATTTTTATTTTTTTTAAAAAAATAAAAATAACAAACTCATATAAAAGTCATTTTTGCTAAACGAGTGAATAACATGACTTTTTTTCTCATTCAAAAGTTTTGAGGTGAAAGATGAAGGACCTATCTGTTTTAACTCTTGTACAAGGACAAGTAGACATGAAAGATGCTTCTCAATTTACTACTACTAACACATGGTGTAGACAGAAAGTGACAATGTGACCTTAAACATAGGCTCAAAATAGGGCCAAAGTCTATGTTGCTTTTTCAAAATCGAAAAATTCCATTTCCCAACTTCTTTTCAATCTCTTCTATGTTTTGTACTACTTGAAATTGATGTAAATATCACTTTGATTCTTTTGTGAATGATCTATGAGGCATCTTTTCGATGTTTAATATGTTACAAGGATTAAATCAAAGTTATGGGAACAAAGAAGCTTTTGGTATAACACTTTTCCTTTTAGTGGGCATTGTGAATCTTAAATCTGAATTAGTCAGGCTATTAAGCTTTGAATATCGGATGGTTGAATGGGAGAAAGTGATTTGATATTTTGTTTTTTTGCATAGAAATAACGCCCACCATCCACTTTTAATTTTGTATTTGAAAAATAGCCACATATCGATATTAGAAATGATCAAGTCGAGCATGTTAGCGACCCATGTCATGTTTAGCAGAATATTTTCGACGAAAATTTCAATTTTTTTTAAGGGCAAATTTCATAAATAGCAAATGTCATTCTTTATTAAAAGGCAACATAGCAACATTTTGCTAATTTCCTCCGATAGCAACAATTGGATATTAAATAGCAACTGAAATATGTATTTAGGTGTTACTTTAATTAAAGAAAATACAAACACAATAGGTAACAATAGAGTGAAATAGGGAATCAGTTTCACATTTAAAAGGAAAACATAGCTATCCTGCAACACAAATCATGCATTTGACTTTAATTAGAGATTTACTTGCCAAATACTTATGTAACTTTTCTTTTGTATTTTATATTTTCACAGTTCTCTCCCTTTTTATATTTTATATTTTTACCTCTCTCTCTTTATCATTTTTTTTTTTTGTATTTTGTATTTTATGTTTTATATTTTTTTTGTATTAAACGATATATTTTATGTAAATTTATGATTTGTATTTGGATGGTATAGCTGTGAATAATTTCAATTTATCATTTGTATTTGTATTCAAAACAAGTAAATGCATTATTTGTATTTCAAATACAAATACAAAAATAAATGAAACAATGAAAATACAAATGATGCACTCAATTACAAAGTACAAATATAAAAATAAATGAAACAACGAAAAATACAAATGAAACAATTATGAAAATCGATTCACAAAATACAAAATATACAAATACATTTATTTATGGATGAAAATCAATTAATAACTGATTAAGTGTATAATGACGATTTTTTTGGTAAATTAGGAGAGAGAAATGAAATTCAAAATTAATTTGATAAGGAAAGAGGAGTGAAAATAGGAGCAGATTTTTTTTTCTAATTGTATTGAAGGGAAAAGTGAGATATTTGACAAAATGTTGCTATAAATGCTTTGGATGGTAAATACTTTAAGGATCATAATTATGATCTTAGGATTGTCAGGCTAAGTAATTTTTCCTTTTTTTAATTAGTTCTTGACATCATAAAAGTGATAGATATTCAATCTTCAACCAAGAATTCTCATGGCCATCTGCCCATGATTTCTGTTAAAAAAAAGTAGGGTTAAATTGTGCACAAGTGATAGGTATGATTGCTTGAGTTTCAGTTATTGTGTAACAACATAAAGTTGATAAAGTATGTAAAAGTTATTAGTACAATAGTACTAGCTCTAGGTTTATCCTAAAGCTTTGAGAAATTATAATATGATTGGACCTATTCTTGTGCCTTTTCTTCCTTTTCCTTTTGGTGTTTCTAGTATAAACTTTAAAAAAGAATCACTAGCTTGAAAGAGGTATCTATGAACTTTAGTTTAAACAGTACTAATGATTATAGCTATAGAAACAACTATAGATTATAGAGATAAGGTACAAGTACCCCTCAAACTTTATTCGAAGTTGCTATGATACATCTAAACTTTACGAAGATCCTATTACCCTCCTAAACTCAACTTTTCTGTATATTTGTGCTTTTTTTTTACTAATGTGGCTGCCAAGTAGCAAAATATTTTTGTGCTCTTTTGTGCTGACTTGGCAGCCATGTCAGCACAAAAATACAGAAAAATAAGTTTAGGGGGTAATAGGACCCCGTAAAGTTTAGGTGTGGGGTTTGGGGGGAGGGGGGGTACTTGTGCCTTACCAAAACTCATAACTTCAAAACTCAATTTTTTAAATTTCAAGTTTCAACTTCAAAATCTATGACCAAACAGAGCTTTAGATTTGAAAACAAATTTTGCAATTGTTAATAAGTTATCTCTAGATTATATTTTGAATGCTAGCAATAATTAAACAAAGGAGGTAATCAATAATGAGTTAAAGTGGAAGAACAAGAAGCTAAGATTATCTTCTAATTGTAAATCCAATGGCTAATTGTATCCATTTACCAATTTTTATAGCATCACAATGATTGAATATTCAAGGAATTCAACTAAAAAACTGATATAAATGTACCTCTAGCAGTAGGTGGTATAACAATAATTTTCAGGAATAATATTTGGAACAAAATAATTGTTCTCTTGTACAAGATAAGGTGGTACATTTGCACAAAAAGATTAAATAATGTCAAGTGAGTTTTAACCCCATCCTTCCTTCATAAATAGGCCCAAGGGCATACCAAAATTTTCCTATGTATTACTGTTGTTCGAACCAACTTGCGCACACCTCAACTAATGCCATGAAATACTTTGTTCGAACCAACTTGCGCACACCTCAACTAATGCCATGAAATACCTGCCACCGCCCATCACTTTTTTTCTTTTACCTAATACCAATATTTAGACCCCTAAGCCCAATGTCCAAAGAGCAAAAACAGTGAATTGGACAAAGAATATAAAGACCTAAACCCTGAAAGTTCTATACCACAATTTTACCAAAGTTTCACCAATAATTGATGCATGCACAGAATGACAAAGGATAAATCAAAAGAGCCTGCTGTATAAATATGCATGGCTCATTGGCAAATGCATTCATGTGATTTAATTGGGACCACATTCTTCACTAGTTTTCACATAAGACCATCCTAGTTGAAGGAATTGGGGTCTACATGGTCTAAAGACTAAAGGTAATTCAATTCAATTTTTTCTAACATAGGGAAGCTTCTAATGTAGCAGTAAATGTGGAGTAAAAGTTGATTTAGGTCCAGGATCTGAATTCCAAGTGTGTAATGCTAACATCCTGCCTATGACAATGCCCACGAGGGTGCTAGGGTGGCTTGGACCAGAGTAATTGATCGAATATGGCGCTTACTCGGTGGGCTTAGTTAAGAAATAAAGTTATGTCCGTACTATCAGCTATAACTTTTGACATATTGATCAGTGTTTGATCCTAACAAAAGTTTTCCATTGTTACATTATTAACTGTCTTGTCAAGATTTTACTTTATCCTTCACACACATGAAGCTTTTCCTATGCCTCATTTTTTTTGCGCAACAAGGATTAAATAAGATGTGGCATTGGTATTTTCTTACTTTGTCTAGTTTTTATGGTATTAATAATGTCAATTCTCACATGTTTCACAAATGTTCAGGTCTAATATTTACTGAAGCTTTTGACTTGTACATAAAGTTGCAGATATCTTTATGCCATCTACACTTGCTTGTGAGTAAATGCTTGTGGGGCTAACTGGGATCTCTATTTAATGTTTATGAACTTGATAGAGCAAGAAGCATGATACACATAACACAAGTATTCCCTAACTAGACTATACAGATAAGGGGTAAATATTATACAAACCAGAAAAAGGACAGAACTTAAATGAATAGACAAATTAATGTGTTGGCAGAAGAGTGGGGTGGGTGAGGTTCATTATTGATAACTTTGGAACTGATGATGTCTTTGAATTGCGTGTTCTCTCTTATTCATGGCTTGGCAACTAGAGTACCCTTTTCACAACCTATAGGTTATAATTGTTTACCCTTCAATAATACTCGCAAAGCGCGGAGCCAGGATTTGAAGTCTATGAGTTTAGTTTTAGTCCTTTTGAGTTGCTCAGTTCTAAATCAAGGTTAGAACCAAAGTTACTAGGTTCTTCCGAACTCGCTTCTTACAATCTAGCTCCACCCTGTTGCAACTATTTTAGACTTGAGTATTTGTAAATGCTGTACTTCATTATGGTTAATATTCATCACATATCTTCAACTTTTTTTCTTTTCAAGTGAAATTCATGTATATACAACTTCAACTTCCAAATACTCTTTCTTAATCTTTTTAAAGTTTAATCATAAGTACTCTTTTCTTTCAACTTCAACAAAATATTGTTCAAATGCCTACTTGAACAAAATATTCTTTTCTTGGGCTCATAATAAAATGTGATCTTCATATGTTTAAGGAGTTATCTCAGCAAGTGAAGCAAAAGGTTTATAAAAGCTCAGTTTCATGTATAATCTAATCATTTTGTCATAGCCAGAATAGTAAGTTTTGTGTTATAGTAAGCTGCCTTATTCTAATAAACTCAGTCTTGCTTTTACTTGTTGAAGGAAGTTTCAAGAAAATCTATAATAACAGTAGTAAATATAGCTACTTAGGGAGGATCTGATAAAAAAATAAATCTTGAGCCTAACTCAACCTAAAAGGTTAACTCTTGAGGTTAGGATTACCCGAAACCATATAAAAAGACCATCCCGTCCCTAAAGTACCGACATGGGGACTCAACAGGATCGCCCTCCCAATTTGAAGTTTTCTCCTGGAAATTTAGTTGTGTAGGTTTGATGCAAAGTACAGATGGTCATCAGCTGACAAAATTGACAATTTCTAATTCCACTTTACAGGATTCTTCCCTAGTTTTGGTACACCAAATCCTACTTGACCCTTTTATGTTCTACTGCTTTGCAAAATCATTAGGGTATCATCAGTTATACCAACTACTTTTATATCTGAGGCAAATAAAGTAGAGGAACCATAATCTGGGACCAAGCTGTCTCACAGAACACTATCTTGTTAACATGACTTCTGTTATTAAGTGAAAGAGAACAGAACGGCATTCCAGTAATCAACATTGTTGCATTTGACAATTACACAGTTCCAAAGTGAAGGGAAAACAAGTCGAATGAAATTAATACATCAGTGGTAATCATAATAGTAAATGAATCAGTGAATATGTTACAAGGCTAGAACTGTTTGTGGAAGGAGTATATGGATCTCTCCCATGAATTCATTCATTACAAAGATCAAACTTCAAGTAATAATGTCTAAATAGAACAGCTACATACAAAATGTACTCTTAAGACACGAGGAATTCACAATCGGAGGTTGCATATGTCTTCGATAAAATTAAATCAACAGGAAAGATCTCAGCAAGGGAGCATGTCCTGTCTATGCATTTCAATGAGAATTTACAGTAGCCAACAGAAAATACAAGTGAGGAATTGTTCCTCTTATTCAGTTGAGGCTCTGAGAGAATTTTCAAGGAAAAAAGCTTCAGAGATTCACCTTATTTTTGAGTTTGCTCCACTTTAGCACGGATTTTCTGTTCCAATACAGATATATCTGTCTCAAGGTTGAACATCCTATTTAGAGCATGCATATTCTCAAGGGTCTCACTCAATGTGCGGCTGTCACTCCCATCACATCTTAGGTGTTGCATGGGACCATGAAGGAGCTTGTTAACTATACCACGACTAAGATCATCAACAGCCTTCTTTGTTTTCTTTGAGATATCATCACCCATCTTCGACATGCACTTATCCAGTTCAGCAACCCTTATTCTTTCTGCATAAGCCCTCAGTTTCTTGATGGTGGGAACAGTCTCCAGAGAATCCCTCCAAGCTTCAAATTGTTTGGATTCTTCAGAAATAATTGCTTGAGCTTCCATTGCTTTTCGAAGACGGTCCTCCTTATTAGCTGCCACAACCTCTTTTAGATCATCTACGTTGTACACTCGTGCATTCTCTAGCTCATTCACACAAGCACCAACATTCCTAGGAACTGATATGTCAACGAAAAGCCTTAAACCTCCAACACTTGAGGCAACAGGTGGAAGATCCAGCACATGCTCTTTATTAAACAGTAGGGTTTCTGATGCGGTGCTTGTGAAAATAACATCAGCTTCCGCAGCACATTTAAGCATTTCAGTAAGGGGCTTGTAGATTATCTCGACATCTTTCATCTCTTCACGAATGGCAGAAACTCTATCCTCGCTTCTGTTTACAACAACCATCTTTGTGCATCCCTTGGCTGCCAAGTGCTTAATCACAAGTTTCCCCATCTTGCCTGCTCCAATAACTAGCATCCTAGCAGTAGCGTGGCAGGATTCAGGAAGCTTCATCAGAGCCAACTCCACAGCAGCTGAACTAACAGAAACTGCCCCTGCCGCAATGTTTGTTTCAGTTCTAACCCTCTTTCCAACTGTGATTGCATGCTTGAATAGTCCACTAATGTTCCTTCCAAAGCCTGTAACTCCTTGACCAACCTTGACTACTTGCTTGACTTGGGCAAGGATTTGACCTTCCCCTAAGACCAAGGAGTCTAGCCCAGCTGATACTTCAAAGATGTGCTGTGTTGCATCATTATTATACAGTAAAAAGCGGTGCTTACAAATCTCTGTAACAGGGACTCCACTTGTCTGCAAAACAAAAGGACAACTGCTTATCAGTTTGATGGTTATACCAGTTGCGAAGAATGCAAATTTCATGACTGTGAGCAGAGAACCACGATGTTGCAAATATAATGTACAACACAAGCTACGATCTTTTCAAGGGAGGAAATTCAGTAAATTTTCTTTTATGTTTTATTAGAACCATGAGTAGGATGTAGGGGCTCATACTATTATCTCCTTCGCACAAAGAACGTGATAAAGGATAATTGCAGTTTTCTTTTTCTAATCATCATCCAAAGTTAAGGATAGCAGATGATAAAGCTACACAATCACATTTAAATCCCAGCAGAGACAAAAACACTAGGTGATCTCCCCATTTGTCCTGGTCTTGGTGGACAGAGTTACCTCGTACTTATTGTAGGTGGGAGGTCCCATGGAATTAGCCAAGGTACGCACAAGCTGGCCAGGACCCCACGGTTATCAAAAAAACAAAACACAATCACATACAAAGTTCAAGGGAAAAGAAATACCTTTGACATCCACTCGGTAACTTCTTTGACGCCACGATGTTGAGAAAGAGCCACAACATAGATCTCCATCCTGTTACAGGTACTAAGAACTGCAGCTTCTTCAATATGATTCAAATTGCAGAGCTCCCCAATGGCTCTTGGCCACTCTGCTTCAGGAATAGCCAGTTTTTCACGTACTTCAACAGGTGTAGTGTGGATACTGAGCCCAATGACAACGATACTGCTCCTCTCCTTGGTATATCCTGAAGCATATTAAGATTACAAAAAAAAATAAAAAATTGAGGTTTCACTTCTTTCTGAGCGTACACTGATTTGTATTCAACAGTGGCAGAAACACATTACATTTGACATTTGCAATAGTAAGTACTCATTTCTTATATTTGCAACAATGACCAGCACAATGATGTTATATATTAATACAAGAAGATATCACATTGTCTATATTGTCAGATCATCGAGAACTGAAAGGACTAATATCACTGCACCACATGCAAAGTCTGCAACCAGGATAGGCCAGGAATCTACCAAATATTTCATCAGGATACAAAAACATGATTCCAGCTTCTCGCACACTAGCAGCCAATGTAAAAAAATACTCCCTCCGTTCCCTTTTACTTGTCACTTTTTGACATGGCACACCCATTAAGAAAACAATTATTGATATGACTATTTTACCATACTACCCCTATTAATTGATGCTTAGAGTAATATGTCTTGAAAATGGTTTGAAGAATAAGCAATTAATGCTAATGGTAAAATAGGAAAAATTCTTTTGTCTTTCCTTGATATGTCGAAAGTGTCAAGTGAAAATAGAAATCCAATTAGGAAAATAGTGACAAGCAAAAGCGAACGGAGGGAGTACCTAGGTAATTTCTTCTATTTGCCTAGCCTCGTTAGGCAGAGTTAACCAATTACCATTATCTAAAAGAAACATGAGGTCTGTTTCAAAAAAAGAAACATGAGGTCCAACTTCGCACACTATCAGCCAATGGAAAAAAAAAAAACTACTCCCTTCATCCAGTTTTACTTGTCCACTATACTAATTATACATTTTCACTTTTACTTGTCACTTTTAGCATATCAAGAGAAAAACATAATCTTTTTCATATTTTACCCTCAACATTAATTACTTATTCCCTAAATAATTTCCCAAAACCTAAGACTATACATCAATTAATATGGGTATTATGGTAAAATACTCATAAAATCATTGTTTCTTGAGGGGCGCACAAAGTCCAAAGTGGACAAGTAAAAGTGAACGGAGGGAGTACGTGATTTCTTCCATTTGTCTAAGCCTCGGTAGGCAAAGTTACCCGGGATTTTGGATTATAAGGGACAAACAAGTTTGTCAATTAAGTAAAAGTCCTTCAAGTTTTTTAAATTAGGTAAAAGTGATAAAAAATTTTCAACTTTTTAATACAATTGTCGAACAACTGTCTGTAATTATTTGAGAGACTTTTTTTTTTTAACCTAAAATTTATTTGTCCCTTTTATTTAATTGAAAACTTGAGAGGGTCTTTTGGCTCATTTTTCTCAAGTTACCCGATAACCATTATATAAAAGAAACATGAGGACCAACTTCTTGTTGCAGTATTTAATTGATGATAATGCTCCAACCTATCATGAACATGAAGCAGCATAAGCAGAAACGGCATCCGGCCTAAACCTATGTGAAAAACTAGCAAGATATCAATATCCTCACTAAACAAAGAATTGACTAGATACCACAATTCCACTAGATGCTCTTCAACTACAAGACCAAGTTTAGTCAGCACATCCATCTTCCAAATAATTGCATAAAGAATAAGCCTTGATCAAATAGGAAAAACTACTCAAAGAACAAAAGAGCAGAATAACAGAAAATAAGATAGATTAATATGGACCTAATAGAGAATGCAGCTGCTAGAACATCTTCAGCTCGTTGATCAAACAGAACAACTGAGAGTGAAGGGTCTAAAACACACCTAAAGTATTCTAATTTTTTGATTTTCATACCTGAACTATCACCAACTATTTATCAAAACACACCTCAAATGTTAATTGCTCACTGTTCCTTATCCAGGTAGGAAAAGTGAACAATTGATGGTTAAGGTGCGTTTTGATAAATAGTTCAACTAGGAAACTCGCTCGCTTGATAATTCAAGTATGAAACTCCAAAAACTGGAATACTTTAGGTGTGTTTTTATCCATTAACTCAGTAACTGAGCTAATAAAGAGTAATATCACAGAGTTAATATGAAACAAGAAATCCACCAAACAAAATAAATTGCAAACCAAAAAACATAAACAAAAAAACTCCCTCGTTTCAATTTGTTTGGCCTACTTTCCTTTTTAGTCCGTTTCAATAAGAATGACCCTTTTCTTGTTTTGCAACTCTTTAATTTCGACTTTCAACATGACATGTTTAAGACCACAAGATTTTACATCTTGGTACATTCTACGTACCAGAAGATACTTTCTTAACCTTCGTGTCAAGTTAAAATAGGCCTACAAATTGAAACAGAGGGATTAAACAAAAACACAATAAAATGCAAAAAGGAAATCCAAATTTTCAAAAAAAATTATAACAAAGTGATCAAAAAGAAGAAAAAAATTAAACAAAATGAAACACATACTGTCAGCAGCTGAAGTTTTGAGCTGTTCAAGAGCAGAAAGGCTTGAAGAAGAAGAAGTCACATTGCCACCAGAACTCTGACTCTGATCCAATACATCTGATGCAGCAACTTCACACTTGATCCCCGAATTAACCAAACCCTTTTGAATTCCCACCCTTCTGACCCGACCCGGATTGCAAAACAACCCAATTGACACCGCCGGAGAAGCCACCACCGCCGCAGCCGCCGATGATGATGATAAATATTCAAGCTTTGCCAAAGAAAATGCAGTTGGAATAGCCATTTGTTGACGTCAACCACAACAAACTCGAGCTCCCAAAAACCCTAACCCTAATTTTTGTAATGTGAATTGGGGGTTTTAGGAGCTCAAATGGTCAGAAATGGTGGAAGGCGTGTGGCGTTCAAAGGGGAAAATTTTGTGCCTTTTGAGTTTTCTTCTGTGTGTATTTGTTGGAAATAATTTGTAATTTTTGTGTTTGGTTTGGGCAACTATTGACAAAACATTGATATTACGAATTTTGGAGATTTCTTTGATTTCTGATTGGCTCTGGATTCCACGTTTTATCCACACTCACTAACTTCTATCCACCATCAAATATTTATGGGGTTCGTTATTAAAAAAAATTAATGATAGTGTTTGTTTGAAAACGGGAGTGTTGGATTAACCGGTAAAGTTATTGTCATGTGACAAGGAGCTCACGGGTTTAAGTCGATGAAAATAATCTCTTATAGAAATGTAAGGTAAATCTTTACAATGTGTGGGAAGTTTTAGTGTATCGGATTGTCTTTTTTTTTTTTCCCTTTTTTAGTGTTGCTTGAGTAAGTTTGTGCATTTCACCCAACTTCACGATGTACTTGTTATCTTCTCACAACAAAGGTATTCAATAATTCTTGATCGATTGAGGTAAAATCATCGAACATCTTTACTTTCGCTGGAATTCAAATCTTAATACTTCATAATTCTTAATCTACTTTATTGCCTATGCCACCTTAGAAAACTTTGTTGTGGACTTGTGGGTTCAAGATCTTTAATTTTGTGTTCTCTTTTTTTTTTTTTTTTGTATTTTAAATTATTTACTTGGGGGTGGCATGAATTTGTGTGGTGATAAAGGAGAAGGCAGAAAAAGTAAGAGTTGTCAATGCAGTGGCAATTTTTATTCAAGTATTGTAGAATGAAATTTCAATCATTTGATTAATTTTATTAGTTGGTGACTTGATTCTACTGATCAATTTATCTCTTTTCAGGTCGTTTCAAACTTTTTGTAGGACATTTCATCTCTTCTTTCAATTGATTGAATTCAAAGTTCATTGCTTAGTTTATTCTAGCAAATTAGGACTTTTGAGCACTATTAACAATGTTAATGTTTATTGTATTTCACTACTTATTTTGAAAAAAAATAAAATTCTCTTTTATTTGGTGTATAGAAATGAACTGGCGAAGCTACGTAGTCAATCTTGTTAGTGCTCTAATTGGAAGGGGAAATTCGAATAAAATCATATTATTGTGTAACCATTAACTTGTCATGATAGACCATGTGAGTATTTTTTTACTTCAAGGAATTTAAAGTATGTTTAAATAAGTAAAAATTTGCAAAATTTCATAAGACACCTCAAGCATATTATATTATTAAAATATAGTTGAGGATTTAATGTTTCTAACTTTAGTAAATACAAAGAAGCAAACACCTAGTAAAATAAAAGTAATTAGTACGATTAATCTTTGACCATATCTTCAAGTACTTAGAGAAATTATACTATGAAGATGAGAATCATTATCTTGTTTTTGTCCAATGGAAGGCTAAAGTGGAGATTCTCTAGTCTTGCACATTAATTAGGCCTGTTTGCTTGACAAATTTGGTTTAATAACAAAAGGCCACTAAAGCTCTCATTGAATGCGGAGTCTACCGTCGAATCACAAAAATTTATTATATACAATCTTATCCTAATTAAAAGTATTATTTAATACCATATTTTGCATTTTTGCAAGACACTATTTTAACGACTTGAACTCGTGACCTTCAGATCCAGCTTTATGAGTTATGCCAAGGCTCCCCTATTAAATTTGTTTGTTTTCTTTAGTCTATTATAAATATTAGTTCAATGATATGATTTTTATAGGAGATTGATAAATAAAACTCAGAGCTGTAGCATTATTTTCTTTTATTTAAATTATACGCAGATATAAGAGATCATTTCCTCATATCTTTTTCTTCTCTTATTTTAACTTATTTGACGATTAATTGTTTTAAAAATATATGTTAGAGGAAGAAAATTGTCCTAGTTAATATAATATCTTAGCACATATAGAAAAGGATAGTGAAATAAAATGATTGGTGGAAAATGATAGTAGGAGATACTGAAAGAAAAAGATAAGATGAGAAGAGGGGACTAGTGATTGAGATTTGTTCAGAGGATTTTCAAAAGTCTTTTTCAGCCACAATTTTGTTTACAATATGGTCGTGGAGAATCTATGTACTCTCATCATTAGATATGCACCCATTTAAAAAAAAAGTAGTAATAATACTATTATTTTTTTTATTTTATTTTTTGAAAAAAGAGATATGCACCCATTTTGCATCTTGAGGTTTCCACAATTTTTAAAGAAAAAATTATGCAAAATATCCATTGAAATAAATTTTTACACAAAAAATAATTCTTTTTTTTTTTTTACTTAAAGTGGCCAATCGGCCAACTTTATTACCAAAATTGGTCAGTCGGTCATTTTCCTTTACTGCCTTCAAAAAATTGATGAAAAGTCAAAGCTATTCCAATTATCACTGAGTGCATTATTATTCTCAGTTCCAAAACCTGCATGCCCCACCGGCCACCAAAAATGTTATTCCCAACTTACTACAATATAAACATACCTCAAATCTCTATGCGATTGAAAATTATATATGCCCATGATATTGCTGAAGATAGTAAAGAAACTACACTTTCATCAATTTATCCTTCTTTATATTATATTTTTGTTAATTTAGTTAATACTAGTGATGGATACAAATTCATACAGGTTTCAATGTTTTCTCTGTTTTGTTTTGCTCCATTTAGTTAGGCAGTGTTAGGCCATTTGGTCATTTCTGTCTAAGTTTAAATAAATAAAATAACTTTTTAACTGATTTTCTTTTTTGTGTTGTTTAAAAAAAAAAAAACTTTTCGTGGTTTAAAATGTTTTTGTTGCTCCCTTTTTAAAATCTTTTTTCTTTTGTAATTGTTTCACTTCCCTTGTAGAAAAAATGAATATTTGTGTTGTTTTATTATTTTTTTGTTTATACTTTTATTTATTAATGTGGGAACACATGAAAGTTAAATAAATATCAATATCAATACATTACATAATTGTTTATATAATATCAATACACGATTATACATCATTGGTACAATGTTGATACATTATATACCTATTTATACAATATCGATACACATTTATATACTATTTATACAATATTGATACATGTTTGTACACTATCTATACAATGTCGATACATTACATAACTATTTATGTAATATCGATACACGTTTATACACATTTATACTATACCGATACATTACATAATTATTTATACAATATCGATACATGTTTATACACTATTTATACATTATCGCTAAACTTTTATACGATATTTATACAATGTAGATACACGTTTATACACTATTTATACAATATCGATACATTACATATACACTACATAACTATTTATGCAATATCGATACATTACATATACACTACATAATTATTTGTACATCATATATACATGTTTATACACCATGTATACAATATTGATACATGAAAAAAAAATTGCACGGAAAAAGTTTGAAGAAAAACAAACAAAAACAGTTTGTTTGTTTTTTTTTAAAAAAAATTAACGCTGAAAAAAAAAGAAAAAAAAAAAAAGAAAAAATGATCTAATGGCCTTGGGCCAAATTGAACTTTGTTAAGCCCAATACCTTTTTTGGTTATTTTTCTGTAAATAGAAAATTGACTACTTTTTTGTAAACTTTTTATTTGTCTGTATATAAATGAAATTATCCCATTTTTAAATTCACTCTAACTCTTTAGAAATCCAATTTACTATTTGTTAGTATTCATTGGATAAAAGGTAATTTTGAAAAATTAAATCAAAGTTTACAAAATTGATATATAGAAGGAGAACACTCTTTTCTTTCATTAGCTTTACTTCATTTTGTTGAATACAACAACAACATATCCAGTATATTTCCACAAAATGAGGTCTAAGGAGGATAAAATATATGCAGTCCATACCTTATTTTGTTGAATGCATGCTGAAATTAATAATATTCGAGATTATGCAAGATTATATACAAAAAATCATTTTCTTGGCTCTCTCTTATAACACCATGTGTTAGATTCAATCCTATTCGAGAATCAAGCATCGAAACAACCAGAAGGATTGATTTAAAAGTTATTTAAGTATAGATACCTCCTTCCCTAGCTGACCCTTTGAAAAAAGCTGAGAAGACTGAGGAGGTGTAATTTTTCAGTTCTACCTTCCAAATTACTAAATATACTCTTTCCGTCTCATTTTAATTGGTTATCTTACTAAAAATAAATATCTCATATTAGTTGATCACTTATTAAATCAAGATAGAATTAATTATTTTTTTCCATTTTACCCCTACAATTAATTACAATTTCAATGTTCACCTCTATGCCTGAATATCATTAATATGGGTAAATGTTAAAATAGTAAAAACCATCACTCCATTTATGATTTCTTAATCACCGTGTAAAATGAAATATGTCCAACTAAAATGGGACGGAGGGAGTATAAACTATGGTTAGCATGCAACATTAGCTACATTTTAATATCTGTCTCTTATTTGTGAATATATATAAATCACTTTGCACTAGTGTGCTAATTGTGGGAATAACTTGCTAATGTTGTTGTTGTTGTTACGGTGTGCTAATGTCATAAGACGTGAACTGTTAGTATAATATATTTTCTTTTCGGCTAAATTACTTGACATGATCATGTAAACTTAATTATTCCCACCATAGGATAGTGGGAGAAAAAAAACTAATATAAGCACATAAATTTAACGAGTCTTGTAAGCTAGGATGTGTTGATAATCCAACAAACTCTATAAGAAATCCAAATTGGATTGCAATTTGCAAATCTTTTAGAGGAACTCCAACCAAACTTCACATTGTCCAGCAAGCCCTTTTCCCCTTTGGGGTAAGGCTTTAACTTGAAATGAGTTTCATTCCTACTTTTGGCAAAAAGCATTGGCATGATTCCAAGTCTAAACCTATTTAGAGGGCTCACCAAATCTATTAAAGGCTGAGCCCATAGGCCACAACTTGGAAATAATTAGTTGGGATGCCAGGATTATTAGCACTTTTGCCCGATTTGGTGTTGCTATGTAATTTAGGCTTAAGTCATCGATAACCCCTTAAAGTTGTCTGCATATTTCACTTGGGCACTTCAACTAGGACTTGTACCTATTAGACACTTCATCTTAAAAAATATGTACACCTCATGCTGATGTAGTACAACAAGTGAAATACACTTGCTATTGAGTGCGTGAATCAATTCTATCACAACTTCTTTTTTTTTTTTTTTTCACAATATTCCTTTCTTCTTCATCTTTGGTATTTATCTTTTTGTTTTTTAAGAAAAACTTTTCTGCCCCAACAAAGCAGCCCTTGCCACCAGTCCGCCACCATTTTTATCCGCCTTAACCTCAATCCATTCTAAAAAACTTGATCCAATAATGACTACACGAGTTATTTTTCGTTTAATAAAATAAAAGAACATTTAAAAAATATTAATTTTTCTATACTAGTATTATAAACCAAACGTGAGAGCCCAACCCAAAAGACTAGTCTGATAGGTGGGAGAACTCATCTAGCCTATAAACCCATTGGCATTTCTCTATTTTTTCAATGTGGGGCAATTGGTACATAACAATCGTCTCCACTTGAGAACCAACGACCTCGTTGGTCACGACTGACACCCCTCTTGGGTCCAGGCCACCACTCCAAATCGCGGCTTCACAGATGGATTGATCCTCGTTGGTCACGGCTGGCACCCCTCTTGGGTCCAGGCCACCACTCAGAGTCGCGGCCCCACGCATGGGACTCTCAATGAAAGCACCAATGTTATAAACCAAATGGGAGAGCCCAACCCAAAAGACTAGTTTGATAGGTGAGAGAACTCATTTAGCCTATAAACCCATTAACATTTCTCTATTTTTCCAATGTGGGACAATTGATACATAACATAAGTCTAAAAAAATTACTCTTCAACTTTTTTATATATATTACGGATCTAAAGTATCATATTATCCATCATGAAGATTATTATCACAAAAATTTGATTAAGAAAAATGTTAAAAAAATTAATGAGGAAAAGAAAAAAAAGATGAAAATAAGAGGGAAAGCTTGATGGGTTTGTGGGTGGTTGACAATGGTGGTTTTGGGAGACGAAGGAGGAGGATTGTTTGGGGGGTGGGGGGAGGGGATCGTAAAACATTAGGTTTTACTTTTTTTTCTTCTTTTTTTTTTTGCTGATTTTTTTTAAGGATTAGTTAAATAGATTTAAAAATATTTTTTCTTTCTTTTTTATACTCCAAAATCATTTTTTATAATTATTTTGGGCCTAAATGCCACTTGGCTTTATTTAATTTGTTGCTTTTCCACGTCATTCGCGTGTGTACTACACACACTTTAGTTTTTAACTGATTGTCAAAGAAATATTAAATAGGTAAATACTTATTAATATTAGAGTGTCTAAGAGGTACAAGTTCTAGTTGAGGTGCTTAAGTGAATAGACGGACAACTTTAAGGGCTGTCGATGACTTAAGCCACTAAATTATGTCTCTCATAACAAATATTTGCAAGACATAAGTTTATATTTTCGTATCATAATATGCCACAAGTAATCCTCAAACATGACTTATGTTTCAAAAATATTTATGTCTCACTAGACATAAGTTCGATTGCTAAAGGAAAAACATTAAAGACCATCCCATTTAAAGAAAAAACATGCAATTTTATGGCCAATTTTTTTAGCTGGCAATCAAAGTTTAGTAGTCATTTTTTAATGCAAAAATATCATCTGGAAAAAATGCTTCAAGCTTAAACACGGAACAATCAAAACTTTGACAAGTGAAATTCCAGCACAATGTTTTGGATTAATAACTCAAGGGCATCTATTTGTTGAAGTTGTAATTCCATAAATGTGTCTTGGAGTTCGAACCAGCCTTGATATAAAATTTGGGCCAAATGAATTTTGTTTAAACATGAAGTTTAAAGACACTTCTGGCCCATTGCAGGGCCCAAACTGAAGAGAGTCCAACAGCTTCTTAGATTATTATGGGCCACCGCAATACAGGCTTGCTCTGCTGCTCATCAGCCCCGTATTTGAGCTAAAGCCCGACTAATTTGAATTTCCGCCAGAAAATTTCACCTTATGGCCACATGGGTAAAGCGCTCGCTGCCAAGACGATCTCATAACATGAACTATTTCATCTTAAATATACCTATGATAAAACCCTCTTGACTTGAATTCTCCACTAATCCGAACCCTAACACCACACTAACTAAAAATAAATGTGCTTTATTGTTTTGTTTACCTTCTTTTCAACTTTGTTTTGGTGATGCGGGTTTCTAAGAAGTCATTTACGCATCTTGTCACATTTGAAAATTCTGTCATTTAAGATAAATTTGTACTAAAAACCTCGCAAATTTTAAAATTGTAATGTAAAAATGATAATTTAATTTATACTATATGAGCTCTATCGACTTTGGAATGGATTGATTTCTACGATGCTCATGTAAAGATCTTTTGTCACATTGGGTTAGAGTTTGCAAATTGATAAAATTGACTAACTATTCGAAAAAGAAAAGTTTCATTTTTTGTGCGTTGAAGAGTGTTGCCTAGACCTCTAGTGATGATGTAGTATTTACAACTCTTAGAGATTAGATTTGAATAAAACAAGCCGAGGGTCTATTGATAACAAACTCTCTATCTCCTTGAGAGTACGGTAAGATCTGGATACACCTCACTAGTCTCGGATTCTACTTATGAAATTACACTAGGTATATTATTATGGAAAAAGGCTCAAATATGTCATCGAACTATTGAAAATGGCTCATTTATGTCATCCGTTAAAAGTTTGGCTCATTTATGTCATCGCCGTTACAAAAAAGGCTCATTCATGCCATTTTTTTTAACGGTGATTTTTTAAAAATGGAAAAGGCTCAAATATGCTATCGAATTATTGGAAATGGCTCATTTATGCCATCGCCGTTACAAAAAATTCACCGATTATAGAATTTTTCTGATTTTTACTTCAAATACAATTTTTTAAGAATTTAAAAAATTGTGTTTCGGTAACTAATTGATTCGTTGTTTGAAATAGTTGATGTCTGTTTCGGACTTGAATTGGTCTTGAGATTTGCAGAATTGTGTTCGCCGATTTCGGAGAAATTGAAAATGGATGAACTCTTTACAGTGCCTATAAAGGAGTTACAAAATGCATAAAAATATTTTGGCCGGAGAAATCGATATTTTCTTATTAGGAATTTTAAAATTTCTTTGGTTGATTTAATTAATGATGTGGAGGAATTATTGTTGGCCACGTGTACAAAATGGTTTTGCAAAAAACCTCCAAATTGGACTGTTAAAAAAAATGGCATGAATGAGCCAAACTTTTAACGGATGACATAGATGAGCCTTTTTTCCAAGTTCGATGGCATATTTGAGTCTTTTTCCTTTAATTAATGATATGGACGAATTATTGTTGGCCATGTGTACAAAATAATTTTGCAAAAAACCATCAAACCGGACTGTTAAAAAAAATAGCATGAATGAGCCTTTTTTGTAACGGCGATGGCATAAATGAGCCAAACTTTTAACGGATGGCATAAATGAGTCATTTCCAATAATTCCATGACATATTTGAGCCTTTTCCATTTTTAAAAATCACCGTTAAAAAAAATAGCATGAATGAGCCTTTTTTGTAACGGCGATGGCATAAATGAGCCAAACTTTTAACGGATGACATAAATGAGCCATTTTCAATAGTTCGATGATATATTTGAGCCTTTTCCCTATTATTATTGTTGTAAAGTTCGAACAAAAAAAAATAAATGAAGGAGCTTTGTTTGAAACTACTCGTTGTGAATAACTATTAAATCTTATACAATTCAATATTGAATTCTTTGCACAACTCACAAAATCTAAGAAACTCATGATGTAACTATAACCGTTCAAAATTGCTAAGATTACATCACGAAATATTTTATTGCATATTATATTTACATATGACGTTATCGTTCATATGTGTATTATAAGAGAACCTAGTTGACCTTAAATATTGTTTTCTTAAATTATTTTAAAGTTTGTTCAAGCCCTACATTGGTTTTGGTTCTAAAAATACGTTTTATGCAATGTATTTTTCTTAAACCATCCTAAAAAAAATGATATATTTTTATATTTAGAAAATAAATTCTAAAAAAAATGATACATTTTTATTTAGAAAATAATCTAACTTTAATTTTTTTATTTTATGACTAATAAGAATTTATTGTCATATAAATTACTGACTTCTCAAAATATCTAAGTTATTTTAGATTACAAGTTTTAGAAATATTTTATCCTTTTTGAACGTGGTGTACAATTAAATTACATCACACAATGATAGACAAATAGCCATGGACTTCTCTTATTTGCTCATCTTTCAAGGGTCATTTGATTTACGAGATTAAGTTCAATATAAAATTTTGGGTGACATTTTTCCTGTATTTAGTTTTTGATGTTAACTAAAATTAAAATAAATTTTAATATCAAAATCTTGATAATATCTATCAAAGATATTCTTGTTTCTATTCAAACGACTCCTTAGGAGTAACTCATCATGCGAAGGAAGGGTTGAATTATATAAGTGACTTTTAAATACCTTCTATTGTCTCCAAAATTATTTATTTTAAAGCTAAGACACGTGGACGGCGATTGGCTTTTGATTTTTAAAAAATATTTTTCAATGAAAATTTGTACTATTTGTCAATTTTTTTCGGGTAAAACTATTTGACAATTGATGTGTGTTATTCTCTAGCTCGTGCTGATCTTCGTTGTACCATTTTAATTTTCAAAATTATTGATTATTGTGATATTACCAACTTGAGCATCATAGTTGACATCGAGAAAATATTTATCCGTAAATTTTTATAAACGATCTCAAAGACACTTCAAAATTCAAATAAGTAATTAAAGAAGAGAAGAAAAAAACCCTCTGATCTGACTATTTTCTTATTTGGGACCAAATATGATTATATAGACTGATGAAAAAACATTACTCTTTCTATCTCAATTGATGTAAAGGAGCTCGGAATATAAGGGTTAACGTAATTAGTTTGATTATAAATTTGGGGGTAAATTCTTCATTTTTAAAAAATTAAATTAAAATTATATATTTAAAAATTACACAAAAAGTACTACAAGTCAACGTAGTAAATGTTTAAAAATATTTTTTTTAAAAAAGAAATTGAGAAAACTATAGTTAAGCAAAATATTGTTTGATTTTCAAACAACAACATCTTTACATAAATTGGAATGAAGGTGATGAATGAAAAGAATCCCACGTTCCCACATTAGTAAGAGATGATATACTTGAATTTATTATAAGGTTTAGACAATCTTTCTCCCTTTTGAGCTAATTTTTAGAATGTGAAATTAGACTTAAATTTAATTTAACATGATATTAAATTTAGACTCATCCGTTGTGGGCCCTCAGGGACCAATTGAGGGGCGGGGAAATGTCCTAATTCTCAGTTGATTGAAGGGGGATGGAAATACCCTGGTCCATGAATATGCACGCTTTAATACAAAAAAAGAATCTGGGAGTATCAGGGGATGGTGAATGAAAAGAATCTCATATTGATAAAGGAAAAGATCTCTGAACTTCTTTTAAGACTTGAACAATCTTCCTTTCTTTGACCTAGTGTTTGGAGTGTGAATTAGGCCCAGTAATTTTACAAAGGAGGAATTACTAATTTAAATAGGTAAAAAGAGGGACCAGGAAGGCAATGATAATGATTTATCTCCAAACCCTTTGGAGAGCTACTCCTAGTCATAGTCCCCACATTAGCATCTAATTGAGTTAAGTGATGTATATTTCAATGCCAGTCACTCTCTTATTGGAGGAAACAATTTCCATTCCTTGCCATACCCCCATGCCATCCTGCTCCATATTTATGTTTTATCTTTTTCTTTATGATCAGTTTAAATCATACAGAAGAAGATTGTGAATACAAGTACTCCATAACATATATCTCGATCTCTATATTTAAAACCTGCCACAATTTTTTCCGTGACTTGTTCAATCAACATGTATTGATAGATTGATAAGAAATAGACATCGAATTTAACTTGACTTCAAAAACTAGTTCATGAAATGAAATTGTTCAAAATTATATAAAAAGAGAAAATAATTATATAGGAAAATTTTGACGCGACCCACACCTAGGCCTGCTAACTAGAGTGTAAACAATATAATATAAAACCCAACATAACCAAGAATTGAAGTAGGTTTGGATCTAATACCATAATTTATTTTGAACCTAATTCAATTCAAATAATTAGCTCAAGAAGTGAGGATTACTCTAATTATATGAAGAGACTAAATCGTCCCTTGAGAACCATGGTGGGAAATTCTTACGCTGATCATCTCGTGTATGTAGCCAAAGAAACAAATGGATTTTCATCATTCGCAGAGCTTTGACTCAAGATTTCTAATTAAAGATGAGTGAATTCCATCCATCTCATCATACCGTGGATGATCTCAGCAGACTTATCAGATATGGTATACTCCTAAGGTTCGTCCTCTTTACCAGTTGTTTTGTTTTACTAGCTTTAAGATGAATTTATAATTTGAAGTTAATGAGTTTCAATGATTTCAAATTAAAAGAAAACGTTATTATAAGTTTCCTAGAGGAATCATACTCTCATCGATGTTGAATTCCCAACAATTCTTTTAAATAGATTTCCCAATATGAATACAAAATTTGTGTGAAAGTTAATGAACTTTTGAAAACCCGCACCGCATACCCTTGATCTGCCCCTCTCTCTCTTTAGGCATACATTTTATTCAAACATCTATCCCCTCTCCACCTTATCTAAAGCGTATCTTTTATATTTCATAAATATTAATGGTAAAAAAAACACTCAAAATATTATTTTCTTGCAAGTTTCATATTCTAACTATCCATTATTCTTTTTACCTACATAAACTAGCAGTACTCCCTTTGTATTAAAACACACCTCGATGCTAAATTAATCAATTGTTGTTCCCACTCGATAGCAGGCACGTGTAGTCAATTCAACATCAATGTCTGTTTTAAAAACAAAAAGAGTGATAGTTTAGATAGCTAGATAAATAGAACAAGAATAATGGATAGTGAAGGTGTGAAATTTACGAAAATGTGATAATTTAAATATGTTTTTAATCATTAACTCAAAAAAAGAAAATACTATCACCAAATTAACGATGAAAATTAGGTAAATTGACACTCATACTCCAAGCTTAACCTTTTTTTTTAAATAATTTGAAGTTAATGAGTTTCAATGATTTCAAATTAAAAGAAAACTTTATTATAAGTTTCCTAGAGGAATCATACTCTCATCGATGTTGAATTCCCAACAATTCTTTTAAAAATATTTTAAATAGATTTCCCAATATGAATACAGAATCTGTAATATGAATACAGAATCTGTGTGAAAGTTACTGAACTTTGAAAACCCGCACCGCATACCCTTGATCCGCCCCTCTCTTTAGGCATGCTTTTTATTCAAACATCTATCCCCTCTCCACCTTATCTAAAGGGTATCTTTTATATTTCATAAATATTAATGGTCAAAAAACACTCAAAATATTACTTTTTTGCGAGTTTCATATTCCAACTATCTATTTTTCTTTTTACCTACATAAACTAGCACTCCCTTTGTATTAAAACACAACTAGCACTCCCTTTGTATTAAAACACACCTTGATGCTGAATTAATCAATTGTTGTTCCCACTCAATAGCAGTCACGTATAGCCAATTCAACATCGATGTCTGTTTTAAAAATAAAAAGAGTGATAATTTAAATAGGTAAATAGAACAAGAACAATGGATAGTGAAGGTGTGAAATTTACGAAAAGGTGATAATTTAGATGTATTTTTAACCATTAACTCAAAAAAAGAAAATACTATCACCAAATTAACGATGAAAATAGATAAATTGACACTCATACTCCAAGGTTAACCTCTTTTGTTTTTTCGATGGAGAGGGAAGAAAAGACTAGGTTGCTTTTCGTCCTTTTTATCTGATGAACATATAGTAAAATCTCTCTAAATTAATATTGTCGAGACCATGAAATATTATTATTTTGTAGAGGTATTATTTAATTGATGAATTAATATTTATTAATTTAAAAAGTATTTTCGAGATTCAATGAAGGTTAATTTTAATTATATCAAAATTATTGTATCTTACTAATTTATGTAGAGAAATTGTGGATATCATTAGAGAAAACAATGTTGACGATGAAGTTAAATACGATACAATACCTTTGGAATCATTTGTGCATAAGGAAACACTTATCGCGTCTAGAACTCTTCACAATTTTTTGGTGCAGTTCGAGAAGATAACACCGGAACTTTTGGATGCAATAAGAAAAGATAAAGATGAGCTTCAACTAGATTTAAATTTTAATAAAAAACAAAAATATTATAATCATATTTCACTAAATTGTCTTAGATATTTTTATAATTTTAAAGAATTATTAATTTATAATATTAATGGGATCATATATTTATATAGGGGTCTTCCGAAAATATATTATCTTATTATCTTATCGAAATCGATAATTTTTTCCACTGGCCCAAGTCGGGACCGGAGAAAAATATTATCTTAAAGAGTTTATTAATTTACCGAATATTAACTTATAGAGGTTTTACTGTTTTACCGTAGTAGTAAAAACTTAATGGATAATAGTAGTCATTACTCATTATAGTGGAAGAAGAGCTTTGCGTAAACAAAACTATATATTTCTAGGTGAAACAAAACTATACATGAGGTCTTAGGTTCAATTCTTAATAGAGACAAACACTAGGTGATTTCTTTTTATTTGTTTTAGCCTTGGTGGATAGAGTTACCTGGTACTTGTTGCTGGTGGAAGGTGGCAGGTATCCCGTGAAATTATTCGAGATGCGCACAAGCTGACTCGAACACCACTGTTATCAAAAAAAAAAAAAAAACTAAAAAAAAACTATATATTTCACTAAGCAATTGGTATGTGTTTGCATTAGAAATCAGATGCATCAATAACTATTATTGGGCAATCTTCTTTTGTTTGTAACTTTGCTTTGTTCCTATTGTTAGTTTAGTTTAAGCAAAAATATTTAACGATAATTCTTGTCTCGTGCAAGAAAATGAGTAGATATCTGTTGCTATAGATTATAATCAACCTTTAGCAGTTCAGAAAACGACATTATTTCCAGAAAAATGTATCTCTCTCTGACCATAGGGAAAAAAGATCAAATTTACAACAAAAAATGAACCAACTTGTTGTATGACGCCAAAAATTAATTTTCTTGAATTTCTAAATCCAACGTCTATGTCATGAGCTCGTGTCGCCAATTCTTCAAAAGTGTGTGGCTTGATTCCTTGGAGGATATACACAAGACCCTGATGCATTCCTTGGGTGCACATCTCGACGACAGAAGTTTCTGAGAGGCAATACTGTGATCACGCTGTTTCAATTTGTTTGTTTTATTTTTGTTTTAATCCGTTTTAAAAAGATATACATTTCCTTAATTTCAATTTTCCATGTGACCATGGACGGAGCTACAACCATCGAAGGGTGGTCAGATGAACACCCTTCGTTGGAATTTTTTTTCGAGTATATAAGTTAAATATAGATATTTTTGAATATATACCTATTATTGAACACCCTTGACACAACTAAGTGGCCAAGGGTGTGCAAGTCCACCTTAGGGGCCTAGGTTCGAATATGGGGGTTGACATTTTATTTTATCACTCACTTCTTTTTCTAAAAGTATGAATGCCCTTCACCAAAATTCTGGTTCCGCCACTGCATGTGACATGTTGAAAACCACAAAATTAACTTATATTTTGATATATAAAATTTAAAAATCTACTTTATTTTGATTTTCTTAAATTTCGTGTCAAATTAAAATATAAAGAATATAATATTAACGTTCTTTATGGTATCAGTTGTATATATCCGTCAACGTCCATAGCAGCTAGCAGTTAACAGGAGGAGACTTGTTAGAACGTCCCCTTTGGATTAACAAAAGGCCGTCAAAAAATGTTTTAGGGATAATTATTAATTATAATATCAAGATTCTGGCCATTTAGTTTAATTAGTCTAAAATTATCTTAAAATTGATACATTTAAGTCCTGGATATCTTTTTTATTTATCCAAAAATGTCATGAAATGTTCTTACAAAAGGGACTTTCTAACATGAGAAAAGAACTTTACGTATATCAAAGACGAATTTAGGATTTAGATTTTATGAGTTCGATGTAAAAAATTTCAAAAATTGACTTCATAAAGGTTGTTGTCGCAATTTTAATTGATTTTTTCACATAAATTTATGATGTGAGTAAAAAATATTGAGTTAAAATATATTGATATCAAAAAATTACATCCGCCTTTAACGTATATGTTACTCCAATGCCCATTGCAAATTTGGCGCAAAAGATAGTCTAGTAATTAGTATGGCCCATGATGCCAAGTTGTTTTAGTTAATTTCTCATGGTGGTCACTTAAAAAGTTATATTTTTTAAATTTTATAACCTCACAAGTGACTCCACTATTGATAGTTTCAAAAAATCACTTTTTTTTTTTTTTTTTTTATAAACCAAAAATCACTTTAACTATAGATATTTTATTCACAAAATCATTCAATCATTTTAAACGATTCTATTCATTTAATTTTATTTGCATGAAATTTTTATGAAATAAAAGAATACCCAATTTAATCATTTTAGTATCACAACCTGCAAGTTGTGCCGAGGGAAAATGAATTGCAACTTGAAACGTAATCACAAAAAGAGTTTTGTGGGGTCCAAAAATAGGAGAAAATATAATAAAAATAATATATCCGGGGAAATTGGAAGGTGTGCCTGTGCCCCTTTGGAGAAAAGTAAACAAAGCAAATGGGAAGGCACAATCTTCAATTCTTGATAAATTATCATTCTCTTCTCATTTTTGTCCTCTGTTCGCTTTTACTTGTCATTTATTTTTAATTAAATATCTATTTTTACGTGTTATTTTTAAAATATCAAGTGAAAATAATTTATTTTTTTCTATTTTACTTTTAACATTAATTATTTGTTTTCTATATTAATTTTAAGACACAATAATAAACATCAATTAATAAGAATATTATAATAAAATAATCATACTAACAATTATTTTGTTAATGGATATGTCAAATCAAAATCTGACAAGTAAAAGCGAACAGAGGAATAAGGAGAAAAAGGTCATCAAAGTGCACGTGTCTCTTGCTCAATTGTCACGTGCAGTCCCTTTGTGCTTTGATCTTATGTTTCTCCTAGCTCTATCCTTTATAACATGTTTTTGTGTTGTTCCTAAATTCGAATTGTATGGATCATATGACTTCAATTTTTGTTATGTATGTATGACCTATTAAAGGAAAATTATTATAAGTGAGATTAAAAAATAGACGCATTCAACTCTAAGTGAAAGTTACATTGGATTAAAGAAGCATTATAAGTGAGATTAAAAAATCGAATTGTAGTCAATATAGGATTGGGACAAGGGGAATCCCCTGTACCCTTTTCTTTTTGTATCGTTCATGAAATATTTGAGCAGATTATTGAAGAATTGGAAACAGGAAGAAGTCTTTAAATTTCATCTTAGATTTGGCAAATTAAATATTGCTCAATTAGGCTTTGTAGACGACCTGTTACTCTTCTTATGTACATACAGGTGATGTGTATTCTATTAAGTATACTTCATGAGAAATTTTAGATTTTCTCATAAGCCTCTGGTCTGGAAATAAATTTAACTAAAAGCACAATATAATTTGGTGGAATGAACCTCCCTGTGCAAGAACTTATTCTAAACAAATTAGATTTTATTGAAAGTGCACTTCCATTTAGATATTTGTGGGACCCTCTTAAGCATCAAAATCCATCATACATTATGAACATCTTATGGAGAAGATGTTACGCAAAATTAGTGGTTGGACAACTAAATTTCTATCTTACAGATTCTTGTGAACAAGAAATTAAATATAAAAGTGTCTAGAAAAGTTTTATTAGTCTGCAGGAACAAAATGTGCTGTTTATCATAGTCTGATAGTGGTTTGCCCCTTATTAATGTAGCTCTTTGGTATCAATGTGCAATCTATTGTGGAATGTTTATCACATAAAGGATAAGTTGTGGGTCTCATAGATGCATACCTATTACATAAAAGAGATGGTTCTGTCCTCAAAACTTTTCTTAAGAGTGCCTCTTGAATGATATATATAGAAGATCTTTAACAAAAAGTTAATTAGAAGATATAGATTTATAATAGACAGATATCTAGAATATGGAGAGATTTTCAATCAAGAGTATATATCAAGCACTGCAGGAGAGATTCCAGAAAATTTACTGGAGAAAAACTTTATGCAATAATCATGACTTCCTCAAATAAATATTTATTTTAAGATACTGTATATGACAGACCAGCTACAAGAGATAGGATCTTTCAATGGGGTATAACTATCACTTAATGGAAGGATCTTTCAATGGGGTATAATTATCAATTAATGTGTCCACTGTGTACAATGTAAGATGAGAGTGCTCAACACTTATACTTCCTATGCTTTGTAAGGTTTTATCTGGAGAAGGCTTCTAAGATGATCACATGGTATAAACAAATCTAATATGGAATGACAAAGATGAATCACAATGGGCAAATAATCAGAAGCGTATTTAGAATTTCGAAAGGATAGGTGCACTATTATAAAAATACTTCAAGCATAGATTCACATATCTATATTTAAATATTTTTAGAAAAATATAGCATTACTATACATGATCTAGGGAGAGGAGCATGAGTCCACGTGAACCCGATGATCCCCGCCTAGATACGCCCGGCAATCCAATTTTGTGGAGGGAGGATTGTTGATGTTGGGGAATACAGGTTTATCAATGGATGCTACAATGTATTACTTCTGGCAAGAAAGGAATGCCGGGATTTTTCAAATAAAACAAGACATGAAGAAAGCCTCCTTCAATTGATCACACAAGAAGTCTATTTTAAAGTCTAATTCCAAAGCTAGCTAGGCATATTCAGAGGATAAATTATTATCTTTAAAATCCTAGTCTCTTGGTATTAATTTCTTGAGCTGTAATTACTTCCTGTAGTAAATAAAATTATTTATTTACTCAAAAAAAAAAAAAAAAAATTGCCATGACATTTTGATCCCACTAACACCAAAGCGCAATAACATGTTTGAATCAAGCATAAATAGAAGAGTGAGAACATTATCGTCAAAGAGTGTGGAGAGTGTAGATAAGATCATATCGATTCTAAATTAGAAATATCAAATTTCTAATTTCATAATAAGGAACATACACTTCCCTTTTATTGAATTGTATTATATGAATCGGCATAGAAATTTCTTGACCACTTTCGTTAATTAGATTTGGTGTGTTGAACAGCTAATATTTACCCCAGATACAACTTTACCATATTGTTGGTGTAGGTGTTAGCTACAATTAAAGATTGATTTTCTTTTGAAAAGAGTCTTAGATATATGACTTGAAAATGTACAAGTTCCCAGATTTGATTCCTTAAACTAAGGATTTATATGTTTAACAACCACTTCACGCGTTCTTTTCACTTTTTGTTTGTTAGTAGTTTATTGGAGAGGTGGGGTAAGGAAAAAGAAAAAGATAAATTAGGAGTTTCACTTTTGTTACTCCTTTAATTACTCAAATTCATAATTTTAGAATAGACGGTCAAGGGTATTTATCATCTTAGTGACCCTTTTAGTCAATGCTACTGCTTCTGTTTCATGTCTTCTTTCTTTAAATGAAAATATTATTTTTTAATCTTTGATAACTTTTAAATTTCAATATCTCACTTATCATAATATACCAGAAGTATTTTAATCAACGAGACAGATTTTTAATTTAAAATTACAAAATTTAAAAACATCTCTTATTTCAAAAAAATTGTTTCTCACCATATTAAGACATATAAAATAAAACAAACCTAGAGAGTGGTTACTTATTCTTCTTTTCCGAATTTCATGAACTCATATATTACATGAGTCTGAATTTAATGAAATCATATGTTACATGTTAGATTTACTGTTGCTCAACTAGGGGTGTCAAATAAGCGAGGACCGCTGGAATTTTGTGTAGGTGGGGTGGGGTGGTGGGAGTCGCCCAACCCAGGATTGCTTAAAACATGGTGCTAATCGGAGTAATTTAATATTACAGCTGTAAGGCCAAGTGGATTAAACCATCATATATAAATTACAGTAAACTTTGCAGATGATGAGATGAGTATGCTAGGTGCAGTGAATGAATATACATACAGCAGATAGATAGAATAATACTCCCTTTATTTCAAAGAGAATGACATATGTTATTTTGCCATAGAGTTTAAAAAAATAAAATAAAATTTTAAATTTTATAGTCTTAAATTAAAGTTATATTAAATATATCAAAATATTTTTTAATCTTATAGTTTTAAATATATCATGTGAAAAGTTATAATTAAAAATAGGTAATTTTTTTTTAAACGGATAGAGTAAAGAAGAGACCAAACACCGATTGTCAATTTTTGGCTTTGTGATTACGCCTCTGACGTGTATCCACCCCACCCCCCACTGGCAAATACGACCCATTTCTCTGTTTTGCCACCCAACACTTTCTTACGTACTATTTGTCCACTCCTATTTCCAACTTGATCAACTCTTACAATAAATTTTACTAATTTTTATAAGGTTGTTTTTTTAAAAAAATTATTTAAGTATATAGTAAATTATTTTTTCTTTTCTATTGCTATATATATAATAAAAATATCTTCTTAAAAATATTTTAACAACATATCAGTTTGACTGACATATTAGCCCCGATTTTAGTTGAGTTAGTCAATTTAATAGCCCGCCAAAACTTGAATAAATTATGTGAATCATATCTTTAAAAAGAAAAATTCTTTGATTGAGCAAACATGTATCATGTACTTATCTAACATAGTGAGTTTTAAAAAATTACAATAAATATATAGCAAGAGTTTGAGTTTTATCTGTTTCGTTCTGTATCTATTTGAAGTTGTATTTGGATCAATATATTTTGTATCTATTCATTTAAAGTTATATTTAGATCAATTTGTTTTGTATCTGTTCGCTATGATACAGAGAGAAACAGAAAGAACAGATATAAAGCAAATTGATACACTAATACAGAGTAAATTAATACTCTAAATTATGACTACATTTAATAATTTGTCAAACTATCAACATAATTGATAATTAAATCTTAAAGTACTGCTATTTTAAAAATTTCTTCATTATTAAACAAGCTAATTTTGCTAGGAAAGTTCAAAGTTATAGGATTTGTAGTTGCAGTAAGGTGGTCGTAACTCTATTTTACTATTACGTGTGAAGTTTTGACTCTCCTCCATTCCTTACGGATCGAATACTGAAAAATTTTAGGGGAAAAAAAAAGTACCTATATTATGGTTGTCCACGGAAGAAACTATTAGATATTGATATATACGAAAATTTTATATTGTTCAGACTTCAAATATATCATATTTTTAATTCAGTTGACTGGATCTTTACTAATACTAGTTTAAAAAATTCATCAAAAAAAAAAAAAAAGGAATTCAATTGAGGGTGTGCTTGGTTTGTTATATAAACATCTTTAAAATTTTCCATGTTAGTTTAGTCAATTTTTTTGGAAACACATTTCCGTTGGTACCAAATATACCCAAGTTAATTATCTATATTTCCGGACTTCATTCTTCTTTTGAAATTTTTGGAGTTAGAAGGTTGGATAATCGCTCAATTTTTGGTAATTGATCGGTATAGTTGCTCAACTTTACTTTTGTCTTTCAAAAATTCCTCAACTTTGTCGTAAGTCTTCTCTAAGTCGATGAACACCACATGGAACCAAGCTGGTTCACGGAGATACACACACCCCTCCTCACCTTTATCTCCACCAGCTTCTTCTACACTTTCATAGTATGACTCAACAATTTGATACCTCCATAGTTGTTGCAATTCTGAATATCATCCTTATTCTTATATAATGGAATCATCGTACTCCACCTTTATTCATTGGACATCTTTGCCGTCTAAAAATGATATTAACCAATCATGTCAGCCATTCCAAGCCTGTATTGCTTACATTCTTCCAAAAACTCCATTAGAATCTTGGTTGACTCAGTCACTCTTCCCCTGCTCATCCTACAAATAACACCCTTAGACATGCAATAACCAAAATCACTTCGTCTCTTAGAATGTTCCAACTCTTGCAACCCAATGTCTTGGTCCTCTCTTCATTCAAGAGTTTATAAAAGTATGTCTACTACCTTAGCGAGTGCCTCCTTCATCAATACTCTTATCTTTCTCATCTTTGATGCACTTTACTTGGTCCACGTCTCGGACTTTCTTCTCTCCCATCCGACTTGCATGAACAACTTCTTATTTCCGTCTTTATCCCCTAGCTCCTCATATATACGTTCAAAATGCTATCTTTTTGCTACCATAACCGCAAACTTTGCCTATTTCATTGCTACCTTATACATTTCCCTCCTTGCCCACTTATCTTTCTGGTCCTTGCTCATTACCAACTTCGCATAAGCCGTCTTCTTTGCTTTCACTTTACGTTGAACTTCACAATTCCACTACTAATTTCCTCGATTTCCACTAGAGATCAGGAGTGTAGCCAATTTGGGGCTAGGAGGTTCATCTGAACCCCTTTCGATGAAAAATTACACTTTTATACATGGTTAAAATTATTTGTTATGTATATATAATAGATGTTGAACCCCCTTATGGCAAAAAATTACACTACTTATACATTGTTAAATTATTTTTTATGTATATCAAATAGATGTTGAAACCCTATTCGTTGTTTACTTCTTTATATTATGAACTCCTTAGTGAAAATTTTAACTCCACCACTACCATAGATACCCTTCGAGACCCTCAACACCTCTCTAGCAACTTCCTAATGCAACTAGTTGTCTTATCCCACATAGTGGTCACATCCCCACTACTTCATCAAGCCCTCAATTGCCACCAACTTCTCCCCCATAATCTGAGCTTTGAAAGGAGTCAAGTTAGCCCATCTAATCCTTGGCCAATCATACCCAATCCTCTATGTCCCCTTCCTTTTAATCTCCAAATTCATCCCCTAGAGCCTATGTTGAGTTGTAAGATTCTCGCCGGGAATAACCTCCAAGCAAAATGCCCTTATTACCTTTTCTAAGAAGTGAGTAATCAATATGAGTCCTAGCCACCACATTATGGAAGGTAACCAAACAACTCTCCTTCTTTGAGAAACTCGAATTTACAAGTTAACTATACAATTGAAAAGCTAAACGAAAAACTTTTCACGTAATTATAAATAAGTATTAAAAACTATATTTCTGATTAAAATAACCACAAAAGCCAATTAGACAAAATTAAATTAAATGACTATGATAACCAATTACTAAAAATTGAATTACATCCAAACTTGTAACTCCAAATTTCCTCTTGGCAAGTAACTCATCATTCATGTACTTGAGTATTCATCTTTGGATGGAAATTAATTAATGGCATTACTTATGCATGTTGTCTTTTTCCAGCTATATAAATATATTTTTTTCTTTTTTTAAGTTTTCAAAAATCTTATCTTGACAACTTCTTGGGTATATCCATTAACCATGGTTAGCTGTAACCGTGTCAGAGCCTTACTATAAATATCACACCTCAATTGCTCAAATAAACACATCCTTCCATGGTTGGACCCTTACGTTTCAACCCTTTTGCTTAAATTTTCTCTTCAAATTCTTCAATTTCATCATCATCTTCTTCTCTGATTCTGGTAAATTATCTCTGTTTTTTTTAATCGATTCTGTTTGTTTTTTAATTATAGGGGAATTTTGAGCAGCTCTTTCGATTACAATTATACATACATGTTACTTCTCTAATCAGAGTTCTCGATTTTGAATCCTTACTATGAAATACTTCTATTATATATATACATATACATATATACTCATTTAATCAGAGTTCTCAATTTTGAATCCTGGCTAGTGGCTATGAAAAACTTCAATTATATATATACTCCTTTAATCAGAGTTCTCGATTTTGCAAAATATCTTTGATAGAAAGCATGATCTCTGAATGAGCTCTGCCTGGCCTATAATCTGAATTAGTCTGGCTCTAACGTGCATATGAGAAACTGAATGGGAAACAACAAAAATTATACTCGTTCTAAATTCACCTACAATGGATCCAATATTCACCTCTAATTTTCAACATATTCATTGTTCATCAACATGAATATTTTCAAATTTAGTAATTTTGTTATTTTTGTGATTGAATTTGTAGGAAAAAGATGGCGTCGAACGCAGTAGGAAATGGAGAATTCAGTTTTGATAACAAGAGGAGGACTGGATTGCCGAAGATCCAGACACAGAAAACTGATGATGAAAACGTGGTTTGCCATGACGACAGTGCAACGCCGGTGAAAGCTCAGACGCTGGACGAATTGCATTCACTTCAGAAGAAGAAATCGGCGCCGACTACTCCGATTAAGTCTCCTCATGTATTCGGTGTCGCCGTTTCTGAAGAAGAACGCCAGAAACAACAGCTCCAGTCAATTAGGTAAATCATACACCCTCTGTCCAAGCACATTGGAAATAAAAATTTATATACTTGGAAGACCCCGAAAATAGTACGTCCTCCGTTTAAAAAAGAATGACCTAGTTTGATTTGGTACGAAGTTTAAGAAAATGAAGAAGACTTTTGAATTTTATGGTCCTAAATTAAAATTATGATAAATGTACCAAAATACTCTTTAATTTTGTGGTCTTAAATATGACATGTGGAAAGTTGGAATTAAAGTGTTGTCAAAAAAGAAAAGGATTATTTTTTTTAAATAGATTAAAAAGAAAAGTAGATCATTTTTTTTTAAATAGAGAAAGTATTATAAGTTACAATAATTGATAAATCAAAATACTCGTAATTACGATAAAATCTTGCTTGAATATTGGAGATTCAAAATTCGAAGAGTGAAACGGTGAGACGGAGGGAGTAATAACATTTGTCGTCAGATATTTACTCTAACGGCGTCGTTCTGTTGCTGAAATTTTGAGAAAAAGATGGGGATCATTTTTGTCGTGTTTATCGATCAGGAAATTTAGTTTCTAAGATATTAATAATACGTTAGGCATTGGCCCACGTCCCACGTAATATTGGGAGATTTAATTTTGTAATTTTTTTTTAAATTTATATTTAATTTTATGTTCATTTTACTTATGCGGACCAAATTTTTATTTCTACATGTGGTAGATCTAAAAAAATTATTTTTCCTTCGTAATATTAGCTCAACTACTAAGAGAGGTGCATCCTAACAAACCTCCTAGATCTTTTCCTCCGTAATATTCAGCTCAAAAAGTGTAATAATCAATGGCGGAGCCTTGTATCAAGGGATGTCAATGTTAAAAAATTACATTATTTAATTAAATTAAAATTTTAATTTTATATATAAATATTATATGCTAACTCTTTTTAGTTTATTTTTGTGTGTAATTTTTATTTTTTGACCTCCTCAATAAGATCTCCGACTCTATCGCGAGGCAAATTGAAATTGTAGTCTAATTTGTCATCGTCACTTGGAGATAAGAGTTTGATCCGTCAAAGATCTTTTTTACCATCACGGACTCACTCTTTCGGGAAGATAAAACTACAGTGAAAAGGAAAAGAACATTACTTCGACCATTTTAATTTGTTTGTTCTACATTTTATTTTAGCCTGTTTCAAAAATAATGTCTTTTTTGGTAACTTTTTAAGACTATGAAATTCAAATGTAATCTTTATTTTTTTAAACTACAGGCCATAATAATTAGTTATTGATCAAGTTTGTAAAAAGTATTTTCAAGTGTATTTTATTGAAATTTTCTTTTGTTTATTTTGAAAAACAATTTATGCCGCTTCTCAAAATGTTTATTTTCTCTTAAAAACTTGATCAAATACCTCATTTTAAAAATAAATACTTTTGAAAGGGAAAAAAAAAAAAAAGAAGAGGAGGAAATTTAGGCCTTCAAAACTTGATCAACCAGACAATAAATTAGTACCATAATAACATCATGTACCTATTTTCGTAAAATATCGACTGTCTATAAGTTTCAACCGTGAAATATTTTCTCTTTTTATTTTTGTTCTTGAATTTCCTAACATGGTAAAGTTTACTAGATTTTTACTTTTTTTCCTTTTTGTTGTGTAAAAATAGTGCATCATTGGCCTCATTGACACGAGAGACAGGGCCAAAAGTGGTAAAAGGAGACCCGGCAAGGCAAGCGGAAACACCAAAGGTGCAACACCCGGTTCATCACCACCCCACCCCTACCCTTAACGTCAGTGACAGTGGCCTCAAGTTCACACACATCCTTTATAATCTCTCTCCAGCTGGTAAATAATCTTCCTACTTTATTCTTCTTTTTAATTTACATTTTATGTTATATATTCGTGTCGAAAATTCTCACTTTGAAATAAAAAGTTTCATTTTGAATACAAAGGTTTTTCACCTGTCACTATGACTTATCTTCTTGACTACTTCAAATGTTTGACTCCAGTAATTGTGCCTACCTACCATCCATTTCGTCTTTATGGTCAATGATTTAATTAAAACTCTTGTGTTATTTTCAAACTTTTGGAACGTCATAAAATTATTTGATTGATCATTACTAGGATTGTTAATTTTTAATCATTATATAGGTTGGAATATATCGTACTTCCTCCGTTCCATTTTGCTTGGCTCATATTGACTTGACACTTCCTTTAAGAAAAAATATTTATTAGGGTTTGTTTTACTAAACTAACTTTATTAATTATGTTTTGAAATTTTAAATTTCACTATTAATACTTTATATAGGCATTAAATGATAGAGGTAATATTGAAAGAACATGATAAATTTCTCTTAATTTCATAAATTGGATAAGTAAATTGAAACAACTATTTTTAGTAAAGGGATCAAGTAAAATGGAACGAAGGGAGTATCATTCTTTTTATAGTCTTTTTGGCTAGGTTTCTAAAAGGTCAAAAATACTTATTTAAAGAAAAAATGATTTAGGTAGCTGAAATTAATTCTTCAAGAATTAATTTGAATAGATCTTCACTCAACTGCATAAACTTAAAATAGCCGACCAATGTATGACATATGTATAATATGTGTATAACCATATATTTATTAATGTATAATGCATGTATATCGACTAGAAAAAATAAACTACGAGTTTGAGCAGCTATTTGTGTAAATTCCTTAAAAGGTGATGATCAAAATTGTCCTTAAAAAAAGAGCACCCAAGGGTGTGGTCTAGTAGTTCAATAAGTTGGGTTGAGCACCATGAGGTCTCAGGTTCAATTTCCAACAGAGACAAAATACTAGGTGATTTCTTCCCATCTGTTCTAACCTTGGTGGACAGAGTTACCTGATACCTATTGCTGGTGGGAGGTAGCAAGTATTTCGTGAAATTAGTCGAGATGCACGCAATCTGGCCCGGACACCACGGTTATAAAAAAAGGGAATATTGCTTGTTTTGATGAATACACATTTCACTTTCGTGTGTTTCCTTTTGTAGAGCTGTATGAGCAAGCAATCAAGTATGAGAAGGGATCATTCATCACGTCAAGTGGTGCTTTGGCCACACTTTCCGGAGCCAAAACAGGGCGTTCCCCTAGAGACAAACGTGTTGTTAGAGACGAAACCACTGAGGAAGACCTTTGGTGGGGAAAGTAAGTTCCCCTGTTTTCGGCTCGAACTATATATACACATATACATAGTCCAAATTATCGTAGATTCACATATGTGTCTAGGCATATGTTATTATATATTATTACTAATTTATTTAATTCTGCAATTTTTTAATTCCATATAAAGTTATTATTTTTAGTTTCTAGTGTCACTTTCTAACGTCATGATTGTTATGATATTTTTATCAATAGGGGTTCACCCAATATCGAAATGGACGAGCAGACTTTCTTAATTAACAGAGAAAGAGCTGTTGATTACCTATGCTCTTTAGAGAAGGTATTATACTTGATTTATCATTTCACTAACGTCTCCTTTCTTAATCATTTTTAACATGCACTAAAGATCTCTTAAATTCAACATCCATATCCCACCTAATTTATTAATGTCAACGGTTATAGAAACTACGCATATGCTTCCCCCTTGCTTAGTGCTGCCACATCATTATCTACACCACCACGTTTATTTTCCTGACTTTTATAGAACATGTAATTAAGTACCTCATTAAAATAATGTCGGTCAATAAATAATTTAATTCCAGAATTTGAGGGGAGAGAGAAATAGAATACGTCGATAATCACCTAGTCTTTCTTTGATAATCTAAAGGCGTGTCTTATTTGCCATGTAAATTAAATAATGTATTTGTATTATTGTGTAGAGCTACTACCACTAATTTATTTTTTGGGGTTTTGTCGTGGTGTATGAAATGGCTACAGTAGCTGTCATAACCTTTGTATGTTACATTGTCTTATTAATGTTACTGTACAATAAGATAAGACTATAATAACGACAAGAGGAGTATATTGGTGTAACTATTCTTAGTCCCATTAGCGAAGTGATCCATTTCTGTCATGATTCATGGGCCTAAAGCATGGCCACAAGACACTCCTGTTTATGGTGAAACAGAATCTCCTCGTCTTCCCCCAGGAATGGATATGTTACTACAATAATTATAACTTATCTGTCGAGCCTTTAATGAACTTGTACTGATTTTTGGTCCCCATTATGGAGGAAAATATCTGCCTAAAGGTATCCAAAGACTCAGATCACTATGTTTTGTCAAAGATTGAGATCACTATGTCTATGAGTAACCTAGGTCACGATCGATTTTGGGACGTAGAATCGGTCACTAATACCTGCATCAGGGTAGCCTACCTAAATTACACCCCTTAGGGTGTGACTCTTCCCCAGACCAAACCCTACGTGAACGAATGGATGCTTCAAGCACCGACCTGCTCTATCCAAATATTCAGCTCATAATTATCTTGTTGATCTATTCACAAATGTTAGGTCTTAGGATCAAACAGAACAGATGGTGAGACCTTCGATGCATTGTAATAAGAAGCTCCTTGCACATATCGATAAGAACTGAGAAGCTTGATAATCAATTTTATAGCGATGAAAATACCTTCTCTTCTGAATATTTGCTACATTTCAGGTGTTTGTGAATGATCAGTTCCTCAACTGGGATCCAAACAACCGTATCAAAGTTAGAATTGTATCTGCCAGAGCCTATCACTCCTTGTTCATGCACAACATGTAAGAAGCTGATCATGATATTTTTTAAATCTGTCTGCTTTTACTTTCTTATTATGTTTTACAGGTCAGCAGATAAGTATCTTTCTACTTTTACATATGCGATTTATACAACCATTAAAGAGCCTTAGTGAATTAAAGGAATATCAAAAGATCATGTAAAACATGTTAGTGCAATTCAATAACCGGGTCGGTGACAGGTGTATCCGACCCACTCCAGAAGAGCTGGAGGATTTTGGTACTCCGGACTTCACGATATACAATGCTGGTCAATTCCCATGTAACCGTTACACCCACTATATGACTTCCTCCACTAGCGTAGACATCAATCTTGCTAGGAGGGAAATGGTCATCCTTGGCACACAGTATGCTGGGGAAATGAAGAAAGGTCTTTTCGGTGTAATGCACTATCTAATGCCTAAGCGCCAAATCCTCTCTCTACACTCTGGCTGCAATATGGGAAAAGAAGGAGATGTAGCCCTCTTCTTTGGATTATCAGGTATAGTATAAAGGGATTGGTCCTCCCTTTATCGGAGCAGCAACAATATGTGCCCTCTTATCTTTATATGTCACAGAAAAAATTGACATCGTTTCTATATTCTTTCGATGCTCATGTTTCTCTTTCTGGACTTGTTCATCTTAGGAACTGGGAAGACAACACTGTCTACTGATCACAACCGATACCTGATTGGAGATGACGAACACTGCTGGAGTGATCATGGTGTCTCAAACATTGAGGGAGGTTGCTATGCCAAATGTATAGACCTTTCAAGGGAGAAGGAGCCGGATATCTGGAATGCCATCAAGTTTGGCACTGGTATTTTTCTGATTCTGACTTGATTGTCTTGATATTATTTTCTGCCAAGTTACAAGTGTGAACCCAAATTAATATTTCTGTTCTATGCAGTGCTGGAAAATGTGGTTTTTGAAGATCATACCCGAGAAGTGGATTATACAGACAAATCTGTTACAGGTAAATTGTGTTTAATCGTATAGAGCTTTTTCATCTCTGGCATTCATCTCAAAGTCTTGAATTAGTTGATGTTGCTTCATGGCTATAATGGAATCGTTTGATTGCAGAGAACACCAGGGCAGCATATCCAATTGAATACATCCCAAATGCTAAAATACCATGTGTTGGTCCGCATCCAAAGAACGTCATTCTCCTTGCATGTGATGCATTTGGCGTGCTTCCACCAGTCAGCAAACTGAACTTGGCACAGACAATGTACCACTTTATCAGTGGCTACACAGCTCTGGTATATGCTCATGAAATCTGATGCCTCACAGATTACATTTTTACTTTCAAGATACGATGTAAAGATTATTGCTTCAACATTTCACAGGTGGCAGGAACTGAGGATGGTATTAAGGAGCCTACAGCAACATTTTCAGCATGTTTCGGTGCAGCATTTATCATGCTTCATCCAACGAAATATGCAGCCATGCTGGCTGAGAAGATGCAGAAACATGGAGCTACAGGATGGCTTGTGAACACTGGCTGGTCAGGTGGAAGGTAAGAGCACTCACCACAATGTGTATTCAAATGATACATTAAGACTATATAGGTAACGACTCTCTGTGTTATGACAGCTATGGATCAGGCAGCCGAATTAAGTTAGCATACACAAGGAAGATCATCGATGCCATCCACTCCGGTGCTCTTTTAAATGCGGAGTACAAGAAGACTGAGGTATTTGGGCTTGAGATTCCAACTGCACTCGAGGGAGTACCTTCCGAGATTCTGGATCCAGTGAACACTGTAAGTTAGCATACTCTTCAGCATTGTCTAATTGCTACATTCTGCAAATACCTTTCTGTTAATGTAAAAAATCTCACATGTTGTAACAGTGGCCAGACAAAAAGGCACACAAAGATACCCTGTTGAAGCTGGGAGGCCTCTTTAGGAAGAATTTTGAGGTGTTCACAAACTACAAGATTGGAACTGATAGCAACCTGACTGAGGAGATCCTGGCAGCTGGTCCAAACTTCTAATTGAAGAAGAATTTACCTGAGAGATGGTTGGGCATAATATCTGCTAATATCAAAGAGAAATAAGATAGCCAGAAAACATATGTAATATTATTTTGTGTTACATTTTATGTGTAATTGGTCAGGAAGGAGGTTTCACACGATGAGTCGTCGTTATTTATTTTTTTTGCTTGTGTTTCGTTGGGTTGTGTTTGTTTTCTGGTGAGGTTGAGGCGGAGGTCGTATTTGTAACTTTCATTCACTTGTGCTGTAATATCTTCAGTCAATAATGAAAGCTTCATAGCCAACCATATCTTCTCTGTTTCATGTTAGAACAATCTTAGAGAATAGCTCTTGAAAAGTGGAATTTTGAATGTTCAGTAGGAAAACGAAGGTAAGCCAAGGTGGAAAAAAGAGAGTTTTACATGACTATTCAAATATTAAAAAATACATTGCAGAAATTTAGTCTTATTCTCAAAATTATTATAATAGCCAGAAAATAATTATAGATTTAGTCAAATTTTAACTTAAACAAATTTTTATTTATTCTAAATTAATTCATTAAAAAAATGAGAAATGACTTTCATTAATTAGGAAAATTAATGTAGTTGGGCAACTATTTCTTTCTTCATTTCCTTTTTTATTACCTTTTTTTTTTGTTTCTATATTGACAAGTTAATTGTATTATTCTTTTTGCAATTTAAGTTTGAATAATTGTTTCATTTTTAAATATATCTGATAAATTTATATTACCAGTATATCTTAAATACTGTAAGAATGTAAATTTTAAGTTTAAAATAGTACTGCAAATATATATATATATATATATATATATATATATGAAAATATTAATTATACATATTATTTCATTTATTAATTTATATTATATAATTTATATATGATATATTTCATTTATTTATTTGTATATTATATTTATAAAATTTATACTTTGATAAAGCGTATATTTATCGTGTATGATAATTGGAAAAAAATTGAATGAATAAGATGAAAAAGTTCATATAAATATATTATTAAAAATTAAATTTGAGATACTAAAAATATATATTTATATTATATCAAATGTAGAATAGTAAACATTATATCTGGCATGCTTATATAGGATATTTATATTATAGTAAATATTTAATATTAAAAAAATACATATGACATATTATAAAAATATATTTTTATTATGTCAAATGTATAGAATAAAAGACCAAAAAAAGAAAGAATGAACAAAAAAAAATATAAAAATAAATATGTGAGAATAAGGAAATTTGTACCATTTATAAAAGATAAAAATTAGAATAGAAAGAAAGATGGATTCTTGATTTGTGGGGCTTCATTTACTTAATTAAATAAATGTGTAGATTTTTATAGATATGTTAAAAATAATATAAATTATGCTATTTATGAAAAAATGTAAAAGTTATATCACTTATATAATTAACTATAGTAACTTTATAGTAGAACGTAAAAACCCCAAGAAAAGAAAGAAAAAAATGATAAGGCGAACATAACTTTCTTTGTGGCTCAACTAAACATTCTCATTTCTACTGGAGATGGAGCATTTGAAGGGCATTGGACCAAGAAAACATTTCTCTTTATTGTTTTCTGTTGTTCCATGAAACAGTAAAGTTTGTTTTCTAGGGGTTTTCCATTTTTCTTAACGATGAAGTTTGGCTCAGATCATGCACTTTCCTCGATCTCAAATACAAAATCTTTCACTATTGTGTTGTCTCCGCTTATGTGCTGCCAAGAGCTTACTCACTTGCCATGAAATTTGGCCTTGGGATTTTGGTTACTCAAAAAACAAAAGAGCTCACTTATTTGCCAGGACTCTGATATGTGCAAGAAGGGGTGTCTAAATAAGATCGAAAAATCGATCCGAACCGATAAATCGAGTCAAATTGATTTAATAAATCAAAAACCAACTAGGTTTGATTTAGTTTGGTTTTAAAGTTTTACAAACCGATAATATTTGGTTTGGTTTGGTGTTAATCCTTAAAAAAAAAAAAAAACTGAAACCAAACTGAACCAAACCGATAAATGTATACATACTTAAAATATTATATACATGTATCTTCTTCATAATTTTGGGTCATTTCAAGTCAATACTTTCTTGTTGTTTCTCACTAGCTTTGCCATCAATTTGATCTTTATCCTTCTCTTGTTCAGCAGCTTTATTAGCATCATTTGGTCTGTAAATTCGCAGCTCTGTGATTTTCTTCATCTTTTTTTTTTCAATTTTCCTACTATATATAAGTACTGATAATTTGTTTAAGTAACATAAAGTTCTCATTGTTGTTGTATTGAAGTCTACATTAGCTCCTACGTGCTGGACATATTACTTTATATGCTAAAAATACATTCTTAAAACCCGCAAAAATCAAACCAAACCGACAAAATCGATAGAATTTATACTGTAGTGGTTTGGTTTGGTTTGAATATTAAAATATATATATATATATGCTTTTATTGATTTGGTTTGATTTTATACAAAAATCGAGTCAAACCGGACCATGAACACCCCCTATGTGCAAGTTTGCAGAACCACGAAATTTGCAGCTGTCACAATATGATGGAATTTCTGACTATGGAATTATCTAGGTTCTTTTTAGTCTTCATCCATCTATAACTGACCAACAATAAAATGTTCACAGTAATAGGGGTGACACAGTAATAAAATGTTGCATTCAACTGTAGCACTTCTCCACTGGAGAAATATAATAGGGGTGACACATGGACTGGCCAAAAAAATCTCAGTTCCAATACGTCTGTACTCTGCATTGGAGCTACAATACAGAAATCTAAGCCCCTCTTGAACTAAGATCATCACCATTTGCTTTACCATCTATCCTTCCGTACTTGACTTGAGCCTGAGTTTTATTTGAAGGTTAACTAAGCACGTCATTTCTCCAAGTGGGCAAAAGGGAATTGTGAACTGTTGAGTCCGTCTGTATTAGCTAAAAGGTTAACTCTTAGAAGTAGGAAGTAACAACTAGTATAATTAATCATTCCTCGGAAAGGTAGACCATCACACAGTTAAATATACCTGCGCGAACTGAGAAGCAATTAACTGAAAAATGACAATCAGTTGCTTCATACTGGTTGTTTGGGAGCTCTATAAACTGTTGCGGGTGCCTTAGGCATGCATACTCATGTTTCAGTAGTGGCATCGACTATGGCGGTCACCATTTAGAGCTTAGAGTTGATAATGCACCGTGGTATGTTTGAGTTATTTTCTTTTTTTGCCTCCTTGAACTTTTTCCCGATCATGTATAATGTGTCGGAAAAAAACTTCCTCTTCTTCTATTGTATCTTCTTCATCTGAGAACAACATGCATCTCAGGTCTTCAACCAGCACCCACATTTGATATGCAGCCTTAGACTAATTAACGGATAGAAATTTTTTTAATTTATTTTCTTGGTTTGGTACGAGAGAAACATACTACCATAAAAGCATTTGTATATAATCTAGACAAATACTATTATAAGAGGTGAGTGTGGGATAGGAGTGTGGTGTGGTGGAGATGGAGGCTACGGGGTGGGGGTGAAGATGAGGTGTGTTGCATTACAATTAATGTGAAATATCACTGGTTAAACTTATTTTTCCCTACTTCCACTGGGAAAGTCATTTTCCTCATTTTTAAGAAACTTGTTTTTCTAGATAAAATGTTATCCACAACCTTTGAACAACCGAACATCGGAAAATTGGAAAATGTTTTCCCCCAATACCGAACACACACTTAAACTAGCTTTGATTGCCTCTACCGAATGATGCAATCTAGTTACAAGATATTCCTCGGTTGTTGGATTTTATTTTATACAAAACAGGAACTCTCACAAATGTCTCATGGACAACATACAAGGCAAGCAATATGTACTAGGCATCAACTCTCTATCAAGATTATAGGTTTCCAGCATCCTTCAAGGAGCTCCAACTCCTCACATTTGAAGCAACTTTGAAACCATTTGATCTTGTAAAATCGTCAGTGGTTGGGGTTGGGGGTCACATCAAGCCGAAGATAAGGAAACAAAAAAAAAAGTAATCACATAGGCTCACAACATAGAGCCATGAATCAATTTTGGATGGTTGGGGAGGAAAAGCTGAGACGAATGTTGAACATCCGAAGAAGGATTATATCAATAACAAGGCATGACATGAAAAAACAGGACGCACATAGCTAGTACCCACATATTTGAGGGCATGAAGCACATGCCAGAGAACTAAGCAAATAGAATAGTCGTATCTCATAGTTTAGACTTTACAATGCTTGAATAACATGAAATTTTTCCTCCTTAAGGACACCGCCAGTCGAATAAATTTGCGTGAATAAAGCCCATGCTCAAAGACTTCAGCAAATACGACAGTTGTATCTCAAGGTTTTGGTTTCATGAGAGGCTTGAATGTGACATAATACTTTGTCTCCTCAACATGCTTCAAACAGGAAGTGCACCCATTAAACCAAATAAATTTAAGGGCATAAAACACACTCATAAAGAACGGAGCATATATGACGGTTGCAACTCAAAACTTCACAAGGCTTGAATAGCATGAAATTGGCCATTCGAGAAAAAGGGAGGAAGGGCATCACTAGTCTTAATAATTTGAGGGCATAAAGCACAAGCTCAAAGAAATCAACAAATACGACAGTTGTGTCTCAAAGTTCAGGTTTCACGAGGCTTTAATAACATGAAACGTGCCTACTCAATATTATTCATAAGATAACAGGAAGAGCATCACTAAAAAGAAAAAGGCCAGCCCGTTGCACAAAGCATCCCACCTTCACTCAGGATCCGAGGAAGGGCCTCACTCCCCAAGGGGTGTGACATAAAGGAGACATTAAAAGAACAGAGCAACTAACAGCTTATCTCAAGGCTCCTGTTTCGCATGGCTTTATTACCTAACCCTTATCAGAACAAACAAAAAAGTTCAAATAACACGAGATTTTGCCTCCTCAATATGATTTATAAAAATAGGGAACCATTAGACCAAACAAATTTGAGGGCATAAGCACAGGTTCAAATAAATCAGCAGATACGAAAGTTGCATCTCAAACTGCCGGGTTCATCTGGCTAAGAAAACAGGAAACTTTGACTCCTCAATATTATTTGTGATGAATTTGAGGGGGAAATTACATTTTCAAATGACACCTTAAAGTTTACAGTTGTATCTTTTGATTAGGTTTCAATCATGCTAAAATCTCATCTCCTTGTCAAGATTCACTGGATGTGGCCACATCATCTTTGTGTTTAATCATGCCAGAATCAACAAGAACAGGAATCTCTGCTGCAAGCCATGGTGCAAGACCCAAACAGAGCGCGTGTGCTATGCCAAATCTGGGGCTAAATGAATACCAAAAGTTAGATTTAAGTAGAAAGACACTTTCAATTCCAATGTACTGAAAATAAGATAGGACAACTATGAAACAAAGAATACTCCTTTTATCCACCTAGCCAAACATAAGCACATCTAAGAAACATTGTATTCATTTAATTCAGAATCAATTATGTTCTCAATTGATCAAGCATTTGCTCTTTACTCGACCAGAACTTGATCCTACTAGCAGTCTGGTCATTCAAGAGCTAAACACAAGTCAGAGAATCAATTGATCAAGTACTCCTCAATCCAGAACCCAAACGAGTTGGGAGTACACTAAGTACACTTCTGAATCTTCTATACCAATTACTCTCTATTAGGACATCCCAACATCACATTATGACTATACTAAAACTGATTGATAACCTACTGTAAGTCTGTAACCGTCCTCCTTTATCTCGGCCAATTCCCAATTTTGAATGCCTCACTAGCGCAGTTGCTATAATTGGGAAGACAGAAAACCAAAAAAGAAAACAAATGTTTGAAGAGTGGGATGCATGTGAAAGAACTTGATATGTCGAAAGCAATGTGGTGGACCAACACATACTATCATGAATTGACAAAAATTCATAGTAATCCAGCTTCAATTCAAATCAAAGAAGAGAATAATTACCAATTCTTCGCCCATAGCGGCTTGAAATGCACTGTCAAGCATATTTTCCCTCCTCTGTACATCTATTATACCAAAAATCATAATCATCAATCAGATATATCAATTAACTACATCCCCAAATCAAAACTAATTCAACGACGACGACATACCCAATAAAGTCCCACAAAGTTTGGTCTAGGGTGGGCAGAGCGTACACGGACCCTTACCCCCTACCTCAGAGGTAGAGAGGTTGTTTCCGATAGAAACCAACTCAAAACTAATTTGAGTCAGATATATGAATCTTACCTATCTATTCCGCTCTATTGAGACCCATTTCATTTAAATGACAACAGCAACAACATCCTACCCGGTGTAATTATCTCACAAAGTAGGGTTTGAGTAGGGTAAATTGTAAGCAGGCCTTACCTTGCAGATAGAGAGGTTGTCTCCGATAGACCCTCAGCTCAACCCATTTCATTTAAATAACAACATACTCAGTGTAATAATCCCACAAAGTGGGGTCTGAGGAGGGTAAATTGTAAGCAGACCTTACCCCTACCTTGGAGATAGAGAGGTTCTTTCCTATAGACCCTCATCTCAACCCATTTCATTTAAATACTGGTAAATAATTTGATTTCAAGATAAATTAGGTTTTGTTTTAATGATTGTGCTGTCCAGACCAGCTTGCGCGCGCCTCAACTAATTCCACGGATTACTTGCCACCTCCCTCTAGCAACATTTACCAGGTAACTCTATACACCAATGTTAGAATAGATAGGAAGAAATGACCTAGTGTTTTGGGTCTTTTGGGATTTGATGCTCAACCCACTTTATTGACCACTAAGTCACACGCTTGGGTGCCTATTCCACTCTATTCAGACACAACAACAACAACAATATACCCAGTATAACCCCACAAAATGGGGTCTGGAGAGGGTAGAATGTACGCAAACCCTCAGCTCAACCCATTTCATTTAAATACGGGTAAATAATTTTATTTAACATATATTAAGGTTTTGCTAAACTTTACAAATATAAAAGGGCATCCCGGTGCATTAAAGCTCCCGCTATGCGCAGGTATCAGGAAAGGTCGAACCACAAGGGTTTATTGTACGCAGCCTTATCTTGCATTTCTGCAAGAGGCTGTTTTCACGACTTGAACCCGTGACCTCCAGGTCACATGAAGGCACTTTACCAGTTACTCCAAGGCTCCCCTTCAAACTTTACAAATATAACAACAACAATTCACCATCACAAAATCATCAAAACAACAACAAAAAAAGCCCTCACCTTTTCGGTCTTCCCATCAAGTTCAGGCAACTCAAGTTCAGGAGCAGTAGACGGATACGTAACCGGCACATCAAACTGTAGATCAAACTCATACTTAAGAAGATTATGTACATACCAACACTTCCCCTTCCAACGTGTCCCTTCAGGATTAGCCGCAGATATACGGAACCAATCATTATCCTTCGATTTGTTCATTGATGTATATGCAATTAGGGCTTTGTACTCTTCCTTTAACCGCTGTGTCCATGCTGCGCCGTCACGTGGACCGGCTTTGATTGTTAACAAAGGGATTTGTGTTAGGGCTGATTTGGTAGTCGGATCCCAACCCTCCATTTTCGGAATCGACGGTGAATTTGATTTGACAATCGCAGATGGAGGGTTTCTCTGATGATTACAGTCTTTCCTCTTGAGAAAAAATTAGTTGAGAATCGGAATTTTAGGTTACCGTAATAAGTGCTTGTTTGGCTAGTTCTTTGTTTTTTTAAAAAAATAATAAAACGACTAAATAGTCGTCTGGATGTTAGAGAGTTGCTCGGATGAAAACTACCCTCACTTCCAATTCTTAAGTTGAGAGTTTGAGCTACTAAAAGAGTAAAAAAGGTGAAAGCTTCTTAGAAAGAGGTAAAAAAAAAGACTAGATAGTCGTCCATTAAATTGCTTAAATTAAAAATAGTCGATGAATATATATTATATGTATAATTTATATATTTTATATGTATAATTATGTATAATCAGAGTATAAATTATATTATCAGTTGTAAAAGTATAAAGGAAATCCGGATGACTATTTGTGTGAATATTTATTTTTTTTGGAATTTTGTTTTGGAAAAAATGTTTGAACATAGAATAGTTTATAATTTTTTGAAAACAATTTGAGGTTGATTTTCGAAATTCTAAAAACTCCAAAATCATTCACAAAAATTTAAAAACAACTATAATATTATATTCATGGCCAAACATGATTCTGATTTTCGAATACTATTTTCAGCCTGATTATGTGATTTGGCGCTACTGTGGGTATTATACGCATATAAGGGTAGATGAGGTTAAATGTGTTATTTTTAGGATGCGTAGGAATAGAGCGACTGGATCATATGAGATTCTGATAGAATTTTGGAAGAATGCAGTTAAGACAAGTATAAAATGGTTCACTAAGTTGTTCAATGTCGTTTTCAAGACGGTGGAGATGTCTGGAGAATGGAAATGAAGTACAATGATCTTGTTGTATAAGAACAAGGGCGACTTTCAGAATTGCAACAACTATAGGGATATCAAACTATACCCGTCAACCGGGCCGGGCCGGGTCAACCCGGCTCCGGTTCGGTATTTTTTATCGAGTTTGGGCCGGGTCAGGTCCGGTCTTTACTCTAACTGGGTCGGGCCCAACAGTAATTAAAAGCCAAACGGCCCAGCACCGGCCCATTAGTGCATTTTACATGGGCCGGGACGGGTCCCGACTAAAAAAAAAATTTGAACTTTGATTGTTTTTTAATATAATAGTACTTAGAATACGACTTTAAAGAACATACATATATATGTACATTCAATATATACTACTTTAAAAAATATACATT